>JAYKKI010000066.1:5603750-7015000 GCA_039881145.1 Druceiella hillmani
CCAGCGCTATTTCCATTATTCTCAACCGGATGTATAAAACTTTAGACCATATTTACAAACTACAAATTAGAATACAGACACAAAGAAAAAATAAACAGCAAATAGAGAAGAAAAAATTAACTATAAATGTTGACATTATATGGTTGAGGAAAGAAGAGCAAGATGGAATTAAGGAACAGCAGGATTTGGAAATTATGAAATGAAGAACTTCTTCATATAACATTTAAAAAATAGGGAGCGAGTTAGTGGTGACAAGATTCAGTTGACTCTAAGTTATGTAGCTTGGACAGAGGAAACTTTTTAGAGGAAAATGTTTATAAAATGTATTCATATATTCGGGAAAAAGGAGACTGAGTTGTTTTCATTGCGTAACTGCACGTTTTGCAGGTGAGTAGACAAATAATTCAACTTCTATTGAATAATTTCGATTGTTCAAAACACTATAAAGAATAAAAATATATAGCGTGCATCAATATCGGATTTCCATCCAAGTAAATTGCGTTCTGAATCAAGAAATATCCTAAATAAAAATATTCAAATAGTCCTGCAACCAAAAGAGTTGTGCAAATATGAAAGCATTCTATTATGTAAATTTTGAAGACTTTGTAATTTTCAAGTAGATATACAATTTTAGATAATATTTTTAATGTAATGTATTGTTAAATTAGGTAACTTTGCAGAAAAATTGAATCCCGGGCACGAAGAATAATGAACCTACTGAAATCACCAAGTGACCATAGATTGGATTGCGACAGTGAGGATGATCTTTCTTTGGAAACTGAAAATGTAATTTAACAATTAATTATGTAATTTAGGGTTTTGATATTTTTTACATTTACAAAGTTAAGTTTTTAAATTTTCAGATTATTTCTGACGAAGAAAATGAGAACATACCATTGGAATCCACTAATCCAAAAAAAATTACAACTGGTGTTACCCAGCAACAAGCAACTGGTTCTGATAGTTGTTATGAGACAAGACACAGCATTGGGCTGCACCTGTAGGAAGTGACACAGCAATAGAAAATAGAAATACAATGACCTCTCGTCAGAAATACATCATACGACGTCGTTCGTCTAGCACAAGATCCTCTAGCGGCGACCCACAGCACAGGTACCTCTAAAGCCAATGTTTCTTCGCTATCCATATTGACACCGATTTGTGACGAGTTATCATCTGTTAGACCCCGAATAGTGGATCGTAATGATATAATTTCTCCACTTCATAACGATTCCACTTACAATCAAGAGCTACATCTTCGTCAACGTTTACCGAGTATAGCAGCTATAACTTCGATTGATGTAAACAACCTAATTACGACAGGTGACAAAATTCAAACAAAACTAAGTAAACGTAAAGCAGATCCAACTAAATGGATGCAAAACACGAAAAAAATTAAACGAAACTTGGGTCAAATCCATGTAGCTGTACCTTCGAAAAAATTGGTCCCTACACGTAATATAAAACCACCTTGTAGCCAAAAATGTAGATCGAAATGAAGTGATCGAATCAATGATTCCAAGAGGTTGGAGATTTTTAATGTATTCTGGACATTAGTTTTTTTTTTTTTTCTTTTTTTTCCAAATGTCTATCCCACATTTGGAAAGGATGTATGTTTTGTCTAATAGTACAAAGATTACACCTAAGTACAAGTATACCAATTCCGAGAACCCGCGCAATCCAAACCATCCATTCTATTTTTCAGTACATGATGAAAGTGTAAGGGTATGCGGAACGTTTTTTTTTTAATAATCTTGATATTTCACATAAGATGATAGGAACCGTATAGGCGGAGAGCAGGAAAACTGGGGGTTTCATAAAAGATGACCAATGCGGCAATCACAATAATCATAAAACTGCAAGTCAACACTATAATCATAAAACACAATAATCATAATCATAAAACTGCAATGACATCATCAATTTCATCAACTCCATACCTCTTTTTTTTCATATTACCTAAGAGCATCTACCTCTAGAGAGTACATCAACAGCAGTAAAAGTATTGCAGAGCTCTTTAGAGATTTTGAAGTTTTGCAAAAGGAGGGGTCTCCCCAGGCCGTACTCTATCACACGTTTTATGACTTATTTAATGCAAAATTTAACCTTGGCTTTTATCAGCCCCAACTAAGAAATAAATATGACACCCTTTTAGAAGAGAAGGAATTAAGCAGGGAAGAAAAGAGAACGGCCGAAAGAAAATCGATGAATGTAATATTTGTATATCCTACGATGAACAATTGAATTGTGAATCTTCTGCATTCTATTATAAATCTAAATTGAATAGTTACAATTTCACTGTGACTGAAATTAAAAAAATACACTAGGATAAAGTGTCAAAAATGGATATCTCTAAAAGCTATGATATATCTCTAAAAGTTAATGTCCATTGTTATTTTTGGGATGAGACTCAAGCTAAGAGAGGCGCTACGGAGGTAGGGAGCTGGGTTTTCCATTATTTACGGATGGTGTCTGAAGAAGCTGGTGACAGAGAAGTAAATGTAATTTCTGATAACTGTTGGCCAAAACAAAAATAAATTTCTCACTTGTTCATACTTATGCGTTGTTGCCAATATAAAACATTTGTTATCAATAACTCATAAACATTTTATCAAGGGCCACACACATAATGAAACTGATAATGTACACAGTTTGATACAAAAACAGATAGCTAGCCCAATATACTCTCCAGTTCAGTACATAGCAGCAATCAAAAGAGCAAGGAAGACTGGTACTCCATTTATAGTTCACAGTTTAACACATAGTTTTTTTTACGATCTTCAGCAATTGCAAGAAAATTGGGGCTATAATTTTAATACCGATAAACAGAACAAGTTTATCGGTACTTTAATTTCCACTGTAGTATGGAATAGAATTAAAGTACTGAAATTTACCAAAAACGACCCCTTTTCTTTTTATTACAATTATTTATACAAGAATGATTTAAAAAAAGTTAATGTACGTAATAAGAGGAAAAGGATACCAGAAACTGAGGAAATAACCCTGCAAAAGGCATACTTAGAGGTACTTCAACTTAGTTCTTCTAAAAAGAATGATCTCAAAGATCTTATTAATAAGCAATTGATATATACATACTATACTTCTTATTATAATAACATGTTGTATAATTATATAAGATTACTTAAACTTAAAAATTATTTATTATGAAGTAAAAGTACTATTAAGTTTTTGGGACTGATTGTTTATTTTTCAGAATATTTTTTTATTATGGATAATTTTCCAAGTTTAAAATGGAGATATTGTGATTTAAAGATAAATAGTAAGTGGAAGTCAATATAAAAGTTGAAGAGTTCCTACTATAAGGGTTTATAATTAAAATGTTTCAATAATATATCATGTCGACTTAATTATAATATTACAAAATTTATCTCATATGTTTAAATGTTGATTAAAATTACAATTTTGGAGATTATTGTTAATTTTTATACTGATTATTTAAGTATTACTTTCATTTTATCTCATATGTTACTTATAAAGTGAAAAAAATAAATTCAGACTTGCGGTTTGGTTTTGTGACATAGAGTACCAACTATGATTAAAAACTGAAGTTACAGGGACGTCAATAATACACCGGATCAAATTTAAATAACTCCATATTTCTGTTACGTTTTTTGTACTATATTGGCCTAACTTGAAAGTGTTTTTTCAATTACTTGTAATTTACGATATTTATTTATAATCATTTTTTTCATGGCTGTTTATAATGTAGTTATAAAAGAACCACTCTGCAAAATTTCACACTAATAACTTAAATAATAAGCATTTTATTTGAAAAAATATCTGTAATGTTTCCTACATTACAGTTATTTTTTCATCACAACATTTAGACACCCATCAGCGTGGATTCCCAAAAAACTCCTTTTTTGCATTATGCCCTTATATTACTAAGGATGCGACATGTGCATAGTAGTGTAAATCTATTCAAAAATAACCTAAAATAAATTTTAAAAAACCACTTTATTAAAATTATGTAACAAAGAAACGCCTAAGAGACTTTTCCAACAAGGTTCATAATCTTATTACATCTTGGTCGTTGATCGGTGATCAGTGTTAACAGTTCATCCTAGGTCTTGTTCGAGCTAATTGTGTCATTGCTTCCGTGCACGATATATTGTACAGAAGGCTGTTTATACGTGGGTACTTATGTGCTGAAAATTATAAAGAAAGTATCATTGGTGATAGTTTTGTAGCATCTACAACCTTTTGGTGTGTCATCAAGATAACTGGGATGTGTCATCGTAAGTATTAACAGTGTAATAAGGAATTATAAGCCAATAACATCTGACATGACAGAAAATCTTCTCAAAAGAAATCTTCGCAAAAAATGAACCCATAAATCTTCTGAATTCTTTGAACCCTTTTTTTGTTATAAATAAGAACTGCTAGCGAAATGCTAGAGTCGACTTTGGTGAATAAAAGTGCAAAACGATCACAATCTTGTGGAATTTCAGTCACTAAAACAATCCAAATGCAGTAGCTATCTAAATATCTTTGCACTTATTTCTAATCAAATGGAGTTAATTCATAATATTCCTCGAGCGATTGACAGAAGTAACTGTTTCAAACAAAGTCACGTAATATCGAAATCTATAGGTATTTTTGCTTTTAAATCACAGAGAGATGTCATTGTTAATCAAATATAAATAAAATCCGACAGTCTTCAGAGGAACAAATATTTTCTGCCCATAACTACATATAAAGACTTTCGAATTGCATTTAATTAATATTTTTTCTCACTTCTTAATAACGAAATATTTTAGGTAAAATATTTCAGTTTTCATTTGTTCCAAGCTGGTCTTTTTTGATCTATGAAATGAATTAATTTAAGCACTGTGTGGGCAAATTTGGAGTTCCATTTTAAATATTTATTAAAACATCTCAAGCATAATGAAGCAGCAATATAACTTAAATATCGATAATAATAGGATGAGGTATCACACAATAATTATAAAAAGGGTTTAGTTAGGCAAATGCCTTTGTCGACGACGGGTCCATGTAACTTTTCACGCAGTACCTTCTTTAATATATTTACAATTATTTGATAGCCATTAATTCATTTTATATATAAAATACTCATGGGTGCAACTGTAACTTTAGAGTACTATTTTCATTGCAATCACTTTATGTCTGCGGTTATGTTTAATTTTTAAATGCATATTTATTACATAGGCAGAAGATCTTAAACTTCACCGAAAGGTATATGACTACATATAAAATAAAAGGGGCGTCTGGTTCACCCGCATCACTTTTCTTCCCTTTTTCAGAAATGAAATATTTGGTATCCTCATATAATCTCTTGATGTTTAAATATAATATAATCCTCACAGTTCATTTTAATGCGAATATGAATTGTATCGACTAACTTTTTACCTAGTCATCGCTTCGTCAATATTAGAACCATTTTGCTTCGATTTTATTCTGGTAACGCTGGTAACATTTTGTATATTGTTGCAAGCTACATGCAATAAATTATTTAATTTGCCAGAGTTCAAGAATTTATATAATAATTTAATTTTTTTTCAGATAAATTGACACATTTCGTGTATTCACTGTGCTATTTACGAGCGACCATTATTTCGATTCCCGTCTGAATTTTCCTGATCATTTGACGAATGTAGCAAAAAAGTCAGAATGCTTGAATATGTAAACTGACGGTGTTTTTCATAAATTAATTTATTAAATTCCAATTTAGTGTGAAGCGACTAAGAAGACAGTTCTATAATTTAACCCGAAATGAAAATAGATGTAACTTGATGATCGGTCGTGTTGAAAAAACTTTCCTTCGATGTTTGTAAATTGTATGTTATTCGATTACTTCTTTTTTCTACTTGCTAGTCTTTTTTTCTTGGGTATATTGAGTTACAATATATTTTAACACGGATGGGAGGTTTTACTGGTGAAATTTATTTTTTTTTATTATTGAATGGAAAAACTTTGCGACCAAATTTATTGAAAGAACCTTCGCTCTTCGTACCTAATAACTACTTGCGCTCGTGTATTCATTCCTTTTTCTTTATACCGGCATTAAGAATAGGATTATATTGGAATTCTTAAATTTTCCATAGGATACAATTATTCAACCTTATTGTGGTTCCACCAGAGTTGTTTGTGATGAAGGAGAATAAATTTTGATGTCATCGTCATATTATTGAAATTTTTAATTATATTTTCATTATTATTGTAATGCACCATAATGTAAAATAACTGTACTGTTTCCATAATTGTAAAGAAAATATTAAATAAATAAACACAATTTACTTAGTTATCGATTATATTGTGCTTCGGCGTTCATTTTTAAAAATCACAAAATTTTCGATACAATTTTATTTGCAAATAAAGGTTTTCGGATTGCGTGAAAAATTATGTGGTATGTTACCTTATTCACACTTCAATTGCAAACTAAGTCATTATTAATTAAATTCTACAAAAATAGTTGTCTTCTAAAATTGGAATTAATTCACCGTTTCTGCAAGAAATTCTAAGTATTAAATTTTGAATAATAAATATAATAATTACTCAATTTTTACTGAAAACAATTAACGCAGAATTTTAAAAAAACATCGAATATAGTAACACTAACACGCCGAGGTACTTTTTTAATGAAAACCATGTCGCCTCTTAAGCTTTACGAAAACGATTATGCTATATGTATATTATATATAATTTTTTTTAAATTTTCTCTAAACGTTATATAGTAAATATGCATAATTTTTTTACTTTCAAATACGATAAATCATATACACAATTTAAGAATTTCAATTAATTCTATTTATTTATTGTAAACTTCTATTGTTTTGTAGGCATCATTAAGGACACGAAAATTTTATAGGCATCATATCAAAGGGAGAAAAACCATAAAACAAAACCTAATCGAGGAAATTAATTATCTCTCCACAAGTAACTTCCGGCATCATAGTTTTCACCTATGGAATTTAAGACCCCGCCAAACAACTCAACAAATATAGATTCACTTCTTCCGGGCTGTTAAAGCATATTGAGTGGAGCGTAGCTTCAAGGATTATGTCTGCAGTAATTATTATTAATCAAGCGTTTGCGAGGCAACTTTGAAAGGTTATATATTTCAATACTCTAAGTTGTCAAACGTTTTGCTGTTTGCACTGTAGATTTTTATGCAAATTTGTGGATAAATGAATTAACTATAAGGTTTAGATGATAGAATTTATTTCATTACCTACAGTTTTAGGTCAATTTTTTGTTATAAATGTAGTTCAACACTTTGAAATTGTCACTATTAATTTATATACTTTTAATTTATCTTAAAAGTTAATAATTTTGTAAAAAAAGACAACGCACGAATTTTTTATTATTGGCACAATAAAAAATTCGTGCGTTGTCTTTTTTTACAAAATTATTAAATTTTAAGATCGGCAAGTGATTAGAGAATCCGTTTCCTTTCCATAAACTAGTTTATAATCTTAAGGAAGTACTAAACTACTTTGTACCGAATAAAGTAAAATTAAGAATTTTACAAGAAATTAGTGGTTAATGATTCGGTATTATTTCATAGATTATAAATGAAGTAATAACTTGTGAAATAATAGATTTGAATTAATAAGCACTCTTATTTCTTTCAAAATAATGGTGTTTATTGTTAATTTTGCACATAGTTTCCTTGAATCATTCTAAAACTTTAAATCGGTTGATATTTAAATTGATGATTGACATTGATTGATGATTGGATTGATTTAATATAATTAAACATTCATTAACAGAATTTAGCGTTTTTGTTGTAACAATAATGTTCAGTTTTAAATATATTGTGGTCTCTTATTAATGGTGTCTTGTAATGAGATTGAAAGAAATATCCATTTTGGAATTTGATATATTGGAGTCAATGCTATTAATTAAAAAGATTTAAAATTAAAAAAAAAGAAATTATTGGAACTCATGACAAACTTTTTCTTGTATGTAAAGTTTTTCTAGGCGGATAACGAAAACTCATCTAAGCAACTGTTTAGTACCAAAATAGTGTTTCGCTTGCATATATTAACGTTAAAATAAATCTCCCATAATATTTTGAACTGAAGTAAAGAGAAATTTTAATGTTCATTAAAATATCTATAAAAACTGAATAGAAATAACAATAGATTTGGAAAGTTCAATTATCAATCCAAATACTTTCTGTAATAATGATAAAAATGAAATTTAAAACCACGAAAGTAAAACCGTATTGGAATTATATAATACCAAAATATAAATTTTACACAAAATACATAAAATTATAGTCGTATAGTTTGTGTATCTGTAGATAAATCAAAGTGCCATGAAATCTCCGATGACATGTATTTAAACATAACAATTAATTGATAAAATTTAATGGCATTTTTAAAATTCATAGAGAATTTTCCGGTTTTTCATTTAAATTAATAAAGAATAAATCTTCTGTTACGTTTCTTTCGACAGTAACCCATAAAAATATATTTCCATTAATCAATTTTACAAAAGTAAGATACGTGCAAATATTATTAATTTCATTTATTAATTATCATAATAAGTCGGGAGTCGCTTTCCTCTTGATGAAAATAGCAGAAAACTAAATAAATATGAAGTGTACTCAATTTACGAGCGCTACTTGTTAAATAGTATCTACTTGAAAGCGGAAAATTGTTGAGAAATTACCAACCACACGATTGTAAGCCACTGAGGGGATTTTTCTTTATAGCAATTGATTTCCCTCGAGGCTTATATCGTTCAACAATACTCGACGTGAAATGTTTAGCGCCATTGAGAAGCAGTTTATTTGTTACGGTTAGTTGTATATGTTGCTTACTCGTTTATTGCTATAGAACTCGGAAACAAATTTAGGAAGAATAGGAGATCGAGGGAAAAATGTAATAACTTTATTGTCGGTTGCAATTGGTTTTTCATCTCGTTCTTTTAATTCATCTCGTTCTTTTAATTCAACATAATAAAGGAACGAGATGAAATACCATTTTATTGATTAGAAGTGATAAAATAGTGAAACAAAGTACGACAAATTATGCTAGAGTTTTAAACCTATGGGTCTTCAGCATTTTCTGCTGTGTGATTAAGTCTAGTTTGTAAATTTAGTTGTTACCATGAAATATTAATTTTAACGCTGTTTAAATTGTGACTTTGACATATTATAATTATTTAAACATATATTTAAAAAATGCGTTGCTTTTAGTAAAATTTATTACATCTATATTTATAGATTTTAATAAAATTAATTCCCCTAAATATTTTAACCAAAGAATTTAAGGTTTCGAATAATGAATGGAAAGCAAAATTTTGAATTTAATTTATTGGTTCTATATTAGGGTAATTACTCTTGCGTAAGGATTGATGCGTATGTTATGTAGTTACACCGGACCGGTGCATATGTCACATGTGAGGTATTTGAAAAGTATATAGGTCAGCATGATTATTTAGGTACAGATAATTTTAATTGATTATGGCTATTTATTTATTGGTGCTATATCATAGTAATTATTCTTGCGTTAGGATTGATGCCTACGTTATATAGTTAAACCGGATCGGTGTATTTGTCACAGGTGAAGTATTTGGTAAATATATAGGTCAGCATTGTTATTTAGGTACTGATAATGGTACGCAAAGTGGAAAAGACGTCCGACAATATGTTTATGAAACAAGTGAATGACCTTTTTCTTATCGAAAATGTATTATAGAGGTATGAAACAAGCTATGCCCAAAAATATGGTAAAAAGTTCACTATGATAACCTAGAAATTAGAATACAATTTCGAAACAAATGTTGACATATGAGTGCGTGTGTACATGCATGTGGGTGGCCGTGCGTGTGCTTTAGCGCCTGTACGCATGTGCACTTATGCGTGTGTGCGTGTGTGCGCGCATGTGTGCATGTGCTTGCGTGAGTGGGGGCGTGCTTGTGTGTGCATGCTGCGAGCGTGCGTGCGTATGTGTGTTATTGCCATACGGAGTATTTAGCAATTAAGGTTTTTGTGTATAATTCATAAGCTTGGACGCTCATAGTGTCCAACTATGTAAATACACTTGAGGAATGCCCTTAAACATATATAGGTACAGAACGTATCTTACATACAGAAAGGCACAGACAACCGTCATAATTATTCTGGAGAAGTTATTTTTTTAGAGATATGTTCAAGTTGTACACGTTCTTGTACGCGAGCGGAGCTGCAGGAAAAGCTATTAATTTTTTGTATGCTTCTCGCAATATTGAAGAGATTTAGAAAACCAATAAGTTTGAATTGGTTTTCTAAATCTCTTCAATATTGTGTTCCGAAAAATTATTTCGTTAAAATGTTTGCTGTTATTATTGCAAATATTCATAGAATATATATTATTTTAAAGTGATCCTTCTAAACCCTTCTATTTATTTATGGGGGCACTGATGAGCTAAACTATTCGATTTCGATTTTCTTGAGACTTTTTAAGCAATATCAACGGTTTAATTTTGAAAACCGAACTCTCATTTTTGAGAGTTCGGTTCGGCTCGGTTCTCATCATGAATTTTCCCATTTTATTTTTATTAAATGTCTTATTTACTTAAACAATATAACTTATGTTGTCGAAATCGGTTTCAAAGATCTTTAACTTAATTTCCATTTTGACAGCTTTTTCGAATATTAATTTTTGTTTACATTGAATACTAGTGTGAAGCTCTCAACCACCATGTTGATGTGTCCTCGTAAGGCCTCGACTTAGCTAAGGATACCCAGGAGGTTATAACGATCTATTTGTTTAAATTAGAAAACCTTTCCCGGCCCAGGAAATAACAAATTTTTAACAGTACTTGTAAAATTTCATTCATGTTGACCTGAAACTATTGAAACTGCAAGGTAAATACGTGATAGACGCACGTATTTAAAACGATACACTTGTATTTAGAAATAATAAATAATAATATTAAAGGAAATAAAGAAATATTTTTTTTTCAAGTAAAGCACAGGTTATTTGTACCGTAGTAAACAACAGCATCGAACTGAGTCGCGTAGTCGGTTGCGCATGGCGACATGTCGCCATACCGTACACTCTACTACACATAGACTATATATATACCTTAGTACAGCGTGGCGACCCGTCGCCACGGCAGGCGTCAAAAACAACCAAAAAGTTTTATCAATTTTTGTAATTTAGTTTTAAACAATTATAGTAAAAATCTGAATAATGATGCAGAATGTAGTTTGCAAAAAGGAAACTTATTAATTATTAAATTTAGTGTTTTGATGTTTGTTTTCCTATCCAAAGAAATTTATCACATTGGTCTTATAAATCAACGACATTGTGAATAAATATCGGAAATCATAAGCGACTTCATCACACACATACTCGAAAAATTGCCGGACTTTTATATTAAGTACCCAAAGAAAATGCTCTATTCGGTATCTATATTTTCCTTCGGTTTTTGATTGACATTTCTTTTGTTATGACTATTTTGTGAACGTTTCGTATTTGAATGTAATTTGTATGTTAAAAGTGTAAACTATGGTTTCATTTTTGTAAATTGTATTATATTAACTATATATTGTAGTTTAATTTAAATTTATTTTTTTGGGTTAGAAATGTAAACTATGGTTCCATTTTTGCGCCTTGTATTAAATCAACTATATAACGTAGATTAATTTTAATTTATTTTGTATGTGGCAAATGTAAAATGTGGTTTTATTTTTGTTTCTAATATTATAAAGACTAGGTATGGTAGATTATTGACATGTTTTCTTTTTTTACCAGTTTGCTTAATAATTACAGATTATAAGTATTGTGAAGGGAATTGCATATTACTGTGAGTAAATAACGTGTATCTAGGGTATCGAATTATATAAATAATATACGCTGTATTAGCTGAACTTAACATACTGAATTATATAGAGATACATATAGACATAATTAGTAATTATTGCTTCATAGTGAAATTGTTTCCATAGAGTTTAAAACTCGATTTGTTAAAATAAAAGGAAATTACTAATCCGGACGGTCAGATCCAATTGATTTCTATTGATGTAAAACGTTCAGGCAGTTTTAGTTTTTACCATTCGCTGCAGCAAAAATGGATTTATTTTCCGATTGCAAAATTGAAATTATGGCTAAATTTATTGAAAGAACTCTCGCTCTTCATATCACATAACAACCTGCGCTTGTATAGTTATCCTTTTTCGGTTACACCGGCATTTAGAATCGGATTATATATAGTGGAATTCCTCAATTTCCCACGGCATGCAATTGCTCACCCATAAGGAGGAAGATCTGTTGCACCCGTGTGTGAATCATTTTTGATAAGTGAAAATAATACTAACAAAAATAACTTTTGGGTAAATGTCAGCATTATGTTTAGACATTATATCGAATTTACTAATTTTTTAGCATTATTTCAACTTATGATCAAAATAACTCTAATGTTTCCATAATTGTAACAAATAAATGATATCATTACTTTAATTATTAATTATAATGCGCATCGGTCTTCATTATTCAGAATTAAAAAAGCTTAAAATACCATTATTTCTACATATTGCCTACTGTGTCTGTATCTGTATACTGCCTTATTTACACTACAATAGGAAATTAAGTCACCATTAATTAAATTCTAATAAAAGTCAATACCTTCCACAATCACAATTAATGCATAATTTTCGAAAATATTTTTGAATATTAAATTCTGACTAATTAATAAAATAATTATTCAATTATTACTAAAATAATTAAGGCAGAAATTAAAAAAATATCCAATATTGTATCACTGGCGTGCCGAGGTTCTCTTTTAATAAAACCCGTGTTGCCCCCTGACCTCCATGAAGATGAAATTTGTTTTCTTTTGTCTAAACGTAACGTAGCAAATATGCACCAATTTCATACTTTTAAGAATAGATGTAATTCGTAAAACATATAAATTAAAAATTTTAAATAATCTGTTAATTTAATGTAAACTTCTGTTTTTGTTGTAGGCCTTATCAAGGAAACTAAAATTTTGTAGGTATCATTAATGGAAAAAACAAAAGAACAAAAGCTAATCGAGTAAATTTATTATCTTTCCTCAAGTAACTTCCGGCATCCTACTTTTCACTTATGGAACTTTAGGCCCGCCAAAACAACTCAACAAACATAGACTCAGTTCTTCCAGACTGTTAACAGTTGTATATTGAGGGGAGCGTAGCTTGAAGGATTATGTCTGCGTTAATTATTGTTATAAGCATTTGCGGCGCCGCTTAGAAAGATTATGTATACCAATACTATAAGTTGACAAAGGTTTTACATTATAGATTTTTATGTAAATTTGTGGATAAATTCATTTATTCGAAGGTTTAGAATAAGGAAAATAGTTCAGAAATCAGAACTATTCATAAATTAAATTCACGTTTATGTAATAGTAACATTTTGTAATTCATCTCACTATTTACCTATAAAATTACTTAGTTTCTATGGAAAATTCATTTCATGTGACGCCATGTAATCTGTAATAATGCAATGTAGTTCTCAAGGTTTAAAATTTTAAATATTCTACTTGGTTTAATATAATATTTTTATTCGAAACCTCATAATTTTAATGTAACATGTATTGAATATCTTTGGCGTTAATTTTGTAGAAATTCATTATTCACAATTAAATGAAACTACGTGATGTAGTATTATTTCTACTTTCTTTAAGTTCTTTACCACGACCTAGGTTTCGTTGTATTACAACATCTTCAGGTGGGCTATTAGCAAAGATTGAAATAATATTACATCACGTAGTTTAATTTAATTGTAACATACCTGCAGTTCTAGGTCAATTGTGTCTCTTCACAAATGCTGTTAAAAATTGTTAATTATTTCACTCTAAAGTGCCAATAATCATAAATACGTGCATTGTATTTTTTAAAAAAGTATTAAATTTTAGAATCAGCGAGTGATTAGAAAAGCCATTCTCTCTTTATAAACTAGTTTAAGGAAATTTGGCAAAAAGATTGATATATTGGAGTCAATGTTATTAATTGAAAAGATTTAAAAATGAGAAATTATTAGAATTAGTGGCAACGTTTTTTCTCCTATGTAAATGTTTTATAGGTGGATATTGAAAGCTTATCTAAGCATACTGGTTGATATCAAAATTCTATTTAGCTTCCACATATTAACGCAAAAATAAATTTTCGGTAACGTTGTGAATTGAAGTAAAGAGAAGTTTTAAAATATATTTAAATATTTCCAAAAACTGAACACAAATTATAATAGAAATAAAAATTATTAACTGAAAAAATTTAAATACGTTTTGTTGTAAATGGAAAATTAAAGAACTTTTTGTTATAAATAATGGTTAATACTCAATATAAACGGTATTTTATTTTGAGAATTTATGTGCTTTCTAAAGGTTACATGGTTGTATAACTGCAAATTATATTAGTATTTCCTATGATCCTTTGATAAATTCATAACTATATTATGATTTTATAAAGTTTACTTTAGGATTTGTAAAAATTATGAAAGTAAAATCGTATTGGAAATATGTAATCGGAAAATATTAAATGATTCACAATTAACTGAAACTATGTGATGTATTATTATTTCGTTTGTGCCAACATCATCAGGTGAGCAATTAGCAATGGTATCTTTGCTAAGATATTTAAATAAAGTAGATAGAGCATAATTTAAATAAAGTAGAAATAATACTACATCACGTAGTTTCATTTAGTTGTGAATAAGGAATTTCTAGAAAATCAACGTCAAATATATTCAATAGTAATAAATGAATAAATATACCGTGTTTTCAAATATATGATAATAAAATATAAGCTTTATACACAAGACCCATATAATTATAATCTATGAGTATAGCCCATAAGTATATAAATCAACGTGCCATAAAATTTCCGATGACATGATTTTTAACATAACAATTTATTGATAGAATTTAATGGTGTTTTTAAAGTTTAGTGAAAAAATTCCAGTTTTCCATTTAAATTCATAATGAATAAATTTTCTTTTATGTTCCTTTCTACAGTAACCCGCAACTAGATATTTACATTCATAAATTTTACGAAACTTTTCATCAAAGTCATCAATACTACGAAACTTAAAGAAAGTAGAAATAATACTACATCACGTAGTTTTATTTAATTGTGAATAATGAATTTCTACAAAATTAACGCCAAATATATTCATTTATATGAAAGTAAAATATTAATAAATTCATTATATTATTAAACTAAGTAGGTTGCATTTTTCCTCTTAAAGAAAATAGCAGAAAACTAAATGAATATTAAACGTACTCAAATGACGAGTGCCACTTGTTGAATGGTACCTGCTTGAAAGCGGAAAATTATTGAGAAATTACCAGCCGCACAGTTGTAAGCCACTGAGGGGAATTTTCTTTAGAGGAATTGATTTCCCTCGAGGCTTATATCGTTCAACAATACTCGACGTTAAATTCTTAGCGCTATTGAGAAGCAGTTTACTTTTCGCGGCTAGTTTTATATGTTGCTTTCTCGTTTATAGTTGTGGAACTCGGAAATGAGAAATACGAGATGGAAGGAGAAGTTAATTAAATTTATTATTAGTTGAAGTTGGTAATAAGGCAGTATTGAATTAAACTATCTAGATAAAGTACCATATTATTTATTAGAAGTTATAAAAACCTCAAATGATGCGTAATAAATTATGCTAGAATTTTGAAACTAAGTTTTTACCATTTTCTGTGCTACGAATTAATTTTGCTTGCGAGTGTAGTTTTTATAATGAAAATTTTATTTTATTAATGTTTAAGTATTGGTTTGGACTTTTTTAATTATTTAAATATACATATTGAAAAAAATACGTTACACCCAGTAAAATTTATTACATCTGTATTTATTGATTTTAATAAATATTCATTCTTATAAATATTCTAACCAAAGGGTTAACGGTTTAGAACATTAAATGAAAGGCCAAAATTTGGATTTATTGCAGCTGTTTATTTATTGGTTCTATTTTACAGTGTTCCCTTGTATTTTGGGATTGATGAGTGTATTATGTGGTTACATTGTGGTTATGTGCTACAAAAAACTTACGTAATATAAAATATGAGTACCAATAAAGTGACGGAAGAGTGTAAGAATATTTTTTACTCATAAAACTAATCAGCAAACAAGAAACATTTTGGATAGAATAATAGGGGTAGATACAGGGTTGAATATTTTATTTAGTATTGCAAGTATTTCGCAAATAAATATGTTGAATTTACCACTTATGAAGCAAATTATATTTAAGAATTAATTATTTCTCCTCTCTAATGGCAATCGTAAGGTAAAAGCAAGTAAAACTTTAAATTTATAAGCATTTTATAACCAAATATATTTAGTTGTAATATAAGTAAATCGGCAAATATATTTCCATTGCAATATGGCAAATTTTGCACCCGATCACATCATATAAACCTTGTCGAAAGGAAAAGTGCAAATGCGCTCGAAAAAATATTAAAAGTCATAATAAAAGAAGCAAAAGACATAAAGTCGTGGAATTATAATTTCCACTCAACGAACTTTTCAACTTCGCAAAAGCAACCCAACAAAACCGGGAGTCGATATACTCTGCTTTGTTCTTAATTCATGTACTTTTGGGAGAACACAACTGGAAAGACTGTGTTAGTAATTATTATATGCGTTTGCTTTATCCAGAGGGTTAATGTATTACAGTGCTTTATGTCGGATAAAAAGACACATAAATTAAATTGATTTTGCTATTAATTCATGGATCTAACTAAAAAGCAATAAAGAAGATCAGAAATGGTAAACCTTTTTAAATAAATTATTCCATTTCTTTCTTAAATTTGAATTTCCTAAGTTAGCCAAGTGTATCTGTTCTTAAAATAACCTGCGGGTTTACATCAGTTTCTCAGTGTCGTTACAAGATGTCATAACAGGGTTTATAAACAAATGTCAAGTAACGATGCACAATTTAAAATTGTAGTATTTAATAAGTGTCAATTAATTCAAACAAAAAGGCATGTAATATGTTTAAATAATTTATATTTCAGTATAAGATTGAAACATAAAATTTGGATTTGGCGTTTCATAGTGTTGTCATGGTTAGTGATTAATAAATCCAATAATATAATTAATAAAAGAAAGGGGTTTGCTCGGGTCATGGTAATTTCTAGACACAGAATCATCAGTAGGACAAAACGGAAACACACTTTTTCACTTTATCGGCGGCACACGCCGATACAATTTTGATGAGCGTCCTCCAAGTCTATTAGCCACCGAGTCCATCCTCTCTGTCTTTCGATAAAAGTTTTAAATAATTAGATATATTTATTACGCAAATTTTGGATATCTACGTTTTATTTATAAAATGTCCACTAAAAGACAAAAAGACAAAGTAAATGACACTTCAAATTTCGTACCAGTATAGGAAAACTGGAGCTAAACTAAATTTACATATATCGCTGTGCACAGTTTCGTGACCACATCAGCCGATGACATTAATGGAAAGTCAGCAAACTTCCTAAACATGCTTCGTTTTGTACTATACTGAATTTTTTATGTATGTTTATGTAATGGTATCTATCATTAACAATTCTCAAATGATTGAATTTTTGTTGACCAACGTTTTTAGTGATATTCACGAATTAAGTTTTACACCCTGGAAGAGACAATTTCTGAAATTAATATTGATCACAAATGCTTACAAAGTATATGCCGCATACATATTTGAATATCTAGAAGCTGATTCGCTTTAAATAGTCCAATAAGGTAAAAACAAAAAACTATTTGCGTAGCATTTTTTTTAAAGAAGAATATTTTAAGCATTTGTAATAAACATTTTACATAAAGTTTTTTGGAGTTATATAATTTTTATAATAGGACATCAAACTTGCAAAAATGGTTTAAGAGAATAGAAATTTCGGACTTAATTTATCATATTATAATATATTTTACAATAAATTCTATGGAATTAGAATTATTTTTGTAATTTCTTTTATAAAAATTATGATATTTATTTTTTAAAGGCGGATACTGTTAATAAAAATCACGATTTAACTAAAATGAGATAAAGTGAACAAAAGTTACATATCTGGATACAACTACAAAATAAATGTTACATCATCGCGTCATATGAAGTATGTCTCGAAAAAAAAAGTTCAAGAACGTTTGATATACAGTTAACGCTTAAAAAGAAACTAAACATAATCAAGTAAAGCACACTTATTATAAGGAAAGTTCCTGGTAATATTAAGCAACTTGGGTCGTAACATTCTAAGCGTAGGAAAGTTCAAGTTTCACAAAAGCGTAGGAAAGTTCAAGTTTCACGCGATGCATATGTATAGGAGCGTGTATACCTACGATTACACTTAATCGACTATCAGCTTGAGGAGCGCACAACTCGAAGGATGGCATTTGTTATTTTATTGTACTACCATTTCACAGTATCAATGCACTGACTTAAACATACATATTGTGGGCATCAGAGCATAAAAAAACTATAAATTCACTAGAACGCATAGATATATTTGAGATCCAAAGTTACGAAACTAGATAACCATCTAGGGAAATTTTAAAGCTTTTATAAATAATATACGTAATTTAATGCATTATTTGTTTTTTACATAATTATCAATCATCGCCATTTATGGACACTTATGTATTTTGTTTAATTAATTATCATGCTAATAGCTCTTTCTGTTTAGTTAATTTGAGACGAAGAAATATATTTGAAATAAGAGCACAGGACATGAATTTCTTCCACGCAACTGTTATAATCATACTCACTCTCGTAATTGGAATGAATCACAAGTTACAAGTGGTAAAAGAAAGGGAAATTTATCATATTTTTTTACAATCTAAATACATTTTTACACGTTCCAAGTATAAAGGTTAAGCAGACTGACCCAAAGGTCGTACAGTGTGGCGCTCAAGCGTTACAGCAATGAATGTGATAATAGAGAAAGTTAAATGGAAAATCATAGAAACAGAAAGTGTTGTAATTTTTATTATATTAGGTTATATTCCTCAAAAGGACCAAAAGGAACCCTTATATGATCACTCCATTGTCCCTTTGTCGGTCTGCCATGGCCCTTTTTCTCAGAAATACATCGAGGTGTCAAGTTGAAATTAATATCAAATACTTAAGTCTGGTTACAGGTTCCTGGTTTACAGTCAACATGTTGATGGGGTTTGGAGGCAAAGCCTTATAGATTGATCATCATGAGCTATTAAGCCAATACCACATGTGGCACCAAGCAATATTTTGGAAATTCGATCCGAATTTGCTAATTATTTCTATAACTTAAATTGAGTAACTAGATATATAAATAGATATTTAATTAGGCAATAAAATTTTAAGTTCATCGGCTGCCTTATTTATAAATAATAAAAATACCTACTTAGGGGAAGTTTTTTTTTATTTACCTACCATTCAATATCTCATGTCCTCTATTTTTTACTTCTAGAGAATGAGATTTATAAATACTAGTGTTTATAAAACATAAGTATCTATATCATATAAAATAGTATCTATGTCATATAAATCGTCGTAAATTCTTTATTATTATTTGCTGTTTCTTGATAGTTAATCCCTGTAATTTTTGTTGTAGTTTTTTTTATCGACCCCCACCACGAAGAGAAAAGGGAAAAATTTATATTTTGTGATTACATGTTGTCGCAAATTTATAACGTAAGTTTTGCAGATAATAAACAAATAATATTACATACACCGGAACATTTGCATCATATAATTTCATAGAATAATGTTATTTTAAATTATTACTCTCACTAAAATACTTGTATATTGTGTAACATTCGAAAGTATAATAAAACACTACACTGATCAACTCACTAACGTAAGCAATGGGAAAACCTGCACTACCCCGGCTTTCGCTATTGTTTTGTGTAATATACAAATACTGTTGGAAGTTCCTAAGAGTTAAACTTTCCTAATAGTCCTCCTGAAGATGTTGTAATATAACAAAACCTAGGTTATGGTAAAGAACTTAAAGAAAGTAGAAATAACACTACATCATGTAGTTCGATTTAATTGTGAATAATGCATTTCTACAAAATTAACGCCAAATATATTCAATAGTTTAAAAGAAATAATAAATACAGCTTAAAATATTAAAAAATTAAGCGTAGCTGTTACAATATCATTGGTCCTATATCAATAACTTTTACTAAAAGCGAAGTAAATTCATCATCATTTTTAAAAAAGCACGAATGACCGGTCCCTTGGAAGCGTATCGTCTTGAAAAGAGACGCTAGATGGCGTACGTGGGGATTAAAACGTGCTATGGTTTGACGATTTAAGAAAATATTTATATATACTGGTGCTTTGTCCGATATGTCTTTCTGAAATTGACTTTTGCTTTTGGTTCTTGCGTTTTTGTTGAAGTGCTTATTTTTGCGGTATTATTTAGATTCATTCGTGATTTCGTACATATCTAAGTTACACAAGCAATACATACTGATTTAAAACAATGTAATTTATTGCTAACTATAGAATATAGCTTTTTGAATGCTATTATTGTAGCATTCTTTTCTTTACGTAATTTAATTTTTCTTATTTCTTTTATAAATAGATTTATTTGTTTATAAATACGTTAATAAGTAGATTATAAAATCTTGTTTATTAAAATTTTATTTTTAATAAATTTCGTCATCTATTAATTTTACTTTGATGTTGGTTGTTGTCAACATGGGGTGATATGATATATTATAGTTCGTCTTTGCGGAAAATTTTGTGCCTCTGCCTTAATTTTTAAAAAATTATAAAATATTTAAAGTAATGTTATAGAGTAATCAAAGCTTTCGGATTGCGTAAAACAACTGATGTGATATGCTACCTTGTTCACACTTCAAGCGAAATCTAAATTAAATTCTAATTAAATGCAATATCTCCTGAAATTGGAATTAATTCATAATTTTCCCAAAAATATCTGATTATTTAACCATATTAAAATCGTCGCGCAATATTAATCGACTGTAATTAAAGCAGAATAAAAAAAAATCGAGTGTAATGTTTTTGGCGTGCCGAGGTTCCGTTTTGAGCAAAATAATAGGTTGTGTGTGTACACCATTTGTCATATTTAAAAAAAATTTATAAACATAACACAAAATATTGCATCAATTTCATGCTTTTAAGAATAGATACAGTACCTAACCTAACAAGAATTTTAAAAAAAAATTTCATTTGCATGTAAAATTCTGATTTTTTTTCATAAACGGAAAGACATGGAAGTATTGTTGTCACCATTCAAAGCTACAAGAAAAAAATAAAAGAACAAAATGTAAGCGAGTAATATTATATTTCTTCGTGTAACTTCTGGTGTCAAACTTCTCACTTATGGAACTTTAGGACCCGCCAGAACAACCCAACGAACATGGACTCGGTGCTTCCGGGCTATTAATATTTGGAGATTGAGGAGAGGGTAAATTGAAGGATAATGTCGCAACCTTGAAAGTGTTATATATTCCTTTACCATAAGTCGATAAACATCTTGCTAGTTTAGTTACAGATCTTCAGATGAATTTAGGGCAAAAATAATCCAACTGAATATTTTAAATTAGAAAGAGTTCAAAAATCGGAAGTGTTCATGAATAAAATTCAGGACTGTAAGAGTAATTATTTTTATTTCATCTTTATATATATATATATATATATAAGCACTTAGAGATTCTACGCAAGTTTTTTTATGATGAAGCCATGTTTAATATCTAACTATACAATTTAATTAAGCAACATGTGTAATCTTAGCGTTTAAAATATGCTACTAAGTCCAAGATAAATTTTATCTTAGAAAAACTCTTAAATTTAGAGTAATATAAGAAAAAGAATGTATTTTATTGTCTACAGTTTAAATAAATATTTCTGTTTATAAATGCCGTTTAGGATTTTCTAAATTATTTCACTGAAAAATATTAATGATCGTAAATTCCCGCGTTGCCTTTTTTCCAAGAAATGTAAGCGCACAACACTTTGGTACCGGCAATTGATTAGAAAAACAACTTTGTTATTAAAACTTAGTTGAATTGTTGAATACTTTAAACTAAACTTCTCTAAACTGAACAAAATGAAACTATGCATTTCAAAGGTATTAGTAATATACGATTTATTTACTTGTAATCGATAACATATTAATTTTTATTTATTCGGCATACTTAAAAGAAATTTAATTATTTGTGTCTGATTGTGTCTTGTAACAAAATCTATGAAATAACCTTTTAAAATTTGAGAAAAAAGATTGTTACATCTGACCGAATTCTGTAAATTAAAAATAAATGAAAAAAAATTATTGGAATTTGTGACAAATTTGTTCTTTTATGTAAACTTTCTCAAGGCGGATAATAAAAATTCAACTGTGAAATTTCTGCGGTATTTCAGATTTCAAGCTAAGGTAAAATTTGTTTTTGTTTCAATTTGTTAGCAATTAATTTCCTATAACAATTAAAATTAACATACAGAGCAATTTTAGGAGATCTAGAAACTTAATTATCAATAAAAAATTGAATTATTAGACGCATTTTTTCTTAAATATAAGTAGCTAATATTTAAGACGTACGAAATTATGTTGTGAGACTATATTTGGGCTCTAAAGTCTAACCATCATTATAAATTATATTAATTTATTGTAGGATCCAAAGAAGAACTCACAACTACGTTAGGATTTTACAAAGTTTTACGTTTGGATTTGAAGAAATGACAATGAAAACCGTATCAAAAATATAGCATGTGAAAAGTAATTATAAATAATTTTAGTAAATAAATAAATATGTAGTAATGTAAATATGTAATAATAAAATATATAATCATGATCTACAGGTATAATTTGGATAGTTTTCTAACAAGGAGTTTTTAGCTGTAAATAAATCAACGTACCATAAAAGCTGCGATTATGTAAACATTTATTTCAAAAGTTAGAGGGATTTTTAAAGTTTAATGAAATTTTGAACCTTTCCATTCATATTCGTAAATAATAAATGTACTTTTATGTTTCTTTATATAGAACTTCGGAACAAAATAATTGTAGTCATCAATTCTACGAAAGTCAAATATGTTTAGAAATTATGAAATTTTTCCATTCATTATTACACTAAACACGTTTTTGCTTTCTTTTAAAAATAGTTTTCCGTTAATACTCAAGTGCCGTGTATCTCATGATGAATGAGTATTTACTTAAAAGAGGAAAATTATTGAGAAATTACCAATTTTTAGGAACATTTTTGAACAATTTTTTTAAATGTTTCACCCTATACAAATAAAGTGAATTCATTTTTGCATATCCCACTGAGTGCCATTGGTACCTAAATTCGCATTTCCCACTGGGTACCATTGGTATATAAATTTGCATATCCTACACAATACCATTGGTAATAAAGTGGCAGCGAATTTATTTTCACTAGTCTCACTGAATACCATTGTTCTTTTTACAATAATATTGAGATTTAATTTATCGTATTTCACTTTAAGGCTGCGTTTGCAAAATATTAAACCTCAAAATGAAGTGCAATATGTTTTCCAACTACGAGTTCAAAATCAAAAATAGTTTTCTGGTAACTTGCACGAAACATTTTACGAGCCACCTACGCTCATCTAAAGAACACTTAATTGTCTGGTTTTATTTTTATCAAACGGTTTTTGAGAAAAATGGCCTGTAGCAGACCACAAATGAACGTGCAGATATTTCGTAGTATTCAAATTTTTTCTTACATTTAAGACGGTAAAAAAATGTATTTAAACCATAAAAAAAATATGATGACTTTCCCTTTCTTTTTCATGTCTCTTTCATCCTTTGTAAGTTACGATTCATTTTAGTTATAAGAGTATACAATATTATTCACTTTCAAATAATTGCATGATAAACTTATAAAATAGCCCGTAAACAAAAACTCCTCACCATTGATGGAAAGAGCACAGGAGTGGATAGTTCGGAAATAATAAGTCGATAGTTCGGTAGTCGATAGTTCGGTTATCATTCGACAGTACCATGGTACAGGTTTGGTATCTCTCACTACAAGTTCCGTAAGAATTATCCATTAAAAATTATCTCATCGTAAGTCCCAGTCATGGTTACGATCATAATTATTTGATATTGGTAGACAAAGCATACATCACGTTATACATAAAAAATTTGAAAATATATTTAAAGGTAAAAAAAAACAAATAAAAAGCAAGATTCTAAACAATTAATGTCATTAACGACTTATGATTCGGGAACAAGCTAGATGCGTTGAAACAAAAGTTATGTAAAACCTATTTTTAAAAATAAGACAATTAATACTAAAAATAATCATCAGTATAACGCAAATGTCTTATTAATTTTTATTATATATAAGATTAATTAATACTAAAAATAATCATCAGTATCACGTAAAATATCGACAAATGTGTCGTAAAATGTAAATTTTATTGACAAAGAACAATAATAATAGAAAAGGAGTAGAGTACTTCAATATGAAAAAATACTTTCAATGAATACATTTTCTGCTCGATTTATAACCTTTCCATATTTCTGTGTGCTTATTCATCAAATCTATCGATGCGTTATTAATGCATACGCAACTATAACTTATGTATTTGTAAATAAATGATATGTAATTATAATTTTCTATGGATATAATAAATCAATAAATTATTAGGTTGCACATGTTATTTATCAAATCTGTCGGGTTTCTGGGTTTGTTGCCTTATAACTTGATCTCTTAAATGTATGTCTGCGAGTTGATTAAGTATTATCCTGGATAAATATACCTGGAGTCGTATGCGTCGCTGCTGGCATATATATAAAGGATTAATACGTTTTATCAGTGCATGAAAGATACAAAACTACACGATCTGCACTTAATGGTTAAAATATTTCTGTTAAAATAGAGTTTAGAGACTATTATGAAATAGAAGCTAAATTTTCCAAAAAAGAATAGATATCTCATTTAAATTATGATAAAATTTTTAAGGGTTTTATTTTTTAATTTTCTCGATATAAGAGCATAATTTCCATTTTTGTAAAATTTGAGTCCAAAACTACAGGATTTTTACGGATCTCTTTCGACATGGAAAAAAATATTGTGCGAGATACATTACACAATTAGAAATCGTTCGATTTATGTGTAATATTGAATATTAATGTAATAGAATGTTATTAAATAATAATCAAAATCTTATCATTTAATAACATTAGTCAATATAATTTGCATATAGACGTATTGATAAGTGTATGTATTGTAAATGCTGCTCGGTTTAAAAATATATCCATTTACCAAATTAGATCATGTCGTTATAAAAAGATGGACTAGAAAATTCAGCAAGAAAAGCCTGTCTTCGGAAGTCGGGAGATCGTGTGTGGTGGCGTATCTGGAGAAAGACCTATGTGCTGCAAATAGCATAACGTTTATAGATACATGACTAGATATGCATGGCGTATATATGCTTATGATTATGAGTTCATGTTGTGAATGATTAAAATTTTCTTTTCAGTATTTTAAATATTTTCTAGTTGAAACCGCAAATATCTCCTAAAATATCGATAAATGACGGTCTTCCTAAAAATATAGAAGTAATCAACTACTGAAATTTAGGGAGTGGTTACCCAATCAGGATCAATTTTTTTAGTAGCCAATTGTGGTCGATGGTTGGAGTTAGAAAAGGTCATCAAAGTCCATTGTATAGGGTATTAAATGAAATCTTGTTAAAGCGCAAATTGAAAAGTATTAATTGTTTGTAACATCAATCCTTTATAATATTTAAAAAAATAATTTCAAAAATGTAATAAAAATTAATGTCACTTATTTATAAAATTAAAAAAAAAATATTCAAAATTACTCTTCCCAAACCTACATAGAAAAAAATGCTTAGTAGATTGCTAACAAATCAAAATTATTGATGATGAGGTCTCCGTACATTGATACAAAATTATCAGCGTCGAGTAAAATATAGTTTAATTGATAAAAAACATAGTTATTTAAATCAAAATTACAACCTAACAATATTAAAAATAATTATTTTTGAAGTTATTACAACGTTAAATTAACATGTCATTCTTCAATTAATTTATTTATTATACTCTTATCGACAAATCACAATCAGTCTATTCGTAAAGATAAATAAACAATTGCTTAATAAAATTTAAATTTATACGTTTAAAAAAGAAAGGCAAATAACTAACATCAGGTCTAAACACATAATTATCATCATATATATTAATACGCTAAGGTTTTAAGATGTTACTCTCCCTTTTTAGAAAAAACCTCGCAAATAATCCACATAAATTATATATCATTTTATAGATAATTGCTCGCTCTACCGGTATCCACAACTAAAAAATTTATTATTGCTATTGTTTTTTGCAAATTAAATAATTATTAAAATTATATACACAAAACAGCAATGCTGCCATCTAACGGCTCAACGTCAGTATGATTGACGGTCGGTAAAATTTTTGTTTAATTTCAAATCCACTCACGTATAAATAAAGTGGCGCTTTAGCTCAATGCTTTTGATACTTGCGCCTCTATATGTCAATTTTAGTAAAATATTTATTTGATCTGTCATCTGAGCTTCATAATGGAATAAATAATAATGCGAAGACTTCGCACGGGTCACGCTAGTATAAGAGTTATAACAGATAATGATGATACATTTCCACAAACTTTCATTCATAAACAACAAATCACACTCTAATTGCGATAAGGTGGTAGAGAAATTGAATGCCGTGGAAAAATGGAGAGTTTCATTATAATTCTGTTCTAGAGTATAGTCTTGGTGTAAGTTTTAATCCATAGTACTTGGCATAAGAAGTTTCCTTTCAATAGTTCTGAGTTGAAAGGAAGGAAATCTAGCACAGTCTGGAGTAAATTGGCTGGAAGTAGAAAAGGAAAGTAACCACATAGTTTTACGTAGATATATCATAAGGACGTCTTTTGTACACTTTTCGGAATATACGGACGATCCAGACACAAAGGTAGTGCGGGAATTATATACGAGTCAGGACTTCGATGCTTGTTTGTATGTATCCACATGATAATACGGTACACTAGTCGCGCAAATACAAGTTTACATTTGACTGTTTACTTGACAGAAGAGTTCAAAAATAGCATAGCTGAAGGAGAACATTGAGATATATTTACATAAAATTAAGAGATACAAAATTGTATTAAAAATTTAAACATTCTTATAATTGTTTCCTACTAATTTTCACATAATCTATTTATATTTGTATACGAATGACGAGCGTTCCCTTAGTCACTGAATAAGGTTAGGGACCCATTTTTTCGTGCGCCAAATATATTATTTGTAACATTTTTACATTAATTTGGGGCAACCTTAACAATAATTTTAAACTTTAGTAAAAATGTAGAAATTACTAATTATTACAAAACAAAACGGATTTTGGGGACAATTAAAGTACCTACAACGTAATTAATTTACTATTAATTTTGGACACCGCACAGGTGATCGCTTTATTATAGACAAGCACGTCAGCCTTAAATTTTTACGATAGAAATTATTATAGATTGGATTCATTTGAATATGGCTCTAGGGAAAAAAATGACCTTCCTGTAAAAAAATCTTTCAATTACTAGTAGAATTTGCACTAACAGGACTCAAGACACATTTAGGCGCTTAGAAACATTTAATGGCACATAATATTTTGACTAAATTGTTTAGAAATATTACTTTTCCACAACGTTAATATATAGGCTGTTTTGTCTTTCACAGACGCAAAAACATTAGGCACATTTAAAAAATGAAAAGATCTATGATAATCGCTCCCATTTGCCTATATTTTTTACATAAACTAAAGTTTTCCTATAACCTTTGCGTATACTTTTAAAAACCATATTTTTCATAATTTTTGCTTGAGTAGTTTGGAAAATAGTGAAGAAGGAACATATTTTTTAGCTAACTTTTCAGTATGTTTAAAGAAATAATACCTAAAATAATGGAGTAAATGTTCTTGAAACCCTCATAAACAGAGATTTTAAACGATATCCAGCAATGTATATGGAATTAAAAAAAAATCCTAATATTTAATTTACCCATACATATATATATGGGGGAGATCCCCATAATATTTTATAAAATTATATTTTTGGTTTTAGCAGCTGAAATATGTGCGTCTTATGCGCGTATGTGAAGTGGTTTCTGAAAAAATAACGGAAGGACCGTCACAGATACGTAAGTGGTCTTATAACGTTTCAGTTTTTCTTTTTAAAGTACGGGACTCCAAAATGATACAATTCTCATTTTTTATTAAATATTTTTCGTGATCCAAATTAGACTTGCGTCTCCATCCGTTGTTCTATATGTATGTGGAGGCACTAAAAGTCGAAATTCTTAACCAATTTTGGCGATAATTTTTTTTATTGAATGACTATCAAAATATAAGCTTCTTGATTTTCACAATGATTTATAGAACTGTTTAATTTCAAGAACAATATTCCATGACCAATTAATTTTTCTGCGCACGGCAAATTTCTTAGCCTCCGTTTGGTGCATATCTCCTTACCTCTTATCTGTGCCCTCTGCAGTTTTTAACTTTTATTATGTTTCTAATTATTTTTGGAGCAACTTTTTATTTTTGGTGCAAAAACCAACAATTTATTGTTAAAGTGAAAACTTAAGGGACGCTATGTTAGCATCGTAATTTCAATACTAAGATGAGATACGCGGAATTAATCCCCAAAGCTGATTAGATTCTACTTTGGCAGTACAATATTAATAAAGAGCAAGTAAATGGGAAGGCAGCCATTGAATTAAACTCTATCACTCTAGGTTAACATGCTGTCTCCAACTAGTTAACTAAAGAAAATACATTTCTCACTTTGGGTGTCCTCACATTTTTAGTTTTTTGAGCTATGTAAGAACTAGTAAATTAAAATTGCAATACAATTGTTCAAAATATAATATAATTTTTTTATAAATTTTCATAATTGAACAAATATTCGGAAAAGAAACAGTTTTGAAATTTAGAACCATGTAAAACGTATTTAGATTCTTGCCTCTTCATAAAATTCTGGTATATTTTTCTGGTAATCTTCAAGCATATCGTTACCTTTCGTTTTAATTTTGTGGTTACAAATTTCGTTGTGAGCAGAGGGGAAGAGGTTGAAAGTACACATTTTCTGTTGACATTATCAAAAATATCTATAGAAATATCTTACACGATATTCTAAAAAATTACATTTAGTCTCTTTATATTTTTATCTTTCAATAGATACTTTAGAAGAAACCTGACATTATAAACAAATATTTCTTAGGTTGTCTACTCTAGCATTTTTGTCTAAATATTATTGGGTATTGAGAAAGATAGCAAGGGTATTTTTAACAATAATTGTATAATTATCTTATGCAAAATACTGAAAAACGAAATTTCAAATCCTTCCAATATTTAAAAAAAAAATTTGAATTTACGTAGTCCTCAAAAGCAAAAAGGGACCTTTATTAGATCGCTCACGTGTCCGTTCATCTATTATTGTATTACCGTTAATTTTCTGAAAAAAAATTTGACGAAGAACCGTGAGATATAGCATTATTATTTATATTCATTCATATATGCTAGCATGTTTTTCAGAATATATTTCGAGAATAAATTATCAAAAATATTTATTAAGGATAAATTTACAGAGGGTAACTTACGAAATCTGCATACAAAGTCGTGGGTAACAGCTAGAATTTTTATAAATATTTGTTAATTAAATTCGTTCATAAAAAAAAATGAGATACCTCATTGATTTTTCAAAAAAAAATTTTTTCTACTACCAATTAACTTTTTTTTTTAAATCGCAAAGATTAAAAAAATCTCTTAATTTAACAAAACATGATTGAGAATTTTCTACCAAGTTTAAATTAAGACATTGGCTCTAATCTGAAAAATTTCACAAAGCGCGGTACTGGAAATAGACCAGATCTTTTAAAGCTTTTTCGAGATAAACGTTATAAAATGTTAGCTCATTAGCTTCGTTTAGGTATTGTGTGAACTAGTAAACAAGTGTAATTTAAAGGCAAACATAAACTTCATTAAGACGAGCCGCAAGATTATTTTACACCAATATCCCTGAAAATTCTTACTGAACAAAGAGTAAGCAGTTTATTGAGTCGACACGTGTTTACATTGTAATAAGATCATTTTTTTTTCAAGGAGCCTTTACGGAGGACAACGTCACAATTTCTTATTGCTAAATTATCTTCAATATGCTGAAATTATATTCAATATATAAGGTTTCATACCAGCACGTGTATAGGGATTTATTTAACCATTAGTTTTTACTTTTTAACGCAATTTCTTTTAGTTTGTAAGTAAGCAGTCAACCCTTTTCTAAAAAAATATTGTCCATCAATTCAGGGAAGAGAATAAATTCGTTGATGAAAATTGAAGTATGTGATATCTTATATCGTGTTGTGATTTTTGAAGTGCTTTATGTTATACAAAATACCACAGTTCGTTATCGGCTCTAGTCTTAGTTACAACTTATGATCCGGATATTTGTGTCTTTTATACCAATGTCAACGTAATATTTACGTCTTAAATAACATAAATATAGGATATCATTTAAAAGAGTTTATTTCCTTCCATGTTATATCAAGTACATTAGAATAGCAAGTCATACGGATTACAAAATTGTTTACAGAATTTTTTATAAAATAGTTTAAGAAAGCAATTTGGAAAATTTATACAAAAATATTCCGCGTCTCTCATTTTCTAAACTAATGAAGTAAACATTACGTGATAAACAGACTTACCACAAGATTATGTAAGTTTAGGGAACAACTGTGACAACGAGTTTATATTTCTTATAAAACTCGCTATATTATTACGTTTCTAAAAATGTACCAGGTTTAAAAATAATATTTACCAGATTTGAATAATATTTGTCGTGCTCCTAAAAAATTGTAAGTAAGTACGTGTGTAGGTAGAATTCATAGAGCGAGTTCCACTCGTAATTATAAGTTTTCGTAAACAAATACATATATTCTAGAATTAATTTTGTGTTCCAGCTGAGCTAATTGTAGAAACAATCTGAATAAATAAAGAGATATTGCCTGTTTGCTGAAGACGAGAAATAAATTCTCATTTTGACAATAAAGTGCCAAATTTTCGTTTATGTTTCATCGTAATAAGTTTTCCACCATAATTTTAAGTTTTTCACCAACAAGAGGAATTTTTTTAGAAATATTAATATTAAACATCAGCTGTCGTCCCTTTAAGAGCAAGACCGAAGAAATTTAATTATTCATATTTTTGAACTTCATGAACTTTCATAAATTATGCAAATCTAAAACTTTAGTTATAACAGCCTCAACGAGAAAAGGTAATTTATCATCAGTCTTTTTATGGTGTCTAAATTTTCATGATTTAAGCGAACTCTAAAAAGTTACGGATGAAAGTATCAAATAAATTTGAAATTACTAGAAGTAGTTTTATTTTCAAAAAAGTGAGACAAATAAAGGATAGAAAAGTGTGATTATTCTAATGCTACAGTAATTGAAGAATTTTGATCCAGACCAAGAGACATGTCCACGAAATATTTCCACGATTAACCGCACAAAGACGGCCCTTTCGGATTCTAAGTTATCTCTGATCCTCCCCTATCTCGTCGAGTCATCTCTTGCTTTGGCAGTCTGCATATCATCGCTCTCAGGGGTTTATTTTGGAAAGTGAGGAGCAAATTGAGTTTCCGAAATACATCTATATTCATTTTATATGCCTGATAGAAAATGTCCTTAAAATCAGTAAAGGAATGAGAAATAAAGAAAGTGACAACGTTTGCTGCGTATACCTTATAAAAGAAATTTGAATAAAATTATAAATTACTGTAATGGAGAAGGACTAAAAAAATCGTTGTGTAATATGACTCCAAAAAATACTTTTCCAAATACAGGTTTGAATTCGAGCACTGAAAAAATAAAAGGAATTTCACACATGATGCGAAGAAATTTTCGTCAAATAGTTTGCTTGACGTAAAATATTTTTTGACTAACTAAACGGAGTGATTGACTGATTAATTGGATTGAACATGTGGTTATTAGTAGTTCTAGTTGTAAAATGTCAAAAGAACAAGACAAAAACAGTATTAATGATTCACTGTTCATGCATCCTTGACGTACACAGCACGCCGCCACTGTAAAAGGAAAATTAAAGGCGTCTTCCTACAATCCTATACATTTTACATATCTCTTACATTTTAGTATAAAGTCGTGCTCTTTCTGATCCAAAAATATGAAGACACAAACCATCTTTTGCGTATCTTTTTTTTTGTATAATTACACAAAATAAAGGATAGTTAAAAAAGTTAAATTCACGCCCGTATCGTTAAGAAAGTTATTTACGGAAGATTGCCACATTTCTAATATTTATAACAATAAAATAAGTAGGTTGTTGCATTTTCGGGTCAATGACATGAACATTTTTAAATTTAAGGAGAAATATTTATCTTTTTTAGCAAAAAATAAGTTTATTGTAATCCACTCTCGACGAACTAATACGGATTGAAATGGGGCGATCATGGATAAATACACACACATACACACGCACACGTGCACAGCATGCCACGCACACGAGCTGACGAGCTCGTACGCGCGCCGACACTCATATACGTGCATATATATATATATATATATATATATATATATATATATATATATATATATATATATATATATAAATATATGTATATAAATATATATATATATATATATATATATATATATATATACTAGAGTATTTCCTAACATGAATTTGCATGTAAAGGTAAAGGGGACCGAAGAAAATGAGTCTGGTGTTATAGAGAAAGTATTTAATTAGGAAAAAAATGCCATTTTTGTAAATATATCAAAACCAAATAATCCGTAAAATTTGTTAACAATAAATAAAGTAATAGTGCATTACAAGAAATAATCAACATTGATTGTTATATGTAACCACTGTCTAGATTGATGAAAATACATTTTAAATGACATGGTCCTTCTTGTGGTTATCATAATAAAAATCGTTTTCTTTTTTTTTGTTTTACAAAATTTTTTCGCCCACCCGGTTGTTTCTGCAAGTTTCGTGGATAATTATATTTCATCTGTTTATGGAGGATATAAAAGGATGCACTCTGCCTTTATTTAATCTCGCTGGTTGAAAAAGCTTCGTAGAAAGAGTAATACTCTTAGTAGCATAAAAATAGCTTGACTTCTTCCTGACAAGATTCCTTATTTGGCAGATTGATGAATAAAACTTTTGTCGTCCTATTTTTTTATTTTCTTTACATAAGAACGCCATTTTCATTCTAGTAACACCTGGGCACATCATTATATGTATATCGACCGAACTCTTTACTATCTAATAATTTTCTTACCTTATCGTTTAAATATTTTAACTATATTAGAGTTAAAATATTTAAACGATAAGGTTACATGTACAAATAAACGTCCTGTTTTTTCTACAGGTAACTATAAATAACTGAGCTTTTAAATTTATAATAAAAATTATCTGAAATTCTTACTTTAATGTACAGTTTCTATATTTTAATTAGTTTCCATTTTTTCAAAATATTTTGCCATAATGAATTTTCCCTTTTTTTTTTAAAAACATGAAAGTAAGTATAAGATATCATATTCAAACGAAAGCTACTCTTGATAATTAAAATTCAAAGATGAATAACAATAAAGAAATTACAAGCCGTAAGGTAAACTTCAAATCATCGAAGCATGGTAAAGAATACCGTGCAACATGTAGAAATAAATGTTATCTGTGGGAAGTAATTGCGGTGGTCATAACAATAATTATGGATTTTATTTATTTAATCCACAAATATATTTTGTGAAGTAATTGATTTATGTTGTGCATTATAAAAAGTTGTGTTGGGTTGTCAACCTAACAGCGAAATAAAATAAACTTTACCGTCACTTTCTTCTTAATGAGGTTCGTGTTTCGCTTCACGCCAACTGAGTGTCTTTATGGAAAAATTATGAAGTGTTTGTATTATCGAGCTTATAGAGCACTAATTACCAAAACGCTGAAAAGTCTAGCCCCATCTTTACATTTAGAAATTACTGTTATTGGATGAATATACGGAATTTGCTTTAGTTTTGCAAGAGAGTTACCACAATAATGTTTTTTTTTCGGGGAAATAACTATTAGATTATGCATATGCATAACAGGATTTATGGATTATCTTAGAAATTCCTCAAATATCTCTTATAGGTTATACAACAAGTGTTTGATTTCCTCTTCAATTACTGAGTTTCCCTGAGAAAAAAAAATACGGAAATTTCACGAAGTAAACTTAATTTATCCTTGCTTCATGAATCAGTTTAGGTTGCCCTAAGCAATATAAAATATATCCAACGGTCGGTGAGAGTGCATTATTTTATATCACAGTCAAGCCTTGGTTCCACTTGGAACCAATACTTGGATGTACACTCGCGAACACATGAACGCGCACACATGCGTACGCGCGCACAAGCGAACTCGCACACATGCGTATATACGCACAAAAGAAGGAAGTTTTTCTGAGTTCTTCCGTAAATCATAGAACGAGGAAAGGCATACTACCGCTCGACAGCAAAAAATAACACGCAGTGTTAATAAAAAAAACATGCAACATTAATAAAAAAAAAATTAAAAGAAAATTTACATTTTATATCAGAGACTTACTTCAGACGTCCTCAAATTTATGCACAGAACCAGCTATATGAAAATTAAATACCATCTTTCTTAGAACTCTTCTTATATTTGTGTAGTAAAAACGTGTCTATTATTCATAAAAATGACTCTATGTATTAAACTAAGGAAAACTCACGGAAGAGTTTCCCAACCACTGCAAAAGAAATCCCTGTATAAATCTCGGTCACCACAAAAATTATTTAGGTTTCCTTAGTCAAACGCGCTCTAAATGTACTCAGTTTGATTTTTTGATAATACCTGTATTAATAATAGACAAATGAAAATGAAAATTGATAATACCTGTATTAATAATAGACACGTCTATTGTTACACCTACTACCTGTCTCTATCATTTACGCCTCTACCTTTCATCATCCTCGCCTAGACTCGTAAAGTTCTTCAATCCAATAGCTCTGCCACCTGGTCACACGTAAATTTATAATCATCGACAATGCCGTCGTTTAAAAACCGCAGTGCCCGCTGATCCCAGTAATATCTTAGTTACACAGTGTTCGTTTAATGTACTGTTTAAAGGAATTCAAATCTCCAAATATACGCTTCAATTGTTATATTATAGGTCCCCCGAGCCCAGGTGTTAATTTTTTAATAGTATTTAATTTCTTCCCCGTATTTTGAAATATTTTGCTTATTATTTTGCTAATTATACTTTTAGGGTCGTTGATTTATTATCATTTATAAATGGAAAGAAAATGAAAGGAAATGGATGGAAAATAACGGTTTAAGTATATAATACATTGTTTTTAAAATATTGGATATTGGCTTCGGAAATAACCAAGTGTTAGCACAAAAAGGTTTTGCATTTATAATATCATATGTAGTTATAATTCTAAACTTACTACTTTTTCGTTAAATAAATAAAAACATTCTTAAAATATCATTTTTGAAAACAAAACGATATTATTTAAATGTCATTTTGTTTTTGAAAATTATAGCGATAATATTTAAATATGGATACACGCTTATGTTCACACTTTTATACCTTACCTGATGAATTTTTACTAATGAAAAAAAAATTCTGGTAGAATAATTCATGTACATTTCTATATTCATTTCTATGACACAGTGTAAACCTATATGTGTACAGGTACAGTGTAGAAGTTTTATGTGTAAAAATTTGTCATACATATGTTAAAAAAATATATGAAAATATAAAAGCTTAATGTGAGACAAAAAATAATTTTCTTTCATATTTATTATGTAAGTTGTAACTATTTAGAACTACTTAGGATATAATAAGAATGTTAATTGTCAGCATCGATAATCTATTCATAATTTGAATTAATGGAATAAATTTCTTTGCCAACTAAACCATATTATTTTTTTTTCAATCCTACTTAAGTGCACAAAAGTATTTTTTAATCCGTATGATGTTTTTATACAATATAAATTATATTAAAAATCACAAAAGTAATTATTTCATAACCGGTTAAAATAAGAAAATCAGTAGTTTATGATCGAGTGTTTTTGAACACGTTTCATCTACTCGGTCCAACAACTTGTTCATGCGTTTATATTTTAGATTCATGGCCATGTTGCCCTTTCTAGTTTAGTCGACCATATCTTAAAATTTTATATGCATTCGTTGTAGCACCGCTTCAATACATCCAAACTGAATGAAAATTGAAATTGAATATTGATAAAGCCATTGTTTGCATGCAACCCTCTGCATATATGAATTGGAGAAGAAGCTCGCTGCATATAAATATTTAACTACAGGAAATGGCCCGCTGGACACAAACAGGATTGAACAAAACTTTACATACTATATTCCCTTTGACCATGATCCGTTTGTTATTTTTAATATTGTTTTATATTTGATTATAAGTGTAACGACATATTCCGTTGTCACTATATTAGCTACTTGATCACCTTACTATTTTTTCAGACAATACATACTCTTAAATCTTCATCGGTAACCCCATGTAAATAAACTTAGCAATAAAATATTTAATAACATGACAATACAACTATTTAGTAGCGTTTTTTAAACTATACTAAATAATCTTATTGCCTTTTGAGGATTTCGTACTCCAGTCGGAAATCTTATAAAATGAGTCAAGAATTCACAGGCATTATTTTTCAGAAACCGTTTGACGTAGAAACTTGAGTAATAAAGCATTTGAAGAGTAATAAAGCATATTGACAAGTAAAAATGTTTATATAGAAAGTTTGGAAAGAGAGGAGGGCTTGGTATCAACATATCATCAATTAGTACTTAAAAATTTACTTCTATATACAATGTAGAGAATTTTTGAAAGAGTTATTTATAAGCGTCGAAGAATATATTTTAAATAATTTTAGGTAATATCTCTTCCGAGATAACTTAAAATATGCATAAATAATGTCTTATTTTTTGTGAATCTGCTGAACTTAAATTTATAAAAAAAAGTTTTTAGAAGCCTATGCACAGCCTAAGGCAAAAGCTTATTGCTTCGTACATTAGATGTTTTTAAATATTTATTTTCCTAGTAGATAAATATAAAAGGGAACTCCTCTAATTTTTGACGAGTGCTTTTCCTTATATGTGCTCCAACGTTTTCATGTAGAAAATGAATTCTGTTTTGCTATCTACTTACTTTTTTGTTTATTTAATTGTTAAGAATTAATCTGTGTATTCTTCTTATATCCCTCCATAAGAATCTATTAAGAAACAACATCCTTTTTATTTCACCAAGAGCTCAATATTATTTTTCTTGTACATAGATCAAGTTTGGGCGCCGAAACTTGTGTTTATACGGTATTAAATTATGTGTCTTGTGTGAATAATAATTTATATATATGACATACTTCTCATCACCAGTTACTAATTGCATATACATGCTGTCCAGTGGCAGATTTCAATGTTTGAAAAATTGTAAAAAAAAATCTACACCTATAATACAAAGTAGGTTTATTTTAACTTTATAACAACAAATGCGTATTTTATTTTTTAAAAACCACGTTTTCCAAATGGCGGCCATCGAGTCTGACACACTCTTTGAGTCTAGCACGCATGTTTTCAAAAACGCGTTTGCAGAGCGACTGGGGTATCCTACTGACTTCGGCTCGAATATTTTCTTTAAGTTGTGTCACAGTGCTTGGATTTGTTTTGTCAACAACGGACTTTAAGTATCCCCATAAGAAAAAGTCACATGGCCTTAAATCGGGTGACCTAGGTGGCCACGGTACGGTATGTTATGTGATATGTTTTTTATGGAAATAACTGCCGCACTGCATTCATGGACACTTTAGCAGTGTGAGCTGTGGGCCCGTCCTGATGGAACCATGTGTTTTGGTTGAAGGATGAACTATTCTGTAGTTCTACTCTGAAAAAGTTGTTTAACATCTGGGCATATCTCCCCGAATTCACAGTTAGAGTTTGACCATATTGATTTTCAAAGAAATAAGGCCCTATGATTGCAAATGCAGACATGGCACACCAGACTGTTACTTTAGGCTTATGTAAAGGCTCTTGATGCATTTGTCTTGGATTGTGGACATCCCAGTAACGAATGTTCTGCTTATTCACATATCCTCCAATGTGAAAGTGAACTTCGTCACTAAAGAATATGTTGCCCATCCCGGGTAGCAGTACGAAATCTCAACAACATCACCTCTGCGTAACTTTTTCTTAATTCAAAGTCAGAATCGTGTAAATCTTGAAAAATTTGAATTTTATATGGATGGAACTTGAGTTTTTTTGCATTATTACCTGTAACGTTGATTTCGGAATTCCCAATATCGATGAACGTGTACGCAGGGATAAACGGGGATTTTCAACGAAAGAAACCATAACACGCTCGACATTTTCATCCGTGGCTACCAATGGTGTAGGTCCTGGCCTGGACCTATTTAATGTTGATCCTGTAGCTGGAAACCTTGCTACCCATGACTGAATGAGGTTGATCGATGGTCCATCACGTAATCGACGAATACTGTAACGATTATTAAATCGACGGCGTGCTACTGACAGCGAAAATCCACTCGAAATGTATGCCTCGATGGCAAAAGCGCGGTGCTCTCCACTGCACTGTTCCATGGCTACTAAAACATCGGCACCGCTTGCGTTTCTAATGACGCCCTCCGCGCCCCTGTACTTATCTGAATTATATTTTATTGTCAATGATTTTTGACCATATTTTAACTCAGCGTGGAAATTGGAGTTACTCATGAGGTATCAAAATATCGTCGCTTTAGTAATATACCTGCAAATCAGTTCCCCGTCAATAGAGGAGTAGTTAGTTGAAGATCTTCTTCAGTTAGATGTCGTAATCGTTAAACTAATTCCTTCTTATTCGACAGAGCGATCGGAACGAAATTTGTCTTCAAAATCTAGTCCTCGTTCTTAAGCTCTCTGAATCAAATTTTCATTTTCCTGTAGAAAATTATTGAATAATGTGTTTATTGATATATTTTAATAGTAATCGTGAATTAGAAGAGTATGTACTTTAAATTTAATTTATTTCATATTGTACACTCGAAGATGCTGTCATTGAAAGCTTGGCTCTTACTGTTATTTACTAATCGCACTTCGGTCTATTTATATTTTGTAATTGAATATTCTGAATCTTGAAGTAGCCTTATAATCTTTCTGGGAAAGTATTTGTTTCTTGAGCTAAAATCTTAATAGCTAACTCAAAACAAAAATAATTTGGCAAAACTTTATTTATATCATCAGAAACACAAACGAAAAATTTACAGGAAATGAAACAGGTTGAAGTTGATGGATTTAAAATTCACTGTCAAACAATTTATTAACTCATCTCCTGTCTCCATCCAAACGGGATACCTTGATGTTTTCTTACTGGAAGAACTATATACATTCAAGTATCAAGTTTCAATAATCTGATTGATTCGGAAAGTGGATGAAATATGATAAATGTATAGGAAAAATGGAATATAATAAATGTATAGGAATATATTAAATGTATAGGAAAAATGGATAAATAAAACTCTTTATAATAATATTAACTGTTTTGGCCTTAAAAAAATAAGGATAATAATATCACGTGTATAAGATTTACCACGATATAAAAATATTTATTAATATTACTTTGATTTCTCCATAGGTTATGGTGAAAACCATTACAAAAGGAAATAGTAGAAACATGACATGTGTATATACAGATACATTATGTATATATCATAATTGCCATATATTTTATAGCTACTATTGAATGTTACTCTTTTTCACTCTCTTTGTCACTGAGTTTTATTTAGTATTTCATCGTTCTTAGCAAGCTATCTTGAAATAAGGCAGCTATGGCATACTCTCAACTATAGATACCATTCTCCTCTTCTGTCAATGTTGGATAAAAATGACTAGAGGTAAAACTCTGTTCAGTTACGAATAAACTACATAATTTATTTTTCTCACATGTTATTATATCCATCTATTTAGCTCTCCAATACTTTAAACAAAATATTCCATTAATATTTGCATTCACTGTGTAAAACAAAATCTTTTGGATGACTTTTTTCATTAGTAAATTTACATTACTTCTTATATTACCTTAATTTCAGTTATGTCAGTCTTGTGTAAAAATAAAAATTGGGACCTTGGCATACCAGTGTTAAGTTACACGATTGTGGTATAATTTAATTACGGAGTACTAAGGTCTTTTTCCTTGGTAACAAAAACAAAACAAAAATTTTAAAGAAGATATTAATGATTCTAATGAGTCTTAAGACTTACAATGGAAAATTAAATACATGTGAGTATAAATATAGGTGTGTTGTAACGGGATTTGGAATGTTATGATACATTTTTGAACTAAAATTAGCATAGGAGATTAGGAATCGATATATAATCGTTTCGAGGAGCATTATTTACATTCGAATAATAAAAAATAACATGATTTTTGTTGTTGAAATTTGTAATAATGTTTTTTTTAACTTGATGAATTACAGGATAAAAATGGATAATATTTATCACGTTAGAGAAATATTATGTTCTATTATTTTGTTTCCTCCTTATAGAAGAAAACAGCATAGAATGGAATCACGACAAACGTATAAACAGATGTATTACCTATATATATATATATATATATATATATATATATATATATATATATGTATATATATAATTACTATATCCTCCTATGGCAATTGTTCTATGTCATTGTTTCTTTGTAAACTGGATTTTATTTAGTACTCCATTATTTTTAACAAATTATCATCAAATGTGGCAGTTTTGGTATTCCCTCAAACTATAGGTATCATTTGGGATTCCATCTTTTGTTAATTCAGGATAATAAAAAAAGAGAATTAAAACAAGTTCAGCTACTAATAAAACAAATGATTAAATATTTTTGATGTTTTATTTTCCATTCACTTTTCAATACATTCCCTTAATATTTGTATTCACTTAATCGAACAAAATGTTTGAAAGGAGAAGTTATGGCAGAAATATGATTGTCAATTCAATAATAATCAGTATTAGTAAAATGTTAATATCGACGTAAACTTGTGTCAATCGAAATACATTCTCAAAATTTTAAAAGAAAGTTCTAACTTGGAGGTCACAGGACTAGAAAAAATATATTGAGACGTAAGCTGCTATCAGAATCAAAATAAAATCTATAAATCAGCGAATATATCTCACGTATCTTGCATTCCGTACTTGTTTGAAATAAAATTGCTTTATTTATTGTGAGATATCTAACACATACTGAAGAAAGGGAGGGCAGGCATATTTTTGTACATTTTTTGAAATATTTCTAAAGACATATCTTCAGAGATATTGTGATCTAAAATTATAGAAAAAATATTTTTAAAATACTTATAATAAGCACTTCCAAATGGTCCTCAATTTCCACATGTTTTCAATAAAATTTCTACATAAATATTTTTGAGTGTTAGCTACAGAGATATGTGCGTGTTTATTTACTTCCCATATGATGCCAAATTTCAAGTTTCTACAGTAAGCAAATTTTGAGGAAAATGGCTTTAACAGACGAACAAACGGACATATAAGTGATCTTATAATTATTTTCCGTTTTTATTTTTTGTTACAGAATTCTTAAAATGTGAAAAATTTCAATAAATTAACCCATTAACACTCACATCTATTAGAGTTACGAATCGAGTGTTTAAATTACTAAGTTAAAACCATTGTAATATATTATTATATACACCATAATAAACACCGAAGTTAAATATAAACTCATACGTGTACTGTAGAAACATTACAGTACTGATTGCATTGAGGGCGGATTCATGAAACCTGTCTTATCCGGCTTGTCTTTCATAATTACAAGTTTTAACGTTATTAAAATTTTCGTCGCAATGACTCGTTAGCGACACGTAAATTTACTTAAATAAACCAAATTTGAATATCATAAATGGTAACACGCTCTCGTAAATTTATGGTAATATTGCGGTACCAATATTTATATACATAGTATTGTAATTTAATATATCTTTAATTTGTATTTTGTCGAATATTCTATTATATAAGGCACATGAAAGGAAAATAAGCTGTCTCCCTGATTATAAAACGTATTGATGTAAAATATAAATTAAGTAAACTAAAATATACCTAATCTATTTTACGATTTAATTATAATCGAATGTTTAGTTCATTATCTTACGATAGGCAAGAAACAATTATGAAATTACTTAAAGACCCATAAATTTATATTACTGCAACTAAAATTAAAATTAATAAAAATTAATAATAAAATAAATTAAATGTACTTTCGTTATTATGATTTGAAATTCAGGAAAAAACTTGCAATAAATATATATATAAAAGTAATTTTTATTTTGTCTTCAATACTTATTATTTTCATATGAAAGTCAATGCTTATGAAAATCAATGATTTGTGGAATAAGTAAAAATGAATGTTTTTTGTATTTAAAAGCTATCCATTATTCAATTCAATTTTAACATCTGTTCCTCTAAGACTCAAATAGACTTAGATATTTAGAACCATTTTTTTCAAAATGCTTGTTTTTCACATGATATAAAAATTGAACTTTAAAGAGCGGGAAATTCTTAATAAAACGCTTAGTAGAGATTTGGCGAAGACAATTTACAATAAACAACTCAATTTTCCTAAAGGGTTATAACATTCTGCGACATAACCCGATGTAAACTCGTTTACGTAGAAACCAGTCACAACTTGTCCATGGCACAATGTAACACCTCGTCTATGGCATATAACAGTTATGTTATAACTCGTTTATGACTCAATTATTATAGCACAATGTAATAGGGGGATTTTTAATTATTTGATAATGATTTTACATAAGGATAAAAGTATATATTTTGATTTAAGTATCTGTTAGACAATTTGCAATTAGAGGATTTTTTGAAACACTGCATCCAAAATAAAAAGTGAATTACTTCTTTTAATCCCTGATAAAATCTCTAATCCCTAATTGGATATATTTTTTTCGTTGTAATTTGTATTTTTTAACTCCAATATAGGGTTTTAATGTCAATGTAAATTTTGGTATAAAATAGTAATTTGAAAACAAAAATCATGACATTAATCTAATTAACGCTAATGTAATTAAAATGTAATTAATGTTAATATTTATGCCTTAAATAGTTTCTGAATTGTGTCAAGTATCTTAAGTGTATTGAATTGGCCTATTGGTCTAGTTCGGTTGTTAGATTGCCATAGAGATACCAAAATTGATACATTCGGTCTCGCTTAGCACTTCTAGAAGCTATTTGTGAAGACATGAATCACTCATCCGTTATAATAATAAAAATATAATAATTTATTCTTTAATTAAATAAAATTATAATTCGTATTAAAATAGCATAAAGAAGTAAAGTTACATTTTCTTTTAAAAATAATTTAAATTAAAAAATTTTAACTAAGGATCAATTTTCAGGGTATAGGCCTCCACTAAGCCATTCCATGTAGTCCGATCCTGGACTACTTCCATCCAACCGATTTCTGTAGTCGAGATTGTATCATCTGTCCTTTCTTGTAGCCTGCCTTGTCGATGAGTACCACTGCCACTCGGTTGTCATGCCACTCGGTTGTCATTTTGGTCTCGTAAACGAGCTAGGTGATCGGCCCATTTTCATTTAAGTTTCTTGGCTTGGTCTAGAGGGTCGATGACTTTGATTTTCTTGTGTATGTCCAGGTGCTTCTTTTTATCTTTTAGTATTAAGTTTAAAAAACTGCGTCCATTACTCGTTGGTATACGTGGATTTTATCGGACATTTCGTTGTTGTAGATCTATGTTTGACAGCCACATGTTAGAGTTGGTAATATGTAAGAAACTAATAATTTACTTTTGATGTTTAGCGGCAAATTTGATTTTAGAGTTTTCTTGCAGATCCAGAACTGGTTCCATGGTTATACGTCTGTTAATTCAAAAATATTTGTGACAATTCTTTCTTTTATTGCTTAATCAGTTTTATTAGTAGTCGTGAACGTTTCTCTACAAGCTTCTTATTTGAGTCTGATATAAAACTTTTTTTTGCCGGGAGCTAATATTTGATGCAATTCAAGCATTCGTAATCGTAGTGACAATTTTTGTATGGTAAGATTCTATGTCATTGTTTTCCTGGGGATCTAGATCTGCTACTTACTCTTTTTGTGATTGTAGAAATAATACTTTTTCGTTGGGTTCATCAAAGTGCTCCAGACTGTTGTGGGGTTTTATACGATTATTTTTGTTTGTTTTGTTGATTTCAGTGTTCTACGTAACATTCGGTGGTCCCTTGTAAAATTATAGTTGTTAAGTATTTTAATCTTTGTAAATTTCTCTATACTCCATTCAATTTGAAAAGCGAATGTTTGTAAACAATCATATTTGACAATTCAGGTATTGTAAATATTTTTCTTACATGCACGTCAGTAATTTAATGTGGACTTATTTGCTATTTGTGATAAAAAATATTTTTTATAATGTACACAAACATTGTATAGATACGTCACTTAGATAAGTTATATTTTATATTTAAGAGAAATTTAGACAAGTAAGATGAAGTGTTTCAAAAAATTCATAAGCGTAAGTGTTACATAAAAAAACATAATGAAATAATACTGAAAATTTCGATAGAAATAGTGGTTTAATAAAATGTTAAGTTATACAAACAATTATTACAAAGTAATCACAAATAGTATTACAGCAGATATCATATCTATTACAGAACATATTCGCATAACATATTCATCATAAATATATCTATTACATCGTAAATCAACATTAACAATATTTGTTCAGCCATGCCGCGGGGCTTATTAAATGACATTGCTTCAAGAAGAAATCTTTTGACATCGTTTAATTTAAAAGTAGTGTTTTCTTTCGTCACATAGGAAAAATAACCCAGAAATTAAATGGCCATCTTACCCTTACACAAGCCGCCAACTTATAATGGATATTAACATTAAAACTTTTTCTGTTTTTGAAATAAATATATCTAACATTAAGAATAATCAACGAAAATATACATCAAAATAAGAGTAAAAGGTTAGTTTTATAAAAACATTATCATAAAGTACGTACATAATTTCTAGATTATACTGGAAAATATTGTAGTAAATTTTTTTTAACAGAAAATATTATGTCACAATATTTATTTAATTATCTATATGCCAAATATAAATATATCTGTATATAATGCATTCAAGTCTAGAAATATAGCAGCGTAAGCTGATATATTGTCGACATCTCACTCTAACGCCTTATAAAATTTATGAATATCATATATGCTTTGGCTTTTTCTGCTTCGAAATATTGATTGTTTTCACGAAATGTTTGAAACGTCTGTTAATTTTGCAAAAAAATAGAGCAAAAAACGAATTTTTCATATTCGTATCTGTTGTTGCTTTTGTATTTTCAATTTCCTTTTTTTCTGTAATTTAAGTAGAAATTCATCTTTTATGTACATATTAAAACTTTTCAAGTTTTTCTCGTTCTTTAAAAGCTTGATTTTTGTACTTAGTGTGATGAAAGCATTACATTTATTACTCCTAGGCATGCATTACCTATTATATTTACTATTAGATTATTAATTATTATTTATATCTGCACTGCAAAAGCTGGTCCTCTTGCTGAAAACATCATACATGGCCATCCACGACGAATAAGACTGAATAAGTGGAAAAACTGATTACCATTTCTAAGTTTTCTAGCACCGATCAGTTCGATTTAGTGATAGTCTTTCCACTTCTGCTGCATTTGGATTATTCACACATTTTAATCTTCATTTAATTGATGGACTTTCAGCCGTAGTTTGCAATTTTCATACTTTTTCCCGAAAGAGGAAATCGGCGTTTTTTTCTTCTTCTTTTTTTATTTTTCTTTCTTTTAGGTCAGGTTTATTGGTTCTGGTTCAGGAAGGAGGGTTACGTGAATCAGTATCAATATTTGATTTGCATCTCATTCGCGTGATATTGTTCTGGTCATGTAGCGTCATCCTGGTTTATCTCCACTCAGATCATTCAGCAAGTATTACTATTTATCCCAATTTACTCTAATAATATTGTGTATTGTAGCGTAACTAATACAGTGAAACAAAGTCTATGAGTATAAATAAAATATCGACCTTTGTGGCTTCTAACAGTATCTGTTTCTCTCAAGGCTGCGAATACTGTTAACGAGAGGTTTAGGTGCGTAATATTAATGGTGTGCAATCTCGCTATACTTGCTTGGGCTGTGACTAGCATATGTAGCGTTGACGTAGAGATGTTTATTTGCTGTTCATAAGGTGAGAAGCTCTCAGTTTCTTCTTTTCCGTGATTGTGTCGTGGCTAATTAATCCCGATGCACCATATGTGTACATAATCGTACTTCTTTTCGGCAGAATGTGGTCTCTTGAGCGCACATCACACGTTCCTTTCCTTGTTTTGGTGGTGAAACCTTATGCTTGGTGATATGTTCCAGTCTGGAACCCAGATACACGTTGCCCGCGCACCCTTGTAGGGTACATTGCATCATTCGGCTACATGGCGTAGCACTTTCTTGATGTTGGAGCTCCATCAGCGCAAATCGGGAAAAGGGACTACATCTAGCGCCGTATTCAATAACACATTCTCTCCCTTGAAACTATCTACATAATCGTTAACGTAATCACTTTTGGTGATAGGGCGGACAGCGTCCGAATGACGATCGGCTTAGAATACAGCTCGTACCTTACAAAATGTGCGTCAAGAACAAGAACGTAGCCAAGTGAAGTATGCTTATGACCATACAAGATACCAGGTAGTGTGGTGAATAGGTCTGTTGCTTCGGAAGACCGTTGTTCAAGCAACCCCCTGAGCCATTGCGGCAGCGTCGGATACGAATCTAAATTTTCTTGATTTAGTTTTTGCGCATGTTGTTGAAGATGTTGAAGATGTCGAGCGCTTGCTTATTCTTCAGTTCTTAGACAGCGACAGACCGTGGTCGTCGATCCGGAAGTATAATTTTGCGAGGTCCTCTATTCTCTTGATATCGGCATTGATTCTTTCTTGCCCAAATAAATGATGTACTAATTCGCCATCTTTAATCAGCGCATTTAAGGCGGCAGATTGTTGCTTCCCTATTCGAAACTGTGCACTTTTATAAGATGACAGTTTTTAGCGTCGATGAACAAGGGTGGTATCACATCATTGTAGAAGAAATCGCACAGGTTACATAGCTGCACATATTTTACGAGATTTCTTGGGATTCTCTAGTAAAAAACCTTCAAATTCTTGACAGTTTGCGCATTTATATTAAATTCGCCTGCATTCGTCTCCATCATAGCTTGAAGCGTCTGCTGGCACTCTCTCTTTGGGAAGTACTAACTCTATGTAAATTTAACGGTGTCGTAGGTCCATTAAAGTGGATCTGCATTATTGAATTTTCGTCGATGAGAGATATTGTCAAGTCCTCGTGCAGAAAAGCTTGTGGCAATACTTTTCCACCTAGCCCAGTGACGCTTACTGGGCTCACTTTTAGTATCATACTGTGTTGTTCTTTCATTAGCGCGATGGTCATAATAACTTCAGTCATCGTACCAGGTTCGAAAGTGTTGCAGATAGTTTCAGGCAACGCTGCCATTGCATTGTTCTTAGCTTCATATGTAGCATCGGGTATTATGGCACTCGTTTATTTTGCAAGCGTTGACCTTGCATAGACTAAGATTATGTTGTTTTTTACGGACTTGAAGAAAATTATTTTGCATTTTATCCACTCCCATCCTGGGTGATATTCATTTCCTGAAATTTATGGCATTTCGGCACACCATATGCTCTACCAAAATACATACGCAAGATATTGCGTATTGCTCCTGTACAAATGTGGAAAGGGTTTGCCACTGAAGCATACGTATATTGTATCATCAATTTCTCCTCTAAGGATTTGGGAAAACGCCATAATTTCCGATCCTACTATTCTCATCTTTCTCGATGGCGTAATCGAATCTCAAGGCTTCATTATTAGATTTAGACATTGTTCCACGTAGAGTGGACTAGGTGGAGCGCCGGGAGGAAAAGTTTCTTTCCCCTTTAGATCTCGGTAAAGCACAAAGTCAGCTGACCCTCCTTTCACATATTCATGGGTCTTAAATGTATTTTGCTTCTAATTTCCTACGCTTACAGGGGCAGTGACGCCAGCAATGCTCTCTTGCACCAAATCCTTTTCCTGATTTCAAGACCTTCATTTTAGGACATCGTTTTTATAGGTCGTAAAAACAATTTTTTTATTTCTACCTGGTAACAAGCTGTATTAAATTCAATTCGTTTAATGCAAGCTTATGCGTTCGCAGTAGATGGGTATATTTACATGGTGCTCACGTTCGGCGAGTGGTAAGTCGATGAGCATCAGGAGGCGGCCGTCGTGCCAGCTTACCTATTCTTTGCGTGGACAAGAACAATTAAATGTGGTTTATCTGCAGCGACATAAATTTAGTACCCATTCTTTGAAATGGACCACAGTCACAAAGTGTGCTTATAAATTTTTTTACGGTTAATGGTTTTCGTAAGATCCGTTTCTTTCATTAAATTTCTATAGTACTCTTCGGTATGTTACATAATCACCGGTCAAAATATTTTCAAAATATGGCAATATATCTAAATATTGCAAGGTGTTAGTCCTGTTGTGATATTATGTGCGGGAGTTGAGACCTCTATACCGTATAGTAGTTTGGATAAGATATAACGTATACTAACGATGGCCCGCTAATAGTAACATAATTCGAAGGCTAGTATTAGCTATTAACAGTAAATTATATACATAATTTAACGAAGTCTTGCGTTGAGTAATATGAAACTCCTATCCCTTCTGAGAAAATAAAGTTTAAATTAAAATGTGTTTAGATTGTTGCAGAGAAACCTCTTTACTTACATAAATGTCCTTCTACCACTTTAAAATAATGTAACTCTTGAAAAGTAAAATCCCAGACGCTTCCAACTTGTGGCGGAACCAGAATGTCAAGAATGTTTTTCAAACGGTAATGTGTAAAAATATAACAAACACGATCAAATTCACGGTAACAGTTGTGAACAATTTTGAAGCAAATGTTTACAATTTATATAATGGTATTATATCAAAAACGAAGCAAACACGGAAAAATATACAAGGAGAATTGTATAGGTCATTGTTATTGGGCTGTGCGTTTATGTAATCATAATACGTAAAGTTTTGAAAAGATTTTCAATTCCATAAATTATGTTGTGGTTGTTGTTGTCGTGTTTCACATAGATGTAATCCCAGATTTTAGGAATTGATAAATATACGCCATGTTCTTACACCTACGAAATATATAATGTATGTTATGTTGCAATCAATATATTTTCGTTGTGAAAAAAAAATATTTATAAAGTATTTAAGAGAAATACCATGTACGCTTAAATGTTTAGTCGATATTGTTAGAATTCTTCAAGAATAGTAATAGAGCTCAAGTAAATTCCTTTTTAGGGTTCTGCAGTAAAAGTTCTTGTATTTTCTCCTTGTTCAAATAAATTCTTCAAGAGCTCAAGTTCGCAGTAAAAGTTCCTTATAGTTTCTCCATGTTCATCTGTCTATCCATCTCTATACCATATTCGTTTTACTAGTATATTATTAGTGTTGCACAACTGATGATTAGTGATGTAAGACAATATTAGTGCTGTAAAAGTAAGGTTTTTATTCACATATCTCATTATGTAAAATACGGTTGAAACGGTTTGTTCAAAAACATTTGGGGTAGGATATAAATACTATTTCGATACAGGGTTTACGAAATATTATGCATTTAGTATACAATTTTACATTTATTCAAGTTGAACGGCGGTGCTGGCACCGACTTTAAAAATATTACTTAATTATTTATTGCGAATAAATCAATACCTATTTTAAGTTAACTAATTTTTACTTTTTGGTACCTTTTTTGAATTCAATTTTTTAAAAGATATTTTATTTAAAATTTTTAGTGATTGATAGTATTAATCATGAAATTATGACTAACATTAAATTATTTATTTTCTTAGAATATTGTATAATTATTAAAAGCCATGGAAAAAACCTAGCATGTAGATAATTTCCTTTTTGTCTGAAGTTGGTTATCAACAAGACACAGAAATGAAGTAACAGTAGTAGCCAGTGGTCAGCTGTTTGTCGTTGAGGAGTTCCGTTCTCTATATCTGAAGTCCATTATAAAATTTTACAAAGTAATAACTAATCAGTAGCGAATATATTGAATCACGATTGATTTACTATCATCCGTAAAGGAGTTTTGTTACTCATCTTCAGAACTCATCATAAGACCACGACCTGGTCGATGATGGAATTATTTTGCAAAGTAAATTACTACTAGTAGCAAATATCTTGAGTTACATTTGATTTCCCACCATTCAACAGGGAGTTCCATTGTTAATCTCCAGGACGTATCATCAGACTTTGATATGGTCCATGGTGTAGTTATTTTGCAAGGTAACAACTACTAGTAACAAATATCTTGAATTAGACTTAATGTACTGCCATCTGTTATGGAGTTCCATTGTTCATCTCCAGAATCATTAGACAGTGATATCGTCGATGGTTTAGTTATTTTAGAAAGTAACAACTACTAGTAGCGAATACTTTTAATCTCGGTTGATTTACTAATATCCGGTAGGGAGTTCTATTGCTCATCTCCAAAACTTGTCACCAGACCCTGTCCTGGTAAGTGGTGTAATTCCTTTGCACAATAACAACTACACATAACAAATATACTTAATCAAAGTTGATTTATTACCACTCGTTAAAGAGTTCTATCGTTAATTTCTGATCTTCATCATAAGATCATCATCATGTTTATTTGGGACCATATTTAATTACCTTCTTTCAAATAAAAAAATAATCATCAAAATCGGTCCACTCATTAAGATATTATCGTTGAACTTACATAAAAAAAAGATTCCGACGAATTGAGAACCTCCTCCTATTTTGGTAGTCGATGTTGTGCTCACTTTAAAAAAAATAAAATAATCTCAGATTTACGGCTGACATAATCCTATTCGAGGGAAGTCCAAATAGTCTGAAAGGTATATTCTGAGCGCTAAGCAAAGAACATAATTGAGAAAAATGCTACTGTGGAATTGACAATGAACGCAAAAAAAACTACTTACTAACTCAAAAGTAGTAATGATTAAGTGGGCGTTCAGCTACTAGAATAGACGAATACATTTGCTTGGGCAACTCATATCTCCAAAAGACCTAAGAAATAATGAAATAAACAAAAGAATAGTCAGGGGATGGAAAAAGTATTGTTAATTGAAAGAAGTCATAAAATCCTGAGATTTAGATATTGTTGTAAAAAGACCATTTTCAAAACCAGTATAGATCATTTCAAAACCTGTACTTTGTATAACATACGGATGCAAAACAAAAGTGCTTACGAAACTATATAAGAATAAACTGAAATGCTGTCAAAAAGGTGTGATAGGAACACACTGCTTCTACACAGCTGTTCGTTTCTTATTTTTTAGATGTTCATGAACAGAGCATGAACATCTAAAGTAGAACGAATAAGAAATAAACAGCGAAGAGTGAAAATAGAAACGACGGACATACTGACCAAAACAACCACCAAAAATGAAATTGAACAGGTAATATGATAAAAGGAAACCAGGATATAGTTCCTGATTTGTATCCTAGAAATAGACAAAAAATCAAAGAAAATAACAAAGGAATTGAAAATAGGAGCTAAAACTTACAGCGGGACCGTAACACCTAGAGGAGGCCTTTGCTAAGGCCTATTAAAGCAAGAGACATACTCTGACAAATCATAGAAACGAAACCCAATTCAGAATAGAAAGGCATTATTATTATTTTATAAATGTGTACGGAACCCTCGTAGTGTAAGTTATTTTCATACAATACGCAGTTTAATTTTATTTGTGAAAGGAGGCCTACCAAATGTTAGCGTTCACTAGTTTGATTTTAATGCAACTTTACAATTTTGACTAAATCATTCACAATACGCGTTAAAAGCATTGACACATTTATTCAATGGCTATGCGCAAATATTTACATAAATATAATAGGTATAAGCGAGCAAGGCACTTTCACTTAGACTTTGGCACAGTTAATATTCACGACGTCTTTCTTTAACACCTTCCAAAATGATTTAACATTCATTACTACGCGCCTTCGCATAACACGCGTAATACGCTGAATATGTGGCGATATCATTATACCCATAACACAAATGATTACATGTTCTTAAGAAAAGAAAATGTGGAATAATTTTAATTAGTCGCGCGCATGTGGCCAGAATTAATATATAAATGGTATAAACTTGGATGTATTGTATGGAAATTTTAGAGAGTTCAAATAAAATAATAGAAATTATTTTATTATTTTCGTTCATTATATCGAGCATCACTTGAAAGAGTATCACTATTATGTTTCCGTAAAAAAATTCTCAGAATGTTTTTGAAGACCATTCTAGGATATATTGATAAAAATGTCCACGAAAATGTTACTCTATCTATTTCCAAAATTGCTAAATTCAAAACTGCAAAAAACGGCACCACTGGAAGTTTATTTTCAGTTTCCTAAAAAGTTGTAATGGTGATTTTAATATTTACGATAATTTCACGCTTAAGAAAGATATACTATGCAATATATTTACTTAAATATGTTTAATAGTTTAATTACTTTAGTAGTAATACTTGAAATTTACTATCCTTCAATTTTGCTGTACTTAATGTATAAGTGTATAAGCAACCCTCTAAGTGCGCGTTTTACTTTTACATAACAAGTTTTATTTGTTATTATGCCAATCGATTTCGTACATGTTGAATTAAATTTTATTTGTAACGTATGACTTACAGGTTTCTTTCCATGCGCGTTGCATATATATGCAGATATGTCAAACAAAATCACCATAAAGTTCTACTTAAGTGACCTTTAACAGTTTCTTTGAGTTAAGGACCGACACACTATCAAATTATTCACGTTGGCCTTCGACCTGCGGTCTGTCTAACGAAATCCTGCAATATTCACTATACTATAGTATTGTACTTGAGTGGAAAATAATTTATATTTATGGGTTTTAAAAGCAACTTTTAATTATTTTTTCGAATATTAAAAGTTTTTTTATTCTAATCCAGAAGAAGAGCTGAAATATTTTTCGTCTTAGCTTTTCTATAAGATTAAAATTAAAAAAAATTAAAAATTCGAGAAACCAACGAAAAATCCAGTAATAAAAATTTTAACGGAAATATGATGTGCGTATCCTTATCAATTTATGGCGAAGAAATAGTTTTTAGACCCAAGTTCGAATATTCTCTAATAAAATACTTATACAGAAAGCCGCTTGATACCGTGAAACAAGCCTAAATTTTATTTGAGAATATTTAATGTCTAAGTAAAATAACCACTGATTATGACTGGAGTTTCAGTTCAAAAAATTACTGTTTTTAAGCATCTTCAAAGAAAGGGGAAGTTTTCAGTTCGACACTTTTCACCGCGATATTAAAAATAAAGAGATTCATAAAATTTTAGAACTGATTATAATACGTTACCTCACAGTTACTGATACTCAAAATAGTTCCGAAATTAACCATACATTCATTTGACGATCGTTTCAAAAAGTAATAGTTAATAAATTAGGTTAATATTATAATCGCACCTAATTTATTTATCTCTTAAATGGGATCTAAAGCTTTCTTGGAATCCCTTAGATATAATTGTATAAATGTCTGTCGCTTGCCTCGTTAAGTGTAAACGAGAATGAGCGCCCACAAAATGCTAATGTCTAACTGTCGCCTCGTAGTCGTACGCCCTCAGGGAGTTTCACGGCAACGTGTGCCTGAATAGGGAAAGGTTGAACGGTTTAATACCTATTTATGAATAACGTTAATGGAGTAGGACTAATTTTACTTCTGCCATATCACTTATACCACTTCGGTGAAGAATCCCATGAGGTTAATGAAATTGGATACTTTAATAACTCTTTTCTACATCAACTTAGATATTTTGCTTTTATCTCTCCGTTAAGGTCATTATGGACATTAGAATAAATTATATTCATATAGGTTGAAATACTTCGTTTGGCGTTGTTTTTAATTTAGTATTTTGAAAATTGCTTACTGAAACATATTTTTGAACCAATTACTGAATTGTTTTTAAAATTGACTTTTGAATGGTTTTTATGTTGAAATTTTGAATATTTTATTAATGGAGTAAGATTCGTTCGACCTTCCTCTGTCAGTCTCTCTGTCAATCTGTTACAGCCACACAATTTCTAAAATATTATACCCATGTGCTTGAAATATTCCAAGTGTACACTTCATGTGAAAACGTCAATTAAGAGGGAACGAAATATGAAGTTTTTAAAGATAATTTTTTTTTAACTTGCCTGCTTATTCATAAATAATCAGGTGGACTTTTTTTGCACTTACCATCTTATGAAGTATTGGTGGATAGATCTATTAAGACGAAATCGAGTTTCACTTATTGTTCATTTTATTCTTAAATAACATTCGGAATATATTAAACTTCAAAATGTGGGCAATTGCGGATCCCTTATTTTTCAACGATAGTTTTAAAAATAATTTATTCATAAGAAATTCCAGTTCAAATTATTTCCAATAATTTACATAAATAATTTGAAGAGATATTAACCACTACGGGGCACTGATTCATGCGTGCTTCGATGCAGACTTAGAAGGTTTTATTATGTTATACAGTGACCCTCAAGTAGCGCGTAGTTAGGTTTCGCATAAAGGCTGTAGTTCAAGATACCGCAGTTGGCGTGTGTTCCAAATACATTCATAAAAAGTATACCAATATGAAAAAATTAAGCAATGTAATTAAGTCTTCAGCACTTCAATGAACTTACGTAGGTACACAATAAATGTTTTTTTTATGTACGTGTATGCGTATTGTAGCACGTATTCAAGTGTGTGTACTATAACATTATAATTAAATATTTACTTTAGTTCGTTTTTAAACTAAGAATTAAGATGAGTATCTTTATATTGATACTCAAAACTTTATCTTAAGTATTGATACTCAAAACCAATCAAAAAATTGGATATTAAATGAATACTTATTTTATATATTTTTCCTTACAGGTGTTTTGGCAAACAATATTTTTTTTAAATTTCTGGAAAATAACTTGTTATTAAAATAGTAGAAAATTTTTTTTTTCATGTAATTTAAAATTTGACTGTGCATTGTTTTTTACGTTATCTGTATACATATTTTATTTATTCCACTTATCAAAGTTGAAAGTGCTCAAATTTCTCTTCAAGACGTTACGTTAATAAGTTTAGCATTTCAATTGTTCATACACTTCGTATTTACCACTTTGCACCTCTACCAAATAGTTAATAGTTTATGCTCATTTAAGATGTGCTTAAACTATTATTATACTTGTATGATAAGTATTTATCACAACTTTCTGAACTAAAAACACGTAATGAAAAAATATACGTAATACTATATATGCTTCGCGCTTAATGTGAGGTGTATTAAGCGCCCATAAAACACAATAGATCATGTGCATGCAGACATGTTAGCGTTAGTTGCTTGTGGCAGTTGTCGCTACCACTCATGTATCCATAGAATTTTTTTCGAGAAAATAGTTTTTAGGAGCTAATATCAACCATGCTCATTCCAGGAGTGAAAAAATACCATTCTCCCGTAAGTGTACCAAGTTGAATAAATAGTATTTTTTCGGAAATGATTGCGTATTTTTCTTTTTTGCTTTTTCATTACTACAAGTTGTTTCATCTTCAAAGGCCACCATCTATCACATAACTCTTGTTATTGAGAAACCTATGAGTATCTTGGTTCCTTCTGACCGGCAGTAGTTAGGCTTGTGGTGATTTCCTCTCGACTTTACTAACTATCAAACTTTTATTTTGTTTATATAAACTTCTGTGTGTTACTTGGTCAAAGTATTAAATATTTTTTTAGCAAAAAGTTAACAACAGTCCTCATTTGGCCGAGAATATAATTATTTGCCCTCCTGGCTGTCTAGGGATATGCTGTTAGTACCAGGTCTCCTCAAAAGAAAGGTACTCTATCTTTTATTACCAAAGAGCAAATTATGTAAAATTTGGCAAAGTTAAAGAAGATGTAGAAAACGAGTGTTTGGATCAGTCTTTCTTGGTGTTGTCAGAAATATTCCTATCTCTCTAATCTCTATATATATTGTAATACTCATGAAATGGCGTTGAAACTAAGATACGAACAATACGACATGTTTTGGATGTAAGAGAAACGGATAACTTAGAGATCATAAATCTAAACTACCTAATACGACTCGTCTTGGTTGTAAAAGAAATGGAGGGACAAATATTAATATACAAGAATATACATATTTTAATGAGAGTAATGATGCACACATATTTACAATGTTTTTACACATTTTTTATGCTTGGACCCATTTTGCGTTATTTAAATTAATAAAGTCATATTTTCCCGTATCATTTATTTATCTATATCATTTCTAAGTCATTTTCTGGTTTAAAGAGTAAATAATAACATATTTTTTTACTTTTAACATAGTTTTTAAAGAGTAAATCGTAACAGGATTTTAGTTTGAAACCAACTTTAAAATATGTTTCTACTTTGAATGAAAAAGGCTGACTATACATATTTTTGAAATTTCGGACACTCTATTATAGGTAAGAAGAAAACGCTGCAATATATTATCATTTTCTTATCACGCGTTTATTTATTTATAAAAGCTTTAGTTGTTTGATATATTAAATATCCATACACCCCCACTACGTCAAATATACAATATTTCGTTACATATAACTCTATATATGTAATATCCAAACGTTTAATATCAATTTGTACATTAAATCTAAAGAAATATGTAATATTTTTTATTTTGTCAATAACTGCATTTTTTACAAAGTGGTATCTTTTTTTTCACTCCCAACTATCGTTTTCGCACTCCCAACTATCGTTATACGAAATCACAGAGCAAGCTTTCTTGCACTCCCAACTATCGTTATACGAAACCACAGAGCATACATTTCCAGTTATTTAACACTGAAAACTCTTAAATACATTATCAATTTGCATGGTTCAGGGGTTGACATGTATACTTGATACATCCACTAGTCTCAGAATTGTGCTTTACTAAGAAATAGCCTCGTATATTATAATAAAACAATTACAAACATTAAAATTACAATCGATAGCTTTAATAGGCCAATATCCCTTAAGTTCAGATTTTCTTTCAAATATTCTAAACAATAATTTTTGTTTACTTTAAACATCTGCGAATATTTTTTAGATAAGTCTAATGAAATTTTAATATGATCTTATTGGTTCAAGAAACTAACGCTGAAGGAAAAATAAGATCTCGTTAACACTGGCAAAAACATGAGACTGTCAATTAGTTGCTGATGAAGAAATTAAAAATTATATAACTTTCATTTTTATTTATGTCATCATGATTATATCATTATCGTATGACTAGAAAATATTCGGATATAACTATCCTCTGACTTTTTATTTGGCCAGTTCGTTATAATGAAATTTAATGGTCTTGCGCATTCTGAAACAAAAACTTCATACAAGTAATTTAAAAAGCAATATATGTATGTCAATAGTTGTGAAAAATATAACGTATACCTCATCTGAAAATCTTCGACAAATGTTTAAGTATTTATTTCAAACTGACATACATATATTAAAATTTATTCTACTTAACAATCTGAAAAGAAAACATTTGAATAGATATTAGAAAAAGAAGAAATTCAATATCTAATTTTTATGGTCAATGCACCTTAAAACTTAATAAATAATATTATTTTTAAAACGTGCTTTGGTATAATTTCCATAAAATCATCAGTTTATCAAATAAAGAGGCCGATTATCCATCCGTATATGTATGTTTAATAAAACTAAATGATTAGTTTTTGTTTTGAGGGCAACCAATGCGTGTTTGTATAATCATTTTATGTCTGCCTGTTGCACAAACACAAAACCTAATAATTGGATTGAAGAGGATAAGTATATAAATGTATATAGGACATCAGGTTTGAATTAATTCGAGTGTACAGCTATTATCATTACTTGTGATATCTAATACTTACATGTTAACGAGATTCACACTACTGACGTCAAAATGTACATAGATTAAGGAGATCAATTATATTTTTTCGTTAAATCTATGCACACGAATATCAACTTAGCGTTAGGTTAGCTTAGTCCTAAAATAATGGCTCAAATTTTGCCGTGAATTGAATTAAACCGGAAAATTATGGAATGCTCTTGCATGTTCAAGGAGAAAAATTAGAAACTTAAGTAATTTAAAATTTTTGCTTGATTTAGAAAACCGAAAAAATTTGAAGGAATGAAATCGGTCGGTATTTTTTTAATGCTTTAAGTCAGGAAAGAAAAGTTTTTATCGCATCTTAAATTTCCAATACTGATTAAAGGTAAACGTAAAAGGGGAATCATGGAGTGATAAATACTGGAAAAAATCATTCTTCCGACGAAGTACATAATAACTAAAGACGGCTTTCGGAATTTCCTATTTAGAGTAAACGTGAACTGTACTTCAAACATGTGTAATGGACTCTCAGCAAGATTTACAAATCCCGTAAAATATTTTTGGTTTCATAGGTTTTCAAGCTTACACCGAATACATACGTGGAAAAAATTTACTTTCAAAAGCTACGAATAATGATGTCTGTCCTTATACGTCTACCCACATTCATATTAATTATGAAATAAAACTGTGATATACATGAATTATAACTATTAGAAATTTAATAAAATTATTAATGCACTCACTCATATCGTAGTTCAGCGGAAACCACTTAATCCATGACTTTTCACGTTTGTAAAGTATTACAGGGAAAATTCGTTTTAGCAGAAATCATTTAAAAAAAAAATTTATTGGTTTAATGTTCATAAAAAATTATTTCTCTTATTTGTTTAAGAAGTTTTAAAGGAGATGTTTAAAATGGTTTCCAAACACAATCGCGTTTTTCTTATTATTGAATTATTAACATTTGAGTTGCATTTAAGCATTTCTCTAAATTTTATTAAAGTGTCTGTAATCTTTCTTGTAAAGTTTATTCGTCCGGGTATTCAGTTGAGTATACATTGGATTTGACGCTATTCTAAAGAAAACAATCGAGTGGTATTAAATCTGGACACCAAGGTGGCCAGGGTACAGGTCCACTGCGCCCTGTCCAGTGACGGCAATATTGTTCAATTAAATAGTCACGTACCCGAATACTTAAGTGAGGGAGCGCATCGTCTGACATCTGAAGAGACATGGCTGCCTCTTAGCTTACCGAAAACACTTGTCGAAGATAAGAAAAGCCATCATCAGCCGTGACGTCTTCTATCAACTGAGCGTCATCTATCAAACAAAGGTATTACCTGATCAGTACTATGAACCCGACGAGCCAATCTTGCGATGGTTTGTCATCAGTTCTGGTGGGATTTGGATAAATAACCGAATATCCCATACTCGCCTGGCAAGCATTGAAATTGCATACACCTAAATGCATGAGCAGATCACAATATTTTAAATTGGAATAGCGCACAGTAGATATCATAACAGTTAGCAAAACAATATAAATTAACGAAAACGAACGCTAATACACCAGCAAATCAAAACACGTTGAGGTAAATTTAAAAACGCTGCGATACATTTAAAGTGCGGCATTTGACTGATTGTTGTTTACAAAGCAGGTAATAAAATAATACATATAATCTGCGCAAACATCTATAGCTTATAATAATTTGTGAATAAATTAGTCCAAATAATAAATAAATGATATTTGAAAATGAACCCGTCAAATCTGAGAAAATTATTAGAATCAGTAACAATATACATATATATATATATTTATATATATATATATATAAATATATATATATATATATATATATATATATATATATATATATATATATATATATATATATATATATAACAAATAGTAATAACCATCAAATTAGCATTTCATTTATTAATAAATATAAAATAACGGAAACAATTTGTATGCGCAGTCTGCTACTTGGTAGAAACGAAAAACGTGTATTGGCGGTTGGCGTATATCAATGCATTGCACATACGTGTATCTATGGAAGTATACTGACTGATAGACGATAGGGTAACATCGTGGGTATATTGAGAGTGGACGTGCATTATGTGCAACGACATGCAACGCGTATTAGTCTGACTACCATCTGTACCCATAGGTTCTCTATATCATCGCAAGTAAAATTGTTGTTTTAAATCGCCCGACCATTTAGCAAGATCCGCGGATAACGTTTCTCAAAATGAAACGGCTGTTTTTCATCTCACTAAGAATTTTGTATAAGGACCATATAAAGCGAAGTTGTATTACAAACGCAGAATATTTTTATCAACGTGTTTGCTGTGTCATGTAATGTACTTTTAGAATTTCTGTCTCATTTAATAATGAAGCCCCTTCTAATATAGAAGCTAAAGCGCCTTTCACAGTGAACAGCAAGATTTAATTTTGTCACTTCTTTAAACAAAATAAAAATAATTCGGAATGAAAAAAAAATACTCGTGTCAGTTCCTCTTTTATTGAGAGTGAAACAGACAATTATATTTTCTGCTCTCGAATAACTTCATCTCCTCTCTCAGAGACCGACGCATGACTTTATAAATTATTTTTGATTTTATCTCCAATAAACCTTAAAAATATTTGCCTGCTTGCTTAGCTATATGGGTTAGGTTAACGACATTTACTTTGTTAAGTGGCTGTAGGTTAATCTCCTAATATGCATGATTTGTAGTACATACAATTTTAAAGTTCACCAAAAAACAGATTTATTGAGAATTTTGTTGTAAATATAATTGAAATGTATCCTAAATTTAATGAAATTGAAGTCTCAGGTAAAAAATAATAAAAATATGATGAGTAAAATGACAATCTCTTGCAAAAAATATCAATTTCAGTCCTATTAAATAACGTAAAAAATATCAACTCGCACTACTCACTTCAGGAGTATAGAAAAAAAAAATTAGCAAAATGATACCTCCGCCCATGATTTGAGCAAAGCTTTTATCCATGACAGAAAGTACTTTCGTATCTGATGTACGGAATGAATTTGTATCACACCTTTAGACGAAAAAGCGCCGTGAAGAATTTCTTCAGCTCCCTTTCCAGGTGTTATGCTAGGCTTTATACGCCACTTCTTGAGCTTGCGAAGGTCAAGAAGACGGTTTCTGAATGAAAGGACGAGATATATTTGTTGGATGTTGTATCCTTCATAACCATTAGTTATATTCACTGTAAGTTATGTCTTGCGAATTTTTGGTTGAATTAAGATCTTAAAGATATTAATTTCATTCGTTGCATCTGCTTTATTTGAACATGTTTAAAAATAAATTTAATAAACATAATAAAAGTTAACAATTTATTAATTTATGGCATATATTATATATTGTATTAATATTTTGACTAATTTAATAAATATTTGTTTCATAAAAGTGAGAGCTTTGCTAAGTTCATATTACGATTCGTTTTCGCAGATATTGTTTATCAGGCGTACCCTGATGGCTGACAAAAATCGGAAAAAATGGAATATATGATGTTTTATACTTCAACACATACGGTCTACAAAAAATATCAATGTGACTCTGGCTTGAATGAAAGCTTGCTTGCTGACATGAAAGTAACGGGTTAAAACGTGCAGATTCTGAAAAGAAAAGGACATACCACTTTACGTGAACTAACAGACACACGGCGTTTTGGAGCCATTTCCTCAACTCCAAGACAAAGGAGCGCTTACACCTGCCAGCTCCTCCATGCAAAACCATCTCTCTCATGCCAGCAAGTGGGGATTGCTTATCTGTCGGCTGTCAGACCCCACTATCCAGCAGGATGTATTGGATTACTGATATCATCTCACGAGCAGGTGAGATTGATATTTGTGTAGGTACCTAACCATCACCCCAAACATTAATAATATGAAATATACGATGGTAAAACCACGCACGTAATTAAAATAAAATTTATCACTTCTACTACTGCCGTAATAGCTACATTCTATAAGTGATGGATACATAATAGTAATCTTGGTGTTAATTTTTATTATTTAAATAAAATTTATCATTTCTACTACTACGGTAGTAGCTACAGTCTATAAGTGATGGATACATAATAGTAATCTTAGTGTTAATTTTTATTATTTAAATCAAATTTATCATTTCTACTACTGCGGTAGTAGCTACAGTCTATAAGTGATGGATACATAATAGTAATCTTGGTGTTAATTTTTATTATTTAAATCAAATTTATCACTTCTACTACTGCGGTTGTAACTATAGTCTATAAGTGATGGGTACACAATAGTGATCTTGATGTTAATTTTTTTTTCAATGGAATAGCGAAATTATTTAAAATGTTAAATTCCGGTTATAGGTTTATTTGTTCAATACTTGTGATTTTGAAATAAATATGATAAAGAGCAGTTCTTATATTTGTTATTTATTACTGCTATTTAAATATTAGTAACATGTCCAATACTAAACAGTGTATAGTTTTAGAAACACGTTGTCAACAGGCAGAAAAATGTGTACTAAATTCACATTTGGCTCCAAATAAATCACAAGTAAGTATTTTAAAAGGTGTATGAGAAATTGAAATATTAAATATAAAGATATCTTAATTTAATCCCTATATAGATGAACAACTCATATATATATATATATATATATATATATATATATATATATATATATATATATATATATATATGTATAGACGACACTAATTTTTTTTTCAAGTATTTTGAAATTACTCGGGCGAACAGTAAGATCAGAGAGAACGTTATACCCAAGAAAAAAATTACATTTAAACATGAAAAACCTAAGGCTGACTATCAATTCATCAGCAACGTCTACACTCAGTGCTTCCATATCCAACAAAATATTGAAAAGGATGGTCGGTTTTATAATTTTGAACAAAAACCTGACCTGTGAATGGCAGTGCTTTCATATTTGAAGAAGGGCGCAAAGTTTCATGACGCCTTTATACGACTAAGCACGGCGGAGATTTTTTTGCGTCGCCTCTCGAAATCCAGAGAACAAACAAAAATACCTCCGAATAAGGAAAGATATACATCTATTTTATGTAAGCATCTTCATCGCTATTAGTCGCATTGACTTTGCATTGTGTTTCATGATATCAGGTGTTTTAAAAATGTAATTTGGTTACATGTTTGTTACATGAATATTATCTTGAAATAAATTTATTATTTTCCGATTGTAAAAGAGTGGAAATAGTGTTATTGTACATCGACTACACACCAGGCTCAAGCAGTTTAAATTTGACAGGTGAATAAAACATTTTTAATATATGAGAACATAAAATTGGGTCACAGATGATAAAAATATTTATTTAGATATGGTAGAAATTTGACGGTATAGATTACTTCAAATATATGTCTGTAGGTTGAAAAATAAAAAGTAAATCTCGTTCAGTCACGAAAGTAGTACTTCAATAGCCTAACTTAGTCTTAGCATCACATTCATAATAGGAAATATGCTTTATATTAATTTTAACCCAAGAAATTGGTTTATATGCTGCATTACGTAAATGTAATATAATAATATTTTATTAATTTACTTCTTGTCGCACCTATGTCGATATATGTTGGAAATTCTGGTTCCGAAAAGGCTGATCGTTATATATACTTGGGATTAACGATCCGATCAGATAAAACCAACTTTGGAGAAGGAAACAATCTGAGAATATAGCTAGCGTTCGAAAAACTACAACGAATCGGATAATTAAGCAAAAATGTTCAACTAGTGTTTGTTGCCAGTGATACGTGTTCCCTTACGTAAATGATACGTGTTCCCTTACTATTAGCTTTTTGAAAAGACCAAACGTCACTCAGCGAACTGTGGAGAGCACTATGCTCGGCATTTCTTGATGAAATATGATCCGTGAATAAATTTGTAGGAGAACTAAGGTTACAGACATAGCTCGAAGAATTGGCAGGTTTAAGCAGCAATGCTTATAGAGAAGATGGAAGTGACATAGACAGATATCGGGAGAAAAAACCCCGGAAAATCATTAGATACAAGAGGTTTTGTATCAGTTTTTGTGGGAATTTATATTGGAAACATACATTCATCAACGCACGTCATGCGGCTGATACGAAGAATTTTCTCTGACACATTTTCTATTCCTAGCTTATATTACATGTACCTTTATTTAATTGTCCATATAATTCTATAGTATTTTATTTCGGATCTATTACACTTTTTTTTTATTTATATCTCAGGTAAGCAAAAGTCGTCTAAAATGGCAAGCAGTAAATAACAGCTAAAGTTAGAAATAACAATCAGTGAAACTTTCATATTGTTGATCTGGGAAATACTACAACAGGAAAAATTTGAGGACGTTTTCGATAAAAATTGGAAAACTCGTTCAAAAATTATAAAGAAATAAGTACCCGTAGCATTTTTCAAACAAAAGTAAAAATGCTACTGGTATTTATTTCACCTTAGGTTCTCACAGCAAATTTTATCCTAGTTTACATTTTGTTCGTCAATATATAACTATTCTAGTGTAAACATTTTGCCTATCTCACTAACTCATCTGATATTTGTGTCACTCAAGTAGTTCAGTTTAATATTAGACGCTGTACGGAAATAATTTTTTGTAACCGGTTATTAATTCGGCAATTTGAAAAAAAAGTTTTTTGATTCGACAATTCGATCACAAATTTAATTTAGCAATTTTTCAGAGGTTAATCGTGGAAGACGAATTTTTACATTCAATAATTGTATTGCTTTGTTATGTGTATTAAATATACTTTTATTTTATGCACATGCATATGTTTTGTTAAAAGAAATAGCAACAGTTCTACAATTAAGAAATATAGCTGCCACTTAGCGCATACTACAAACGTAAGCAAGCTTACTCGATTTTTCACGTTTGTGGATAAATGTAATTATGAACGGTAATATAGATAAGATTAGGAGACAGTGTATACATTTGGATGAGTATGCATTGCGTGCAGTAACATGCATCTTTATTATCTAGGATAACATCTAAGTTGATTGGTCGTCTGCTCAGGTATGTGCTTAAGATTTTTTTTTATGGAAAACTTTATGTTTTTCTTTATTTTCATATTATTTTCTCTGTTATACCGGATTTTAAGAAAATATGTGATTTATCATCATATTAACATAAACAAATTACTAGTATGCTAATTAATCTTTAATAAATATAGGGACTAAAAGGGAATAAGGTTATTATCATACGTCTTTCTATTTTGTTAACAGTTTATTATTATTTACTCGTAAGTAGCGTAATGCCATACTGAACAATTGTTTTCTTTCTTTGTGTTTTAAAAATAAGCTATACTAAACTAATAGGTCTATCCTCATAAAGCCGCAATGACAATCCACTCTATATGCGATTCCAAATATTTGCAAAGCATTTAGATCAAGACACATAAAAATAAATTCTAAGGAGAAACAAATATATTTGCGGCGAACAAACGCAATACATCTTTCTTTGTCAAAATTATTAAACGCGGCACGGTCTGACTGTCTCGCGCTTGTGCGCAACGAATATTGAGATGAATATGAAATTTTGACAGGAATAATAAATAGGGAAATATTTTCATCTTTTGATTATGTATTTGAAAATTAAAATATATTTAAGCGAATATTCACAGATGGAATCAAAACATTATCGCTCCAGATCGCATCCAGTAAGAGTTTTAATATCATATTAATATTACCAAATATTTATCTAAATATGTATACGCCATTAGGTTTTCCCTGTATACGCCATTAGGTGGAAGATTATTAATCCATGTATATATATATATATATATATATATATATATATATATATATATATATATATATATATATGTATATATATATACTTGAAAGCGATGTGATTATTTCCTGATTTTCTCATATATTTCCTTTCATCCTCTCTTCGCTGACTCCTATTTTTATTCTTTTTTAAATTTGTTCAATTTAATTCTTCTGTTTTTCATTCTCTTTATAATCTGTTAAAACTATTTCAAAAATACCGCAATAAATATATCCCGAAAACTATAAAAGATAGAAACTACAAAAGATTATCCACTTTCCACACATATATCTGCTAATAATAATTATTCATAATTGTCAAAAACTCATAGTAAAAGAAATAAAGTTATTGACATTAAAATATGCATAAAAATTATAAAATAAAGTTACCCAATCACAAGATTAATAAATTTAGAAGAAAGCAAAAAAAAGGACTTCACTTTGCGGTACCTGAACGATAAGACTTCTTCGTTCGAAGAAAATACCCGAAATTATCTTCTCTTATTACGACCAAGCTAGGAGTTTCGCTCTAGTGTCCGAATTATTTTATAGCGTCAAATTTAGTACATCGTTAAATTAATTTTACGCCATCACCCGTATTATGTGTCTCTTGTGGGTTATTTCGTTACATTTTCTAAAATTTTAATAATAGTACAATTTATTAGGTCAACTTTTTCTCATGTTGTTTTTCATTCCCAATGAAAAGAGTCCTATATATAAGATTAAGTAGTTTTTATAGATAACGTCTTCTTTACGGTTGATAAAATGCCGAATGTTACCATTAATTGGTCATGTTGTGAATAAGTAACTACATTTCTTGTATTTAAAGTACGGGTTGGAAACATTTTCAGTACTGGTAAGAATGTTAAGGTATGGAAAATTAGTGGAAGAACACACGCATCTAGCATTCGTAAAAATTATAATTTAAAATGATATACTTTACTTTTCATTTTATTTATTTTCTTATATTATTCAAATACGGCGTAAAATTGTAGATGGTATCTTCAGTTAAATATTCTCTACAGAGTACTGTGAGTTTAGTTATAATGTTGTTTAGATTGGATTACTCTACTCCCTTCTGGTATACAGATATATGATCTTCCACTAATTATTCATTACGCATGTAAACTGTACAGCCAGTTGTCCTTTAGTATCTGAAGGATAACTGGATGTACAGTTCTTTAATAAAAATATAATATGGATAAGCCCTATAGATAGTGCAAAAATATTCATTTAAATAATGATCAGTTAGATAATATCGATCGAAGTCATTATTATAATTAATTTTGATTTGTATTTGAAACTGATTACTAAGAATCAAATGCTTCCTATACATTAAGACTACTAGACGTTAAGCAATAATTTATAATATTTACATTTTTATATTTTCAAAACGAAACATAAACCATTTAAAAATATTAAAAATGAAGCTAATAACCAGAATATATTATAAATGAAGCAAATAACATGAATATATTACTAAGTACATGAATATAAAAGAAAATAACATATTGCACTAATTTATGGAGTCTCGATTCCAAATTTGCCGTTCCTTATATTAAGCTTTGTATATTAATATATTTTCAGTGTGTGCATATGCAAGTAAATTAACAATTTAAATAACACTCAATGCATCTTTGTATAAAACTAGATAACTTCCAGTTGCAAGCACAGCACATGCTTCTGGAGTGTCTCCAAGTATGCATGTTTCTATTGTGTGTACCACCATACATACCGTCAAATATCTCGTATCGAGGGGGAACTTGCATTACGTATTGCGCCCACAACCAAGCCGGCCGTGTTCAAATATTCCATCCAGATTTTTCTCTTTCTTCGTCACTCTCTCTCTATCCCTCTCTACCTCTCTGTTTACGAGAGTATTATCCCAAAAAATAAAATGCACAAATTTCATTACACACTTGCATTAAGTTGTTGAATTAAGCTTTTGATTTAGATAGGTGATTAGTTAGTAAAGTTGTTCATTGTCTTAATTTTGTTAAAATAATTCATCTAGTAGAAAAAGTGAAAATATTGATAACTCATAATGTACCGACCTTGATTACGTCAGTTGTACTTAAAATATTTCCCAAAAAACAAAATTGAGATAGCGTCTGGGTTTCTGAAAATATTCTTGTATTTAATTGAACTGCATTGAAATTCATGTTGCTTTATATGAGAAAGTGCTAATGAGGATTATATTCAGCTCCTCTTTACTAACACCCCTATTTTAACCCCCAAGTAAAGATCTAACAAAAGGTCATATACAAATAAGCTGTAGGTAACATCTATGTATTTCATTGTTACCTTTGTATACTGCTGAGTTTCCTTCCACAATGTTTTCGTTGTTAAAAATGTTATTTCATTCAGAGCATAAGTTATTATAATTTACTAGACTCATACAGAAACTCTAGAATAATTACTCAATCAATGCAAAAGTTAAATTCTTTGAAAGCTATATCTTTGTTAATTTGTTTACTCTTTTCATCTACTTTTATATTAACTTCAACATCTTTACTTTTTCTTTTGTAATTTAGAAACGGACAGTACATATAAATCGATTACCTAGAAAGAAAAGCTAATATAGTTTGTACGTAAGTGATTCGTTGCACAATTAGTGATCCGTACCGTCAGAACCCCACATAAATATTAATAGTAATACACTCCGTCTTTGTGCTTGGAACGAGCACATCGGCTGCGCTACAAGCTGCCAATCGTTGTACTACACCGTGTACTGGCCGGAGATGAGTGGGGTGCGTCTCGATTAAGCCAAATTGAAAATTTTGAAAAACTTATATGGAAAAAAAAATTTTTACAATAATTTTTTTTTAAAGCAATGGTTCATTAGTTATGCGGAAATAAATAAGTAAATTGTTTTTAAAAAATAATTGAACTGGAATTTTTTAGACAATTTTCGTTCAATATATACCTAATTCCCAATATTCATGAATTTGTTCACATTTTACCGAAGGATCATTCTAGTAGTAGACATCAATTTCTAAGCTTATTTCCCGAATTTCATTCAAAAAATTCATAAAAAATATGTCATAAATAATTCGTGCTTTTATTAATTTCTTATATTAAATTTGTGCTTCAGTAATCTTTTTTCTTGGCATACTACACTATGACCTAAAAAAATTTTGTTTTGATTTACATGACGAAATTAAACCGCTGAATCAAAAATAACCATTTTGTACGTCACGTCTATATTTGGACTACCCCGTTAAATCTTACGGTCCTCAATTTTTTGCATCATTTTGTTTCCCGGAAAATCGCCGTCTTATTACATTATGAAATATAATTATTCACAAATGTCGTGGGACAATTTCAAAAGCAGGCTTTTTATCGTAACCTTTGGAAGAATGTAAATATACGTACGAAGAAAATTATATTTCTGCTAGTAAATCCTAGCTTCCTTGCAATCTTCTCGTTTCTTTTCAGAACGAATACAAATAACCATCATTAATTGGCAAATATGAAGGTACTAATACTATAAAAGTAATATCATTCTACATTAAATATTAAATTTTATAAGTCTCTGAAATAAGTATCTAAAACATACTAATAGTCAATGCACCACAAATATTTTTGTAATAATGCAAGAACGTCTTTTTCAATGGACATTTTTATGTATGACATTTTTACGTAAATGGATATTAACGTGAAGATTCCTAAAACAAAAATGTTATTAGATAAATTAAAATGAAATTTAATTTATAAAATTGTGGGCATAAAAGTTTTAGTTAGACTACAAAAATTCTTAGAAATCAGTTTCGGTTTCCCAGATGAAATTAGATTTTGGTGCAATGTTTATTCGAATTTCATTTCTATTGACTGTTTTTTTAGCACTTCTACTCTTAAAATATTAGTATTTAGTTTCGGTGTTCTCGGTATTTTTAATATTTATACTTATGACGCACATTTCTAATAATAATTAAATTACAATTATTATACTTTCGATTTTTTTATTCCAATTTTATTAATCATCTTACGTTTTTATATGAATTTGGGCCTATCCAAGTTTATCAAACTATGAATAAAGAATTTGCTAATTTATACTAACATAAATTTCGTAACGGTCCAAACTGTTATTTGTACTATTAGTACTTGTTTTACGAAACAGCGATTTAAATATTATGTAATTTTATCCACTTATTAACACTTAATTGTTTCTATTTATTAATATTCACAAAAATGAATATTTTCTATTTATTTGTTAGTTTGGCTTTCTTTCACGCTTAAACTACTTGATGGTTTTGAATGAAAATTATTACATTAGAAATTATAGCATTATCATTTTTTTGCATGGGATTTAATTTAATTTAATTTATTAAAGTTTCATTATAATTATTAATATTATTATTTTAAAAATATTGCATGCATAGAAGAGTGTAATTAATATCTGGCGAAGTTAAAGTTTATATGGAGAAAGAGGGCAGAAAGCCAAAATTTTTACATAATGTTTGTTACAAATATATTAAATTATGTATTATAAATACATTAAAAGTTTAATTGCCTAATTTTATACTGTTAATGTCAAACACATAATAATCTGTGGTTAAATAGTGGTACAGAATAGTGATTGTGACCAAACAAATTTAAAATGTCAGATATTCTGTATGAGTTTCAAGCTGCGAATTTTGTGTGACTTCAAATGTTCTTTTAATTATCGAGTAAAAACCTCCTCCAAGTTATGCCACTTCTTTCTATCTTTGGCGGTGTTTAGCCAACCTTGTCCTTTCCCTATTTCATCCGCCCATCTGGTGTGTAAGCCACCTCTCGTTCTTCTTCCCCGCTGTCCAGGCCATTTTCCTGAGTCTATCTGTTGTCGTTATACCTAGCCAAGCGACCTGTCTACTTTTGTATTTCCTTTGTAGCGAGAAAGTAAAAGCGCCTGTAACTTTGGTTTTCTTGTGGATGTCCACATTCCCCACCTTACCTTTGAGTTTTAAATCCATGCTGCTTCTTTCCATTCGTCTTTGAGTGGTGTGGATTTTGTTTTTTATATTGGCATCGAACGTCCAACTTTGACACCCATAGGTTAGACATGGTAAAATAGCCGTGTCCACAGCTATTTTCTTAGTGGATAACGGTAATTGCGATTTGAAAATTTCGTTGTGAGCTCAGTATTTCTTTGAAGTAATCGCGACTCTCCAGTCCACCTAATAAAAATATATTTGTTTGCCCAGAGATATGTAAATTCGATCTGTGTATGTCTACAAATTCGAGAGGTATGTCGTTGATCAAGATTGGTGACGTATGAGGGTTAGTCATAACTTTTGTTTTCTGAGGTTCATTTCTAATCCGACTTTTGAGCTAGCCTGGTGTAAGACGTTTATCAATATGTTTAGTTGTTGTGGACATTCAAATTCAGAACAGAATAATGTCGTTGGCAAATCTAAGATGACTCGATCTAATTTGACTCTACTTGCGCTATCGTCGTAAATGTTTTTTAGGATATTGATGTATCTTTCTTTTATATTCAGTGATTTCAACGTTTCCCAAATCATTTCATTTTATATTGAGTAAAAAGCTTTTTTGTAGTCTATAAAAGCTACGTACAGGGATCGGTTGAATACCATGTATTTCTCTATCACCTGGTTAACAACTTGGATGTGATCTACTGTGCTAAAACCGCTTCAGAATCCGGCTTGCTCGATCAGCTGGGGTGCATCAATGTCTGGAAATATTCTTTTAAGTAGACCGGAGACGAACAGTTTGTAGAGACAAGGCATGAGGCTTATGGGGCAGTAATTCCCTATGTCAGCTGGGTTACCTTTTTTATATAACAATATAATTTCTGATTCCATTCACAAGTGTGGTACAGCTTCTTCCTCTAATACTTTACTCCATAGGATAGTGATTGTTGTCAGTAGTAGAGACTTTGTCCCGGGTTTTTTCCGGCTTAAGTTTCGTTAATGTTTCTGTCTTTGAAAACTGTTGTATTGGGGAGGTATTCGTACAGCGATAAACAATATTACTTTACTTTAATGTGTCTGGTTGGCTATATAGATTAACGTAAAATCAATAGCCACTTTTATGTGCGGGACTCGCACATGTTAGTGTCAGGCTGGAGTGATGGACTTCGTGTTTTTTATTTATGTAATTCTTCATGAACTTATTCAGTAGATCTAGATTTCTCGAGGTGTCTTTGTGTTGTGTTTGTTCTGTAAATATCGTAACATCTTCTTATTTCTTTTTTGGTAAATTTATAAAGTGTTTTTACCTTTTCTTTGTCGGTTTTGTTTAATTTTGGCTCATTTTGTAGTTTACTTCGTTCTTTCATGAGCTCTAGCGCCTTAACTAGCAAGGTTTTTCCTTTTTTTTATTCCTTTAATGCTCTTTAAGCTTACCTTTTATAGTGAACGATTTTCGTAGTAATACTCTACATTATAGTTGTTTTGCGCCGTTATAAGTTCAAGTATAAAGGTATTAAATTCGAATTCTCTATAAATCTATTTTTTTTAAATTTTTTTTGTCATTGAGGAGGATTACAAAAATTTAAGGTGTTTTCCATTAAAGCGATTTTCCTTGTAGGGTTTTGGTTAAGCTCTCCCGTGGTGATCGGCCGTACTGGGAGATGAGGGATGGGTGGAGGTCCGGTTTTGATTGCTATTCTGTGTTGTGTTGTGATATCTTCGTTTGGCTTTGAGATGTTTCTGTCTCAGTGAGGATTAATTTAAGCTTTTGAATTTAAAAATTGTTCATGCTTGCTTTGTTTTTCTTCTGTGGCTGCTTACTAACCTGATGAACATTATGTTTACTAGGGCGAGATATCTACGGAGATCCAGATAGGTTCCTCTTGTTTGGTTGATGCGAGGGGAGTGCTCGTTATTCAATATAATATGTCTGTCGTATTTTATAAAAGCAGTGTTACTTGCCTCTTTTTCCCTTTTTCTGTACTTCGATCTGCAGCTCCTTATGCTTTTTTAAGACTTCGATGGGATAGTCTTCTTTTATGTAATAAGAAGTGTTTTGTACGTATTGTTTGTTTTTCTGAATTTTTAGTTTGAAACTCAATGTATTGCATATTATTACTCCTCAATTCTCACCTTTTTTCCCAATATGCTTAAAGAAGAATACAAAATTTTCTCTTCACGTATTAATATATAGATTTATTAAAATAAAGCTTTAACTCTCACAAATACAGCAATCAGCTTTTATTTTTAAGCAAGCGAGTTCGCGCCAGACTCAAGGACATTTTATATTACTGTTTTTAATTTTTGTATTTTTTCACCGTAGTTTGGTTGAGAGTGGATCGATCTTTGAGTAATTTAAAGCGTTCACAAAAAGCATATTTGAAAAAATGTAGGTCCTAAATGGCTTATTGCGAAGGGAAAACCTTTAAGCCTTTTGGGTTAAAGATACTATTAGAAGATCTTCGAAGATCCCCTTTTTTGTATGAGGTTGGGTTGTTATGTTGTTATTCGTAACTCCTATTTTACCATCACAACTTTTTTGAGTGGCCTAAGTGGCTGGACTTATAGTGGGATGCTCGTAGTTGTTGCTATTCAGGACGACTTTAAAGTGTAATTCTCATTATGACAATACTTGTCATGCATGTTTATATTTCTGTTATCATATGGACAAATTTATGAATATTCTTATGATATATTCATACATATATAATATATGTATGAATATTCTTCTAAATTCCATAATTAGCATTTTCTTTCAGCGTTTAAGTAAAATTAAGTCCACTAACTTGCATCTGATTTTTTAGGAAATACAGAACACTGCGGAATTCTATGTGGTGCTTGTTCTCATCGATCGACATCAATTAGAGAAAAGTAATGGTTTTATAATAAATGGATACAAGACTGCTCATAAAAATTTGAGATTTTTCATCAAGTTCGAAACAAAATTTTGATTTTCAAATCGTCTTTATCAGTAGAATAGTTGTTTATATGTAAGGTCTTTATCAGCTCATTTCCTAAAATGTTAATGCTGCTGCCATCAATTATTGACAGTATGATACTACGGCATCATTTATATTTCTAGAGTTATACCAAGGTAGCCATATGATATATATATATATATATATATATATATATATATATATATATATATATATACATACACACACACACACCTGCACACACACACACACACACAAACATATATATGTGTGTTAGTGTATTTGTTTTTATATATAAATGGATTTTTTAAATTATTTGGTGTTAAGATTCAGTGTGATTCTGGTCGAGTTTCTCTTCAATAATAATATCTACATTTCATAGGTTTCCATAAACAAAATCACTGTAAATGTTTCGACAAATCGTATTCATGTATTTTAAGCATACGTGTTTGGTCTAATTGCTTATGGGCTAATATTTGAATTTCAAGTTCTTATGATAGAATTGATTAATACATTCTCAATATTTTGATTTGTTCAACACTATCTTTGAGAAATTAAATTCAAATGAATCTAGTAATTTTTAGACGATACCGTAACAAATAAATATACAAGTAAACAGACGGAAAACATGTACTTAAGAAAACATTTAAAAGGGCCAAATCATTCAAATCAATTAACATTTAAACTACAATTTTAATTGATACTACAAGAATTATTCTCATTAAAGTTCTATTCAATTTGGGTCAGTAACTTTTATGGTACTTCATCAAATACGTGAAAAAATACTGCGTCTTAGATTCAGAGAAGCTTAGATATCATATTCCACTAAATATACCAAAATTACACCAAAGGTATTATCATATTCTAGTAATTTCACAAAACAATGTCTCCAGTAGACGCAAAATATTCCATTAATTTTACAAAAATATATCCACAATTAAATGAAACTACGTGATGTAGTATTATTTCTACTTTCTTTAATTTCTCTACCATGACCTAGGTTTCGTTGTATTACAACATCTTCAGGTGGAATATTAGCAAAGATCTTTGCTAATATCCCACCTGAAGATGTTGTAATACAACGAAACCTAGGTCGTGGTAAAGAAATTAAAGAAAGTAGAAATAATACTACATCACGTAGTTTCATTTAATTGTGAATAATGAATTTCTACAAAATTAACGCCAAATGTATTCAATATTCAATAAAATATCCAATAGAGTTAATTATATTCCTATAATGTTTCAAATTTATCTCCTGTGGAACCACCACATAGCACTAATTTTACAAAAAAAATTCCGATAGAGGTACCATATACCATTAATTTTACAAAAATATATCCAATAGAAGTAATTATTGGTATTTCAATAATTTAAAAAAATATCTTTAATATAGGTACCGTATTCCGCTAATTTAAACAAAATATCTTTGATTAAGTTTCCATATTCCTCTAATTTTCCTAATATACCTCCAATAGAGATATCATATTCCACTAATTTACTAAAATATCTTTACAAACCTCCATTATAGTTGTACAGTTGCATGGATTGAGAATTGTTTATCCAATTTGTAGGTAACTCTAGCCATAGAGTAGATAAAACCTCTATTATTTCTTTCTTCTTCATTTTGCATCTAGTCATATCCCTTCGCAAGATTTTAGAGCAACATTTATTAAATGAACAAACAATCGTAAGAAAAATAAAAAATAGTAAATACTAAAATAACTAATTTGACAATAGATATCTGGAATAAAGCGGCAAAACGACAATACAGTTCGTACGTTAATACCAATATAGGTTATAAGTATATAAATAGGGTCGAAGAGCTCACTTAAATTATGATAATGACTTTGGTTTCGACTTGTTACTGTAATTTGTTCGCATCAACCTAATTCTTAGCTTTGGTTTAATGTATTATACTATAGTTTTCTCAGAATATATTTTCACAAAATACTTACAACGTCAAATATTTGTGGTAAATTCGGAAAAACCTGTTTCCCAGGTTATTGCTTAGAATATTCAAAATAAAAAAATACAATCTGCTTAATTAAATTTCTTTAATACATTTATTATATCTAACTCTATTGTTCCAGGAAACGTAAAATTTTAAAAAAGATCTGAAAACTAAAAATTAAAATATTACTGCTTAAGGCAGTTGACACCATTTTTATGATAAGTGTGATTCGTTCGAATATTCTAAATAGGAAAAAAGATAAATAATTTAATTTATTGGAAAAAAAATTCCTTTTTAATTTTTTTTTCTTTTTACGGAATAATCGGTCGAAATATCCTCCTGAAAAAAAATGTACCTGAGGAATAATATATCTGTATTATCTTGCAGTCTCCCTACTACCGACATTTTTCCTGCAAGCTATTTAATGTTGCAAGTTAATATATTTGTATCGAATATATTTGGCGTTAATTTTGTAGAAATTCATTATTCACAATTAAATGAAACTACCTTATGTAGTAGTATTTCTACTTTCTTTAAGTTCTTTAGAACGACCTAGGTTTCGTTGTATTATCTTCAGGTGGGCTATTAGCAAAGATTAAAATAATACTACATCACGTAGTTTCATTTAATTGTGAATAAATTTGTAATTGTAGAAAGGGGTGTCATAACTTCACGCTTATTCAAACAGCAAATGAAAGGGGGAAATTCCTTTGGAATCGCACGTAAATAATTTCACGAGGCTATAATTTTAATGATAAGGATTGAAGCGAAAAATTTAACTTCTAGTTCACGAAATCGCACAGTAATAAAAATTTATTAAACTTCCATTTCTAAAATAATTAATTTCACAAATTATCATTACCCCATTGCTTGACATGGTTTATATTGTTATCGTTGAAAAGGATTTAGTTATTAAAATCTAAATTAGAATTAACATACTAATGATAGTAAAATAATAAAGATTGATTTATATAAGATATATAAATAACGTCACATTCTTATCTTGTATGTTGTCACTAACTAACAAGAAAACTCAACGTTAGCATAATATGACTTGCGCGAACTACGTAGAACAAAAAGATGCGCTTGTATCACATAAAAATGGTAATGATTTCAAGTGTATTTTACTATCCGTATGCGTATACAAAATGGTAACTCTATTTGTGTAAGTTGGATTTATAATTAGTGTTACCATATAGGAAACTCCCGCCCTGTTTTACCCCTGCAAAACCCGGACTGGACTATTATAGCATTGCTACATTTTATTTCATTCGCATTTTTAGGTAATAATAACGCTGTCTAGCGACTTCATCCGCACATAATTCAGAAATGCAAAGGTAATATTTTAATGCGTTTATTTTATGCTCATATATTAGACACAAATAATTAGTTTAGTTTAAATCCCGCGCCGACTCTGACCGCACATTGCCCCGCCGCCCCCACTTATTTCTAAAGCCCGCTGCTTTTCGACGCCCTTGTGGCGGAGATTTTATATATTTTTTTCTACGTAATCTTCTTGTCGTCATAATTTCAGACTATTTATGAGCAAATGAATTCATCCCTAGATAAATATCTATAACCTGTATAAAATTCATGTAGATTCCATAGTATTCCAGTTGACTCCATTTGTACAAGCAGATCGGTAGGAAAGTAGTTTTTTGTCATTTGATTTATTTTTAAATGAAAATTATAAATTCTCGGACAGAGATTTCAGTTTTAGTTTCCTGTGTTAATATTGATGATTAGAAAATTTCCAAACACGCTGAAAGATTTCTATCTAAAACTTTAAATTAAATTTTTCTTGTCTCCGTTTATACCAAAATTACCATAAATTTTCATTCCTATTTTCGCACTCCCTGGGCTTTAATTTGAAAAAAAAAATTCTTATGTAGCATCTAGAAGCCAAAAGAAATATAACTGCCATATTAAGTTTGTAGGCTTTGTAATTATAAAGATTTCTCGATGAGTCAGCGAGTCAAGGAGGCAAATCAGGTTAGACGTCTATACAGACACAGTCAAATAAGAGCAAAATTGAAAGAAATACAGGCGACATATCTTTTTCTTAGATGATATATTTGCCTACACTTCTGTGGTAGACATGTTCTACCATAGATGTGTAGGCCTCCTACTCTAACTCACTCCCTTAAATTTCATGTTACTCGTTCCCCTTTCAGTCTTTCAGCATGACTTCTTTCAATGTCCTTTCTATTGCTGTCACTCCACCCTGACTTTGGTGATATTTTTTCAACTACATATTTAAGTACTAATAGAATAGATTGGTCATATTGCTAACTTTTCGTTGAACCTTAATTATTATTTTGAAAGTGAATTCGATATTGGAGTAGGTTGCCCACGCTGGTCTATTTCATTGGTTTGGTTTCTTTTCCCTGAAAAACTTCTTGACCAAAATATTTGTATTTCTGTATTCTATTCCATAACTGTTTGGGTTAACTTAATGACGTTACTAATTGAACAGTTAGTCATAATGTTGGTTCCGTCCAAGTTTATTCCCAAATATATGTACCATACATATGTGCATGCGTGCGAGCGAGCGAGCGATTATGCATGCGTGCATGCGTGAGTGCGTACGAGCGTGCGTGCGAGCGTGCGTGCATGCGAGAGTGAGTACGAGTGCACGCGCATGCGTGCACGAGTGCGTATGTGCTTGCGTGCGTGAGTGTGTGCATGCGTGCGTGCGTGTGTGAGAGCATATTACGATAATATCTGCAGCCATAATGCATTTTTTGCCTCCTATTTTAAAAATCATATGAAAATTCATATGAAAGTTATGAACGTATATAAGATGTTCATACAATTCTCAACGAAGCTATTTATAGGGTGTAATTTATATATTTTCTCAGCTGTAATACTGAAAATGTTCGAAATAACGTGCAAAATTTATTCTGGGCAAACATGTTCCGGAAAATCATTTAAATGTTCGCTCATTATCAGGAGAGATAAAATATTTCTTCAAAGGAGCGGAATAACTTCGGATGCTTAATTTTGAAATGAATCGAAAACGTAACACGTGTTATAAAATTATGCAAGACGCAGTTGTTAAATCCACAACGTTTTATTTCATTTAATTTGCCTATAAATTTATTTTCTAGATAAACTTATATATACGTAAAAGCTATTTTTGTGGCTTAATGTATATGGTGTGAAAACAGTTTCTAAATCAGTACAAGGATTGAAAATATTTCATATTTTTAATTTTTTTAAAATTTTTATTATTCTCGCTATGGCGCTATTAAATGAAATCGGTAGGGATATAAATTCACCACATAAATGAATATAAGCTAGTATTTTTTTAAAACCAAAAAATATGCATCGAAATATCCACAAAAATGTAATGCTGCCGATTAATATTATCAGAAAGGTTTTTTTACAAGCTTTTATTTAACTACACTTTCAAAATTAAACGAATCTACGTGATGTAGTATTATTTCTACTTTCTTTAATTCCTTTACCACGACCTAGGTTTCGTTGTATTACAATATTGTCAGGTGGGCTATTAGCAAAGATACCCAGGTGGACTATTACCAAAGACAGCTCACCTGACAATGTTGTAATACAACGAAACCTAAAGAAAGAACTTATAGAAAGTAGAACTATTATTACATCACGTAGTTTCATTTAATTGTGAATAATGAGTTTCTACAAAACTAACACCAAATACATTCAATGTTTAACTTCACTTTTTAGTAGATGAGCTTATAAATTTAATACTATTATTCTAAGTAATTTTCAAATGATTTCCATACGTCAAACTGCAATAACATTTTGCATACACCTCTGTTTTCAAAAATAATACTATTTTATTATCTAGGAGCTGGTCTGATGAACAGGCCAGAAGGTTTACAATGAATTCTCGTGATAGCAAATAGTATGTACCTCAATTTTGGATTGTTCAATTCGTTTTAATAAGTAATTGATTTCTAGATGGTGTCCAGGGTCTTATAATGGAACTGGAAGGCTTGTTTAATTCGTCTTAATGAGTAATTGAATCCTAGATGATGATAGAGATGGAACGTGATTCTATAGATCTCCCCGACGACATGAAGTATTTACTTCTACTTTAGGCTCGTTTTGTTGGCCTCGTTGAGTAGTTTCATAATATGATTAATTTGAAATGTTTGATTACTTTTAATAAAAGATTGTGATTTACTAACGTTAATCAAAACGCCTTGTGCATCCTTATATAGAGGAGCTTGTAGGCTAATTAAATGAAAAAGAAATCACATATAAAAGTTACCTTATTGCAAACGAAGGGATATAAGAATATAAGGAATTATTTTAGTAGCTCCAAACTTTTTTACGTGTGACTAATATATTTTTTAATATCGTCAGAACATGGTGATTAAAACATTCTTCTGAAGTTAAGTGTTGTGTTTTATTATCACGACTTTTATAAGATTTAACCACTAGTTAAACGATAAAAGCCCAGTTAATAAAGACTTCAAAATATATTTGAAATTTTGAGCTAGAAGTAGAAATATGACATACATTTGAATTTTTGTAATTTACATTTTCGTAGTGGTAAAATATAAATCATAATGGTAAATTTGATTTTATTTTTTTATTACATCTTCATATCGGTCGTCGTCATAGTGTGTTGGGTTAATCACAAGGCCTCGATGGCGCAGTGAACCGCGGGTACTCGGGTCCGATTTCAGGCCGCTAGTTGAGTGGGGCTGCACTAGTTGACTGTAAGACATTGCTCTCGTAACAATAAATTGACCATATGTATTAATTAGATACATTCACATACATAAGTAAATAAATAAATCACTAATCAAATAATTTGGCAATAGATAATGAGGAAAGAGTAAAAAATGAAATAAAATTTGTAACTGTAATATATAATAAAAAAATATTTTCATAAAATCACTATTGCATATTTATAGTAAATAAATAATTGTTAATAAGAAACAAAAATAACAAAAGATTTCTAATGAATCATGTCATAACTTTTTAGAAACCATTGCAAAATATAATCAATTGCTCTTCTCAATATGTAGTCTGCATAAACGAATGACATATTATCTATTTACTGACAGAAATAATGTCAATATATCCAATATGTGTCTTCAAAATGAATATAATTTCCAATTTTTCAAGTCTTAAGTGGTTTTTTCGACGACTCTGCCTGCCTATAAGTTTTAATCTGTTGCATCTTGCTAATTCTTTAATGATTAATGAATTAGGAATACACGAATATCTCTTCTTTTCAAATCCATTTTTTTCCTGTTAAGACACTCTGTGAAGGAATTACAGATTAATATAGAGAACGTACTCGCACCTATTCATACCCATGCTCATAGCACGTTCTAGAACTATCTAGTAATACTACAGTATTCTTATATCTGTCATCGGTTTGTTCTAAAGGAAAAGTGATGATGATGAGTGATTGATCAAAACAATGGCTTGAATGTCGACCAAGAGATCTTTGACCCTCCACTTTCCCTACAAAAACCAGTTTGTGTAGGTTTCATGGCTGTCTATGAGCAGTAAGACCAAAGTAACTGAAAGCTCGGTGGTAGCAGTTGGCAGATAAATTGGTTTTAATTTGTACAGTGAGTAGTATACGTAATATTCTATCTCACTAATTAATTCAAATTCATCATTTATCGTGGCTACTGGGTGAGTTGTTCAAGACTCAGACTATATCCAAAGATAAAGAAAACAAGTCTTTTCTTGGAGACACTCAAACCTTTCTGTATCGCCATATTTGCTTGGTGACTGTCTCTCTTTCCTCTATCTACTCAACTTCAATACCGATCCCATTACGATCCTGTAAACTTTCACCTAAAATATTTGTACCGCAAGTTTATCACAATAATACCTATTTTAATAACCAATATCTTGAATACGCCGATTTCGTAGCCATATTTTTCCTGAACATTTTTCTTTGTATATTTTTGAACGGAAGTTATGAAAATTTAAAAAAGAAATGAAATGTACTATTTGTAAATTAAAGCCCAGCTAAAATAGAATTAGTTATAAATTTAATACGTATGAAATAAGATAAATTTTAAATCAAAACTAGCATTACTAATTAATCAGTATATTGTGTAATCAATTCACTAACACAAATAACCCTTAAAAATATATGTGTAAATATTCTAACAATTTTATACACATATTATAATTAGAATTAAAGTCCAGTTTTATATTTTGAACTTTTTGTTAGGCACTAATCCGACTATAACTTGTTTGTAAGCCTTTGAATAAATATATATTCTATTGAACTTGCACAATGCAGCTTTACCCGATTTTTCACTTAGCATAAACTGTCACTCTTGATCTGACAATTCCCCAGTCCGTGAAAGTTGGCCACCTCTATGTATCTTTGACAATGCCTTTGATTTAGTGTAAGTTAATAAGAGAAAATTCAATAAAATTAAGAAAGAATATTAAAAAGTAACGAATAATTCAAAATGATTTAGATTAGCCCAAACTAGTTATACATGACAACGAGACATTTATTATTAACTAAACTATTTATTTATACTTATCTAAAATAAATCTGCAATAATTTCCACGATTTATTATAGTATAAGGAGATGGTACTAATAATCAACTTTTAACAAATAATTGGGGTAAAAACTATTAGTCTATTTTATATAAACAATAGCATGCTAATACTAGCATTATTCCTCGATTCTTGGCTCATAGAGAAATAAAATGATAAAATGATAAGTTAGGTCAATTAAGCTTTATTTGACAATATTTAAATAAATCGCAAAATATATCTTAACAGAAGAAAGTATTAAGTTAAAGTTATCCTCCTTCCTCATTATCTCCCTTAATTCTTGGATACATCTCCTTTGCTCAAACAATTAAGATCAGTACAACTTCAGCTATCAAAATTGACTCGTATCCTAATAAATTACGTGCCACAAATGCGATTATGATATAGTTTATATGTCTACTAAATTTTATGAATATAAATAGAATATTTGAATTAAGAAAGTACAACAAAGAAACAAATAAAAAAACCAATTGTAGCATTAATTGTATTAGTTAAGGTATATAATCTATATTTTTACATCAATATAATTATTTTAAGCATACAATATTTTCAATAATCACTTATAAATTTTTGTAGATATATTTTCGATATTAGTTAGTGATTCAATATTTTTCTAAGACATCGCCAGATACGTATTATACATTTCATAATTTTCCGTTCTATCAAAGCCACCGCTGATTTATTACAATTCGATCTCAATAAATGTAATGCTAATTCATCCCTCCCACTGCCAAATCATGTTAATAAAAAAATCTTATTCAAAACAAGTTTATTTTAACTTAGTCTTGTTGTGTGGGTATCTGTATTAAATGCTTGCAAAAGTTAGCTATCCTGGTTCAAAATAATAATGGTAACTTTATTATGGTAAAGATTGTGTACGCAAATATACCAGCAATAATTTTTCCTAAGACTAATATTAAATTATTAAAATTTAACATTTCGATCTATTGTGTGAGAACAGTGAAAGTTACATTTATGTAGAAATTTAAAATCTAGTAAAACATGGCAAAATAATGTAACATATATAGTTTATTTTATAACTTATTTGACTTAATACTGTCAACGACAATATTTGTATTTCAAAGTTTAACTATCACACAAAAAACCTAGTGTTATGTACATAAAAAATTAAATTTCATCCCGGCGTTAGTAAATCACTAAACAAGACATAGAACTTGCCGTCATATAAATTATTTTCCAATAACGATAACAATTTAACATCAAGTTGTAATGTAGAATATTATAACCCTCGAGGGAAATCAATTTTTCTGCTGTAAGTTCCCCTCGGCGACTGTCGTGCGGCCGGTGATTTCTCAATAATTTTCCGCTTTGAAAACCTTCTTGCCGAAGGGCGTTCGTCGAGTGTGAACACTTTCGCATCTTTAAGTTATCGTTATGTGATTTACAAGAAAAACGGTAAAAATTGGAAGCAGGTATAAAGAGCTTATAATAGAGACCGTTATATAATTTTCATCCTCGGATATATGACGCTTAACCGGATTAAAGTTGTCACATAGTGTACAGGAAAATTTTATCAAATAATAGTTTGAGATTTTATTGTATATGATCATGGTACATTTAGGAGTATTTTTGTAATTCATCAAGATTAAAACGTGAAGTAAATACACCTGACAGTCCTCTTTAATTCATAAAATACCACATATTTGGAATAACATAGATGTAGGGATTACATATTTTTGAGGTGAAATTCAGCTATTCAATTCAGCTATTCAAATATTTTATTCATATACACTTGAAAAAAGTGTCCTGCTGTAAAGTGATAAATTCAACCATATATTATTGTATTGGTATACATCTTAAAGATCATTACGGCTATTGACCCACAATTTAATATGTGAACCAAGAGAGACATTGCGCCTTACAGAGCTTACACCAATGACTAGTGTCAAGTTTTGCGGAGAAGGTTCAAAATGATCCAAAACCTACCAATAAGAAAAAAAGTTAATTATATTATTTCGGTATACAAAGTATAAATTTAGTGGTCTATAAAATTAGGTTTCTTTAATCAATATGGTTTTATTGTAAACATAGTAAACTACCTGTGCACATCGCTTAGAGTCTCTTTGTCAACTGCATGAATCGCGAAATAACTTTTTGTTTTCAATTTAACAGGCACACCACAGCTTAAGTCGTATTTCAAATCTGAGTAAGTAAAATATTAAGACCAGTATCAATATTTGTTGTGATTTTCTATTTTTAGATTCTTGTTATCCAAGTGTCCAATGGAAACTCTAGTCCTTTCATTCATTTTTAGATCCATCTATCTACAATAGTTTTCTAACTTCTAGGCTATAAATGTGATATCCGTATAATTTGCACAATTTATTTAGAGCTTTCATTGAATGTAAAATATCAAAACAAATAACCCTTGACGCTGATATTGCTGTATTTGCTGTGGTTTTGAATATTTGGGTTTTCATTTCTGAGGAGCCTGATTGGAATCATAACATTCTCGCTCGTTTGTCTCATCCATCTGCTACCGCTCTCTAATTCGCAAACTATAAATATTATACTCGTATGCATAACATTTCGGTCCAATTACCTGGAAAAATGGTTAAAATCTGAAAAAGAATTAAGTCTTTATCCATTTTAAGTTTAACTAATAAAACAAATTGTATTACGATATCTCCTACTGTATATTAAAAATGGTCTCTTATATTTAGTTTTTTCTTGTAATTAGGTACAGAAAAAGGGAAACAAAAGTCATACTCGGCAATATATTCACGTAGTGAAAAATAATAATATATGTAACGACCAAATATTTCAATACTTATATAAAAATTCAGAAATACTTATACAAAATTCTAGAGCATCCAAATGAGTAATTGAATATTTTTTAATTCACAAGAGTCGTGTTGAGTATTATTTGCCAGAACAAATTATGAAGATCCGTAAGTATTTTTTTAAAATTTTTTTTAAATTATTCCAGAAATTTTCGGGGAAAATGTCCATGCCATATTTGTCAGCAATCGGATAATTTAAAAATTTGAAATATGTCAAAGTGATAAAGCATATCACTTGCTTATATTTCAATAGTCAAATATTTTATTAATGGCAGTCTAAAATACTTATCATTTTTTAAAGCTGCAAAAAGATAGTAATCCAATTTTTTAATGTTATGTATTGTGTGTGACATAAATTATTGTTATTTTGTGATATTGTTTATTGTGATATAAACAGCAAGCAATAAAGATTTAAAAACTATTTTTTTTCAGAATTTCAAATAAAATAACTCTTGAATAAATGTTCGCAAAAATGTATTCCGCCCACCCCAACTCCAAAATGGCTAAAGTCAAAATTGTGAAAAAAACGGTATTACCAGAAATTTACCTATAATTTACTGGAAAGCTAAAGCATTACTAGAAGGTTATTTAAAGGTTACTGGAAATATGCGTAATAGAAAATTATTTAAAGGTTATTGGAAACATGCACAACAGGGTTAATAGAAGTTTACTTATAGTTTAATCGAAGGTATCTTATAGTTTAATCGAAGTATTACTAGAAGTTTATTTATAACTTTTTGGAAAGGTATAAAGTTACTATGAATTTACTTACAGGTTATTGAAAAAGTATAATGAGGACTCAAAATTTTATACTTTTTGAGAAAATCACGATATTCTTGCACCTGTGAAAGACGTACTAGGCAATATATTTAAAAGACAAAAAGTAATATTAATAGTTTAATAGGAAAAAAAAACAAATTTTTCAAGTACGAGTAAAAATTCTACACGGAACTTCAATTAAGCTATTGACGAATATTAATTTCTCTTAAACAAAATATATTGTAAAACCTAAGATAATAGCTACAGCTTTTTACAACTTTTGAGTAGGCTTCTAAAAGCCCTATTTTTCATGACTTTAGATCGACTAGTTTCGGAAATATAGGCAGGAAAATTGCTTTCTGCATTTATTTTAGTATATCTCTGAAAATATACTACCTAAAATTATAGAAAAAAAAGTATTTCTGCGGCCCTTATAAATAGCTCTTTCAATGAAACCCCATACTACAGATGGAAAGAAGAAACCTTTTTTCCAGTATTTCATTTGCCACCCCTAAAATTTTCATGTGAAAATTTTTGAGGTTTAGCTATTGGAATATATTCATGATATTTATAATGGTTAATATGTTTATAGCCATGACAAAGTTTCTGCGTCAAGAGGTTTCTAAGAAAAGCGGATGTAATGGCCAGATGGATAGACACGTAAAAGCCCTGAAGGGAAACCCTGAAGGGAAAAATGGAACCCTTATGGGATGGGTTCCATTTTTCCCTTGAGGGTACGGAACCCTAAAAGCTACGTGTCCTTAAATATTTATGTGTTTAAGTGTGGACAAAATGCTTCTAATACAAGTTTTAGCCGATCTAAATATCTGTTTTTTATTTAATGTTAGTCTTATTAATTAATTTTTTTATTATAAATTAAGTAAGACATATGTTGGCACGATTACCTAAGATTATCTACTTAATGAAATTTGTAATGCCTAAATGTTTACGGATCTAAGATTTGGTTTGATTTTAGATCATTTTTAGACTATCCCAGGAGTATACCTTAAAGACAAAATAATATACCTGCTTAATATTGTCTCAAGTATAAAGTAAATTATCGTTTTATTGACTCGTTTGTCCTTCTCCAAGTATTTCATTTTCTTATCCTCACCTTGATTTTGCCAAAAATTGAAGGGAGACGATTTCACTATAACTGAATCATGTTCAGTTTTAAGTAGTCCATCGGTAGATGTTCATTTTAAATATAATTTAGAGTTTTTTAGCTCATATTAAAACCATTGTGCATTATAGATTATATTATCGGCATTTATTTATGAAAGGGTTGCAATTTAAATTGTTCAAAGTTTTTTATTTTATTACCATTATTAGGTGAATTTATAAATAAAAACTATACTTATCCTAATGTTAAGATTTTTATCTTTTTTGGATTCTTATTATCTTTTTTAGATTCTTCGACGACGGATTTCTTCGATTTCTTTCGACGTTCCTTCTCATATTCCATTATGAAGGAAAAAATTAAATTTTCCTTTAATCGCGTAATAAATTTTCGACATTTTTCAATATTTACTTTCTAATTTTATTTAATGCTTATTTCTATTTTGCTATTTAGTCTCATTCTATTTTTCTCCATATCGACCTCTTACGCTTCCTACCTGCTTAGGAAATATTTTTTTCTCCATTGATTTTAGTTAATACTTACACGGGTTAAATAGGCCAATAGACACAAATTATAATTTTCCATTAATATGTCACCAAATTTATGTAATAAAATAAAAAACAAAGGCAATATAAATAAAAAATATGTAGAAATAATGACACGATAAATATGTCATTTCTGTACACAAAGTGTCAATCTATGGTAAGAAGATGTGTTATCAATATGGTTTTATTGTAAACATAATAAATTACCTAAGAAAATTCAAATACCCGTGCATATTTGCAAAATTTTATTTAAATCTCAAATATATTATTAAATCAGCAAAATCTCAAATATATTATCCGTGATATCATTCCGGGTGTTCTATAAAATATCGGTCAAGCACGAGTAGAACTCTAACTACAAGGGTTCCGTAAACTTTCGGGCATTATAAACTTCTAAAGATAGGTAATATTTCGATAGATCTGTTTATAAAGATTAAGTTTTTATTTATCCACATAATTATATTGGTAATTTATATTTCACTGGCCCTAAAATATGGTGAGTATTTAAAAAAATTATCTAAGGTATAAAATAATCACCATCATTTCTCACAAACCTTTGTGTAGGTTTTTGAAAACCCTTTTTTCCGTAATTAAAAAATTGAGTTGTTTCGGAAAAAAAGATGGGTGATATTTTATTTTTGTATAATTTTCAGTATGTCGCTGAAGATATAATACCGTTTAAAAATATTTTTAGGCTTTATTATTAGTCATGCCAACCGATGCTCATACTATATATATATATATATATATATATATATATATATGTCTATGGAACTAAAAATATTTTGACTATTTTATTTGCTCTCCAAAATTTCCAGATAGATACTTTTAAGTGTTAGGTATTAAAATATGTGCTGGTTAATACGTTTCATTATTGTAGCAAATTTCAGTTTTTGCGGCTATGATAGATGAACAGACAGGTAAGTGAATGATTTTATATGTTATTTCTTTTGAAGCATGGAACCCTAAAAATAAAAAAAAATTCAATTATGATTAAACAGGATATGACATCAGAAAGCGTGCAACATCTTTTAATAATATACATTTGAATATTTCTCAAAACATTTTTCAAGCTTTCGTTATTACCTTATAAATATCGGTTCTTGACACGAATACATCTATAAATATACAATTATAAAATCGATGGAAAAAAAACTGAGGGACAGGGCTTGGTGTGGCAACTATCGCTTATCGTTACTGGTTCCGAAACTATCGATTACATGTATAATCGAATTACACAATTCCAGTCCCAAAATAAATATGGTTTTAAAACATCACCGAACTGGAAATTTCTCCAGTTTAACTTTTATAATGAGAACAATAAATGCTTGGAACGTTGCCTTAATTTTTCTAATTATATAAAGATTAAGTAAGCAAATCTACAAACAGAATTATTAATATATTGTGCATTAATTACATTCGTCAAAAAGTGAGGTAATAATTATATAAATAAAACATGGAATATCCATAGTGCAGAAATAATAAAAAATCGCAATCCGTGACTTCGCTATCTGCTACAAAAAGAGGAAGGACGTGTTTTATTACCCTTAAACTAGTTGCAGCTTTAGATAGATGTCAACTAAGTGTAAGGGATTCTGTTTACATACTTCAGGCTGTTGTAGAAGCACTTGGTCTCAATTGTGAAGACTTTCCTATCAACAAGTCTTCTATTCAACGAATTTGGACACAGATGAGAAAAGAGAGAGCAGAATCGATAAAAACTGATTTTCAGAACAACGTGCCTGAAATTGTAACTATTCATTGGGATGGAAAGCTATTGCCCAGTTTAAATGTGACAGGTTCAAAAGAAGAACGCCCGCCAATTCTCATTTCATTCGGAGAAAAAGACCAACTTCTAGCAGTGCCAAAACTCGATAGTTCTACTGGCAAAGATCAAGCTGAAGCTGTTTTAAATGCCCTTTCTTATTGGGATCTCAATGACAGATTATGTGCTGCGACACAACGGCTTCTAATACAGGCCGCTTAAGTGGGGATTGTGTGCTCTTGGAGCAAAAATTAGAAAGGGAATTGTTACTTTTTGCTTGCCGCCATCATATGTATGAACTAGTACTGAAATGTGTGTTTGAATCAAAGATCCATCAAGTTACTAGTAGTCACGATATCCCGTTATTTAAAAAATTTAGAGACAATTGGAAGAACGTTAATGCAACTGCTACCGAAACATGTACTGATTTCGTAAAGAAATATTTTTGTGAAACGATGATTAACGAACTTATTAATTATTATAAAAAAGAACTACTGAAATCTATTATACGTGACGATTATCGGGAATTGATTGTACTATGTATAGTGTTTTTGGGGGGAGATAATGAAAAGAAATTTAAAATCAGACCACCTGGCGCCATGCATAAGGCAAGATGGATGGCAAGAGCTATTTACTCTTTAAAGATATGCTTGCTGCAATCACAGTTTCAAATGAGTGCTAAGGACAAACGAGCACTACAAGATGTTTGCTAATTTATTGCAATGGCTTATGTAAAGCCCTGGCTTGAGTGCAATTTGGCGGTAAAACCCCGAATCAAGATTTATGTTTCTTAAAAACATTGAAAAACTACGAAACAGTCGACCAAGTGATTTCTAAAGCAGCTCTGACCAAGTTCAGCCAACACTTGTGGTATTTATCAGAAGAAATAGTTTTATTTTAATTATTTGATAATGAAGTTGATACACAAACCAAAGCTGATATCGTATCGAATTTACAAAGGGAAAGTTTGTATGATTTTGGGAAGAGATATATTCCATCGAAGAAAGAAATATCTGCTTCTTTGTACGGTGAGTAGAATAAGTGTTTTTTTTTCCTTTTATCATTAGAAAATGTGATAATTTTGTTAATATATTTCTTTTATTGTTTCAGAAAAACGTTTGAGTGATTTCGTGACCATCAAGAGGACAAATTTATTATCGAGGTTAAAAATTGTTAACACTTTTCTCCAAGAAGACGTCTCTTTATGGGAACAAATCCCTTCCTTTCAGGAAGCTAAAAAAAAGTTATGCACTTAAAGGCAGTCAATGACACGGCAAAGAGAGGCGTGAAGCTCATGCAAGATTTTCATGGATTAATAACTGCTGCAGAAGAACAAAAACAATTCTTGTTACGTTGTGTACAAGAACACAGAAAGTTGTACCCAGATTGCAAGAAAGATACTTTAAAAAAAAGTATCCTGAATCCTGAATTATATATCTTTTTCAATTTTATAAATAAGTACATAACCTAAATTAATCTTCCACTGTTTTCTATTATAAAATATGTACTTTGATCATAATATAGCTTACATGCAACTAAGTCTTCTAAAACCGTTGTTTAGAAAAAAACAATGATGCTTTGTCGGCACGGGTTTCCATTGTCATATGACGATGAAATTTTGCACGAAGGTAGCTGTTAGTACTATAAAAAGAGTTAGAGGGTATGCGTTATAATATTTAGAAGAAAAAAAAATCGGTGATATAAGCGACACCCTAATATATATATATATTTATATAAATATATATATATATATATATATATATATATATATATATATATATATATGTATATATTTACACACACATATAAGGCAACTCTTTCATTCTGTAATTTCGTTAAATCAACAAATTTAAAAAAAAAAAATCCACAATTTATGGTTTAAATAACATAGAACGTGGTAATGAATAATATTTTTAAAAATCTATTTTAGTTGCTTCAAAATTTACCTCATTTTGTTCTTCAATAACAGTTGCGACGGTTCAATTACATTAATATTAGAAAAAATATTTAATGGGAAATTAAACTAGCTGAGGAAAAATATTTATTAATATATTTATATTTAACCCGCTTTTTCAATGGGATTGAGATTTGTGTGCCAATGAAAACTAAAAAACGTTTCGGAAAAATTTTGTCACAAGACTGGGTTAATTTATTTAAGATAGCTATGGGAAAATCTAGAAGTTTATTTACGTCTATATCATAGCGCGGAGGATCGAAAAATATTGATTACTTTAGGGAAGTTAATGACATTTTCAAAGTTAAATATATTATTGAACTCAAGGATCATGAGAATTAGAATTAATAATTTATGGCTGATTAAATGTAATATACGTCATAAACTTATTTAATCGTATTGTATTTTGATCTCGAATCAAATGAAGCTATTTCCGCAAAGTTGGGAAAATTTAAAAAGCTGACTACTTAATAATACATATCTGACGCTCCACAAAATTTAAATAAAACTCTTAGTAATACACATAGTATTGTGTAATGAATATAAGTGGTGAATTTAATATAAATATCAAATTTGGAATCATGGTTTGTGTATTGAAGGACAGCCTTTAAATTTAAAAGTTCGGTTTCATAAACTTTACCGATTAAAATATTATTTTACTACCTGCAGATATATTTAAAGTATTCATGATAAGAAAGTTCGCAACTGAACCAAATAACTTGACCGATTTGTGCAAAGAAAAAAAAACAACTTTATGTGGAATTGATTCACTTCAGTAACTTTTCTTTTACTTTTTTGAGCCAAACATTTAACAAAATAAATTAAGTATTCCTTTAATTCAGCATATTTTTTAGTAGAAAAGTAATAATCTAGGTGATATTTTTAAACTTTTAAAAATCATTTAAATGCTATGTATTTAAATCTCTTACTCATATGTCGTTTGGAATCGAATCGAATTTTTCGATATCGAATTTTTTTAGTTTTTACACTAATTATGTTACAAATCATGAATATTTCGTTAGGTAATTAATACATTTTATGTTAAACTACCACTATAATTCACTTTTCTTAAACCTGCCTTCATTTTCAAAACTTACTCTAAATTATTCGTAATTATTATTAGAAGAATAAATAGCAAACCTGTTTAGAGTTCAGAGTTCAAGTTTAGATAGTTTGAGGCAAACTCAGCCTTAGTTAAATATTTATAGAGCCTTGCCTCAATCTCGTTTAACGCACGCTTCAACTGATTTAACATCTGACATTCATTACAGTGGAGTACTACTATTCCGAATTTTCACATGTAGCGCTTAATAAGCTCAATAGCTATTTGTATGCCAATTTATTTATTACATTTTATATATAATTTGGCACATCTAAATATTTCCAGTGGAAAGCAGAAACTTGAGCAGAATTTAGTAATGTGCTTCGTACGTGTGGCTCGTTGTCACTGCCTTTTGATTTATTAAAATTTCACTATATAGACGACGAGATTTCACGTGGATTGGTGTTTTTGTGTTAGCCGAAGTACTAATTTTTAAACATGTATACAATTTTCGTTTCCTAAAATAGTGAAGTATTAAGTCCGCCGCCCTGTTAAGTCCAGATACTTAAACCGACAATTTCTAAAATTTAAAGTCTTCATCTCAAAGGGTCGATCCTCAACTATAGAATGTCATAGAATAAGAGTTTTTTGGAGTAATTATTAAACCTATGATCCGTTTTCATTTGTCGTATCTAAAGTTTTGATTATTTTCACAGAGTCTAAAAAATCGAAGTGAATTATCTCGGTTTTATGTAAATTACAGATACGCAGCGCTTAACACGGCAGAGATAAAATAAGAGAGCTAAATATACATAGCAATATTTATCATCCTAGAATTAAGAAGAACATCTTAATTCAATATTATGTGTACTTACTGATTTTATTTCTAAAAAATTGAATTATTGTAGTTGATTAGTTCTACTAGTTAGTACTAGTTCTACTAGTCATGTATCTATTTTAATATTTTCTTGGAATTGCTCCATTTTATTTCAGCTATTTGCTATGACATACAGTATGGCAACGACCAATACAATCTTTGTAAATAGTATCTTCTGCAGAAATGTATTCTCTGTTTAATCAATGACTTCAAAAATAAGATCAAAACGTTTTTGAATGAATTCTAGTCCATTTTTAATACGTAATAATTTTAACTCTTTCTTTAAGTAGAAACCGGGTTTCCCTTAAAGCCCGACTGTTGGATGTATTGCTCGACTGTTGGATGTTGGATATATATATATATATATATATATATATATATATATATATATATATATATACATAACTTAATAAAAAGATTACTGCAAAAAAAATGTTGTGGCTTATTCAATATAGGACCATCAAAACTTCTTCGTCCTTAATTACTTACTCAATTCAGTTTGTATAATTCCTGTGGAATGTAAACTTACGATATTTATGCTTCTTGCTAAACTACACATCAAATTGATAGTTGCATTATTTGAAAATAGGTAAAAAACCTAAAAAAACAAAAAGCAGTGGCCAGGAGTAATATTCTGACTGCCGTCTCTCTTAAAGAGTAAACCATTTTGCTTCTCTAAGCATAAGCTATAATTTTGTTATTATTTCCTATTTTTATAATTCATTACTCATCTATGTATATTATAATTCGGTACTCACCTAGCACTTCTCATATATGCGATATGCGCAAACAATTTTTTTTAGTAAACCACATAAGGCGATGCCATTGAACTACTACCTATGCATAGATTTCAGGCAAATATTTTGCAAATTTACGAGTTTAGTTACAGATGAAGATTTGTTTTTCTTAGGAATTTATTACAGTGAAGATTATAATATTATTCCTAAGAAAAACAATCTTAGGAATAATATTTTGCAAATTTACGAGTTTAGTTACAGTCGAAGATTTGTTTTTCTTAGGAATTTATTACAGTGAAGATTATAATATTATTCCTAAGAAAAACAATCTTAGGAATAATATTTTGCAAATTTACGAGTTTAGTTACAGTCGAAGATTTGTTTTTCTTAGGAATTTATTACAGTGAAGATTATAATATTATTCCTAAGAAAAACAATCTTAGGAATAATATTTTGCAAATTTACGAGTTTAGTTACAGTCGAAGATTTGTTTTTCTTAGGAATTTATTACAGTGAAGATTATAATATTATTCCTAAGAAAAACAATCTTAGGAATAATATTTTGCAAATTTACGAGTTTAGTTACAGTCGAAGATTAGTTTTTCTTAGGAATTTATTACAGTGAAGATTATAATATTATTCCTAAGAAAAACAATCTTAGGAATAATATTTTGGAAATTTACGAGTTTAGTTACAGTCGAAGATTTGTTTTTCCTAGGAATTTGGATTTTAATTTAAAATTCGTAATATTTATGTTTTTGCTGTTTATGTTTATGTTTTTGTCGATTAATTTTACTTAACAAAATTAAATAAATTTAATACAAAAAACTGACGTGCAGCAAAAAGTATGGACCTTTGTTTAATTGCTGCCAATTTTTACTCTCAGAGCCCCTGGAATCTTTTTTCTTGTTAATTCCAATAAAATATATTGTAATGCAGTAGATATATTTCTATAAAGCAAATATTTTTTTAAAATAATTACACCTACCCTTGAATTATATGTAACAAAAAAATTTATTCTTGAATAGTTCATGAAAATAACATCAAGTTTATACTTAACAAATTTGTAGGAGTTACATTTTCTGTCTTTCATACTAATAGATCCATATTTAACCGAAAAACATCAATGCATGACAAGTGACCCTAGTTATTAGTTATGTGCATCAGTATCTGCTACTATGTGCGCAACATCAGTCGCTTGTTTGTGAAATCGTGCCAATTCTTCCTTCGTTATAGATATGAGCGTGTTGATGTGCCTTTCCCTGGGGCGGCCTATTTCCCTTATCAATATTAACGTCTATTTCTACAATGACATCAACAGTTTTTTTTTATACAATTCTTATTAAAACTGGTTATATAACTAACGATTAATTTGTTTCTGAATTTAAATACTATGTGCTGTCTAAACTAAGATTTTTCTTTGAATTACTAGTATTCTAATGTCTAACAAGTTCAAAAGGTTTTACTCTTTTGAGTTTTCTAATAATATTTTGCACATTTGAGAGCGTTCATTTTTTCATATTTTTCACATTTGAGTTTTCTAATAATATTTTGCACATTCTGGACACTTTTGGATTAATGTGCTTTTGAAGTCTCTTTTGGTGAGAACTAGCAAATCTACTAATAGTATAGTCTACCATCTCAATCTCAAGATCGCGATGGAGATCATAGTTAGAGACATACTAAGACGCGTTAACTACACACTTAAGCACTTTGTTTTGGAATCTTTGTATCACTGGGATATTAGAATTACTAGCGCAGCCCCACAGCTGTTTTCCATAACTCCAAATTGGGCGTAGAACTTGCATATACAAAATAAGCTTGTTGGAGATCAAAAGTAAAAACAAATAAAGTAACTTCAATTTCAAACTTTCATCCCTGTATGAAATTTAATAAGACTATGAATAATGATTTGAAAATTATGACCAGAATTGGCAAGCATACTGATAAATAGATATACAAACATATCATTCTATTAAGTACACGCAAAGTTACCTTTTTTATTTTGAAATGCGAAAACTATATCAGTTACAACATTAGCGATAATTTATCTTATACATAATCAATAAACCTCAATAATTTAATTTTTCATAACATAAGAACTTTAAAATTTTACGAAAATGAAAAAAATATACTACGCAAGTTTTACGCGCATGATGCTAATTCCTTATAGATTTAAAAGGTTTTTGCTTATGTAAAATTTGCTTGACCAAATTTTGTTCGAACGGCGATGACTTCCGACTTTTGTCGGAGAAGGTTGGCGACCAAATTTCTATGGACTTACGACACGAGAACTGAATTCCTGCTATCTACGTTAAAGCATGTTCAGCTTATGCTCTGCCCTTTTCTCCATAAGCACGTAGTAATTAAGCGATAAGGATCAGCTGGAGTCGTGGCGGTTCTTTTTTTGTTGGAACGAGGTTTGTGGGACTTGCGTATTTAATTTTAAAATAGCATATGTTCTATTTTCTCTAATTATAGTCGGTGCGTTGCGCATAACACAAATAATAGTGGGAAATTAACAAAAAATAGAAAATATAAAAAGAAAAAGCTTTTTAATTTTTCTATGGTTTTGGATTTTAACTCAGTTTGAGTTAAGAAAGCTATGTAAGAAAAGTGTCTGCATCTTTCATAGTCTTAATAAATTCAAATTTATATATTTCAAGTAAATTTTAATAAGAAAAAATGCTGTATTTTTAATTCATCAAAATAGGTATGTATGTCGGATGTAAGTGGGTGACTGACTGATCGACTGACCAAAATGTTCGAGTATTTCTATTATGACTAGCAATCTGATATTATCGTTAATTGATTTTAAAAAAAAATTCAGAACCGAGAACTTATTAACAGTGGAAAAAGAAATCCGCAGCCTCCTTATGGAACAAAAAGGCACCTAAAGTGTTCATGACCACAAAAAATCATATTTAGGTCACATGGTATCGTACTGGATGTAGGAATATAGGCATATTCTCACTAAATCGTACCTGTGATATTTTGTCCCTTACAAGAATTCCTAAATCCCTAATCAGGTCTTGGGGGTATGTAAGTATAGATGCACTGGCGGCTGAAGGTCATCCAAAAGAACAGCTACTTAAACAATACTTTTGTTTCAATAACAAAATATGAGTCTTTCTTCAACTGCATTATCCATTCAAGATTTATCTTACGGTAAGCGAGAAATGTGATCTATGTGTGGTTTTTATGCTAAATTTTTTTGATAATTTTATTATAAATCACTTTTTTGCATTTTATACAGCGATACAAACTGTCTACTATTAACAAATTCTTTAATAAATTTTGCTAATAACGGCAGTATAAAACAAAATTATGTATTTTTATAAAGGTATATTTTACAATGGTACTTTTTCTCAATTTGGATGAAACTTGGATCTGTTATAAAGGATGTACAACAGATTCTTTATTTAGTTTTTTTCGACTCTACTTTTGTGATTGGAATTGTAAGATAACTCTAGTTGTATTAAAAAATGTACAAGGACAATTATCTTTTTGTTATAATATAAATGAAACAACATTAACGGAACTGATTTTCGTGAACCGTGAAAGACAAAACTAGTTACACATAAAACGCATTGTGAAAGAAAAACATTAGAACACCCAAGGTGCATTTAAAAGTTACGAGGAAATTAATAAAAAATATAATGGAGTAAAGTTATTATCTGGGCTCGAGGAACTCACGACATAATACTTTTTACTTATGAAAGTTTGAGCCCCACAAAAACAACCCAACAAACAGGAAGCCGACTCAGCCAGAGTCCTACTTAATCGGGGTCCGCGGGGAGCACAACTTGAAGGATGGCATTAATCATTAATACAAGCGTATTTCGCTTCCAGTTCACAGAGGTTAATGTATTGTAACGTTACAAAGGAGTATGTTGCGAATATAAGAAGAGAAATGGGCATATTTTTTTGGAAATCTTTAAATTTATAAATAAAACGAATATTAGATCAACTTCTTTATATTTAAAGTCACCAGTAGGTTAATTTGAACCGCAAAGTGTGTTTTCTTAAGTTTTTCTGTATGTCGTGTAATTTAGGTGATATTGAGTAACATGTTTCTCTTGGTATTAATATTACATATGTGAAAGCCACGAATCATAAAACTATTAGTAGATGACAAAGCAGTGATCTGTTGTTTAGTTGCAGAATTGTTTGATGGTAAATATCGAAACTTCCACACCAAAAATATTAATGGTACACAATACCAAGGGAACCACTAAACAAAAATAAGACTAAAAATATTCTCTCCCTTATTAAATATTTCAAATCGATCAAAGATTTCATCCATACAACATTCTTATTTCTAGGAGATAAGTACAAAAGAAAGAATATTCATAGAAAATATAGGCTTATGTAAAGTACGCGACTAATAATACGATAAAACTATAAGTATAAAAACTGGTAAAGTAAGCGCACTTACAAGTAAATTGCACTTAGGAAGAAAACGAAAAAGAAGGAAGAACATTCATTATGCGTTATTAGAAATAATTGAAGCAATATTATAAACGTAATTATCAAAATATATGTCCCTCAATGAAACATGACATCGAGTTAAATGAAATTTTGCCTTTTCATTGTGTAAAATTAAACTTATTACACAAACTTGATCACATTTTCACTTTGGCAAGTTACCACTTCGCTCCAACAACTCTTATAAATTATTTTCATTTTGCATTGGAAACATTGACAGATTTGCTCATTTAAAATGTGTACATATTACACATTAGTAATAAGAATGCGAATATGCTAGTGAAGTGAATTCCGGCAGACTCCGTGTTGGTTAATTATTTATGGCGCTTTCTCGAGCTCACGGTTTAACTGATTTAGTATCTCTCATTAATCAAAATGGAATATTAATACCGTGCTTCTTCACATGAGACGCATCATATGCTGAATGTCTGATAATATTTTATATGCAACGTATAAATTGGTACGTATACGTAATTTGAATGTGATATAGGAAGTTGAGGTGAGTAATTAGTCACAAGGAAATTCGTCACGATTGCTCTTGAAAGCTCACTGATGGCTCGTTTTCATTATATCTATGTTAAATTAAGTCAGAATAGTTTTTAATTTGACGAAGTTAATTACGCGATGATTTTATGTTAAGAAGAAAAGGGAAACTATCTGAATTAATGAACGTATGTTAATTAAATATCGGGTTAGTTGACAAGTACTTAACTCTAAAAATGCAATATAATATAAATAAACTATCAGTGTATCGCCTCTATCTATGACTTTGTTTTATTTCGTAGCCCATGAAAAAACTTGAATTCTTAATAAGATTTTTTATTATGTAAAGAATTGCATACAGCTCTAAATAGGTGATAACCCCGAAATAATATAAAAATAAACAGTAAAATATCAAGTAAATGAAGTATGTGTATCAATCACAAAATTCGGTAATTTTTGACGAGTGTATATCTCAATATGTGCTCTAGTGTTATCATGTAGAAAACAAACTCGGTCCTATTGACTTCTTAGTTTGTTAGATATTCAATCTAATTGCTTACAGTTAAATTCTCTATATATACCCTGTCCCACCGCAAGCAAATTCTTACGAATATTGGTCTTGATATTCCATCAGCATTACTTTTATGGTATTCAGGTGAGATTTGGGTATGAAAAATTGTGTTAATACCCAACCCTAAAACATTAATATTTGTATGTAAGATTAACGTATGTAACCTATTTATTGTTACCAGCTATGAATTACATCTACTAATCAGAGTAATCTTTTAATATCAGTAATTTTTGTTAATGTTAGCTCTACACGAAAACTGGTATACTACCTAAGGGGTAGCAAAATATCGTTGCTGTGGTAACATGATTATTATTGAGCTCCTCGGTTAATTAAGGAGCGGGCAATTGAGGATCTTCTTCACTTAGGAGTCAAAATTGTTATACTAATTCTATCTTGTACGACAGAGATTTCTGAACGACATTCGTCTTCAAGAACATAGTCCGATAGTCCTCATTCTTGAAATTTCTCATTAAAATTGTTGCCTACCCGTACAACATCGTTGACTTGCCCATCGCACAATATATATTGTTTTTAGTATCCAAATGGAACCCATTAATCATATCCAAATGGAACTAATTAATTTGAAGTCTGTCCTTCATGCCAATTCAGATCAAGTATATTAATTCTTATACACTTGAAAATTTGATGCTATCATTTAAGGTTCGGTGCTCACTGTTATAAAACCATCGCATTTCAGACTATTTATACTTTACATTAAAATATTCTGAAACATTCTACAGCTTTCCTAGAAAAGTATCTGTTTCGTGGACTAAATTATTACTAGCTAACCCAATATACTCGTACATACTAACAACATACTTCCTTTCTCTTGTTTATGACAAGAGAAAGGAACCCAAAATCAATGAATTTACCTTAAATACGATCCTTTACATATTTCCCATCTATGATCAGATCAGGACATCCTGGTATGTTGTCACTGGAACAACTATTTATGATAAGTTTCGAGTGGCTGATTCGTCTGAAAGTGAGTGAAATATGGATTATTAAATTTTTAGAATTAAAGATAAATGAAAGCTATTGAAATAACGATGATTCTTTTAGTTTTGAAAATATAAAGATGCAAATCATAATAAGCAAAGTAGATAAGATTCGTTAGAATAGATAAATATTATGTTATGTTTTTTTTAAGTTTCTCCTTATATTATAGTGGAAAACGATATAAAAGAGGGAAGCAGTGAAAACATGGCAAAGTATACACATATAAAATATATATTTATATATATATATATATATATATATATATATGTGTGTATATATATATATATATATATATGTATATATGTATATATATATATATATATACATATATATATATATATATATATATATATATGATAGTTACTAAATCTTTTTTAAATTATTCTGTTACTGTTTCTTTGTAAATTCGGCTTTATTTACTACTTCATTGTTCTTAACAAACTATCTTGAAATGAGGAAGTTATGGCATTCTCCCAAATATAATATCACTTGATTTTCCATCTCCTATCATTGCTAGACGATATATTTACTAGGAGTTAATCTTATGTTCAGTAACTAATGAACTATATTATTAATTTTTACTTCACATGTTATTTTCCATTTATTTTTTATTTCACTATTTTACTCAAAATACGCTATTAATACATACTCAATATATTTATTCCTTCTACCAAAATGTTTCGAAAGATTTAAGTGACGTTGCTTGCAAATCAATTTATAATTATTTACGGTTTTCTGAGAACATTTAATCTAAAATATAATGTAATTTGATTTTCCATCGTCTATCTTTGCTGGATAATAAATTTACTAGGAGTTAATCTTATGTATTATATTTGGGATTTAGTAACTAATGTACTACATTATTAATTTTGACTTCACACGTTATTTTCCATTTACTTCTTATTTTAATATTTTACTCAAAATAAGCTATTAATACATACTCAAAATATTTATTTCGTCAACCTAAATATCTCGAAAGATTTGGGTGATGTTGCTTACAAATAAATTTATAATTATTTACGGTTTTCTGGGAACATTTAATCCCAAATATAATATCATTTCGTTTTCCATCTTCTATCATTGCTCGATAATAAATTTACTAGGAGTTACTCTCATGTTTAGTAACTAATGGACTACATTGTTAATTTTTACTTCACACGTTATTTTCCATTTATTTGTTATTTCAATATTTTGCTCAAAATACGCTAATAATACATTCTCAAAATATTTATTACGTCAACCTAAATATCTCAAAAGATTTGAGTGACGTTGCTTACAAATAAATTTATAATTATTTATAGTTTTTTAGGAACATTTATTCTTCGAAATACTTCTGTCATTCAAAAATAGTCTCTAATTTGTTATAAGTACGATATTTACATGAACATTGTTTGATCATTCCATGGGTTATGCTATCATGCTTTTACATCAAATTATTACAATGTTATAAAAATACTTCAACCCCTAATATTTATGTAAAACATATTAAAATTTAAGCGAAAAGAACGCAAAACAAAGATTATTTTCCTAATTTATGGAACTTAAATTTATACATTCATGTTAGCGATACTTAATAATATTCTTATATCTGTGGTGTATAAACTTCTTACTTTTCATTTACAATATAATTAAGTCGTGAACAAATATATGAGATCACTAATTAAACAAAATCACGAAAGATGCTACTATTACTAAATATACCACGTGTGACGCGTGACGCTTTTTCTTTCTCACCATCACATGTGTCATGTTCAACTCTAAAAGGAGTAAAGTTTAGGCCAATTCCCCAGAATTACTTTCCTGATGAGGGGAAAAATTTTCAAATTAAAATTAGAGACCAAAAAATGAAAATAAAGGTATTTTCAAAACACTTTATTTTATATTCGTGTTTGTTAAAGCGAAAGCTTTTTAATTAGTACTCACTACACAATCACAAGCGGTTTTTTTTACTTAGAAGATATCAATTTTAAGAAAAAATGGTTATAAAAGTATCGGGGCCTCAAAGGACTTTTAAATCAAAGATCTTTGCTAATATCCCACCTGAAAATGTTGTAATACAACGAAACCTAGGTCGTGGTAAAGAAATTAAAGAAAGTAGAAATAATACTACATCACGTAGTTTCATTTAATTGTGAATTCTACTAAGTATAATTCCAGTTATTTTCCAGAATTGGCCATCCTTCCAGATCTTGTATTTGATAAAACTACGGATAATTTTTATGGATATAAATTTTATCAAAATAGTACTTCCAAAACCAAATTTTTTTCTGTTATTAATTTATCTGGATGAAAATTGAACCTAGATAATGGGCTTTTAATTTCTACAATGCCCCCTGAATACTGGCCACCTAGTATGGCTCCTAGAAAAGAAAAGTTCATTTTCAATGAATAAGCCGCCCGTTGATATGTAAAAGTCTTGTTAATTATCTGAATGCAGTGTATTTCCTATTTTTTCCATATTTTACTGATTGCACACCATCAACAATATACAACTAATCAAGCGCAATTCATGTTAACACGTCTCTTACACATTTTGGCAAATCATGAAGGTGTTAATATTTTTCGTCTACTAGGACTTCATCTTTGATCTAAATCAAAGATGAAGTCCTAGCCTCTAGGACTTTCATCATTGATTTTGATGAAAGTCCTAGAGTCTAGGACTTCTGATTCGATTTTAATACAAATTAAGTGAGTTTTAACAAAGTTCACACGAGTAGCATATAAACGCTCCTTCTAAAAATTAATTTAGTAATAAAACATATTCGGGTAATAAAGTACAAAGATAACATGTAATCACATGTTTTATTATACTAAAATTTATTATTTTAAAGCAACCGACCTAATTTCATAAATCACGAATCGAAATGAAAATGTTAGAAAATATACAGACGTCTAAAGGAAAGCGGCAAAGAACGATTTGTTTATAATGAAGTCCGTATAATGATAAAAGACTATTAATTGTATTAAATAAACTGTTTTCTCATAAAAAAATTTTGAACAGTTACTGCAAGCAATGTAACATCTCGTAAATACATATAACAAAGAGGAAAAAAATCGACATTATTTCATAAACTGAAATATAAACGATTATAAATATATAGTCGTTTAAAGGCAGCAACAAATAGTATGTAATGACGTCCCTATAATCATGTAAATAATTACTCGTATTAAATACATTTTCTTCTCATAATAAAACAATAAACAGAGACTACAAGAGAATGTAACATCTTGTAAAGAAAAGGAATAGTAAATAAATCGTCATCATTGCATAAACTGAAATACAAACGATTATAAATATATGGGCGTCTAAAGACAGTGGTAAAGAACAATTGGTTGTAATGACTTTATATACTGTGGAGTACCAACGTATATAAATATATGGACGTGTATAGATAAGCAACAAAGAATATGTTATTTTGTAATACATCTGTATAATCATAACTGACTACTAATAAAATTACCCCAAATTAATATAACGAGTTCATATTACGTAAATATATCAATTAAATTTTAAAGACATCAATATAATTTTACAAACTATGAAACCCAATTAGTTATTTTCAAACAATTTTTATAATAAAACCAATTCACCATCAAGATGTTAAAATGACGTGATTGTTAATGGATTTCCAAGGGGCTAATATTACAGTTAATGTAATATAAATTATTTTTTTATATTGTTATAAACTGGATAGAGAAGCCAATAAATATTAATAAACGTTTAAAATACGCAGCAGTCTATAAATTATTTTTTCTCTATGCATTTTAAACACACAATGTGATTGTTAAACAGACCTTATTATGAAAAATGTTGGGATGTACACTATGTAATTCTTTACACTCGTGGCGTTTAGGTAGTTGTAAAGACTTTATATGTTTGCTAAAAAGCTTTAAAAAAGACTTTTTTATTACTTACGTCATATAAGGGTAATTCATCTTTTTGTAAAACGGCTGTTTCCCTTTATCTTTTAGGCGGCGTAGGTGGTGTAATTAAAATTTCATCGTATTCCGTAAAATATTTAGTTTCTTCTTCAACCTCTTCCAATAAATTTTCTTCTGAACTTAAATTAATATCATCTACTGATTTGCAATTAAAATCATCCGCTATGCCGTTTTCCATAAGTATTAATAATTTTGAAACTTTTGACGTTTGGTAAATATGATAGGGTAATCTATACATTGAATTGTGAATAGATTGTGTATGACCCATAAACGTGGCTAATTGTTTGATGTTAGTATTCATGCTGAATATTTTTGTACGTCTGGCAAAATGTCTCCGCAGTTTTGTTAAAGTAATAGCTTTTGCATTTTTGGCCCTACAGGACTATACACATTTTTCTAAAACTTTATAGGCACACAGTGGATTCTCATACCCGGGCTTTGTAAATAAAAGTCTTAAGTATATTTGGCGTTAATTTTGTTGAAATCCATTATTCACAATTTAATGAAACTACGTAATGTAGTATTATTTTTACTTTTTTACGTTCTTTACCACGACCTAGGTTTCGTTGTATTACAACATCTCCAAGTGGGTAAAGAACTTATAAAAAGTAGAAATAATACTACATCACGTAGTTTCATTTAATTAGGCTGTGGTAAAGAACTTATCGAAAGTAGAAATAATACTAGATCCCGCAGTTTCCTTTGTTCGTAAATAAAAAGTCATAATTCTCAAATATATACTTGTATATGATAGATTTCAATAATTCGATATCTCTTTGCATATCTGTACTAAACCAAGCTGGTATTCCGTGATCTCTCTTGCCTATTATTACAATGCTCTTAAAACGTTTATCCAAAGTTCTTTCTGTAGAAATAACTCTACGAAATTCCTCATAAGTATCGTTATCATAGTTATTGTATTTGTGATTACTCAACAAAAGCTTTTTAACTTCTCTGGTCGACGTCTATTTAAAAGTATTATGCCCTACAATAAATAGTCATCAATAAACCGTTATATGACTCGATATCGTTTAGAGCAAGTTGAACTAATTTTGTTGTCGATCCACCCCGGTCAGTCAGGAAAAGATACACACACAGACTGTTTTGATGCTACGCACGTAATCTCATGTGCTGTTGATTGACCATAGAAGTAGGGTGTGGAAGGCCATCTACATTGTTATTATATGAATATACGCATATAGTTGACCTCTGTAAGTTCAAAATATGAACAACAGTTAAGTTGAAAAATAAAAATATGGACGCATAAATCAATTTGCTCTGTATATTATAAATTTATTTATATAATGTAATCTGAAACATAACAAATAATAAAATTAGTTAATTTTATTTTAGAACATTCAACCCTCCAAAAAAGTATAAGGTGAATAATATTCTAGTTTTTTTAAATGTTTCGATTACTTTGCTTGCTATTAACATAAGCTGCATGGAATTTATTGTGACTTAAGAGTCACGATAAATGCCATGCAGCTGAACATGCCATGGCATGTAAATCTAATTTCAGAAAATATTTATTACATTGCATTCTTCAAAAATTAAAATTTGTATTGGTATAGTCATATATATATATATATATCAATTAATATGATATATATAATAAATATTAATTGATATATATATATATATATATATATAATGATATATATCAATTAATCATATATATATATATATATATATATATATATATATACATATATATATATCAATTAATATTTATTAGGCCTAAGAAATATTTGTTAATATTCCAAGCTTAAATTCTGAAAAAAAAAATCAAAACAAATTTTTTCTAGTTTTCCAAAAATTAAAATGTAAACTATCGTTCAACCAGAACATGTAATAGATATTATATAAATTATTATTATGGTTTATTAATTAGAATCGATAAGTTTAGTGAAAGAAGCTCCAAATATTGACCCACATAACCGTCGACTTGATTTAAAAATTGATTTTAAAAAATTAAACTTTTGAACTTTATTCGCAAAAATAAAGCTCCTTGATTAGTTATGATACCCCACAAATCAACATGAACTAAATATTTTGTTTGCCTCTTTTTGCACGTGTAGCTCCACAAAATTTAGTGTTTATTGTGTTTGTTTTAATTTTTATCACTATCCAACTACATATATACATTTCAAGCACGTATGTTATTTTGTTATCGAAGCCTCTAACTATAATTACATTAATAATATAGCCGATATCACGAGTATTTGTGTTTAGAGCGACCGGTACACAAAACCGACAATCAGCGCATCTCGGCGCGTTATGACAGACGGTTGTATTGTAATGCAATATTCATTTGAAAGATTTAAACTATGTTTTCATTTACTAAATATATTTTCTTTTTCTGTTCTCCTATTACCTTAATCTAAATTGTTTTTTCGACGAAATAAAGAAGAGGAAATGGCCATTTTACTGCTTTTCTTCCCACTTCAAGTTAAAGTATGGTTGTTTGAAATGAATCCTCTAAACTTATCTCTTTTTTAAGATTTTGATGAGGAATGAGTTGAAAAAAGCCGATTTCCATTAAATAAATATATGAAACCAATAAAAAATAGTCTCATTAAATTATAAATGAAGTTTGATCTATTTTTATTATACAAATTATTATACTACATATTCTCAGAGTTTAAAGAAAACTTGGACAAAATGGTGGTTTTTCGTCAAAAATTTAAACACGACCTTAAAACCAAAGACTAAAGACTAGAAATATAATAGAAGTGACTTAATGGAATAAAAAAGGAAAACAGATGTTTTTATAAAAATTATAACGGAAATAGAAACAGAAGCGGAAAGAGGAACAGACATCAGAAAGTACACACTAAAAGTGAGGTTGCTTTTTTTATATTGTTTATTTAAAAATGAAAATAAATCCTAAATTAATGGTAACTTATATCCATGTGTAGGTAAATATTTATGTGATAAGTGTTCTAAAACTGATTAATATTGAAAACTTATGAATGTTAATTGTATTTTATAAATAAAAGTTTTGCAGCCCTCTCTGCATTTATTCTACTTCTTTTTTCATCATAAATTTCAGTTGCTTCGCCGGAAAGTTATCTGCTTGCAATACTGCTGGGTGGAACTAATAAAAATATCCGGACTAATGGTAGTAACATCTAATATTTTTGAGTATTCATTTGCAACCACATGAAAGAATGTTCCTTTAATGAAATCCTTTTTTCCGTGTTGAAATTCTGCGTACCTGTTTTTACATGACATTAGGTTCTATTTCCAGGTCACCACCAATATCTTCTTCACTATCTGAACTTAAAATAAATTCCAATAATCCCAAATAGTTCTGAACCTTACTCGTCGAAGTTTGAGTTCATGAGCGCTTTCGATAGTGCGATTTTCTTTCTTTCACTCAGACCAAGAAAAAGCACACGAAGTGTAGTTTTCCTCTAATTCATTCTGTTTCAACCTCGTATTTGGTAATCTTATCAAAAAATTGGTTTTGTATCCAAATGCACAAAAAATTTACATAAGCATTGTTGCCGAAATTACTAAATCTGGCATTCCTTTTATCTATGAATTGTATAAATACTCTTTTAAAGGCATTTGATGAATCAAATTTAAACTCTCCTGAAAAGTATTCATAATAACTTGTATAAAAGGTAAAATGGACAAAATTGTATCTTAAGAACTGCTCAATTGCATGGTGACTTCTTCAATAGGTCTCAATGTATCGACGTATTTTTTAACTTTTAACCAATGCTCCGGAGCAAGTGTCTATTTCTTTACTGAGGTATAATAGAATTGAATCTTTAGTTGTTAGAGGACGTTTCACGCAACGCAACGTAAAATAAGTATACATACATCCAAAAAACAATATGCGTCGCACATATAACCTCCTCCTTTTTTGAAATGGGTTAAAAATATGTTAAATAAAATATATAATATGTGAATATAAAATAAATACATAGATATAATTATTATAAGCGTAGAATGAAATATGAATAGCTGGGCTACCTACCTAGTTGAAAAGTCTTGTACAGTACTTAATGGAGATTGACGGAGTGTGGCTGTTTACAATTTTAGAAATTGTTTGTGGTGGTTCTGTCAGAGAATGGTTGAAATGAGTAGCAACTCTTTTAAATATAAATGTAAGTTACTCCAGACATTCTTCTGTGTGAATAAAAGTTTTAATTCAGCACTTAATTTTACGTGTGGGGAGAACAAAATCTTCAATATCTAGTAACTGTAACGATTTAATAAAATTTTAACTTCCATAGGGTATTATATAACAGAGTACAAAATATTTAGAATTGATAATTCTTTAATAAATTTTTATTACTTATACGGAATGCAGCTTTAAACATATATAACGTTTAAAACTACATTGTAAGAAGCTGTATTGATACTGTCCAACATTTAGTTTGTAATTTTACAGAAGTATCTCGTTGATTTGAAGAAAAAAAAAAAGTTGTAATTTGTAAAGAATCATTTTATACACATTTAAATGAAATCACGTAGTTTCATTATGTAGTATAATTTCTACTTTCTCTAAGTTCTTTACCGTGACCTAGGTTTCGTTTTATTACAAAATTCAGGTTCTAATAGCCAACCACAGAAGATGTTGTAATACAATGAAACCTAGGTCGTGGTAAAGAACTTTATTAAAGTAGAAATAATACTACATTAATAGCCCCGTCGTTTAATTTAATTGTGAATAATGAATTTCTACAAAATTAACGCTAAACATATTCAATAATTTTATACTTGCTTTGTTTTATCTTTGCTAATAGAAACATTTTTTGCTAATCAAAAATTATACATCTGTTTTTGAGTCATACGATAAATTAAACGTATATTGAATTATTTTTATTTTACTTTGGCCACAATTCTTTTGAATTACTAACAGGACACGCGGCAGTGGCGGCCTAAAAATTACGTAAAGTATACATTTTTTTCTCTCAAACAGGTGTTTAGTATTATATTCCAATGTTCTATTTCTGCCTTACTAACTACAAAGACATACTATTTTTTAAAAATAACTTATTTAATTAAACATAAACGTAATGAATATCCTAGCATAACAAATAACAGCTGAATGTATTTGAAAAAAGCAAAATAACAGCTACAAATTTAGTGATTCATGTGACAAAACAATAAACAGTGTGAGCCATTTTTATGCCGCGAGCCACGAAAAAAAACCAAAAAGTTATGTAAAAAGACTTGCGACTTCTTTACTATACTATAAAATTAATTTAACGATAATCATTTAAAAAAAATAAGATTTAATTAATAAGCCATAAGTTTATTTTTTATGTTGTTATTACCTGAAAATATTTAATTTTGTAATTTACGTTTTGTGTGCAGGTTTCATTTTTTGGACAGATTGTGACCCCCTTTAATAATAAACGTGATTCCCAAGTTGAGAAAGGATAATGTAAGATATATAGTTACTTGTGGAGATTTTATTATTAGTTTATTATCTTTCTTTAATTTAAACAATCAGTCTAACGCCGTGCTTTGAATGTGTCGTGTCGTTTTTAAATTTACATTCAATGTATTTCGATTTTCTGGAGTATTAGCAGTTATTTTTGTGAATGATTGTTTTGACGACTGTTTAATGTCTGCTGTACACTATTCCAATTTGGAATATTAAATACATAATGAGAAATGCTCAAATTTTAGATGACAAATAATTATGAAATATTCATGTTAATCTCGAATTTTCTGAAAAAAATATCATGTTTTGAATTTTGTTTTAACGGCAATCAATTATTATTCAGTCAACAAATAACGTCCTACTTTCTTTCTTTTTTTCACTTCTTACTTTTGTCAGTCAAGAAATAACGCTTTTCTTTTGAACTAAAACTATATGAGAATTGTGCTAACCCGAATAAGAAAAAACGGACTATACCGCTGACAAATGTCGCTTGAAAATTTAGGAGGGTTATTAAATTTGTTAATTATTTACGACTGTTAATTATATTACAATAAAAACAGAACTGAAGTGCCCAGCAGCAACAGAAAGCACCAAACTGGATAACGTTCAAATAAATACTATTGATCTTTTATCAATAACCAGTATTCACTCATTCTTAACCGAGACTCTTCCCACGAATCCAAACACATCCGCCATCAGATTCAAGATATGTTGAAATCACTTTAAACTACATATAATTATTTGGAGTAACGCGTATAGGGCCTGGAGGTTAAAAAAGGTTGAAATACTATCCACAAGCACGACGTGAAAGAGGAAGCTTTTGTTACCTAACATCAGCCCCTCTTAGCGTTATCGTTGACAAACTTGGCTGTTCCACAATAAACGAATTTAACTTGGGTACATGCTATCGTCTGGGTGCTGCAAATCTGTAGCGAAGGCTCCTAGACAAATAGTTGTCAATTACACCCGCAGCGATCGTTATAAATAATTGTCGATGAAGAGAACGTTAAAAGGAAACATGCTTATCACGGAGTCTCTAATTCGAACCCGATACAGTTATTGTGTACTGAGGCTCGCACAATCTTCGAAACAAAAAAGTGCTGAAAGATTTGTTGAGACGTTTTTCGATGACTCTCAGGAATATATTACACGTCCTGCACAGTTGAAGCAAGCCAGATTCAGGTTATCCATTTCATACCACTAATAAAAGTAATCGTTACAACCTTAGGTCACAAAATGTAATTTACGTACAATTATTAATTTATACACAAAAATATTACATTACTCTGCTTATTATATATTATATTTAACTTCATACACACCAAATTTTATGTGTACGTAATGATATTAACTACTTAAGATAAAAATACTTGTATTAAATTATATATTAATTTGCTTCGGTTACATTTTTGAAAATAACCTTCTTATTTACTTTTTATCATTTTTTACGATAACGCACATAATATTTTCGGGCTATTGTGGGCCAATTATAACAATGGTCTCGTGTGCATTATTGTTTCCTTATTATTATGTTTTTGTTAGCTCATTTATTTCGAAAATTAAATTTTTACAAACTTGTAATTATTTTATTTTATTTTGCTGTTTACATTTATTATATCATATTTGTTAATTTTATCCTGGTAAATATTTAAATGAACAAATTTTCCACTGATTCATTTCATACCGGCTCCTCTCCTGTCTTCTATTTCAAATGATCTTGAATAATTTTGTGACGTTGTTAATGCGATGATACACGCGATGTTCTTCCAACTATTTTCACTTGCGGCTTTTTAGAGTTGCATTTTTTTTCATATCAATGATCAGAGTATTCCATCCCATTATTCGGATTTTATCAATGATTTTGAAAAATAAATAGGCACCCTTATCTTAATAGCGTTTAACCTTTACTGGCCACTAATATTTATTCACTTCCAAGTTTCACCTTATTCCTTAATAATCGCCATTGTGGGCGCGGTAGTGGAATCGCTGTCTACCTTTGACATGATCTTCCTTTTATAATTATCGTAAAATCCTCGTCCGACCGTTTGTCTATAATGTCATATTCATTTATTAAATTGACTTTCTCCTGATTCATATTACTCTTAGTATTAGTCTACTGACCATCCTGTAATCTCGTATTTTGGTGGTTTTGAGAATATTATTGACTTACATACACCATTATATCTCCATACAGGAATTGAGGGTGACTTTAACACCTGTCTGTTTAAATGTGGTACAAGAAAGAAACGTATCACTTTGGTACTTTGTAAATGCCGGAAACTTAACCATTCTGCCATCCTTTGCTACCTTCCACCAGTTATATTAACATTCTCGTCTCCATGTTTAATTTTATCCGCCCCTTAAATAAAGCATGATATCTCCACTTCCACACGTAAATGATCTTCATGTATGGAAGATCCTCGATACTCTGGTTATTGGTAATTCTTATACTGATGCAATTGGCTAGCTAGACCTTAGGATTTTGTAATTTTTCTTTGCTAAGCCCCCATACTACTTAAACCAGCCATTAAGATGTAAATATTGAAGTGTATCCATCCTCTTTATTATAACTATGAATTCTTTTTTCATAATACTTGTGACTCGGATGTAATAGTCAACCTTCTGACTATACATACGAATTTTGTATGACGCGATGGGCTAATATTAAAGCTGTTAAGCCTATCTTAGATATTATAATACCTGTTATTATCGATATGTTTAACGCATTTTTAACAACTGCCACTTTTAATTATGAATGGAGAAGGCATACAAAACCCCATTAACGAGAACATTGTCTTATGCACAATTTAAAGACTTTCGACTCATTTTCATACTAACAGTTTTATTAAAAGTCTTTGAGCGCATAATCTATGCCCCACTTATAGCTTGCCAATTTCTAAATCCACTTCCATCTGGTTTTAAAACTGATAATAATACCTCAACAACATTAGTGACAATCACACATGATTCACGTATAACAGTAAGCTCAAAATACTTGTACAATAACACTTAAATCAAAATACTTGTACTTCTTAATTTCAGCAGTGCATTCAACTACTTTGACTTTGAAATTTTGCTAGCTTGTCTGAAGTTTTAAATATATCTCAACGCTCATTAGAATAGTCTATCTCATAGCTACATGGACGTTAACAATCTGTGAAGTTTTCAGATGCTTTCTCTACTATAGTGTATATGAACTTTGCGAGAGCCACACTTTTTATAAATTTTTTACAATATTTATATCTTTAGAGACATATTTTTAGTATTGTATATCTTTAGAGACATTGTGACCTAAAATTGAAGAACAAAATAATTTTGAAGCCTTTATAGCCAGCACTTTCAAAAGAGCACTTTCAAAGATATTTCCACACATTTTGAATAAAATTTTCACGCAAATATTTAATAATATTAGCTATTAAGATATAAACATGTTTGTCTGCTTCCTTGTTCTGCCAAATTTCTATAACTGGCGGTTTCTGAGGAAAACAGTTTGGACTGACGAAAAAATTGGCATGTAAGTGATCTTAAATGATTCTGTTTTTCTTTTTTCAGCTAGAAAATCTTAAGAAAATAACACACTTATAGTCATAATTATTAAAAAACGGATAAAGGATTTAAATTACTAAACCAAAACGATAGCAATATGTTATTAAATAAACCACAATAAACACAAAATTGAGCACAAAGTTATATGTGGGCTATGGAAATATTAAAGTACTGTTTCGTACTGTTAGCAGATTCATGCAACAAGTTTTCATCCGGCTTGTCTTTCCTAATTACAAGTTTTAATATTATTAAAATTTTGGTCACAATAACTCGTTAGCAACTACATGTAAATTTACTTAAATAAACCAAATTTTGTACAACATAAATTGTGACTCGCTCTAATAAATTTATGATAATATTGCGGTACCTATATGGACATAGGAAATTTAATTTCCTAAAGTTTTAATCTGTATTTTATGGAATATTCTATTAAAAAAGGTATGTGTCAATAGAAATATTTTGATTATGTTTTTATTAAATGCTTTAAAATTAAATTATATTTAACCAACCAATATATATTTAATTTATATTTTAGCTTATCGACAATCGAAAGTATATTACAATCGATAGGAATCAATTTTAGAAATTAAATCGACAAGAAGTAATTAAGAAATTACTTAAAACTCGGTAAAATTATATTACTGTGAAATAATTTTAAAATAAACTGGGTGTATTTTCGTCAGTTATGATTTTAAAACCTTGAACAAAAAACTTGTAATAAAAATGTATGAAAATAATTTGCACATGGTTTTCATTGGCTATTATTTTAATAAAGAAATCGGTGTTCAAATGTATTTGTGGAATAATTAAAAATTTGTCTTTTTTGTAATTAAAACTATCCAACAATAATACATAATTGTTTTCTGTCAAATAGACAATTTGGTATTCAGTGCTTATTTTTTTTCAGATTGCTTATTTATCACATGCTATAAAAGAAGGCTTTTAAAATTGGAAAGTTTATAAAAAACAACCTAGTAGGAAGCAGAATTTTCATGAGGGTTACTTTTACTAAACAACTTGATTTCCCTGAAGGGTTGTTATATTATGCAACAAAACTAGATTTAAGTAGTTAACGCAGAAACTAATATCATAACTCATCTACGACACAACGTGACAGCTCGGCATACAATAAACACGTAAAATTCGTCCATGGCCTAATTGTTGTAGCAAAATGTGTCAGTAGTTTTGAATTAATTGACAATGATTTTACTTAAGTATACAAGTATAATTATATTTTTATTGAAAATAAAATAAATTTATTTCAGATAATAAATTTCACGTTAGTTTTTTTTGTTCATCTGCATAAAATCTTAAAATTCATAATTTGTTTAATATTGAATCGAGTGTTTTTAAATATATTTACACCTGTATAATTTTGGTAATGATCATTGTGCATAGTTCGTATTGTTGAATACTCTATATTAGTAAATTTTTAATATTTGTGAGCAAAGTTTTGATCAGGATTGTATTGTTCATTTATTTTCACTGAAATTACTATAGTACAGATATATGAGAGAGAAAAATAAGTTTATTCTCACAGTTTATTCTCATCGCAAGCATAGCTAAATGAACTATTTACGCGACTCAACAATTTGACTGGGCTGACAATTTTACGCGCAGAGTAAGAAATAAAAAGCGCTAACTTATACATCAGTATCGCATATATAAGGCTAACTAATATTTTTAATGCAAAAATTTATTCGTTTGTCCTTCTTTCACGTTAAAAGAAGCAAGGGATCGAAGAAATACTTTTGTACAACCATGGTTTACGGGCTGGGAAATGATGTACGCTATTTTTTATCTCAAGAAATCTCATCTTAACCCAAGTCTTAAAAATTTGTTCGTACCTATTTCACCTTAAAATAAAGCTAGGGATCAATGCAATTTTTTGCACAGAAATGAGGGATCGATCGGGAAATTCTATAAACTTTTCTTTTTTTCGAGAAATGTTCTTCCTTTGGGAAAATTCTTATTTAAAAATTATAGTATACAGCAATGTCACAACGGAGTAATGGGCCGACGTGATTTTTGAATCGCTACATCGCTAACATTAAAAAGGAACCGAATCACTATGTTTAATCTCTAATTTATATGGAAATATTTTAGTTATCGTTACTTTTATATCGCTAGTCACAAAAATAAACATGTAGTGTTTAATCTTTGTTTGATAATTTTATATGGTGCTGCATGTTTCAAATTCTACCTTTAAATTCATACCTATGACACAAATTCGAGGATGAAATCTATTATTTTGTAATGTAATTGAATGTATTTACTCTGAATAATAATTTGGTTTTTTTATTTTGAAAATTTAACTAACTTCTATATACCGTTTAGTATAAGAATTTAAAAAAAAAACATTTACTTAATTTTTTCTGTTTTATTTTTAATTTTCCTCGTACTAAATACCAAGAACTAAGATAAGCTATCAAAAACTGAAGCCAACTTTAGTCTGAATAAATTAAATTATAACACACCCATAATTTTAGGCAAAACTGACCAAGTGTCATTTTAGAATTCTGTGGTCAAGCGAAGGCACTCACATAACATCATTATATCTGCCCATCCATCCATCAATATACCCAAGCAATCGATTTTGTACCTATTGAGAGAACATTTGATATAAGGCCATATATTGATAACAAAAAGCCAGAAATGAAATGAAAAGATAAAAAAATATTCTTCATCTCTAGCACAATGGAACGCAGGGCAAAACAACTTGTACCAACCCCATTCAATGTGATCTCCTTAAACAAGTCTTTTAAAATAGGTCAAAATACACTTTGGAGCAAAGGCGTTTTAAGCCTCCTGTTTCAATAAATCTGAGACATTAAGAAGGCGTCCCTCCCTCTTCTTGGGACAATAGTAAATATTTTATTATATTGAGTTTCAAAAACAGCTTAATAGAATGAAAAAAATCACAATTAAATGAAACAATGTGATGTAGTGTTATTTCTACTTTATTTAAGTTCTTTACTACGACATAAGTTTCGTTGCATTACCAAATCATTACAGCATATTACAACAAATTAGCAAAGACGACGGAAATATTTGCTAATTAACCACCTGAAGATGTTGTAATACAAAGAAACCTAGGTCGAGATAAAAAATTTAAATAAAGTAGAAATAATACTACATCATCTTGTTTCATTTCATTGTAAATAATGAATTTCCACCAAATTGAGGCCAAATATATTCAACGACAAAATTAGATAGTTGTTGAGAACTGTTGCATAAAGTTTTAAGGACATTTATGTTTCAATAAGTAAATGGATAACTTTATAAATATTAATAAGTCTAATACATTCCTACTATAGGTAGTTCTAATAAAATTACTTATCCCATAGGGGGGAAAAGTTTAATATTATTACTGACAATAAGAAATAATAGGCACCTTATAAATATTGCAAGAGGATTTCATAAATTTTAACATTCATTATTGACGTCTAATTCTCGCACTCGAATTCTAACACTAATTATTAAGTAATACATGGAAAGAATCCTGCCACAAAAACTTCGTTCCCTTTTACTTTGTTTGAATCTAACATTGCTTTAAAATTGTATACCAAATTATTCACCAGATGCGTCAAAATCTTTGATAGATTTATTCAATTAAAATGAACACAAATTTATTTAATTATAATAGGTGTAAGCGAGCAACGCAGCTTCACTTAGACCTCGACACAGTTAATTATTTACGGCGCCTTTATTAAACTCCTCTCAAAGCTAATTTAACATCTCACATTCATTACTACGCGCCTTTACATGACACGCATAATAAGCCGAATATCTGGCGATATCATAACATTCGTAAAACAAATTACTACATCTCCGTAAGGAAAGAGAATGTTGAGTAAGGTTAATTAGTCGCGCACGCCCCATGTACGGCCTGAGAAATACTTATGAAAGCTCACTGTCGATTCATTAGCTTTACTTCAATATTAGTTTAGGTCGAAGCACAGTTTTCACTTTTATAATGTTTAACTTTAAAGAGAGATAATATGTGATACCACTCATGAGACGTTGTTACCTAATATGTGGGTAATTTATTAAAATATTTCATTGCAAATAATTTTGATGCAGTCAGTGGAGTGACTGTATTTTATTTCTAAATTATATTTTTATTCATTTTTTTTTCACGTTATGGTACGCGAATGGGTAAACAATTTTAGCAATGTTTGGTGTGCCTACTTCCTGAGAAGAAGTTTGTTGTATTATGTATAATCCGTAAACAATTAAATGTTCATTCTTTTTTAAGTACTTTTAATATATTCTGAGGCATGAAGTGATACATAATGTTTTCAAAATATTAAATTCTCATTTTCAGAAACCGGACATTTCTTTTATAAATTGAGGAATAATTGCACATGCCAAATCAGGCTTGACAAAATTTTTATTTTTCTTCTTTTTGATGTCCCATTAAAATACAAAGTTTTCATATTTTGAATGTATTTGCTGTTATTATTGTAGAAATTCAGTTTAATTTAAGTTTTTACAACTAAATGAAACTACGAGATGTAGTGTTATGTCTACTTTATTTAAATTCTTTACCGCGACCTGAAGATGTAGTCATACAACGAAACTTGAGTAGTGGTAAATACTACATCACGTAGTTTCATTTAGTTGTCAAAATTAAATTTCAAACAAATATACAAAGTAATTATTCTGGATATTAGAGTCATTTAATAAAAAAATAGTATTCAAATATCGTTAAGATGTTATTTTTAAAAGATGTAGCCCCAAAAGAACTTTGGGCTACATCATTGGAACTTTTATAAGACGGTTTACGTATGCATCCGTCTTTTACAGCCGTTTTCGACGAAAATTAAATTTTTAGATGGCCATAAAATATTTTTTCTTGCATATATTCCAACAGTTTATTAAAATAACATAAGATAGTTTACATTTTAGATCGCTAAAAAGTATGTTATTTTGCATATATCCCAATAGTTTATTAAAATAACATAAGGAAGTTTAAATTTTAGGTGGCTATAAAGTATTTTATCTTGCATATACCCAGTTGTTATCATTAAATTGAATAGGCTTCCTCCTGATACTGGTATTGATATTGAGGCGAAAATAACCTGTTGATAAGAATATAATTTAATTTCTCTATAGATATATCAACTACCATAGATTTTCTTCTACATTTGGATAAAAAAAACTATAAAAAATTGTAATGTCAGACACTGCCGTAGTTATTTTCATGAAAACGTCAATTATGTGTGATATACTGAAATTTAATTACATTTATATTTTTACTATTTTCCTGGTTGCATTCACTAAATAGAGGGTAATCGTATGAAAACAGGTGTTATTGAAATTATTTTAATACCTAATGCAAAATTTTAATTCTATTGGTTGAAAAATGTGGGATCATTTTACGCGTGAACAGTTGGCGATATTCTGTCACTGCGAATGCCGGAAAAATACTGGTCTATTTAAATATCTTCAACCATCCTCTTTATAACGAGACTCTATAACATAGCGAGACTATGCTTATTTTAATTGGGTTATTGAAGTTTAAATTACTTATAGAGAAATGGTCGCTCGTTTGGTTAAAGCTGCCTTTCCACATCCGTTATTGCTTTTAAACATGCTCTCACGTCAAATCGAAAATGATGTGAGAAAATATTGAAAAGACCTGCTTATCGCCATTTAATGTAAAACTGAGAAAACGTTATTAAAATAAGCAAGTTTGATTACAGAAAGCGGCTCGACACATAGAGCCAAGCTTAAATTTTACTTTAAAATGATGAAAGTACAATAACACTTCATATACTTACATTCTAACATTTTGGACAATTCACATTATCGAACATAACTTAGAAGTAAATTCAGTTCTTTCTGTGTTCAAGGGTTGGAACTACGCCCCATAAATATATTCAGCCTTCTTTTCTCAAAGGTTCAGTAAGGTTTCGAGAAAAATTCTTCTCCGCCCAAGTTGATTAATTTTAGAATAAACTGGACCCTGTCACCAGGAACTCATCCTCTGGAAACCTCTCCTCAAAGGTCGTCTGAAAAGAGTCCTTCCACTGTTAATACTTTAGAAAAGGGAGACACCTTTTCTTTCTTAATGCCGTCTCGCTCTCATTTTGCATCTGTGTCGTCTTATGTCTATATAATCTTGTTAATTAATTTTTTTAATACAATTTTTTTTCTTGAAGATGATGTCTTTCGACTTGTAAACTCTGTAAGAGATAAATTTCATAAAAATCTCATATAATCTACCATATAAATAAATACTTCAAATTTAACTACTGTGGTTTAATGGAAGAGACTGTCCGTGTAGCAATAATTTCACAATAATGTGTATTTTAATATGCATTATAAATACATGCATAAACAAATAAATGAAGTGATCCGTATTTTTCGATAGACTTATTTCAACAGCTCTATAGTTTTCAAAACATTTTGTCACCTTTAGTAACATAAAAATATGAGAGCATTCCTAAATCAGTTACTATTTTTATTTTATATTTGTACCATAAATCACTAATTTTCACTAGAAAATACAATTTAACCTTTAGTTCAATAGTGTTTTCATATTTAAATATTTAGTTTTCATTTTATCTTTCCAATCTTCTTTTCCGATAAGTAAATAGATAACTTTATAAATTGTAAATAAATCTGATGATATGTATGTAAATAGGTACTAAACTGAACAATTTGCTCATCTCATGCGTAAAACAAGTATATTATTATCATTGGTAATGTGATTTAACACATTTCTGACAAAAGATGGGAGAGATGTTTCAATAATTCTAATGTATTTTATATAAAGACGATGTCGCGGTACCCTATCCTGAAATTATTATTAGGATTGAATAAATGTCATAACATACTACAAATATTATATATTCCTCGTTTTATGTATAAACTGAAACCAACCAATTACACATAAAAGGACTTTACTTTTCACTTTGGTTACTTGTAACGTAGCTTTAAAAGTTTTACGCCAAATTATGACCAGTAAGCATTAAAAGAATTGATAGATTCATTGAATTAAAATTTTCATAGATTTATTTAAATAGAATGGGTATAAATGAGTAAGTTTTATCTTTTTGAGTATTATGCTTTCTACGAGTTTTATCCCGAAATTATATTTCTTTAATCAATGATGAATTTATTAAAACCTGAATTCATAAATGTGTGTATATCAAAATAAACAATAAAATAAAACGTAAGTATATCTGCCTCCGTTATATGGTAGATCAAGGTTAGTATCATTTACATCAATAACTGATTGTAAAAGCTTTTACAAATTTAAAATTTTACACACATTTTTACTAGGTTCTGCGTTCGATATTACGACTCCTATTAACGTATCAACTTTTTGGCATAGTGCATAAAACTTAAACAGAACTCAACGAGTTTAAAGCAGCCTTTTATCGTAAACGATAATTGAGCCCAAGAGCGGTATAATATTTTATTGTACGACTAGATATTAAAATGATACCATTGTTTGGAATTACACAATGATAATTTCAATTGTCTTGTTTTTAGTATTTGCACTCCGTAGAATATGATAACGCGATTTATTGTCAGAAAAAGGTACTATAATTATATTATTATATGTATATATATTTACATAATATTTATTTAGTAATTACACACAATGAAGTATGTAATTTCAAATTTCTATTACTATGTTAAACGTTGGTAGTATTTATGCATTACTTAAAAAAATTCCTCTATTTTAAAACAATTTTATAATGTGAAGGACTGAAAAAATATATTTCTAATATTAAAGTTTTCGTTATGTATTTTTGATGACGTAGTGTTGAAAGTACTAAATAAAATTTTAGACAGTTAATCTTCTTCTTTTAATATTGTAAATCTGCTGGTAATAATTTTATACAGGAAAAATAATTGCTTAATTTCTCACCTCCCAAATAAGTCTCAGGGTTCCCTAAATGTTTTAAGTTCAGCCATGTCTTTATAGACTTTATACCTAAATCTCTATTTTCTACAATTAACTTTTTTTATTATTTTAACATCTTTGTAATCAAAACCAGGAAATAAGTGGACCTTAATCTGCTGTAATAAGTAAAAACAATTTATTTCTTATAAGAACTATTTTATATTTGATTTCTGCCAAATTAAAAGCGTGCATTAAAAATTTTGCTCGATATATACGTGCATGATATACGTATAGAAACCATATGTTTCTTCGTAACTTTAAACGGACTAATTTAATTTTCAGTAATAAGATGAAGTTTAAATCGTCTCGATGACCTTAATGACATTAGCTATAATATTGTGGTGACAGAACATTAAAGTTTGATAGTTACTTTCATTTAACTTAAAATATTTTACGCTCTGTGTAAAATCAAAGTCTCCAAAAGGCTTTCACTAATATTTATTGTACATAATTGTAATATCATTTTACCTAACCCCAGTTGGGTTAAGTAAAATGATAAAAAATAATTGATTGTTGACTCGATGGGAGTAGACTACTATGACATCCCAATACATGAAAGTGGTAACGCGAAGAAAATTGGTAAAAAATATTTTGAATTTATGAGCTATGATTTTTATTTTATGTATAAGGGATAATTTATTATTAACCGAGAATTTCCCGAGCCCTATCAATAAATCATCTCGGATTAATTTAAGTACAATTTAATATTGTGTCTCTTCACAAATGCATCTTTAATAAACTGAATATTCACCTCTATTAGATGATTATCACGTTGGTACATGTACACAATTTGCATGGAAAGCAGAAATTTGAGTAAGGTTAATTAGTTGCGTGCACCCAACGCGTGGTGTGCTGAGTTGCCTTTAAGATTAATTAAAAATTCAGCACGTTTGCTCCTGAGTGCTCACCGTTGATTAGTTTACTTTTTCCTGTATTAATTTGAATTGATGCGTAGTTTCCCTTGTAATCTGTTTGATTAGTGAGACAGACATTTACCTACAGTTCTTATATTATGTGTAATTTTCGGGCGCTTGTAAACAAAATTTTTGTAAGCAAATATTAGCTATAATACCAGTAGCTACATCAAAAATTGATGGTTCTAGATGAAACAGGAGAAATTTAGGTTTTAATCCTTTGCTGGTTTTCAGTCTCATTAAATATATTCGGAATTGGCTTGAATAGTAATTGAATAATAGTAAACGCCGGATTTTTATTTTGATGAAATTTTGCACAAATAGTCCGCCGATACTATATTCCTCGAGCCAGTTGCCGTTACATTCATATGAAACAACAAAAAAAGACCTTAATATATATCGTGGCTTAAACATGAGACTTTATCTATTAATTTTAAAAACTAAATAACTACTTAGGTGTAATTAAAATAGATGTCGACAAAAACTAAGAGCGACGTTAGTGAGACATAAAACCAACCGTTCAACTTCTTTGTGGTACTACTTGGATACAATTTTTACTATTGATATCTAGATAATCGACTGTAATACATGTCGTGAAAATATGAAACTTTAACATTAATATTACTGATTTGTGTGTACTTACGATACATATCGACCAAAACTAATAGCGATATTACTGAGAAGTAAAACTATTCAATTTCTATATAATTATGTAACATTTTTAATATTGATATCTCGCTACCCGATTCTCTATCGATAACTCTGTGATAGGAATTAAAATATATTGATTAACAAAATTACATTAAAACTGAAAAAAATAACCTGTTATTTAATTCAAAGAAAAACTAACAGAATTCTTCATAATGTTGTAAGTTACGACACTACACTAGCCATCTATTTGTTTTTACTGTGCGGATGAATTTATTTATTGGCCGTTTACTGTTAACGTATTTGTAATTGGTTATAAAAATTAATTAGTGACAAAAAAATTCAAAACATTATTTTTGTCAATCGGCGACACGGACTATTTAAAAACTACTTAACTTTTTTGTTTCTAATTTTATACTCGACGAGATATCCAATCTTTCTTGTTGGATTTTTACTTTCTCGGGTCTTTTTTTGTTAACAAAAAATGAAAGTCCAAATTTTGAGAAAATCGACATGCCAACTACAAGAGTATATTGATTATTAGAGTATATTTTCGTTTCAAAGGATGTGAATAGCATCCTATTGTTGTGGCAAAGCTCTCTGTCCATTTATTCATCAGTATGATGGAAATTTTTAAGATCGAAACTAAATAGGAAAAGAATTTTAAGATTCATTATGTTGTCATCTATCCGAGTATTAATGTATTTAGTGGAAAAATTTGTTTGTTTTTTTTCTCACTTATCTCTGTGTCCACGTATATGATTTCAAAAATTCTTTCTTTGCTTGTAAACGCATATGTGGTATTAGATTATAGGTTCTGTATCATTACATTTGTAATGTAATGATACAGAGCCTATAATCTAAATTGTAATTTATAAGGGTAGAATAATAACAACAATATGTCAGAATTCAGAAAACAATGTTTAAACTGTCCAAAGTAAAGAGAAACCAGTTTATTTACTAACTGATCATTCTGACCTAACATTTCCGCCTATATTCTTCTGATCTCTACGGTCGATGTCCTTGGGCAAAGGGAGCGGAGATGTTTAATGACTGCGAGAGAGCAGTTAAAGAAAAATAATTCTCCACGGATGAAACTACTGGGCTGAATTGTCATATTTATTAAATTATAACAATGATATTTTCATTAAATTGTAATAATAATTACGGTCAGTCCAATAATTTAATGACAATACCTTAATAAATAACCTAAAACCCTGTTTAAAATTGTGTGTCATTTTATTTAAAGATGCTCCCATTCCTGCAAAGAAATGCCCATTTTTTCTTCCTCGGCGTATAGTTCATCATTAGAAACAGTGAAATGCGAAAATGTTACATGAAGAATAAGTGATAGGACACTGAGTTTTTAGTAAATAAAACTCTCTATTTTATGACAATTTTTTCACCGTTTTTTCTGCAGCAATTACAATTCTCAGTTCCGTAATATTTTCTACACATTTTGATATATAGAATCACTTTTAGCGATAAGAGACAAATTCTTTGTTACACCTGTATGCACGCTGCTCCAATGTTATTCCTGACAAGCACTTGACCTTTTATCAACTTATTCCAAACTATCTGTCGACTATGATTTCATCCGCACTAGACTCCTTTTTAATAATACGGTAGTTGACTCATACTAAATTTTGATGTTTTTCGTACAATATTGTGAAATATAAGTTAATTAAAAACCAGTCTTGAAAAAAATTCAAAAATTGATTGAAAAATAAGCCAATTGTAGGCTTCTAAATTTGAAGGTACGGCTAAAGTTGGGCCCTGTCTCGTAGAATATAATGTGCAATATTAAAAATGACCTCACAACACAGTATTGCCTTCCTTCTCTAAAGGTTAAATTTAAACTTTTAAAACTCGGTAAATTTTTAAGTTCATTAAAAAAATGTTTCACTCTTGATCAGCTTTTACTTTGAAATCATGATTAATGAAATTAAAAAAAATAGTCAAATACCCAATTCAGAAAGCTTATCGAGAAGGATTTCTATACTATAACATTTAACCAGGCAATGGATTATATTTTTGGGATACCTAATACATGTATGCTTATAACATCGATTTGTCATAAAATGTCTATAATTAATAGCCAATGTCTTGAATGAAAGTAATGCCTATCAAGTAATTAATATATTGTGAAATCATTTTAGTGGTTTCAGAAATTAACCTTGATAAACCTACTTACAAACTTTTAAACTTTGTAATATTTGCTGCAATGGCGATAACTGTAACCTCAAATTTTAAAAGCAAGATCGATATATAAATAATATATGTATATATGTATATGAATGTAGAAAGTGTTGAATTAAAAACATGTGTATAATATGTTTTATAAATTTATCAGAGGTTGGACAACATCACTACGTTCCCTTCTTAAAGTTTAGATTACGCCGTTTAGATAATTACGTCATTCGGCTGCCTAGTGACTCCAGAAATCGTTAGCTAGAACCTGGATCACTCTCCAAGTTCTGCAATCAGATTCGTTGCGAAGACCAACGCTTGACAAACCTGAGGATATTTAGATGAAAAAACGATCCAAGGTTAGCCCCCCCTGGATTATTGAGTTTGGCTAAGACGTGCGTTAGAAACGGGGAGTTTATGACGTGCGTAGTCTTGATGAGGAGTGTCAACATAACTTCCTCTTTCGACGCTCTCTTTTCTAAAAAAAAACCGAGTGCGGTCTTTACCGTGTGGACAAAATTATCTCAGGCACTTCTTAAGAACGGGTTGAAGGGTCAGTCTATGTTCTAGTGCAATCCAATGTCTCCCACTCCTTGTAGGCGGTATGTAACTTTTGTCTCTACTGTACAAGTTGATCAGTAAACACCAGCATACACGGCCATCCATTCATCTCAAGGCAAGTATTACGACGATGGATCACAGATCGAGTAAGTTTAAAGACTGGTTACCAACTCCAAGTCTTCAAACACTGGTTAGTTCAATTTAACGATAATCTTTCCAACCCTTAGATGAGCGAGTTCTTCACTTTTCTTTTGCATTTGGATTAATCAAATATTGTTAGATTTTTCCAAGCGATGGAAATCTAGCTGTTTCTTTGCAGATTTGCCCTTGGTTTTTTGAAAATTTAAGAGTACGTATTATTTCTATTAAGCTATTTACAGATATTAATTTTTCACAACGTAAATATCTGACAAAAATTTTCATATCCTAAAATATTTTTTAACATAATTCCTAAATATCCTACAATATCTTTCACAGACATAAAAATATGGTATTTCAGAAATAATACTTTCCAAGTTAATCATTATAGTTTTCCTAAGATTCTTGCACTGGTAAAAACTATCTTTTTAAAAATTTTGGTAAAGTATTTTCAGAATTAAGGGGGAGGGTTTATTATTTTTGCATAATTTTAGTATATATCTGAAGTCGTATCACCTAAAGTTCTCGTGTGATATGATTTTACAGTTACTCTAATAAATTGCTATTGGTGATAGTTAATGATAAATAAAGTAATAACACTTTAAACGAGACACAAAACCCTCTATGATCAATCTATACCCGTTTTTTTATAAATTTCACGACTTCTTTCATACTTATCTTGTACATTCTACTATTTTGGAGGGTATTCAATTCGGGATAAAGGACAACAAAAAAAACAATCAGATTTTTACATCTTTAAATCAATTATATACAAAACATATTTCAAGTGAACTTCTATTTTTTTTACTTTTTACCAAGATCACATTTTATGTTTACCAAGGAACATATTTTGGAATTTTGTTAAGGTTAGTTTAAATATAATACAAAAAATATCAATTAATTTTCTCAAATTATTATGAAAAATGACTTTAAGAATTTTTTATATAAATTATATTTTTCGGTAATTCTGGCTTTCGTAAGTAACATCAAAATATTTATGTATCTGACATATATAAAAATAAATGCCAATGCGGATTTTACACTTAAAGTCAATCTCTACAGCTTACGGTAAAGTTTAAAATAATCTAAGAATTCATAATATTTTTTGACATCTACGGTTACTTATCTAATGACCAAGAATACGCCTGGACTTTCAATTATTATCACTTTTGGAAAATAGTTTCTGCAGTGTACGGTTAAATCTTCCATTGTTTTATTAACCATCGTAGAATACGGCAACAATATTTTGAAGTTGAGAATTATAAAGGAATTATTTGTTAAATTAATGTTGCAATATCGATTGTTTGTTAAATTAGTGTTGCAATTTTTGTCATGTATTTATTTCTTATATAATTTTTTTAAATGTATATGCTATTTATTATAATAAAACGTTTTTTTTATTGAGAACACGTTGCAAATAAAACATATTTTCTTCCATGGAAAATAAATTATTACTCGTCTATTCGTATTACGTTACATTAATTTTATATTTTGGGGTAAGTCCTAAAGAAATATCGCTGTACCAATAAGTTATAGCAAAAGTTATGTTTTTTTCGTCCTAATAAACAATTCGACACAAAGGGAAGTAATATAGTCTTGCAATTCATATTCATAGAATAGTTGTCAGACAAATTGATTTTCCTCTTCCAGGAAAATCAATTTGTCTGACCTGAGATAACTTTCAAATTCCGAGCTCTGTATGACAATATTCCTGGTTCTTGAACACTATTGATCTATATTTATGTACAATATTATGTAAAGGACAATGAATATTGTTCATATTTATATATTTATTTTAGGTTTTTTATACACCTAATGAAACTTTGGCCAGACGACCACAAATATTTTTAATTTTTTATCGTCTCACCAAAAACACATAATGAGCATAAATTTGTCCGTTCTTTCGTTCGTGCATGCTATGTAACTACTCAGGTTGACGATTATATTTAAAAAAAAATGTAGCGGTAAATATATTTAAAATGTGCACTGCACTATTTATTGACGTACATCAATAGATGGTGATGAGTGTATTTCAAATCACGTAATAAAATTTTCCACCCGAACATATGTATGTACTTTGAGGAAATGGTCAGGAAAGAAATATGTTTTTGAATGGTCTGCACGTACAAAGTCACTGATACAGTAAATATTTTGAAAAAAATAACAACTCGTATGGAAATAAAATTCAGAAATTTATATTCAATATTTTACTTGATTAATATGAACAATCCTGACTTAAAGAATCCATTAATATAAAGTTAGGCAAGATATATTTAATTTCCAAGGAACTCGAAACAATTATTTTTAGCTCATGTTAAATTAGAAAGTAAATTTTCAACAACAACGAAACTCAATCGCTTTTAGTTCAATCAAAGTATATTACGAGATGGCCTTTGTGCCCTATAGCTTTAATCATATATCGTAATCCAGTCTAAATTTAATACTGACATCACGATATCGTCCTCGGTTCTTGAAAATTGATTATCGTTTTCTGTATACGTATCTGAATAAATTTGCACACTTCTGCTTACCGTTCATTGCGAGAGAAAATTTTACTAACGTTTCAACCTGTGATTATGAACGGTAAGTCGAATGAAACGCTTAGTTTCATTAAGCCGAATAAGAAGATCAGTGACGCTCTAATAGTTACAGTCAACAGATGCGTATGTACAGAGCTTTACACTGTGAATATTAGGAGGCCTTTACTAATTTGTTCTTAGAGAAATATCATCATGATAAATATATAACATGAGACGCCCAAATATCCATACGTAATATGCGAAAAAGTAGTTTTATTTAGATTACACATGAGTTCTTAAGATCAACAATGAATTTGTAAATTTTACAAGTATATATTTTCCTTTTTAGAATATTTAAATCTCGAACGCAGCAGATTTTGAGTAGCTGTTGTATAAATATTTTTACTTAGCCATAAGTATTTAGCATTAAAATTATAGCTTCATATGCGAATTAGGTTGCGAAGATGATTTTTTATCACTTTGCTGTCTCGTCTAACTTAATAATTTTATTTTGGACAGACGTTTTGAAGTAAGGTTATTTAGTAAATCATTTAAGTATTATTAATAAGAGATTCTATAGTTAAACTTGAATGAATTACCGATAGAACTGTTCAGTTTACGCGTAGTGACTGGATTTTTTTGTGATGTTACTAAGACAGAATTAATGTATGAGTGAACACTTCATTTGCCATGGGGATTTTTATAATTTCGCCACAAAACTAATTTGCGACTCATACGGACTTCAGAAATATTACGGCCTAAAATCATTTATTTAAACTCCTTAAAGCTTTTATTTAACTTGCTCAGTTCTCTACTTCTCTGCTACAAGTATTTCAATCGATATTTTACACATTTCCCAATAGGTTCGATATTAGAAACTTGGCACATATACTTATTTCCAGTCACAGCGATGACGATGGACCCAGTATTTGGCGATGAAGATGGAAGGTATGTAAAAGAACTCCTTGACGGTGAACATTAGTTCCTTCGAGTTTAGGTCGTCAATCTCGTCAGTCTTATTAGAATCTTTGCTTGTTGGAGTGGTGACGAAGTACTAATAATTTTTAGTACATTTGAAAAAAAATTCAGAATCCAATTATTTTCCACTGAAAACTTTATTTTCCCCTGTATAAACAAGTATTTATTAGTAGTTTAAAAATAGGACCACACATATTTTTTACAGTTTGCTGTAGTAATAACGATATGAGAGAGTTTAAATGTTTGTTATGAAATTTTTAATATTTTAAATTAGTATGTAAGTTACATATACAAACTATATCAGATGATGACAAAACATTTTGTGGGTATTTCGGTTAAAAAATTGTATTAGTTAACTAGAAGCTGTGAATGAGCATTAACTATTATGAATTTATATGTGACACGAGTTTGATTTTAAGTATGAAATGGATATTGAATATATTTGGCATTAATTTTGTAGAAATGAATTATTCACAATTAAATGAAACTACGTGATGTGGTATTATTTCTACTTTCTTTAAGTTCTTTACCACGACATAGGTTTCGTTGTATTACGATATCTTCAGGTGGGTTATTAGCAAAGATTAACTCTTAGGCACATCCAGCAGCATTTATATGTTTCAAAGACAATAGCGGAAGCCGGGTTTGTGTGGGTTTTCCCACTGCTTATGTTAGTGAGTTTATTGCAGGGGAGCAATGTAGGTTAGAGCGATACACCAGTATATTGTTTTACTACAAGATATAAAGAACAAAATGCCAGCTGGCGAAAAAACAAACCAGACACATCTCACTTTGACAAACATCTTATTGAAAATAACCATCACCCTCATACTGATAAGACCCCCTACATATTACAAATAAATACAAAAGGTAATAAACTTAATATCCTAGAAACATTAGAAATAAACAGATATGAAAAATGACGGCATATGATTTAAAAGAGACCGAAAATAAATATGAATTTTCATCGAATTTCCACAATAAAAAATTTAAATAAATGACGATTATATTCTGAAATTTAAATATAGCCTATTATTTTTCATGCCGTTATACAATCTAATTTATACTGTTATATAATCACAAAACTAAATTCAATATAAAATAAATATAATGTTAAACAAATTTCTCAAAAACAATGTATATATCTTAGTTATAGGTAATTACAAATCTAGCTAATTAACAATTGCTTACGTACGTAGTCCCTCATAAGAGAGTTAGGCACACATTATATTACCCGTGTCTATAATCAAATAGATTACAAATGCAAACTATGCATCAATTTAAGCTAATACTGAGAAAGGTAAACAGATCAACGATGAGCCCTCAGGAATGAACGTACTGAATTTTTAAGTAATCCTCGAGGCAAATACAGCATGCAATGCGCGTGACGCATACAACTCAGTAACCTTACTCATTACTTTCTGATTTCCATACATGTAGCAGATACGTACTAATATATGTATTTCACATATGATACAGCTGAACAGTTAATTTACCATATGTTGCTTCTATTAAGACTTAGTATTAGTGTTCCGCTTAAGTGAATGTAACATATTATAATTGTCGATCTGCTAGTCTAGCTCTGGCAAAGTTCTTTAATTAATTAACCATCCAAGTGTAAAGCCGTTCCACTGGCTTACTGCTCTTCAAAACTTTATACATTTAACTAAGCACATTTGCTTATATCTTTAACGTTTTATAGTTTCATTTCACTGTAACTAGGATTTGAGAAAAAAAAATTTTTATCAATATATTTGTTTTATTCACCATTCCGTTATATTGAATTTAGTGTTGTGATTACATAACAATACAAATTAGATTGTATAATGGCATGAAAAAGAATGGACTATATTTCAATTCCAGAATATAGGTAATCGTCATTTGCTTAAATTTTTTATTGTGGAAATTTGATGAAAATTTATATTTATTTTTGGTTTCTGTTAAATCATACATCGACAGTTTTACTACATAAATGTTTCTTTATTCTTGGAATTAGTTTCCACTAAAAACTCTTTTAATTCTATATTTTCTATTCAATTATTATGAAGACTCAAGTGAACAAAATTTAACAAGGAATTCTTAAGCAATATGTCATACACATTAAATATTCTTTACTTTATTACGTATGTTATAAGCAAACTTGAATATATAAAGTAATGGGAACAATTATATTCAAATTAATAGGATCCAGATAAAACCTTGAATGGAAAAAACAACTCAATCAAAAACTTCGAAAAACGTTAATACTTCAATGAAATTCAAGTCTTAAATTTTTCCTAAATATTATTTGCAAACGAATAATATACCGTTTTTCTAATTGGCCTATTAGTTCAACCTTGACAAAAATGATGAAATATTTGTTTATTTTTATTCGCTGATAATTATGAAACCCCGACCGATTTGATTTCATATTTTTGAAATCATTTTCAAATTATGTATCACAACTACTTATATTTTTGAGATATATCTACAATAATTCTCTATTCTAGGCCAGAAATGAGCATTTAAGTTCAATTGAATATCTAGGTATATTGCAGATTACTTACACCTCCATAAGTTCAATTATCTGGTACAAGGTTTTTTCCTGCAAAGATCTGTCGCGAATCCTATGATTTTATTTTCGTCAATTCCTGACATCATATATCACTTTGAGAATTTCGGCAAACGATTTAAGAATACATGTTCACATTTTCCATACTGTTCTCATTATTTAAGATATTATGATCAATATTTTATTATATTCACTATGGACTCTTCTTTAGTGTTAATAATATAATGTCGTAAATGTCTATCGTGCATTTGATTAGATAAGCGATGAAGTAAATTTCTGCCAATTTTCGCTAGCGCGTAAATGCATATTAACAACTTTTATGTTATTTAGTTTAAATAATATATACACATTGCATATAATGAGATATTGGTTATAATATGTATAATATGAATTAAAATACAATCACAGTTGTGAAAATATAGGTATACCTTACGAAAATTCTAAAATGGTATTGCGGACAAAACTGCAACCATAAGCGCTCGTTCTACAGCTCTTCGCAACCACTCATATCGGTAAGCATACCATATGAGAAATTATGCCAATTTCCAAAACTGATGATTGAATTTGAACATGTCTCTGACAAAATGTCTTTTCCACTCTTCGATACTTCTGCTGTCACTTCGCGATCTTAGCATGTGACTTTGCGAAATGATAAAAATATAATTACGAGCTTTAAAATAGATATCTGCTTAAAAGAAGTTGCACCAAATAAATGAACCCATGATCGGTACATAAGATCGCAATACACCTAGATATTCAGTCAGTATCACACTTGCAAGCCGATTTATGTAGTGACTAGTTTAATTTCGCGTTTATGACCATACAGTGTGGCAGCAAGATTTGGTAACAGAAAAGCTTAACGTGGAATGAAAATTACATGTAACGTATCTAGTCTGAGAGATATAACTTGTATGGTTTATTTGGTAATCAAACACACACTTTGAAGACGGAAATTATAAAAAATACCAGTGAAACTGTTACTTTATGTTATTTATTTACTTCTCCATGCATAAAAACCAAGTACAATGTAAGGCTTTATGGCAATATATTTTTTATTATTATTATAAATATATCTGAAAGAGGATTTGTTTATATATAAACAGCTATAGTCTATCAAATCGATTAAAATTTCGAAGTTATGTAAAAGCGAATAACAATAAATACAAATTTTGTAATTTTATCAAGGTTTAACTAAAATTGATGTGAAATAAAACTATGAACTTTTAAATATAAGCACATGTGTTTAATTAAGTATATACGGGTACGATTCTAATGACTGTAGAATAGGTGTAAGACATAGATAATTGATTATTTATGGAGCCTTTCCAGAGTCAGAATAACAGGCCGACTATTATAAAATCTCGCATTGATTTAAGTTAAATATTAATATTGTGTCTTCACAGAGAAAATTTAAAATAAATTGAATATTCGGTTATATTATTTATGTAATACATACATAGTACACAGTATATATGAATAGCAGAAAGTTGAGTAAAGTTAATTAGTCATGTGCGCCCCGCGCGTGGCGTGCTCTAGTTGCCTTTTGGATTATTTAAAAATTCAGCACTTTCCCTCGTATTAGTTTCAATTGATACAGGATTTTTACTTTTATCTGTTTGAAATTATAGATAGGGATAATATTATGTGTGCCTGAATCTATTATGAAGGACTTCGTCTGTAAACAAATGTTAATTGGCTAGATTTGTAATTACCTATACCTAATATGAAATACGCATTGTTTGATGAAACGGTTTGTTGATTTTTTTTATATTTTGTTTACCTTTGCGTTATATTTATCTGGGCGTTATGGTACATAGAGTTACATAACAATATAAGTATAGTACATAAAACTGTATAGGAATAATACGCTATATTTAAACTCCCGAACTTAAGTTTTCTTTTTAAAAACACTTTTAAAAATAGATTTTGTTACCGACATTCGTTATTTTCACCAATTCCATTTTATGAAAATTCCTGATATAAGTTTTGTCTATGTTCTGTATATTTCAGATCGTATATCAACGTTGTTTATCAACTATGTAAAACATTTCTTCATTCTTAGAATTTACTTCGACAAAAAACTCTTATAATATCTGTATTTGCGTATTACGCCTTAATTTTTATAAACGCTCATATGAGTCGCAGATTAATTTGATGGTAAAATTTTAAAAATCTTCTTGCTAAGTGAAGTTTTCGTCGAGACATCGACCCTTTCACAGTAACGTTAAAATAATTGCTAGTCACTACGCGTAAACTGAACAATTATGTCGATAATTTAACCAAGATCAAATATGGAACTTTATTAATGCTCCACTAATTCGCTAAGTAATCTTATTTGAAAGTATCTGTTTTGTAATAGGATTATTAAGTTTGACAAGACACATTTATGGCCAAGTAAAAAAATATACATACATCTGCTCAAATATATTGTTCTATCAGAATTTGTTTCAAATATTATGCTGTGAGTAGCTTTAAGTTTAAATATTTATTTTTTACTTATTTCTGCACTTTAATGTACCTAATTGATACATATGGCGGACTTGTTGCTATAAGAGCAATCTCTTACAGCCAACCAGAACACCAGTCCAGCTCCGCTCGACAAGTGACCGGATATTGAACCCGGGTTCCCATGGTGCACCTCACAGTCAACAATATAGTTACAAGTAAAAATACACACTTCCAAAATTTTCCAACTTCATAGTTCATTGATATCTAAAGAACTATTATGTTATAATCTAACTAAATTTAAGTTTTCGCATGTTACGTATACATATCTGGTTGGCTATGAGTATATACTGGGATTGATAATATGCCTCCAAAGAAAAATTAAGAAACGTCTCGTAATATTCTCGCTATTAAGCACTGTACACATGCATCTATTGACTGTAACGAGTACAGCTTTACTGCTCTGCTCATGCGGATTAATGAAACAAAGCCTTTCATTTGGTTAGTCGTTCATAATTTGTCGTTCAGGTTGAAACGTTAATACAATTTTCCCTCACAATGACCCATAAGCAAAAATGTGCGAATTTATTTGGATACGTATACAGAAAATATTAAGCCACATTTCAGAACTGAGGATCTTTTGATGCACAATAGTAAATATTGCTGTGTGTATATTGAATCATATATTGCTACTTTTTTTTCAAGCAGAACCGTCTATTGAACAAACAGACACACAAATATGCGAAAACTCCAAAACATATCCTAATGCATTAACTTACTTATATTCCATTCCCCAAATCATTTTTTAAATCTGTAGAAACAAGAAAAACTTACAGGTTTATTATACGTACTAACAATTTATTGTTTTTTATATTTCCCTTACGACATAATCACCAATCAAAAATAAGTATGATCATGGGTCTAAAGTTATAATGAGTTTATTATAAAAAATCACATAATAATATTTGAACCTAAAAAAGATCCATACGAATCGATAACAGTGTTCAAGTTGTCACATATATATATATATATATATATATATATATATATATATATATTATGTGTGTGTGTGTGTATGTTTCAAGACTTGACGCATGTCTATGATGGAATTATCATTTCTCAATAAAATCATTCTGTGGGCGGAATTTACGAATGCATAATAAGCTCTCAAAATAAAAGTCCGGTACTTTTGCATAAAATGTACATTTTTAATGTTCACAAGTGAATATTCGAATACGCGCTTTTCATATATTGATGTGATTCATTGACCGGATATTTGAACCGTGTGTTTCTAAAAATAAAAAAGTAATTTAATTTTTAATCAAAATCGCAAATTTTATAGTAATTTTTAGAAACGGTTAAAAACTATCACGTTGACTACGTGCCTATATAAATGACAAATATGGTCTTTCTATATTAAAATGTAATATATATCTTTTCTCTCACGGCTTTTATTGTCAAACTGAAATTCAAATAAACGTAGAAAAATGTATGTAAAAAGATATGTGTGTATGTGTACATATATATTTTTGTATATGTGTGTTCATAAGTGCATCAAAAACATATCTCTAAACTTTACCGCTAGAGTTGTGATTTCAATGAAAATAATATGAATTTTTTTTTAAAAATCACTTGTTTAAAAAATAGACATTAACTCTAAAACTCGAGTGTCTTTAAGAAGCCACTTCACGTACTGCAACTCATAATTCGCACGCGCGCGTATTTTTATGTGTGTGTGTGTGTGTGTTTACAACGAGCGTGTATAAAGGTAAATATCAATAACTATTTATGTTTTTTCGTCGCGACGCTTATGTCATTTCACTCTGTTATATTTTCTTTCCTTTACAATTGTGAAATATACTATAAAATTACACACACATATACACAAGGTTAATGGTACAGTTAAATTTTAAAACTTTTATCGAATACTATTAAACAAATGTTTGTCTTCACCAGAAGCTTTGACCTAGCCTTAATAATTCAACTTTTACCTATCGCGTTTTTCGAAATTCACGTCTTGCCACACCTTCACTAACGTTTACAAAACTAATCTATATTTTCAGTTGGTTATAATTAGGTACATTGTAAGGTTACATCCATTGCTATTGCGTGCTCCGTGTATCGCTTCAGATAATGCAATAAGAATCGAAATGTTTAAGCTTGTTCATGGCTACGTTGACTACGTTACTAATGTATACAACAATTTCAAAGGATAAGAAGAAACATATTCACCAGATTTCGCCAGCCCCTACTATTAACAGGATTTTGTATAAAAAAAAAAAACTCCAATAATTTAATTATACCTATCTGCCCATCCGTTCATCCGTCTGAAACAGTCTCACAGTCTCTAGAGTCCTAGACTTATAATAATGAAATTAAAAAAAATTGTAAAAAAGACAATCACCATACATGTAAAGTGGATGTAAACATTTTTCTTCGCACATTGCACTGAGTGATATATCAGTGGATAAATTAAAATGAAATTTCCGTTCTATTTGACATCTATTTGTTATTTTTAAGCTCCATTCGTAGTATATTATGTTAGGCTTCAAAGTGTTGTGCAATGTATTTAATTTTTAAACAATCTCTTTTACAATATACATAAATATCTAAATGTTATTTTTAGTTTTTTGTTCTACACTACACTATTCTATGAATATGAATTGCAAGACTATATTACTTCCCTTTGTGTCGAATTGTTTATTAGGACGAAAAAAACATAACTTTTGCTATAACTTATTGGTACAGCGATATTTCTTTAGGACTTACCCCAAAATATAAAACTAATGTAACGTAATACGAATAGACGAGTAATAATTTATTTTCCATGGAAGAAAATATGTTTTATTTGCAACGTGTTCTCAATAATAAAAACGTTTTATTATAATAAAAAGCATATACATTTAAAAAAATTATATAAGAAATAAATATATGACAAAAATTGCAACACTAATTTAACAAACAATCGATATTGCAACATTAATTTAACAAACAATTCCTTTATAATTCTCAGCTTCAAAATATCGTTGCCGTATTCTACGATGGTTAATGAAACAATGGAAGATTTAACCGTACACTGCAGAAACTATTTTCCAAAAGTGATAATAATTGAAAACCCAGGCCTATTCTAGGTTAATACATGAGATAGGTAATCGTAAATGTTAACAAATATTATGAATTCTTAGATTATTTTGAACTTTACCGTAAGCTGTAGAGATTGACGTTAAGTGTAAAATTAGCATTGGTATTTATTTTTATATATGTCAGATAGATAAATATTTTTATGTTACTTACGAAAGCGAGAATTACCAAAAATATAATTTGTATAAAAAATTCTTAAAGTCATTTTTCATAATAATTTGAGAAAATTAATTGATATTTTTGTATTATATTTAAACTAACCTTATCAAAATTGCAAAATATGTTCCATCGTAAACATAAAATGTGATCTTGGTAAAAAGTAAAAAAAATAGAAGTTCACTTGAAATATGTTGTGTATATAATTTATTTAAAGATGTAAAAATCTGATTGTTTTCTTTTATCCCGAATTGAATACCCTCCAAAATAGTAGAATGTACAAGATAAGTATGAAAGAAGTCGTGAAATTTATAAAAGAAACAGGCATAGCTTGATCATAGAGGGTTTTGTGTCTCGTTTAAAGTGTTATTACTTCATTTATCATAAACTATCACCAATAGAAATTTCTTAGAGTAACTGTAAAATCATATCACACGAGAACTTTAGGTGATATGACTTCAGATATATACTAAAATTATGCAAAAATAATAAACCCTCCCCCTTAATTCTGAAAATACTTTACGAAAATTTTTAAAAACATAGTTATTACCAAGCAAGAGCACTACATTGCAAGAGTCTTAGGAAAACTGTAATGATTGACTTGGAGAGGATAATTTCTGAAATACCATATTTTTACGTCTGTGAAAGATATTGTAGGATATTTAGGAATTATGTTAAAACATATTTTAGGATATGAAAATTTTTGTCAGATATTTACGTTGTGAAAAATTAATATCTGTAAATAGCTTAATAGAAATAATACGTACTCTTAAATTTTCAAAAAACCAAGGGCAAATCTGCAAAGAAACGGCTAGATTTCCATCGCTTGGAAAAATCTGACAATATTTGATTAATCCAAATGCAAAAGAAAAGTTTTAGTGAAGAACTCGCTCATCTAAGGGTTGGAAAGATTATCGTTAAATTGAACTAACCAGTGCTTGAAGACTTGGAGTTGGTAACCAGTCTTTAAACTTACTCGATCTGTGATCCATCGTCGTAATACTTGCCTTGAGATGAATGGATGGCCGTGTATGCTGGTGTTTACTGATCAACTTGTACAGTAGAGACAAAAGTTACACACCGCCTACAAGGAGTGGGAGACATTGGATTGCACTAGAACATAGACTGACCCTTCAACCCGTTCTTAAGAAGTGCCTGAGATAATTTTGTCCACACGGTAAAGACCGCACTCGATTTTTTTTTAGAAAAGAGAGCGTCGAAAGAGGAAGTTATGTTGACACTCCTCATCAAGACTACGCACGTCATAAACTCCCCGTTTCTAACGCACGTCTTAGCCAAACTCAATAATCCAGGGGGGCTAACCTTGGATCGTTTTTTCATCTAAATATCCTCAGGTTTGTCAAGCGTTGGTCTTCGCAACGAATCTGATTGCAGAACTTGGAGAGTGATCCAGGTTCTAGCTAACGATGTCTGGAGTTACTAGGCAGCCGAATGACGTAATTATCTAAACGGCGTAATCTAAACTTTAAGAAGGGAACGTAGTGATGTTGTCCAACCTCTGATAAATTTATAAAACATATTATACACATGTTTTTAATTCAACACATTCTACATTCATATACATATATACATATATTATTTATATATCGATCTTGCTTTTAAAATTTGAGGTTACAGTTATCGCCATTGCAGCAAATATTACAAAGTTTAAAAGTTTGTAAGTAGGTTTATCAAGGTTAATTTCTGAAACCACTAAAATGATTTCACAATATATTAATTACTTGATAGGCATTACTTTCATTTAAGACATTGGCTATTAATTATAGACATTTTATGACAAATCGATGTTATAAGCATACATGTATTAGGTATCCCAAAAATATAATCCATTGCCTGGTTAAATGTTATAGTATAGAAATCCTTCTCGATAAGCTTTCTGAATTGGGTATTTGACTATTTTTTTTAATTTCATTAATCATGATTTCAAAGTAAAAGCTGATGAAGAGTGAAACATTTTTTTAATGAACTTAAAAATTTACCGAGTTTTAAAAGTTTAAATTTAGCATTTAGAGAAGGAAGGCAATACTGTGTTGTGAGGTCATTTTTAATATTGCACATTATATTCTACAAGACAGGGCCCAACTTTAGCCGTACCTTCAAATTTAGAAGCCTACAATTGGCTTATTTTTCAATCAATTTTTGATTTTTTTTCAAGACTGGTTTTTAATTAACTTATATTTCACAATATTGTACGAAAAACATCAAAATTTAGTATGAGTCAACTACCGTATTATTAAAAAGGAGTCTAGTGCGGATGAAATCACAGGCGACAGATAGTTTGGAATAAGTTGATAAAAGGTCAAGTGCTTGTCAGGAATAACATTGGAGCAGCGTGCATACAGGTGTAACAAAGAATTTGTCTCTTATCGCTAAAAGTGATTCTATATATCAAAATGTGTAGAAAATATTACGGAACTGAGAATTGCAATTGCTGCTGAAAAAACGGTGAAAAAATTGTCATAAAATAGAGAGTTTTATTTACTAAAAACTCAGTGTCCTATCACTTATTCTTCATGTAACATTTTCGCATTTCACTGTTTCTAATGAGGAACTATACGCCGAGGAAGAAAAAATGGGCATTTCTTTGCAGGAATGGGAGCATCTTTAAATAAAATGACACACAATTTTAAACAGGGTTTTAGGTTATTTATTAAGGTATTGTCATTAAATTATTGGACTGACCGTAATTATTATTACAATTTAATGAAAATATCATTGTTATAATTTAATAAATATGACAATTCAGCCCAGTAGTTTCATCCGTGGAGAATTATTTTTCTTTAACTGCTCTCTCGCAGTCATTAAACATCTCCGCTCCCTTTGCCCAAGGACATCGACCGTAGAGATCAGAAGAATATAGGCGGAAATGTTTGGTCAGAATGATCAGTTAGTAAATAAACTGGTTTCTCTTTACTTTGGACAGTTTAAACATTGTTTTCTGAATTCTGACATATTTTTGTTATTATTCTACCCTTATAAATTGTAATGTAATGATACAGAGCCTATAATCTAATACCACATATGCGTTTGCAAGGGAAAAAAGAAATTTTGAAATCATAATCGTGGACACGGAGATTAGTGAGAAAAAAAACAAACAAATGTTTCCACTAAATGTATTAATACTCGGATAGATGACAACATAATGAATTTTAAAATTCTTTTTCTATTTAGTTTCGATCTTAAAAATCTCCGTCATACTGATGAATAAATGGACAGAGAGCTTTGCCACAACAATAGGATGCTATTCACATCCTTTGAAACGAAAATATACTCTAATATTCAATGTACTCTTGTAGTAATTTTTTGTAACAATAAAAACCTGAGAAGGTAAATATCCAACAAGAAAGTTTGGGTATCTCGTCGAGTATAAAATTAGAAACAAAAAAGTTAAGTAGTTTTTAAATAGTCTGTGTCGCCGATTGACAAAAATTATGTTTTGAATTTTTTTGTCACTAATTAATTTTTTTAACTAATTACAAGTATGTCAACAGTAAACGACCAATAAATAAATTCATCCGCACAGTAAAAACAAATAGATGGCTAGTGTAGTACCGTAACTTACAACATTATGAAGAATTCTGTTAGTTTTTCTTTGAATTAAATAACAAGTTATTTTTTTCAGTTTTAATGTAATTTTGTTAATCAATCTATTTTGATTCCTATCACGGAGTTATCGATAGAGAATCGGGTAGCGAGATATCAATATTAAAAATGTTACATAATTATATAGAAATTGAATAGTTGGTTTTACTTCTCAGTAATATCGCTATTAGTTTTGACCGATATGTATCGTAAGTACACACAAATCAGTAATATTAATGTTAAAGTTTCATATTTTCGCGACATGTATTACAGTCGATTATCTAGATATCAATAGTAAAAATTGTATCCAAATAGTACCACAAAGAAGTTGAACGGTTGGTTTTATGTCTCACTAACGTCGCTCTTAGCTTTTGTCGACATCTATTTTAATTACACCCAAGTAAGCTAGTTATTTAGTTTTTAAAATTAATAGGTAAAGTCTCATGTTTAAGCCACGATATATATTAAGGTCTTTTTTGTTATTTCATATGAATGCAACGGCAACTGGCTCGAGGAATATGGTATCGGCGGACTATTTGTGCAAATTTCATCAAAATAAAAATCCGGCGTTTACTATTATTCAATTACTATTCAAGCCAATTCCGAATGTATTTAATGAGACTGAAAGCCAGCAAAGGATTAAAACCTAAATTTCTCCTGTTTCATCTAGAACCATCAATTTTTCATGTAGCTACCGGTATTATAGCTAATATTTGCTTACAAAAATAGTGAGTGAGCACTCAGGAGCAAACGTGCTGAATTTTTAATTAATTTTAAAGGCAACTCAGCACACCACGCGTTGGGTGCACGCAACTAATTAACCTTACTCAAATTTCTGCTTTCCATGCAAATTGTGTACATGTACCAACGCGATAATCATCTAATAGAGGTGAATATTCAGTTTATTAAAGATGCACCTGTGAAGACACACAATATTAAATTGTACTTAATTTAATCCGAGATGATTTATATATGATAGGTCTCGGGAAATTCTCGGTTAATAATAAATTATCCCTTATACATAAAATAAAAATCATATAAATTCAAAATATTTTTTACCAATTGTTTTCGCGTTACCACTTTCATGTATTGGGATGTCACAGTCTACTCACATCGAGTCAACAATCAATTATTTTTTATCATTTTACCTAACCCCAGTTGTATAATAAATATTAGTGAAAGGCTTTTGGAGACTTTCATTCTCCACAGAGCGATGAAATAAAAGAACGTAAGTAACGAAGAAGTAACGCACGATATATTGTTTGAGGGTCAACAATCTGCTTATAATATTTACTTCTAAAAGAGAAAGTTAAATACCGAGATTAACTAAATCCTAGCTGATTTTCATACATTGTTTACCTGAAAAATTTCATTAAAGAATTCTACAAGGAGTTAAGTCATCCTCAAATTAATTTGAAAAAGTTGTTCTATGAGGATGAGATAATAAACTTATATTAGTTGATAATGACCTTACTACAGAAACACAAACTAAAATATTGCCGGTTTACTTCCCAAACATTTTCTTTAGTGGATAATAAAGAACAATTTTGGGAAGTAAATCCTCATATATACTAATGTAGACAACAAAAATATTTAATTATTCACTTGATCACATGAGTAAAACATGCTGATCTTATGAGTAAAACGTGCTACTTTAAAACATCTTTTTATGTTGGAAAGCGCATACTTTAAGGAACACTATAGGCTACATATATCATCAGGCTATAAATCAAATGAATACTGTAGTGACTGATCGAAATAATTTTTGTTTGTGTTATATTTTGTGTACCTTATTCTCCATAACTGCTGCTATTTTTTCATGTTTTGCTTAAAAAGATATACTTTCAAAAAGGTTGTAGGTTATTTCTTATATCGTTATAATTCTTAGCGGTAGAAAAAAGTATTCACACAATATAATCTACTTGTTCTACAATTTACGTAGTCTCAATACTTCATCCAAAGGCATTTTTCTTAAAGATTTCAACCGTATCATCCTAACGTTCTTGTTTTATGGCAATTCGCTGACAGTGATATAATTGGCGTCTGTGAGAGAATTATTTAATTCAATAGTTGTACTATTCATTTTTTTTTCGGAATCCTGATTGCATAGAGTGATGCAAATTTAAATGAAGGCCAGCGGCCTGGTTTAATTGCGTTGCAAGAAAATAATAATTGCCGCAAGAAAATATAACTGAATACGCACAAAGAGTATTACTAAATTTAATTTTAAAAATTATATTTTCATAGATAAACTGAAAAGTACAAAAATTATACGTCTTTCCTACATAATTCCTAGATCATGGAACGTAAAATTATGAAAAGAACATTGTTTTAATGAGCCTACGCAAAGGTTCTAGGAAAAAAATAGTGATGACTTTAGATGTCAAAATTTTTTGAAATATATACAATATTTTTTCGTCTGTGAAAGTTGTAGCTAACAATATAATCGAAAGATGTTTAAAATAATAAAATATAACATTATGAAAAAGTATCATTTATATGTACCTTTAAATCTTTATAAGGGTCTAAATGTATACGGGATCTCGATTCTGCTCATACTTTACAGGTTTTCAAAGTAGGTAATACACACATTTTTTTCCTATAAATAAGAGTTAAGCGATGAAAATATTTTTATTAGACAAAAAAATATCGGTGAGTACTCTGAAAACATATTTTCATGAAACATACTTGATACTTACTTTAATAGATATTAAAAATTATATTATATATAATAATACCATATTAAGTAATTTAATATTTAAAATTACTTAATATAGTATTTTTCATAATATGAAATAGTATTTAAAATAATTTATTTTTAATTTTTTTTATTTACGCTAATCATTTCCGAATTGTCTTCTGCAAAGTGTAATCAAACTATTCTCAATATTCTTTTCTCGTGATTGATATCGACATTATGCTATTTTACATGCGGACACGCCCATATCCTCAGTTTGGCATTGCGTTTTATCGAGTATGGTTCTGCATTACTTTTCGGTGCTCCCCATAAGAAATTTGTTTTTATTTGAGTACCGAATAATTACTAATTATTTGTATATTCAAATTATAATTGTTTAAAATTGCAGTTGTAACCGTAAAATTAGTTATTTATAGTAGTATTTTTGGCAAGCAGAATGCTTACGCCTTTACACGCAGGTAAGTGGCGGCAAATTCAATACTAATGATGTGGTATACGGTTCGGAGAATACCGTCCTCTACAAATGAAAGTTACCTTTTTTCTCATCCTCATCTTAACATTACAAAAATATTCACATGAAAATTTTAGAGCAGGCAATTAAAGAAAAAAATATTCCTTTTTTTCCTTTCCACTGGGATGTCAATAGAAAGAGTGATTTTTAAGGATTTTAAAACTATTTAGTTTTAGAAAAATTCTTAAGAGATATTTTTGGAAACACCCACAAAAATATACAGGTCCTTCCTTTGATCCTTGAAACTACTAAAGTAAATATTTCGAGCTAAATTGCATCACTACGAGTTTACTAAAAGCTTATCCGAAAACTGTAGGGACGTTTCAAACTTCACGTTTCCACGATATTTTTCGTCTCTAAATGATATAATAGGTAATATATTTGGGTGGTAGAAATAAAACTGACATTTGTAAATAGCTTAATTGTAGTACTAGATCCATTTAAATTTTCAAAAATATGGCAAATTATAGACAAAACCCTTTCAGTGTGATTTTATTTGTACTTAACAGACTATTTTAATCCCAAAAAAGCTACTTCACGTCACTCGAAAAATTCGGAAATATTTGTTATTAACTGAAGTTACATAAAAAATACTCCAATTTTGGTTATTTTATCCACTTACTTTGATTTGGAAAGTTCCACTAAGATTTTAGAAAGTTATTTTGCTGTGCTGCTTTAAAACCGCATGTAATTGCTTGAAGTATTTAACTGCTTGATCCTCTTGTCTTGTAATGTTTTATTATACACATGTATGCACGATGCTTACACACTCACTGGCATGCGCATACAACATTTGCATGCACGTTTGCATGCGCATGCACGTACCTACGCAGCAAACATACGCATTCGTGTATGAACGCGTACGTGTGTTGCATACGTGCGTGTGTACATGCGCAGGTGAGTGACAAATACACATATACACGTAGGGTCCACGTGTATATGTGTATTTGTGCATGTATTTTATTTATACTACATTTACAATTATTTGTTAAAATCGATGTAAATTTCCCTTGCTCTGGCTGCTGGTTTAATTAATTTTCCAGACAGCTGGAAAATTTATTAGCGGTGAGGGGAGAAAAGATATATAGAAATGTTTATAATTACTATGTGTGTATATATATATATATACATATATGTTGTGTGGGATTTTGTAGAGGTTGAAAATGATGATTTGGTTTATTTAAAATTGGTATATATATATATATATATATATATATATATATATATATATATATATATATATATATGTGTTTAAGCCTGGGTTTATTTGAGGATTTTGTAGAGGTTGAAAATGACGATTTGGTTTATATCAAATTAATGTCTTCACTCTATATTCGTATGTGATATGCCATAGAAAATCAAATGTCTATCAATTTGTGCAAAACCTTTATTATCGGTTAAATATTAAACAATTTGATTCTAATAATGTCGAAGCTCATAATTCTCTCCAAATTTGATATTTTCCCAGAAAGCAGCTATCGTAAATTTTTTTTTTGAACAAGCCACATACACAGATTTTTAAATAATTAGGACTTATATTGTATACTCGTATGTTATTTGTAAGAATCCTAAAATACGAGTGAAAATTTAGTAAAACATACACACAAACATCAAACAATAACGTAAAATTTATATTTTGTCTCCAAATAATCCAAAAAATGTTTATTTATTAGTTTTCACTATGTATAATAATATTTTGAAACGAAAATTAAATTTAAACACAACCTTCAAACGGCTTCTAAGATCTTTTTTATTATCGAAAACAGCAGTTATTCCCCACTTTTTTTCCCAATAGTCTGTGCAGGCATAATCTTTCATTATTTTTTGTAATGTGTTAAATAAAAATCTACCTAGGTAATAAATGTAGAAAAATTAAAGCATTTAATACTTTGCTAGACATTGGCAGTATCTTATGGCTTCAACTTACACTATATAGATGATTAATTAATCCGGAATCAGAATAAGAAATACTCTATTATAACTCGTGGCCTCATATTCAAACTTTATACTTCATATTTCATAATATAGTTTAGAAAACATAATCCGCCAGTAGTAGCAGAATGTTTTGGTTGTATTATGAATCAGTTAAGTAAATTATTATTGATATTTAGATGTTAAAGTCTCCCAAACACACAATGATTACACACGCTTTTAGAAAAGTATAATCGGTATTTAGAGTCGATTAGCATCGTTAACGTTTATATACAACACTATAATTAATCATAGATTAGATTATACTCACTTTTTTTCATAATATTAAGCGATTATTGCAGTTAAAATAATAATAATAATTAAATTTAACTGCAACAAGCGCTACTAATACTGTAAATATGCAAAAAAGTGCTTCTAGAAGGTTGTTAATATTAACGACACTTGTGATTTAATATCAAGAATTCGTTAAAAAGGAATTTTATTACAGCGAATTGTCACATAGAGCGAATAACGAATTTAATATCCTGCGACCTTATTCACATACGTACTGGTAACATATAAATTGGCACAGATACGCAAGACGAATGGAAAACAGAAGGTGGAGTAAGATTAATCAGACGTGTGCTCCTCACGTGAGGTTTGTTATATTTGCCTTGAGGACTAATTAAAAATTCACCACGTTCGTTTGTGAATTCTCAACTACGGTTTAATGGATTTTCTTTTACGTTAGTGTAGTTGAATGCTTAGATTTCACGTCTATTGTTTGAGTAAAGGAAGAGGATATATCACGTAGCTCTATATTCACTAGTGAGCCAAAATCATATTGTGGAAATATTGAGTTATAACGTTGTTCTGGTAATTTTATAATTTTACGTCATACACAAGAGCACAGTGATTTATTTTGCGTCGTATTTTTTTGTTTCCGTTTGTTATATTAGCGCCGTATTGCTTGGAAAGTATTTATATGTTCATATATAACAATTATTAAAAGTTCTAACAACCATGAAAATTTAATAGAAATGCTTTGTTATCTCCAAGGCTTAATTTGTTATGCATACGGATGTTTTGTATTACTTGTTCTTTTGGTATTTAAAAGTTCTTTTTATGTTATAAACTAAGCAAATTTTAATTCCCAAAAATTAATGAAAATTTTGATTAATGTTAATTTTACAGAGGATAAACTATTGTTTATTGGTTTGCTTTTGAATTGATAAACATTTATTATCGTAAATTATATAGTGAACAGATAGAAAGATATTTTACATTTTTGGTCGTCTCGGTAATAACAGCCGAAGTGAAGGAAGTCAGCCATATTTGTGAAATATATTACGTAAGAATCAATGCCTGATCTTGCTTACAAATATCGTATAACAAGCTTCGCGTGACAAGCACACGACTAACCAACCTTACTCCACTTCATGATTTTCATTCCACTTGCGTATCTGCGCCAATTTATATGTTACAAATACGTACATATGTTCATAACATCGCAGGATATTAAGTTTATTATGGACTATGTGTGAATACTCATAGCGTTAAAATTTCATCTTAACGAATGCCTAATCTTAAATTATTTGAAATCTGACAGAAATTCAGAAAACAAATTTATAGATAATTTAGAAATAAAATTTTCTTGAAGTGCCTTCTTACATATTTGTATTTTAATTACTGACATCCATTGTCAGAGTAACAGAATAAAATCGTCGATCTTGAAAATATTTAAATTAATTATATTTCACATAACTGTTCATGTCACAATCAAAATATCCTACAAGTACTGACCTATCAGCTTGCTTTACTAGACTTTATTAAGAAGTCTGAATTCTAAAGTTGGAATCTGATACCATGGACTGTAATATAGGAGTGAACGCATTACTTGCTCGTTTCGATCTCCGCTAGATTATCTAAACAGTTGTATTCAAAACCATACACTACTCCATAATGGCAGGATTCTCAGGTCCAATGTGACCATTTTTATGAAAATTTTCCCAGGTCCACTATAGAAATTTAAAATCGTTGCTACAGTTTATCTGGAAACTTAAGTAAAACGACTAGTAACGCTGTTTTTCCACAGTATTGACTTCAACAATTTCGGGAATACGCGAAGAAGGAGACATTTTTTTCTATAGACGTCAACTCAGTAATATCTCCAGCACTATCACAAATAAATCATTTTTGAACCTCTGTCATTAACTATTTTAATTAATATCCACTTGAAAGCATGAAATGAAAAAAAGTCCAACATCGTTTTTCCCCTTTCCGCTCAAAAAGTATTAAATAGTATACGCCATTTTGCCAAATTTAGTCTCCAGTCGCCATTAGTCTTCGCCATTTTACCAAATTTAGTCCAGTTTAGTCTTATACATTAAACGGTTTCTAAGAAAATGTTTGTGGATGCTTTTAGCAACATCTCTAGAATAGTCTTAAAGAAAATTTTAAAACGTATCATTAGAAATCCTTATAGATTTTTAAATTGAAATCATTTTTAAATTAAAATCCTGTAAATTCCGAAGTTAAAATAAAATCGTCTATTTTCGCGAAAATTTCTGTATGAATGTTTTGAAGTGTTACGATGAGAGTTTCAAACATTTCCCTTCTAAAAATGGTAGTATTTACAGAATGATACTCTACGCTTATTTTATTGAAAAGGTCGTTCGTTGCTTATTTACATGTGAATTCGTAAAAATTCTCTTTACGCAATAGTTACCACTTTACAAATAAGAAAAGCACCGAAGTCCGATAGTTTTTACAAGAAACGTAGTTTTTTTAAATACAACTGCAATCGTAAGCATTCAGCTTTATATTCAATAAATAATATTGACATATTAATATAACTAATTACTTATATATTTATATCGACATCACTACAAAGACATTACCGAGTACATGTAGTGAAGAGTAATGCAGATCCTTAGTCAACAAAGGTCATCATCGAACTCAAGGATGCGATTTACGCACGATATACCTATTAGGCGTAAGGCTATAAGGTCTACTATAATTTGAGCTTGCTTCACTGAAAGGCGCTGGAAAGTAAACGACGTAAGTCGAAAATAGAAAAATGAATTAATTAAGAAAAGTCCCAGATAAGGAAATAACACTATCACTTTTAAATATTAGCCTTGTAAGCTACTCTTAAAGTAGGCATCAAGTATGTATCTTATTGCATTACCTAGAAATATAAAAAATGTGCTTTTTGAATATTTTTTGACAATTTTTTACAAATTGAAATAATTTCATTGTCAAACTATATTTTTGAAGCATAAATATATATATATATATATATATATATATATATATATATATATATATATATATATACGATTATTTCGTTTATTTCTCGGCTATTTAAGTGAAACAGAATGTGACATCAACATATGTAAAAATCTTACGTCCTCCTCTCAACTATTGATATAAATGAGAATTAGTAAAAGTTTCTATGTCTAACAGTTTCTGAAAACTCGGCTGATAATGATTTTTTTCTTTGTTAAATATGTCATCCTAAAAAACTAAAGTATTTAGTTTATATTTGGAATTTTTGGCAAGTATAAAAGAAAAGCAAATTTGTAACGTACCAATTTATAACTTTATAAGTGGATGATATAATACGTTTATCATATTTTAATTTAAGCCGCATTCTGTTGAATTTTAATGTCAAATTCAATAAGCGTACATAATTAATAAACAAACTCCAGTACCCACGGTATTAAGTCAAGCGCTGTAGCAATATCGCGATGTTATTCTTCTGCTTGCACGGTTTTATGAAGCTAAGTCTTTCACTTGGCTTGTCATTCATAATCACAGATTTTGACGTTATTCAAATTCTCACCACAATCACTCGTAAGCGAAAACGTTTTTATGAATTTATTTAAATGAATGAAATATTTATACCTTAATTTTGTTTTACCGAACCTTAATTTTGTTTTAGAAAATGCGATGATATCGTAACATCTATATTGAAATTTAATAAACCTGTAAAGGTTATAACATTAAAAAACGTATATATATAAACTGCCTTCTAAGCTTTTCCTTGTGAATGAGTTCTAATTGAAATATTTTAAACTTAGCTATGAGATTTGATGAAATGTTGTCTTATAATTTTTACTAGAATCAAATGTTACTTTTTTACGAGCGGATCTAATCTATTTTGAAAGCCTTTTAAAAGCCTTCAAATTCGTATTACCAGAAATCAATGAAAGAAAAATGATAGTAATTACGTGATTTGAGTGAATATAAAATTCTTGAAGTGAAGTGGATAATACAGGTATATCATATTATGCGTAATATTTATCTAAGGTGTTGATATCTGATCCTTAAAGTTCGGGTAAAGGACGATTTGCACTTTTTGGTCTCAACAGTCTTTTTGCTAGTTTGAAATAAAATCTCTAAAAGTTTAGATAAGCTATTTAAAAATGGATAAAAATAGGATCTAATAAAATTGTCCGCGACTGATATGTACAATTACTATGCCAGCTTACTTGCTTTTAAAAAGTAAACAGGGAAAATTTAATGCCATGCTTACTTATTTTAACTTTCTATTTGGTGCTCGTATAATCAATTTACCAATACTTCGTAAAGCTCACAAAATTTTTTCAGTTTGTTTTACGGGATATTAGTGAGAGTTTATGAAGTTAAGTTCACGGTCAATAATCAATACCGACTACATGAAGTTATTTTTAAATGCTCTTGTTAACTATTATTTATTTACTGGGAATGAAAAAAGGGGGACAAAATGGATTTAAAGACGGTTAGTACTAGATATTTTAATAGGAAGGACTTTTTCAGACTGTCTTTGAAACATTTATGGAAGGCAAACTCCTGGTATCTGGATCCATTCGATTCCAAAGTTTTAGAGCTCGGACAACGAAAAACTTGTCAAAAAAGTGGTTGTATGTTTGGGAAAACGGAGACTGGGTAGGAGACTAGGAAGGGATTTATATCGTGTATAGGCAAATAATTAAACCTGCTTATAAGATATGTATGATAAGCAAGATTTTTGAAAATGTAGTAAAGAAGTACAAGAATTTGTATATTGGGCCGTTTATAGACTTTTATCCATTTAAGCTGCGCTATGAATTGAGAAATACGTTCATATTTTTTGTAACCAAATGCGTCCTAATTTTTTAGGCGATATTCAATATGTTCTGGGTAGCATACATCTTTGTAAATAGGCAGTGACAGAAGGATTGTTTGACAGAGCTGAGCTTTGATTAGAATAGCCAGAAAATTTTGGAGATAATTGAAGGAGAGAATTTTGCTGAATATATGGCGTACGAAGAAAGACTTTATTTATTTGACTTGTTTTTTCTTACTTTTTTGGTAAAGAAAATTTTACAATTTCGACTAATATGTGTTCACGTAGAATTATATTATATAGATTTAGTGTATTTAGTTTATTATGAGTATACATCTTATAACTAACTTAACATTTTAACGTTATATATATAAATGTACACATATATATATATATATATATATATATATATATATATATATAAGTATGTATATATATCTGTACATACATATATATGTGTATATATTAACGTTCTAGAATATTTATAAAAGGCTGCAATTATAATTTTGAACATAATTTATTGCTAAAATTTTTCTCCGCTAATTTATGTCCCATTTATGCTATCCCGTCTTATTATTTCCATACGGTGAAATTGAGGTCAAAGCTATGTTAATGACATATCATCAAATACTCCATTAGAGGCTATGTTCTCACCAAACTTAGTAGGATAGATGGATAGCTCTATACAGTAGTCTAGCTACGCTAGAACTCTACCACTGGAACATCAGATCTATTTTGACTGCAGCAAAAAAATCTTTGTCCATTTTGCTATGATGTACACAGTAAAAACTAAACGTCTTCTTTCACTTCGATACCTTTTAAGTGACTAGAAAGAGCAAGGTGAGGTCAGCAATATGGCACTTTGACATTTCTGTTTTTTTGGTTGTTTACATTAAGTAATCATCTATCGTCTAGGCTCTGATCTTTTCACCTATGATACGGATGTAGACTAATCTAAAATTACTACACATTTTGCATACATGCCGCCAACATTTCGACGAAGTGCAAGTTTCAAAATAAATAATATTTATACTATATTTTGCGGCTTCATTTGCTTAAAAATTAACAAAAGCAGGAAATATGACGACAGTTAGAAAATTTGGGCGAAGACAAGCTTGAGATTGAACTCTTCCTTTTATAAGGTCTAGAATATAGCAATGTTACTACACATGCAACTGCAAATAAGTTAGAAACTGCAAATAACCCAGCAGCCATAAGATTATTTTGTGATCTCTTATCGAAAATATTCATATCTGTGAAATGTCAATGTTAAATACACACAATCGATAAACAATGTATTAGATTCGAAGGTTACTTTAATGGTTAAGATTATTTGTCAAATAAATCGAGTGATTAATATCACTCGTTTCAGTAGATAATTAAAAATTGTAACTAACTAATTTTGAGGTATATTGTAACAACCAGCAGAAGTATATAAGTTGTCTAAAGTATCTTATAGAAATTATATAGTCCATACCCTGTATATTTAACAGAACGATCAAGACTAAAACAATCATTATTTGGTTACAAAATTTGCCCAATAACTTTATTTTTCCATTTGAAAAACCCTTGTACAATCAATGCGCAAGATGTTCCCAAAAACATAACCGAAAATTCAAGTCCACATAAGATGATTTAAAAAGAAATATATATTGCATTTGTATATAATTACCAAGTTATAAAGATCTATTTTATCAGTGCACAAAGTTATATTTTTTTTGGTTTCTAACAATATTTTGTGTAACCTATTGTGTGTTGTATTTATTTAATTCGATATACCTGGATATTATATTTAGTTCAGGAGATGATTATTTCTTTACGTCCGTTAAGCTTCAATTAGTATTTCGTTATATTTTTTGTAGTACATGGGCGTTTTCTAATGTGGTGTTGAATACTGCTCCGATTTTAGTCAGTATTTTTAATTTTTTGCGGCATTAGCTCCTCATTTTTTTAAATATTTTGGGCTGCTTGCAATATACAGTAGGTAATAAAATTATATTTTTGTGATGCGTGACTAACTTACATGCAACATTTTAGTGTATAATGTAAATTCGCCGACTTTTAAATATACAGAATAAATAAATGTGTATTGTTTGGAACGTGAGGAAAAAAAATAATAAATCTCACAAAACTGTCGGATATTTAAAGTGAATATGGTTTTAAATTATGGATTTAATAATTCTTAAAATTTTGTACAACTCAAATATTTTTACACGTACAGTATGTCAATTTATGAATTATCGACATAATTCGTATATTATAATGCAAGCTCATTACAGATTCTTGTATAAGCACGATGATATCAAATGCTATTGAGATTTAAGAACGTGACTACAATTCAATAATGACTTTTCCAGCAAATGGATTATTCGTGGTGCACTGATTAGCTGGCCAGTGTAATTGTCAGAGCTTAATTCAATAGATTTTTTAAAATTAATGTTATTTTAAAGTAATTTTGTAAATGAAGGAAGTATCCTCCGATGAACATTTGCGAGTAAAACCACATTCTCCAAATTGAGTGATAGTTCGTCCGTTCGCATTGTAATTATAAAATAATATAGAATAGGCATTTCAATTAGAGAATGGTATTATAAAACCTGATTTAATAAATTGACAGTTAATTAATTTGATAAATCTCTTCATTCACCTAATATTTTTCTAGTTGTCCAACAATTATTAGCAATGATAATAATGAATTTCCTTATTTTAAAATTGTGTGTATTTTTCATATTTATCTCCAATTCGTCAAATTCTTAAACGTCCTCATAAAGGTAAAATTGTTACATTAATTGTCACAAACTGAGCTTATTTTAGTATTCATGTTACCTCACAATATTTTAAATTGTTTTCCATTTCTTCATTTAACAGCTTTAAACAAGTAAGTTTCATTTTACATTAATATAATTTTTTCATATGATCCAACTACTGAAGTATTTCCCATGAGAATTACAGTGTTATCCATTTAGAAGTTCATTACAAAAAGTAAACATTACGACAGGTGAGTGTTTAAAATACTTAGAAATTAAAATATGGAATACTATGTAGAAACAACAGCGTATTGCCCCAAATAATATCTACGGATCGATAATTAGACGTGTTCCGAGCTATTTTGTTTGTACCACGCAAAACGAGGTAGTCTTTATAGAATGCGGTGCTTTTTTGAATTTTTTTGAAGCATTTAATAAATTGTTTATAAATCAAATAATCGTCGAATATTGATATTGCGAAAGTAGTTGTTAAACGCCGCATGTGGCGACTCATTTTATTGTAATACCATTTTAATGAATACGAAATTTTAAATCAGATTAACTGCACGGGATTCAGCCTCTCTCATATATTACACATTTTGATCAAAACGATACATACATATCTTATGTATATATTTATCAGAGCTTTCAAGGAAAGTTGCATACAATTTAGTAAAATAATCTGAAGCAAGGTTATATTTACGTTAAACGGCGAGACAGTGATTTTTACAAATAAAAGAAGAATTTAATTTTACTCTAGGTTAATTTTTAACTAGAATTAATTGAATATAGATATCATGTTTACCAATCAGGTCAGAAATATTTATAATTACCGTAAATAATGAAATTGTTATTTTGGTCTTTTAGTTCATAAAATAAAATTTATATTTTACATTAACGATATTAAAGTTCTATCTGGTGTAAAAAGAGTAGAATAGAAATATTTATTTTTCTGTTGATTCCTTAATTATAGTTTACAAGTAGAAATCTAAATTTTATAATAAATATATTAAAATAAAACTAAAGTCAGTATGTGTCTGTAAGACACACACATACACACGCACATGCACGCACAAACACACACACATGCACACATATATGTATAATTGACGCTATGTAATTCGTATAATATATAAAAAATCAATAAATTCAGTAACTTATTTTAATATATACTAACAAGAAGCGTAGTTTAAAGAGAAAGTAATCATCATAATAATAATTTCGTTTCTAAATCATTACGTTAACGTATGATTTACCGCATACTGGCAAGAATATCACGAGAATAGAGAGAGTTCTTAAATGTTTGGTATAATTATTGGAAAAATTATTTTATTTATTTAAAATATGCAGTTTACAAAATATTGTTTTAGTGTATTAAGTAGCAAAATGTTTTGGTTTACCTACGCAATTAGCCTTTTGACATGGGATTCAGTGTTTATTATATATATTATTTCGTGGATTCCTATCAGTGGTTTGCAAACTGCTTTTGTTAATGTCAATATTCAACATTTGTCCAATTTCTAAGTTATATATACTGAAAAACTACTCTTTGTTCCCACACAAAAATTAAAACTTTTATTTTTGCGTTTATTCTAATAACTATGATAACACTTAATGTATTGGTTGATTAAGAAATGGATTCCAGTGACTAAGAATAGCCAAATGATCACACATTGTAGGATTTTGGCGTCCTTATCCTGGAAAGGAAACACTTTTGGAATGGGTAGTGATTTTAGAAATAATCATCATTGAGAAAATCTATCCCAGAAACAGTAAGATTAATAAAATTCAGTGTTATGGTTACACAAGAAGACCTGTGACAAAAAAAAATAATTTTGTGCTATTCTACATCACAACCTTAAATATTAAAACTTAAATTGTAAGCTTACAAACATATAACATATTTTTAACTGATGGAAGTCTAACCAGTAAAGTGAGGACCCTCAAATCTGCTTTGTTTTATTCACAAGCATGGACTCCGTTTGCAAAATGAGAATAGATAATATTATACGAGTTTAGCAAAAATAATGACTTCGTCATCAGAGTTACTTTGTATGTGTGTATATATATATATATATATATATATATATATATATATATATATATATATATACATACATACATACATACACACATACACACACACGTGCACACGCACACACGCACGCGCACACATACATACAGGTATATATATATATATATATATATATATATATATATATATATATATATTTATATATATATGGCACATATTAGTGTTGATCTTTTATAATAATTCGTAAATACATTAAGCACTTTTACTTTTCGTTCCCAGTGATAACGTATGTTGGAAAGGATTATGTCAAGATTGATGAAGAAAGCGGAAGTTGGGAAAAGATCTCCCTAACAGTGATTAGTGAACCCAACGTCCTTAAGTTCCTTTCACTTGTCTTGTTAAGTTCTTTGCTTGTGGATGATGATGAGGTTTTATTAAATATTTTGTTTCGTGTTAAAAATTATTGCTATACCGCTTCGAACGGAGAAAGGAAAAAGAAACCAATGAATAAATTAAATAACAATAATTTAAAAATGGAGTAAATATTTTAATAGAATGTTATTATTGCGCTATGAAATAGCACCTTACATCTTGTGCAATGAAATGTTTAATATTTGCAAAATATACGTAAAATATATACTTGTATATATATGATATTACATAAAGGAAATAAACTTAATGGGTATTTCGGTTTGAGCACATTTATTTCAGTTTATTAGTTATTAGAGTTGTGGGTCGGTTATTAGTATTATGCGCACTGATTCTAATAATTTGATGAATTTTGGAAAGTTTTGCATGAATATTTCTTAATGTTGACATTTCGTTATGTCTAATGTCATCCCTAAAACAATTTTTTAAATTAAAATAAATCTTTCAGAAATAACTTGTCATCATTCGATGATAACGGCATTGATATTAAAGTTATTATATCCATTTAAATTTAATTTTGGAGCAAAAGCATCTTTGGAACGTTTCTAGAATTTTACATGAATTATAACACATATGATTCCTCTTCAGATAATGAAATTCCCAACACCACCTGAAGACTTGAAAATAATTTTACATTGAAGATTTGTAGAAGATTTTTGGGTGCATCGTTCTTGCAAAAAAAACTATGCAGACTCGCATTAACTATTCAAAACTCTTGAATATAGTCTTAAAATAATTGTCCACAGTACCTTACCTGGTCCAATTAACTTCGCTAATAAAATAAAATATGAAATGAGTTGTTTATGCTATGTAGCTTAAGTAGACCGATATTTTCGAACAAAAAAATTTATTTTACCTGATTGGTCACATGAACTAATAGAAATTTCATTTTGCAATCAATTTTAAATTAGTTTTAATTCTATATTTGTGGTTAAAGGCAAGCTGCAAACATCTACTCGTAATCCTTGTTTAGAATGGTCTGAATCAAAAACTGTTGACCATTATGATTTTGCTGGTTCCTTCTAAATGATTTGATACTTTTGCTAGAAATTGTCAATTTCGGTAGCACTTGCACACAAAAAAACTCTTAATTTACATTTGTTAGGATCTTCATGATATTTAAATCCTAAATAGGGATATTAGAAAAGTTTTAATCGAATTTAACTTTCCTAACAGAAAAGAAGGATTTCACATAAAATGAAACAATTGGTACATACACTTTAACAGGTATCGAAAACATATAACAATTTTCTTCGAATTTCCATAAAAGTAAATCGATGAAAGTAATGAATATGGCTAATAAAATGTACTATCAAAATGATAAATAACAATATCCTGGAGTTTAAACATATTATTCCTATGTGCTATGTTACAATCTAGGTTAATTTATTATGTAACTTTATCTAATGCAGCACTATATTAAATAATGAATGATGAAAAATTTTGATGTAAATTTAAATGAAATAAAAATTATGCGCACAAACATTTCCATAAAACAACACGCTCTCCATATTAGTTGCAGGTAGTTACTAATCAAGTTAACTAGCTAATTAACTATTATTATTATTATATATTAAATTGTTCATAATGGAGTTAGCAATACATAATATTACCCGTCTAATCAAACAGGTAATTCACTTTTTACCTGTTTGCTCAAATCAGAGTAATATCGGAGAAAGCAAAGAAATCAATGGTGAGACCTCAGGAGCGAACGTGCTGAATTTTTAATTTATCATCAAGGAACGACAGCAACCCACCAGCGGGGGGCACACGACTAATTAACTTTATTCAATTTTCTGCTTTCTGTACAAATAACATACAGCTGAACATTTAGTTTCCTCTAAGATGACTGTATGAAGACGCAGTATTAATATTCCGTTTAAATGAATGCGAGATGAGCTAGTCTGGCTCTGGTAAGATTCCATGAATAATTAATTAACTAAGTGTAAAACCGTTCCACTTGCTTTTACTCGAGTGATAAAACCCTTTTACATATAAATAAGCATATGTGCTTATATTTAACATTTTAAACTTTTGTTTCACTTAATTTTTAGTTCAAAATTGATGAATATAAAATATTTATTTTAAATTATAAAATATTTATTTTTATTCTCTGATAATTTGGAAAACTGAACCGTTTTAGTTAATTATTATGGAAATAATTTTAAAAAATATTAAATGGCATATTACAATTAATTTACATTTTTAGATATATCTATAATACTATTTACTCTATTTTCGGTGCACGGAGAGTAACTTGAAACTTACTTTTTATTCGAAGTATATTTTTGACTGTCAAAGCATTATATCTCCTAGACTATGTATGTTACATATAACATTTATTCCACGCCACATCTTTCTGTTCTCAAATATCGCTACCACTATCTGCGGTGATAAAGCAATAAGCGAGAGATTAAACAAGTCACTACTCCTATATAAATTGCTCTAGAGCAGGATTGATTATCTGGGTGCATTGCAGACTACTACATCCCTCTTTTGTTCATTATCTGGTACAAATTAATTTCTGCAAAGCTCTGTCGTGAATCACGTGATTTTCTTCAATTCATGATGTAATATATCACTCTGGCAATTTTGGTAAGCCATTTACAAATACCTTCATTTTTAATTTGCATTTATGATAGTGGTTTTTGTTGTTTAACGTATTATAACCAATATCTCAGTATATTCACTACGGACACAAGTTCTTTAATGTTAATAACATAGTCGTCGTAGATATGGTCATCGTGAACTTGTTTGAATTAACTCTAAGTTTCAATTCCAAGTAAACATGTTGTAATGAAGTATATTTCTGTTAGTGCGCAACAGTGCATATTTACTAAGTTCATTTCAATCAATTTAAACATGTTTCCAGGTTGGATATAGTGAAATGTAAATTACAATATGTTAAATGTGAATCAAAATACTGCCAGAATTATGAAAATATACCTTACTCAATTTGTCAAATTTCTTTGTTGAACTGTGGGCAAAGCTGCGGCCATAGGCGCGCGTTCCAGCTCATGTGGGACAATATATTTTGTAAGCGAGAAGGAGTCAGTTTTATTCAATTCAGAAAGAAGTCGAATTTTGTATCCAAATGTCTACCATTTTTTTACAATCATACCTATATGTTTACATGTAAATAATAATTAAATAAAAGAAACCCTAATGCCACATTTATCAAAATTTGGACGAAAACAAAGGCAAATTTTAGATCCCTGTCCTTCAGTGACCCTAGGGATTTGGGGAAGTCATTTTGGTCAGAGAAATGTTTCAATTCAATAAGTTTTAAAAAGTCTTAAAACTGTGAAAATGGCAACCCTACGCAAGTGCAGGCAAAAGCTAGTATAACTTATGAAATCAATAATTAAAAGAAATATAATCTCTCTGATTTTCTGTCCTATAAAAAACACGTTAAATAATATATCGATTTCAGATAAAACTAAAAATTGCAATGAGACGATGAACAGTCATAAGGTTTATTTAAAATAATTTAAAATTAAAAATACCAATTCAATTATACGTAAATTAGGAAAAAGGAATATAGGTACTTAAAATGTATGTAGCTTGTTTTTTATAATAAAATCATCAGTATTGATTTTATTAAAAAAACAAGCTTCCTACACCACAATTACAAAATTTAGTGTAGGGACTACAAATTATATTAATAAAATACAATAGCATGGGTTTCAAAGTAATTATAAAATAATATATTTTTATAATTTTTGTGTATATGTCTAAGTCGTGCCCATATTTAATAACGAACTTAAAATCTTGGTAAATATAATTAAATTTCGATCGTGGAATTATATATAAACAAGAGACGAAATTATCAATCATAGCACAAAGAAACAAATATTAAATTAAGATATTGCAATAAAGAGTAACCGCCTAAAATAATTTCCTTAGAATTTAAGTATCTATGGAACTAATTTTACGTCACCGTATTTTCCAGATTGTATAAAAGACCGCAAGTTATTCAATATTTCAACATAGTGCGTTTTGAAAACTCTCGCGACAGACGAAAAACCGACCACAGCACTATCATAGGATTTTTTAAAATGGAAATTTTATTTTAACTTAATAATACATAGTTTTTTAGGGTGTAATTGATTTAAAATTTCAAAAGTATACGTTTTGTCCGATGCTAAGTTTAAAGTAAAATAAACCAATCACGGTATAATTGTAATTTTCCTTAAGTTTTGTTGCTGATATTGTGAATAAAGTAGGATCAAATTAAATCTTAATGCCACTTAGTTAAACTAGGTCTTTCGGAACTCGTGTCGTCTATACAAGCATTAATTAAAATATAAAAATGAGAGAAATTAAATCTGTTGCAAGTTTTATGCGAGGATGTATTACGTTTTATACGAAAATATAAATTGATTATGGGCTAATAGTAGCATCGTTTCGCAATAATAATGAAGCATAAATATCGACTAATTTCTAAAAAAGGATAATTTTATCACTTTTCGCCTGATTCCATATAGAACAAACCGAACACCCGTGATTCAATTCTCTAGAGTAAATAACGAAAGTATGTGGTACTATATTCAAATTCTGAGAGGCACTGTATCCTGATAGGATACATTAACGCAGCAATACTCACTAATACCATGACATCTGGTAATTAAGAACCTGGCTCCGATAGATGTATTTCATTCAAACGTATACCGTGTATTAAAACGTGGAATATGTAAACCATTAGATTGAGTTCTAGCATTAAAAGTTGTTAACAATTTTCAGGACATTTTGTCCACAAGTCTCTTAAATTTGGATAGATGTAAAGTTTAAATATTTTATAAAAGTTTGATGCTAGCTTGTTGATGAAATCATAACGTATTTATTGAAACGTTCTTCAGCCAATCTTCCGGTATATATAAGTTCTCAAAGCATAAGGCTGACTATCTCACTTTGATTGAGGAGCAGTAATCCAATTTTTAAATGTATGTACATTAATTGAAGTATACTTTGTGCTTGATCAGCTATTCTTTCTTCCTTTTTAATGCCCCGTATAGAATACAGATAATTCGCGATTTTGACATGAACGAATTCACTTTACGTGTAACTTCTGGTTGTATACTAATGAATAAAATGTATATATTATATTTTAAAGATGTGTGGACATTGGTCAACAACGATTTAATCAAAGGGACTCATAGTGTATTTTTCCATCACACAACCTAAATCTTCATAACTAAATAGACACAATGTTCAAATCAATTGGACAGAGCGGTAAAATCTGAAAACAATTTTGTGGATATATTACAAGTTTGAATCCTGTAGTTTTTTACCAAAATATATATTAAATGGTTAAACTGTATAGAATACAAAATATATATAATTAATGGTTAAAATTATTATACAAAAAATAGCATTTTTGAAGGTAAGAGAGGGTTTTTGTAAGAAGAGGTAGGGGAGAGTGTTAACAGCACAAAAATAATTTTTGTCCCATATAGAAAGAATCCACCAGACATAATTTTATTTTAAAGAAAAACCTTTACTCGATCCAGAAAAAATCTTGCTTTTCCGATATCAAAGACGATGAAGGTAGGAACTATGCACTTTCAGGGTTGCATAGTACAAATTTTGGGAGTCATCATTCATCATCACTCATCATAAATTCTAAAGATTTTGAATAATTTCTATCGATAGGATATAACTTGACGTTGTTTAATACTTGTCTTGTATAGAGAAAAATATTCATCTTTTGGATCTTTTTAAAACTATATTCGATTAGGTAAATTATCAGTACAGTTGAGTGGCATATTTGTGGATAGGTATTTAAAATCTGTAAGTTATGTCATACCTCATTTTAGTTGCATTGTATGTTAGTCGCATTGTATGAAGTCGTTTATAATTTCTTTTGTTTCTTTCAGTTCTCATATATATTTATGAAGTCATTTCTTTTGTTTCTTTCTTATATACATTTATGAAGTCATTTCTTTTGTTTCTTTCTTTCTTATATACATTTATGAAGTCATTTCTTTTGTTTCTTTCTTTCTTATATACATTTATGAAGTAATTTCTTTTGTTTATTTCTTTCTTATATACATTTATGAAGTCATTTGTAGTTTCTTTTGTTTCTTTCATTTCTTAACTGATTTTTTTAATAAAAAATTATAAAATCTCTGCAATCGTAGCGTTTAGAACTCATTTGAAACGAAAAATTGTATAGTTAAGTTACGTTCTCTACAAAATGAAACTTATTAAATTTAATTGTAGATTTTGTACGCTTTTTAATAGGGAACAATAACAAATTATTTGTAATAAATATTTTGGTATAATATGGAAAAAAGAAAAATTAATTACAGGTCCAGCACATGACTATAACCTATATAATACCAAACCGTAGATATATTATATCAAGAATTATTATTTAGTTATCTTTCTTGTACTGGTGGATAGTTGGATGCTCCTATTGAAAGAAGGCAAAATCTACTGAAGCGTGTAATTAAAGGTAGCAGCATTGAAATTATTATTGTATTATTTATTCATACAACACTGATAATTGACCATAAAATTGACTGGTTAAAGTTATTATAATTATAAAATTTATTTCATAAAGCATTGCTTAATACCTTATAACAAACCAAAGAATGTTATATAGTCTTTATGAACTATCGGTACATTAATTATAAAATATAAGCAGGAAGAATATATCAGGTTAAGGACATATGAAAACCCATCTTCCCTGCTTACCCTCCACAAGTAAAAAATGAGAAAGTGACGTGAAAATGTGGAAAATAATTCTGCAAGTTTTTATTAGACTGTATTTTTATGTTATGTGGAATAGCTTTCCAGAATTCTTTTGTATTTTAATAATTTTATTTCAAAATGACAAATAGACTATTGGAAACCAAAACCTCACACACTAGGCTCATACCATTACTTCTATTACAATGCTTTTAATGGTCAATTATTAACATATAAAACAAGTAATGACTAGCCAAAACATAATTTCACTTCATTTGTATTATTCAAAAGAAAATGAATAAAAAAAAGCATTTCTTTAATTCTTAATAATACAAACTGAAGGTTACTATAAAAATAAGTTCTTAACGCCCATAGTAATTTGTTTTACAAAAACTGTGAGACAATACTTCTCATACAGCTCTCTTAAATTCATTTAATTATAAAGAGTAACTGGAAATAAAGGAGCCAGGTTGCGTTCATACACCTAAGCGTTATTTGATGCTATACACAATATAGCTTTGGAGGCTTAACGAATATCAATATTGATATCGCGATATCATCGTAACTTTTGAGACCAAATTTACATTTGCCGTAAACATATTTGATTTATTCAAATAAATTTAAATAAACGTTTTCGCATACGAGTCATTGTGGTAGCAATTTTAATAACGTTAAAACCTGATTATGAACGACAAGCCAGATGAAAGGCTTAGTTTCATAAAACCGCGCGAGTAGAAGAATGACGTCGCGATATTGCTACAGTGCTCGACTTAATACCGTGGATGCTGAGGCGTGTTTATTAATTTTATACGTGTATTAAATTTTGTAATAAAATTCTGCCGCATATGGACAAAATGAAAGTATGCGAGAGTTAATAAATTATACGCTCATAAAATAATGAATTTAATCATTCGATTCGAATTCAACAGTTTGCGGACAAAAATGAAAGTATGCTAAAGATAATGTTTTAGTTGATTTGAATCAAATTCAGCGCGTTTGCGGAAAAAGTGAAAGTGTACTAAAATGAATGTGTTTTTTGCTGATAAGAAAACGAATTTAATCGTTTGAATCAAATTGAGCAGTTTGCGGAAAAAAATGGAAATATCTAAAGCCAATGAATTATTTGCCGATAAAAATTTAAGACTCCAAGAGTAATTTTAAATTCCATACGTGATGTAGAATATCATTCAAAGGGGTTAATTAGTCTCAAAAATATTTTTTTTAAATTGTAGACATTATGTGTTTAGAGACATGATAAAAAATATGCAAAACAAATGTCCTCCTCCTGCTTTCGAGACTACTAAGTATAAAATTATGAAGAGAAGAATTTTTAGTAGCGTAAGGAAAGGTTGTGGGATAAAAATAATAACTGCATATGTCATAATTTTTTTAGTTATAGGCTATAAAGAGGTAATTTTTTGATGAAATTGTTAAAACTTTTCACTTTAGATTACTCTTATTGTTTCTAAAGAGTATTTAATAGTTTCCAAGAAAAATACATTTACATGAAAATTAAAGGATGAAAATTAAAAGGGTAATTACCTCAAAATGGGTGCCTTCTGTGGTTAAGTATGAATATTTTTTTTTATACATAAAAGTGGTAAGATTTTCACGGCTATATTTTTTTAATTATATGCGCCAATTTTTAAAATGGTTTGCCAGTTTCCTGTAATATACTTTTTTTCAGTACAAACTTTAAAATATGAGTTTTAAAAATTACAAAATCTTTACGTTTTGAGATCTTGTAATTTACGTAATCCAGTTTCAATTTTTTCTTGAGAGAACTGTATTAGTGTCATAAAATGCTTTAATTTTCTCAATAAGCTTATTACTCTTCTACACTTACCTACTTACCTACCTTACTGAAAAATATAGCAGGCAATATAATTACTGAAAATACTTAAATATGTACTGAACCGCAATTTTATTTTTACATCAAAAGTTTTTTATGCAGATAATACACTCATTTTTTACAGTAGATAAAGACTAATAAAAATATTCTGATTCGACAAAAAAATTTCGAAAATTACTCTAAAAATATGTTCGTGTAAAACGTAACTACCTATTGGATATTCATTTTAACATTTGCATTTCGATAATATCTAAAAATTATTAATATGATAATTCTCATAATATAAAATAGTTTTTAAAGTAACTTGTTTATAATTGTTTACTTAAGCCATTTTCTTCTAAATTATTTTCTGTAGTGTATTTGGAATAGAATGTAATCCACACATACTTAACGACGAGCCGTTATGTATGTGTTGATTACATTCTATTATCCGTTTCGTTATTGGGAACAGCAATTTTGCCCTATTTCACTTCATACTAGTTTTTATACCGTTATTTTTTATTGCTTTTCATAATGTGTCATATAAATATCTACCTATGTAAAAGATTTGGAAAAATCACGTATGTCTATTTATTGGCAGAATCCTATGGCTTTGATTTACAATGTACAAATAATCCAGCTGGGATCGAAAGAAGTAAGTCTATATTATAGCTCGTGACTGATTTTGACTTCAGATTTCATAATATAGTTAAGAAAGTATAATCCGCTGGTGCTTGCAAGAAATTTTATTTGTAATATGAGTCAGTTGCATAAATTAAAATTAAGGTATAAATATGTCAGTCGATCGACTAATTCACATTACACCTAAGGAGTAAAAACCAGAGATTTTACTGTAGATATAATATATTTCCTTAGTTGGCTACATACTCTTAAAAATTATATTCTGCATTGAAAGTCGATTAGTATTGTAAACATACATAGACTAGATTATAATTAATCCCAGATTAGGTTATGATCAGTGTGTTCATTATATCGAGCCATTATAGCAGTTAGGACAAACATTATTTAATATAAGTAAAATAATATATATTAGTATCGCAAATATGCAAAACATGGCTTCGAAAAGTTAATTGTTAGACTGTTAATTTGTACGACGTTTCTCTTGAATTATTATCAAGAATTGGTTAAAAAGGAATTTTAATACTGCCCATCTTCACATACAGCCAATAACGAATTGACTATTCAGTGATATTATACATATACGTACTGGTTATATATAAATTGGCACAGCTACTCAAGATGAATGGAAAACAGAAGGTAGAATAAGGTTAATAAGACGTGTGCTCCTCAAGTGAGGTTTGTTATATTTTACTTGAGGACTAATTAAAAATTCACTACGTTCGAAATGGATTCTCAATTACGGTTTATTGGATTTTCTCTAGCTTTAGTTTAGACGAATGCTTAGTTTTCAATCTACTGTTTGAGTAACCAAAGAAAATAAATCTAAATTCACTAGTGATCCAAAATTATATTGTGGAAATATTTGACTTTAACCATGTTCTGGTTAGTTTATAACTTTACTTTGCATAAGAAAACAGTGGTTTATTTTGCGTCGTATTTTTTTGTTATATTTTTAATACTAGTATTCTATTTTTATTTCTTGGTATTATTTTTGTGTGTGTATAATTTTTTACGTTATAAATTTACCAAAATTTAAATCGTACAATTTAGTAACCACTTCAGATATTAATAATTTTACAATAAATAATGTTTTATTTATTGGCTTGCTTATGAATTGACTTGAAGCATTTATCATTGAATATTTTTCAGTATACAGATAGCATTAAATTCATAATTTTGGTCGTAATCGTAATAAGGGAAATAGGCAGAAGTGAATACCTTCCGCACTTTTCGATTATTGATGATTATGCTGTGATTCAGAGATCATATTAAAATAATGCATTAATATATTGCCGACAATACCAAAATCTCAAAAATCTTTCAAATATGTGTTCTGGTAATTATTGCAGATTGTCCACTACTGCATGGTTTTGAAGCAAAATCTGATCTTAAAATTATTATTCGTTTAAACAATGTAAATATGCATTCTAATTTTACGCTGATACATATTGTGTGTTATGGACGATTTCATGTTTGTAAGTTTGGGCCATATAGGCCACTGATTATAAAAATAAAAATAAACTAATCGCCAATAATAATTTTGTGTAATTTGTGCGAAAAATTGCGATTTAAAAAAAATGCAATTACCGTCTTTTTTTTCTTTTGGCAGTAACTGAAAGCTAGCCAGTGTACATTTACACATTCAAAATAATTTTTTCTTTGTAATCTAAAGATTTTTCAGATCGTATCTAGGTAAAGAATGTTCTACAAGCCATATATTTTGGATGCAAACTTTCGAAGTTATTACAGTAGTATTTAAAACGCATAGGAAGGAAAATTAATACGCTCTACTGTCTATTGTCATATTAGCTGTTACCCGCGACTAGTGCTATCAAAACATATCTCTAATTCTTCCAATGTAGTATGTTGGGACACTAAATTGATGATTTTTTGCAGCAAGATGAAGCTCTATTTTGCGAGTTTATGACATTCCTACGTTACGCCCAAATTATTAAAATGCACACTTTTTAGTGTTTAATTAGCCCATGTTGGGTTAATTACATGCTGAAAATTATTTTAATCTAACGCGTTAGAATATTCCGACTATCGATATTTTTTACTATTCTGTTATATTAGTACATGCACGAAATAAATAGATGAAATATGAAAATGTGTGTACGTGAATTGTAAAAGATTTCTATTCGATTTCTACTCCTGAGATTTCAATTCGAAATGAATGAACGTGGTAAGTTTTTGCAAAATGTATATTTTTATATATCAAAATAATCTAAATTTATTTCACATTGCGAATATTTTTTTTTTTATATTTATTAATTGATTCGATTTGCATACTTGTAATTAGAGCCACATGTATTCAAGTAGTCATTACCAAATTAATTATAATTATAATATTATATACATATAGCAGGAAATATTTTTTTTTTAGATTTAGTATATAATGCGCCATGGAAAAGTTTTTAATTAATTTTAAAATATTTGCAAGTAAAATGTAATTGTTTTTGTTCTTTATAAACATTTTGGAAATAATGCATGTATAAATATAAATTTACAACTGGAGTGATAAATACTATTATTAGGGATTATTACCCCGATATTAGGGATTATTACGGTAATATATTCATCAAAGAAAGTTATAAAATAAGAAGTAAAATAGTTTTACCATAGCGATTCTTTCCGTGCACGGCAAAGGTCATACCGATTCGACACGTCACTCGTTTTACTTATTGCTTATGCATTTTCTTTCAATATTTGTGTGGAATTTTGATTCATATGACTTTAAAAGTTTTATTAATAAATTTGTTTGAGTTTTTTTTTTCAAGAAAATTATTTTTTCATCTATCAAAGTTCCCGAAATATCGTGAAATGCTTGAAATTGTTCTATTTAAAATTTAATTTTTTTTATATTTCCTTATAAACTTGTAAACAGATATATCATCATTTAAAAAAGGTCATAACCTTTTTGAAAAGTATAATTGTACATAATGTCCCCTAAAGTATTTACCACAATTATTTGATAATTAAATGTTAGCGATGTAGATTTCGCAAATTTCAATTGTTCAGGACCGTCTGCGTAAATTCGTTAATTAGAGCCAATCCTTAGACGAGTGAATAAAAATATTTGAGAAATTTGGCGACCAACTAAATGTCACATTTATTAGTATTATTTTTGAAAATAGGCTGTTCTAATCACATTGCAGTGATCGTAGTAAAGATGTGTGCGATTCGAGTTTTCCTTCATCGTTTAATATTTTTGTGTACAATCCAAGTATCAGATGTCTTAGTCATTAGAAAACATGCGTATAATATGTAATTTGGCAATCTTATCTACAATTATCGCATAATGAAGAAATTTATGGAGTTTGTGATTCAGATGTCATTATAATCAATTAGGCTTGGGTTTAATTGAAAATTTACACAAATTGTTAGATATTCTACTTTCTGTCAGATATGAACAGTGAGGGACTATTTAAATTAAAAAAATACTAAATCGTTGGTTTCGGTTTATCCGAAGATATAAGCAAGGTCTAGCACAGCAATTGATAACTTTTCTCCTTATCCGTTTCTATACCGCTATTGTAGAATACTTATCACTAACTTTCAATTAATGTCCAATACAAGGCACGAATTGAAAAAAATTAAATTCTTTTTGCTCCGTTCTACTCCTTTCATAATTATTTAATAGTTAGAAGTACATGCCGGTTAATATGTTATACAGTTTAGCCAAGTTCAAATTTATATATCGAAGGGTTTCGGAGACAATTTTATGAATATTTTTATTAATTTTTTTTTTGTACTTTAATGATACATATTGCGGACTTATTTCTAAGAGAGAAATCTCTTGCAACTACCCAGGCCACCAGTTCAGCTTTGCCCGATGAACGGCCGGGAATCAAATTTTGCGATGCTTTGCGCCCTCAACAGCTCTATGACTTGTGATTAATCAAACATAATAAGATGACGATAATAGATATTACTGAAGTTATCTTAAGAAATGTTCTACAACGTAATATTCTGGAATCCTCATATATTGCTTTTCAAACAGGAATCTTACAAGATAAAGGAGTTAAAAGAAAATCGCGTTTCGATCTCGAGATGAATCTCGATTCACGATTTTCCTTTCCCCCGGTATTTTGTATTTGCCGTGTATCTTGTACTTGTTTTTCCAAAAAATTCTGTTTGAATCTATTTGAGTATTAAAACGAGGTTTTTAAACTTTTTCCTTCCTAAAAATAACAGGGTTTTGCGGAATGGTAATCTATCCCTCTCTTATCGGATACGTCGTTTATCACTTGTCTGCGCAAGAGTTAGTAAAACTCTGTTTACGCATACCAACAAAATCGTAGACCAAAAGTTTTTACAGGAAAGGCAGTACTTTATAATTACAAGTACAGTCTTGAGCATTTATCGTTGTATCCAACAAATAATATCGATATATTCATTTATCTAATTACCTACATATATGTATCAAAATAGGGAAATAGGGAAAACTAACGCAAACCCTTCGTCCACAAAGGCCATCAGCTGACAAAGGATGTAGGCGTGCTCGTGCATGATATCAACATTAGGCGTAAAGAAATAAGGTCAACTATATTTTCCACTTCCCTCGCTGAAAACTCTTTGAAAATCAATGAGGTAAGTCATAAATGGAAAAAGAAATAATTAAGAAAAAATCCGTAATTTTTTAAAATTACCTCTATAACCATTTTTAGGGTCCCATAGCAAATAACAAAAAAGGGACCCTTATAATTTCGTCCTGTCCATCTGTCAGTCTATCTGTCCGTATGTCACAGCCACTTTACTCGGATACTATTGGCACTACATCGAAGAAATTTGGATGTGGGTGTTTTCTAAGGATTTTTATATACTGAAATAGTAGGATTATTATTAGTATTCCATATGTTTAAATGAGATATGAAAACAAATTTAGTGTACAAAGGCTTGGGGTTATCCTTAGACAGGTCTTATTAATTATATAAAATTTCCAAAATAACTTTTTTATTTAAGTCAGTAATTGATAAATATGAAAAAATATTCTTTTTATAATCTTTTTGACCATTTTTTGAGTCCAAATAATTTTATTGTCCACCTCTATTATTTGTTCAAGGATAAACGTATAAATGCAAATAATCACTTATTATTTTTACAACGTGACTATTTTAAATCAACTAGAATATGACTGCAAATATATGTCCTCTTATGTCCTCCTCTTAATTATAAATGAGATTTAGTGTAATTTCCTACTTCGAACAGTTACTGGGAACAAAGGCTGGGTAAGTTTTTTTTCAAATACTATACGTTATAATAAAAAACTAACATGGTTAGTTTGGGTTCTGCATATTTTGGCAGCAATAAGATAAAAAGAAAATGTATTAATTACTAATTAGATTCAATGTATGATATATTACGTTTATCATACCTCAATGTTTCTGCGCATACTGCTAAATTTTACGACAAAATCCAACAAACGTACAAAATAATATACATGACCCAGTATCCACGGTATTAAGTCAAGGTCTGTAGCAATATTGCGACATTATTTTTCTGCTTACACGGTTTTATGAAACTAAACCTTTCACCTAGCTAATCATAAATTTTGACGTTATTAAAATTCTCACTATAATGACTTGTATGCGAAAATGTTTGTACGAATTTATTTGAATAAATCAAATATGTGTTTACCAATAGTATATTTTGTTTCCGATAATTACAATGATACCGCAACCTCATAATTAAAATTTGATAAACCTGTAAATCTTATAACAATAAGCAATTCATAGATGTGAGCTGGATTCTAAAATTTTCTTTACGGTGACACACTGATTACATTTTCTTTACGGTGACACACTGGTACACCTGATTGAAATATTTTAATTAAAGTTAAGAGAGTCGACAATATTCTGTCATGTAGATTTTCTACAGGTAAATCATATATTACTATGGGCGGGATTATTTGGGAAGTAATTAAAAAGCCTCTAATTTGTATTACTAAAAATAAAAAAAAAATTCTATTCACTATGTGACTTTTGCGAAGTTAAACTTCTTTAATTGAACTTGATAATAGAAGTATATTTCATCATGTTTATTGATGACAATAATGCGTTTGTGGTTTTTGCTTCTAATAGTCCTTTTATTTATTTCAAATAAATTCATCAAAGTAAAAAAGATTTTAGGTAAGCTATTTAATGTAATAGAGAAACAGGATCTAATTAAATTTTCCGGAACAGATTTAAAGATTTGTTACGCCATTTTCCCTCTTATGCTTGCATAGATTTAGTGGAGAAGGTTGTATGCCATCGTTACCTATCCTGGGATTCCTGTATTTATGTCTTATAATTAATTTATAGACACTTCATAAAGTTTGCCTGCTTCTTCCGGTTTGTTTTACGGAATTTCATTGTTAGTTTATGAAGTTAATTTTACGGTAATCGACGTTGACTACATAAAGTCATTATGCAATGCTTTTGTTAACGTATAAGGATTGCGATTGTTTTTTCTTTAGTGGTCACTGACCAAATGCGAGTAATTGTGTAATTATTTATTTATTCCAAATTTTATGTACACGTAAATACAAAATATGAATATTTTATAATATGAAAGAGTGAAAAGACATTGATAATCTACCCTGTTTTTACTTCTATAAAATAAAATATGAATAAAAATAAAAAAAAATTATCATAAATAACACGTAAGTAAATTTAAGAAGCAAAATATATTAGTCACATCCCTGAATACAGCGAGGTTGGAAATAAGGAAAAGGGAATAAAATGAAATTAGGGAAGTTTGGGAATTAGGTGTTATGAGAGGAACGACTTTTTTACACCTTCTTTGAAAGCGTTTATCGCGGGCGATTCCATGTATACAGATCTAGTTCATTCCAAAGTTTTATAGCTTGTGTGTTTCAGAAAAAAAGACTGTGTGCTGAATTTCAGATCCTAGCACAAGACTGTGCAGACAAATAACTAAACCTGCTTATGAGGTATGTTGGATAAGACAGATTATTCAAAATATTAGAAAGCTACTGTTCTGATTATGGACTTACGTCCGTTTAAGTTCCTCTCTGAATTGAGAAATATGTTCACATTTCTTGCAACTAAAAGGCGTTTCATTTTTAAGTCGATTTTCAGTAAATTCTGAATAGCATACATTGCTGTAGTAAAGCAGAGGCAGTAAAAATGTCTTTGAGGTTTTGTCGTTGAGGTTTGATTGACTTGCTACAAAATTTTAAAGACGCTTAAGAGGGAGCATTCTGCTGAATATGCGTAGTAAGAGGAAATGTTGTTGACTTGATTTCTTTTATTTTTCGAAAGAAAATTTTATAAGATCGTATGATATCTATTTGGGTAGAATTATATTAAGTAGGTTCAGTGTATTTATTTTATTTTCAGTTTACATCTTATACCTTTTTCTTATTATTTTATAATACAGAAAATTTATGACTAATAGGAAAAAATAGATAGAAAGTGTAGGCGAATACAGATATGAGATTGGAGGGAACGAACATGATGAAAAGAAATACAAAGTCATGTACTAACCTAAATTATCATGATAAGATTAGATAATAAACACAAAACTCGGATGTGAAATAGGGAACGACGATCGACACAAGTAAGAAGATTTGAAGTGAACCTTGTATTTTATAGAAGATATAAGAAAGGTTTATATTATAATTAAGCACTACCGAAGCTAAAATGTATACCAGCAACACTAAAATATTATTGAACTATTTTCCTTTATTTTTCTGTTTTAGTTCTGAATAAATATTAAAATTTATCAAAAATAAAACAAAACTATATACGAGAACGTAAGGTAAAATAAATACAAAATAGGGTTTAATTTTATTTGGATTATGTTATGTCTGGTGTTTTCATTGATTATTGCAAAAATGCAAAAAATTACCACATTCATTCATTCATTTCGAATGGAAATCTCAGGAATAGAAATCGAATAGAAATATTTTACAATTCATGAACACACATTGCCATATTTTAGTTATTTATTTGGTAAATGTAGTAATATAAAATTTGTTTTTTTATTATTTCAACACAAAAGACACATATATGAACAAAACATATGCCAACCGAGAAAAAAATATTTCTTGTTGTGAAAATGTAATATTATAATTAAAATTAATTTGGAAACGAATATTGCCGGGTACTCGAATTTATCAATGAACGCATTCTCAATTATGTATATATATATATATATATATATATATGTATATATATATATATATATATACAGTATGTATATATATATATATATATATATAGCAGCGCATGTTAAGAAATGTACTAATCGCTAAAGTAAACATTTGGATATAAAACGGCATAAACTTTAAAAGAAGTATAATTGGCCAAAATTCATTTGCATGTAGCGTGCTACTTATTTTGATGATCAATGCCGTGAAATGGGCGGTACTTAGCTAAGTAATTAAAAGTATGTTGATTATTTCCAAATAATATGCCAAGGTCATATTTTTTAATAATATTTTAATTTCATTCGATATACCTGAATATTATATATTTAGCATAGGTGATGATTACTAATTTATTTCCTTTCAGCTGGAATCACTATTTTGCGACTTTCTTCCGTAGTATTTATCCAGATATTTTTCAATTAGGTATTGAACATTATTCCTCTTGTAACCATAATTTTGTGTTTTGCGGCATCTGCAATTTATTCTATCATACATATTGTGGGTAGTTTGCACTGTGAAGTAGGTAATAGTGATCAATATTTGTAATGTATGACTAATATAAATATATACAACATTTCATATTCTGTGAGTTCGCCAACTTATAAAAAAACGAAATAAATAAATAAGCATTTTTATCCACACTAACTCCCAAATATTTGAAATGAATATGGTGCTAACTTCTGGATCTAACAATTCTTAAAATTGTGAACAATTAAAATACTTTTACAATGCGTCAGTTGAGACATTATTGGCATTATATTTATAATAAAGCCAATATTGCCCCAACGTATAGTACAATGCGTGCAATATAAAGCCGACAATGCCTGATAATGAGTTTGAAATCAAACCACTCGATTATTTAATTGTGGCATTTAAACAATGTGCATAGTTTTAAATAAAATTAAGCTATACCGAAGTTAATCAAATTAAAAAAGGAGTGAAAACTTTCATGATAATTGATGTCAATTGAATATCATAATTAATTGATATCAATTAAATAAACATCATTAAAACTAATTACGTAACAAAAAGAGCAGCATTAAAAAGTTTGGCGATATAAACAAAAAGCTAATGAGGCCAATTTTGTTATATTTTAAAAATTCTACCCTAATCACTCAAACTTTGTTTTTAAAAAAAACGTTATTTGGAACTATACTATGTTCCGATTGAACATAGTTGCTGGGGTATATGTGACTAAAATTATGATATGTTTCTCATAGTCACCTATTAGTGACTCAAAATATATGAACGACTTAGGCATAATATTATCCGGAATGTTTCTGAAAATACTTGCAAGAATATTAGAATGTATTTTGAAAATATTCCAATTCTTTTTTAACAAGCTTAAAGACTTTAATACTTAAGCCAGTGAATCCCATAACACTAGATTTTGTTGCAAGAACTTTGATTGTAATCTAATAATTAAAATATCATGAAATATCAATTTACTTTAGAAAAGAGAGTTTCAGTGCTATTAAAGTTTACCAGTTTAACAATTGAGTAAAGTAAGCCTGGATTTAACAAAAAGCTGGGAGTTTAACAAAAAAGCGCTCAAAACTTTAAAATAAGTTGGCAATGCGAATTCTTCTATTCTCCTTTCACGATGTTCAAAACTTACTCCCAAAGTAACGGTTAATACGTGCAGGAAAATAAATCTTGTATAGATATTTTCGATCATACTTTCCATTTGTTCCTGAGTGTATATTCTCATGGAAGTTCCATGTAATCAGACACACGTATTGATTAATCTATTTCATTCCTCTTTTACAACAATGAATACGCTCGTCTATTTTGGCTCCAATCACATTTCTGTCGTTTTCAAAGCTGTTGGAAACCCTAATATCTGGTTAACATAGAGATATTCCATTTTAACTGTTCGAAAGTAATATTTCGAATAGAGTCGTATCTTGCTATCAATCCATAGTAATAATATATTGCTATAATTATGTTAGGTTATTCCTTAATTTATTTATATGAGAGTGTGTTTGTATATGTATATATATATATATATATATATATATATATATTATACGATAAAACTATAAAAGGCATTTTGGGATAAAGAACATATACAATTTCAATGAAAAGTGTAAGGTAAAAGAAATTTTTTAAATTTGTTTTAGCACAATGAAAAATTTTAATGAATTTACGCAAATTTCCTAGATTCATTGGAAAAAAAATCATAATAGGCTGGCGTCATAAAAATGATCATAGAAACTAGCCTCATTTGTAACTAGAAATCTAAAAAAAATTTAAAACATTGTTTTTATGCGAATATTTACAAACTTGGATTATTTGAATCAAATATAAAAATAAACAAAAATTAGAAATATTCTTATTATTCTGAATATTTGTAGGATAGCCTAGATGTACATCAAAAAATTAAATGAAGTAATCATTTCTACGAGTTTAAATTTCTAAATTCTACTACTAGTATGTCCACTCTTTATTAATAATAGTACTTTATTCATATTTTTTATTTAAATAGTTTAGTGGGAATTACACAGCAGATTTGTGTATTTATTAGGTATTTCTAATGTTGAGAAATTTGAGCATGGTCTCAACTCAATAAGGACTTTTTCAACAAATTAATTAGTAATGGTGAGCATGTAAACTAGCCAATATGCTTATCAGGTCTTAATCCGATAGATTTAGTTTAATTTAAAGTATTTGAAAATTATCTTTCATATGAAAGAAGAATCTTCAGAGCAATACTTGCGAGCCCATATATAAACAATAAAGCATATCCACCAGATTATTCAAGGGTTCATCAATTTGCTTGGTGACTTTAAGATTTTACGGATAGTGTATTCCAATCATAGGTTCTCTAAATGCTTAAAAAACTGATAAATATTCTTATTAAATTATTGATTCTCCTCATTCACATGATATATTTCTACCTGTCCAACAATTATTAGGAATAATTAGGATAAAATCCCTTAATATGTCTTCTAATTATCAACATACACAGCACATTGTGCACGATTAGAAACAAAATTAGTGCATAAAATTTTATTCTTTGGGTCCACCATGAATATTTGGCGGAGTTATTTTTTCAGGTTGCCTCTTACTCGCTTTAATGCGAGATTTTGATCCTGATATGAGATAAAGCTCTCTTCACTTGTTGTTGAGGTTGAATGAATCGTGGTAATCAGTCTTCAACTGATAAAGTTTAATGTGCGAGGACTATAGAAACGGTCTCTGAATATGCTACTTTATGTCTCCTTGCCATATAGTTTTTTTATACTGGTTATAATTTAAGCTCACAGAAGCTATTTTCGTGTTCTACCTTGAACTGCGTCTAATTATGAAAGGTCTTAATTTTCTAACGTTGCACCTTACTGAATCTCTTTGTTGGTCGCATTGTTTCAATCTTAGAACAATCCTCCGCCACCATCAGGTCGTCGTGGTAACAATCGATTACGGACGTTTATTAAATACAATTGCTACTTAATCGCTTGATGGTCTGCTTGGTTCCATATAATTTCCTCAATTGTAAATATATGATAAGATGGTAAAATTTGTACACACATATACATACTCACACGCACGCACACACATACACGCGCGCGTGCGCATATACACACACCAACACACAGGCACACATACAAACACATACACACACATTTACATGTAAAATGTTTTCGATGGAGAGATCGTTATTTTTACAAAACTCAATAAAATAACACTTTATTAATATTCTACTGCAATGCATATGAAATAGTAAACCAGTTTAACTGGGAGAAAGTCTGCCTTAATCATATATTAAAATTTCGAATAAGTATAATACATATAAATCTTAAATTGAAATCTGTCAGAAATTCCAAAGTTATTTTCACAAAATTTATTAAAAAGTTCTGAAGCAAGGTATAATTAAACTAAAAGATAGATAAATAGAAGAAACGTCGATTTTTCCAAAAAAAAAGGGAAAATTTCATTTAGTTTTTGGACATCTTTAATCTTAGGACAAAATTAATTATGAATATTATCTTTATCAATGTTGTTGTTTTTAGCTCGTAAAATTTTAATTTATATTTTAAATTAGCACAATTACTGGACTATCTAGTATAAATATAGTAGACAAAAATATTAATTTTTCTATAGGAATTATTTGACCAAATATTTGGTATGGAGATCTAAAATTCATAATAAATTCAAATAAAAATGAAACTACAGGTAAGTATTGGTTTTAATTCAAACTGAAGAGTTTATACTATAATTTTAACTCTGTAATTATTTTCGTAAATTTGTATAAGTCGGATTAAAATTAAATAAAATTTACTTTCATGTGATTAGTAAAAATTCATTGTAATCGTACAAAATCGGAATTAGAAAGACAATTTCCTTTAAGACACTTATATAACATAAAACACGAACATAATAAAATATTTTTGTATTTGTACGCACGAAAAAAATGAATTAATGTTTTTGTTAATAGAAGTAAGAAATCATTATCAATATATTTTATAATGTACGTTAATATTATTCTTTTAATTAACACACATAAAAATAGCTTAGGATCGACAAAACCAAAGATCTGAATATCTGGTAATTGCCATCGTTGACGTACTTGGCACCACTTGCTATGAAGAATAATGGACCAGATTTATTAATGTATACATTTTTAACTATAAATGGCGTCCCACTTTTTTTTTAATTTTACTCATAAAATAAATGAATATTTAAAATAAACAGTAACCAAACTTAAACACTATTCCAAACCAAAATACACACCCAAAAATATATTATCTTGACAACGAAATTCTAATTATTATGTCGTATTTAAGAGATATTGTCTTAAAGTTTAGTTAAATAAAACTACTCTTCGAATTCTCTTCAAAAGAATAGTTTGAACGTGTAGCAGAAATAATTCACCAAAAAAGTTTATAGATATGTTAAGTATAAAATTAAATTTAATGGTTTGACAATAACTCCACATACTCTGTAATATGACCTGTAAATAACAATAATATAAACGAGTTTAGAAGAAAGAACAAAAATAAAAAGGCTAAGTTAATACGGCGAAATAAATACGAATATAGTAGCAAATCATATTTTGAAAAATACAAATCACTTTTAACTTACCTTTTCGTCAATAATTAGTAATTGGATTATTATGCTTTTTAAGGTTCCGTATTTAAGAAGAAAAAAATGGAACTCTAATGTGATCATTGATGTGCCTCTATGTCTATCTCCTTTAATTAGACAACTATCACAATAATTTTATAGCTTTCCTACAAGACAAAGCAATACAGTACCCTATGGCGTCAAAAAAGACGATTAAATATACGAAAGACACATAACCAATAGGTATTAAAATTTGAATTAGCATAACTTTTCTATTGACAAAAACTAGTTGAAAGATATTCACAACAACACGTATATTCCTTCCACTTAATCATATTACGTATTATTAAATATATTCCAAATAGAATTAAATATATTAAAGATGACTTTGATAAAGTTATTTCACTTCTAACGTATCGAACTTTCGGTACATGATGCCATGATGGTGTACGGTACATACACGGTTGTCACTTATGAATTATAAATTCATCTTTATATTGCTTTTTGCTGAGTCAATGATGCCGCTTCGCTACATAAACGGCATCCCTGAAGATCCCATTTAATTTATAAGTTCCGAGAACGCCATCCCGCTGCATAGATGACAGTTATCATCTACGAAGAACCCATTTATTTTTTATGTGCCGATAACGCCGCTTGCCGCAAAGGACAACAATCGCCGACTCATAATGAGTGTTGTTAACTTTCAAGACGAAACTATTAGTGATAACGTCGCCTCCAAAATGACTGAGATTATCAGTTACAAGCAAACTAATAATTTTAAATATTATTTTTAAATATATTTAAATGTGTTTAACATGCGTGAATACAACAATCCGGCTTTGTATGGAAATTAATAAAGTTAGTCGGCTCTAACAGCTGTACCACACAACAAGTGTACAGTATTTTTAAATAATAAATTTATTTTATCATCGACTATCGCCTCATATCCACTTACGGTTGTGAGTTTCATTTGCCACATTAACTTTTATAATTATTTTTTCTTTTAAACTTATGACCAGTGCCTAACTAGAAATTAAATTAATGTTAGTGCCATAAAATTGACTTATGAACAAGCGTCTCATTGGCCGCTGTAATTTTTATTATTTTACTACCAAATTAATCTGCTGCTATTACTAATAAACAAATTAAGGCGTAAATTACTTGTTTAAGCTTATAATTTACAGCGCAGTAACAATCTATTACGGACGGTTATCAGGTCATCGTGGTAACAATCGATTACGGACGTTTAGCAAATACAATCGCTACTTAATCGCTTGATGGTCTGCTTGGTTCCATGTAGTTTCCTCAATTGTAAATATATGATAAGATGGTAAAATTTGTACACATGCTCACACGCACACACACACATATTTATTTAAGTTTATAATTTACAGCGCAGTGTTCTTAAATTTTTTTTATCCTAAAAGCTGTATTTTTTTCTTACTGGAAATTAGTATTTATCTGCTTTCTGATGGGTTAGAGACCTGAAATTTGGCATGTATACTTGTTTCCGATGACAACGCATTGTAATGATAAAGGAGTGAGAACTTCATTATGAAAGAGCAGAGTGGGTAAATGCTCTTATTAACAGTGAGCAGTGATCCATCGACTTTATGCTTATTTATCTTGCATTGTTAGTTTCTTTGCCTATTAATTATGATTAGTTTTTATTCAAATTTTTATTTCTCACTTAGACTTGCTGTAATATCGCTTCATACGGAAGAAGGAAAGAGAAACCGTCACATAGAATAATAATAATACTTTAAAAAGAGAACTAGATATTTTTAATGCTATGAGACAGCCTGTACGTTTGTGATGGAATGTTTAACATTTACTACAAATGCGTAGGATATATATTCGTATATAAACGACATAACATAGAGAAAATAATCTTTATGGCCTTTTTTGACCTGATTTATTCCAGATATGGTGTATTTGTATTTATCTGTATAGGTCAAAATATTAAAAAAAAAATTTTACGTATATTCCTGGATTTGTAACGTCATCCTTAAAACGTTTTCTGAAATCAAAATAAATCTTTTTAGAAATAATTTAGCATTAAGTTTATTAAATATATGTAAATTCAGTTTTTCAATACACGTATCTTCAGAACTATTTTAGAATTTTAGATAAATTAGAATAAATATTGTTCCTCTTTAAATAACAGAATTTCCAACACAACCTGAAACAAGTTTGAAATTCAGTTTAACTCAGTATCTAAACTACTCTAGTTAACTTCGCTAAAAAACACAACATAATATTAAATATACCCTATTGACAGGGTTTATGCTACCCAGTATGAGTACACCAACATTTAGAAATATCAAAACATCTGTTTTACCTCATTATCCATTTCGACTAGTGGAAATAATATTTTGTAAACATTTTTAGTTAGTTTAAATTCTACATCTGTAGTCAAATACAAGCTGTCAGACATCCGATCCCTGTTTAGAATGGGCTGAATTGAAAACTGTCGGCCCTTATGATATTGTTGACACTTTTTAAATTGTTTGGTACTTTTGCCTGAAGTTTTCGACAGTATTTGCATACAAAAAGTCTGCTAATTTTTATTAACTGAGATCTTCATAATATTTAAATCGTAAACAAGGATATTAAACGAGTTTTAAATTAGTCTAATCCTAGTAAGAACATATTTTATAAAGAGATGAACAATTAGAAAAATAATTAGGAATTAAACAGGTTATCAAAAATGGAGACAAATTTCCGTCAAATTACCATGAAAATAATCAAAGTGGTTAATGAAAGCCATCTTTAAAAAAGTATTAAATATTTATAAACCCCAATAATCAGAGGATGAAACAGTCTCATTTATATTTTTATGTAACTTTATATACCACAAAGCCAAGTGAAATCTTTAATGATAAAGAATGTTAATGCAGATTAAAATAAAATAAGGCTTATGCAAACAAATATTTCCACAAAACAGCCTGTTTTCCATTTTAGTTACAGGTAGTTACTTATTTAGCTGACTACCTAATTAACAATTGCTTACAGACGAAATCCTCCGTATTAGAGTTACACACACATAATATTATCCCTCTCCGTAATCAGATTACCAGTGAAAACTATGCATCAATTCAAACTAATATCGAGGAAGGTAAACAAATCAACGGTGAGCCTACAGGAGCGAACGTGCTGAATTTTTAATTAATCCTCAAGGCAACTACAGCACGCCACGCACGAGGTGCACACGACTAATTAACCTTACTCAACTTTCTGCTTTCCATACATTTTGTAATAGTACTATATGTGTACGTAATAATATACTTATTACAAATATAATACGATCGAATATTCAATTTATTATAAGTTGCCTCTGTAAAGACCTAGTATTAATATTCAGCTCAAAATAATGCGAGAAGTTACAATAGTTGGTCTGTTAATCTAGCTCTAGGAATTCTCCGTAAATAATTAATTATCCAAGTATCTGCCTAAAGCCGTCCGGTTACTTATTCCTATTCTAATGAAACAACCTTTGCACGATTTAAGTAAACAGATGTGCTTCTATTTTACAGTTTAAAGTTTTATTACGTCATTTTTATTTCAAAATTATAAAATATTTATAATTTTGCAATTATAAAATATTTATTTATTTTCATTCACTTATAATTTAGAAGCCTTAATCGATTTCATTTATTATATTGAAAATAATTTACAATTATTGAATTATATATTAGAGATCATAAAATTTTTGAGATATATCTATATTAAATAATATGTTACCATAAATCAATACTTTGTACTTTGTTTTCGATGCGTGCAGACGTAACTGGAAATGATCACTTTTTTATTATTTCCGTATTCGAAGTATATGTTTGACTATTAAAGCATTATATCACTTAGACTAGACAGATTCTTTATACGTAACCTTCATTCCACGTTATACCTTTTGTTACCAAATCTCGCTGCCACACTTTACGTCATAAAGCATTAAGCGAGATATTAAATTATTCACTACTCGTATATAAAGTAGTTTACCGCAGTAATAATAACTTAATATGTAAGTTTATTGCGCACTACTATATCCCTCTTGGGCTCAATTTTCTGGTACAACCTCTTCTCAGTAAAAGTCTGTCATGAATCCAGCAATATTATTTTCGTCGGTTCGTAAAATCGTATATAAATTGATATTGAATATATTTGGCGTTAATTTTGTAAAAAAAATCATTATTCACAATTAAATGAAACTACGTGATGTAGTATTATTTCTACTTTCTTTAAATTCTTTACCACGACATAGGTTTCGTTAGGTACACATACACACACACAGTATATACAGAGAACAGATGGAACGCCTGTGGTTTAATCATCTACAGTAAAATATGAAAGTGTGAAGAACGATATCTAAATTCCCTCCATAGCAATTCACAAGCGCAGAGTATTGCCTAAAATAACAAAAGAACATTTAGTATTCAGAATAATCCACGTTGAACTAAGAGGCACTGTCTCCTTATTAGATATGCTAATGGAACCATGCCACCAAAAAAGGCTCTGATAAATAAGAAGCTAGTTTTGAGAAGTGAACTTCATTAAAACGTACAATATCCATTAAACCGTGGAATTAGTAAGCCATAAGACAAAATTAGACACTAGACAATTTTCAATATTTTTTTTCATAAATCTTTAAAATTCTAATAGTGGTTGGGTTTAAATATTTGATGGAAGAGTGTTGCTTACTTGTTGATCAAATTGTCATGTCATAATTAAGTCGTTCTTCGACCAGACTTCCCGAATAAGTAAGTTATTAAAGTAAAAGTCTGAAGCTGATAGTTAATCCCATTTTTTTAAAAATTCAGCAGCTTGTAGCCATATTTTTTAGTGATTCTATAGTTTAGTAGTATACGAAATCGTTAAAATTTGCTTAGTGTTTGATCCGTCGTTCCTTCCGCATTTTGAATGTTCACGTGTAAATATACGAATACAAGAAAGTGCTCATTATCCATCCAGATAAATTTTTTTGTGAAGCTGCGTGTATTTAAAGCGTATGGCTATAACATTTTTAATTTTTTTATTAGGAATTTAAAATTGGACAATATTTTTTTAAATATTGAATATATTTGGCGTCAACTTTGTAGAAATTCATTATTCACCATCAAATGCTATGGCTATGGGATACGCATTTAATGGTGAATAATGAATTTCTACAAAATTAATGGGCAATTGGATAGTCCACCTGACGATGTTGTAATATAACGAAACCTAGGTCGTGGTAAAAAACTTAAAGAAAGTAGAAATAATACCACATCACGTAGTTTCATTTAATGATGAATATTTTTTTTTGAGAAATAGAAGTAATTACAATTTTTCGCTCAGACCAATTACATAAAATCGTCTTTATGAATAATAGACATATTTTTGGTAAATTTTGTCACTTGTGTTGTGCATGAATAATAACGTATTTATTATTCTCACAGATGGTTCTGTACTTAAATTGTGTACATATTAAAACTGTTTCTTAAAAAAATTCTTTAAAATCGCTATATTGACAATAATTGGTTATGGAATGGTTGACAGTTTTCATATAGATCCTTGACATTTTCTACTCAGTTTCATGCAAATAACTATTTGATTAAATTACAGAGATGTTCATTGTTATCACCTATATATATATATATATATATGGGTGTATGTGTTTTTGTCCACGCCAATCTTCAATGTACATGCGAAATCCTTACGCTGCCACATAATATTGTAGTTCTTTGCGATAGTAATACCGCATTCTTATCAGTTTTTCTTTCCCATCTCATACGGGAACGTGCTGAGTAAAAATAGAGGGTCATGGACTAGAGGCGGTACAGAAAAACGGGAGGAGTTGTATAGGCGACACGAATAATATTTAATTTTTTTTAGGTTTTCCTCAAAATTTAGGAAAATAAATCATGTTAATTTTTTGTTTGTACCGTTATTATGGAGAAGTAATTTATTTTTAAATACAAATATTTTTAATTTTTATTAATAAATGGTTATCAACTTCTCGGTTACCTTTGACCGAAATATGGGTCAAGTGCGACTATCCCCACTCCAACATAAATATTAAGTTATGCACATAATTTTAAAATTCCGCCGATCAAAAACAGATATTTACTAGCCCTAAAATCACTAATATAAGCGCAGCAACGTCGCTTGTTTTCTGTGTGCAACAATAAGTTATTCGCATTATCTTGAAAACGCCCATAGATTATAAATTTGTCCCAAGTATAACTAAAATAAATAAATGTGTTTTATACATTATTTATTTGATAACCAGTTTAATTTCCTTTGCACTATTAAAGTTATATCAAAATAATGATAATATTATTATTTCAGTTTTAATTCGGATTTCATCCACTGAGCAGGTCAGCTAACCAGAAAAGCTCTGTACAATGATTTTATCTTCCACATCTGGCTTTTTCGAGACAGTAGTAGCTAGTATCGGCACTGATCGTCTTCAAACACCAATAATATAGAATATAACAGAATAATATAACCTCAGCGCAGATATTTTTTGACTCATTTAAATATTTTATATTGTGAGCCCTATGGAAACCACAAACTACTGACACCTGTTCCTCCTGTGTGTGTCGTATGCGGTGTCATGTTCAATTGCAAAACGAGTAGTTTGCATCACTTTCCCACAATGTAGCCCAAAATTCTCTAATTCAAACTAAATTGATGTACTAAGCTTTACTTCAAAAACATTTTGTTTTATATATATATATATATATATATATATATATATCTAAATATATTATTTCTAAAAGGTGTTTTTTGGTCGAGCGGCTCGATCTCTTTAACTACTGCACCAAAAAAAAAAAAAATACCCACTAAAAGCTTATGTTTTCTACTTTGTGCGAAAAATATAAACAAATTCGAAAAAATATTTTTGTTAATAAAAAAATTAATTTTTATAACAATTGGCTTGAGCGCCATCTGTGGGCGACACATCAAATATCTTACCCAAATCGTATACTTGGAACACGCTAGATGGCGATATAGTGCGAAGACTTCGCACGGGTCAGCTAGTATATATATATATTTCTTTCTTATAATAAAACCTTTTTATCCAGTGTTCACATCATAAGATTGAGAAGTGATTAATTTGAGTATCAACATAGCGCTAGAATGAACACGGTAAAGACATTTTAAAATAATAACACGTATACGTATTTAAATAAAAACCGGTCAAGCACGAGTGGAATCCGCAATACGAAGGTTGAGTATAAAGATTTTCCATGAATAAGCAGTTATAAAAATTCAAGAGTGAAGAATATTTCTAATAAACTATTTACAGATATTTAATTTTTTAACGTAAATATATATTACCTAATGACGTAAAAACATTATTCACAATTAAATGAAACTACTTGATGTAGTATTATTTCTATTTTCTTTAAGTTCTTTACCACGACCTAGATTTCGTTGTATTCAGGTGGGCTATTAGCAAAGATGGAAACTTATGTTTAATTATTTTTTAGTCTGTTTTATGACAATAACAAAAATCGTTATTTTTTCCACAAAAATCGTTTTATGACAATAACAAAAATCGTTATTTTTTCCACTCATAACTACGCAATTATAGTACGAACACTTCGATTGATTTATAACTGAACTACTATTTAAAAAAATCCTAAAAATGCCCTAAACTTGTGATTTTACTTAATGTAACATACCTTCCTATTTAATGATGTTACCTTTCATTAAGTTTATATTTCGTTGGGAATTCCATACTAGTGATAACATATGATTAATTATACTTCAAATCAACGGACGCTTGTGGAAGCCAAGCTCGCATTTTCTCATTTTTTTATTTATGATTTTCCAGGAGTCATGTTCAATAACTGAATTATTATTAGAAATTTAAAGTAATATATTCCCTTGTATCGCAAACTGTTTTTATTGCTTGGAGTAATATTATTCTAAACAGGTTCAATGAACAATATGTTATTGCGTATGCTCAAATTATATTAATATTTAACCCATTACCAACTTTTGCACTTTGCATAGTGCGTTAGCAAAAAATAAATCTATTTTAAATTTTATCACTGCAATATCCAGTGCATGTTTATTGATGGTAACATCGGTCCATTGATATGTGGAAAAAAAATTGAAGGCGAGGGTTACTTCCTTAAAAATCACTTGTTACTTCTAAAGAGAGTCAGGAGATTCACGTGCAGCACGACCCACACGCATGGGTAAGTAAATCAATTACCATGTCATGTAATTTGAACAAATTGTAAAACCTTTTTCTTTTAATTATTTATTAGAATATTAGATTCAATTTCCGGATTTGTATTCTTGCTTTTTAATACATTGTGTTTAACACTCAAGAAATTTTTTTTTTACGTTCTTTCCTAAGTGTAAAAGTAGTTACTTAATATTAACAGTGTTAAACTATATTTGTAGTGTGGGATGTACATAAATATATTTTGAATGATTTGTTTTTGTTTTTGTCCTATCAGAAAACGATATCATTCATGAACTAAATGACTTCGAAATAGACTTCTCACGAGATGATTCAGATGAAGATCCTGCGTACACACCACCCGACCTCTTTCAACAATCTAACCATGAGTCAAATAACAGTTCTGATGAAAACAAAGATGGTTTAGAGGCTCCAGTACCTTCTTCGGTTATTTCTTGTAATTTTGAAGTATTTCCCAGCACTACAGTGTCACGTGTATAGACAAAAGGATGTGCAAGATCTACAATTAGACGTGAGCATGGGCGTACACGCACGCGCAGCAGTGCCAACCTACATTCTCAGCCGTCGCCTTCACTTCGCCTGAACAACACTTTACAAGAGCAGGAAGAGGATAACTGGACAACTGGTAAATTTAACACTTCCGACATACTGCTATACATACACAAATAACTGGGAGTGGAATAACTATTACCATAAATACATTGGCGACAAAATACTTTTAACGATTTTAGAGAGTACAAACAGAATGCATACTTTGGAGACTGGAAAATCACTTGGACTGACCCTGGAAGAACTGAAAACTTATTTTGGTATAACTATGATAATGCCTGCTCTTAAATACCCTCAAATTGTTATCTATTGGATATACAGATTGAAAATCCCTGTTGTCGCTATGGCTATGAAACGTAATAGATTTTATTTCATTAGAAAACGTCTAAAATGCGTTTATGATCCTGACGTAACAACAGAAGAAAGAAAAGACAAGATTTAGAAAGTAAAGCCGTTGTTCGATCGTATTTTGCAAAGATGTTATAGGCAAAAGCTACCAAGGGAACTATGCATTGACGAAATGATAATCCCTATTACGGATAGATGCCCCGTGCATCAACACTGCCCGGATAAACCAAACCCCGTTGAGCTAAAAGTTTTTATCTTGGCTTCACCTCAAGGTGTAGTGTGTAGTTTATACGAGTTAACTACTATTAAATTCCTAAATAACAGTGAGTCCCTTTGACGTATAAAAAAAGGTGGTATTATAATCAATTTATATTAAATGCGGTCACAATGGATATAACGGTTTAATACGGAACTAGAAATTTATTGACACCGCAGAGTTTATTAATATAGGTTTTTACATACAGTCTATATTTTTTTACAGACAGAATATTGAAGTAAATATATGATTCTGAATTGCCCTTATATTATAGAGGAACAACGACTCAAAAATGTATTTATATATTTCATATTTTATTATTTTTTTAAAATATTTTTAAAAGATAACATAATTTATTTAATATTCGATGAATTCGTATTAAAACCAATTTCTACCTTGAAAATAGAGCGAATGACGACCGTTTTAGAATATTGATTTCTGCAATAGGTCGGTTATTTATCAGTGGAATATAAGTATTCATGGTAAGAAAAAAGTCATAAAACATGGTTAAAAAATATACGCTTTTTTATTAAAATGTTAAACGGTGCATTTTTTTGTTATTAGTAAAGATCGCAACTTCCTTCTCTTGATTCTCCTGATCTTTGCTAATAGCCCACCTGAAGATGTTGCAATACAACGAAACCTAGGTAGTGGTAAAGAACTTTAGTAAAGTAGAAATAATACTACATCACTTATCATTTAATTGTGAATAATGAATTTCTACAAAATTAATGCCAAATATATTCAATAATTGACTATTATTTATTTATTTATTATGTATAAGATAATGAAACTTTTTCACGTTTATATTTTTATTTGAGGTTTTTCATAACGATCTTATTACAACTTTGGACATACGACCTAAAATATTTTTGATTGTTAATAAGGTCGCTAGGGAAACATAATAAACATTAATTTCCTTATAATCAAACTGAAAGCTTTATGTGATTGTGTCTTAAAAAAATTTCCAAAAAAACAATCGAGGAAATAAAAGATAATAGAACTCATCAAAATAATTTTCAAAAAAGGGTATTTTTAAAGTTGAAAGAGAATTTTGATAAAGAACTTTCCCCTTGTTTGTTCATAACCTCAATAGATAGTGTTGAGTATATTTTAAGTCATATAATAACATTTTCCACCTATATATACGTACGTTGGTGAAATTGCGAGAGGTGAAGTGTGGAAGTGTACTTGTCAAATACGACGTCGGTATACTTTTAGCGTACGAAGTCACCGATATAGCTAATATTTTGACAAAATAGGTTCATATATTTATACAAAATATTTTATTTCATTAACATGAAAGGTCCTGACTGAAAGGAGTCATTAATAAAATAGTTGGGCAATATAAATCTAAAGAATTTTTGGGACCTTAAAAATGATTTTTCAGCTCACATTCAAATTAAAATAGTTTCGTAAATATTACACATTACCATATCATCGACAACTAGCCTCTCATTCACCTTTATTTCACCTAGAAATATATAACGATATAGCCTTGTTAGCTTATACATTTAAAAGCAAGTCTGAATTTTATATTGACATAGCGATATTGTCCTCGTTTCTGAATTGTGGCTTAATATTTGCTGTATATGTATCCATATAAATTCGTACATTTTCACCTAGGCGTATTGTGGGGGAAATTTTATTAACGTTTCAACCTGTGAATATGATTAAGCTGTGATCACGAACGACAAAGCAAACGAAAGGCTTAATTTCATTAAAACGCACGAGCAGAGCAGTGACGCTATAATCGTTGCTGTCAACAGATGTCTCTATACAGAGCTTGATATCGTAAGTATTATGTTGTATGAATTTACAAATTTTTCATTGGTCGTATATCATCACGCGTAGTATATCGATATGCAGATGTAATATGTGAAAACTTAGTTTTATTTAGATCACTTGTGAATTCCTTATATATATGAACAGTAAAGTTGGAAAATTTTATCAGTATGTTTAGGTACATGGTACAATGTTTATAGTTCGAGCCTCCCACAGAACATAATTTGAAGTAAATCCTGATAGCATATTAGATTTTGGCATATATATATATATATATATATATATATATGTGTGTGTGTGTTTGTGTGTGTGTGTGTGTGTGTCTTTTTAATTAGCTATGAGTATATTGCTTTATGATGTAAATTTCATGTTACATTTAGGTTATGAAGGTCACTCATTTTCCTGTCTCGTCTAACTGACAGACACAACATAACGGACGTTTTGAAATAAGATTATCTAGTGAATTAATAAAGCATTATTAATTAGAGATTCTATATATGAACTCGGTCAAATTACCGATAGATCTGTTCAGTTTGCGCTAGAAATTATTTTTGGTACTGCAATAAAATTGGCATGCGGAAGAACACTTCTTTTGCCACAGGGATTTTCATAATTTCCCATTCCCGAATCTTTGGAATAATTAAGGCGTATTTTTGTTTATCGGAACGAAGTTCTTTTACGCGGTTTATATTAGAGTGAATTGGCAGATCGTCACGTAAGGAAAAAGAGTTATGCCGCCTCTAGGCGTCCTTTTCCTCTCTTTCTCTCTGTCTCTTTTATCTCCGTCTCTTTCTATTTCTCAGTTGTGTGTGTGTGGGTGTGTGTGTTCATGCGAGTATCAGTTGCGAGTATTCATTCGAGCAGCAAGCATTGTGCGCGATGAGTTGTATTACCTCAATTCTAAACATAATTAAATAGTATTTAAACGATTTTATAATGATATTACAACAGTGAAAATGCCCAATAAAAATCATCTTGCAATAAGATTTTCTTCTCATCAGAAACATATATCATATTGATATCAAATGTCAATGTATTTTTTTTCTATTGGCTTTCTATTTAAGCCAATCATCTGCCCGAGAGTTTCCAATTGGGTATGTGCTTATTTGCATTATAAATTATTACTTTATATATTATTGTATACCTAAAATTTATGAATTACAATAAATTTTCAGCAAATTCATTTACTTATATTATTACTCTATCATTTATTATAATTATAACAAATTAATAATTACAATAAATTATCAGTATATTCATTTATAATCATTGTTAATAAAATTTTATTTAGTTTGATGTAATAACAAAAATAAATTTTCAGAATAATAAAATTTCAACTTAACATTAATTTGAAATTTAATTCAATTAAAAATTAAAATTTAGTTATGTTAAAATTAAAATATTTTTGTTTCAATTATTTCAAAACTGAATTATATTTAAAATTAATTTTGAAATTAAATTTGATTATTCCATCAACAATTTTTGTTTTGTTTTATTATTTTAAATTTTTTATTAAATGTAAAGTTAATTTTAAGTTTCCACCTAAATAGTTTTATTATATTTATTTTAAAATTGATTTATTAAAATAAACAAATTTAAAGTTAATTTTATGTTTAAATTTAATTATCTCAAAAATTAAAATTTAATTATTTATATTTTTTTAGGTTACTTATTTTAATTTTTTTAATAAATCAAATTCAAAATTAATTTTAGAATTAAATTTAGTTAAATTAAAAATGATTTATTTTTATTTTAATTATTTTATCTTAAATTTAAATATTTAAGAATTTTATTGAATATAATAAATTGTTAAATTAATTGAAACAATGAAATAAATGGAATTGCCGAATTTTTTTTGTAATTTCCAAATTTTTAATATTGGTAAATGATATAGCGAATGTTTTATTATGCTGAGATGATTTTATTCCTGTATATAATATAAATTTAATACATAATATATAGCGAAAGGAACTGCGTTCCAATCGGGTGTCCCAGGATACCGCTCGTTACCTTTTTTAAATTATAGACCTACTACAAAACAAATAATTTTTATTTATTAAAAGCTTTCATTTAACTTGCCTTAATGTGTATCTGCCTGCCATAAATATTTTGGTCGATATTTCACCCACATCTAGATGGGTTAGAAACTTGAAACTTGGCATAAATTCGTATTTCCAGTAACAACGATGATGACATGGCTATTATTTGGACATAACAATGGAAGGTGGGCAAAAGATCTTCTTTAAGTTGAAAACTAGGCCTGTTAAGTTTTGGGGTTGTTACTTGTCTTCTTAAGTTTCTTTGCTTGCGGGGTGGTGAAAAGATATTAATGTTTTTTTGGTATTTGCTTATTTGCACAGTTTAAAAAATATTTTTTAGAACAACTTTTTTCTGAAAAATATTTTATTTTCCTTAATTTTATTTACTGAATTATTTTTTAAATTTTAAAATAAATAAATATCCTATACAAACTATTTATTAATTTTTGTAACATTTTGTGTTACAAAAATTAATAAAGGAAATAGTCAAATCAAGAGCCAGTTTAATTTATTTATTTAAAGTTTTTTACAAGTGAGTATACATCCTACACACTAGTTGCCAATATTACAAATTTCTTTACAAAAGCTTTCGGTTACCTAAGAGCACATTCACACCACACACAGGAATTAATTATTAATAAATATTAATAAATACTTATTTACAAGTATTTTTTATTCTAAATTATTAATAAATACTTGTTTACAAGTATTTATTAATAATTAAAAGAAGGAACATTTATATTTTTAAATCTGGTTGATTAGTGGACGATTGCATATTGCGATTATGTTCCTGATACTGCCGACAACAACTATTTGTTCTTTAAAAAATTAATTTCAAAAAACTGCGCAGAGCCATAACTGTAAATCCCGTGGGGCTAGGTGACATTCACATAAAAATTCTCAAACTTATTGATGAAGAAAATAATACAATACAATACAACACAATACAATACAATACAATAATATAAAAGATAAATAATTGAAGAAAGTAATCTATTCTACTTTGTTTACAAAACCGGCCACATACCTTAAGACTGGCTGAAATCTAGTTTTGTGATACATTCTAAAAAGGAAAAATAACAGAAAATGTGAAGGGTTTCGAGCAATTAGCCTTTTGTTTAACAAGTTCCAAAACTTTTACTATTCATAATTTATGAACACATAACGATAAACTACGATGAACAGCTAAGGGACAGTTGATTTAAATTCTGAACTGGAGTGGGTACGAAAGAAGCTTTTTTCATAAATCTGGTTCTGAAATGAGTATAAATGAATATAATCAGGTGAATAAGTATAATATTTTCAGAATTTGGCTTACATCAAACTGGGATAGTAAGGTTAAGATCACACTCGTTTTGAAATTACCCGCAGTGATTTTGGAAAAATAAAAAAGGTATTCAGCAAACGTAAGAAAGTCACCAATGATGAAGTTTTGCAACGCAAATAATAATGATGGAATAAATTGCTGGGAGGAGGAAATCTAGTTGTATAAGGAAGTCAATGTAGCGTAATGTCTGACTGCTAATAATGAGAGCTGACTGTCAATCTTCACCAGTTGGAGAGGCGCCCTTAGAAGAGGACAGAAGAAGTTATTCAAAACAGGTGAGAAAAAGATTATATTATATCTCTTTATAATCAAACAAATTACAAGTGAAAACCATGCATTAATTCAAACTGATACGAGGGAGATAAACAAATCAACACTGAGCCCTCAGGAGAGCAGGTGCTGAATTTTCAATTAATCCTCAATGCAACTACAATACGACCTGCGCGGGGCGCACGCAGCTAATTAATCTTACTCAATTTTCTGTCTTCCTCACTGACATAACCTTTGTAAATTTAATTAAGCACATATGCTTATCAGTTTAAAGTTTCATTTCACAAGAGCTTTAGCTGAACTACTTTTTTTTGTTGTGAATCATTTAGTGTTATTAAGTTAGATATTACAAAAAAATTGTTAAATTGTTCTTAAAATAAATTGTAAGAGAGTAAAGAATTTAAATAAAGTAGAAATAACACTACGTCTCGTAGTTTCATTAAGTTGTGAAAAACAAAGAGAATACTTGTTTCTTTGTATTATGATTGACAACTATGCTTCTTGATATTCTAATTTTCTGTGTTCGAAATGTAATTAACTCGATCAATGTTTCGATTTTTGTACTAATTAAAATGAGCACACTTTAGATAAGTACATACAAACTATATTTAATTAAATTATCTTTTTATTAATTCGAAACTCAAACTCTCGTTTTTTTGTTGGAATTTTTATGGTCCACATAATATTATTTTAATCTCTTTCAAATAAGATTTATTAATGAAAAGTAATGATTAGGCTATTGCAGTTTTTAGTTTTATATGAAATTGATATATTTAAATTGCTAAATGTATTCGTCATAGAATGAGTAACCAAAATGGAGAAAAATAATAATTTCATAAATTCTTGATTTTACAATCTTGATTTCACCTTATCCGCGACGCTGCTAGCATGGAAGATGTAATATTTACATTTTCAAAAATTGAAAGTCGTCAATTTTTGAATTTCAGTACATCTCTGACGAAATATCTTTTCAATCTCTCCGGTATTGCGGCCGTCATCCTATTGACTATCTTAGTATTTGAAATTACGAAATGAAGATAATAAAATCACCAGATTCAAGACAGATTTCTGCTGAGAAGAAGTTACACCAGATAATTGAACCGAAGAGGGGAATAGTAGTTGGCAACAAACCTAGGTATTCAATAGCTGTTGTAAACAAATTTATATAGTGCCTAGATTATTCTCTCGTTTAGTGTTTTATCTACGGTCATAGTAGTGGCGAGATTTAGTAACAAAGATATAATGTGGAATTAAGATTATATGTAGCTTATCTAGTCCAGGAGATATAATGAAGTGATAGTTAAACATACACATCGAAGATGAAAATAATAAAAAGTTACAATTTATGTTTACGTGCATAAAAAGCGAAGTACAAAATACTCATACATGGAAATATATGATTTATTTTAAGAACATCTCAAAAATAATTTGTAAAATATAATTTAATAACTCCTAGTGATTCGCAATATAATCAAACTATTTAATGTTTATAAATCACAAACGAATAAAAACAAATAAAATAAATTTTTTTTTCAAAACTGAACTAAGGCTTTTGTTATGTATATATATATATATATATATATGTGTGTGTGTATATATATATATATATATATGTATACATATATATTTATATATATATATATATATTTATATATATATATATATACATATATGTATATTTTATACTTTAATTGAATATAACGTGTGTATGGGTAGGTGTACAAAACCTGTTTATTTTTCATATTGGTGATTCTCTGCATCAGATTGAGTAGAAAATGTTAAAAAATTATATGACAATTTATAAATATTTACTTAAAATCACTACTACATTTGCTATTCCAAAAAACAATATTATATTTTTTTGTAGACATATGCTTCAAAGATAATTAATTTGATTCACAGAATCTCTTGTTCAAAAAATAAACACGTTCTATTTCACAATGTGTAAAAATTTCTTAAAACCTTTTTTGGATTATTATCCTTACAAGTATTACCAAATGGCTTATTAAAAAGAAAAAATAACAATACTTTTGCCACCAATTATTAATATGCAAATTGTACACTATGTTTTTTTTTTTAAATTTCCTTCCAAAATATAAGTTGAAAATAACTTATGATATTTGTTAATTTATGTTTTTATTATGAAGAAATAATTTATTGTTTAATGAAAAAACATTTATATTTTAACCTTTTTTCAATTATAAATACGTTTAAACATTTAATTACAATAAACAGATATGCCCTAAGAAAAATTCCAACACCAAATAACCATGCGATGCACGTACAATACGAGGACATCAATATGATAGTAACTTTTACGTGTTTCATAATCAATTAAATAATAACCAATGTACAACATTTGTAAACTATAAATCTGTGTATATTTGAATAGGTTTTTGTCAATAACTCTAGTAAATCTCATAAACAGTTATCAGTACGGACCATGTGTAATTAGGTTTATTGAATTTTTTCTTAAAATCATTTTATTACCTTCTAGATTGTGCATAGCAATTTAATAACTTTTAAACTTTAATGCAGATTTAGAAATTTTACTCCACAACTTTGTTATATAAAATAATTATCAATATACTACTACACAAACGTAAATATCTGCCAACTCATTTTATCTTCATTCTCCATAATATCTTTCGGCAATTTAATTTTTAACATTTCATTTTAATGAACATTTCTCACAGACTTTTCTGCTTCAGACGCTTGCTACCACATTTTACGTTCATTAAATAATTAATTATATCAAAGTAGTCACTAGGTAAACTACTTTTCAACAATGATAATAATTTAATAAGTAGATGTACTTTAAATAATCATACACCCCTGGTTCATCAGGTCCAAGGTCATCTCGAGAAATTTTCTCCTAAAAATGTTCGTTGTGTATCCTTTGTTTTTATTTTCGTAATTTCCGGTAAAAAATAAAAATAAGTAAATGAAAAAAAAAATAACGAAATGTTATGAATTTAAAAATTATTTTAGACTGTTGCTGTAAAAAAAGAAATTGATATTAACTTTGACTACGAAAACTACATCGTTCTCAAAACTAAGTAGTATGACAAACGATTACAAATATTTAAAATAATAGATAAAAAATTAATTAGTCTTATTTGCCATTTTTTATTTCGATTTAAACTTACAGGTTATAAAAATCCCAAAACATATTGCTTTGTATATATTAGACAGACTATAAAGACTATATTAGGCTTGGTAAAATTGAAAAAAATAAATATTCCCTCGAAATATTTCATATTTATTATTTAATTGTAGGTTTACAGCTTGATAATTTTATTATCTTACTTTACCACGAATTGAATACTCTTGAATACTCTAAAATACAGTAGAATGTAGATGATAAGTAAGAAATGAGCCACGAGATTTATAAAAAAACCAATCAAGTGCGAGTTAAGCTCGCTCAAATAGTGTTTTGTAATGCCTTCTTAACATAATCAATATTTAATAAAATTTTAAATAATTAGGTAAGTATGAAATATATATATATATATATATATATATATATATATATATATATATATATATGTATATATATATATATATATATATATATGTATATATATATATATATATATATATATATATATATATATATATGTGATTTTCCTACATACTTGCTATGGTTTCTAAAACTTTGTTTCTTTTTTCATAATGTTAGGTTAAATGATACAGAAAAAATTAAATCCCACATCTAATGTGGCAGTGTCGTTTAAAATGCCTAATTATTAGATAATTTTAAGTGATATAACTTTAAAGAAATAAAATGCAAAGTAATAAACCCGCCCCTCATTTCCGAAACCATTCAATTGAAATGTTTAAAAATATAGTTTTTGTAAGTCTGGACAAGGGTTTTAGCCGCAAAAATATAAAAATTGAGTAAGCAAATGTGTACGAAAACGTATCAGTGTGAGGTCATACGTGCTGGACAGCTTTTAAAAGAATAGCTCTGAACTAAATAGTGTGATTAAGGAAATCAACCAGAGGGTATAACAAAAAAAATTGCATCCAAAATAAACAATATCGATGAAGTGAATTGTTGTTTTCAATATAAAATATAATTCCTCCAAAAATAAATAATCTCACTCAATTTTATTGGGCAGTCAAAGAAAGACAATTTTGTTGATATTTTTTATCGTTGGAAAACTATACACACTGCAACGTCAAAATAAACACTCATTACAACTTGACATGAAATGCAATTTGGTTACTTTACTAAAATTTCTTTTCAATTAAAACTTTGTGAAATTATTCACAACTTAACGAACAATCGCTTTTGAGTTATATTCAGTATCACTTCTCTTTAAATCAAACAGAGCGGAAGTGAAAACTATGTGTCGACCTAAACAAATACTTGAGGAGAGCTAACGAATCAATATTGAACTCTCACAAGAGAACCTGTTGAATTTTTAATTAATCTTCGAGCTATACGCGGGGTGTGCATAACTAATTGCCTTTATTCACTATTCTCTTTTCTTACGGAGATGTTATAATGCATGTTATGCATATGATACCATTAGATATTCAGCTTATTAGGCGTGTCATGTGAAGACGTACTGGTAAATGTGAGATGCTAAATTAGTTCAGATTTGAGGGAGGTATATTGAGGGCACCGTAAATAATTAGTTGCAACGTTGTGTATTTATGAACTCTGTGTCTTGATTAGGCTATTTTTTGACACATTTCCTTTTTATCCGTGTTTTAGCCATTTCAAGTTCTTTTGACGCGATAGTGTGTTCTTGATGGGTGAGAGCTTGGAAACGTAAAGAAAACATACGTAAGAAATTAATAACTATTTGTAAAAATTATAACAATTTCCTATTTATGTAGTTCAGTTAAAATTAATAGTTTCTGCAAATATTTTCCACGTTAAAGTGATTTATGTCCGTAATTATTAAAATATGAAAAATCATATACTTCTTGTGCAAACATTAAGAAGAATTGCATTTTTCCCGAATTTAATTTGGTACAGTTGTTAGAGCTTTATAAACTGGCTAGAGTAACCTTTTCAGCAAGTCTCGTTTAGCTTGCAAGCTTCATAAAATATTGTGGAGCAATCATTCAAAAAATCACTTATATTTTAAATATAATTTCCTATTTCTACTGAAAACCTGATAATATCAAAGTCATAAATATATTAAAATACTGATTTATTGATATCTATATTTTTACCTGGTCTCGACTTGGCGACGCTTGAATTTATACACAAGCAATACCGAAAATAACAATCAACACAAATCGCTCGAAACGATGGCGGAAATGTCACCCGGCCTGAACAAATGACTGACAAAAAATCCAAGGAAAAACTGAGAATATTTAAACCATGAAATTAAATCGACGTGTTAATAAGATGTGTTGCAAATTCGTCGATTTCGTTTCTGTGACATATTTTCAATTTCCCATGAAAAATCCATCTAGTTCATATAAACCATTGTGTACACCAGCGGCCTCAAAAATGTAATAAACTTCGAAGGGTAAACTAACTTTGATTTTATTAAAATAGGATGATAATTTGATGAAATTGTTCTTCAATATAGATATTTGTTTTACATATATACATGACGTAAAATTGAAGAATGCATAATTTAAAAATATGAAATGAAACTAGTCGGGGTAGTTAGCAAGAAATTTATTGTCTACTATATCTTTCGTAGGAATAAAAACATGGGGAATATTAAAAAAAATTATATATTAACTCTTACGAACATCCAACAGCATTTATATGTTTCAAAAACAATGGCGGAAGCCGGGTTTGTGTGGGTTTTCCCACTGCTTATGTTAGTGAGTTTATTGTAGGGGAGCGATGTAGGTTTTATTATATTTCCGAGAGTTATACGATGTACAAGTATTTTAGTGAGGGTAATAAATTAAATTGATGTTAATATATGGGGTTATACAATGCAAATGTTCTGGTGTGTGTAATATAATTAAATGGAAGTTATTCTCAGTAATATATTTATCTGTGTATCTGTATATGTATATGTATCTGAAAGTTAGAACAAGGTTATACCACTAATTCTACATATCTCCCGTTTTATTCATTCATTTGTTTATTTTTTTTATTTATATGTATATTTATATTTAGATATATAGTTGGGCTGAAACAATTTGAAGAGTAATGTAGTACCAATGTTGTCTAACTATATTATGTCTAGAGGATATTAAATATGGGTGATGATATTATATTTAGTTGTTCATTCAATATATTAATGTTTGTGTATTTTTTATGTCTGTTTATTTCTAATGTTTCTAGGACATTAAGTTTATTGCCTTTTGTATTTATTTGTTATATATAGGGGGCATTATCAGTATGAGGATGGTGGTTATTTTCAATGAGGTGTTTAGCAAAGTGAGATGTATCTGGTTTGTTATTTCGCCAGCTGGCAATGTGTTCTTTATATCTTGTGGTAAAATCTCTAATGAATCGTAAACAAAATCATAAAGTTAATTATTTTTTAAATACCAGGGCAATTTTAATAATTTACTTCCCTTGTATTCGTATCATAGGTTTATTATTATAAACTATTGAGAATATGTAGTACACTTATAGATTTTTATACCAGATTATATGTCAAATCATTATCAATCAATCAGAAATCTTGCTGTCATGCTTGAATCAATGAATAGAGGAGTTGTGATAACAGTTAATACGTAAACTACTTATCGTTAAGTTATATTGAAGAATATTAAAATTATTATTAATTTTTAAAAAAATTATTATTAATTGTTTAATAAATGCATGTAAATATCGGTTTTCTTGGCAATATCTTAATCAGTGAAGACTATATAAATATTATTTTAATAAATTTATACTATCAGTTTTTAGAGTTTCAATGTTTTACTAATGAAAGTACACATAATTTATTACAAATTTATTAAAAGTAATTTCATAATTGATCGGAAAATAAATATTCTATTTCGGATAAAACGAAAAATAATTTTTTGTTAATTTTCGTTTAGGTTGCTTAATTTAAATATCAATTCAAACCATTTAATAACAAGACAGACAGCTCAATGCCCTTCACAAATGCATTTAACATAGTATTTTATAATAGGAAGGCCTTTCATATTTGTGAAAAATGTGCATCATTGATTATAAGTTTTGGTACCAGAATTTATTACATTGTATTTATGAAAGCGAGTTGCCATTTATGATATTAAAATTTGGTTCATTTACCTAAATTTACATGTAGTTTTTAACGATCATTGCAATGGAAATTTTAATAACATTAAAACTTGTAATTATAAAAGACAAGGCAGATGATGATTTAGTTTCATAAATCCGCGCTCAGTGCAAAACAGCTGTAATATTTACACACTCGACCAATGAATTTGCGTTTAATGTCTGTGTTTATTAAGTCTATTCAACAATGTGGTTTAATCATTTGATAATTTAAACTCTCAATTAATTAATAAGTAAATTAAGTAATTTAAATACTCGAACCGTATATAAGAAATAGAGTTTTAAAAAGTCATTTTCTTATAATTTTTCACGTTTTTCAGATTCTTAAACTTAAAGGAAAATAAACTGTTAAGTATTAGTAGAACCCGTGCTCCCGGTAATCCGTACACCTAATCGAATATAAACATTTAACGTTATATTATACTAAACTTTTAAGCTGATTGTACTAACTACACGCTTCCTGTTTAAGGGCTCATGACGTCAAATTTAATTAATAAATGAAAATATTAAGGATTAATCCTAATAATACAGTAGAAATATAATCATATTATGCTTAATTTTTTATGAATATCGAACATATAATTTGAACTGGCAATACTTTTCATAAAAAAATATTCTATTCATCAGCTTCAATTCTCCCTTTTGAATGGAAGACTTTGTTTTTACGACCCAGACTATTTAAGTTAATGAACTAATAAGTAAATGTACATTTTAATATGCAAAGCTATTTTCCGATTTTATTTTAGTCAATTGTGTGGAATTTCTACGAACTTATGACAGTTGCATCTTAAACCTGTCGTAAGTTGGTCGATTTCTGGGAACTTTGTACAGATACAACTCATAAATACATTCGAACGAATGTTTGCGGTATTTACATACATATCTATATAGATACTTGCTTATATATAGACACTTAAGTACGTAAACACAGAAAACATCTAAATGAAAGAAAGTTTTAGCGATTTTCGGTAGGAATAATTTGCAAATTTCCATTTAAAAAAATGTATGAAATCAAAAATATATAATCGATTTGAAATTTTGATGAAGATTTATTCGAACTTTTCATATCAAAATCATTTTAATGTATATATATATTGTCAGAGTGGCGGTTTGGTATAAACAATTTTAGTTACACTGTAAATAAAAATAGAAAAAGACTTACCAGATTAGTTCGTTTGAAAGGTAATAGTAAATTTAGTGCTGTGCAAAACACAAAACCATTTTATTACTATCAATTTTCGCGAATTCGATCAATGGATCCGTGAGTACCGTGTATGTAATTATTTATGTCATTTGATGAAAATAACTCAGGTGAAAAATAATATCAAAAAAATTATCTGTATAGTTCTTTTCTTAGTCTGGATAGTATATATGAAACACTCTAACTTGATTTTAAATTATATTGCGAAGAATACTTAAAATTAAATAAATATATAACTTACCATTCACTCAATCGTTTTACATTAGGGGATTATATTTAATTTAATGATTAGGGCAAGGTTTTTGCAAGTTAAAAAGTAGTAACAAATTAATTAAAGTATTTTCTTTTAATTAGAACATTTTTGCGTCAATATTTCGATGTAGTATTTATATTACGTTCATGCATTAGGTAGTTCTTTTACTTTTCGTATAACTTTCACCGTTTATTTTTTTGATAGTAACTTTACTTTTAAAACTTTTTTTTAGTTTAAAAGTTTTCAATTGTTTAGAAGTATGATAGTAATTATCTTTTTTTTTTGTTTAGATGTAGTTATCTTATTTTTAATTATGATAAAAATAGATAACGATTATTTCGACAACTACTTAGACTTAGGTCTAATGGTGTTTGAAGCCACTGGTAACAATGTGGTGTTATGAATATCCTTTCGACATTTTTTCGGCTCCGTTAACTATTTCAGAAATATGATTATATTTACGTGGTTATCTATGATACATCAATTTCTAGTTTTTGTTTGTTTGGGATATGAAATAATTTTTTGGTTTTTACTTATAATTTTGCATATTTAATTTTCTTGGTCATTGATATTGAATATATTTGGCGATAATTTTGTAGAAATTAATTATTTACAATTAAATGAAACTACGTGATGTAGTATTTTTTCTATTTTTTTAAGTTCTTTATCACGATCTAGGTTTCGTTGTATTACAACAACTTCAGGTGAGCTACTAGCAAAGATCTCTACTAGTAGCCCACCTGAAGATGTTATAACACAACGAAACTTAGGTCGTGATAAAAAACCTAAAGAAAGTAGAGATAATACTACATCGCGTAGTTTCGTTTAACTGTTCATGGTTATGCTGAAAGCTGGATACAAATTTATGAGAATAAGCAAATTATAAAATTAGGAAAATCGTTTCCATTGTCCTTGTAATTAGAATTAACTCGTTTCATTATATTTGAAATAAAAAGTGAGAAATATATACATTACAGACATAAAGTTAGTAAGAAGTATAGTTATAATAAATACATCGATTCAAATTTAAAACAGGGTACAAAATATAAAAGGTGTCATTAAACAAAGTAATGATATTTCGAGTTTTGATCTTCAAATAAAAAAGAAACTTAATTTTAGCTCAGAAATTTATTGTAATATTCCAAATATCCTTAATGAAGCCCATTTCATTATATTTATCTTTGTCTGGTATTTTATTCTTAGTGCTACAGCTTATCTAATTAAATAATTATTACTCTTCATGAAAACATATTTCCTTTCAGTATGCAAGGAAAATATGTCAATACACTAGGATTATCTTAACTTAACCTTGGATTACTATGACCTTACGCTTTTTTTGAGAGTTGCAATTATAGTAACTTACTCAAACTAGATCCTCTTTCCCATTATAATAGAAGAAGAAACCATAATAACAAAACATCATTTTCCTCTATCCTCATAAATGATACTCACAGTGTCATTGTTATATTAGAAATTTTTGTTCACTTTTCTGCTACAAATTTTATAATCCATACGCTATTCAGTTTCCGACGGACTAGATACTTGAAATTTGTTCCGGCGACAACACACGAAAACAGTACATTCGATTTCAATGGAGATGGGATATGGGCCATGAGTCTTATTTACGATGAATGGTAGACCCATCGAGTTTTGGTTCATTTCACTTGTCATGATAAGTTTTTTCTTTGGGTTTTTTTTTCCGAAATAAAGCTTTGCTACTTTATTAATATACTTAATTGGCTAATAAGACTATTACCTACAAATTAGATACTTTTTGAGATAGATTGTCAAATGTTCTAGAATATTCTTTTTTACAAGTTTTAAACAGGTCGGTTAAGGACAGTAAGCACCTTGTCTTCAGTGACAGCTTCAAAACTTTAATTTGGATTGTGTGCGAATCATCAATTAGTTTCATTTGGATCGTGGTGCGAATACAGTCATAAACAATATATATATATATATATATATATATATATATATATATATATATATATATATATATATATATAGCATGCAACAGATGGTTCCACCAATATGAGTTATCAATAATTGATATTAAAATTTTAACAATGATTGATTGATTGATATTAAAATGTAACCTCGATGAACAAAAGCAGTTACTATAAGCAAAGTGATTAAAACAGTTTCAATGATGAGAATTAAGTTATACACGTTAATCCCACATGCGAGCTTCAATGGCGTAGTGTAGAAAAGCAGCAATTTCTTACTTACCATTTAAATACCATAAAAGCAATATTAAGGTTCAGGAGATATCAAAGTTATTAAGTTAATTATTAAGTTACAAAGTTATTTCCTGAGGGATGTATGAAGAATACAAAGATTTACTGTAAGTTACTAGACTAACTTGCCAACAAACTAATTAGTCAACAGGGCCGAATTTAATTTTGACATGATAAAAGTGGATTATATATTACAAAATATACCTCTTCAAGACTTACAGAAGTTGAACTGGATTCTGCAAGTACATTCGCATCAATCAGCCGCCATTGCTCCATTTACTTATCGCTTATTTAGAGTTCCAAGCAGTCTTTACACATTTACGATTATATGGGGCCTTTCAAAAAGATATCATGTTAAATTTGTTGAAATCAAGTCACCAGGTTTTTACTTTGAAGGCAAGTGATGTCTTCCTACCAAATAGCAACACGTAATAAACAAAGATGATCCGTATATTTCAAATCTTTATATTTTGTCGTTATATAATTACAATTTTTAGAGTTAAAGACTTAATTGACAACTGGATATTTAATCAAAAGGCGTGTACTACTTCACGTAGTTTACCTGTTCTAGATAACAATAATTAATCTTAAAATTAACTGCGTGAAATTGAATACTCTGCCAATTTAATTCAACGCATATGGAATGAAAATAAGACAATAGTGAGCTTTCATAAGGAAATGTGGCCAATATCATTGTGACCAAATTAATTCAAGTTCTTGCTTTTAATTACGTGTACGTACCAATCTATATGTTTCCCTTGAAATATTACCAGACATTCAGCATAATTTGCACCTCTTTTAAGATGCACAGTAATAATATTCCATTTTAATGAATGCGAAATGCTAAATCAGTTGAACTGTGAGCTCCAGAAAGGCGCCATAAATTATAATTAACCAAGACAGAGTCTGCTTGAAGTCACCTTGTTCACTTATTCCCATTCATATTATTGATCTATAATATGTACGCATATTAATTTGGCAAATGTGCCAATGCTTACAGCGCTAATTGAGAACAAACATAACAAAGTGAAAATGTGTGTAATGAGTTTAATTTCAAACAAGGAAAAGGCAACATTCCATTTAACTCGATGTCTTGTTCCATTGAGTAATGTTTTGAAAAAAACGCTTAAAGTACTTTTAATAGCGAATAAGAAATATATTTTTCTTTTTCTTCTCCATCTTTTAGGTAAGTGAAATTTATTTGTAAGTGCGCTTACTTTACTAGTAGCCCGATGTTTTTAAACTTATAGCTTTATCGTTTTATCAGACACGTACAATACTTAAGCTTATATTTTTTATGAATATTTTCTCTTTTGTACTTATCTACTAGTAATACGTAGCTTACACTTTTGATGTGAAACATCTATAGGCGCAGGTATAAACCGGATCGTTGGCGTGGCGACGCTTGCCGTCGCGACGGGTCGCCACGCTATACTAAGGTTTATATGTAGTAGAGTGTACGGTATGGCAACGTGTCGCCATGCGCAACCGACTACGCGACCCCCTCCTCACTCAGTTCGACGCTGTTTTTTATTACTCTACTCTACCTACATCTATAGGCACAGGTGTAAACCGGATTGTTGGCGTGGTGACGCTTGCCGTGGCGACGGGTCGCCACGCTATACTAAGGTATATATATATATTGTCTATATGTAGTAGATTGTACGGTATGGCGACGTGTCGCCATGCCCAACTGACTACGCGACCCCCTCCTCACTCAGTTCGACGCTGTTGTTTACTATGGTACACATAACCTGTGCTTTGTTATTTTTGTATTAATTGTAAATAAATGTTTATTAAATAAAGTCACCATTTTCTGTAAGAAATTTGTAATACTTTATTTTTTTATTATGCTATATTTAGTTCCTGTAATAATCTTGTCTTTTATGCATATTACTTGTACGAACACGATGTTTCACATCTGCCAGGCGTCCCGTGACGGCTCACTGTTTTTTTTACTTATATAATTGGAATTCAAGACTCTTAGATCTACGTCTCAGAAAAAAACTTAAATATACCCAGTGAATATATGTTTGAGAAAAGGATGCCCTTCTTAAAATTATTGAGTACCTTAAAAACTTTAAGCTATGACACCTGTGGAAGGGATTATATCTAGTAGGATTGAAAAGAAATTACGCATGTTGCGCATAATGAAATATTTTTATAATATTGTAACCTTGAAAAGAAAATACGCATATTACGCGTAGGGTAGTTTGATATACGCTACAGCAATTTTTATTACAAAGAAAAACAAAAGGAATGAGAGGATATGTGATTCAGGGGGAATCGATAATATCTTGTCTTGTAAAAACACAATACAATTCTCTTGTAAAAATACAAACAGAATCTTGTCTTGTAAAAACATTTTTAACAGCAGGAAAATGTAATTACATATTTTCCAGTGTAATACACATTTTCCTCGAAATAGTTATCACCTATCTACATCCCACATCATCATATTGTATAAAATGTAACCGTATCACCGTGATATATAAGCAAAAGCATCAAAATTGTTTTTGATTTTCTTAAAATTGATTTAATATGATCGTAATCGTAATGTCGTAACTTATCAAAATATATACAATTTCCAGTCATGCTATTCAGGTGACCTGGACAGCATGAATAAAAAATCTACGTCCCACATCATCATATTATTTAAAATGTAACCGTATCACCGTGATATATAAGCAAAAGCATCAAAATGTTTTTGATTTCCTTAAACTTGATTTAATATTATCGTAATTGTAATGTCGTAACTTATCAAAATATATACAATTTCCAGTCATGCTATTCAGGTGACCTGGACAGCATGAATAAAAATTGTATATATTTTGGTTTTTGTTAGTCTTGTCGTCATGGAATATGATAAAACAACTTATTTCGGTAATTAATAATTATAGCGTGATGTGGATATATATATATATATATATATATATATATATATATATGTATGTATGTGAGGGCGCGTGCGTCCGTGCGTGTGAGCGAGCGCGGGAGCGCACGTTTTGCATCATTTTTCATGATGTCGATAAAACGCATCATATTCTAATAGATATTCAAAAATTAAAGAAAACGGAAGGAAACGAACTGAAAATTACACTATTAAGAAAAAAGTTTCAAACGTATTTATTTCTTTATCAACGCAAGTAGCGTTGGCGTTATTATGACAAATACTTCATTTATAAAATCTATAATATTTGATAACTGAGCAAATATTTTTAGTATTCTTTTTTATTTAGAAGGGCGCTCGATTTTGTACCACAACCACCACTATTATTAGTGTGCAAGTTTCAATGTTTGTTGTCCAACAATTCCGCAGCTAAACAATGAATCATTGCTTTGTCATTTATTAATTGTATTATCAACGGCTTTTCATCTACGTAATATTAACACCACGATATACTCTAATATTAACAGGTTATTCAAAAACACCTAAGTCAAAGCACAGTTCACGTCACTTTGGTCGCTTGATAAAGTAAAGTAAGTTGATGTAATTTCGTTTCATTTATAAATTTAAATATTTAAAAAAAATATGCCCACTTCTCTTCTTATCCTCACAACATGCTCCTGCATAATGCATCTATAATATCCTGTATAATACATCTGCGAGCTGGAAGCGGATACGCTTGTAATAATGATTAATGCCATCCCTCAAGTTGTACTCCCGCGGGCTGCGATTATGTGAGACCCTGGCTGAGTCGGCGTCTTGTTTGTTGCGTTGTTTTTGCGGGGCTCAAACTTTCATAAGTGAAAAGTATTATGTCGTGAGTTCCTCGAGCCCAGATAATAACTATATTCGATTTATTATTAATTTTTTCATAACTTTTAAATGCGACTCAGTTGTTTTCATGTTTTCCTTTTAGAATGTGTTTTATGTGTATCTAGTTTCTCTTTTACGGTTCACGAGATCTAGTCACGTGAGCGTTGTTTCATTTCTATTATAACAAAATAATATTTGCCATTTTATATTTTTATTACAAGTATTACAAGTTAAATTTATAATTTTTTATACCCACGTTATTGGGAAAATATATTCAAAACTTTGTTAATAGTGAACTCTTTGTACCGCTGAATAAAATGCGAAAAAATAATTTATAATAAATTTATTAAAAAAATACCTAACCTAGGAAGGAAATATAAAAATACATGTGTGTCGTTCAACTTATTTTGCGATTTGCATATTTTCCTATTTATCGTAAGATAAATCATAACTGGATAATACATTTTTCGAAGAAACTCATTTAAATAAACACCATTTATTCGTGTAGAAATTGTTGAAACAAATGTATTATTTAAGTCACTATTTTCTTGAATGGTGTGGCTTGGGCGGCTAGTGCATCTGTGCCCATATACCCCTATGACCCCGCTAGGGCTTTAAGGATTCTTGTTAGGAATGAAATATTACAGATGTGATTTATTGAAAACGTACCTATATTCCTACATCCTGTACGACCCTTGATGATCTTTTTTGGTCGTGGATACTTCAGGTCCGTTATTACATCATAAAGAGGTAATTTTTTTAGAAACAATTAACGATACTATTAGGTTGCCAGTCATAATAAAAATACTAAAACATTTTGGTCAGTCGATTAGTCAGCCATTTACTTACATCCAAAATATATACGTGTTGTGATGCATTAATACATGTTTTGATACATTCAAAATCAAGCAAATGTTTCTTATTATAATTTCCATCAAATATGGAAATTTGATTAGATTTATTAAGATTATGAGATATGTATAGATTTTCTAATGTAGTTTTCTTAACTAAAACTGAGTTACAAATGAATACTATATAAGGATTTAAAATAAAGTTTATACAGTACATTTTGTTAATTAATATTATTGCCGTTATACGCAACGCAAGGGACCGACTATATGTAGAACATACGATATTTCAAACTTTAATATGCACGTCCTACAAATCTTATTTCTGCAAAAAAAAACAGCACGACTCTAGCTGACTCTTGTCTCTTTGTTAAAGTTAATGGAGAAAGGAACATAACATAAGCCGAACACCCTTTAAGGGAAATACTTTCTTCCCTTGTGTGGTAAGTCGGTTAAAATTTGGCTGCCGATCTTATCTGACAATTAACATTACGTTTACCCACTAACTACCAAATTTAGTCAAGCAAATTTTGCATAAGCCAAAGCCATTCAAATCTTCACCGATTTAGCATCATATGCGTGAAATTAGCGTGGTATATCTTTTAATTTTCATAAAGATTTAAATTTTGTTTATCTTATGAGAAATTTCACAATTTTTGAGATTTATTAAGATTAAACAAGGTAAGTTTTAGTTAATATTTTAATTAATATAGTTTTTGTATCTCGAAATAAATACGGACATTTTAGGTGAAGAATAAAATGATATGCTTGTTTACTTATTTATCAGTATGCTTGCCAACTTCAGTCATAATTTTGAAACCATTATTTATATTCTGTATAGAAATTCATACAGGAATGGAATTAATTTATGCATAAACAGTACAAATAATCGGGAAAATAATTTAAGTTCCATTAAATATTATTTGTTTTGATAACGTCTTAGGACTTAGCATTGAAGAGTGGAACAAGATTGCCCCAGGCAATAGCCGTTCAACACTGGTGCTATAAAGAAGTCCATATCTGTAACAAAGCAGTAGTAGGCACGACTTCTTAAACAAGCGGCTGATGTCCTTCAAGTAGTAACAGATACTGATACACATAACCACGTATAATAGCCACGTGCATGACACGTGCCTCGATGATTTTTGGTAAGCCAAGAATATTTTGGTATGGCAAACAAAATATATTACTTATACAAATTTGTGAATAATTTACTTCATGCTATTTTCATGAAATATTTAATAATAGCTCCTTTATATAATTTAAGAATAGGTAGAAATACTTTTCTAAAAAAATGATTTGATCTATACAAAAACTACTACTTCTAGCAGCGAAATGAATGAAAAGAGCCATACTATTTGCTCTATGTCAAAATTAAATAAGTTTAATACAAAAAAAAATTAAAAATAAAAACACGACAAGATAGTAATTCCGCATACAAATCGAAATTTGAATGAAAAATTAACCATTAAAGAAAAAAAAATGTCGTTAGTCAAAGCTCTCTCATATGCATGTTAAGTGCAGACACCGTAATTATAATTTAATAAAACCGAGATAATCAACTTTTAGTGCTTCGACTGACAAAATATTGAAAACTGTAGATACAACGGATCAAACTGTAGATACGACACTTAATTAATAAACATATGATTGAAAAATCAATCACATATTTATTAATTACTCCAAGAAATCAATTAATCTATGGCATTTCCAAGTTCAGGATATCGAAAGGAAAAGCTTTGAGATCAATACCTCAAATTTGAAGAAATATTGGTTTTGATGACATGACGCGCAGCAGTCTGGACCTAATATTTTACTATTTTTGGAAACGAAAACTGTAAATATATTTAGAAATCAGTTTTTCAGCTAACACGGAAAGACAAACCAACGTCTGCCCTCGTAGTCTATATGGTGAAATATTAATTAATCCGAAGGCAACGACAACAATCCAAATGTACGGAGCACATAACTAAATTCTGCGCAAGTTTTTTTTTTCCACTAAAAATAATAAGATATATCAAATTATATATTACACGTGTAATGCAAAAATTAGCATATTAATACAAATGAGGTTATTATGCGATACTTGTAAAAACTCAGGATGCCAGTGCTCCACACTAATGAATGTCAGATATCAAACCAGTTAAATTGTGAGTTGAACGGGGCTCGGGAAAAGCTTCATAAATATTTAACTCAGGCTAAGTTTGTCCGAAGTTGAACTTGAACAAACCTGTTTATGTTTCTGATAGTAATTGCCAATAATTTTTTTAGAATAAGTCTGGAAAACGAAATCAGGTTTAAGAAAAATGAATGAAAACAACATGTTTGGCAGTTTCACTTGAAATCTATTAATAACTTAACGAAAGATTCCTTGTTTGTGATATTATTAATGTAAAGAGCCAGAAAATTTGATCAAACAGATTTCAAATTTCATATGATTAAGAGATTTAAATAGATATCATTTCAATTATTTTTTATGGACAATTATATATTAAACATTCAACAGTCTCATACAGATGATTAAATTTCCGTTAAAAAATATGCCGAACTAAAGAAATATTTTTTTTATTTTGTTAAATTTTTGGCTAAATAAAATAAATTATAATAATATAAATTTGGCGTTATTTCCTTTGCCAAAATCAGTCAAAGTATTTGGTCCCGTTGCAAACTTTCTCATTATGGATAGTTTAAATATATCTATAGTTAGTAAAATAAATGTTTATATGTATAGTTTGTATAACTAAACTTTAAATTCAAAGTAATATAAAACATCATGAACATATCTCAATAGCTAACCATAAAAATTGTTCACATGGAAATTTTAGGGGTGGCAAATGAAATTCCGAAAAAAAAATTCTTTTATTCCAAATAAAGTGTGGGATAGCAATCGAAAGAGCTATTTTTAAGAGTCCCAGAAATATATTTTTCATATTTTAGGTATTATGTCTTCAGAGATATATTGAAATATATGCAAAAGAAATGTTCTACTCATTATTTCCAAATATACTTGATCTCTTAATTACGAAAAAATTGAGTTTTTAGAAACCTACGTAAAGTTTGTGCAAAAGTATGGTCTGTATCCAAGATCATATAATTTGTGAAATTCGGTTTTTGTAACGCCTGTAAAAAGACGTATAAGGGCAAGCAATGTACTCGCGTTGAGAGAAATTAAATTAAAGCTATTTGCAAGCTTAATATAAATTCGGTGTACCATTAAATGATTAAGAGGGTCTATATGTGCAAGGAAATCTCGTAGTAGAAGTCTTACCCGTACTTAACAGGTTCTTTTTTATTTAACTGATATGATTTTTTGCCCTTTAAGTACATTGCCCAGTATATTTTTCACGAGTGCAAAATCATCGTGATTTCCTTAAAAATATAAGTCCTCGTATAATTTTTCAATAAATTATAGGTTACTTTCTAGTAACACTATAGCTTTCCATTAATTATTAATAAACTTCTAGTAACATTATAGCTTTCTATTCAACTATAGGTAAACTTCTAATAACACCATAACTTTTCAGTAAATTTTACATAAACTTCTAGCAAAAGCTATAGCTTTTAAATAAGCTACAGGTAAACTTCTGGTAACGTCATTTTTTTGACAATTTTGCCCTTAGCAATTTTTGAGTTGGTAGAACACATTTTCGTCGACGTTCTTTTTAAGAGTTATTTTACTACTAGGACTTGAGCATGAGTTATTTTATGCAAAATTGGGGTACACATAACTCTGGAATCTTCATAGCTTGCTCTTTCAATCTATACTTCATACAGTATAGGAAATTAAAATAAAACTGGATTACAATCTTTTCGCCTCTTTAAAAGAAATAATATTTTATATTTTTATTTATATAAATATGTTTGACTATTAAAATTTGAGGTAGTTCATATGCTTTCGAATTTTGTAAAATTTCAAGTTTTAATTTATTCGGTTGGTGATAAAAATGGCATGCGCATTAGCAATGACGAAGTTAGAAAATAATACTTTCGGGTCTTTAGAGTTAATTCGGAGTCTTAATACTCCATACGATTCTTTTCACGTAAAAATAGTAAATTCATTAAATATAAGTTTTAGTAGTATTAATAGTAAGTCATTAAGATCCTATAGACTTGTTGTATAAGTATTTGGTAATTTATATATAAGTGTTGAAATAGTTGCCAAAATTGAAATAATTATTATTTTTCACTAAAGAAATATATTGTCTAGTATGATTTTTCTTTTGTTTTGTTTGCCTAGTATGATTTTGATTTTGTTTGATAAGAAGAAAAAATAAATGAAGGAGACCAGTTTTAATAAACAATGGAAAATAACAAATGCAAATGCTTTACTAGTTAAACTTAAAATGGATCGAGTATTTTAATATTTTGTGCAGATTTCTATTTTACGTATTTGGGACAAAATTTTTAATTATTTTTGAATGCACTTACTTAAAATTATAATTAAAATTAAAAAAAAAATGTTGACTCCTTATAAAACTCTTTTTGACAAAAATTCGTGCTAAATATATTTTAGACTTTTCGTAATCGTTTTCACATTTATGCTAAATCCAATTTAATTAGTCTTCACGAAATTTAGAATCGGTTTTGGCTTTGGATTTTAACCGTCTTTTCAGATATATATATATATATATATATATATACATATATATATATATATATATATATATATATATATATATATATATGTATATATAGATGGATGGATGGACAAACGAGCGAGAATGTTATGACGTCAATCAGACTCTTCAGTAATGAAACCCCAAAAATTAAAAATCACAGCAAATCTAGCGATATCAGCGACAAGATTATATGTACTAAAATTCCGCGTACAGCAAAACTCAAAATAATTTGTGTAGATTGTATGAATATAGCATTTATACTCTATAAATTAGAAAAAAATTGTAGATAGATGGATGTACGCATTAACAAAAGGTTTAGGGTTTTGATAGGACACTTGGACCGTTCGTCGAACGGGACTGGGCTGGTGTTATGGTTGGCTGTAAGAGGTTGGTCTCGTAGCAATAAGTCCGCCAAATGTAATAATTTGATACATTAAGGTAGATAAAGAAATGTAGATCATACCCCATGAATTCGGTTCTTTCGTATACAACAAAGTCTCAAATTATTACTATTCTGTAAAATACGTGAAAATTTAATCCGGAAAGTTTCATTTATCGAATGTTGAAAATTATATAAGAGTACTTGTAACTTATAAAAAAAGTTCCTCACTGCTACCAGCATTCAGAAAAACTTTTTTTTTCATTCAGAAAAAAATTTTAAAAACTGAATGCTACCAGTATTCAGTTTTTACCATTTTCTTTGTGTGTAAAGTGTTCACACTCGACGAACGCCCCTCGGCAAGAAGGTTTTCAAAGCGGAAAATTATTGAGAAATCACCGGCCGCACGACAGCCGCCGAGGGGAACTTACACCGGAACAATTGATTTCCCTCGAGGGTTATAATGTTCTACTATACAACTTGATGTTAAATTGTTATCGTTATTGGAAAATAATTTATATGACGGCAAGTCCTATGTCTTGTTTATAGATGCATTAATGTGGGGTACTGGGAAAAAATCGAAGGCATGAATAAATGTAATTATAAGAGAAAGTTTTTTGTGGGATAGTTAAATTAAACTAAAATGCAAATATTTTCATTAAAAGTTTGAAGTAAAAAAGTTATAAAATGAGCTCCATCTATGTTACACAGTTATGCCATAATTTATCAAATTTTAAAGTTCTACTTAAATTGAAGTTTCACTGTGCTCACATAATGAATCGAAGCGTTAAGTTTTAATAATTTAATATTGGTCTTAACAAAGACGATTACTGATATATTTGCGTAGAAAATATTAAGTAAGTTATCACTATTATTTTGAAACCGGACAGCTAAGTTTTGCAAGCATTTAGCAGAGATATCTGCACAGTGGGGCTAAGTTACAATAATATTGTTTTGAATGAAATTTTAGTAGTTAATTCAGTTTTGGCAGTCGGCTGGATAAATAAGCATTATATTTCTTGACATCGCATCATAGTAAACCGGTGGTTGCTTTTATTGAATGGAATATTATGAAATGTATAATTCGGATCTAGTAATGTCATGAAAAATAATACTGAGTGACTAGTAAATCACAAATATTATATCCAACAATTTTTAAATGATTACTTAAAATATTGTGTGCTCAAAATAATTTTATTGTTATAAAAATATATATTATAAACTTAACCTAATATAATAAATTCTAAAATAAGTTTAATTGTTTGTTCGTTTCTTCCACTTTCACAACTCAAATGATCTACTCATTTTCATGAAATTTAATATGCACATAAGCTATATAACGAAAATGCATACATTATACCATTTTATCGCGAAAAAAAATAATTTGTGACGCGAAACTTGTTAAGTCATGTGTTAATTTTGACAGCTAAAATTGTGTTGACTATAATTGTTTAAGCGAAGGAGGTGTATCCAAAAATTAAGTAAGGTGAAGAAATGGGAAGAAAAAGAAGTAGGAAGAAGATAACCTTTGACTTAATACTTTTTTCTGTTAAGATATATTTTGTGTTGTATGGAAATGTTATTAAAAAAAGCATAACTAATCTAACGAATATCATTTTATTTTTCTATTAGCCAGGAATCAAACAAGAATTAGTAGCATGATGTTATTGATATAAAATAGGTCAAACAGTTTTCGTCTCATTTCTTTGTTTAAATTCGATTATTGGTGCAATTTCATTGTGTCATATTTAATCATGTAAATGATTGCAGGTTTATTTTAGATAGGTATAAATAAATAATTTTGTGATAATTAAAACAAATGTTTCATTTTCTTCTGTAAATAATTTATTCTAATTTAAATAATTCTGAATTAATTGAGTTAGGATTAATTTAGTCTATTAAAATATACGCACTTTATTGAAGAGTTATTGTGAATTTGAATAACATATAATTTTGTCGATTTTTCTGTTATTAATTTCCATTAAATCAAAGTCATTGATATAGAAAGATAGAGCTAGCCAATTTTCAAGGATTGGAGAACTGTTGTATATATGTATATATAATTCTGAGTTAATCGAATTAGGATTAATTTAGTCTATTTGCATATATTATTTGCATATATACTTTATTGAAGAGTTATTGTGAATTTGAATAAAATATAATTTTGTTGATTTTTCTGTTATTAACTTCCATTAAATTAAAGTTATTGACATAGACAGATAGAGATAGCGCATTTTCAAGGATTGGAGAATTGTTAGATCAAAAGTTTTTAAAATATACTTTGAACAATGTTGAGAGTATATATACTAGTAATATTTATTCCATGTCCTTTCTTTGGCGTGCTTAATATATCAATTTATTAAAGAGCAAAGAAATATAACGATGAAAATAAGCGCTTTAAATAAATAAAAACTTAAATAATTTTATATTTTTGACGTTTTTAGGAAACATGAAAATGGACTTGTAGTAATATTTAGAGTTTATTTTATTGTAATTTGTACACCCCACGAGATTTTCGGATTTAATACGTTTAAACAGTTTAATAACTGTTTAAAATTATATTAGTACCAAAACTACAAAGAATAGCTCAGCTACAAAGTATGTACATAAATAGATTGCATTACATGTAGTTTAAATCGTGCAATAAATTTTACACTTGGATATATATTGGCAAAATGGGCATGTCTAGAGATGAAGTGTGGAGTGATGTAGAAGAGGTAGATTCTTGAGTAAGCAATCGGGAGCTTCTAAGTAATCCGACGAATAGATCGTGAAGTAGCTGACGGCGTCTTGGAATACACCACTCAAAACTTGAAAAATCCAAAACCATATTCATTTTGACGACATCAAACGAATATATTGACATTTTTTCCGTCAGTAAATAGTTAATGTTTAATTCAGAATAATTGACTATATTTTGTAATGTTTTCTAAAAATTTATAATACCATTAGATATAAATATTTTGTTATTTTCGTTTCTTGTTAACGATTCTTGATATATTAAAAATGAACAAATGCGGTTCAATGTAGGTTGTTTTTTTATTGTAAATTTTGGTTACAAATTTTATTTTATTTTTTATTCCTTCATTATTATCCATCTCTATTTTATTTGCTTATTGATTTATTTATTTTTATATTTACATAGGTTATTGGATCTAATTGTTATATATAAAGGACTTATTGTTACGAGAGCATCCATAAAATTGTATTGTTTTTGCAAAATTTAATTTCAATTTGACGAATGGAAGTTATTCAAAAATTATTTGTAATATTGGTACTAAACTTATAAGTTCACGTATTAAGAAGCAAAGTTAAATAAAAGTTTGTAAAACACATTTCCAACGGGATTAAATTAGTTGAAACCCTCAATTTTTTTTGATATTTCGAAACATGTTTTCCAGTTTTAATAAAAATACATTTAACTAGCTTATGTTAATTCGTGAGGTGATTTTATATCCGTAGGGATATTTCATTTAATAAAGTCATAATGCAAATAATAAAAATTAAAAAGATTAAAAAATAGGAAATATTTTCAATCCTTGCACATTTAGAAATTGTTTTCAATTTATATGTATTGAGCTACAAAAAATAGTTTTTAGGTCTCTTTAAATCAGTCTTGAAAGTAAATTTATTAGCATATTAAATAAAATAAAACATTGTGAATTTAAACACCTTTTATATGCTTTTATAACATGTATTACCTTTTAAATTTACTTTAAAATTAAGCATTCGAAGTTATTCGGCTCTTTGAAAAAAAAAGATATTTTATATTTCGTGGTAAATTGCAAAAATTTAAATGAATTTCCGGAAAATGTTTCCCTAGATGAAACTATGCACGTTACTTTGACCAGTTTTAGAGCTACAGCTGAGAATATATCTCAGTTAACCGTGTAAGTAGCTTTGTTGAGAAATGTATGAACATCTTATGCAAGTTCGTATATTCCATGTCTTAACTAATTCCATGTCTTAATTCACGAAAGCAAGATTTTTACTAACTATTAAAATAGTAACGTTAGTATTAAGATAATCCAAACCATCATAGAAAGAATACATAAATGCGTATATCTTGGTCAATAAGTTGTCAAGGGAAAAGAAAATTAAAGTAATCGAATAGACCGGCGCATAATACTAGCGTGGTCAACTTACTACAAAATTCAATTCGAATTCAAAATACAACTTAGGATTGAACGGAAAGCTTGAAATATGACCAATGAATTCTACCAGTATATACATATGAAACTAAAACCTGGGTGTTTGCAAAAAAATCTTTTCTGGAAGGAAATTGGTAGGAGTCATGCTGAGAGACCCAAAGGGAAACGAGTGGCTTAGCGAGAAGAGCAGGGTCGTAGACGTCATCAAATGTATTACAAAGGTTGAGTGGTAACGGTCTGGTCACGTCGTCAGAAAGTAGGACTCGTGATGTAACATGGTTGTGGATTGAAGAGAATAAAGTGAAAAGTGCCCGCAAGGAATGCCATATATCTATTGGTACTGACATCAAAAGAACAGCTGGAATGAAATGTTTGAAAAAGCATTAAATCCAGCGAAGTTATCTAGAATAAAGTAAGCCTACACCTCTATGGTATAACAAAAGTTGACAATATATGTCGTCTAAGAAGAAGAAGGTATATCATTTGTATTTATTTCAGTTTCTCTCTTCTTTGACTATGATATTATAAAAGATTTTGCGTGATATGTAACGTGATGATATACCCCCTGACTAACTAATTGACTCATCGAGAAATCTTTAGAATTATAAGGCCTACAAATTTAAAGAATCGGTGATTTAATTTGATAGTTTTATTTTTCTCTGTTTCTGCATGCTCACTAAGAAAGGATTTTTTAAAATTAAATCACTAGAAGTGTGAAAATAGAAATGAAAATTTATGGGGATTTTGGAATATTCAGAGATATGAAAAATTGCGTTCAAATTTTCATATAGGGAATCTTTCATCGTTTTTGGAAAATTGCTAATCTTCAATATTGACATGGAAAACTAAAACTGAAGTCGCTGTCAATGAATTACGAAGTTTTGTTTAAAAATAAATCAAATAGTAAAAATACTACAATCATGTCGATCTGCTTGTGCGAATGTATTCAACTCGAATATTATGGAATCTACTAGAATTTTATACAGGTTATAGATATTATTTCGCGGACGAATTTCTTTGATCATAAATAGTCTGAAATTACGACGACAAGAAAATTATGTAGAAAATTAAACACAATCTCCGCCACAGGGGCGGCGAAAAGCAGCGGGTTGCAGAAATAAGTGGAAGCGGCGGAGCAACGTGGGGACAGAGCCGGAGCGGGATTTAAACTGAACTAATTATTTGTGTCTAATATATGAGCATAAAATAAACGCATTAAAATATTACCCTTGCATTTCTGAAATCTATGCAAACGAAGTCGCTAGGTATCGTTGTTATTACACAAAAAGGGGAATAAAATAAAATTTAGTCATTGTATATGGTACTACCGTCCGGGCTTTGCCGAGATAAAATAGTGGCGAGGGTTTTCTATTTAGTAACGATATTTGCGTAAGCTGGATTTATAATAAATCCAACTTACGCAAATAGGGTATCATACCATTTTGTAGCCATATACGGGTAGCAAAATAGACGTGAACTCAGTACTATGCATGCATGTGATGCGAGTGCAATTTCTGGTTCTACATAATTCGCGCAAATCATATTATTGATGTTGAGTTTTTTTGTTAGCTAATGACAATAAACAAGATGTGACATTATTCACATATCTTATACAAAACAATCTTTGTTGTTTCACTGCCATTAGTATGTTGGTTCTGATTTTAATAACTAAATCCTTTCAACGGCAACAAAATAAACCATTTCAAGCACTTCGGAAATAACAATTTGAGAAATGATTAATTTTCGAATTTGAAATTGAATAAATTTTAATTTCTTCGCAATTTCGGGAACTAGGGGTTTAATTTTTCGCTTCGATGCTCATCATTAAAATTATAGTCTCGTGGAATTGTTTACGTGCGATTCCAAAGTAATTTCCACCTTTCATTTACGATTTGAATGAGCCTCTAGTCATACCACTCCTTTCTACCGTTAAAATTATATTTAGATTACAAAACTAAATGGCCCAGGGAAAAAAATGTGTGTAGTAGGTAGGCTGTGAGATAATGCAGGTACATTATTCCATAGGAGCTATTGTCACAAGAACATTTCGACACATGATTCCGTATAATAAAAAGAAAAAAATATTTTGAAAAAAGAAATGTTTTCTGTAATTAACTTTTTTGCCTTTTTTCTATTTAGAATAATCGAGCAAATTACACTCATAATGAAAATTATCTCAACTAAAATATTTAGTGAAATTTTAAATTTTAAAAATTTTCAGATCGATTTTAAAGTTTTACTTTTGCGGGAATAATAGAGCTTGATATAATAAATGTATTAAAGACATTTTGTGAAGCAGAATGGTTTTTTTTAATTTTAAATTTTCAAAGAGACTAATTTATCAAAATTATTGACGTTCGAAATGATGAGATGAATCAGCTCTGTGAAAATGTGTCTTGAGAAAAAGTTTATTTTTCTAACTCTAGTATAAAATATTAAACCAAATATAAGAGTTAAGTTGATGTGAACAAATTACAGTAACAAGTGAAATGCAAAGAAATTACCATAATTTAAGTGCCATAAATGACACAATTTATATAGTTCTACATTAGCTTACGAATTGCATTATCATTTTTCCCTGTATTCTAGATTTCTATTGTCCTATCAGTTATTTTGATATTTCATAATTTTTATTTTTGTTTCGACGGTTTACTCATTTAGTAGAGTTGCTCTAAGACCTTGTGAATATGACTTAAAACAAAAATAGAGAAGAGAGAAACATAAGACAGGGTTTACCTACTCTGTGGCTACAATTAGCTACAAACCGGATAAAAAATTCCCAATCCGTACACCGTAAAACTGTAACAGAGTTATGTAAGGATATTTTTGTAAAATCAGTGAAATATGGTATCCATGAGGGAGGCATTTCAGAAAAATTAGGAGAATATAACTCATTAAGAGATATTTTGGTTAAATTAGTAGAATTAATTACTTAAATTGAAGATATATTTAAAAATTTGGGGAATATGGTTTTTAGGCTTATTTGAATCCAAAGTGCAAAGTGTGAATCTTTTCATGCATTTGATCGGGTATCACAAAAGCTACTAAACTAAATTTAATACAACTTTTATTGAAATAATCTTTGTGATATCAATTAAAATTTAGGCTACAGTTTGGGATTTTTAAATGTTTTTTTAGGAATGTGTTTTCTACCCGTTTACTTGTATATCTGTTTGTTAAGATATACTCTAAAAGTTACTAAGCCGATTTGATTTGCCCTTGCTTGAACAAATGAAAATAACAGGAAATTATTAAACATCACTATCCTAAAACACTTCGAATTATATTATTAGAAAACAGAATGCGATTTGTCGAATTTTTTATAGTGTTTTTGGTAACGAAAACACTTGAAATGGAAATATTATTGCTGGAGGAAAACTCCACCACAACAACAAAAATATACATGAGCGAAACCACGGGTAAAATCTAATCTATTTCTAGAATCACACTGAATGTATAAATTCACACAAGTGCACGCCGTATCGCTTTTTGCACATAAATATCTGCGCAGAACCTAACAAACGAAACCATGTTTTGTGTTCCAAATTCTTGTAACTTATAAACCGGGTAGACTATTTATTTGCCTCAACACCAATTAAACAATAAAGTCCAGATATATATAAACACGCACACACATATATACATACATATATATATATATATATATATATATATATATATATATATATATATATATATATATACGTATATGCATATTATATATATATATATATATATATATATATATATATATATATATATATATACTAGTCCTTCCTCTTTACAACCCTAGACGTATAAATGATGCCGTATGTCGGATCGGAGTAACATTCACTTTTTCCGAAATGAGTTGATAAAGACCTTTGACATAAACAACTGTTCTACTAATAAAAACGATTTGCTAGGGTTTAGACTTATGACCGCATTAAAAGTGTGAATGTTGTATTTTTGTATCGATACGAGAATTAAAATTTTGTTTCGAACTTGACGAGCAATCTCAGACTTTTATGAGCAGTTTTATATCCATTTACTATCTAATGTTACTTTTCTTTAATATATCAATCTGTTTTACAGAAGTGATGAACTACATACAATTCCTTTAATTTAATACTTGCAACATAAAAAGTAATCAGAATTTCCAATTGAGTTAGGAAACAAATAAATTATTTTTCACGCGGAAGGAATAGTAAAGTTAAAAGGTTCTATTGGACACAGCATATTTTATTTGAGAACCGAATATATCGATCATGAATAATATCGTGAGTTCGTTCTATGAAATCTTGGTAATCATGTTTGAAGTTCAGTAGTAAAGGCGAGACTTGCTGAGCGTTGTTGAGCAGCATCATTCATTAGGTATCACGTATAGGTTTTACTTTATTAAATATAAACATTTTGACCAAATGTGCATGAGAACAAGTGCCATATAAGACTCCGCAGTTTTCTGTATCTTCTGAAATTGTAGATGCAAGTTAGTCGACATAATTTTACTTAAACGCTCCAATTATAGAATTTATAAGAATTTCGAAACTCATGATTAAACAATTAGAGCATTAACGGACACATTTTATTCTTAAAATGCATTTTCAAGAGTAAATTGGTAAGCCAAATCTTAATTCCATTTTAAAAAAATGGTCCAAATGACCTTAAAATTATAAATAAATATCTACCATAATTAGAATTATACTGTAAAGTCATCCTGGGTCGCAACGACTCCGAGCATCTTGCTCTCACAAGTCTAGCGGCTTTCCCTCAGAAAACCCGATGACGAAAAAATAGGAGACCGGATTATTTCCACCGCCACCTGAATTATTTTAAAACCTTAACAGAGACCAACCCAAATTCGTATAAAAAAGTAGATCGCCAAGATCCCCTAATAGTTTCCCGTGTCTGTCATCAAACACATCTACCTTATTAGGTGAATGCGTTTGATGACAGACACGGGAAACTATTAGGAGTGAGTTAAAGAATGTTCCTTCGCAATGAGCCATTCACGACCTATAGTTTTTCAAATATATTTTTCGTGAAACCTCTAAATTATTCATCATGATCGGTCAATTCTCAATCAAATCATGGTGACAAAAAAAAAAAATTAAATAAAGGATAAGGATAACAACCAAAAGTGCAAGTCGATCATGTTCATAACTTAAAAATCAGTAATAATGCAAAATTTCTTTGAGTCTTCCCCAATCTCGTGTTCATAAAAATAAAAGTTGATTGACATGTTCGTGCTGTATTTTAATGAATCTACGTATTAATATTCGAAGAGAAAATTTTGTACCCTTTTTAAACATTTTGCGTGCATGGAGGAGTGTTAGATTTGGCAGAGTTAAAGTTTATAAGGAGAAGGAGTTCAGAAAGCTAAAATGTATATGTAATATATCTATATATTCAAACGTCAAGAGAAAACTTTGCACCCGTTTTAAGCATTTTTCGTATATACTTAAAGTTGATGTAAAGAAGCAGTGCAGAAAGTTAAAATTTAAAAATAATGTGTGATAGAAGTACATTAAATTTTATACTAAAATACATTAACATATTCATTGATCACGTTCAACAAAGAAATATTCATTGTTTAGGTTCATACTGTCAATGTCAAACACATTATAGTCTGTGGTCATTTAAGTTCGAATAAAAGATAAAGAAACATATAAACTGACAACGTTTCACTTTATTAGTAAGCATGATTATATAAAACCTATCTTTTAAGCTAGATATATATTACTTATATACTAATTTTCATTGAAATCCTTCAAGTGGTTTAAGCGTGAAAGAAAGTCAAACCAACAAATAAACAGACAAATTTTCATTTTTGTTAATATTAATAAGTGTTAACTACGTAGATAAAATTACATAATATTTAAATCACGGTTTGGTAAAATAAGTGCTAGTTGAATATTTAAGACGAATAACAGTTTGGACCGTCATGAAATTTATGTAACTATAAATTAGCAAGTTCTGTATCCATGGTTTAATATAAAAACGTAAGACGATTAATTCATTTGGAATAAAAAAAATCAAAAGTTGTACTTCTAATTTATTATTACTAAAGGTACGTAATATATATAATATTTATAAATTAAAATTACTGAGAACGCCGAAACCAAATACTAATATTTTAAGAGTAGAAGTGCCAAAAAAGCAGTAGATGGAAGTGAAATTCGAATAAACATATGACTGGGACCAAATCGTAATTTCATCTGGGAAACTAAAGCCGACTTCTAAAAGTTTTTGTGGTCTATCTGAAACTTTATGCCCACAATTTTTAATTTAATTTTAATATGAATTTATCTAATAATATTTTTACTTTAGGAGTATTGACGTTAATAAGAAAAAAATGTCCATTGAAAAAAACGTTCTTTCATCGTTACAAAGTTGTTTGTGGCATATTAACTATCAATTGTTATTAGATACTTGTTTCAAAGAATTATAAAATTCAATGTTTAACGTAGAATAACATTATGTTTATAATTACATGACTTCAATGTTGTTTTCCTTAAAATTAAATTATAGTTTTAACGTCAATAAAACAAATGTTTTTATCCACTTAGGTAATAACTTAATTTTCAATTAAATCATCAAAGTCAAATCAACATTGAAAAAATCAGTAATTTTGCGTTTATAACTACGTATCCTATTTTGTTACAAAGTGAAAAGAAAAATATATAAGATTTTGGTCGTAATAGCAAGATTTATTCTTCTTGATTTTCATTTTAATATTTTTTACGTTTTATAAGTAGCAAACTTATCTCGCATCTTGTTGAATTTTCTTACAGTAGTTTTGGAAACCAAATTTTTTGTTTTTAATCACTCAACCCATTTGGAAAAAATTTTTTTTAATACCAAATTTCACTGTGATCAGCCGAAACCCAAATATTTAGAATTGTTAAATGAATTTTAATGATTCTTATAGTTTAAAATTAGTAAAAATTATGTTTTAATTTTTTTACTCGTGCAAAAAATTCACGCTAATAATGTTAAGAAGTTATCTTTAAGAATATTGATTTTTTTTATTTTTGTATGTGTATGTGGTAGAATAATTGCAAAATTTGGATTATTGTGAAAATCCTAAAAAGACGACGATGGGGCACATGATCACCAAGAAATAAAAAAAAACTTTTAATCATTTCTTTTTATTTCAAGATAATTACAATATTTTGATTATGTTTTATGACGATTGCATATTATAAAGGCTGACTGGTTAGTTAATGTGTTAATTTTTGTGACTTTCCACACTTAGAATCGATTGATCAGTTTCTATATTGTTAATAAAGTTTTCGTAAACTACTGAGTTAGGAAAGAAAAGAAATGGACAAGGCAAGTTTATTTGAAATATAATTATTTTAATATTTAATACAATAAAACATATTTTAACTAATAGCGCCAGGTCTATTCTTTCCTAGCTCTATAAACTACAGACAATTTATTTCAAACGGCCAATCTGAGTAAAGAACATAAGGTTGCACAAACATAATCTTCAAATTGGCCAATCAGTGACAATTTATAATGTGTATTTGTTCTAAAACGAGTCGAGAAGGTTTCAGGCAACCTTTAATTGGTTAGTAGAAATTTAATTTCCTTTGTTGATTGACAATCGCACGTATGTTAAAAAATTTACTAGGATTATGATAAGAACCGTGTTTTTGTAACTGTTCTACCACAAATATAAATAAATATATTCCCGAAATCATTCATTTATTTAAAAAAATAACTTAAATTTTTAGCGTTCCTTGGCAAAATATCCAAATTGTAACACTAATAGAATCATTTGGGTGTCCGTCCGTTCGTATGTCATTTAAAATTTTCTGGGACATTACCAGGAAGAAGTAGAAAATTTAAATTAGACGCAACGAGAGGGCGTGATAGATAGGCGTGAAGTATGAAATGGTAAATTTGGATTCTGGAAATAAATTTCGGGGGAAAATTTGGAAATGAAAAAAAATAAAACAAATCTTTCAAAATTATTGTAGCATGTTAAATGAAAGTTTATTGAATTGAAGCGCGAATTCAATCATATATATATATATATATATATATATATATATATATATATATATATATATATATATATATATATATGATATGTTTTTAAAGGTTTTTCCGTATGTCGTCAACCCTATTTACGTTGTTTAGAAAAATATGGAAAAATTCATGAATTCTGTATAAACTGAGCAAAAATTAAAAAATAATTCCAAAGCCATTAATTCTTATAAAGATTTAATTATTTATTGTAATTTAAATGCTGAACAATTGTTTTTAGAGAAACAATTATTTCACAAAAAAAATATTTCTCACAGTGCAAGAAACAACTTTTGTCTTTATCCGTTTTTCGAAATTTTAAATTTTGCTTGGATGAAAAGTCCACTACTCACCGTCGAGCATACATGATGTAGGATGGTGGTTGCTTGCAGGTATCATGGCAAATGAGCTCCATTCAAGCACAAGGTCGAAGTGTATTGCTATGAATATTTAAGCGGGAGGCTGACAGTACGGAATACTATTTGTGCGAGTATAGCTAGCACTTGAACGATTTTTTTCTTCTCTATTATAGATTGACATGGTATTATCCATTTTAAAGCCACAATCCACAAACATAAAAGTATATAAAAGCAGAGTTATTTAAGGTAACAAATCAAAATATAATTTCAACGAATTTAACCTTCACATAGATGAGAAATCACTTGGTCGAAATACTATTCCGCAAGTCTAGCAAATACGATACTTAATTATTACTTATGTTATGAATGAAATAACAATTTTAACAACGAAAACGTTGTGAAGAGAAACTCGGTAGTGAATATGGCTAACATCGATGTAGATGGGTTACCTATATTGGGTTGGTTTGTATATTATTTCTAGTGCATACTTGGTGCAAAATCTAAGGGTAGTAGCTAGTCAAGAGGAGCGGAAAATATTCCTCATTAGCGCTTTCTCGTACAAAATTATCATGAAATTCCTTACAATGCATTATTTATTTAAAACATTTTCAGGAATATAGATATTGGCTCAATTTTGTTTTTTGGTAAATATTTTATTTAGTACTATTGACGTAAACATAGTTGGTGTATTCTGAGTTATCAATATTTTCTCTTTTCCCACTTGCAAAAATATTAAAAAAGTAAAGAAAGTCAACAATTTTATTAACTTGATAACTACGCAACTCAAATAACTCGTTTCAACAACATTTTGCCAATTGTTTGTTCAAACTTGCTTACTTCCTTTTTGGAATAGTACTCTCGTAAATAGAGAGATATAGACAGATGGAGAGTAAAAAAGAAAGAGTAACTTCCGGATGGAATACGCGATAATGGCTCCTCGTTTATGAATGGAGTACGTAATGCAAGTTCCCCCTCGATACGAGATATTTACCGGTACGAGTCTCTATATATTGCATCGCTACACTACTGAAACCTATGCATATCTGTTATGTAGATTTATATGTTAGTTTTGAAAATATATTGAGTGATAAATAAATTCATAAGTAAATTTAATTAGAATACATACATGCTAAAATATATTGATAGATAAGGCGTAATACAATGACGAATAAAATGCGAATATCAAAAAGTATCACATAACGTTGACATACGTATAATAAGCTAAGTGCATGAAAAACTCTTGAAATTTAAATAAAATTAGTTCCATATACAAATTGAAATCGATAATTTCAATAATATTGATTGATATTATCTAAGTAACTTTAATTGATAAAGAATGATCATTATTTACATGTATACCAAATTGAATTCATTTTCGTAACTTTTGGATAGTAAAATTATTTACATTCGGTTAAATGCGTATTTTGTGATTTGTTTATATTGTATTAATTTTTATATGAGAAGTATAAAAACGATGCACTGTTTAGAGGTTTAATGAATGACTAAAAAATTACTTTGGTACCGGCTGATCGTATATCTACATATGAGTCGGTAGTTGATAGTATGGTATGGTAGATAGTATATCTATATATCAGTTAGTAGTATGGTATCATAAATATAGTAAATATGGTCATTTAACCTAAACGATAGTATAATTAATTCCTTAGCACCTTGAAAAAGAAAATTTAACTGAAGATACTTATTTAAATAATTATAGAAATTAGATTACATGGAAACTGAAGTGAGGTATTTTAAATTAAAATTTACGTAAATGCTTCAACTTGCTTTTCCATATTTTAATATTGTTACGTGTATAAGAAACGGTAGTGTTGAAAAAATCGGTACCGGTTAAAAAAACTATTTGGTTTTATGTTTAGGTCTCTTTTTATTGGGAATAGAAAGCAACGTGTATTAGAAGGAGATGACCTAATAAATTGTGCTTTCATTTAAGAAAATTAAGTTAAATGCCCCACACAAGATGTATAAGATGGATGATGATATATAACTAATTAAACGATGTACTAAGTTTATCTCTGTAACCTAATTCTGACCCTAGACTTAAACTCAAGGTGGAGTTCTTTTCCTTTGCGTTTCTCTTCATTTACTGATCCCATGAATAAATAACTTTTTTTATAGTTTCTCTGCCTACTTTATAAATAAGAATTTGGTCCCTGCTAACATTTATATACCGAATGGAAATTTTAATTCAATCAGTAATCATAATATTAAAATTTCATACTGTACTGACTGGAAGATAATTTAGTAGGATCAACTATGATAGTCGCAAATCGTAAATGTAATCGGTAGTCGAATGCTTTTAATATTTTTGCGATGAGTTTTGACAACCAGTATTAATTATTATTTGCGGATATGTGTACAAAAGAGGATAATTTTGCTTAGATTCGAACTTTCTTAGTTTCGAACGAATAATTTACTAGTATATTTAACACACATAATAATTATGAAACTCTCTTTTCAAAATAGGTTCAATAGATTACAAAGAGAGAGAAAAATAGAAGAATGGAATTGAAAATCTCTTAAAAAAGAATAAAATAAGAGTCAGCGAAGAGAGCAAGAAATAAAATGTATTGAAAAATCAGGAAACCATCACATAATTTTGAAATATTTTTCTAGGACTAATAATTTACCAAGACAAATAACAATTCTTTATTATTTGTCTTTACTACTTCGGTACAACGTAAAGGGTATACAAATTTAAATAAATAGTAGATATTATTAATGTGATATTCACATTTTAATTACATACAAATTCATACTTATATGGAACAATGCCGTTTTGAATCTGTCTTTGAAGATTCGTTTAAAACATTCTAATTTCCGAATATATAATCGAAATATGGAAATACGTTCCTATTCATTCAATGCATACGGAAGCAATGGCTCTTTATACTCTTGTCGAAGTTCTACTTACTTCTCAACATTCTTTTCGCATAAGTATGAGCTAGGTGAAAGCGTGGCTCCTTTAATCATTGTAATAAAGAAGGATGTTATTTTTATTTGTTCGCCACAACTCTGTTTTCCGCAGTATGTGTTTTCACGTGTCTCGATCTAAAAGTTCCTAAAATATTTAGGATAGGATTAAATAACATATAGAGAGAGTGAATTTTCATTGCGACTTTTATAAGTGAGATAATATGACGGCTAGAAAATGCGGAAATTTTTATATTTTTCATAATATAGGAATAGTTTTTTAATATACAAAACAATTGTTTAATACTATACCGCACTAGTTATGTGTTAATTGTTATCAAAATAAAAAAAAACGACAGAGAATAGTCTTTTTCTGATTTTATCCATATATTTATTAAGAATTTATTAGTATACTAGCAGCTTTTTTCTTAAAATACGTTGACAAATTACACATTTTTTCTAACGTAGTGTTGAAAAGGAAATTGTATGAAAATGAAAAAACACATCAAGGCAGACATGCAGTCAGTTTAGATGTTATGCCAGATAATTAGTTGCATGTTATGCACGTCAACCCAAATTTGTATCAGGATTATACTGTCTTCTCATTGTATGAACATTACCGTTCATGAGTACATTTATCCAAGAACAAGTAAACACGAGTAAACTGGATTACGTTTGCAGTCTGTTGCGTAACTATATTTCCTGATTGTAGAACTGTTGACATTTATATTATTAAAGGTAAATTTACTTTTAATTAAACTTTTAAGCATATATATGTATTCACATACTTAACATATAGTTATAAATAATTAAAAGTGAACAAAAAAAATTATTAAATATAAACAAAAGTCGTCTTGCATAACTAATCCTCCGAAAAATTAACTGTTAGCAAAATTTAGAATTTTTTTCTTCATTTATCGAACTAATATTAAGTCATTAAATATAAATTTTACATTAAAGCCTAATATTTAACTGAACTACTTAAGTGTAAACATATATCTGTCGAGTTATATAGGCAAAAATGTTTACACTAAAATAGTCATATGTTAACGAATAATAATAGTCATATATTTAAGAAACTGTGATGAAATAAGTACCCGTACTATTTTTTACGTTTGCATAAAAAAATACTGCGAGCACTTATTTTAGTATAATTTTTTAATGGATCTGCCAATTTTCATAAAAAAACATCCTTAAATTTTTCCTGTTGTAGTATTTTCCAGATTGAATGAAAGCTGCAACCGTTATTAATTTATTTTTTAGCTGTTATTTACTTCTTACAATTTTATTACCTTCTTACCGTAAGCTGCTTATCTGAGTAACAAATAAAAAAATATAATCAATTTTATAGATTAAAAATAACATACTACAGAATTGTATAGATTTTAAATTAAATGTGCATAAAATGCAAGCTAGAAATAGAACATGCGTCAGAACAAATTCAGCATAATCATATTTAGCTGAATGACATCTATTTCTGAACGTATGTCTCCAACACAAATTGCCCCAAAAATGGATTCCGTGTCGCTCGTATCTAATAGTTTTCGGGGATCTTGACTAATTATCTATCTACGCAACTTCTGTTTACAACTAATTATCAGTCTATGCAACTTTTGTTTTCACTATGTTCATTGCCACTTTAACTTGCTAATCATATGAGCTACGTCAATAACCTTAGTTCTCCTAAAAAATTCTTCATCATGGATCGTATTTCGTAGATAAATTCCGAGCATGCAGCTTTCCGCAGTTCAGTGAGTGCCGTTTAATCTTTTCACAAGGTAAATAGTATGGAAGTATGTGTCACTTTCGTTTGCCATTACTAGTTTACACAATAGTTGAAGATTTTTGTGTAATTGTCTGATGCGCTGTAATTTTACAATTTATATCTTTGTTGTAGTTTTTCGAATGTTACGTGGACGAATCGGTTTCTCGGATTGTCTCCTTTTCTACAGTTGGATTTATCTAGCCGCATGGTTTATCCTAGATATATATAACGATCAGCAAATGTGGGGGTAGGATTCCCAACCTATATCAGTATAGGTGCGACATGGAATGAATTAGAAAAGCGTTGATCTATTACTTCGCGTAATGCAAAAGATAAACCAAAATTGTTTTTGATCAAATTAAAATAAAACGCATTACTTATTATGAATGTGATGTTAAGATTGAGCTAATCTATTGAAGGACTTCTTTCATAAGTGAATGAGATTTACTTTTATTTTTTAACCTGTGGATATGTTCGTAAAACCAATTTGTACCTTTAAAAATAAGCAAATTTCTACTACACCTAAATATATATATGTATATATATATATATATATACACATATATATACCATCTGTGTCTCAACTTTATAGTCCGGAGTATTGAAAACTTTAATTATCTACCACATTAAACAGTTTTTTTGGCGAAATACTGGTGGACGTCGGATGAACATCGAAAAAATACCCACTTAATTGATTGGAGTAATAAATGAACATAAAATAGGGAATAATAATTTTTAGTGAAAATTAAAGAGAGATATGAAGACATAGGAGATTTTATATTTTACTTAAAAAATTTATATATAATGGAAAATATTATCACTATATAATTGAAATCTTAGTTTGACAAATAATTCTACAAGAATTAGATTATAGTAACAAATTTTAATTCTACTTCATACATAATGTCTGCCCAAATGAATATTTTGTTTTCCTAGGCAAAGTCAAGGGTTGGTTCGTGTAATTTATCGACTGCAAGTTGCGTTTTTCAAATGTTCGGATAGTATTCAATATTTGATACGGACAAGTTTGAGGAAACGTAATTTGCACATCTTTTAAACGTAGCGATGACAGTTTTTTTCATAATGCTCAAAAATCTACTATTTTCAGTCGTCTTTAACATGACGTTCACATATTGGTGGTGGACGGAATGGTAGTTGGATAAAATCATTGTCGTTATGAAGAAACGCTTGATTTCAGTTTCGCTTGACAAAGAATACACGAATATATCGTTCTAATATGTTGTATTTTATTAAAATAATATAAGTAGAATCAATTGTGAATAAATTATTTCATTTATTTATAAACAATAAATAACTTAAAACGTTTTAAAATTACCAATTATGAGGAACGAAATTAAGTGATATAATGATTTCATTAAAAACTGGTAATACTTCGTTGTAGCATGGAGACTCTACAATAATACCATATTCTAGTATAGATGTTAAACGTGTTAACAAATTACACGTAGGAGTTAAACATTTAACAGCCATGGTGTTTTGTTTGATGTACAATAACACTATTCCCATTCTTTTGAAATGTGAAAATTACAACTTTATTTCAAGGTAGTATTCATTAAACAAATGTGTATCTACATTATAATTTTAACCCGTAAAATATCATTAAAAGTAAAGGCGGCCAATAGTGACGAAGATGGTTAGGCAAAATAAGTGTACGTCTTCCCTTATCCGGAGGTCCTTTTGTTTGTCCTCTGGATTTAAAAGGGCGATGCAAAAAAATCTCTGCCGTACTCAGTCGTAAAAAGGCGTTATTCAACTTTGCGCCCTCCTTCAAATATGAAAGTACTGCTACTTAGAGATCGGGTTTTTGTTCAAAATTATGAAACCGACCATCCTTTTCAGTATTTTCTTGGATACGGAAGCGTCGAATTTTAATTAAACATTGCTAATGAATTGATAGTTAGTATTAGGGTTTTATAATAATAATTAAATATTTTTTTCCTCGGATATGACGTTCTCTCTGATCAGGCTCGCCCGAATAATTTTAAAATACTTTCAGACAAAAGGAAGTTAATTAATGCCGTCCGTAGACAAGACTGGTTCATCTGTGTAGTGACTAGATTAAGATACCTTTCTTTGTTGATGTAGTGTAAATTAACTAATTAAACAAATAGTAACTTTTCTTCTTTCATCAGAATTATAAAGAATTTAAATACTTACTAAATTTATTTTACAGAATTTAAAATATATATTTATGCGTTCAGTTTGAGACAAATGCGTATTAAGTATTCACTTTTCTGCTTGTCGATAACGAGTTTCCGAAACCCTTAATTTTTTATTATTAAATATGTTACTAATATTTAAAAAGCAATACACGAGTGTAAGAAATGAGTTTTTGTCATATTTATTTTAAAAGTATCTAATTAATAAACCTATTAACAGGACTATAAATCTTGCCCTTGGTAATATTTCCATTAATTTCATGGGTGCAATGAAAAAATGTATTATACCAACATTATTCTTATGTATCTATCACATAATCGTAGACTGCAATTACTACTGTAGTAGTGGAAATGATAAGTTTGATTTTATCAACATGGGTTCTAATTCTGAACGATTTTTTCCTACTGTCCGATTTTTCTCTAAATTGAAGGTAGCGAGGCTTTATCATCGTATATTCCATATTACGTGTGTAAGGAGTGGCGTGTAAGTACTAGTCTAAATGTTAACCTCACCTGCTCGTGAGATGATATCAGCTATCCAGTGCATCATACTGAACAATGGGCTCTGACAACCGAGTGATTGTAGGGAAAAACAATCCCCACTTTGCTGACCAAAGGCTTCGGAGGAGCTGGCCAGTGAAATGGTAATATTTTGTTCGAGAGTTGGGAAAATGACGCAAAAGGCGGCTTCTTCCTTAATCCATTTTCAATGGTATGTCTTATTCTTTTCTATATTTGAGAGTTTTAACCCGTAAGGTTAATATTGGCTGGAGTCGGTTAGAGTTGCTTTAATTTTTTAGTAGGATCGGTTTTTGTGGGAAATGTGTGTTGAAGTATTAAATTTCATATATCCTGTTTTCACTGATTATTGTTGGTTATCAGCATTCATATAATAAACAGTATCAGCGAATACGAACCGTAAGTCAAAGTTAGTAAATCTATCATGTATATGAAACAAAAATTTAATGAATTAGTGAAAAGAACAGTAAAGTATCCAATAAATCACATCTCCCAATTAATAATAATAAATTAATAAACTACTTGGCACGTGTGAATAATTCATAAGTCAACGAACGATAATATAATGTGAAAATAAGTAAGTTAAAGGTATTTTATTTAGTTCAACAGATTATAAATAGAAGGTTCGTGCCCTGTTTCAAGTAAAATTATTTTATTTGTTGTAAATCATTACTTATTAACTTTACATGTTAGCTTTCTAGTGTAATAGATATTTAAAATTATTTAAATTAATTAATAAGATGAAAAATATATAATACTTATTTAAACAGATTGTCAATAGATGGCGCTATTTTTTAAAGTAAACACCTTTCAGAAATAATAGAATGAGATTGTTAATTCTCAATATATTCATAGAGTCCAGCCAAATGAATTTGTAATATGTATTCAATTAAAGTGTATGTATTATAATGTATTATAATGAATGAAATTAAGATTTCAAAAGTAAAAATCTTGCAAAGATTAAGTTCGGTGAATATAGCTAATAACGATGAAGGAGACCACATCTACCAAACGTATTTTTCTTTCTTTCCGAAACCGTCTTGATAACCTTCATTTGCTCATGATGTGGTGTAAAAAGCCAAGTTGACATTTAAAATGGAAGCTGAAAAAATTAAAGTTATCATACAATTTCATTCTTTTCATCGCATATAAAATTGCTTTCTATCATAGATCAGGGTTATGTTCAAATCATAGACCTAAGTATTTTTTTGCTAAATCGTTTTTTATATACTCCTGATGTGACAATTGAGTTGATATTTCTTCAGTCCATATTGTTCTTAACTACCTTATTTATTTGGACAGAAATTTAAATTTTTTGAAGAAAGTTTGTAATTCTACTCGTCATATCATATTTATATTATTTTTTTCCTGTAGTTTCCCTTGCATGAACTTCAGGACAGAATAAAATTATTTTTCCCAGAAAATTCTTTCTTAATCTATTTTTTAGTGAACTTTAAAACTGTATGTTCTACAGCTCCTTCACCTCGCACAGTGAATATCTCAAATATTTGGAAACTTATCTACAGCCAGTTAATAAAGAAAGTCTCACAAAAAGTAACACAAACATCTAAGCAAAAAAATAGGCTTCTCTATGGCAAACGGCAGGTTTAATATAGATGAAATCAATAATAATTTATGAAGGTAGGCGTCGGCCTCTGCGAGGGAGGATTAAGTTATTCGAGAGCGTAAAATATAGTCGTCTGTTTCGCTCTCGATACAAAGGGAAATGCGACAAGTATTTTTTTTATTTCGAATTATTTTTATTTCGTGTAATGAAGTAAAATTTGCTGTCTACCATAAAAGTGGCTTTATCTTCTGCATTAGAAGGGGATTTTTAATTACAAGAAACTAACATAGAAAAATTCTATATTTAATGACGTAACAAGCACGTTGAAGAAAATATTCTTCGTTTGCAACACAACGTCGCTTTATATAGTAAAAATTATGACTGAGATGAAAAATTACCGATTCGTTGCAGGAAATCTTATCCGCGTATCTTGTTATAATAAGTAAAGAAAGTAGTAAATAGAGAACTCATCCATAAAGAAAGTCTACTCTGTATTCCAATAAGAGTTGCATGTCATTGCACATAATGTTCGTCCGTCCCCAGTACAGCATTGCGCCGCCGTGTTGCGCTGCCGTCTACCACTCACTACAATTCTATAGATACACGTACGTGCGATGTATTTTTTATTCGCAAACCGCCAATATATGTTTACCGTTTGTGGCAAGTAGCAGTTGCAGAAACTGGGCGTACAAATTTTTCCCATTCCGTTATTTTATGTATTTGTTACAAAGGTAATGCTTATTTATTCATTAATCGAATGAAATTACTATGTGTAGACTATAACACATATATATATTTATATATATATATATATATATATATATATATATATATATATATATATGTATGAAAACGAATATCGAATATGCGTGAAAAGAAAACTCAAAATCCTATTTACGGATTTCCCAAAAAATAAGTTGACGTTAATCTCCTGTAATTTTGCTGTTCTGTAATTTTGTTGTACTCATTTAATATGTTATTAAAAGAATATAAAACAAAATATTATTTGTAATTCCTGCGATTTTAAACGAAAACTCTTTTAGAGGAGGAAAAAGAAAGCTTTATGACGACATGAAAAATACGAAATGCATGATGACTACGATGAAACATGCAATACTACGAAGCGAGCAACGAAAGTAAGATTCTTCAAATCTTTTTATGAGATATAGGAACAAACTAGGTATAATTTGTTATAGAGAAGCGAAACTGATTATAATAATAGAAAATAAATTGAAGTAAATAATAATGTATTCACCACACTTCTTTTGATATTATAAAAATTGGTTCTTTCTCTATCAACATATATATAACAACATTTCATATTTTTGTATTAAATAATATCGATGTATTTATTGGACAGTTGGTTTTATAAGTCTTTAAATGGTTGCATTTCTATAAACTATTCTGGTAAATTATTTATGGTTTTATCGATATAATAACGTCATTATGTTATAGTTTACCTGAATTATTTTTTAGGATATTTGTGGTGCGTATATGTGCTAAGGTGTACGTGACTATGAGTGTGCGTACCTGCATGTGTGCGTACGTGTTTTGGCGAGAAATTTCCTTCTTGTTAGTTAATTATCGATGTAGGGAGTGTAAAGCATTATAGGACGTATGCATGTCTCATTTATTAACGGTTGTTTTGATAGGTGTATTTAAATTTGTGTGACACTGGGTGACTATTCCAAACTAATATTTAAAATCAACAAGTATGTTTTTTACGTTCATATTTCTGAAGTCGTTTTGTAGAAAAGTTTTCCATGGGTGATTTTCAATTCAAAATTTAAAAAAACTAAGGTTATAAATATTATTTTACTGAATCTAATTCCTTTTTCAAATTTACCGTGCTCTTTATTCGTATTCCGTTTATTTATTATATGGACTAATTTATGTATTTGATTTAACCGTTTATATATTTAATTTTTCATTATTTATTATTAAAATCATTATAACGACATCATATATGTGAATTGATAGTGCAATTTCTGTTTTATATATATTTTTTTTAACGATATCCGTATAATAACTTGCTAGGATCATGTAAGTATTATAATTTACATAACATATTTTTTATTTTTTTAAAAGTGTTCCAGGCTTGCTCCTGTATTTTTGAAGTTATACTTCTTTAGGCGCGTTATAAAAAAATGATGAGAGTGAAATTTTAAGATTCGTCACACAAAAGTTACAGTATGAAGTTGCAGCGGTTGCAGTCTCGAAACAAAAGCTATTGGCACCATCGTCGCCTCTGTTCACTGTTTTCATATTCATAGTATTTATCTACATGTTTCTAGTGTCTACATTCACACACGTGTTTTAGTTTCATATAAGTGTGATTTATATATGTGCTGATAAATTATATTCAGTAGTGATTTAAATTCAATATTTTGATTAATATATTTACTATTCGTAAATATTAGTAAAAAAATTGTGTTTATAGACTTTTTCAAGTGCTCCAATATAATTGAGGTTATCTATCCGTATGTATTATTTAATGATACCAAAGAAGTATAACTTCTCACGCGCATCCATAAGTACACGCACCCTTTTTTTTCATTTTTTACATTTTGGCAAGTTTTACCTGAAACTTCATCGGTGTAAAAAATAATTCATGATGACTGAGTATGGAATTATGATTTTACCTAGAATTAAGCAAGCCAAGAGCAGTGACATATAGCAGCGCCCTAAGAAAGATTTTTTGTTATCCTTTAAATAATTGTTTCCTTTACACAATGAAACTACATGTTAGTCCACAGGGTATTGTGAATGATTTATTTAATTACTTTAAAATAAATTTCCAGCCTTCGTATAATTTAAGAAAAAAAATATTAGCAAATTTTAATTTTCTTCACGCAAAATTTTTTTTTGCTGAATTATTTTTCAAACTGATTTTTTAATCTCTTTAGATGTGTTAAAACTGACTTCATGAAGATACGAATGCATAAAATTATTGTTTAATAATAATCAAGAAAAAAAAAATATGACAAGATAGTTTTACAAGATTCGTGACTCAAATGAGATTATATATTCGTATAAATTAAAAACGAAATTTGTTGTTAAAATAACGATTGTTTCTTAATCCGATGTTCGTGACTATATTACGAACTTTAGTGTAATTAGTAAGGTTTTTAAAATAAATTTAGAATAAAATATGATGTTAAGTTCACAATTAAATGAAACTACGTGATGTAGTATTATTTCTACTTTCTTTAAGTTCTTTACCACGACCTAGGTTTCGTTGTATTACAATACCTTCAGGTGGGCTATTAGCAAAGATTAACTCTTAGGAACATCCAACAGCATTTATATGTTACAAGTACAATAGCGGAAACCTGGTTTGTGTGGGTTTTCCCACTGCTTAAGTTAGTGAGTTTATTGTAGGGGTGCGGTGTGGGTGTTATTATATTTCCAAGAGTTATACGATATATCAGTATTTTAGTGAGGGTAATAAATTCAATTGTTGTTATTATATGAGGTTGTACAATGCAAATGCTCTGGTGTATGTAATAAATTTAATTGGAAGTTATTCTCGGTAACATATTTTTAGATATTGCCGTTGTAGATATTGCGCGTATAGTGATATATACAGCTGGCGAAATAACAAGCCAGGCACATCTCACTTTGCTAAACATCTCATATAATAAAATAAACATCACCCTCATGCGGATAATGCCCCCTATATATTACAAATAAGTACAAAAGGTAATAAACGTTACTTACGTATAAATATACATATACAAAGACTCCGACGTAGTTGTTACTTATACACAAACATTTCCATTAACAATATTTTTCTTTCCTTAGTTCAATGAATAATTTATCACTTCGATTAAAGAACAAAATGAAATTAAGAACTCTTTAGAAGATGGCATTGGATTATGTATATAATAGAATAAATTAAAAATATCATTAAAATTGATTTAATACCAGAAATCAATTGGATGGCAAATTATTTAAAATGATTTAATTTATTTTTAATGAATTCGTTTTATCAAATTAAAGTATCATTTTATTTTTTTCCAATCAAATTCATTAAAAATATTGAATTTTTAAATTTAAGTGCATTAATTAGTATGAATCGCGCCATGGGGTCGTCATGGGTTCGTCGGTGACGGAGTGCGGGTGATTATACGAAACTACGTTTCCCACTAAAACTTCCTCCAGTCTAAGAACAATTTATATTCCAGTCCACAATTTACCGTATTAAGGATGCTTGACTTTTTCAAAACTGAGTCGTTTGCTTATAAACAGACTAGCAAAAAATGATATGCAAATGAAGCCGAAAATATTTGTAAAAATACAAATAAAATATGTAAAATACCTTGTCATGAACAGTATTCATTATTTTACCTGAACAAAAATTTGTGTATAGAAATCAGTATATTATTCATTCATGTTTATGAAAAATCTTCAATGCATGTATAAAAAAACGAGTTACAAAGTTTTCATTGTATATTTTACATTTCAAAGCAGTTTATTTTGTTTAATTATAATTAATTTTCATTTTATTTACTTACTATTCAATAAAAAAGACCTCGTCAAATATTGCAGGTGACTTCAGAAAGTGTTGAATAATTATAGTTTTAAGTAAAGGTTTTGTAAATAAATAAATAGATTAAGGTGGAATATTTAAAGGTAATAAAACTATAAAAACAATTTTGGAAAGTATACAGTAACCGTTAAACTTTTAACCATTTTTTTAACAACTTAATTCCATCAAAAACGTGTATTTAAAAATAGGGCAAGTTATCTGTAAGACTTAATGATATATGTCTGACTTAAAGGTGTCACAAATGTATTTTGGTCACAAATATTTGTTTTTGTTATTATACACAATTAAATGAAACTACGTGATGTAGTATTATTTCTAGTTTCTTTAATTTCTTTACCACGACCTAGGCTTCGTTGTATTACAACATCTTCAGGTGGGATATTAGCAAAGATCTTTGCTAATATCCTACCTGAAGATGTTGTAATACAACAAAACCTAGGTCGTGGTAAAGAAATTAAAGAAAGTAGAAATAATACTTTATCACTTAGTTTCATTTAATTGTGAATAATGAATTTCTACAAAATTAACGCCAAATATATTCAATATTTGAAATTCTATTATCGAAACATTGATTATATTTGCATATTTTGAATGCCATATTTATTATTCCAGAATTTATTAAAATACTAGTATATATATAATAATATATGATAAATATATATATATATATATATATATATATATATATATATATATATATATACACATATAATAAAAGAGTCAGAATTGAAAAGTAATACATTGGTTATGTAACAGCTACAACTTGTAATAATTTAGGAAACGATATCACAACACAATAATGTAATTTGTTGTTTTTTTTATTAATATATAGACATATTAATACTAGAGATATAACAAAGTGGCCTTACGGAAGCAGAAACGAAAACAGATGTTTAGTGAATATTATAACGGGAGCAGAATCGGAAACAGGAACAGAAGTCATTTCGTGCATATTAACCGAGAAGTTATTTTTTATATCCCTTATTTAAAAATGAAAAACTGTCCTACATAAACAGTGAGTTATTTCTATGTCTAAGTGGGTATTTACATAATAAATATTATAAAAATGATTAATATTGAAAATTTATGAATGGCAAATTTATAAACAAAACTTAACAACCCTCTCTCTGTCCAATCTAGTCCTTTTTTCATTATGAATTACGGCTGCTCTGCCCGACAATTGTTCGCTTGCAAGATTGCTAGGTAGAGCTAATAAAATTATCCGGACAATCGAAAATTTTTAAGTGTTCATTTACCACCATATCAGAGGACGTTCTTTCAATGGAAATCTTTTTTCCTTGTTCAAATTCTGCAGTACCTATTTTATCATGACCGTAGGTTCTATTTTCAGGTCATTATCAATATCTTCTTCACTATCTGAACTTAAAATTGATTCCTACTATCCCAAATAGTATTGAATCATACTCGTCGAATTACTGTCGTCGAAGTATTGAATCATACTGTAATTTGAGAGCAAGTGTCATAATAATTTTTTTACTGTGGTATAATATAATTGAATCTTTATTTGTTAGAAAACGCTTTAAAGTGTTGCACCTGCAAAATAATGATCATTATTCATTTATTTATTTAAAAACTACCGGAAATTTTAAGACTTATAATGGCACTTATTTTGTAATTTAAATACTTTTTAACTTTACGTACGTTTTTAGTACGAAATAGTATTACAAGGGGGTGTATTTATAATAAAAAAAATCGCATTTGTTTTAGTTTTTCGACAGTGCTGGCACCGACTTTTAAAGTAAACAACTTATTTACTTTGTAGGCATTTCGGGTTAATTTTTTTATTACCTATTTTTTTCAGTAATTTTTTTTAAGAATATTTTGTTTCATAATTTTCAGTGGTTAACAATAGTATTAATCGTTACATTTTACCCAACATTCATTTATCTTCTTTCTTAGAATATAGTATACTTAATGAAAAGTAGCGGGCAAGATAATTTCAAAAAATAAAATAAAAATGCGTGTGAGATAATTTCCTCTTTGTCTGAAGTTGGTTATCATTAATGCACAGATGCGAGGAGATAATTGTAGCTGCAGTATTAGCTGTTAGTTGCTGAGGAATTTCGTTCTCTACATCAGAAATCCAACATCGGGTCTTGCAGAACAACAACTACCAGTAGCAAATATAACGGTACCATTCATTAAGGTGTTCTATTGTTAATCACCAGAACTCACCATCGGAAACTGACCTGGTCGATGGTGTAGTTATTTTTTAAAAGAAACAACTACCAGCAGCAAATATCTTGAATTACGGTTTCGTTATTAACATCCGTTAAATAGTTTCATTGTTCATTTCCAGAAATCATTATATGGCTAATTCAAAAAGTTCTTCTAATCTTCTAGGAATTAAATTAATATTAAATAATCTAAATTATATATGTACATATGTATATTCTTTTTAAAAAGCATATTAGTTGATTTTAATAACATAGACAGGTAAAGAGGTCTTCAAGGTATCGCTTAAATTTTCAATATCGTTTTAATTCAGTAATTATTTTAGAGGCTACACAAAACCTACAGCAAAATGTATACGTCTCATCATGCTTGTATGGAATTTGTGATCATTTAATTACCCAGTAGACATGGAATTGCACAGGTCAACAAAAAAAATTTTCTTGAGTTTCTGTTATTTATATATATATATATATATATATATATATATATATATATATATATATATATATATATATATATATATATATTTATATAGTTTCTGTTTGTATACACGGAAAATTAAGCAGAAACTCCTAAATAATAAATAAAGTTTGCTTTTGTACCTTTATATAACGAAAAATAAATATACGGTGTTTGGGCAGATTTTTTGAGTGGCCGTTGCATTTAACATCCAAGAAAGGGGTGAGTGGTGACTGTGGGTGTAAAGCGGGAAATGGCAGACTGACACGGTAGTGTGCGCATGAGCATTGCAAAGGAATAACGTATTTTATGTGTCGCAAGGCCTAAAAATGTCTTCCAAAAAGTGTAAAAATGACGTAGACTCTTTTTGCTATATTTGCTGCGAATTCTAAAGTGAGAGCCAAAAAATTTTGTTTGAAATCAAATATAAAACTTTATGATGCCTATGAAGCTATTTTAACTTACCCGTACGAAGTCAAGATAAAATAGGGGCACCTCATTTCTCATGTAATAACTGCAAAAACACTTTAGGAGGTAAGAAAATACATCGTATTTTTAAGAAAAATATACCTATATATATTTTTGACACATGCATTAAATGTGTCATTCGTTAATGAATGACGTTTTTTCCAGCCTAGTACCAAGGAGAAAAAAAAGGTATGAAGTTTGCAGTACCAAGAATATGGAGGGAGTCAGCTGATCACATAAATGATTGCTATTTTTGTATAGTTAATCCACGTAAGCGTCGCGCTGGCAAAAATGCCAAAAAGATTCAATACCCAAATCTACCATCAACGTCTCCAGTACACCACAATGAAAATTTTCCAGTGCCTTCTAGTCCAAAACTGAAGGCACAAGAGCAGCCACTACCGCTATCACAAATATCTAGTAATAGCGAAGGCACCGATTTTGTGATCGCATTATCGTCTGTTGAACCATATCTCATTAATTCAGAAGAGTTTAATGACTTAGTAAGAGATTTAAACCTACCTGAACTTAAAGCAGAAATACTAGCTTCACGGCTAAAACAGTGGAATTCGCTCAAGAACGATATTAAAATAAGTGACCAAAGAAAGCGACATGAATACAAAAGAAATACCAAAACTATTAATTGTTTTTTGTATTTTTGGGTTTTATATATGTCGTCTTTTATAATTGAAGTTAATAAAAATATATAATTCAAAATTTGTTTGCTTTTAAATATAATTTAAATTAAAAAATAGAGCTTTTTCATAAAATTTGAAATTTTGTTCTGGTAAGTACAAAAGCAAACTTTATTAGATAAAAATATTTTTTCTTTCTTTAGTTAGGCATAACTAATCAAAATCAGAGGTACAGAACTCAGACTCAAAATTCATGTTGACCTGTGGTATTTAAGTAAGGTTTAAGTTCTCTTTTCTCTATATTGTTTATGCATCATTACCAAAGATTTGAAAACTTTCATGCGTGTTTCTTGCAAGGCACAACATTCTAATATATGGATGTCACAGTCAGGTGTCCTTTGTTTTCCAGGGAGTTTGAATTTTTTGAAATTTGTTTTTTTTTCAGGCAAGAATAGAGGTTAAATGGTTTAACGCGTCTTTATAGATAACAGCAGAGCGGATAACTTAACGTCTCCATGTCATTTACGCGACTTTGAGTGAGAATCTCATGAGGATAAATTAATGTACATTTTCTTAGAAAGACAAGCAGTAGTATTTCATAAATAGGTCATAGGTTTTTACTACCTCTTCCTCCATATTATTACATATTTCTCGCTAAACTATATTTATATTAAGCAAGTTTTTTTAAAATATCGTATTGTTTTTTTTCAAGTTGCAGTTTTTAGTGGTAGTATGGTTTGTTAAAAAAATCATAAGTATTACGTTAATGCAACAATAAAGAAGTCTTTAGCAGCTCGACCCGTAACTACACAAATATTTAGTGCATCGACATACTTCAATAGATGACGCTATGTGTATTTTAAAAATGATAATATACTTATTCATCGGTGCATATATTGGCCAAATTGTATCACTCTATGATTCCCCTGTTATGTTATCTTTGAGCCAGTAATGGGAACTTTATATGCCATAAACTTTTCTTTGCTAACTTAAAAAAATCAAGAAAATATTGATCGATTTCATATCTTAATTTTTTTTTAAATTTTATAAATTAAGTACATAGGTTAGACAGAGAAAATGTTTTGAATACCTTTAGATTATTATTTAATAAGCGAATTAACTTACTTAGTACTTCATATTATAATTCTATAACAAGGGAGAACATTGAAAAGGAAGGTGCTAGTAAACGAAACAAAAATGAAAGTTTTATACGGAGAAAATATATTTAGGAAATGAACAGTATTATTAATATTGTATATAGATATATCGAGCAAAGGACGTAACTTTAAACAAAAACATAATGAACTTTGAAGCTTTACTACGACATGATAATAACACCCTGAACGAAGATGATTTTAGTATGAGAGGAATAATGCAACCTCTTAGATAATTAAACAGGTTGAATCATCAGCACTAAAGGAAATAACTCTCTTATGTAATGAATTTATAATTTGACATTCTCTATAAATATTAAAGGTTATACTGCAATCTGATAAAATTGTTTATTATTTCTCAATTTATAAACCTTTCTTATCTTATGACCATTAAGGTCAAAGGTAGTCCTGACTACCTTATCTTAATTGGATTAAATTGAAATATATATTCTTCAAAATTCATTTTACTTATATATACATATATATATATATATATATATATATATATATATATATATATATATGTATTTATATATATATATATATAAATATTGGAAACATAATTTACTTATTGATACTGCTTTAAACAGTAACTACTTTCGATTGCCATAAATAATTTTGATATGAACAAGCGTCAAAGAGTTAAAAACTATTTTAATAACGTATCATTTCAATTCTTATTCCTAAACTTCAAAATTTTGGAAGTACTGATAAACTTCGATTATACATAATGGGCCTCAAATATATACAAATAGTATTTCCATGAAATTTGGAACAAAATGCATTCTACAGCATTCTATTTAAATTGAATGCATTCTATATAAATTCAACCAACATTAAATACTTTTATATTCGTTTCGTATTTTGATATTAATCACAATAGCAGAAATGTGATAAAATGCCTTCAAGTCTCGTGACATTATTATATTTTCGAATAACGTAAATATGACCACGTTTCCTAAAGTAAATTGCAGGTCAACGGATGGGAATTTTTGCGATTGAGTTTATTTTTAATGTGCTAAAGTCTTCCCTTGGGTTGCCTTACCTTAAATTGAGAATTATAATATTAAATGTGTACGAATTTGGATTTGGTTCTGATACACTCCGTATTTTCTAATATTTTTATCCTATGTATTGATCAACTGCATACGAAATTTGATAAACATTTTGAATTCAAAAGTAAATATAAATTGTATTTATAAGTCTCAAATAGTATTTCTAGCTCAATCGCTTTTCAGTCGTGATGGCTTTTCATTTGATTATGTAAAGTGTAAGTTATAAATTTATTAATGTTTTACAAACTCATTTTATTACCATCAATACTGTACATTACGAAATGTACCTACTATGGTACCTTCAAGGGTAGGTACAAGAAAACCCAAAAGAGTTTCTTGCTGAATTGTAAGGTTTCTTGCTTAATCACATCCACTCGTTCATCCAACTGTCATGGCTTTATAATTTATATAGTTTTAGACTTATTACTGGTAGACTATTTACAAAATAATTAAAGGTAGCGATATAAAAAAATAATGTATCCCTAATTTAAATTCGGTGCAAACAATTTTTATCTCGGATATCATCAGGAATGATATCATCAGGAGATATAACCGATTAAATATTTTAAAATGAAGTTTTTACGTTTCATTTTTCATTTTTACGTTCCGTTTGCATGTTGTGCTGTAGAATAATGCGTTATGTATAATTCTCTTTGCATTTAATTGGAACAATTTCGGTCGACTTACATCAAAAATATATACAAACTTCGAATCCTACACATTATAATTTCCAAAAAACGCGGTTTTTTCGTGAATCCATGCACGTTGATAAAAAGAATGAATAAGATTTGGGTTAGCCAGTCTTTTTGTAAATAAATATATATTGTTGTTGTAGTGTTATTATTTTTAGCGATACTAATGAAACATACCTTTTACAATTAAAAAAAACTCCTGCTCTCTGATAATTAGAATCGTAACAAACTATAGGTTTACGATGACACTAATTATTTCACGTAGCTTGCATTTTGTTTAGCTATAATATTTTTGGTTGGGTATTTGATTAAGTACACATCAATATCTGAAAGTACGTACGTATATCTAAGCGTATGTAACGCAATACTCATCATATGAGGTATAGTCCTTTATAAAAAAAACAAGAAGAAAGATGTATAATCACATGTAGCTAATATCAAAATATAACTTGGCATTAAAGAAATATTTTCTTTATAAAATAATACAGACTTTTATTATCCTAAAATAGGTACGAGTATGGCGAACATAAATTGGAAGTAAACAAGGCGAAACATTTAGGGGCTCAACTTGTACTTTGGCATGTAACTGTAACAAAGTACATTCAGTTTAAAACTTTTGCACGCATGAATACGGTGAGCTTATTTACAAGGTAAAATGTTAGTTCTATGGCTTGTATAAAGATTGTAAGAAATGCTGGCGTCTCGCGCGTCCATAAAATATGATTAAAGTTTATTCCTAATGTTTCTTTTAAAAAAAGACAATTAAATAAAGCCGTAAGAATTTGTGTATTTATTTTCCGTCTTTTCTGTTTTATATACTTAGAGATATATTTACATATTATTGTGTAAGGTAACAATTAGGAGGTTTAGAATATTATAGAATTCGTATTATGGGGGTGCCGTAAAAATTAGGCACTTATAAATGTTCGATATAGTATTTCCGTTAAACTATATAAAATTAATAATTTTTTACCACACAAATATATTATATTATACCACGATTATATTATACCACGATATTATAGCCTATTATACCACGGGGGCAAAAACACTTGCATTTTGAAATAACTTTATTTCGTCACAGTAAACGCATAAATATATTTTTTATAGAGAAAATCGATACACATTTTAAAATACACATTTATTTTTGCAGTAGATTTAAGACACTTGCATAGAGATTCTAGGAACCTCTTTTGGACTCAAGTACATATCCAAAGTTGGTCGACAATTGTTCAAAGATTGCATAGCCTCTATAGCTATGATAATTTACCTTTTCATTCCGTTATATGTACTATTATTATGAAAAATCTGGTTAGATGATAGCGGATGGAGACTAGTAAATCTAATCATACTAATTGTAGCTTGACTATTTGGGATTTATGGCACTAATAGCCTATGAGTAAAATAACTATTACCTACAGATATACAGACGGACACACGGTCAAGGAAAAATATAAGGATTCCTATATTGGCTACGGTTTTATAAAAATGAAACCAGCTAATATGCTTGAAATGTATTTATTGTTTTTAAAACTCGATGGTACTCGACTGTACGCATTGTTTAATTCGGAGGAACCGCTGAGGAAGTATTCGGTCCGCTCTTACTTAGATTTGTCTTTGATAGTATTTTTGAAAGCAGTTATGATTCTTTGTTCCAGAAATTCCATTCATTTGCATTCAGGAAACGTATTTGTGTGATGTTAAGTCCATACAGCGGATAACTAATAAATGTTTACACTATTCAAGCATTCGTTCGTTCGTCTGGCTGAATGTGCGTGTTTATTTTAGGCTTTATCACGATAAAAGTGTATTCTGTTACTATATTGTTGCACTAAAATTTTTCCAAATCATTACAAATTAAAAAATTTCTAGGAGATATATCGCTATTGAAAATGTGGTATTATTTTCTGAAACAAGCGTTATGTAATAACCCATCTATCTGAAGAACAAGTTGACCCTCTTTTCTCCAGCACTTCATCCTTTCGTTAGCATTGTAGACAACTCTTCAGAAGAAAACATCTACTGCGCAGATCGTCTTTCAATATCGGAATCTTAACAGTATGTCCAGTTTTCATCACCAATGATGATATGAAATTTAGTATATGGGTGACTTCAGTCAAATTTTGCAACACCGATCAAGGCTATTATATTTGAGTTTTTTTAAATTTTGGAATATCCCTCTAGTACAAAACTTACTAACATCCATACAGAATTTTCTGCAAGTAACTTATATTAATACCTAAATTTAATTAAATCTACTGGTACGTTTCTCTCTTGTTAGTCTTTAATATAAATCACACGGTACCGATATTATTTTCAGTTATCGTCCTTGAGTTTTCATCGGCCGTTATGATATAAAATTTAGCATATGAGTGACCTTAGTCGAATTTTGTGACATCCATCAACGCGATGGTGTTTTCGAGCTTCTTTTAAAACACGGAATATCCCCCTAGCATAAAGCTTACCGACATCTAAATTATTACGTAGAGTTTACTCTACGAACGGCTAAATTTACTACAATCTGTTTATACACTTCTTTGTTTTTAGTCTTTACACCGTACATTATATATATACCGCAATTATATATAACGTTAATGTGAGACCATGCTCGAACTTAGTAAATAGGTTGTAAATACTGCTGCGAGTTGGGGCTTCATCATAAAATGAAAATTGAAGTTGATAGCAACTTTCTTGTCAATTTAGACCACACAAAAGATTGTATAAAATCATAGAACGAAAATATTTCTGGGTTAAATTCATAATAACGTGACACATGATTTACAAATTGCCTCCGGTTTATAAAAAAAAAATGGCAAATTCATTCAAAATACTTGAAATGGGATATTTAAATTTAGTTGAAATAATTCTATTATAAATGTTATAAACGACCAGTTCTAAAGAGTATTTAAAATGTCAATTCTATCGTGCATGTTTTTCTGTGAAAATTTTCAGAATTAACTCAGGTGGAATTAGTAGCGTCACATATTCAGAAACACACCATGTAATACAGTATTGAATTATATTAATTTTTGGGAATTTTATCAATTTTACATATTATGGAGTCATGAAATTATTAATACGTGAAATATGAGCTTTATTTTAAACCGTTTTATAGAATATATATTTTACTGTTATGAAGTAAGAATAAGTGTTTGGTATATTATAAGAAAATTAAACCCACTTGTTCAAATACGTAGTTTCTTGTAAATGTAAAAGATATATTTTTATGCATAATATATTGATGATCATGTAAATTTGTACAAAACGAGCACAAAAATAAATAGTACCTTCTTAAAAAAAAAGAATTTTAGTAGCTTCAAAACACCACTGAATAAGAATAGCCATAGAAAGGATAAAATAGTAAAAATGCGTATGTTCAGACGGAACTTTTGCGGTCCAATATCGTTTCCGAATATAAATAAATTTTACAAAATACTGCTACTATTAGAAATTTTCAGAATCGTTGCTAAGTCGGAGTTTAACTGTAAACGATATTGAAAAATTTTGATAGGAAAAGTAGTTTCATTAAAAAAATTAAAATAGTTACACTAGTGTATAAAAGATACGGAATATTTAAAGAAAAAATACACTGTATACATTATATAACCACGATAAACCTACGTCTTGACACTTTATTATCACACCTATACCACCGGGAAATATACTAATCTGATGTTGCAGAGCTCGATGCCGTTTATTCAATATTTATTATACACTTTACATTTTTTGTTTAAGGTTTTTCCATTAGCGATGAAAATTCTGGTACATCGTCATTTTAATTACACAATGAAAATAGATTTAAAAATAATACATATTATTATATTACTATACCGATAATACATATTATATAATACAAAATAATGAAATAATTTTAAGAAATGCCAAAAATTGAGAGAGCAGCAATCGAAAACAGCAAGATTTTAAAATTTAATATTTTCCGCACGTTATTTAAAAATGAAATGGATAATAAATAGAACTCAACTTCGTTTTAATAGATCTATACATTAGTGTACACGATCTTCACAAGATAGGATGGCGATAAAAGTTCACTCTTCTTACCCACGAATGGGAAGGCCCCCTAAAAAAATATTTGTCTTTAAAATCTTTAATATTTTTTACCTGTTAATTAACGTTTTCTCATACAGTATTTACTTAAAAACTTCCAAGAACATGGGTGTAAAATTTTAGAAATTGTGTAACAGATTGACAAATATACTGACGGAGGGATGGTTCGTAGGCCGAACGAATTTTATCGCATTAATAAAATATTCATTTTTTCATCATAAAAACCATTAAAAGTACTTAAACATGTTATGGAGTTTAGTGAGTGATTTTCAAAATACTCGTTAAAAGCAGCACCGAACTAAGTATTTTAACGTACACCGATAACCATCTTAGCAGAGAGATAAAAGCAAAATGTCTAAGTTAATAAAAAAAGTCTTCGAGGTATCCAATTTCATTAATCTCGTGGGATCGTAGCCGTAGAAGTGATATAGCATAAGTAAAATTAGTCCTTCTCCATTAACGTTATTCATAAATAGGTGTTAAACCGTTCAACCATTCGCTATTCAGGCACACAATGGTGTGAAACTCCCCGAGGGCGTACGATACGCGGCGGCAGTTAGATATTAGCATTTTATGGGCGCTCATTCTCATTTACATTTAACGTGGTAAACAACAGACATTCATACAGTTATATATAAGGGATTCTGAGAAAGCTTTAGACCCCATTTAAGAGATGAATAAATTAGATACGATTACGATATTAACCACCAAATGAATATATGGTAAATCTGGGAACTGTTTATGAGTAGCAATGATAACGTATTATCAGTTATCTAATTTTATGAATCGGTTTTTATTTTTAATGTCACTGTGAAAAGTGTCGAACTAAAAACTTCCCCTTCCTTGAAGATGCTTAAAAACAGTAATGTTTCGTACTGAAATTTTAGTCCCTTTAACATTGTCCCAATGAGTGTTTATTTTACTTAAACAAAAAATATTTCTATAAATAATTTAGGCTTGTTTCACTGTATCAAGCAGCTTTCTGTGTAATTTATTAGAAGTGATTCATTATTAAGTGTTCGAACTTGGGTCTAAAAACTATTACTTTGCTACAAAATGATTGGGATAAGCATATCATATTTCCGTTAAATTTTTTCTTACACCCTTTTTCATTCTTTTCTCGAATTTTTAATTTTTTTTCAATTTTAATCTTATAGGAAAGCTTAAAGAAAATCATGTGGTAGAAGTAAAATTTAATTCAACTTGTATGATGTCGAGTAGCATAATAATAATAAACGAAACCTATTATATATCAGAAAAACTCGCAATTAGATGCTTTTACAGTTAGACATTAGTATGGTAATATTTAAGGATATTTAGTTTTAATTATTTCTACTAAATTAATTAAAAATATTACACCTCGTTAAAGTAAATAATGCCTAGTATATCTTTTATAGATATAAAAGTTAACCTGAATACATCGAATACTACAATTTTCTAGGAAACTAAAATTTTTAGTGTTACTGTTTTTTGTAATTTTGGATTTAGGAAAACATGCGGTAATATTTATGTGGATATTTTTAACAATGTGTCTAGAACGGTCTTCAATAACTTTCTGGGAAAATATTAATTAAATAAATATTTTGCCTTTGATAAAATATTACGTTCCACGGCGTGAAATAAAAGAAAAAAGACAGTAAAGGTAGTAGCGGACGGAAAATGTAACCAGTTAAGTAAATGTACAAAAATTTTGTTGAAAATGAGTGATATCCAATATTATTTCTTTTTAAAGTCAAACAGAACAAAACTGAAAATTGTGCATTGACAAAACCTAATATTGGAGTAAATCTATTGTTTTGGCGGTAAACTTTGAAAACCATTGATTTTTTTACGATTTCTCTGGCACGGTGCGTTATTAATTAACCGTACTCCACGTTCCCTTCTCTTAAGAAAATGTAATATTAAAATAAAAAAGAGAAGCTACCTTGCTTGCTTATACCTATTATAGTTGTGTAAATCTGCACGCGTTCATTTCAATAAATGTGTCAATGCTTTTAACGCGTATTTTTTATGATTTAGTAAACATCTTAAAGAGCCGTTAAAATTAAACAAGTGAAACCTAACAAGATGTATTTGGTAGGCTTTTTTTCCCACACGAAATTATATTGTTTAAGTACGAATATATCTTGTACTACGAGGGTTCTGTACATACTAATAATAATAATAACAATTTTTCCATTCTGAATTTATTTCCGTTCCCATGCTTTGCATTTCTCTTGCTTCAGTATGCCTCTAGGCAAAGACCTCCTTTAGGTGTTTTCGTTTAATTCTATCGCGAGCCATTTTCCTTGTTTTTGATAGTATTGCAGTTTATTTTTGCTGTTTCGTAAGCACCCATATTTTGCATCCGTATATGATGTAAGGTAGTATACATGTGTTGAAAACTTTATATTCACCAATTTCAGAGATGCATTTTCCATTATATCCCATGACGACAACAGGAAAAATAATGCAACGCGAGTGAATAGCATAATGAGAAAGTCACAAATATTTTCATAAATTACGACATTTTTGTTATGATCTCCTTTGTGAATAGGTAAAGACAAGATAGCTGCCTATATAAGCTTATAAAAATGCGTAAATATTTTGACGCTTTTGTTTTCTTATAATGCGTCTAAATTTTACACAAGACAGATCAAATCATATTTGACGTAGACAGGTGAAACGTATCTCGTGGAATCCACTATATCATTCTCATCCTTTAGTTTTTAAAAATATTATTTCTTCTTGCTATAAAAAATGTTTGTTTAAGACAAAATGAAGTTGTCATAATCTCATTTTCCTATGAATTCAATATCTATTTATTCCTCACTGGGCCGTCAATTTCTGTTTTCCTAAAAAATTCTTGTAGCAAATATAAAACTTCTGAACCAATGCATACGCATTGTACGCAACATGAATAATTTTTCCTCAATTCTAGTTGATCTCATTCCTTCCACAGACGTCATCGTTTACACTTCTCATTAATTATTTAAAAATATGTCATTACATATACTTCAACGCCATTAATTAAATTTAAAAAGTTAGCAAAATATTATTTAAAATAGAATTATATTTCATTACATATTACGTTGCGTCCAATTCTCCACAAAATATTCTGAATAAAACTAATCTTAAGGTAGCTAACAATGTTAACAAACACATGCGATTATGAAAGATTTGATTACTAGGTTCTTATGAGTTTTTCCCGGAATGTATGGAGCCGGAATATCTTAAATTCTAATTATATGAGTAAAAAAATATATGCAACACATTCTTAATAGATGTGGAGAAAAAACAGAAAATTCATTGAAAACAATGGCTTAAAGTATTTGGTCCTGTTCTAATATATGCGATGATGAGATTTTAAGTTTAAAAACTTTGAGCTGCAAATAAATTAAATACAACATAAAAGAAGTAAATTGCACTCATGCAGAAGACGAAGAAAACAAACATATAGTATGCGCTATTAGAAATATTTTAAGCTTTATTAGAAATGAAATCATAACAATACTTTTTATTGAATGAAACGGGATATCGAATAAAATTAAATTTTACTTTCTCCTTGTATAAAGTTAAACTTATTAACTTTGTTTAGTTCTAACCACTCTCCTACTACTGTTGTTAAATTATTCTCAATTAGCGCGATAAGCCTTGACACATTTGCTGAATTGAGATGTGTACATATTATATATTAGTAATAAGAATGGGAATAAGTGGACGAGGTGACTGCGAGCAGACTTTGTCTTGGTTAATTATTTACGACACCTTTCTCACAGTTGAACTGATTTATCATTCGCATTCATTAAAAGGGAGTATTAATACTCTGCATCTTCAAACGAGATGCTTATTATGCTGAACGTCTAATAATATTTTATGCGCTACCAATAAATTGGTACGTATTTGTAAATCGAATGGAAAGTAGGTAGTCACAATAAAATTCACCACATTTGCTTATGAAAGTTCACTATTGGCTTATTTTCATTCTATATGCGATGAATTAAATGGGCACAATTTTTGTTTCACGCAGTAAATTATAAAATGAACTGATGTGATGTAGAATAATTAAACTATGTGAAATATTGAGTACCTTTTGGTCAAATATCCAGTTGTTTAAGAAGTTTTTAACTACAAAAATACTAATTTCAAAGTATAAAAATATATAGATTCAAATATATGGACCATCTATATTTAATATTCGCCGGCATTTGGTAGGAAGGGATAATTTGCCTTCAGCGTAAAAACCTGATAAATTGAGTTCAATAAATTCAAAACGATATCTTTTTGGAATATTTTCATAGTTTAGTAATTTAAATGCTCACTTTTCTTTGCACACTGCACGCACGCGCGCTCGCACGCACGTCCGTACGCACACGCGCATGCAAGCACACATGCACGCACGCACACACATACGCGCGCATGCATGCACGCACACACGCTCTCACGCACGCACGCACACACATGTATATAGGTATATACGTGTATATGTATATACGTAAATACGACAGACATATAAATCAAATTCTTCTCTTGGATTCACTATTTTCAACGCTTTAACACTAGAAGCGCGGAAAGTTACGACCACCCTTGAACTGACACTGTGACGTGACGTAATTGAGTACAGTAATTCTAACTGTACTAAATTACGAAAAATCTATAAATTAATTATTATTAGTAGAATAGCAAATATTGCAAAAATAATATTCTTTACCAGCGCATTTATTGTAGATGGTTTTTATACACAGGTGACAATTCCCAAATGAATTATTACTTGTACATTTTGACATGACACGTTGTACATTTTTCCATTTTTCTGTTGTGTTTTCTGTAATCTCTACGGATGGGATAGGATGGGAGACGATGAGGAAAACAAACATGTATTATATGCTATTTTAAGCCTTATTAGAAAAGAAATCATTAAATTTTTTTGATTTAATGAAACGGGACATCGAATAAAATTAAATTTTACCTTCTCCTTGTATAAAACTAAACTTATTACACACCCTTCACCACATTTTCACTTTGTTTACTTCTAATCTCTCTTCTACAACTGTTATTAAATTATTCTCAATTAGCGCTTTGACATATTTTCTGAATTAAGTAAGATATGTACATATTATACATTAGTAATAAGAATGGGAATAAGCGAGCGAGGTGACTGCGAGCAGACTTGCCTTGGTTACTTATTTACGATACGATAGTCTGTCGCATTTATTAAAAGGGAATATTAACACTCTGCGTTTTCAATATTGCAGATATGGTTGTTTTTCTATTATTCATACACTGTATTCCCAATTCTTCTCCAAGTTGCAATAAAAAGTCCCCGTATTTAGTTTTGCTATTGTCGAAAATTTTATGCAATGTTCATGGGTTTATAGCCGCCTAATCTAATAGATTATATAATGTATGAACTGGCCAACGTAAAAGGCGCCTTTATTATATATTTGCGGCTCATCGAATCTACAACATCTACTCCATATTTCGTGCTGTTATAGAAAAACACTGTGTCAAGTTCTTTCTTTGAACTAGAGTTTATTGGTACATCGGGATGCATAGTGCCTGATAAACAGTCAAAATTTAAATACCTATGTTGAGAATAGACGTACTGTATAATTCCTCTTTTTCGGTTTTCACGGAAACAGGTATTTCTTTGCACAATACTAGTGTTTTTTTTTAATGAAAATATTTGGCTAGTGAAAATGAAGTAAAAAAGTTGTCACAAGTAACATTTAAGGGAACGCATTTATTACATAAATTTTATGTTTGTCAACAGCCATCCAAAATTTTTCACCATATTTTTTGAATTTGGAGTTCATAAACTGAGTAAATCGGCAACGGCATTTAGACGAAAAAAGTTGTTCGTTAATCGGTATATATAGTCCAAGTACGTAACAAGCTTGTGCATTCGTGTTAAATTTATACCAAATTTCCGAAATCATAGCGAACTTATCTTCATTTAATCTTTGGCGTTCCATTAGATTTGTGACAGAATCACAGGTATTTCATTACCTCACAAAAACGATTACGAGACATTGTTGCTTTTATTATAGGATTACCCCATTTTATCAACCATAATGAATCCAGATCTAACTGATGTGCACCACGTATGTAAAGTACAGCAATAAATGCCCCCAATTCTTCCATCGCAACTAACCAGAGCATTGACCTTACATAGAATTATTGAGAATACTAACGGTACAAAAACGACCCATCAACAGTTTTTGGTAAATATTTTTTTCATTTACTATTATTTTTATTAAATTAAAGACATCTTGAATTTAATAAATACAATAAATTATTAAAAGTCAAAAAGTTTCACGGACCAAAGTAAAAAATAAAAAGTTAAAGGTGATTAAACTTGCGGGTGGGACAAAAATGGGACGGCGGCACTTTTAATGTTAAGACACTATATATACCTACACTAACTACAAATTTGTTTACCAATATACTTGTTTCTTCATGCTTTTGTATGTATTTATACATTTATACGTTTGTATGTACCTAGTGATATTCCAGTTGCTATTTATTTTTAATACACTATCAATGTTTTTAATATACCAACAACACTATCAATGTTACACGCAATTTTTCATTCATGTTTTTTAGTGATGTCATATTACAAATATTTATTTCAAATATATAAATATGTAACTATATTGTAAATCTGTGATTTTTTGGCTTATAAATTAGCAAAAAATCGTCCAAGCTCGAGTTCTGCCTACATATTGACGATTTCGTATTTCATTTGAGGTAAAATTACTTTATTTATATAAGTCAACACTAATGTATATAAATCCCAGGATAATAAATATACAGGTTGTCCAGTGGCAGATTTCAATGTTTGAAAAATTATAAAAAAAAACTACACCTCTAATACAAAGTAGATTTATTTTAACTTTATAACAACAAATGCGGATTTCATTTTTTAAAAACCACGTTTTCCAAATGGCGGCCATCGAGTCTGACACACTCTTCGAGTCTAGCACGCATGTTTTCAAAAACGCATTTGCAGAGCGACTGGGGTATCCTACTGACTTTGGCTCGAATATTTTCTTTAAGTTGTGTCACAGTGCTCGGATTTGTTTTGTAAACAACGGATTTTAAGTATCCCCATAAGAAAAAGTCACATGGGCTTAAATCGGGTGACCTACGTGGCCACGGTACGGTACCGTTTCAGGGATATGTTTTTTTCTGGAAATAACTGCCGCACTGCATTCATGGACACATTAGCAGTGTGAGCTGTGGCCCCGTCCTGCTGGAACCATATGTTTTGGTTGAAGGATGGACTATTCTGTAGTTCTACTCTGAAAAAGTAATTTAACATCCGGGCATATCTCTCCGAATTCACAGTTACAGTTTGGCCACTTTGATTTTCAAAGAAATAAGGACCTATGATTGCAGATGCAGACATGGCACACCAGACTGTTACTTTAGGCTGTGGATATCCTAGTAACAAAAGTTCTGCTTATTCACATATCCTCTAATGTGAAAGTGAGCTTCGTCACTAAAGAATATGTTGCCCATCCGGGTAGCAGTACGAAATCTCAACAACATCACCTCCGCGTAAGTTTTTCATAATTCAAAGTCAGAATCGTGTAAATCTTGAACAATTTGAATTTTATATAGATGGAACTTGAACTTTTTTTGCATTATTACCTGTAAAGTTGATTTCGGAATTCCCAATATCGATGAACGTGTACGCAGTGATAAACGGGGATTTTCAACGACAGAAACCATAACACGCTCGACATTTTCATCCGTGGCTACCGATGGTGTAGGTCCTGGTCTGGTCCTATTTAATGTTGATCCTGTAGCTCTGAACCTTGCTACCTATGACTGAATGAGGTTGATCGATGGTCTATCACGTAATCGACGAATACTGTAACGATTATTAAATCAACGGCGTGCTACAGACAGCGAAAATCCACTCGAAATGTACGCCTCGACGGCAAAAGCACGGTGCTTTCCACTCCACTGTTCCATGGCTACTAAAATATCCGCACCGCTTGTGCTTTTAACGACGCCCCCCGCGCCCCTTTTATGTGTTGCGTTCAGATACTATGTTTGTTCAAACTTTGAAATCCGCCACTGGACAACCTGTATTTAATAACACCTAATATGGTTACAAAAATTAGATTCATTATTTTTTTAGGATATCTTTCAATATGTAATACATAAAGTAATGAAATAGATACATGAAAACCCTTATACAGTATACTTTCAAATGGTACCCTACACTTTGATTGAAATTGAATTTTTTTTAGTACTCTGTTTGCCACACATTCCAACCGAAATATTGGTGTAAATAATTTTGAGAGTTAACTTTTGAGATGTATTCGGATTCATATGCTTTATTATTTTTCTATTTTAGCTTATATTTTTTTTCTTTTCTAGCTTAGTAAGCTCAGTAAGCTTTACTAATTCACGAATAGGTAATAATCGACCAATCTGTGATATATATATGAGCTGCATCTCTAAAAAGTTCCTAGCAATCGATTAACTTATGATATGGATGAGTTGTATCTGTAACAAGTTCGTAGAAGCTCCATAAAATTAGCTTAAATAAAATCCAGTAATAGTTTTGCATATCAAAATATACACTTATTTATTTATTAGTTAACTGCAACAGTTTGGGTCGTAGAAAGTGAAATTTTTCGTCCATAAGGAAGAATTCAAAAAATACTGGCAGATGAAATTATATGTTCGATTTCGATGCCAAAATAGAGCTTAATGTAATTATATTTCTACTATGTCATGAGAATTAACAATTAATATTTTAATTAATTAATTACACTTAAAATTACGAGCACTTAAATAAGAAGCGTGTAGTTAGTGGAATCAGCTTAAAAATTTAGTAGAAAATACCACATAATCTTGTATATTTATACTCGATTGGGTGTAACGAATACCGCTAATTATACTAGTACGACACAGGTTTATTTTCTGTTAAATTTTGGAGCACAAAAAATGAGAAAAATTAAAGGAAAATAATCCATTTACGAATATACAATCTTCGATACGGTTCAAGTATTTAAATTACTGCGACAATACCTTTTGAGAGTTTAAATTATAAAACCATTATAGCACATTATTTAGTGGACCACAATAAATACAGACATTAAACGACAACTCATAGGTCATCTGTGTAAAATGTACAGTACTATTTAGCACTGAGCGTGGATTTACACATTTCTCGTAATGTGATTTCACAGCTTTCATACATCTTTTCACAGTTGAAAATAGTCTTTTATAATCACAGCATTACATTTTATTAAAATTTTCATCATAATGACTCGTTAGCGACTGCATGTAAATTCACGTAAATAATACAAATTTCAATATAAAAAAAAGCTCTCAAAAATTTACGGTAATAAATTGCGGTACCAAATTTTAAAATGAAAAATGTTCTTTTTTCCTAAATATCTAAGCCTGTATTCTATAAAATACAATGTTAAATAACGTGTTTGTGAAAGATATTGAGCAACCTTTATTATTATAAAATGTTTTTAAATAATATTGAAATTAAGCAATCTAAAAGAAACTTAATAACAATTTGTCTTATGGTTTATTCGGAATGGAATATTTATTTAACTATCAATTTTAAAATAAGTTTTAATTGTTTACAAATACAATAAATTACGTGCACTTTCGTTATTAAAATTTGGAAATCTAAAAGAAACTAATAATCTATTAAAATGACATTTACATAGTTTTCCCTGATAAGGTTTTGACAAGAAAATCGATATTTATATGTATTCTTAAAAAAATTACTAACGAGTTTTTTGCAGTTCTTGTATGGACCATTCATTTTTAATTCTTATATTTTGTTTTAAATTACACTGTAATGTTATACCTATTAAGACAAAATTTGGCATGGAGATGATAAAGACAACCAAAAAAATTAAACCTGTCAAGCATGAGTGCAACTCACACTATGAGGGTACTGTATACATTTAGGTATTTATAAACATTTAATGGTACAAAATATTCCCATTAAACTAATTACAAAATTTTAATTTTTTAAAGCAAAAATATATTGCCTACCTTATCTTTCACAGGCGCATATTTAAAAAATGTATATTTTTTAAATGATATAACTACAAATTATCAGTTTTAGGATTTATTTATTTGTGCTGTTTGATCTCACTTCTTGCCAAATTTCATGATTCTAGGTAAACGCAAAGTGCCGTATAGGTTTTCAATTTTTGGCAAATGTCAAAAATGCGGTAAAAATTGCCGCATTTTTAAGTTTTTTTTATTGCATTGACAGAGAAGCTTAATTTTTGTACAGTTTAGATCGTATAGACTTAAGTATTTGATATTAATTTTGATTTGATGTCTCCACAAGTAAAAGAGACAGACAGACAGACAGACGGACAACAAAGTGATTTCTACCGGTTACTTTTTTCTTTTGTAGTACAAATCTTTAAAAATGAGATTTGATACGGATCAGAAAAAAATTAAACTTCTACTCAACGGGAAAGAAAGAAACAAACTTTCACTCACCCCATCAATTTAACAATCTTTAGATAGGTCTTTTAAAGTTGAATAAAATATCCCTCAAATAAAGTTATTTTCACGATTCTCTCTTTATATATTTAGGCTATATTAGCTTTAACAAGGCGTGCATTAAAAATACAAAATTAAAGCTCTTAACTTTCAAATTGTAGCAAATACTGTAGAACATAGAGTTTCAAAAAACATCTGCATTGAACAATCGAACTCTTGTTAAACGAAGTAGCTCTTCAGATTTGTTACGTAAAGTTTACTCAAGTATAAGTTTTGAGAGAAAAATGGACAACATGACAAATAAGGAGGTCTAATTTTCGAATAGAATTGAGTACTCAACTCAAAAAATTATTAATTTCTTGTGAAGCAAAATAGATATTGTAATTGTAAATGTGAAATAATACGTAACTGACAAAAGTTTGAAGGAGGCTTTCAGTGGTTTCAATGTAAATTACTATAAAATGCCTATACAATCTTACCATGAGAACTTTGTCATTCGTGCTTAGCCGGCATCTTTATTAGTGCTGTACGGCTGATAAATAGTACCATAAGTTAATCACTAATAGTACTATATTTTATAAGTGCTGTCAAGTGAAGGTGATATTTTTATTTACACGCTTCATTATAAAGAATAAGGTTGAACAGGTCGTTCAAAAACATTGGAGGTATATCATGAATACTTTTTCGATACAGGGATCTTTTTATGAAATATTATATATTTAGACACAAAATACTATTATATTTACATGGTGAGAAATAGTATTAATATTCCTAAATATTTTCATAGAAATGCTATAAAAATATGATGTTATGATGGCCAGGATGGAGAAAGTATTGGTAATTGAAAGAAACCATGAAATCCAGAGATTTAGGTATGGCTGTCAAAAGAAAATTTTCAACAATTTTATACTACCTTGTATCACATTCAGATGCGAAACATGGATATTTATGAAACAACATAGAAATAAACTGCAAGATATCAAAGAGCCATGGAAGAAGCATTAAAGAAATATCTAAAGTAGAGCGAATAAGGAATGACCAACTAAGATTGAAAACAAAAGTAACGGAGATCCTAACTATAATCAACCAGCAAAAATGGAAGTTAACAGGTCAAACGACGAGTGCAATCCAAGAGAAATGTAAAATAGTAACTGACTGATATTCTAGAAAGAGTAAAAGGAGCAGTGAAAACAACAAAGGAAACAGGAAGATGAGCTAAAGCTCACAACGGGACATAACAGGAGGGAAGAGTGGCCCGCGTCAATTATTACGAAAATATTTCTGTTGAGCAGATTTAGGCTCACTTTTCTACAATGTCAGTAAAAACACATATTCTAATTGAAAGAAAACGAGCTAGAAATTACACCATTATGAAAAAAGTTAAAGGTATAAATATATTTGTCAATGCACGTATGCTATTTTAACAAAAATATCTACAAAATCTGTAACATTTGACTGACATAAAAGTATTTTTGGTCTTCAAAAAAAAATACTCCAACGTAGTTTTAACAATTGTGAGGCTGCGCACGACCAGAACTGAACCCACATATGACAAAGCCGGCATCTGGTCCTGCGGCAAACTCCCGTTCCAGAGTGTATTTAATAACGGAGAAGCTGGTTTTGTAATGGCAAAGGTGGACTGTATCCATTTCTACAACTGTTACGCTACGTCCAGTCTTTCACTAGCTGATTTCATGAACTGACCAAGGACGCGAAGCAGCACTCGCCTAGAGTAATCGCTGATTGGGAAAGCGAAGAGACTAATGGACGAAGAAAAGAGGTGCTAGAAGCCATGACTACATTAGACATAGTTCTATTTAACTGCGGCAATAAAGCATCCATCAGAGGAGATGCTAGCTTCATTGTGGATCACACTTTTATTAGATGCTGCCTCAGTGTAGTGATCTACTCTTGGGAGGTAATGGATACCTATACGGCCAGTGATCGCTGCGTGATTTTATGGACGGTATTTACCAGTTATAATGGTGAAAGAATACACCGACTAACTAACGCGATTGATTGGAAGGCGAGCTCCTTCGATGAGACCGCGTTTATGGTAGCCCTGGAAAAGGATCCAATTTGTGATGGAAATGAAGGCGGAAGTCCTGGTGAAGAGGACTACAAAAATGCGATGATAGCATGCCTCGAAGAGAAGGCATTAACCATCGTCCATCGGTGTATTGGTGGAGTGCAGATATCAGCGCCCTCCATTAAGAGTGCTTCAGAATGAGAAGAGAATCGCAGCAAGGCCGGAGGAGACCGAACTCGGTCGAACTGGTGGCAGAGTACAAAAAGGCGCGTCAAAGCCCCAATGTAGTCCGTCATGATCCGGGATAGTAAGCGGAAATACTTGAATGAGCTGATCAGTGAGCTGGAGAAGGATCCATGGGGCAGGCCGTATAAGGTGGTTATGACCCACCGGACAAGTCAGTCAATGCCGTCCCCTATGTGCCTTCATTTTATGGAAACTGTTCTCGAACAGAAAATTTAGCCAGAGTCTTTAGTCAAGGCAATGCTTTCATCAAAGGCAACCTGGGAAGCCACCAACTTATTCGTGACAGAAATCCTCCAGGAACTCGCGAGCTGGCGAGCCAAAAATGCACCCCGTGAAGTAATGCCTAACTCCAGTTCTGCGGGTTACACAGAGGCCGAAGACAGAGAAGGTTTTTAGTGGGTATGGGAACACCCGAGTCCGATATACCAGGCAGAACATCAAGTCCTGATGATAAATGAAAGTATTTTTCTACCTCTATAAAAAAACACGTACAAGCACTCGCACACACACACTCACACACACATATATATATATATATATATATATATATATATATATATATATATATATATATATATATACACGCTTTTATGCCTAAACTTATTTTGGATTCATTTCAAAAATATAAGACTAAATAAAATTTTTTTTTCATCTGGGCCTTTACTATAGAAAGACGGCGGTCAGCAACGCTTAGAGTTGAAATAGTGTACATAAAGAAATGGATAAAATACAGAAAAAATATTATAATCGTCATACTTTGCAAACGAAAAAATTACTCTTCTTTCTCCTTTTCGCCTGCGTGTAATAAAATATGCGGCCTTAGCATATTGACGACGTGCGTGTTATAGTATTATGTTGTTTTGAGGGAGATTAATTAATTTCGTATCTTTTATTAATTAATGAAAATAAATTTAATTAACATATATTTCAGTTACAAGTTTATATATTTAAAAAGAATATGTTAATTGCTCTTCATATCCTAGCAATATGTGCCCTGTGTAGCGCTACAATACATTAAGCGAATTGGAAGCGGATACGCTTATAATACTGATTAATGTCACTCCTCAAGTTGTGCTCCCCGCGGGCCGCCATTAAGTAGGACCCTGGCTGAGTCGGCTTTCTGTTTGTTGCGTTGTTTTTGTGAGGTTCAAACTTTCATAAGTAAAAAGTATTATGTCGTGAGTTCCTCGTGTCAGATAATAACTTAACTCGATTATATTTTGTTATTAATTTTCTCTAAACTTTTAAGTGCGCCTCGGGTGTTTGATGTTTTTTTTTCTTTTTAAAATATGTTTTACTTGTGTCTACTTACTGTTTTACCATTCACAAAAACTTAGTCATGCAAACATTTTTTATTTTCAATATAACAAAATATCAAATAAATTTGCATACTTATGAATACAATTGTAGTTTTCTTATTTTTCCAACTAATAATGTTAGTTCGAGAAAAAATTAGAAGAAAACAGATTGATAAAGATAATATAAATTGAGAAAAGTCTACACTTTTGTGATCGAAAATGGCTTAATAAGAAGGAAGAACAAAAAATAAGATAGGGAGACATTCCCTAACAAAATTTTCTTGGCTCAAACTTCATCAAAGAAGACTATTCAAGTAAAGTATATAAAATTAGAAAGAAACTTGCGTTTAGTTCAGATTTTTTTTTCTGTTTTTTAACATTATATTTTTTTAATTTATTGCAATGCATAGTGCATACGATTGCCAATAATTGAAAAAAATTGAATAAAAAACTGAACCATGAAAACTGAACCGTGTGAGTTTAATTTAAAAAAAATCGATCCTATGAAAATCAAAGCTACTGTGGCGGATATACGCCATCTATTTAAAACGCAGAAAAAAAAGAACAAATTTAGAAGAGAACGCTTTAACAAAGAGAGTAGACAAAAATCGGTCGCGTGTTTGAATCGACTTGTATGGTAAGTCAGTAAACTTGTATGGTAAGTCAGCAAGCTGCCGACCTTCTCCGATACAAGTCATCACTTGTCGGTTGCCTAATCATCACCTACAAAATTCAGTCATCCTCATTGCGCAGTTAAAGTCAGAGGAAGCCACACAACCCTGCATGGAATTGACATTATGTGCCTGGAATTTTCGTAACGCTTGACATCGATTTACACCCAAAAACTATGTATATTCTATTTATCCATCAATTTAGATAGCTATGTAAATTAGGTGGTAATTGTCTATTTACCCTTAGTTTGCTCTCATAAGTATTTTTGTATGTTAACTATCTATCGATAGTCGTAGCTATATATTCGTTCGTATATCGTGTAGTCATAGCTTTCTATTCGTGCCTTCCCGAACAAGCGTCGCGTTCCTTTAATAAATATGGTAAATTCGAAATTACAAATAAATATATGCACCAAATAAATAATAAACAGAAATATTATAATTATATACGGTTAGATGTCATTTAAACGTTTCAAGAATTTTTAAGCCGTGGATTTTTCTTTATTTTAAAAAATAAATTTAGGAGAAGGAGTCAAATTTTTCTGTAGTTTTGGAACACAATCCATATTTGCTTTTATTTATATTAGGTGATGATAAATTTGACAAAAGCCCGTATTAATTTAATATTTATAATTGAAAGAACTATTATTTATGTACATATGTATATATATATATATATATATATAAACAAAAAAAAATGTAGTCCATCAATTATCAATCGAACACTGCGTTATTATTTTTGAAGTAATATATTATTTCTGAAGTCATAAATTAGACAAAGTATCACCATCTCCGCAGAAAATAAATATCACAAATATTGGGCCGAATGAAATGTTATGTATGATATCACAGAGATGAAACCAAACAGACTAAATCAATTCGATATGCAATACAGATAGGTATACGTGGATTTTTCATCAACTTGAAAAGACCAAAAAGAAAATGTTTTCTCTCACATCACAGTTTTATAAAATAACGCTATTTATTTGAGAGCAATGAAGGGATTTAATGTAACCTTGAGTTTAAGAAAACTTTTAGGAGCAGAAAAAGTATTGCTATTAAAATTTCTCTTATCGCCTTCTGCCATACTAAGCACAGGTTCCCCTGAAAAGTCAAAACTATAAATAAAACAAGTAATAACTAGCCAATTATTTAACAATTAATTCGAAAACCTTATGATATAGCTTTTTCAAACTCAAGATACCGAAATGAACGTTTGAAGTTAAAATATTAAATATAAAAAATATAAATTTCGGCATCTGCGCAACACGGCAGTTGGATTACTACGACCTGCTGCATTTTTCCCTAGGAGTCAGGAATAGTATACATATTTTGGAAATTGTTATTTAGACTAACACAAAACAATAGACCGGCATGGGCTTTCCTAACCTTATATGGTGAATTTCTAACAAATCCTCTAGGTAACTATAAAAAGTCACACTTAGGGGCAAATGACGAACTTTTACTAAAGTTTTCAATTTCCACTAAAAATAATTGGACGTTCCGAATTGCACATTGGGCGTACATAAATTGGTATACTAGTAGATATTTAACTTATTAAGGTCTGTTTGTAAAGACTCTGAATGTTAGTACTCTATTCTAATGAATGTTTGATATTAAATCAGTTGAACTGTGTATTAAGCGGCAGTCGTGAAAGGCTGCATAAATACTTAAAGTCCATTCAAATTGAAGATGGAATGTTCGTAAACAATAACTTTTGACAGTTCAGGTATTGCAAACCTTTTTCTTACAGTCACGTTAGTAATTTACGGTGGATTTATTTGCTATTTGTGATTATATTTTTTTTAATTAGTGTGCGTATTTACACTGTACATAGATTGCTGTGCACGTAGCTTACATGTGATGTGATGTGATGTGCACGTAGCTTATATTATATAGATTATATTTTATATTTATGAGAAATTCAGATAAGTAAGGTGACGTGTTTCGAACAATTTAAAAGTATTATTGAATATATTTGGCGTTAAATTTGTAGAAATTCATTATTATACATATAAAGAAATTAAAGAAAGTAGAAATAATACTACATCACGTAGTTTCATTTAATTGTTAAAAGTATTACATAAAAAAGACATATAATAAAATAATACCAAAAATTTCGATAGAAATAGTTGTTTAATTAAATGTTAAGTTATACAGAACATTATTACAAAGTAACCGCAAATACTTAATTTTTGAGTAATCATTAAAATATTTTTTTAAAACGAACTAATGTATAAAAATACACGAAACACAATAACATTTCACAGACAAAATACACTGCATACGTATACAATTACATCACAATGCATCTGAGCTTCACACCGATATCCAAAGATGGTTGTGCCTAATGCTAGTGCCGGCGAGGCCGGCCTTTTGCCGATATCACTGAGAAATAGTATTACAGAACATATAATATCTATTATACAACATATTAGCAAAATTTATTCAACATAAATCTATCTATTACATCGTATATCAACAGTAATTAAATCGTATATCAACGATAACAATGATCGTTCAGCCCAGCCGCGGGGCTTAATTAAATGACATTGCTCCAAGTAGAAATCTGTTGACATCGTTTAATTTAAAAGTAGTGTTTTTTCGCCACATATAATTTCTTTTGTATCCAGATCATTTTGATTCTGTTTATCTTACAGTGATATGACAGCTGTATAGGTACGGTCCTTAGAAGAAAATTCACCATTTTAATTACACTCGTACTTAAAAATATCACACATTTAACACAACGAATTTAACATTATTAAACATATAATAATATATTAAACTTAATATATTACAAAATATTTTTGCGAAACACCAACAATTTAGAGAGCAATATTGGAAAACGAGAGTACGGACGTCTCCCGCCATTGCGTTGATAAGTGTTGCAAGCAAGCATTGAATATACGTTATATGAATAAGTTGCCATACGTGGGCATACAGTAAACAAAAAAAAAATTTAATTGATCTCCTGAATCTATATGCTTTTGGACAAGAATTATTTCATTTGTGAACGTATAAATAATGAATGTCGCAAATAATTATACTAGCTATGCGCTCGGTTTAATTATGATTTTTTGGTCCTACATAAATTTATATATGGCCACTTCAATACAATTGTTAGGTTTCGTGTTTGTGCAACAGACGGACAGATAGATAATTATACGAACCCGCATTGGTTGTCCTCAAACTAAAGAGTAATAAGTTAGTTTTACCAGATGTACATATAAAGTTTATTGTCCGGCAAAATTCATAAGCACAAATCGGCATTTTTCTGATGATTTTATTAAAGTACGGTGTGAAAATAATATTATTAACTAAGTCTCAAGGTGTATTGACCATAAAAATGGGTATTACATTTTTCTCTTTCTAATATATATTCAAATATTTTTCAGATTATTCGAGTATTATAAAAATGAATATAGGTATGTCAGTATGAAATAAATATTTATTTATTTGTCGAATATTTTGAGATGAGGTAAACATTACATTTTCTGCAGCCATTGACATAAATATATTATTATTCAAACTACTTGTACGAAACACAAACGTAGGAATCACTGCGAATGCACTATAATATATATAAATACAATCGAGGCCGAGTTCCCGGGTATTAGCGTAGGGTAATTGAATATTATATGGCCTGTTCGATGAAACGACCAACCAACAAATTTTACTGCTGCTCTATATGTCGTGAGCTAAGATTGGTGAGCAATTGCTTCTCGAACGTGTACGTCGCTGTATACATTTTTTATTGGAAAAAAAAATTAAAAAGTGTATCTAAACTTCAAAGTATTTACCTGAGATTTTTTTTAGTACGTTGATATTTGATGTTGCAATGTTAATATTTTTAAAATTTATTATGTTTTTACTGTTTTTTCGTTGAATATAATAACCTGTCGATAACATAACTTCAAATTGAATAACAAATTCATAAATGGTGCTAAATTTAGATTCCGGATTAATCTTTCCAGATTATGCTTACATATCTGATAATCTTAAAAATGACAGAGATATTGAAGAGATTTCAATAATACTTGAGGATCCTACGTCTGATCTAATAGCATTCGAAAACATGTGCAAGCAAGTAGCAAAGGTACTCGCATCCCAAGATTACATTAGGGAAAAAAAAGAGAAAGTAAAAATAAAAATATGAAGAAAAATCTTAATATTTTTCAATATGCAAAAAATTAAATTACATTCAAGTTCTGAGGAAGAATAAACGATAGAATTAGCCGGTGAAAATTGCGGTCCCGAAAATAATATATATGATGCGTGGAATGTGATGAAAATTACTACGAAACTGAAAAAATAAAAGATTAGCTGCTATGAATTGTTTGTAAATTATGGCCGCATGTAAATTGCACTCTATTCAACAATTATTGTAATTCTTGTGGCAAGAAATTGAAGAAACAAGAAATGGAAAAGAAAAACTTGCACGAGAAAAAAGCAAAAAGTAACGGAAAAAGCAAAGGGAGAGGAAAAATGAGTCAGAATTTATATAGCCATCTTATCCTTAAATGAGCGGCAAATTTCTAACGGATTTTAACATTAAAGCTTTTAAAAAAACATTATCCTAAATTGCATATATACTTTGTAGACTACATTGAAAAATATTTTAGTACCAACATTTATTTGAAAAGAAAATAACATGTCACAATGTTTGTTTAATTATCTATACGCCAAATATACCATAACTATATCTGCATATAAGGTAATCAAATCTAGAAATATAGCAGCGTAAGCTGACACATTATAGCTATCTCACTCTAACGCCTTATAAAATTAATGAATAGCATATATGGTCTAGATTTTTTTAACGTCGAGATTTTGATTATTTTCACAAAATGTTTGAAACGCCTGACTATTTCGCAAAAAAAATGGAGGGTTGCCAATTTTTCCGTGTAAAATTTTAGAATTCGTATCAATAAAATAATGGTATAATACTTGTACTTATAACATTTTTCATAGTGAAACTTTCGGAAGTTAATAGTTTTGATTATGTATGTATTTTAATAATACTCCGGGAATAATGCAATGAACTTTATAAATAGTTGTCAGCTGATCGAATATTATATTTGTGCCAACCATATTTTAACTGTCAAATTCGATTGTTTACAAACATTCCATCTTCAATTTGAATGGACTATAGCTAGGCAGAGTTTGTCAGAAACGGTCTGAAGTTGAAATCAAACAAACCTGTTAATGTTTCTAATATTAAATGTGAAAAATTTAGAATAAGGTTTGAAAACCAAATCATGTTTAAAGAAGGTGAATAATAAAAACTGGTGTTTGGTCGAAACTTTGTATAACATTTAAAATAAATATTACGTTGGGGACAAATATTTAAACGTTCATTTATCTGGCACGATATATTTTGCTTTAAAAATTAATCTTAATTAAAATATATATTTAAGATTTTTAAAGTTATCAATAAAATAACTTAACCAAGAGGTAAAATTATCAAATTGGTTTAAATTTGTTTTTTTTTTCTTTGACAAAAATAGGGAGTCTTTGATTACATTGCAAGGTTAATTCTTATGAATAGTTTACAGATATCAGTTTACAGATAATCAGTTAAACGATGTGATCCTTTGTAAACTTTTTAAAACAAAGTTTAAATTTGTAGGTTTTGTGTCGATCTATATGTGATGATTTGAAAAACTTTCAAAGCCTCATTTATGTTGTAAATATTGTGATATTCAAGACTTACGGCAATTATAACACTTTTATTTCTGCATATTATAAATAGGTTTATATATTTCCACTGCTTAAAAAACTGTCATTACGTTATACCCGTGTACGAACTAACGCTTCTACTTACAGTTTGTAGCTCAATATCTGTATAATATCGAGCAATGAGCTGCTTAAATTTATTCGAATTTTTGGGAACTTTTTTCACAGCTACTCAAACAAGTCGGTTTGAGTAAAGGTTGTTAACATGCGTTTAGTTATCAAAAAATATTTAACTGTCAATTCTCAAAACCCTTGATTTCCATAGTACGTTTAACATAGAAGATTTTATTAATTTACTTAAATGTTTTTTGGAATGATTTCGTTTGTATTTTATTTATGTAATTCTGAGAGGTGTCATAATTTCAAATAATTATTTAGAGTAAATAAACTTGGTCTTGCCGTATAAATTTTTACACTTCCTCAATGTTTAATGGGTTTTTATGCCCATTTTTTTATCGAACTATAATTGAATTCGATTAAAAATAGGCCTAAACAATTTTTGTATTCTAGACTACCATTTTAAATATGCCACAGTGAAAGGAATATTTTTATATTACTCGTAATAAACCTCTTCAAATGAATATACATGATTCATGATGTAACAAAAAGGTTTAAATCATTCATCCTTAATTATTAAACAAGTATTTAAAAAAAATTTGGTGGTGTAAAATATGTGCAAAACAGGTGAGTTAATAAGATGTATTGCTATACAAACTTTCAACTTTCTCCATTGCATCGTTATTGAGAAAATCGTCCTTGAAAATAGAAAAATGTAAATATATTGCCTACTATAATTTTTGTTATCATGAAAATATGGGGAAGTGTTGAACAATTTTGAAATTGAGATTCACCGCTCTATTGTTCCTACCACTATTAAAAACAAATATTTTTTCGTAATTTTCTGTATTGTAGTTTTCAAACTAAGGGAATATTTTGAAAACATATTTTTTTGCATATCATTTAGTATAACTCTAAAGATATGATACTTAAAATTAGGAATAAATATTTTTGAAACCCCTTTTAAACGACAATATACAAGGGATTAAAAAAAATGTTTATTTAATTTGCCGTCTCTAAAATTTCTGGAAATTTGATCAAATAATAACTGACCGTGTACTTGCGTTAAAATTATACTTATATGTGGTTTGGAGGTAGCAATGGACAGTGACTTTATCTGTCATAGTATATTAATCAGTTAAATTAATAACGTAACTACAGCAAAAATACCTGAAGAAAAGAAGTGCCACGATAATCTTCTTTTGAAAGTTATAAAGGTTATAAACATTTCTGAAAATAATAAAAAAATTATGAATACGAAATAATCGAGATACTTTGATATTTGGTATCGCAAACCTTGCAGTGTTTTAATTTTTTTTGTTAGAAGAATATAAAAAGTACGGACAGAAAAAAACTTGTTACTTCCCTGCTCTTATTAAATGATGGCGGTCCGCATGCAAGGACTTTTAAAAGACGTCATTAATAATTTTAAAGAGAGTTTGAGACACCGGCTCAATATAATCTCTTGAGTATATATTATCTATAGTATATGGATCAATATTAAACATTACGTAATAGATATATTAATTATTCGGAAACATCAAGGCTTATATTACCTTTAAGTTTGTTTATTGACTTGCATTATAATGTTTATATAAATAATACGTAAATCGGTAGAACTTAAATTACTAAATTATAATTAGTCACAAACTTTATTTGACTGCCAGGAAGCAATCAAGTATAATTTATTTCATTTTATCACAGATCCAAGCTTAAAATTTAGTAACGTAAACTATTTAGTTCGTAACCACTTCTCACTTTCTTCGTTCCGAAATAAATGTTTTGATTAGTTTATCAGTAATTCCATTCCTGTCAATGATTTACAGTGAAAATTAGTATATTGTTCAATAAATTATGTTCTGATACGAATAATCCGCTAATTTTCACCTATTACAGACATTTCAAAAATATATGTCATTTATCATTATTTACTAGATTTATAGTTTTTCAGTTCATATCTTTTTCATGTCTTATTTGCATAAGTAAAATTGTATGGCTTGTAAAATTTTCTTACGTAAATAATTGCAGGAAACTCCAAATATATTGGGGCTTTAGTTAGTTCTAAGAGACATTCATCATGGACTCTGGTCTATGAAGCACAATAGACTTGAATATAATTAATATTTAAAAACTCTAAATATTAACTTACAAATATCACATCACACAAAAGCCATCATCATCATCATCATCATCATATATATTAATACGCTAAGGTTAAGATGTTACACTCCCTTTTTAGAAAAAACATCACAACTAATCCACATAAATTATATATCATTTTATAGATAATTGCTTGCTCTACCGGCATCCACAACTAAAAAAATTATTATTGCTATTGTTTTTGCAAATTAATTAATTATTAAAGTTATATACACAAAACAGCAATGCTACCATCTAACGGCTCAACGTCAATATGATTGACGATCGGTAAAATTTTTATTTAATTTCAAATCCACTCACGTATAAATAAAGTGGCGCTTTAGCGCAATGCTTTTGATACCTGCACCTCTATATGTCAATTTTAGTAAAATATTTGTTTGATCTGTCATCTGAGTTTCATAATGGAATAAATAATGCGAAGACTTCGCACGGGTCACGCTAGTATCATCATATACATGGCATTTAGTATTAATTTGATTAAATTTTAAATATGTAAATCATATCAAGTAATTGAAAGGCATAAAATAATAGGCGCTCCTATAATATATTTAATTAACTGGAACAATACTCAGAAGAAATCGCCTATTGACAGTTATTGCTTAATCTGTTTTTATCCATTAAAACAGCTTTTATCAAAAGCCAAGTCCCATTTTAAGAATAAATACAGTGAATCTGAGGGTGCTATTCGTACTGTGAATAAATTTTTATAGGCGATTCTCTATGTGGAACTTATACTAAAGTTAGATTCATCTCAACGCATAAGATTCATCATCGCATTCTTATTTAAGTGCTGGTTCTGTATAGCTTTTTGTAGGTATGATTTCTTCAGACGCTCTTTTGAAAGTAGTTTTCTTGTCATTCTTCACTCATAGGCTTGCCCATTTATTCAGATAGGTCAGCAACAAACTCAAAAGAAATTTCTTGTGGTTTTTGAGACACTAACGAAACAATCCGTGTTTTTTTCTTGCTGTGGGCCCAATTTATCGACCCGTTCATCTTTCTCTTTTTATAAGATCCGCTTTCCGATGAAAATGTTTCTTTTTGCTTTATGCATGACACGTATTGAACAATTCAAAAATGTGAATTAATCACTAAACGTTTTTTTTATTTTGAAGCGTTGACTGTCAGACTTAAATTTATTATTATCAGTTTTAAAATTATTAAAAACAAAATTGTTGACATTATGACCCACGTCTTTAGATCGAGTGTATAGTTTCAAAAAATTCAATTATATACATTCGCTTACCCGATATTTTATGATTATAAAAACGAATTTTATAAAATTAAAACCAGTTAAGTAATAAATAACAATAGGCTTTTCCGTTTTATGTCTTTCTAAGTAATGAAATATATAGTATTGTTAATGTTATTAGGGTTACATGTTTGTAAGTCAAACTTGTAAGTTTTTAACCGATCTCCGTAGTGTGTATATTTACCTGCCAAAAGGCCTGTCAAAATCTAGTATTAAAATCGCAGCTTTATCCGCTAACAAGAAGTGGATCTGATTGGGTGTACCGTGTTTGTTTGTAACCTAAACAATTTTATTTAAAAATATTTCTAATACATTATAAAATCAATATTTGAATGTCCCACGTCAATATTCAATAGTTAGATTCAATCCCGTGGTAATAACTATTTTATAATAAAGTGGAAAATAAAGTTTTTTATAATATGGGTATTATTTAAAAATAATCTTTTACTTTTAGATAGGGTTTAAAAGTGTAATTTCTTGTTCCGTTTTCAAATGTTTATAGCACTAAACCAAAATATTGTATAAAATTTATTAAATACGAGTAGGACTTGATCTAAGATTGTTGATAAAAGTTAAAATTTAGTTATAAATACAATTGCTATTAATTTATGTTATTTTATTATTATTATACAACTAGCGTGACCCGTGCGAAGTCTTCGCATTATTATTTATTCCATTATGAAGCTCAGATGACAGATCAAACAAATATTTTACTAAAATTGACATATAGAGGCGCAAGTATCAAAAGTATTGAGCTAAAGCGCCACTTTATTTATACGTGAGTGGATTTGAAATTAAACAAAAATTTTATCGACCGTCAATCATATTGACGTTGAGCCGTTAGATGGCAGCATTGCAGTTTTGTGTATATAATTTTAATAATTAATTAATTTGCAAAAACAATAGCAATAATAAATTTTTTAGTTGTGGACGCCGGTAGAGCAAGCAATTATCTACAAAATGATATATAATTTATGTGGATTAGTTGTGAGGTTTTTTTTCTAAAAAGGGAGTGTAACATCTTAACCTTAGCGTATTAATATATATGATGATGATATTATTAATTAAGATTTTTTCACCTAGTATATCTGTTGCCGATTTAAAAAAATAAAAAACAAGAAAAAACGATTTCTCCTAAAGGACATGAAATATTAAAATAAAACTTATTTTATATAGTTAAGTCTAAAATTCATTATTTAAATAGATTTTACTAACATATATTTTAAAAGACGAAAGGGGACTTTTACTTAATTTTAGTTGTATTTAAAAAGGAAAAATAAAAAATTAAATTTTCCAAAATTCTTTAAAACTATCTTTGTGACTATGTTGCATGCCTAAATATACGTGAGAAATGTTCTCGGCATCACATTTAGCATAAACTTAATGAATATGATTTCTACTAAAGTTGCATTTGGTCCGAACTTGTATTTTAACCATTTTTCTACATAATTTGTGCAAATGTTTCTTTAGCGTTTTTAATTTAGTAGTGACTTGGCGGTAACAGATATATGGATGGATAACTAAGCAGAGTATTAGAATTTCCTTTGGATACTTCGGAAAAGAAAATCACAGCAAACAACGATGTCAATCTTAACGCTGTATGTACTGGAATTCCAGATACGGCTAAAGCTCTTGTATGCAAGTTCAATCTAAAATATTTATTTATTCATTTTCCGACTTTAATGTATCCAGTTGTTACATAAAGTGGACTTATTGCTACAAGATCAAACTTTTACAGCCAATCAGGAAGCCAATTTGATGAGGGACTCCAAATCGAACCTGGGTCCGATCGCGTCTTCAAAAACCGTAAACCTGTGTTGGAGTTCATAGGTTAAGGCGATAAACATTAAGGCGATGACGAAATAAGTAGTTCTAATAAGATTTTATTCAGCTGTATTTATTCATCAAACGTTTCCATAAAATAATATACTATTACATTCGTGTATAATAATATACGATTATAACTCTTTGCAACGGCTAAACCGATTTGGACGCGGTCTTCATGGATATACAGTGGCAGATTTCAATATTTGAAAAATTGTTTACTACACCTTTAATACAAAGTAGGTTTATTTTACCAGGGACATGTCAACCTAATTTAATACAAAAAGGGGACCTCGAAGATCCCCTAATATTTTCCCGTGTCTATTATCAAACGCATCTACCTAATAGGGTTACAGATTGTTCCTTTGCAATGAGCCATGCTTTTCATGAAACCCCTGAATTATTCTAAGATCGGTCCACTCTCAACATAACAGCGCAAGTCGATTATGTTCATAACTTAAAAATCAGCAATAAAGCAATTTTTTTTTGTGTCTTGCGCATAAAAATAAAAGTTGATTGACATATTGGTAGGGGTATATAGCTGTATTTAAAAAATCTACATATAAATACGTGAAGAGAAAACTTTTTACCCTTTTTAAGCATTTTGCGTGCATGAAGGAGTGTTAGATTTGACGGAGTTAAAGTTTATATGGAGGAGTGCAGAAAGCTAAAATGGATATAAAACATATCTACAGGATGTCCAGTGACAGATTTCAATGTTTGAAAAATTGTAAAAAAAACTACACCTCTAATACAAAGTAGGATTATTTTAACTTTATAACAACAAATGCGGACTTCATTTTTTAAACACCACGTTTTCCAAATGGCGGCCATCGAGTCTGACACACTCTTCAAGTCTAGCACGCATGTTTTCAAAAACGCGTTTGCAGAGCGACTGGGGTATCTACTGACTTCGGCTCGAATATTTTCTTTAAGTTGTGTCACAGTGCTTGGATTTGTTTTGTAAACAACGAATTTTAAGTATCCCCACAAGAAAAAGTCACATGGGCTTAAATTGGGTGACCTAGGTGGCCACGGTACGGTACCGTTTCGATATATGTTTTTTTCTGGAAATAACTGCCGCACTGTATTCATGGACAGACTAGCAGTCTGAGCTGTAGCCCCGTCCTGCTGGAACCATGTGTTTTGGTTGAAGGATGGACTATTCTGTAGTTCTACTCTGAAAAAGTCATTTAACATCTAGGCATATCTCTCCGAATTCATAGTTACAGTTTGGCCACGTTGATTTTCAAAAAGAGAAATCAAAATTTCAGAAATAAGTCCCTATGATTGCAGATCCAGACATGGCACACCAGACTGTTACTTTAGGCTTATGTAAAGGCTCTTGATGCATTTGTCTTGGGTTGTGGACATCCCAGTAACAAAAGTTCTGCTTATTCACAAATCCTCCAATGTGAAAGTGAGCTTCGTCATTAAAGAATATGTTGCCCATCCGGGTAGCAGTACGAAATCTCAACAACATCACCTACGCGTAAGTTTTTCTTAATTCGAAGTCAGAATCGTGTAAATCTTGAACAATTTGAATTTTATATGGATGGAACTTGAGCTTTTTTCGCATTGTTATCTGTAAAGTTGATTTCGGAATTCCCGATATCGATGAACGTGTACGCAGTGATAAACGGGGATTTTCAACGACAGAAACCATAACACGTTCGACATTTTCGTGTAGATCCTGGCCTGGGCCTATTTAATGTTGATCCTGTAGCTCTGAACTAGCAAGTTTCATGACTGAATGAGGTTGATCGATGGTCCATCACGTAATGGACGAATACTGTAACGATTATTAAATCGACGGCGTGCTACAGACAGCGAAAATCCACTCGAAATGTACGCCTCGACGGAAAAAGTGCGGTGCTCTCCACTCCACTGTTTCATGGCTACTAAAACATCCGCACCGCTTGTGCTTCTAATGACGTCCCCCGCGCCCCTCTTATGTGTTGCGTTCAGAAACTATGTTCAAAGATTATCTTTAATTTACATTTTTAATTCAAGATTATCTTTTATTAACACTTCATCCTTGGTTTCACTTTAATCGGTCCACAAATAATAAATGATACAGCAATTTTTATTATATGTTCGTTTCGCATGCTGATGTTACAACCGGTGGAATAGATTTAGCTACAAAAACAACCTACTGCAATTTTTAGTAAACTTTATGTCCATAGAGACTTGAGGCAGAAAAAAACAAAAAAAATAACTAGTAACTTTTCTTCCACCGAATTCCACGCGAACAAAATTGCAAGCCCAATAAATGAATACTCTTTCAGAGGAAATATCGCCTCTAGTCATTTATTATTCGAATATTTTTATCATAATATTTTTTTTGTTTTTCTTAGCTCGCTTTATCTCTTTAGTTGCTTCAAATAAAACAAAGCATAAATATTACAAACGGCGTAATAAAAGGAGCACTCATATTAGCTATTTGATGATTCAAATTGAGATTAGCTGTTCTTCATCTTTTTGGTAGCGTATTTATTACGACGAAAGAGCTGATCAGCTGCTTCCGTACTATCCTATTTCCGGCGCGTCTTAAAACGGCAGAGACTGATCAGACCAGTGGAGAATAAAGCTATCCATATAATTTCATCGATTCTTATGATATAATGATATTTGAACAAATAATTCAGATTACAATTTTTTTTATATAAAATGTAGCACGCTACTAATTTTTGCTTGTTAACCACGAAGCCTTTTTGCTCTACTTTCATCACAATGAATGATGCATCTACGTTATTTGTATGTCTACGAGCTGCATGGAAAAGTAACTGAAAACTCGTTAGTAGGAAATGGTCGATAATTAGGTTTTTTCTTGGAGATGATCGATTATGGATTTTTGATACTTTTGGCAATCCTTCATATACATAACCATCCAATTTACAAAATCTCCAGCTTCAACAATGCATTCCAAAACATAGATTTTCATTCTGTACATTGTGGTCAAGATATTCATCCTGTCCACTGTACACTGTGTTTTCGTATAGAAAGATGGGGAAAACAAGCGTTCCTATCAACCTCTTCTTAGCGGCACTGGAAAACTTTCTGTCCTGTTATATTTTATCGAGCTTGCTTAGTGTAGCTTTGTCCAACTGATTGCATTGTCTTACCTCTCCCTCACGCCTTTGCGTGTAATTCGGCATAGATCTCATATATCTTTTACAGACTATAGATATGAGAGTTCTACAATCCCTTAGAACAGACCATTCATATTGGCCTATGACCACGTCGTCGGTTTAATATAAATTAATGACGGAAAATTAATTAAAATTATTCAAATTAATTCAAAATCCTCAAAATCCTTTTATAAGGGTGGGTACATCTACAAAATTAATTTCAACCCGGACAATTCTGAATGATTTATTATAGAATTGATTATTTATAAGAACGAGGATTGGGATGAAAATTGGGAAGAAAATGAACAATTTATTTTATTTATCATTTTTATGGTTTCTGGTTAATTCAGAAAAAAAAACGACTGCAATTCTATATGTTATAAATTTGTTACTGATATTTCCATAAATAGCAACGTATATTTTGTTAGAAGAAAACATTAAAGTGAAGACTATTTATTTCACAATTATCTCATATAATTCTCACATAAACCTCCCTCATGAACTCAATGAGGATGAATCAAGCAAGTTCTTCATTACAAATGTCAATTCAGTTATATAATTACGAATTGTTGCCCACAGCTTCGCTTTGGGGAAATTAGTTTTCGTTTTTGTATAAATCAGTATACTTTCAAGTAGTTAGTGATACGTGTGAAAAAATTTACGGAAATGAGTTCAATATTTCAGTTATGAAAGTAAAACAAACAAACAAAAAAGAAACGAACTCTCTTTCACGTTTATTTATTAGATAGGATTTATAATTTTGTGATTTTTATTTCATCAAAATTATTTCAGTTGCTTTTATTTAATTACAACTAATATTTTACAATTCAGGGAAACAAATTTTCAAAATGCTAATGATCCAGTAATATACTGTTACATCGCTAGATATGTATTATACATTTCATGGTTTTCTATATCATCAAAAGCAATAGTCAGTTTACAATAATGAAGCCTCAGTTAAAAAACTCTAATTCAAAACCAATTGAACTCATTGCTAACAGAAGACAGTTGTTATCGTTGAAATAAATAATTATAGCTTAGGTATTTAAAATTTTCTACGATAACTAACTTATCGGTGTAGACAATTCTCCACCTATTATTATACAAAAAAAATTGCAGAGATTGAATATTAAATAATTAAAATTTAACACTTCGACCTATTGCGCGCAGATAGTGATAGTGAATTTCAATTTACGTAATAGTTTAACAATTAGTTAAATATGAATATAAAGGTGTACTCTTTAATATAATGACGTTTTAAAGCTATCTTTATCACTGCATTAATGTTCACATTTTTATAGTAAAATATTCAAATTTCAGGTTGTAACTATGTCACAAAAAGGTCTTATTTTCACGTACGCTTATTCATGACAAATTCGATTTCATCCCGGTACTCCGTATCTATAAATAGTTAAACAAGGTGTAAAACTAGGCGTTATATAAATTATTTTCCAATGCAGATAGCAATTTAATATAAAGTAGTATTGTAGAATATTTTAATCCTCGAGGGAAATCAATTGTTCTGGTGTAAGTTCGCGTAAGTAATCCCGCGACTGGTGATTTTTCAATAATTTTCCGCTTTGGAAACCTTCCGAAGCGGAAAACTATTTATCGAGGAGCGTTTGGCGAAAGCACTTTCTCATCTCTAAGTTATTGTTATGTGGTTCAAAGGAAAAGTGACAAGACTTGAACGCAGATCGAAAGAACTTGGACAGAGTTTCAAAAAATACCTTGGGTGTGTGAAGTTTAACTGGATTAAACTTCACACACCTGTGTACCCTGTATACCCTATTGCTTTGAACCCTGTATACCGATAAAATCAAATAAAAGTTTAGATGATATTGTGTACGAAAGCATCGAGCTAATGGTGTTCAGAATATTTTTAATTTGTTGAATTTATATGATTAAATAAAAGTATTTAATGTACATTTGACAATTCGTCTTAAGTTCTAAAATATTATGTGTTTAAATTTATTCAGTTTAACAGTCTATCAGGTACAGTAAGTAGCATTTAGTTTTACTTCAAAATATTCAATATACACAGTTTTTTACGATTTTCTTATATTTGTAGAAGATATGGGCTGAAATTCTGAATTTTGTACAGAATTTTTTGGAATATGACATAAATTGTTATATTTTAAATTTTTTGGCAAATCTTGGTAAGTAATTTTTTATAGCTATAAAAATTCATTGTGAAATTATCAACTGACAGTTTCGTCAAATCGAGTTTGTTGAGTTTTTTTTATTTCATTCATTCTTTTACCACAAATACTATAGTAATTTTGCAGCATATGTAATTTTAAGTATACTTTTTTTTCAGTGAGAATTAATAAACACCTTTTGAGGGTTTCTGCATCTTTAATAAACTTAATGCAGCGGCACTATTTTCACATTTATTACCTCCTGATGTACTTGCAGAACGACAGGCATATCCACACCGGAAATGATTTTTTGGTGTTGTATTATCTTCAAAACATACATAATAATATATACGGACATTTTACATAATTCATAAAGCAACCGACCTTCGAAGGCCTTTGCATTTAAAACATTTATGTTTTTGCTCTTACAAAAAGTATATTATTTATTCGAGTTGATTTTAAAAGGTTTAAAGTACACTGCTAAAAAATGATGTACGACTAAATGGTTAATTGGTTTGGAGTAATTTATTTCATGATATCCTATTCAATCGACGCAATACTAAAAAGTGTGTAAATTTTATGAAATGGTAGATACCAGCAACTTTTATGGTCATTAAGTGCTTCAGATTTTTATTAGATTTATTAGCAGCTGTCAATAATAATCTCTGAAAGATCAGATTCTCGTAAGTTTCTTTGAGGAAAAAGTCTCCATTTCATTAATAATTAACAATTTTTCCAAGAATCGGCCTGTCTTGTTGATCAGAGTTTATTCGACGATTAGATCTTTGTCAAAGCGCAGAGTTAAATATATTTTTCATGTGATATAAAGATATTTTTTTTGTGAGATTTTCGGAATTTGTATATATTTCACATAAAAATGTACTTTCTGCGAGACCTGGCTTTTTACCAAATTTCATGAATCTGAGCGAGCGGGAAGTACATTATGTGTTTTGATTTACGTGCAAGTGTCTAAATACGCTGCAAATAGGCAACATTTTTGATAGCGCTAATTTAGAAGCTCAAATTTTTTCCGGTATTTGATATTTATTTCAGCTCTATACCTTCACGCGCTCCTAAGGGTCTTGAGAAATAGGCAGAAGGACAACGAAGCGATCCTATAAGGGATCGTTTTCCTTTTTAGGTAAAACCTTAAACATTAATTAAATACTTAGCTTGTAATATTATCTGCTGATAGCAGATAAATGAAATAACTATGAATATATTATTAATAGTAAAAACTTCAAGTGATCATGTGCGGTAAAGCAATATTGCGGGATTAACTATCAGAATCAATTAAATTAGATCAAACTCTTTGTATCAATTTCACGGTTTTGAGGAAAAATTAATTGGCTTAAACATAAGATCTGATAAGCTCTTCATATACGTTATAAGAGAGATCCCATGATCACTTTCTGACTCCCTCATCCAGCTCGTTGGTACGATGAATTTGTATTATTTTTGAAAGCATATGAGTATATAAAGTTTTATGTCAGTGTGTCGAAAGAAATTACTTCGAAGATTTGTGATAAATTATATACTAACAAGAAAAACTAAATAAAAGCTTGTCAAAAATACATTTCCAATTGGAAAATATTTGATGTCTCCATCGTATTTTGGTATCTAGTTCGACGCATATTTTCTAATTTTAGTAAAAATATTTTCTTTTGCCTTATGATAATTAATAAAAATATTTTATATTGCTACATATTTGACTATATTAGGCCATAACATGAATATAGTAATATATAGATTTATACACATTAAACTAAAAATAGTTTTGATGTGTTTTGATAACTGAATTTTTAATAATAATTGCGTCTTTTATAATTTTACAACTTTTATTTCGTTCACAATTAATTCTAAATTTAATTACTCAAAGTCATTCGTTTCCTTTGATGGAACGTATTATTTTATTACCGGCGGTAAAACGTGAACATTTAAATGAGTTTCTGTAAAATTATTGCTTAGATAAATCTTTGCATATTATTTCGAATATTTTTATTATTACTGCTGAGAAAATAATCTCACTTAACCATGTAATGTAGTTTTATTGAGAATTGTGTAAACATTGTACCTACGTTTCTAACTTCTATGTCTTAACTAATTAATTTGCAATTCCACACACACTTATACTCTGTTTATAACTGGAATAACGTACTTGTGTTCTTTAGATACAAAGACTTTTTTAAAACTTTAGATTTAAAATAGGGGTGGTATAAACGTATTATGGCTTCAATTGTTATATTGTTCAGGAATTTTTAGTGGTTTTCTCTCACGTGATTTTATTATAAGTTTGTGTGTGATACTTAAGACAATTTTTATTCTCCAACTGTATGATTCATCACAAAATCTCCAGAAAAGTAATGAATGTAGACTTGCTGGTATAACTTGACAGGTGTATTTCTCCTGGTTTATAGGTAAGGAAGGTTTTTTTACGAATTGAAGCCCTTAAGTTGTGGCAATAGAAGTAAGAGTTATATTTGAGGTTCTAAATAATTAAAGTTACAGACATGGAAAATTGTGATTAGACTCTCATTGAGAAATATTTCATCGTATATTATTTCTTAGGAAATATTTTCACAGGTTGTGCATTATTTCAAAAAGAAAATATTTGTACTTGATAAACCTATTTTCTTGCTGTTTCTTATAAAAGATATCGTTCATATTTATAATTAGTACTCAAATTGTTTAAAAGGGAATTCGGTTTTGATGTAACTGTATTTCGTGAAAATCCACTCTCATTTAAAAAGATTTAAGAGAAATAATATATTGTATTTTCATATTTAATTTTGAATGCAATCATTTTGAAAATGGTTGTTTTTCTCGCATTTTTTAAAAATATTTTAAGATAAAAGTTATGCGTATTTTATATATTGTATTTTCGACTCTATTATAAAAAGTTAAAATGAAGTAAGAACTAAACGTTAAAAACTACAGCATGGCCAGTCGAATACAAATAACGTCATTGCAATTTAAGTGCGCTGTTCGACCTAATTTATGTAACTATAAATACATTTTCAAAATTACCAAAATGGTAAAAACTAATATAAATTACAAGTGCACTTTAATTCTCCCCTCTATTTTTGATATTTGTTTACATATTATTTACTTCCCATATTTTGTTTGTCCATATTCATATTTCTTTTTTCAACAAGTATGACGAAACACAATAATAGAGAAGAAATAGTATTACGACCACTCTTCTCCACCTTTTGACTAGATTTTGCGTGTAAACTGCATAACTAAATATCAATCCGTACATTTATCTAACTGTAAAAAGGTGTTTACGAACATGCTTCGATGGAAGATATATTTGTGAAATTAGTGCAATAGTGTTTAGTTTTCCCTAAATATTAACTCATATTTTTAGGATTTTTATCTGTCTATCTGCTTGATCGAGTACTACAAAAATTATCAAAAATTTTCACGCGAATTAACCACATAGTACAAATAAAAATGTAACCTACAATTTGGTCCTTTTAAATATTTTCTAAGGTATGATTTTATATCTGCTTGTTTAATTGTATATTTGGTTACAGGTTAGTTTACGTTAGTTGTTTAATTTTTGTTAGTTTGAGCATCAACTTAAAATAAGAACTGATTTTAATTTGACATTCACTGAGATAGTACGTAAGTGACAATATAAAATATCAATCATTTATTAATAACACATTTTCAAAAACAGAAAATATTCACACATTCTGTACAGAGATTCTGTATAAGGACACCTTTGAAAAAAAACATAATTACTGCAGAAAACTACACAATAAAAATATACATGAGCGAACCGCTGAAAAAAATTAGTCTGTTTCTAGAATCACACTAAGTATAGATATTTAATATCTCTTATACTTATAATGTATACATCTGTACAACCCTGGACACGCAAGCCATGCCAACCTGTAAATATTTAGTCAGGGCAACATTAATTTTTCCGAGCCAAGTTTAAAAACCACAGTTCTCATAAAACACTATTTTCCAAATAAAATTACTATAATTAAGACTTAACTCTCGTTGCAATTCAACGTGCAAATCGCAAGTGAGATACTACATCTCAGAGTGCAAGTGTTGCATTGTTGCGTAGAAAGAAAAACAAGCTTTTGTTGCGCACTTGCTGAAAAATCTTAGATTTTCTTAGACATTCATGCATCCATTTATTATCTGATGTTATTTTTGGTTAGATAATGTTAGTTTTTCAATTTTACAGAAGTGGCGAGTTATATTCTTTAAACGTAATATTCACAGCACAAAACCAACCAGACTCCCTAATTTTGGTCGAAAACTAAAAAAAATTAATTTTAACGCAAGATGAACAAAAAAGTTAGGTAATGTTAAATTAGGTTACATGATATCTTTCTCTATTATATACTTTATTTCCTACTTAAGAACTGAAGTTCGATCACAAAAAATAAAGTGTCGACAGTAGTAACTCTTTCTATTCTATTCATTAGTGTCATTCATTAATTATATCTTAAGCTTTTTCTAAGATATTTTTGAAATAAAATTTAAAATTTGGTAGTAAAAACGAGCATTGTCGTTATTCAATAAATATAATTAGTTACTTTTACTTCAAAAATAGATTATCTCAACAGAGTTTGTATAAAAACAAGCACCTAGTAAGTAAGTATTCCGTTGTTGTCTGTAGTTTCTAAAATTAAAGTTGCGACCAAATCGACATAATTTTATTTGAATGTTCTAATCAAACTTCATTACAATATTTTTTAAATTTTCAAACTCACCATAGAACATCTTAATGTTTCTTAAAATAAGTTTAAAGTGAAAAGTGGTAAGTCAAATTGCAATATCGTTTTATAAAAATATCCAAATAGTAATAAACATTTAAGTGTACATTTGAGATAATAAGAACCACGTTATAAGTCTAGATTGACATAATAAGAACCACGTTTAAGAGCTAGCCCTCACAACGACCGCGTGCACCACAATCCAGTCGCTTCTGCCACTCGATCAACGCTGATATGGAAAGGAGCGTCAAAACTAGCTATTGTAGCGATAAGCAAAATTAGAATATGTTCATGATTTTAAAATTTGTAATAATATTAAATCTCTTTAGGCCACCGCCATTTTGTGCGCCTAAATAAATAATTATCGATACCACATGAATATACTTGCCCAAATTCGTACGTATAGGTTTAAAATATTACAAATATGTGAAAACGACGGACGATAATAACATTTTTTGTTTCACTACTGTACCATGAAAAACAATTAATGAAACTAGAACTTTATTAACAACTCTTTCTTTTGGATATAAATATTCAATATATGAAGAAGGTCGTATAATCGATTTCTTACTTATACTAGTGTAAGGAAAATGGACACTTTCTTGTACTGCTTGAAAAGTCATAATTTACATAAGAATTATAACAGTTTTTAATTTTTTTTGTAAAACGGAACAAATATACCTAGAGAATTAATGCTCAAAAATCTAATGGAAAACCAATAAATTCAAACTTAACTTAAAAATTTCATTCTAAAAGGCATTCAATAGCAAAATGCTTGCATATGAGATGAACAATTATCAGTCCACTCATGGCCACCACTAGTGGTCGCTTCGTACGGCAGATTTATTAGGGGGAAGCACATAAAAGATTAAGATAAAAAGTAATTTATGTTAAATCATATATTCTTCTTATAAAAAAAATATTGTTACGAAATAATATGGATATTTGAAATTTTTTTAAGTGTTTGAGATTTTTTGACTCATATAGAATCATTTTCCCTCAAGTGATTATACATTTAAATATCAAGTTGTAGATATACTTTATTACTTTTTATGATAAGTGGTAATTTGCTGGAATACGCAGAACTAAGTTGAAGTTTAACTTTGATATTAGCTAGGAATTTAACATATTTTTCGTGATTATTATTATAAAGGGAGTTAACATATATTTTGAAAATTCAAATAATTAATAGCTATATTTAAGACTTACTGGCTTTTACCCGCGGTTTCTTTCTTTTAGTATTAGGAAAAGGGTAGAAATGTTTTTCAAAAGAAATAGGAAATTATGAGGCAAGTATTATCTTGATCATAACTTACTAGAACTGTGCTAGTTTTGTTATGTAAATATGGACTAAAATGCCGTGCCATAAACAAAAACATGAATTTGGGATACCAAATGGAACTTGTTCCACTCTTTTTAAAAATGTAATTAATAACAACACATTTTGTTTTTCGCGCGCAGCCTTATTTTTTTTGTGTTTATGTCCTGTGTTCTGCTCTTGTAAACTTAATAATGTCGAATCTAGGATGTATTTTATCAATATAAAAAAAAACAATAAATTTTTAAAATTCATTGAGTTTTAGCTGTAAATGTTAAAAAATACATAACGTTTCACTTTGGTATGTAACCATTAATAACCATAATGTAGCCATTAATGACCATATTATTAGTGCAAAAAATTACATAATACTTGATCACTCTTTTCTAAAATAAATGCTAGTTTAATGATAAAGACAAATGAGAATTTAGTTCATTAAGAAATTAGAGTAAATGTAAATTGACAAGTGCTATGTTCTTAGAGTAATATGAAAATCTAAGACGATTAATTGCTTATTCTCTATGTGCGTAATATATGTAAAAAAATATTTATTGAACTTATCAATATTTGAATAGTAAATATGAAGTATTAATAGTATAAGGGTGAAACTAAAAAACAGTCAGCGGATATTAATCTCGAAATCTTTGGTCATTATATATGCCTTAAAATCATAATTATACCTGGGAAACCGGAGCCAATTTTAAAAAAAATATGAGCTTCTAACAAAAATTTTTAGCCCACACTTTAACAAATTAACTGTTATTTATTTGTTTTTATTATGGAATCAGATTTCTATGCCTAATTGGAAATTTGTCTAAAATAGTTTAGTTTGGAACTATTGAAATAACATTTATTACAAAGGACATTTTTTAATTATTATAAAAATGATTATGGAATATTGACAACTAATAGATATTAAATAATTATTTTAAATATTTATGAAATATTTTAAATGCTTAATGTATTATTTTCATTGTGACATAATTTCAAATATTCGCACAGCCTTAGAGTTAAATTATGGCATTAATGTCAACAAAAATAGTCGTTTTTTGATCCACTTAAATATTCATTTAATTTAAGGTTATGTCAATATAAAATTTAGAAAAGGGTAATGTTATACATACACACACGTATTTTAATATAATTTCCTTATTTTATTATAATAGGTATCTTATTTTATTATTAACTGAAATGGAAAATATTCAAAGTGTATAACCGCGAGAGCAAGTATATCTAAGCGATATTCATTCTTCTAACCGTTCGTTTTGACCTTTTCATGTTCCCTTTACTACTTATTACACATAAATATTATTATATTTTTTAAAGCACTCTGCGAAAATATTTAGCTGAATATGATATCTATAATTGTACACTGAATTGAAACAGTGGCTGGAATGAAATTAAAAAAATACATATAGAACTTTAAATTGGAATTTTGCGATGCTAATTTTGCGTAATTATTTTGCTACTTATTTTTTCTGCACCTTGACACTCTTACCAATACAGAAAATTTTCTTACGCACATTTTGCATATAAGTAATATAATGACCTGTTCTAAACATGGTCAAATAATTTCGAAATTATTTTTGTATGGAAGTATTTCATTCAATGGTTAGAAATTATTTTGTTATTTACCAAAAAAATATAACGTTTATTAGGTTTAGACCTCTTTTTGATTTCGTTTGCATGGACTTTTGGATTTGATTTGATAGTTTATTTAAAAAAATTATATAATTTATGAACGTATATAAATAAATAAATTTCTTAGTGCGCAATCTTTGGTGCTGTTGAATCCTAGATCTAGGAAATTTCATCAAATAAGCTTTTGATGAACAAAGGTTCTTCTACAGCACCAGATTGGCAGGCTGTGGAATGTAATAGGAAATGCAGGTATCATCTAAATATGTACATTAGGTACTGATCGAAGAATAAAGTAACTTTATGGTTAAATGTAGGAAAATTTCGAGATTTCATTCTTTTTGAATTTATTTTGTCTGCATTAGGTATTCTGTTTGGGTTACCAAACATGTAGATGTAGGTGCAGAATATAAGAGGGTATAAATATGCAGTGCAGAATCCATTACCAAAATCATTATAATTTCGACGTTTTTTATGTTATCACAATGAGACTTAAACTACATTTTTTTAAACTTGTGGTTTGTAGAATATTCATATTTTAAAAATTCATTCGGATAAACAGAGCTATTCACTTTAATAATCAAATATACAAGCAGAATAGCTATGTAAAAACAGACAATTAAAAAATCACAGACCGTTGCTTCAATTTCATTTATCTGTTTTGATGTAATAAAACAATATATCTTAGAACGGTATAACTTAATAATATTTTTATTAAAGTTACAAAAGAAGATTAAAGGTGTATAATTAATATTATGATCTACTAAATCTGATGCCATGTATAGAGAAAACAATAATTTCGAACATTTTTCTAGGATAGAGAAACTGTATTATTTGGGTAATCTTGGGCATAGTTCTTTTCTTTCGCTTTTCACGAATATTTTCTATAATTTCTCTGCACACACACACACATGTGTATATATATATATATATATATATATGTATATATATATATATGTGTGTATATATATATATATATATATATATACATACACACACATACATATATATTTTTTTCTATACCGATTTTCATAGTTTTCTAACGAATAATTTACAAGTACATTTAAGACGCCATGAATCAAGATTTTTTTGAAGTAAATTAAAAATTAAATAAGGAGACTGAAATGCAGAAGGATTTAAAAAAAAAATTAAAACTGAAAGCCACGGAAATGAAACAGATGGTTAAAGAAAACTAGTGGGAAAATCAGTTAGGTTTTCCAGCTTATTTTTATTTTGTTTGGGAAAACATAAGGATTCACAAAGAATTGATTTGATAACTTTACTGTGATCAATTTATGAAAATTCTGTGATATATTTATGAAATGACTCCTATTGCTCTTGTCAAATTTCCATATTCATCTAAATATTAGTCTCGCACGAGCGTGCGATAGACCAGATCGCGCTAAGTTTAATCATCCTGACAAAGAAGGATGTTGTTTTCATTTGTTCGCCGCGACTCTATTTGTTCCTCCACAGTGCGACTCTATTTGTTCCTCTGCAGTATGAAAATAAATACGAATTTCCATGAGTTGATCTAAACACCCCACACATACTTGGAAAGCCCTTATAGAATGGAGTGTAGGGTGGATAATTTTAGTTTATAAATAATAAATGATAATAGATAATTTCTAGAACATTTAAAATTAAAAAAAAATATTGAACTAGTTACAATCGTAGTTAACAATAATCAACTTATAACAAAATGAAAAGACGTGAAACATTATCCTTTTTCTCTACTCTTTGTCTATGTATTCCTTAAGTATTTATGAATATTAGTAGCAGGTTTCTGACAATACGGCAACAAATTACAATTTTATTTCAAATGTAGGAGGAAACAGAAAATTATAGAAGAAAAGAGTTGTAATGCTTTCCCATAGCGTAAGATTTTTAGTGTGACAAGAGACACTTTATCATCATCGAGAGTGTCTCATGATAATTTAAGGAAATTTGGATCAATAGCATTAAAGTAAGTTCGGAATTTCATTTCTAGCTGTAAAGTATATTTTTGCAATGTCATAAGTAGTTAATTAACAATTTAAACACGATATTTAATGTGTTCATGGCAGTTATGTGTTATACGAGTTGAAATTTTAAAAATCTTTGAGCGCAACGCTTGTTAGCTTATATGTATATATATATATATATATATATATATATATATATATATATATATATATACATATAGATGAGAAAACATTTAAAATAAACAGAAATTGGCAATTAAAAAATAAATTATTTCTCCGTCATAATGGTCCAAATTAAACAATTTTTTAGGTTACATTCGTCTTATGTTTTCCCTCCACTTAAATTATTACTTGTAATACATTCTAAATCTCATTCTAATTCACATTCTTATAATTTTACAAGGAGAAACTAAAAATTAATAAGAGATAGATAGTATCAATGAATTTTAAAATGGTCGAAAAACATCTATTCTCTTAAAAGTCTTTCTATTCTAGTCTAATTATAGATCTAATTCTATTGCTCAGACAGGCAACCACATTTCTAATTCAGAACAGAATAGATAACATAAAAAAGAAGTATAGAGATAAATAACTTAAAAAGCAACTCCTGCTACTAGCTTGATTTGTCCAAAACACCATAATATAAATACTTATTTTTCCGAAGAATTGTTATTGGCATAAAACGTGGAAAATACTATGGAGGCGTGGAATACAATTCACTGTAATAAATATTGAGTAACATAGTGCAAAGTACAAATGAGAAAATATGACATTTACAAGACATATTTCAGAACATATATTACAAGCGATTCAGAGGAAAAGACGTACAAGAAAAGCACCAAGAAACTCAAGCTCTACTACCCGAACTATCCAGGAAGACATGTCCATACGTTTATGGTAAATTTTCAAAGACTTCGAAATGTTTATGGGAAATTTTAGACCGTATGCAACATTTTTTTGTATAAATATTTTTCTTCAACTGTTTAAAAAATATGTTTTCTCTGTTCTTAAAGCAATATAAATTATTAGCTTCTGAACTTATAAATATCTTGAATCCATGTCTTTATGTAGTTTGTTTTACAAGATTTATAGGTTATTTAAATAATTTTTTTTATTCTTAATTTAAATCATTTATTTCTTAATATATGTTTAAATGTTAATTTTTAATAAGAGTTTGCAATTTTCTGTTAGCTGCGATTAAAAACCTAATATGTCAAAGTCATTACTTCATTAGAACTGAAAATATTTTCTCATATCCAATTTTAAAACCGCATTAAATATATAAGATTATTATTATTTAAAAAACAGTTTTAAGAATGGTTTATGCCACATAAATAACCTGCCCTTCGAAGGGTTGTATATTTTAAATAAGAAAAAGGAATAAACGAATAAATATTCTGAATAAAAATATGAATATTCTGAATAAATGAAAATTCTGAATAAAAATATTTTCATAATTACGAGTAAAATAAAACTATTTAGTGAAAGAATGGAACTGATTTCGAAAAACACGGAATAGGAGAAGCTCGTTGAAAAGTATAAAATTATCAAAATACGAATACTTAGTTTGAATTTTGAAGTAACATATTGTTTTCAAACATAAATGAATTAGTAACTTAATGCTACTGCTAGAGATTTCTAGAATCGGTGTCAGGTGCACAGATGATTGCTGAATTTTACTTGGAAGATTTATTTCATCCTCAGTCATAACATAACTTTAGGCACTTTGTTATTTGACTATAATCAGATAACAAAGTGTCTAAATATACTTTTTACTAAATTTTCATTTGACTATCCTCAGAATATAAATTTCTAAATAAAAAGTATAACCCAAAATTTTTGAAAAAAAAATTCGAAAATCTTTCTTTTATGAAATTGATTAAAAAAAGGTTTTTACAAAACAAATATTTAAATTTAAAGTTGATTCTACCAATAAATCATGTTATTAAATGAAACATGATTTGAAATAAAATATATTCAAATTTGACTGTTATATTACAATAAAGCAAAAAATACATAAAAGCAAAAAATACATAATTTATTAGTTAAAACCTCTATATGGTCTTGGTTATAAACTTTTCTTAAGATAAAAGAGAAACATTTTTCTATTCAAGAACGCGGTATGCAAATCGTGCTAAACTTAAAATTAAGAGATGTCAGTTTAAAAAAAAGACTCGAAGTACACATCCGGGCTAACCTGCATCTAGCTTAGATATAATCCTAGATAATGAGTTGGATGTAATTGTACATAATACACGCCCACCCAAATATGTGCCAAGATTACATCGACTGCTCACCGTATAGACATTACTGTACACAGACATATGTATCCACAATCAAGCGTGCACGAGCATGCTTGCAGACGCTTGCAGTTTTCGTCAGGTGGCAGTCAATAGCCTGCATGTAGAATTGTTGCCAGTAAATTGTGTTGGATATGTTTGTCAAAGATATAATGGTTTTTAATTATATTTCAAATACATTAATAAAAAGTATTTATGATATGAACAACATAATATAACAATTAATAAATACAAAAAAATTAACTTGCACGGTTAATTCCTTAGTAAATCCGCTGCCAACGAAACTAAAAGCTTTTTCATCAAATGTCAAGTTACCGAACCAGTTATCGTATCCTCAAACTTTACACGTTGGCACAGCGTTTAATATAACACCGAACTACTTAAGTGCAATGCCTGATGAATTGGATCAGATACGAAAGTTCTAATTTTTTGTCGAACAACATGAAGAAAAGGAAAAAATGTATTATGTGGAACTAAGTTGACATATTAACCGCGACGTTCTTTAGATTTGTCGAATTATAATTTCTGAATGGATCTTCCGATTTGTAGAGTTAATTATCTCAAAAGGCAAAAACGGAACCGTTTTATTATCACACACACCTCCGTATCTCCTTCTGTTACCTTAATTTTTCTTAAAAATTGCTTGATATAGAAATTTCGAATTTCGTACAATTATAAAGCTTGCTATGTACCTCAAGAGCTTAATAATCAAAAATATTATTTGGAAATTTTAGGGCCCAGAGTAGTGTATTCTCCATCAGACTAGTTTAGAAGGATTAAAAAAAATTTTGAAATTTTTTACATAATATGAGAAAGTGTTCAATGAGCTAGTTATATTAATTTTTATGATTTTAGGTTATTTATGCCTTCAGGAATAAAATAGTTATTTTATTAGGTATTATTAAGTAATTATTGCACTAGAAAGTACAAGCTAGTGATAACTGTAAATGCTGTAGCGTTCAATAAGATAATTTCGTCTAAAAATCGGTAATGTACCATTGATACGGGAGCCGTATTTAGCCGGTTTAGAATTGGCTATTGATTTGGAATTTGACCCATTTAGAGAAAACACCCCCTATTTTTACTGTTACAACAGTATTTTCAATATTGGTATAATAAAAGGTATAAGAGCTTTTTACTTTAGCTTTTATTTACAGTTTACCTTATTAAACACCACAATTTTCTTATTAAGATTATAAATAAATGAAATATTTTTTGACTATTTATAAAAGTGAAACCTGGGTTATAAGGAAAAGAAAATGAAGGAAATTTTGTACAGGTATAATAAACCACTTCAGAATCATATGGAAAAAAAATAAAAATACACGAATCATAATCATCATTGTCCAATGATCTCGTGTCTCTACGTCTTCCGGTGAGAAGTCGCCATTCGGGAACCTATTTTTCTCAACGATAGTGGGTTTTGCGCGCTTATATAGTGAGCCCATTGCAACTTTAGCCTATCAATCCTACGAGCTATATCAGTAATTTTAGTTCCCCTACGGTTTCTTTTTCCATTACGAATCATATTTCGTAGAGAAATCTCGAACAAAGCCTTTTCCATAGCTCACTGAGTAACTTGAAGTCCAAGTTAGTTTTGATTGACACTAGGTTACCTATATTTCAGAACATAAAATATGAAGTTCCCCAAAAGCTTCCCACCTAACTTGTATTTTTAGATCGACCTATTGCTCGAAAATATATTAATTTTTTTGCATAGTTTTTCCTAAATTTTCAAAGCGACTTTGAGGCTAACAATCTCAACATATACTGTCACAGATTTGACATAGAGTAAATTCAATATACATTATTATGCTATTTCCCGTAATACAACAAATGGTTCAGCATATTGCTTCCATTGGCATATGTGTGTAAGTTAAAAAATATTTCAGTAAATAAGGACCCACTTTCGCTTGTCTATGCACAATTGGAAGTAGAAATGTGCTTTACCATAATTTATTGTAAAAGTACTTAATAAATAAACATACATTGAAAAGAAAATTTTAAAGCGTTAAATACCGTGATAAGCGAATTCAAAGTAAATTTAGTTAAGAGTAATGACGATGTAAACGTAAAGTAAATGTGCATCTTCCCTTATTCGGAGATCTTTTTGTTCACCCCCTCGGGTTCAAGAGGCGAGGCAAAAAAATTACCGCCGTGCTCACTTGTGTAAAGGCATCGTGCAGGTTTGTACCCTCTTCAAATATGAAAATGCTTCTTTTCACAGATCAGGGGTCTGTTGAAGTCATGAAACCAAACCTATTTTTTGTTAAATATTTTATTAGCAAGAGTAGCTTTGAGTGCAAACGTAACTAAAGCTTTGGAATTTTCTTAACGTATTAAATATCTTTTTCTGCTTGAATGCGATTTTCTTCAATTTTCACTTATATATGCCAATAATTTAAAAATATTTTCCTATGTAAGGAAGTTTATTAATTATGTCCATAAATAGTTTATTGTTCAGTGACTAGATTAGATATTTTTCTTTGTTATTATCGTTTAAATTGACTGTTAAAATAGGGACAAACTTTGTAACTTCTTTCAGTATTGTAAACTATTAAATATTTACTATATTTTATACAAAATCGCCTATTCCATTTAAAACATTCCTTTGTGATTTCTGTCTAAGGTTAATGAGTATTTTGAATGCACTTTCCAGCTTATCGACAAGGTGTATATAGAACTGAACTAGAACTTTATTCGCGTTACTAATATTTAAGAAGCGACCTATTTCGAATTTTATTGAAACTTATTTGAAAATTATACGTATGCAGAAAAAAACTGACGGGAGTGTAAGTCTTACTTTATCAAGTAATGAAAATGCAATGAAAATAAAAGCTTAACACCAAGGTCACATTTATATATCTACAATATAATATTGGACAAAAGCTACTACCTTAATACATTAGATCTTACTAAGTGTGCTTCGATGATAGTGAAGTAATTATATTTTCTATGTATTGGGTTACAAAAATGAAAACCCACTAAGTGAAAATTATACCATATCGGAAATGAAAATGGAATGTGAATTTATAATGTTATATTTTATGCTGACTGAATAAAACAAGAACATACAGGATTTCAGCCAATTTAGTACTGATAATCTTATCAATTAAAATACATTAAAAATTATTGAATTATTTTACGATTGGCACAGTGCCAGTATAATTGCATTTAATATTAAATGTGAGAAACAGAAAATATACAAACATTATTTTCTGAATATGGTATCCTTTTTGTATAAACATCTTTATACTCCATCGACTTAAACTTTTCAAAATAATTAAAATAACCATATATATCTTATGAGCAGTTTTATAATATTTTTGTTAACATGCTGCGCAAGATATTAAGATTACCATTAGCAAAACTAAGAAAACCGTTTAATAATTAACTATTCTGTATTCTATGCATCAAATTTTGAGTGTTGATGTTGATGTGTATTTGATACTCCAAGTAATTCTTGAGTTAGTAGACGATTTTTGATAATAAATTTTACTGAGGGTGGTTTCTACTCTCATTTACGGAACAAATTTTAATTTAATATTATTTTTTAATTTGATTATTATTTACAAAAGGAAATATTTCAAAATACGCTTTTTGGAGTAGCACTTTGTTATTTTTTTTACTTAATTATGTACCAGTGTTAGGACTGATGATATTAAATTAATAGTTCATATGGGCATTATCGGATGACTAATTACAGAGTTATTTAGACGAGTTACCTGCCAAACGATAGAGTATATGTCCGTCCTCTGTGTTTGCCGTTAAGAAGTATATCTACAGATAAACGTGCTCATATAGAAATACCGAAAATAATACGCCGATTATGATAACGCATTTGTAACTAAGCTACCATTTAACATTTTACGTTTATTTATAAGGCAAATCTAACATAGTTTATTTATATTTTCACTACCTATTCAGCTGGAGAAGTTTTATGGGTTGGAGGTTTAAATTATATGGTTTGCACAATCTTTATATTAATGATACCGATAGCCCAATTCAAGAAATTTATTTCATTATTAACAAACGCCGCTCTGTTGTTACCATCATCAGCTGATTGGATAACTAAATATCGAAGAAATGTAGAGAATTCCGATTTAAATCCATTCTGGATATCAGTGTTTCAAAAACATGATAATTACACAAGGATTAGATGTAATTGAATACAAAAGATCAGACTTGTCTCAACAATATAGAGATGTAATACATTATTTTATAATCCATACTTTTCATTCGTTTTTTTTTCACCCTTAAATAATTCAATAAATTTTAATAATATTTTGTATGTCAATTGCGTGTAATATTTTTAAAATCATGGGCTCTATATAATTATGATTTATATACATATATATATATATATATACATATATATATATATATATAAATATATTACCAAAACAGAGTATAAATACAAAAGTTGAAAAATGATAAATATATACCTATAGTTATACTATAGGTATATTACCGTATACCTATAGTTAATAAGTAAAACACAAAAAGAGCTTTAATGTTAAGTATTATTGCTGAAAATCGTATTATTGCTGAACTGCACATTCGTGGATATTTATTTTGAAAATCACGAATTCTTATTTAAATAAATTTTACTATTCGTAAGCTAATATTTTTAGTTCCAAAAGTTACTATTACACTATACACATAACGTTTACAGTTTAGTAGCTATAAAGCTAATGATTTATTCTTGCGTATAATTAAGTAGTACCTACGTATTTCAAATTGGCGGAGAATTCTGGCGGATAGAGCATCGGCGTGTATTATTCGTTTTTAAGCAAGGAAGGAAAAAACGCAGAGATTGCTAATACGCTGCTAAGGTGCGAACAAAAGAAAGACAGTATTAAATTAAAAAAATATGAATATAGCAAGTAATAGAAGAATTCCATAACAAATAAAAGTGGCAAGTAAGCAATTTTTGTTTACTTATGAAAAAATATCAAAGTAACTCCTACGATTTTTAATTTGACAAAGTGGAAACCTGGAATTATAAACATTACTACCTATATTGTAATAAAAAAAGAAATTGTAATTGAGCTTAATAAAAATAATAAATGTCTTATATTACATATTTAGAATATGTTGTTGTATGAAAGTTTAATTGTTTATATCGAAATAGCAAATTTAACGTTCCAAACCAGTGCTATAATAAACATTAACCACTGGACATGGATTATAAGCTAAAATCAGTAAAAATATATTGGGAGCGGACGTGCATTATGTGCAACAGCATGCAATTCTTATTACCCAGCATACTATTTGAGTACACTTTCTATCCTTGTAGCTTCTCTATACCATCGCCAGGGAAATTGTAATTTTAAAGAGCAAACAAGATTTGCGTTTAAGATTTCCTAGAACGTAGTATCGGGCTTACACCTCAATAACAATTTTGACCAAGATTAAATAGGGCGAAATTGTATTAAAAACGCAAAATATTTTTGATGAAAGTGTCAACTCCTTTTTTTCAAATAACATATTTGGAATTATTATCCATTAATCTGATCTGAAAGATGGGATAGTCTTGAATCTTTGATTTATTTTGATTTCATTTCAAATAATATTTTTCTGTGAATTTAATTGTGTAGTTTAGTCTCGTTATACATCCGTACTATTATAACCGAAACGTTGTCTGTTTATTTGTCTTGTTGGTCTTTTCTTGGCATTTAAATATCTTAATAAATTTTAGTAAAATTTTGCAAATAAATAATTATGTGTATATTTAGGATGAAAAATAATCTATACACAATACTTCTACACAAGCAGATCCATGGGCATTGATGTTAACAAAAATTAACACAACTGAATATATTATTAAAACTATTAGAAAAGTTCATGACAATGTATAATAATATAATATTAATAGACAACATTTAATAAGCCTTTTAATGATCAATAAAATTATTATTACTGAACTCAATATTATTGTTGGCTGTCATGTTTACGAATATTTATTGTGACAACTTGTGAATCCTTATGTAAGGAAATATCTGTTGAAAAGTAAATATATTCCATTGACAATATGCACTTGTAATTTATAATTCAGCAGTATTAGAGGTAATCGTTCATCCGTATGTACAGTTACATGATACCTATGTATTTCAACTGGATGGGGAATTCTGCCACATGGAACGTTTGCACATATGCCTGAGGTGACGATAAGAAGGACGCGATGGACCTTTTTAAAAATCATGCAGGAAAAGCCGCGGTCCAAACTGGTGTGATACAAAAAGCAAAATATAAAGCTAAAGATTATGCAATTTTGAAGACAATTTTTAAGAGTATCTATTGAAATACATTTTATTATAAAAATGATACTTTGATTTCTTAAGGTTCATGCAAGTGAAGCCGCAGGTAAATAAAATATTAAAGGTGTAGAAAATATTTTTCGAAAAATGAAATTTAATGAAAAATTCATTTCTTTATTTGGATTGCATTGATCCATGTTAGGTAATGATTCTGCTGAAAAAAACTAGAAAATATAAACTAATTACACGCTTTTAATTAAACCTAGCGTCCATTGCTGACGATACGATTCCCAAAATGTCTTTAAATTACTTTCGTCCATTTGGTAAGGTATAAATAAATATATACATATATATATATATATATATATATATATATATATATATATACATACAGGACAAAAAAACGTTTTGTTCGGACTGATGCTGGAATGCATCCTTTTGCAATAAAATTAAAATTAAAAGTTTTGTTAAATAATTTACATCAGATTGACGTAAATCAATTTATATACAGTTTTATACCAGAAATAACAAGCGCCTTAATCTTGTTATTATGCAAGACTTTTACTGTTTTTGTTAATATTACCAATCAATAGAAATTTCCAGTTGCAAATATCAATATAGACGTGCAAATGTGAACATAGCAGATGTTATTACCCAAATTAAATATCTAGCATCAACTTTTTTCTTATTTTTACTCAAATTCATGTTCCTACAAATTTTAAAAATTTCCGTTTCTAAAACCTTAATAGGCGGAATTTAGAAATGTTATTTTAAAGATAATTTTGAAATCAACGGGTTAGTTACGCTTGTTGAATTCACATATAAATTACTCAAAAGCTATAAATATCGACAAAAAGGTTTATGAAATTTCTCAAATAAAAAAAAATTTACTTCAGTCCCGTTAAAATAAATTAATATCTATACAGAATTGAATGCCAACTCATATCGCTGATACTTACCCCAGCAGTATCTAACAAAATATTTAGTAAAAAGACACCTCAGTCCATGATTTAAACAAAGCCCTGATGCGTAAATGAAAGCACTTTCATATCCGACGAAGGGAATGGAGCTGCATGATACCTTTAGATGAACGAGCGCGAAGAAGGATTTTTTCAGCTCCTTTGCAAGCGTCGCGCTTGGCTTTTTATGCCACCTCTCGAGAACGCGAGGGTTAAAAAGACGGCTTCTGAATAAGAAAATAAACACAGGTACGAAAAAAAGAAACTATATTTTTTTAATTGGTACAGCCCTTTCCTGTTGGTAAACAGTGATGACCATGTACTTATGTACTTGATAGATGGCGCTGTGAATGATGTCGGCAAACACGGTCAGCAAAGCAGATTTATTTTAGCTGACAGAACTCAGTATTGTTATTCAGATTGTTTGGTTATATTAAAAAAATTGTATAAAAAACAATTAACAATTTATATAATAAACTTTAAATGTCGTTTCTTTGTTTTCAAAGCAACTAAATTGTTTAATTGAATTTTGCAATTCCCACTAAGTTTGAAGAAATTGCTATATATAGCCAGAAGTCACGACAAACACAAGAAAATGGCAATAAAAAATACTCAAAGTTCTTAGAAACACTAGAATGATTGTGTAGATGGGGGAGGGGGTATTTTGGAACCGAGCAAAGAATTTGATTGAGACAACGGCTGCGGTACGGTTAATTTTTTGAAGATTTACTGACATTCTATATAAGGATTGGAAAGATTTTTTCCCGAAACTCCTTTGTAGCATAAATCTATTTATTACCTGTATTCTGTATGATAAAATTTTATGTTACATTCAATGCTGAAAACTATTGTTCAACTTAGGTGTGAATTGTGAAATTATGATCATTTAGAAATTAGTTGATTTAATAGTTATCAAAATATTGTGTATTAATATGGAATGCAACGTATGTATAAATATATCTAGAATAATTTCTAATAATAGAAATATCTAGTATAAGATGCCGTTGTTAAGTAATCACATCGGTCAATTATCCTTAATTCTATTGGGTTATTTGAAATTATTGTGAAAGTTGGGATACTGTTTACCTTGTCCCGGTTATTAGAATAAACTCAGTTCTCAGTTAAATATATTTCAAATGAAACGTGACAATTGAATACATTATAGATATGAAAAATAATAAGAAGTGTCGCTATCATAAATCTGTGGAATAAAATTTCAAACAGTGAACGAAATATAAACATTTTTCACAATTAAATGAAACTACGTGATGCAGTATTATTTCTACTTTCTTTAAGTTCTTTACCACGACCTAGGTTTCGTTGTATTACAACACCTTCAGGTGGGCTATTAGCAAAGATTATACAAAATTAATTTAGGAGAATTTCTACAAAATTAACGTCAAATATATTCAATAAAAATTCTTGTAGAACAAAATAATGACACGTTAATTTTTATCTTTTACCTTAATTTTAGCTCAGTAATTTATTGCAACGTTCCAAATATTCGTAACGACATAAATGTTTTTATAATTGTATTTGTCTGATGTTTTACTGTTAGCGCTTTATCTCAATTAATTAATTAATTATGACTATTTACAAACCTGTGTTCTGTTTCAGTTAACAAGAACAGAGACCTCAGTTCTCCAGAATTATTGTAAACAACAAAAGTGTTATTTAACCTTGGTGTGCTGAGGTACCAATAATCATTTTGAGAGATCATAGATTTATATAAATGAAAATATGGTATGATTTTCAAATTTAGATACAATTTCCCACTACAATATAAAGAGGGACAAAACTTATAGGAAATCACATTTCTTTAAACTCATGAACGTTATTCACAGAGTAAAGGTTATTTACAAAATTTTAATATATATTTTTAGCTACAAATTGTATAATCCTTATTTTGTTCATGTCAGACCAAATTAGAAATTCACGTATTTGAAGTAGAGCTAGTGTATACTCTATATACATGAAGATAAAAGACGGGCGAAAGACCTTTTTGATGATAATTGGTAGATCCGTCGAGATGGGACTCATTTCACTTACCTTGGTAAGTCTTTTGTTATTTGTTTATTATAGTCTAAATGAAGATTCACTAAATTATTTACTATTGGTCTCATTAATAGAACTTAAGCGTACGAATTAGATACTTTTCTATAAAGATTCCTTTAAGTATCAGGATATAAACGATTATAAAACGATTCGGGAGCAGATCAATCACAGCATCAAAACTTCCAGTGTAAAACATCAAATAAAATAGATTTAAATCGGCGTATAGTACTGATTTTTCTAATTAAATCAATAATAAATTTAATAATAATAAATTTAAAAAAAAAATAAAGTATGATATATTGGTATCCTCTGAGTTGTCGCTACACAATTTTCTCCACAGAATTAAAGGTTACTAATAAAATAAAATCTAATTTTGATTGATTGAAACATTTAAACTAATGATGAAAAAAGGATTAAATATATTAACGATATACGCAAATTCCAATGGTTTAGGGTAGCAAAGCAGTAGTTTACCAAAAACACTAAAAAAATTATTTCGTGCAGCTGATGGAATATCAAAGATGTTACTAAATTAGAGACCTGTCTCCTGATGTAATACGAAGATTCACTGTCAGTTACTAGACTGACTAGCTAACCAACTAACTTTTGAATGAGACCAAGTTATAGTGGGACCATATATTGCAAAATATGCTTATAATTATTACATAGCTCTAAGTAATTTTTAACCCAATAAAAATGCGATAGTTTGAAAGCCATGCAAACATACACCTTTTTCAATTTTTTTTAATTCAAGTCAGGAGTTTATTACCATAAAAGTATAATATAATTTCCTACCAAATGGCTCCGAGTAAAAAATAAAGATGTTGTACAGATTTCTAAAATTTTAAATTAATATTTTTCAAATTAGAAACTTAATGGTCCACCATAAAATAAATAAAAAAATACTCATTAATGAACGTAATTCACTACTTGTACATAACATCAACTAATAGGCTATTCAAACACGTGCAATTGAAAATTGTTTCCATTTTAGTCAACATACATATAACGAAAACAATCCAAAATTGAGCTTTCGTAGCAACAAGCTTTCGTGGCGAATTTCGTTGTGACTAATTAACTCAACTCAACTTCCTGTCTTCGATTCAAATTACGTATATGTACAAAATTATTCATTATGCATAAAATATTATCAAACATTCAGCATATTATGCGTCTCGTGTGAAGACGCGCGGTGTTAATATTCCACTTTAATGAATGCGATATGCTAAATCAGTTGAATTGTGAATTCGAGGAAGGCGCTGTAAATAATTAAGCCAGACAGAGTTGGTCTGAAGCCACTTCGCTTATTCCCATTCTTATTACTAATATATAATGCGTACATATGTTAATTGAGAAAATCTGTCAATGCTTCCAGCGCTAAATGAGAATAATTTAGTAACAGTTGTCAGGGCGGAGTCATAACTTAACAAAGTGAAAATGCGATAAATGTGTATAATAAGATTAATTTTATACATGGAAAAGGCAAAATTTCACTTTGCTCGATGTCACGTTTCACTGAGTAACAAATCTGGTAATGATTACATTGCTAATAACGTTTCTTAGTATTTCTAGCATCGCATAAAATATGTTCTTCTCCTATTCTTCTTCGTCTTCTACGAAAGAGCTCTATACTTGTAAGTGCACTTACTTTACCGGCAGCTCAGGATTTTATATTTTCATCAGTCGCATATTTTAAAATAGGATCAAACACTTTAAGCTTTCATTTTATATCAATATTCTCTCTTTAGTACTCATCTAATAGGAATGTTTCGCTCACTTTTTTAATCATTAATAGGAATTTGAGACTCTTTGGCTATGCACATCACAAGGTAAACTAGTAAGTGGTTATACTGTTTAGAATCGTATGTATTTATTAAAATTGTTAGGTACCTTAAAATTTGAACGTGAAATAATTAAATTAATTTTTTAAATTTAAATATTTCACGTTGAATTTATAAATGAATTTTGCTTAATGACATGGATGTTCTCGTAAGGGCCTGTCTTAAAACGATTCGGGAAACGTGTAAAGAATGAGGCCTATGGAACGAATTAGATCGAATATGATTAAAATAAATTTTTTCATAATGCTCATAGGGCATACAGTAGATTGACATAAGCTAAAAAATTTTTTTATAAAAAGAACATGAAAGCTCTAAAAGGATTGAGGGGGTTTAGGGGGAAATCATGTCGTGGCAAATTTTCCTGTAAAAATATTTTGGACAGCACAAAAATGTAATAATTGCAACAGAGTTACCAACAATATCATTGATTCCACCAAATACATTCCAACGTTTACGTTATACGTCATTTGACCAGTCTTGTATAATATGTAGATTTGTCACAAGCTAAATAAATCATCAAAATAGTTATGCAATTCTCTTTTTATTCCATATTTTCTAATTCACAAAAATGGTCATCAATAAAAAGCCGTAACGTGGCAAGTTATTTACCACTTTTTATTTATGCTATTCAGCCAAGCTAGATTATATGTTATCGTATTCGCCATGGAATATGATGGAAAATTCAGGTCGATAATTAGTAATATTAATAGCGATTTGTGATGGGAGGCATTCTCGATAACTTGTGCAAAAACACGACATGTCCTAATTGATATTAAACAAATCACTTTCTGAGAAGGCAAATCAAAAAGAAACAGCGGAAAACAATTATACTTCCGAAACAAATTTTTGAATTACATTTGAAATTATTAAATTAGTTTTTAAATACACGTAGCATTAATGTTATTAGGATAAATATTTTATCTACACCCCCAGTATTGCATAATGCCAAAATTTTAACTACGAAGGTTTGTTATTTAATAACTCTGCAATCAAACGATGTATCTTTACCAAATTTTGCGTGTGTATATATCATTTAGCGGGGAAATATATTATCTACGCATTCCCACTCGTGGAATATTAAGACCACAACATTATTTTTGAAATATTTTTACTCAATTAAACTACAAAGGAAATTTTGGAAAAATTTTTCACATACTTAGTTCACGACTTAAACTTAGTCACTTCTAATTCAACAAATAACATTTAACATTATTGTCGTAAAGCGAAACTCATTTATTTTAGTTGAAAATTAATATTTTAATATGTATATATATATATATATATATATATATATATATATATATACATATCAAGGATCTAATATAATTTATAGGTGGATCTTGCGTTATGTCCTTGGATTAGTGATGAACCAAACCATATCTTAAGTAAAATGATGTCGTAAATAAAAAATTGGCAATACTATAAATTTACAGAAAACTCTACAACAAACTCGAATTTGTTACAATCCATTAACTATTAACAAAGTTAAAAAGTAAAAGGAAGTGATAACATATACCAGTATGAATGATAACATATACGAGATGTCTGCATCAGGCGGTTTTGCCGGTACAACTTGAAACGCGTGCCATACGCGACTGTCTCTCTATCTACACAACAATTTATTATTGAATATTCAAAAACACATTTAATATTCAATAATTAAGTTACAGCCTTTTGATTAAATAATACAAATTAAAGGTAGTTAAGAGAATTATTTCTATACTTCATGTATATTTTAATATTTCGATATAGTTTAATTTGACGAGGAAAAATTTTGAGATCATTAAATTATAACTATTTCGTCGCTTTTTATAAACCTCGTTGAGGTACATATTTTTTAGATTATTTTGTTACATATGTAACATTTTACCAAATATAAGCAAAAAAGTCCCCTAATTTTTATTGTTTCTACGGTGTGAATTAAAAGTGTTATTATATCTTATGGATATTAAACTACCATTGTACCATTTTGGCAGAAGATATTCACTGAGACTTTGCGTATATATGTGAAATCTCGGGAAATGGTAAGATATTGAAAAATAAATATTGATAACTCTCAACATATTTTGTGCTTGGGAACTCATGTAAGCCTGTTATAACCATTTAATAAACTTCTTATAACAATTTGAAAAACCTATAAACATACACATAATTTGGAAAACATTACACTCCTTCCACTTTCCGCATTCATGTAATAAAAAGTAACCAACTGGTAAATTTATTATTTTTATATTATGGTGTCTTAAAGGAGATAACAAATTTCGCTTGTTTTTTATTAATGAAAGTATATTAGAAAACCATACGTTTCATTTATAAATATGTATGTATATTTATTTTCGTATTCTCCCAAAATGTATACCCGTATGGCGCTACAATACATTAACCTCTACGAGCTGGAAGCGGATATGCTTGTAATAATGATTAATGCCATCCCTCAAGTTGTGCTTCACACGGGCCGCGATTAAGTGGGACCCTGGCTTAGTTGGCTTCCCATTTGTTGGGTTGTTTTTGGGGGGCTCAAACTTTCATAAGTAAAAAGCATTATGTCATGAGTTCCTCGAGCACAGATAATAACTTTATTTGATTATATTTTATTATCCATTTCCTCATAAGTTTTAAATATGTCTCAGTGTTTTCATGTTGATGGAATTTTGCAATGCCAATTAAAAATAATTAAATAAATAAATTTCATACAAACAAACATCTAATAATTTTCTCACAGGAATATTGTTGACACTATGATTGACGTCACTAGACTGAGATTATTTTTTAAAAAATTTAAATTGTTTACTTTATGGACCATATATTTTATGACTCAAACGGGTTTCCCGGAGAAATCAATAAAAATAGGCGGTATCTGCAATATTTGCTCGATGGGCGTGGTTCATGTGATTAAATGTCCAGACCACTAAATGGCATAATTTGAACTGCGAATTTTCCATACATATTTGCCTCGAGTTGAATGAAAATAAAATAATACACTATTGATTTGACTACTTTATCATGTTAAATATTTGGTCCATAGCTGGATCCTTCCTCCAGACATAGACTTATTCCATAAGTGGATCCTTCCTATATCAATTAAATAATAATTCGCGAACTTTAGAATTTTGCCTAACACTTTTAATACCTAAAGCTCTATTGTTCTAAAAATATAATATTTTAGAACTTAAGCTGAATTGTTAAATGTACATTGTACCAAATACGCGTTAATCTACATAAGTTACAAAAATATTCCAACATGAAGCTCACGGGGTTCAGGATATACCTGAACTCCATGAGCTTCATTCCTTCTTGCACTGCAAAGTCTAAAATTGTTAATTGATATATTTTGCCTACAGAATACATGGTAATTTTTATCCAGTTAAGCTTCATATATCCAAAGTATTTTATGTAAATCTGTCCGTCATTTTAATTTATTTTTATCTGCTGCATTTCCATGGTAAATCACTAATAATAACCTAAAGATACGAAAGTGTTCACACTCGACGAGCGTCCATCGGCAAAAAGGTTTTGAAAGTGGAAAATTATTGAGAAATCACCGGTAATACGGCACCACCTAGGAACTTACACTAAAATAATTAATTTCCCTCGAGGAGTATAATGTTCCACAATTCAACTTGATGTTAAGTCTTATCGGAAATAATTTATATGATGGCAAGTTTTATGTCATGTTTATCAATTTATTGCTACAGATTACCAGGATAGAATCGAATTTGATATGAATAAACGTGCATGAGAATAAGATGAAGTTTTTACGAGAGAGTTAAACTTCTAAAATCAAATATTTTCATTAAAAACATAAACGTCCAAACATAATGTCCATCCGTAATGTGAGTGGTAATTTAAGCTTTAAATATTACCTCCACACCAAACAATATAATTTTATGGCAGAGCATAAACTACTATTTTCAGCTGTTAGAATTCTACGTCAATTAAATTTTCACTTTTCTCACACAATAGATCGAAGCGTACGTTTTAATACTTCCATAATTTCATATTTAAAATTTATTATTATCAACATATCCATGAAGGCAATCTTTATATAATTACTATAGGATAATTAGTCTCATTTGCTAGTATAGACTACAAGTATCTGCAGAATAGGGTTGAGCTATAAATGACTTGTTTAGGTTGAGATTTTTTTTATTATTTAATTTCGCAGTCGGTCGAAATATTAGTATTACGTTGACCTTATCATTGTAGGATGGAGTATTGTCCAATTAATAATGCGGATCTGGTGATGTAATAGAAATAATACAGGGTCACTAGTAAGTCTTCATAAGTTTAAAAAAAAATATTTAAAATAAGTTCATAAAATAATTTTATTAAAGTAGAAATATAGTTTATAAATCCTATCTAATATAATAAATGTGAAATGTAATGAAATGAGTTTGTTTATTTGTTTTGTTTGTTCTATTATCACGGCTCAAGCATACAACTCATCTAAATTAAATTTAATAAATATATAGCTTGCATCATAAAAAGGAAAATACGCTAATACCTTCATTTAGATAGTCTGTTCAAATGTGGTTTTACCACATTGTACTATAATAAATCGGCTTGTGATTGCAGATTTGTTTTAGTTAGTTATATAATGTGTGAAATTAATATTTATTCTTCTCAAAGAAATAGTATATTGGAAGCTAGAATTTTCTTCATTTTTACGGTTAGGATTGATTTAGTACATTTATACTCGTAGTTTTATTAATGAGGTTGGATGAATTTGTCTAGCATGTCATTTTATTAAATTTTCCACCCTAATCTATAGAAAAAAAAAAGATATTTTGATGTATTAACCCATGACATGAAAAAGACATGTAAAAGCAGACAACGTAATTCTTATATCTGGAGTTTGTAAGGGATATTTCAGACCCATAATAAGTAACCAGGATGGACGTGAGGGAGAGATCCGGCGATGAGTAAAGATATTTCCAGATTAATGAAGCAGCAGTGAGAAAGCGTAATGGAAAAAAATATTTTTAGTGTCAACAAGAAGGGACGCCTGTTTTCTTTCCTTTTCTAAATGGGTCGAGTCTTGGACAATTAATCCAATGGACAGAACGAATATTGATTTCTGAATATTGATCTGTGAGAAACGAAAAAATATCAGGATGAAAAAAAACGACAAAATTATAAATAACTGAATGCAATTTTCTTTCGCAAGGGTATTCATTGTTGAATTTCTAGGGTCGACCTTATGAAGATTTATACATAAATGTACATACATATGTATACATAAATGTATATGTATATGTATATAAATGTATATATATATATATATATTGTCACAATACATCATTTGTTTTATTACTTATTTACTTTTTGCGATTCGACATTAAGAAAGGTTTCTTGTTGATAGACCTTCTTATTGTAATTACTGTAACTCTACTCTTTAGCTAATAAATATAGTGAAAACAAGTCAATATATTGAGCAGAAATCATGAAGGTTTATTACAAAACGCTAAACTGATGGTAAGTATGCCAGTTCTGAACTTTAAAGAGTAGAACTTGGACATAAATTGGAAAAATAAAAAAAAACTGGAAATAACTTAGCTGATTTGGAAAGTTGGATTTATTTTAATTGTTTTAACGTGAAAATACAGATACGCTTGCTAAGTATCTGATAGCTAGTCGAAATTTCTAGTGTTACAAAATATGTACAAATGTACTAATGCGTTAACAATGGTTGAACCCGTAATGACGGAGTATATCAATGTGGGTTTTTGTGCAGTATTTATTTTGCCTATGACTTCATCGGACTAATGGAGGTGCATGCGTGTGTTTGTGGCAAATTAGCGTCATGTAAAGTTACAAATTACTGTAGTGTTTTTTTTTGTTTGATTTGTGAAGACCTTGAGAAGGTGCTGGAAGCCAAAGTGAAACAACAAAAATTTTGCCGGAAAGTGAAACGATATAAATTATAAAATAACAAAAAAATCAAACATGTCATCAATATAAATCCTAAATATGTTCGGAATTAGAAAAAAAAACATAATTTATAAGATTTCTTGCGTCAAAAGTTATCCTATAAATCTGAAAAATCCAAGACCCCTACAAGCCACTACAGCGTCGAAAATGAAATGAAAAAACGACGCAAAACGATTACGTTCAGCGATAGTTCAAGTGTCCGTAGATCACGTGTAGGTGTCATTGGACGTCAATAAATTCAGTGATGCTATAGAGATTAATGTAATGTGACAATGCCCGAGGAGTATGTATTGCGATCACCATTGTTGTCATCGTCGGGCATAAATGCGTGTATGCTAATTGAGGATGCTACGGTAGACAATGATGTTATTGAGCACGAAAATCAAAACTTGTGCTGCAGGTCTACTGGATCCCATTGATAGACGCACTGCAAACATATTAATTGTTCGCATTAAACCCAAGTGTGAACACAGTTTCTAAGGAGATTAGTAATTAAATTACATATGAATACGAAACAATTTTTATGAGTTGATCCCGACGTTTTTAAGAAAAATCTACGACGCGGACCCGTATTGTGCCTTCGGTGTTTTAACAAGACGAGAGTTATAGACAACGACAGTTATAAACATTCTATAAAACATCGTTTTTTCATTATTTGCAATAAAAAATTAAATTTTCCACATTTACTGCAATTATATAATTCTAGAAAAAAATAAGTCACAGTTATAATTCGTTAAAAAATAACACAAATAATGAATCTATTTATTATAAATATTGAAATTAAATGATTGTAAATATTGACAAGGCTGCATGTATACCGCTTTACACTTTGTTTTCATATATCATGAAAACGCGCAATGAAATTACAAAGCATTGTTTATTGACATTGAAAACATAATTTAAAGTAGGAAAAATCACGCTCTCGTAGCTAAATGGCAAAAACGGAACCCTTATTATTTCGTCTTCTCTGTTCGCCTGTTCCTCCCATTTTCTTTTTAGTCACGATTTTATTCGAAGACTGTTGGAACTATACAGATGAAAATTGGATGATAGATGTCTTAAAACACAAATGTTTAAATTAATTTCCGGAAAATGTTTGCCTATATGAAACTCTGTATGTTATTTCCAAAGAGATAATGTCTAACTTAGCGATGTAAGTAGCTTCGTTGACAATTGTATAAACATTCTATGTAAGTTCGTAACTTTCCAGTTTTAACAAATTAATATGTACTTCTGTATGAACTCTACTTATGCTCTCTAAATACATGTTACAAATGTTTTCGAAGTAGAGGTGATAACTCTTTCGTGGCTTCAGCTCTGATATTCATCTTGTCTGCTTTATTTCACTATGTCTTTTGTTCAATATGTAAGTATGTATGTTACGCCCAATTGAATTTTCACAGACCAATCACGAAATCTGTAGAAATATAAAGCCTACAAACTTGAGGTTGGATGATTTAATTTGACGTGTGTTTTTTCTTGGTTTTCAGTTAAAACCAAGAAAGGTTTTAATTAAAACCTTAGAGATTTGAAAATAGGACATCTTAAAGGACTTGAAAAAAAATTAAGACTCGAAAGGTTGTGTTTAGACTCCCATATCGAAATATTACAGAATTGTTAGGAAAATGGCAACTAATTAATTATCATGCGTTCGTATTTCATTTTAAAATTTTCAGCAATTATATATTTTTTCAGTTCACACATCTGTCTGTTGGTCTGTCTACACGAACCGATTTAATTTAAACTACTGAAGCCATATACATACATATATATATATATATATATATATATATATATATATACATATATATATTTATATATATATATATATATATATATATATATATATATATATATATATATAAACACTGGAAACGATTTACGTTTTGTTTCATATTGATATCTCAAACGGTCCAAAGTTGTGGTGCTCAAACTATTATATAACAACAGAAATTTAAACAGTTTTTTTGCAAAATAGAGGGGTTAATTGTAATATTTCACGGAGAAGCTGTAAGTATCAGGGATGCATAGGTAGGATACAGTTTAGGCATTTTTCTTTTTCCAATATTTATTTGACAAAAGTTTTAGCAATTTAAAAGTTTTTGATGAAGTATTATTTATGTGTCTTCATTGTAAAATTATTTTCTGACAATTTTTACCCTTTAAATTATGACAAATTTCATTCCCATGTAATAAGAAACGCTTCTTCAAGGGCTTTCAAAAATTTCGTAACTGCCTATATGTACATATATGATTTATTTATAAACTTAGATTTCATGTTTAGCTTTAGTGTTTAGAGACCATGAGGACATAGTGATACCAGCTAGAACTTTTTCACACTTCTTGTGTTAAAAAATCCACTTTTGGGACACAAAAATATTTTCTCTTTTTGTTAGCTTTGATAAAACTGACTAATTATGAGACGGACGCGCGATGATGCATATCTCAACAATTTAAGGTTTTGACTATCAGAACATACTTACACCTTTGCATACAATAAATATTTACTAAATGGAAACATTTAGTTATTTTTTTTTTGGAAAATGGATGGTAGCCATCATCGGGCTGTAAAAATACGTATTAGCCAGCGAGGGAACCTGGTAAGGGCGCAAGCCGAGGGTATGAACTAAACGATTTCTTTTTATCTAATATCAGATCATAAGATAAACGCATCAAAACATTGGATTTGTATTTATGAATTCCATGCGGACGAAGTTGTGTGGTGCCATATTGTTACAATATTACGTCCCAAACCGTTATTAGGTGAGTAAAATAAAATATAGTTATCGTCCCTTTAGTTACGCGCAAAGCCGGCATGGAAGTATGATATAAAGCAACACCAATCATAGGTCCAAAATGGGCGAATAAGGTTTCATACTCTTTTGTAGCCATATGCAGGTAGCGAAATATAAGTGTAACTTTTGAATCTACACAGTATCGCACAAATCCCATTAATTATGTTAACGTTGTATTATATTGTTACTTAGTAACAATAGGCCAAAAGAAGTTGTTGCATTATTTATAAACTACGTCATTCCTTATTGTTTTAGTCCTTCTAGAATGTTGGTTCTAATTTAAATTTAAATAATTAAATTGTTGACGAGATACATTACAGTCATGGTGTCATAAAACATGGCGTCATCGCATCACCTTCAATGCAATGTTGATATTTGTCAACAATTATTGACATTGTAACTAACTTCAAATATACGCATGTAAAAGAAGTAGTAAAATAATCAACCAAATCCGGTTTTCAACGAATTGCTCTTTTTAATTACTTGCTTCAAATACATTTTCATAAATTTAGACAAACAAGGCATTTCATTATGATTTTGTTGCAAATGAAACAATATTTTTAAACTGGAAAATCTTGAGAGAGGTGCTCAGTGAACACGGCTAAACACGGAGTAGGTGTTAGCCATAGCTGGCATATTTAATCTTATTGCAATATATTATTCACGCTTGCAAGTTCAAGGACTAGTTTAAAAGCCAAGCGTCATATTAATAGGATACGCTGAAAATAATCCTCACTTACGTTTTCCCGAGTGAAAGTTTTATGGAGCTCCATACACTTCACCTATCAATGAGATTTCTTTGACTCATCTGGACGTTTGTTCAATTTCTTTCTTTTTGATAAATCTTTTCTTAGTTACGATTGGTGTAAGCAAGTTCGCGCAATTCAGATTTAACAATATTTTTAGTTTTGTTGCTATGGACATTATTTTAACATAATCAAGATAACCAGATAATTTACTGTCTTAATAACTACTTTTTACTAGCTTTTGCAGTTTTATGGCAAGTATTTATTCAAGTTTTCTTACCGTTAAATGAAACTACGTGATGTTGCATTATTTCTACTTTCTTTAAGCTAAAGAAAATATAAATAATACTACATCACGTAGTTTCATTCAATTGTAAATAATGGATTTTTACAAAATTAACCACACATATATTCAATGATCAAATTTGCTTACCTCATTTTTGCAAAAATTTTTATAAGTAGATGAGAGGATAGGTAGATAAGTGGAGGGAGATAATGAGAGAGAGATGGAGAGTGGGAGAGAAAGAAAGTGAGGGAGAGAGAGAGAGAGAGGGGAGAGCAAATAATTATAAATAAAATCAAATAAATTATGAAATACTTGTAAATAAATTATTTTATGGACTGTACACATCTATAAAAGCCTAATATCGTTCACCGATTGACTCATAACAATATTTATAGAGATGTACATCCTACAAATTTCAAAGCCTATAAGCATAACAGCTTTGTTTCTTGGATTTTACGTACTCACTAAGGGAACTTTTTTTAATTCAATTTCATGTCATGTCAGATGACGGTGAAAGACTGTAAGAGAAATCAAAGTTATTGAAGTGTGAGAAGTGAAATTTGTATTAAGTCTCTGAGGTAGAAAAAAAAACATATCCTTCAGAATAAAATGAAATAGTTATTTCCTTTTTTCCCAGGCAAAATCGGGACGGTACTAATGCTTGTAATAGTAATTGTTAACTACTTGTGTAGTTAAATTTTGAGCTGTATATTTTCACTAATTTGACTCTTTAATTTTTGACTAGCATCATAGGTGTATATAATATGATATATATATATATATATATATATATATATATATATATACATAATTTTTTTTTTTTTTTTAAATATCATATTTTAAACTCTTTTCGCAGTTCTTTTAATTGTAAGTTTAACAGTCTTTAAGATCTGAATATTATTGCTGATCATTATCAAGTTGAATAGTATAACCATTTTAGCTACACACTCGGTGACTTGTAATTTTATTAGGCTGGATATTAATTCAGGATAATTTAAAATCTCACAATTATACCTTTAATTTAATTTAACTAAAAATTCGCAAATATTTATTTCTAAATTTATTTCCTTCCTTGACGACTTTATGGACAAAAAGCTTCTTTGCATTAACATATGATCATTAAATAGACAGAATATGTTAAAAAAGACCCACTTGATTAAGGAGGACTATATAATATACAAGTAAGTTCCCTCGACATGGTACGGTGCAGTCTATACATCATAGCTACACATGCAGACGTCGATGCATTCCTGTGAAAATGCCGGCAGCATAGACTGTCCTTGCAAGTGGAAGGTATACAGTTTTAGGGATATATTAGTTTGGAAGATGCACTGAGTGTAAATTAAATTGTTAAGTAAACTGTGTAAGCATATTTACTCAATAAAAATATATTACTACACAAGGTCAGCGATACTCTTGGAAACTGACATCATTTATAATACCATGCATTTTTATGTTATTAATTCTCCTAATACTGATTTTATTTTTTGGAATTTTGGATTAATAAATATTTGATATTAGTTATAAGTTAATTAAAAACTAATTATTTTAATAAACATTAACTAACTGCAATTAATTGAAGCTCACGTCGACTAAATTTTGTTGATAATTATTTAAATATGTGCAAAATTTAATTTTTTTTTCTTAACTTTCAAATAATTAAATTACCCACATTTGATTAGATGCATATTTTTGTTATTTACCAGCAATTTATACACACACACACACACACACACACATATATATATATATATATATATATACATGTTTATCTGTTTATAGATATATTTTAACAACAGCCGTTTAAATGACTAAAAAAATGGAGTCAACAATTTTAAATGACAGTTTTCGTAAATACGAGCGTTTTTCTTATTCAATGTTTGGATACAGATAATATACAAAGTTTGAGTCGTATTCTACACATGGCGAAATAATATCAAAATTATTTTCGTACGGGGGTAATTTCATTAAATGTTTAATGTTATTTTGACACTTTATAAAAATCAGGATTACAAATTTATATCCCTTTTTATTAAGAATTAGTTTTGACAGCGACTTGGACTTGTGCTTGGATTTATTCAGAAAAATAAATGTAAATAAAATATGAACATATAAAAATAATAAAGGATTTTCCTACTGCACCGCTATTATAACTTGGATACAAAAATTTCTTTCAATCAATAAGGTATCTCTAAATGAACCGTATATGGCGCTATACAGGCTGTAATGAAAAATGTAGATGTGGTATAAAATTATATTTTAGGTACTGTTAAAAGAATAAAGTTATTACATGGTACCGTACTGCAAAATTTCTAGATACCACTGTTTTTTAATGTATTTGATCTAAATTAGGCATATTGTATGGGCTAACGCAAACATGTAGGTATTAGCCCATGCAATAAATGACAGCTCAAAAAGTGAGAGCATATAGACATGCGTTACAGAATCCAAACCAAAATCATCATAATTACGAAATTGTTTAAGATATGATGATGACATGAAAACTAATTTGGTACTACTAAAACTTGGGTGAACTTCATGTCAATTGTTTCAATAATTTCTGAGTTAAATTTAATGGTACATATAGAGGGTCAGAAATGTTATTTAACATTAGTAATATTTAAGTAATCGAATATGCAAAGGAAAAGATGAAAATTCAAAAATCATGGAAAATTAAATTTATTTATCTCTATTAATAAATAGCAACGTATATTAGAAACATAAGACATATAAGAGTACTTTGCACCAAATTGTAAAATAAAATACTTTGTACAAAATTGTACTTTTTACTTAAAATGCGTCACGCAATTTGTGTAAAATGAATAGTGGTATATGAGTAATATAATAGTGTACGAATTCTGCTGCTATGGAAACCCAATATAGGCTGTAAATTAAACTAATGTCACAAAAAGGCTAAGGAATAGTTTAACCCCCGACTTTTTGGTCTAACAGAAAAATAATAAGTTTGAACGGCTCCCGACCTAATCGTTTACACATGACAAAGCAAGAAGCAGCCTTTTAAAATTAATCAAAATATGTTTAAAGAAGACTACCGCATTAAATTTGAAAATTATTTTTAAATTTAAAGGCATCGTAAACCAAAATAAATAAGAAAATCAGGAAATAATTAGAACCATTTTCCAGTTTATTATTTATACCCGTGGGCTAATTATAATTCTGTAAGGTTGGTATTTTGAGAAAAAAGGGTTGTATTGTGAGAAAAAAAGGAAATTAGCTATTTTGATAAAAGGCAATGGTGCATACAGATTTAAATAAATATTCGATAATATTAATATGATCTTTAAATTTTCATTAAATACACAAATTCATATTGATCTGGAACAGTACAATTTTAATTGTAATTTGGAAGATTTGTTAAAAAAAATTTTTTTTTGATGACGTAATCAAAGAAAGGAAATATTTTCCCATTTATTAAATGGATCCAATAGCTCTTGTTAAAGTTCCATATTCATCTCAATATTCGCCTCATAGGAGCGCGAGACAGACCGGGCCGCGTTACATTTAATCATCCTGACAAAGAAGGATGTTGTTTTCATTTGTTCGCCCCAAGTCTATTTGTCCTCGCAGTACTTGTACTTATTTTCATGTGCCTTGATCTAAATACTCCGCACATATTTTGGATAGAGTGGATTGTCGTTGTGGCTTTATGAGGGTAAACTTATTAGTGAGATCATTTTGCGTACTAGAAGTGTGAAAGTTTCATATTTTTCCTAATAAAGATATGGCTTATTCTTATAACAATAATAAGTAAAATAAATATCTGATACAATGCAGAACTCGTTATGAGTAAGCCATAGTAAATTTTTAACAAAATAAAAATACGTAAAAAATATCTTTCTCCTACTCTTCGTGTCCGACAATACGTTGATAAATTGTATGTTTATTTCAAATGCAGTACAAAAAATAAAACTATATGAAAGACAATAGGGCTCACAAAAAGCTTTAATACTTTAATTAAGTAACTTAAATAGCGTAAGATGTTTGGTGTGGCAACAATTATTTTATCGTCTTCAAATAACAACCATATGAATGTAAAAATGATTTAAATATTATCGTTATTCGCAACAAAATAAAGAAAATTGGGATTTACGGGCTAAGTTTAAATTTACGCAACAAGTAAAGAAAATTGGAATATTAGGCCGGAATTTTGTTTCCATGTGTATATTTCCATAATATTTTGGATATATTTCCATAATTCAATAACAAAATAAATACAAGTTGTTTTAATTTTATTTTAGTTGTATGTATTATAAATGAAAGTTACATTTCAAATAAATTCAAGTTTTATGAGATGATTTCCTGTTTAGTGAATTTTCAAAAACAATAAATATGTTGTTAAATTGATTTGATTCTATGGGTTTCTAAAAAACAAGAAGATATTAACAGTTATTTTAATTCGTGTCTCATCCCGGCCTTGAGTTATATTTTTTTACGTTAATGCAAGGCCTAGTATTATTTATACTTTCTTTAAGTTCTTTACCACGACCTAGGTTTCGTTGTATTACAACATTTTCAGGTTGGCTATTAGCAAAGATCTTTGTAAAATGGCACAAATTCAATATTAATAGCTGTAATATATATGTGTAGACAGGGTATCGAGAGATTAGATATTTATGTTTGACAGTATTATAAACAATTTTCTTTAACATTAAACAGTATATATTTGAGAGGACAGGCTTGACCTTAGATATTAAAGTTAAAATTTCTTAACATTATTTACAAAGTTTGTTAATTTGTTACATATTAACAAATTAGTACATGATAATTCATTGTAGAGTTTTTTTTAACATTGAAAAAAACATACAAAATTAACAGTATAAATCACAGTTAACACGCATCTATATAGCATTGGTCAAGACTTGCCAATACATATACAACATTAGTTCAATATTAACAGTAAAATGGTTGAACAATAACCGATCGTTGGCAATGAACAGATTAACGGATTACACAGTATTAATTGGTTGATAAAGCTTATTACAAATATCTCAAATTAAGCTGCTTGAGTTCAAGCAAGAGCATATAGACCGTAGTGTTCCAATATTTCTTTTATGAATTGAATTTTAGTTCTGTGCAAAGCTATTGTGAATATGGAAGTAGACACAATACTAAACACATGTGATTAATATTTAAAATATTTTTTTTATTTTTTCTTTTACAAATTTGTACTTAATGTTTACATTTTTAGAACTTCTCAAGAATATCTCAATAATGTAACTACTCCTGTAGCACTTTGGTTACCAATATTTAAACACATAGCCTTTTATTAAGTTCATTTAGGTCACACAGTAACTTTTTATTCATTCTGCATCTTTGGTAGCGTAATAGCTGGCCATGAACTCAGCTTTGGTGGTAGACAAATTCATACTCTGTTGGCACTGATTCACCAGGTGACAGTGGTTCTATACTTATGGAACGTGTACTCAATTTCTGGGTATCTGGTTATAATATAATCAATATATTCATGTAAACAGCGCAAACCAAGTCTCTTTGAATTTTAAAAATTTTATTCATTGAAATTGCGGTATCTTTATTCTTATGTGGTCCGCCATATTACTGCTGTCTTAACGGAGATCAGTTTCATTTCTAGTAAGGCCAAACTACATCGTTATTATATAACGTTGGTAGCGGTTCTCCGCTTTTGTTTGTGAACAAGTCTGTTCTTTGTCCTCAGCTTTGTATAGGAATGTGTTGTTTCCATACTCTAATTTCCATACTCGTTTCTGGTTAATATGCGGTTTGAATTGATGTTATCTCATTCTTAAGCATATTTTCCAAGCAAAATTCGTAGTCTACCGTTATGTCTGTTAACCCTACGTGGGAGCTTTTCAAAGCGCAAGGACCAACTGATTCGCACTTTAACTCTAGTCTGCCGTGACAAAATTTCTCTTTACGACAGATTCTAAAAAGATCGTGTTTCACGCTTTGCTCTTTTCGTGCCTTATTTTTCTTTTCCGTTCTAATATGCATTATGTACTTGAAACTGTTAAATATAATTAACCGGTATATGCAATTAATCAGACTGGCAGTTGTCACGAATTAATTGTTCGTGCTCCTTATAAAAAAAATATTTCTCTTTAAATAATATATGGCCCCCGTTTTTAATGACTTGGCTCACTGACAGAAAATTTATTACTGGATTCGGTAAATATTGGACTTATTAAAGTAGATATTTAATGTATTAAACCTTTGGTTTTTTAAGGATCCACGTTTTTGATTTTAGTACTCTACTTTCATAGGTTTGCCGTTTGTCATTTTTATTGCTTTAATAGGCGGCGCCTTCCCTGTTGTCACATTGCAGCGGCTCACTGTTGTACACAGTCCTAAGAGGGGCGGTCAAAAATAGATGATTCGGGAATAAAGCATTATATTTTCGGTAAAATGATTGTAAATTATATCAAAAAATGTTATTTATTTAATTTTTTATACTATACAAAATATTTATCTCTAATTTGACTTCAAATGAAAATAAAAATGAAATTAAAGTAAATGTAAAAATGTACCATACATTTCAATTTCTATACATTTAAATGTGTTGAAATGTACCACATATTTCAATATCATGTTAAATAATATTAAGCGTAAATAATTGCAGTTTTGGCCTCAAGTAAACTGACAATGATATCTACTCATCTCAAACAAAAATTAAATAAAAAAATATATATAACTATGAAAAAATTTCATTCAAACGGAAGAAAAACTGAGATTTTTTTAAGCAAAATAATAAAACTACACTCAGATTTTCTGTCAAAAACTTTTTCAAAGTTTTCTAAAGTACTAACCGATTTAATACCTGATTATTGAAAATCCATGTTTACGAAAGACTATAAAGAGACTTACAGAGACCTATAAGATTTCATCCAATTTAATATTGGCCTGATTAATTATAATATTTTGAGAACAACTAAATTGGTGCACGATTAGAATGATATAAAGATATAGGCACTTCATGATAAACATGAAAAACAGCAAATACAAAAAAACATTTATTATGATTATATATATTTTTTTAAATATCTGTGTATCCTATGCACCGACTAGTTTTTCCTGTACCTGTATTTAATGACTATGAGAACATTATGGGTATGGTACGAATTATATATATATATATATATATATATATATATATATATTTATATGTATATATATATATATATATATATATATATATATGTATATATACATGGGTGTGTGTGTGTGTGTATAAGTTGTGATAAGAAATGTTTAAACAATTACTTTTGATTTGGGGAGCAACATTTTGTAATTACAATATGGAAAAGTGACAAATTTATTTTTGACGTATCAAAAACTAAAAGAGATATATAAATATCCCAGAATCTGACTTACTGAAAATTGGGACAGTGAGGTAAAAATCAAAACTTGCATTGAAATTGCCTGTAGTGCCTTGGGGAAATATGAAAAAAAAATTTGCAATCGTATTCTTAAAATCCCACTTCGAATTTGTTTTTAAAAATATTATATTTCTTTACAGATGCAAAGCCTGCACTAATAAATAAGATTTCAGAAAATCAATAGAAACATTCAAAATGTGATTTTGCGGAAGCATGAAGCCTATATCTTGGACTCAAAAAGACACCGATTAGGAAATTCTACGACATGTTAGTCAGAAAACAAGCTTTAGCAACCCATCAAACCATGTAAAGTTTCTTATCTAGGGTATGTGCTTAGGCATGAGAGATACAAGTTCTTGCAATAATGATGGGAATGGTTACTGGGAGAAGGAAAGCCGGTTGAAAAAGAAAGTTATGATTGCGTAATATACAAGAAAAGATAAGGATTGTGGATATCGCTGAACACTTTTGCCTTACCGACAACAAGATTAAATATGCAGAGCTAATTATTTAACTTCACTGGCCACTTTTAGAAGAACAAGAAAAACAAAAATCTTTTTTAATGGGTATTTAAGCTAAATTTGGATAATTTATATTCACGTCTATATTTAATTGATGCCCTCAGTAATCCCTCAATCAGTAAAAAGTTCAATGAGTTTTACTGAGGGTAGTTTCAAATTTGACTTACATATATTTGTTTTTTTTAAAATCTCATTTAAATATTAGTCTTTAAATCCATTTAGTATTATAACTTCCCGTACTAATTGATTGAAACTAAACTGTTTGAAGTAGTAAACTATTTCAATATTTAAAATTATTCATTCGCTTTTGATTATTTACGAGTGTTAAGATAACTGACTTTAAATATCGTTGAATATAGGATTTTCTTAAATTAATAGTTCATATGGATAACAATGCAGGACAGACGTGTTACATGTCAAAGATGGAGTCTATGTCCGCCCTCTGTATATCTTATTTACCTTCAGATATACGAATAAATATAAAAGAAAAATACTATAGAAGAATAATAGAAAAATAGGTCGATCTACATATGCATTATGAATCGATCGACTAAGCATATAGTTTATATATTATAGTCATGCTACGATTTTCAAATTTTAGATATATTTCGAAAACAGAGTTAATATTTGTTTATTTAGATTTATTCAAAACTTATGTAGATGAAGAAATGTTAAAACTATATTGGTAACTACACATTTCATTAACGAAATAGTAGCAATCGTATGATATGCACTATCTGTATAGATATCAGGATACATATATAATATTTCGCGAACTATTTTTTCCCACCCCTCTGTTGCAATCACTGTCAATTGATTAAATAGTTAAATATCGAGGAAAAGTCGTAAATTTCAATTTTAATCGGTCTGGTATTTCAAAAACGTTATGACTACGTGAACATTGAAATTGATTGGATACGAAATATTATACACGATAGACTGGCTATAAAATCCATCACGCATGCCACCATCAATGTGTGTTCTCACAATTCTAAAAATAGAGATACATGGAGACTCGAGAGTGGTTATTGACAGGTCGACGAAAACGTGACCGTGACCACTCTGTCAAGAGCGCTCTCATTCACCGAAGTAGAGCAGTAAATATAAATGCTAAAAAATTGCGCTCGAGTACGAAAAATTGGAATCGCTGTCAAAACCAGAGGAAAATTTTACGACGATTTATACAATAAACGTTTAAATGATAAATATGGTTATAATATTTTTTCATTGCTAACCATCTTATTATTGCTGATGGTCATATTTCTGGATATTTGACGTGAAAATTTATGAACATTTATTTACATGAGTAAATCAATTTTACTATTAGGAAGGAAATGTATTTAGTTAAAAAAATTCTTAGGCACTATTTGCTTATCATTTATAGTTTAGTAGTTCACAATTAAATAAAACTACGTGATGTAGTATTACTTCTACTTTCTTTAAGTTAGTAGTTATAAATAGTAGTAGTTATAAATGTAAGTAGTTAATAGTTATAAATCAATAGTTAGTAGCTATAAATGTAAGCATTCGCCGTTTATATAAATTACCTACATATTTGACCGTTCGAGCAATTCTGGTAGAAGGATCGTTAGTATTTATAAAGGTAAGCATTTGCCGTTTATTTACACAGTACCTATATATTTCGACCGTTCGAGCAATTCTGGCAGAAGGACCGTTTGTGTATGTGCATGAAGTGAAAGGTGCCTACGTTTTCCTAATTTCATGCAGTAGAGCCGCGGACAAAAACTAGTCAAAATTAAACCTAAAAGAATCTTGAACTTTGTAAGAAATAAAAAGGGGAATTATATCTATCATCCTATGTAGAGATATTGACGAAACTCCTAAGAATTTGAGCCTAAATAAGTGGAAACCTCCATAACAGGACTAATCATTCTATTGGTTTCAACAGAAAATGATATAAAAAGAAACAAAATAAAATTAATATCTATCTTATACTATATGTCTACGGACTCTTTTAATGAGCTAAATGTAGTAGCCTTGATAACGAAACTCGTCAATTTTGAAATATATGATTAATTCTAACGAGGTGTGAAATTAGAGTTCAAAACCCAAGATATTAGAAAAAAATATAACCACTGGGCCTAAATCATAAGTCAAAGTTTGTAAATCCCTTATGTTTACGATACAATAATATGAGTCATTAACGAGAAAATTCTTAAAGTAATAAATAAAATGCATCTATCTATACATACTAAATTAATAAATTGCCAATTCAAAATAATTTCGTAAGGGCTAGAAAATAGAATTATGTTGAATGATATAAAATGCATTGAATGAAATTAATATCTTAATAGAAAACATCTTGCAAAAGATAAATTGTAGTTAATATAGGTAATAGAGGGTGACCTGTGGCAGATGTATGTTTTCCTTTCATTCAGAAGCCGTCTCGTTAACCCTCGCGAACTCGAGAGGTGGCGTAAAAAGCCAAGCGCGACGCTTGCAAAGGGAGCTGAAAAGATCCTTCTCCGCGCTCGTTCGTCTAAAGATATCATGCAGCTCCATTCCCTTCGTCGGATATGAAAGTGCTTTCATTCACGGGTCAAGACTTTGTTCGAATCATGGACGGAGGTGTTTCTTGCAAAATATTGTGGTAGATGCTGCCGAGGTAAATACATAGGGTGCATCGCGAGTTGCTATTTCGTCTGTCAGCATTGTTTTAGACAGTGTTATTTTAATAGGACAGTAATAGTTTTTTCTTTTTGAAAAATATTTACGAGTACATGTCATCTACTTATCATAATATATTTTTATTAATTTTTGCCTGTTACTTTACTTGCCTAAACTTAGTACTGAGTATGTTTATTTTCACAAAAAATTATTACTCAATGTATTTTTGTAAACTCTGAAATTACATATATTACAGTGCCCTCATTTTGAAAAATTTATACTACATATATTAGGAAACCAAACGACTTAGCAATGAAAGTCGCATTAAAGTAATCGAAACAGGTTAGCGAGAATATAAAATATTCATAGAGGTACGATCGTCTCAATGGTGTATTCCACGCTTAGTGGAGATGTCATGAATAATAAGTTAAATGCGTATAAAAACGGTAACTCTGAGGGAAATTAAAGTTAGTGTGTAGTGGAAATATGATTTTCTGTTTAATTTTTGACCAATTTACTTGTACACGAGTGTTATGGCTCTCCCTTATCGCACCATGGGTACAATTCTCATTTTATCTTCTAGTGTACACATCGCTCTTTATCGACTTCATCAAACCAAAGCTGCTAACCTTGCATACTAACAACGACGACTCTACATTAAAGAGAAAGCTCGCACCAACATAGAGACTACATAATAGAGATGGAAGCTCACCAACTTATCGTTGAGTTGGATGTTGCACTAATCACGTTAGTTTTAAATAAATTTGTGATGTCCTTTTTAATAAATTATTTTAATGTATTTTTATAACTAATATCATAAAGTTTTAAAATGAATATATAATTGGAGCAGTCATCGGTGGGACACTTAAGATTTCCTTTTAACGAAAATAGTAGCGTTATGCCTTAATGATTAATCAGCAGTACCACCAGTATTACCGATCAACATACATTTCAATATAAGCTAAATATCCATCAGCAACACCCAGAAGTCAACTGACTAGTTGCATAATGAAAACAGCACACGTATTTTAAGTAGATAATCTCGTTAGTCCAGATGCTACTTGAAACCTAATTTTAGTTATTTTTGACAAATTGAATTATCAAATTGAAATGTTGCTTTTATGTAATTGTACTACATAACAAAAATATTATATATGCATACATTTACATATATACAGAAAACAATATATTTACATACGTATAAATTTGCCAAGGTATTAAATATATCTGAATAATTTGATAAAAATTTATATATATATATATATATATATATATATATATGTGTGTGTTTATATATATATATATATATATATATATATATATAAACACACACACGCAGTATGTGTGAGTGTGTGCACGTTTGTGTGTATATTTAAATTTATTTATTGATTTTTTTGTTTACAATTCTTATTGCACTCGAGACGAAACGAATTAATAATTCACAATCATAATTCTACGCATAGAATGTAGAATAAATTTTAAATTAATGCCAAAATGAAAACTACTCAATTACAAAACTCAGCTACAAAAATGACCACTAATTCGATTCCAATAATAAAAAAAAAATATAGATTTATCCAAACCTACGAAGCAACTATGAATCGGTACTACTACGACAGGAAATCATGTAACACATTTAATTTATTTGTATACCAATTTACTAATTATACATGTAGAACTACACGGTATAATTAGCAATTTGGTATATATTGGTATATACCGCGTAGTTCTACATGCATAATTAGCAAATTAGAAGGTAAAACAGCAGAAGTACTGAAGAAGAACATTTAGGTTTTCTGATGAAATTATGGAAGTGATGAAATTATACAACCAGTACCAAGATATACTTTACCACGAAAATGTCTCATTAACATTACTAATCAATTAAAATACAACATAAAAATGACTTACGAAACTTTCGTCTACAAACGATCGTACATATATTCATCCATCCATAAGTACGATGTAGCGAAGCAAATTAACAAAATGTTACAACAAAAAATCGTACAACCCTCAGACTCATCGCAGTCATCACAAATGTGGGTTGTTCAAAAAAAGCGCGATGCATTGGAAAAACAAAAAAATGGCTTTTCATTAGTAACAACCGAAGAGTAAACGACAAAACAATAGATGACAAGTATCCCAAACGTTCAAATATAATAGACCTCCTCGAAAAATTAGGCAGATGTCAACACTTTTCAAACTTGGACTTAGCAAGCGAATTCCATCGGGTAAAAACGCACCACAAAGATATAAAAAAATCGCCTTCAACATAGAAAAAGGCTAATGCGAATTTTTGGGAAAGCCATATGTGCTACAAAATGCATCATCCACGTTCCGAAAAGTAATGAACAACATACTGTCAGGATTACAGGACAGTATCTATTTAGTATGTCTAGACGATATCATAGTTTTTTCTATGTTTCTTCAAGAGCATACAATCAATCGAAATAGGGTATTTCAATAAGGAAAGAAGTCGATCTTCAAAATTTACCTAGTTTATCGTTTGACAAATTAATAATTCGTCAAACGATAAACTACATATCTAGAACATATAATAACTTCGAAAATCATCAAGGTGAACCCAAAAAGAATAACCGCAATAAATAAAATTCCCATTTTTTATTGTCAAAAATCACAAACAAAATTCGTGCCCTGTTAAATGGAGATTAAAGCTAGAAATGTTTCATTATAAAATAAAATATAAAAAGGAAAGACACAATATAAAAGCTGTCACACTTTCGAAAATAGAGTTAAACTATAACGATTCCAAGGCCTAGCTAAACTTGAATGAATCCGATAAACTTTTCATAAATTGAGAAAGCGCAGAATCGAGCTTAGAAACAATAAAATTTATAGTAGCAGATGAAATAAAACAAATACCCTTAACTAACAACTGTGATAAACTAGACTTTACATTAGGTAAACGAAAAATAAAAAGAATTCGATGCATGTTTTTATACTTTTAATCCTAACTGAAATAAAAATATAACTTATATTAGACAACCGATACTCCACGGTTCTCTGTCCCACTAACATCCACACAGGGAATATATTTAGTTTAACTAATAATAAAAACTATTAAATAAACAAAGATAGATTCAAAAGAGGACCTGTGGAGGTATTGAGATCAATTATAAAAAGTATAACCGACAGCCTAGATTAATATCACGCAATTTACCAGTTAATATTTTAAAAAGCAACGAAAAAAACAACGTAGGGTATAAATAAAGGTTTCAGGTAATCTAATGCTAAAACAATACAACATCGTTTTCAATATTATCGTCCAGTCTGTAATAAATAACCAAAATGCCTCGTTCAGTCTGTAATAGTAACCATATTACCTATAAAACAAACAATTTAATAAAACGAGTAAATGTAAGTTATTATACTTTTTCAGATTTTGTAAGAATTAGTAATTTTCTGAGTTATCAAAGACAAATTATTCCAAAATCGCCGACTGATATTGGGTATGCAATAGCTTTCTCTAGTTTACTCTTTACGCGCCATATCATGTCACACACCGTAGTGATACTTGAAAATATTCTGTATATAAATAGAACATTTATATCGCTGTACTCTTCTAGAAATTTCACTAAAAATCACTAACGATTAAACAGACTTAAGAGACTTTTATTATATTATTAAATTATGCTCTTATAATAGAGAAACACTCTGGTATTCATCATACAATTATGAATTAACATTAATATTTCAGAAGACATCATTATGAATTAACATTAATATTTCAGAAGACATTTGAGATTATACAGTTATAGTATTTGTCTAAATATAATCATATAAAAAAATTGTCGTAATAAATGATATGGCAAGCAACGTGATAATTATATTGCGTTCTAATGCAACCTCACTATATTTTATTTTCATTCTGAATTGTTACTGAGATGAAAATTAGTCGCTTCGTTTCAAGAAATATTATCTGCGAGTCTTTCGAAATGTTTTTGTTTTTAAAACTACCATTTCATCAGAGATAAAATAGAAAACCAACCGTACATATTTTGTGCTTCGGCGGTATTCCGGGTTATAAGAGGTGTACATTGAGCGTGCATATGCTCACTCTAAATACCTAATTGATAACTTGGATTCTGATACCGACGGGCAAGTTTCTCAAAAAGATTCAATAGAAATAATTTTCGTTGGAACTTTTCTGTATGTCGCATGTCATGGAAACCGATGCACTAAAATTTCAGAAATGTGTTGTTGTATTCGTTCATTTGCAATTAAATTTATAAAGTTCATAGCAATTATCTTATGTGGCTGGAATTTAGGGATACATTTGATTCGTTAATAAATTCAAAAGCCGAAAGTAAGTACCATTATTTGACACCGTCGTTGGAGGGACATGATTAAAATAATTGAGTTCACAGCAGACAATTATAAATTTGCTCCTCTTTAACGTGAATCGCATATAGCTTTTATTGCACATCGTATTAAACACAAATGGGATACATTAATAATGTTTATCGTTACGACTAAGTCAAGTACCTTTTCAACTTTTTAACTTTGTAACTTTTTTCAACAAGACGGAAGAACCTAAGTATATCATGAAGGAATATCCTTCTTTAACCGATTTCCCACTGTTCTTACGTAATCGTGCAGATGCGCACAAAACATCGTATTTTAGCCATAACGTAGTTCAAGCAGCTCGCGTGAGAAACTTTTGAAAAATCATAATATTCAAACTAAACAATCTTTGAAACTTTTTGCATTGTCAAGTGAAAATTAACTCCCTTTCAGCAAATCCGATGATATATTCTACAAGGAATGGAATAGTACATTGGAATATTCTAAAATTAAATTTAAAAATCCTGGAAATAGAAACAGTGAAGTTCCCAAATTAAATTTATGATTGAGTTCAACCATAAATTTAATTTGGGAACTTCTTCAAACATTACTTTCGGCAGGATTCTGAATACCTTTTATGGAATAAATATTTCACAACTTTTTTGTACGAAGAATTTCAAACAAAAGAGTTATGGAATAGATATCTATTCGATAAAAATACTTAGAAAGCGGCAATTAGTCTTCCAGATCTTGTTAAATTTGTAAACATAGACATAACATGTTATTAAACTTAAATACACGATTCAATGCATGATACGTCATACAATACAAAGAACTACAGTGTTCATTTGCAATATTTTTAATTTACCGTAATAAATAAGTATTTCTTCGCACTGCATTAGTTAAAGTCCATTGTTTTTTTTAATGCATGTAGTTAGTCATCTTTTATAACTGAAAACTTAAAGAAAACACTAGGTTTTATTCTTATAATGGTGTGGTTCCAATATAGTTTAGCTTCATTATTTTTTAGGATATTTCTACCCGGCAAACTCAATTGGACAATGCCGCATAAAGGGAAGTGCTTTATTTATTTATTATCCCAACTCATGTGCAGCCTATTCTGATTTATACATTATATAATTAGAAAGAAATAAGAGTTGCGTATATTTCAAGCTCAAGGTAACTTAATATACCATTGTACCCACATTTATTTATAATAATTTAATGTTAATAATTTATTTTCGCTATAATCAAACTAGTAAATTTAAGTCATATGTAATCCTTGGTTATCCATATCCAAAATTTTTGAAGCTTGAAAGATAATAAATACTTTTTTCTACAATTTGCTGATTTGCACGGCCTAACATTCTAGACAATTTCTGGGTTTCGAACTTGTGCTCAAACAAAAACTAACCATTGGAAAGAAAATGGCGATCCTGGATTTTATAAGCCTTCAGACTCTGTTAGGAGATGATGTATTTTATGAACTTACAAACCCACAACAAAACCATTAGAACCGAATTTGCTCATTTCACAAATATCGAAACTTGGTTGGATCAATAGGTAACAGTGGCATAAATTTAAAAATATTCTGTATAATTTTAGTAAAGCAATAAATAAATCGCGCCAGTATTTTTGGGATATCAAAGAATTATCTGATTCTATAATTTAAATTACACGTGAAAATGTAATATATTGAAACATTACATGAAAAATACAAATGCTTGAATGATGGCAGATTTTTACTTTGTATTAGTATTGTGCAATCAGTACAAATATAAATATTACGTTAATATAAATGATCTAAAAAAGAGGAACGAATAGATAAAGACACGTAATCAAACAATTATTCAATTTTTAATACAGAAAACTAATGAAATTCCCGTAGATGCATTAAATTCAATTCTTGCATAAAATATTCATTAATTAATAATTGTAAACATGTCACTTGATGAGATTCACGACGTTGATATAAGATAAGTTAAAATATTCAAAGAGATTTAATTTCAAATGAATTAAAGTTACTTGAAAATGAAATTATTGAATTCAAAATCACTAAATTGAACATAAAAACGTTTAAATGAAAATTGGGTGTTATTATATTTTCAAATGTTATTTATTTACGTGCTTCTTGATAACATCACTAAATTCATTGGAATTGGTTTGCGATTTTACTTTAGACTCGTTTACGTTTATTTACATATAGTAACATCACGTTGAACTTTACATTATTCGTTTTAATAATACACGTATTTTCGTAAGGGACAATAATGAATTAGGTAGAGTCTTTTTGTTCCCCAGTCCAGTGATAAAAAACTTTCGCTTTAGAAGGAAGAATCAAATATTTCTTCATTCCGCATTATTCCTCTACCACAGGTACTTTATAGGAGGCAAGTGTAAAGTCAACTGAATATAATCTGAAACGCACTATGGTTAATGCTAACTTTATTTATAAGGAGTCAGAAGCACTGTCCAATGCAATTTAATTCAAGTCCACTCACACCCTTAATATGAGATCCCAATGATTTGTCTCTCTTAAGTCCGGGGTACTTCCTAATTGATCGGCTTTTAATTTTACTTTCGTCTGCACTAATCTCCAAATATTCATCCAGGTATAAGTGCATACAAGTATTGAGACAAAATTTCCGTCTCGGATGGTGTAGGGAACACCTGGTGGAACTGCAGAAACATAGTAAATGACAACCTTTATTAAGGTTCGACGATCTGGTCATCTTTAAGGAGGACAATACGCCTTCACTTATATGGAGAATGAGAAGATTTGTTAGGTTCTGTTTCCCGGTCAAGGACGACCTCGGTAGAGTCATCGACTTTAATACCAAAGGACAACGACAACATTATCGAGCAAAGGGTCCGCAACAAAGCTTGCGTCCTCTCCATTGCGCTGTTAGGTGCGGAGGATGTTGGCGCCGCTGTAAAAAACAGAGCCGTGATGCAAGCGAGAACGAAATGAATCAGCCAATCACAGCGCAGACGCAAACAAGGTGAATTAGCTAAACAGGGCTAATTGCGCAGGGACTCGGTTGTTAATTTGATCGCGGAATTCTTTTAATACACCTAAAAAAATTATACATACACACACATACACACGCATGTACTTACACACGCACACACACACACACACACACACACATACATACGCCGTGTTGAGAACCGAAGGAGTGGGTGTAATAAACGTATCGACACCCATACTTTGCCGGTAGAAAATTTGTCAATTTTTGACACAATTTTTGTAAGCGACCACACTTGAATTAAATATTAAACGCTTGAAATTGAAAGCACACTTAAATTAAAAATTAAACGGTTGTGAAATATATTCATTATTATTCGAAAATTGTTTCGTATTCTGTCAAAATGTATAAAAACTGTAAAAAAAGACACGCGAGTGGCAAATCAACCTTTGTTTAATTTTTGTAACATATAATATTTGCAAATAATTCAACGCCAGTTAAAGATAATGAAATTGTAAGTGACGTTTCTACACCGATAATGTTAAACTAAAAAATATAATATATTTAGTTTTAATATTCTGTATATTATACATTTCAATAATATTAATTCTTTCTTTTATTAATTGTGAATTATAATTTTATAGGTTTATGCAATGAAATCGTAATTACAAATTTCGATATTGTAATTTATTTTACGTACTGCATATTTTTTTTATTAATGGTGTTAAATGGATTGTTGAAAACTATTCAGTTTATTACAAATAAAACACTTTGGCAAAAATTGTAATTATAAAACATCAGTGATCCATCAACATCAGTCATACATCAGTGATGAACTTTCCGATATAAATATATCTCAAGGGAATTTCTTCGGTATTTAAAGGCGTAAATTATTAAAAGCCAAATATTAATTCAGAATGTACAAATTATTTCTCGTTTTACCACGCTATAAACGCTTTAATTTGTTAATTGTAGATTTTCAACTTTCCCTTTATGACTGCAGTGGCACTAAATAATTTTTTTTATAATGTATCAATAATAAATATAAATTTAATTTAAATTTTCTAAAAATATGGATATAAATTTTAAGACTTATTACTATTAACTTTTTACGAACAAGAAATAATAGCGTTTGCTTGCACCAAATGGCTGTTTCCTGATAGGTGAAACAGGATAAAAATGAATTTTTTTATTATTCAAAATTCACATTAAATACACTTGAAATAAACGTACATACTTTTATATTTTCGAATTTCAACGATGATAATTAAATATAAAATAATCTAGAATTAATTACGAGAGATACGGTTTTTAACTGAATCCATATCGGTCTTACAATAATATTAGAATCTCTAAATAAATTAACAGGGACATAAATCACAAGATATTTTATGGAATGAATTAACACAAGAGAAGCCTAGAAGGAAGAAGAAAATAAAATTATTGCCTTTCCTTCTTACCAAGCAGAAATAAAAAATTATCAAAGAAAAATAAAACGAGACAAGAGAAAAAAATCATAACAACAACAATAAAAACAATACATAATAAAAAGAAAAATAGATAAAAAGAAGGAAGGTCAGAAACAATTTTAAAGTAAATAAAAAAGTGCAAGGATCAATCAAAATCCTCAATGATTCATGTGAAGAAAGCAATGATGATTGGCGATACCAAATGTCTATTGCCACGATTTTCTTGTGGAATAACTATGCAAGATATAAAAGACGTGTCGTTACCGTGGTGTGTTAAGTTGATTACAAGACATACGGCCGATGAGTGCGCGGCGCAACGCGAGGACTCGAGTTCGACTCTCGGCCGCTCATCAAGCGGGACTGGAGAAGTCCAACCTTTCGAGGCTTTGGCTACCATTTTTCCATATTAGATCTTCTTCATCTCATGTGGACACGACAACAACATATAAAATACGTACTCACCATGATTATATTAAATTAGAAAATAAAGAAGATGTTGTCGTCGTTGGATTTTTAAATATAAACCTTTAATTGTTATTAAAACACTTTTGTTAATTTTGGAATAATTTCTTTTATATTTTTAAGTCTAATTTCAATACGTTTAAGGTTCACATTACGTTTACCTTTTATTTTTGCGTTTGTTATTTTTAAGTAAAATTTTAAATGTTTATTCCACACCATAAATTTTATTAAAAATCAAACTTTAACTTCATTTTTACTTCTGTGTTACATTTCGGGCCTTTGATTTCAATTTTGAAGATTAATTATTTTTGTTTATCTCTGACATTTTCATAGTATAAAATAATTGTCATAGACTATAAAACAATTGTAATATTAAAGAACTAGACCGATACCTTACGCTATGCCTGCGATAAATATACGATCAAACTCCCTTTAGATAATATTTCGTGTTTGTCTGAAGAGTTTTTTTTATCATCGCGATGAACATTAAAAGGACAACCAAATAACTACATGTTAAAAATGGGTAACAATATGGTGAAAGAATTTAATTTTTTAAGCAGTATTTATTTATTTACTTATATATCTATATTCATCAAGGTACCAATTGATACAAATGGTGGAGTTATTGCTACGAGAGTAATCCCTTACTAGAACCCGGGCCCTGCGTCCCGCCACTCCGCCGAATTCATATCCCTTATATGAACCCAAAATATAACGGCGACAATGTGGTAAGCACACATAATAAATTATAAATTAGTTTTAATAGTTATTACGGATAATATATAAATATACTGATATAAATACATAACTGGTAATCACTATTGAAGTTCACAATTAAATGAAACTACGTGATGTAGTATTATTTCTACTTTCTTTAAGTTCTTTACCACGACCTAGGTTTCGTTGTATTACAACATCTTCAGGTGGGCTATTAGCAAAGATGTTTTTTTTTTGTTAATAGCCCACCTGAAGATTGATGTTATAGCCCACCTAATAGCCTACCTGAACATGTTGTAATACAACGAAACCTAGGTCGTAAAGATGCTGAAGATGTAAAGAACTTAAAGAAAGTAGAAATAATACTACATCACGTAGTTTCATATAATTGTGAATAATGAATTTCAACAAAATGAACGACAAATATATTCAATATTTGGACCCATTAAATTTTATTAATCAATACAATATTTAATAAGACCGACCCAGATGATATGGAGGCTTGTTGATTGATGCTCCGAAAGTTATATTTAACATAAACGACAATACGTTTTATCACAAAAATACATTCACATAACATTTACTACAAATTATACCATGTTTTTTGCAATTGCAACCCATAGTGTAGCAATCCGAATTACATTTGCAAGGGTTAATTAAAGATTCTGGCAGAGGCAACTTAGTTAACAGTTTTGGATAAAGCCAAATTGAAAAAAATAAATATGCGCAATTAGCGGTTCTACAGAATGTTTCCACAAATATGTTTGTGCTGCACCTCTTAGATAGTGTATCAGCATGTGTAGATGACTTTTAATAAATTTAAGTCAAAACCAATATTTTGGAAAATTAACTTGTAACGAAGCAGATCTGCTGTCATTTTTTGTTTATTAAAAATGTAAGTGCAACCTTTTTTACGACTATGATATTTGTAAAACTCCAGAAAATCATTGCCAAATTGCAATCTCGTTTTGAACAAAATCAAGAGATGCAATTTTCAAGCATTGTTTTTAGTACCCAGTTGACTAGTTGTGTTACAGCCAGTTAAGGCATGCATTGCTGGTAAAATGTTGAAGATCTTTTCACCAAGGGATTTTGCAATTAAATGTTAATGTACGATATATTGCTTTTGACGCGAGCCATTGAACCATACATTTTGACAGCTAATATTAGCCAGCTTCGGCCAAAAATGAATAGTTAGAATAAAAACGTCTGTATCGGTACTTATAAGAATAATCTCAATTAATAAAGTGACAAAAGATTTTTTAAAGTGCTTCTAAATCATTGGACTTTTATATCTCTCAAAAAAATACGACCTTTTAATTTGAAACACCTCTTCGGATCATCAAATCCACCGCAAATGTACAGCTCATTTTCTTTGTTTACTATTTAATAAATTGATGAGTATGTGCAGAGAAATTTAACTAATTGTAATTTATTTTCATTGTTCCCGAAAACTCTTTAGTATCAGCAGGGATATTTGTTGAATTACTTGAAATAGTAATTTTCCGCATTGTTTGTTCTTTGCTTTGTAATTTTGACTCCAAAAACTTAATGGAAACATTATGGCATCTATGAAACATGATTTTTTTTAAATATGCCTCAGGAAAAGAATCAAATGTTTTAAATTTTTTCATTTGGATTGACTAGTTACATGCCAGCAACAATGACAGTTTTGGAAGAATTTGACGATAGAATTAACACAGTGACGAATATTTTCCATTTCACGGGCAAGTGCCGACTTGGGAGTTTTTCTGTCTCCTTGATCATCAAAAATATATTTACAATAATCTAATATTTCATGAGATGCTGATACCATCCGGGCAAAAATCGCTTAGGTGATAACATGAATTTTTGTTGAACTTCTTTTACATCTGTAACATTCAGCAATTATCATTGTTTTTCAGCTATTATATATCGCGTAGATATTTTAGTTTTTAATTGTTATCGTTTACTTTCGTATTGTGTAATTAATGATTCCGTTTTTTTTAATTAAGTAAGCATTTTGCAACAGATTCCTCTACAAGAGTACCGGTAAATATAAACTCTATACCCCACTCATTGACCTTGAAAGGATCAGAATATTTGATACATCTCATTAAATTTGTAATATCTTGTTCATCTTTCGAAACCCTACTTTGACTCCATTCGCTATGAAAATTAGAAGCAATATCACCTATAGTATCAGATTGGGTTTCAAGGTATGATAAAAGAGCGGAGTGAATAGAATTTTTGAGAGGATATAAAATAAGCCATCTCTGCATCACGTTTTTATTTTGGGTTATTCCAATTAAGTTACTAGTAACTGCCCATGATCGATTTTGAGACTTCTCCAAAGCTAAGTCACAGTCCACTGAATTGAATTTTCCGTCTACTTGTTTTTACCTGGACAGCTTGAAGTAGATGCTTCTTCCTCCTATTTGCACAAACATTTTTAGCGGCGTTTTATTTTTCCTTCATTGACATGGCTTCCAAAACAAGTTCTGTGCCATGAAAAAGACTATGATGTTGACTGTGGATTATACAGCTTCTTGGATTTATCAATAAAAAACTACTTCCCAATCATATCGACTGTCAACATGCATATCATGAAACCGTGGGCTTTCCTGAGCTCATATTAATTGATAAACTTAGTCCAATGGATTTTATGCACTTACTTCCTTCTACCGCCTGCACAATTTAAACTAGTTGGAGTTTTTAAAAGAGGATCTAACTACTGATACACTTTTGTATAAACCTTTTGATCTGCCCGTCTGTGCGTTTGTATAACTATCTGTTTTCCCGTGATAAACTAATAAACGATAACGAATAAACGGAACTAATAAACGTATAAAAATAGGTATATGTTATTAATTATTTTATATGTCAAAACATTTTGTAAACAATTTTATAAATTTTAGGGTCACGTGAGAGCAAGCGAGAAAACAAAGAGAAAGGATGCAAATATGGCTTGCTAAGTATTTAAACTAATCTGATAATTTATGTATAAGGTAGCAGCATAAAATAAACACATTAAAATTATTACGTTTCCGTGCATTTTGGAATACTATGCGGCAGAAATAATAAGACTTTGCTTGTATTAAATATACAAATAATTTTATATATTATATAGGGTTCGAATAGTATGTATTAAAAAATAGTTTAAAACCCTATCATAGTATATTTGCCAGAAATTCCAGAAACGGGGGAAAATCCTATTAGGGTTATTTATTTATATTAAGTATCTATAGAAAGAATTGCATGCAAATCCCAAGTTAATTAGTTTAAGTGAAAAGTATAAAAAAATACACATTTAAATGAAAGTACGTGATGTAGTATTATTTCTAATTGTGAATAATGAATTTCTACAAAATTAACGCCAAATATATTCAATATTTAAAAAAAAGTTGAAATTCAGGAGAAATTAGGACGTTATTAATATTATTATTTAATTGGTGTAAATACACCTATTGCCAAAATATAATCATAGCGATGTAATCATATATCTACCTATATGTCGTAGATATGGCATAAGTAGTTCCGCTGTAACTACGTCATGTCTACATTATATAGGTAGATGAGATCGTATTTTACTTTTTTTCAGGTTTCTATTTGAAAATGGTGCTGTAACAAAAAAATACATAAAGCACACGTGAAGACAATGTCATTGTCATTGCTGAGTTTGGCAGATAAACAAAAAGCAGGTGAAAACAATAGTAATAATCACCGAAACCGAAACTAACAACAATTTTTTGAAACCACCGCCTCGCGGAAAAAAACTTTTTGTTTGTATCAAAGGATAAGCACATACTATGACGTTCGTACTAGTTTTAAAACATTCGATATGTACATAGGAATAACTCAGGTTGACAAAGCAATCGACATGTATATGCCTGTTTGCGGACATATAAATGGATACCTGATTTATAATACAGAATTGATTGAGACGTTCGGTTCCGAATCGGCTGAAAATGCGTTCCTAATATGTTTCAATTATATTTTATAACTTCTTTATCATGTATATTTTTTTCAAACATACTGCTTTTTTATTTGACGTTAAAAAAAAGTTTAAAATTATAAAGCCAATATTTTTACAAACCACTTCCTTGATTATTTATCAATATTAATAAAATAAAATTTGTACAAGTATATATTGCAATAGAAGGGTTATGTGCTAAGGCATACATAAATAATTAAGAATATGTAGTATTTTTATTAAACAAAAATAATATTTATCTTAGATTTAAGTAGATAGCCTGTTATTTATTTTAATGGCACGTTTGTTGTAAAAAATCTCGAGAACTATGAGATTTAAATCTAGCTTTCAAATAATGTTCAAGGAAGTTTTCTATAGCCATGTTTTATTTTGTAATTCTGATTGTGTAAGTTTCGATGACGGGAGGGTTGATAATGTATTGTATCTGGACATTTTCAACAATATGACATGCCTGTCAATTCAAACAAACGCGAGATTATTAATAAAGCAAGATTTATTTCTATCAAAGTAAAAAAGCACTCATATTTTCATTTAACTCTTTTATTTAGTTAGTTATTTCGAGGATTTTGTTCACTTTAAACGAACACGCAGAGTTTAATATATAACGTGTGTTGATGTAATATGTGGCATTTAAAAATATTTCGGCTTACATAAAAAGCTTGACATTTATTATCCTCATTAATAAGAGAAATTTATTAATAATGTCTCAATTTTAATAATCAAAATAAGTCTCGTGTGTTATAAAAATCCGCTAGTATTTTTTCGGTACAAATAAAATATTTGGCAGAAAGTGTGTGAGAAGCGACGATGCCTGCAACGGTAGAGTAAAAAATAAAAAAATAATTTATAAATCAACCAACGCACTTAACTGAGTGCAACTAAAGAGTGGGATGTTATAATTTTATAATACATATTTTTATATAGAGAATTAATAATAATTTATATAGGAATTAATAATAATTTTTCATAAAATTTGGAAAGAAATATCGACAAAATATCTTATTGATCAATTACGATAAGATATTTTGTCGATATTTCGATGACAATAACATCTAGTTGTAACTAAGTTGATGAAATGTGATTTTCACAGACTTTTTGGATTATAATTTAATCTTATAGAAACGAAACAACATACCCTACTGATTCTTTTAACGGTATTAATAAATTGATATTAAACCTTTCAATATTTTTCCATTAACACACGGTACGGGCTTAAACTCCCAGAGGACACAAAATGTGATTGCGCTGCGATAATCAGATATTAGCATTTTGTGTGCCCATATTTTCATTTCCATATGCTGTGAAAGCTTAAATTCAAATAAAAGTACACAAGGGATATACGGAAACAATAGCTTTGAATCCCATTTTGGAGATTAATATTTTGAGCATCGTACTGATTTCATTGTTGCTCATGACTTTGATTGCATAAAAATCACTTCATGAAAACAGGAAAATTATAAGTCAATAATGATTTATTAAAAAATTTGTTAACTTGAGTAAAACACCGCAAGTGTCACTAGGTGCCGTTGTAGAAAAATATATTTTATTGGGATGAAACTAATGAATGATATCACAGTATTCCTGTCACATTAAAATTGGCCAACGTTTGAGAAAACCAGTGTTGAAGCATATGACCGTTCGTGAAACCTCAATGTTTTGTCAAAAGCTAAAATGTCGATAAATCTGTAGGTAGCCAGCCATTTCGCCTACCTGCATATGCATATTTGTGAATATATACAAATATACTATAAGATTTAATAGTTTTTATTAATAATTTTTAAGGAATAATTTAAGGTATGTTATTTCGTTTCTAAGAAATTAGATTATAATACCAAAATAATAAACAATTATGAAAACCGCGTCTTTTTATATAAATTGTAAGTAAATGCTGTATTCCAAGATTGCGTCTCTATATTCATTGGCCACGACATTTTGTTGGTGCTTCATTCTAAACTTTGCTTAAAATTTTATTCTAGATATTTTTCTCCACAATTTTTTTTTATTTTAAATGATTTGATACGTTACCTTTGAGAAAAGGTGTAAAAAATTAATTAGTTTTAGATAAACATGTCTATCACAAATCAAGTAAAACACTGACGTCCTATTTAAAATTGTTTTGTGTTAAGTTATGGAAAAACTAATTTATCACAAAGTTTGTGTTTAATTGTATTCACCTAATCCTATGAAATAAGTAACCAAGTTGATTCAGTTAAAATAATCAGTGAGGGTAGAGTTTATATCAAACTTTTAATGGTGCAATAAACTGATTTTTTTACAATGAATTTATTATTTAATTTCCGTATATATAATAAAATTATAACATCCCAATCTTTAGCTGCGGTCAGTCAAGTACATTTTTTGGTTAGTAAATACTTCCTTGTGGTTATTTAATCAATCGTTGCACATATCATTCCATCTCACACAATTCCTACCAAATATTTGATTTGTCCAATTAAATTACGAAAAAATACCATTTTATTCTCATAAAAGCGAGATATATTTTAATTCCTAAAAGTTGGGCGTTATTAAAAATCTTCTCTTATTAACAAGAATGATAACGCCCATGCAAAAATTTATCCAAAATATTTTGAAATGTTATTTTCATTGCGCTTATAAATAAAATATATTATATCCACACACGTTATGTACAAATTTATCTTGTTCATTTAGAGGGAATAAAATCCAAACAACCACAATGATGTGTTTTTCGCTGGGGCCAAGATATTTTGCATTATTAACAATCTTGCATATTTCGAAATTAATTATATGTCAAATTGTTGAAAACGTACGAATACCAATAATAATTTTCCTCAAGAACCGCCAGGGTAACATATTTAAATTATTGTCATTTACTCAAGTTGATATTGATTTCAAACATCATGTTCTTTGATGTCGACTTACTCATCAAAACTACTGTCTTGAACTCTTTCAACGTTACTCTTCATTTGACTTGAGTATTCGCCTCTTTTCTCCAGTTGGTGAGATATCCAATCCTCCTGAGATCTTACTCCACAAAATCTATCCAATGTTTCCTAGGCCTGCTTCTTTTTTTCTGTTATTGCGACATCTATTTGGTTATAGTTTTTACAGCTCGATTGATCCGCATTATTTCTAGATTTCCCATCCATTTTACGCGCTGTGACTTATAGCATCTAACAATGGTTTCTTGCTAAGTCAGTATTTCCAGTTCGTGGTTCATTCGTTAACAATTGATGTCATCCCTCTATCTTATTGGCCCAAAGAATTTTCTGAGTGCCCTTTATTAATAAATGACCAGGTTCTCTTTATCACTCTGGGTGAAAGCCCAGTTCTGCATGAATATATCACAACAGGTCTTATGACAGTCTGGTAGATGATTAACTTCAAGGCTCGTTATCACTAGATTTAGTATTTGAATATTTGGTATGAAGGAAGATCTTAGAGCAGAAGTGAATGAAAAATCTAATATCGTTCATTCATATATCTATGTTAACTTACTACGTGACGAACAATATTTTTGGTTTCCTTTTTATATCTGTAAGATACCTTAATTGTATTTGAAAGTTTAGGGCGTTCTAATGCAATATGCAAGCCGAAAGTTCTACTTACACTTTTTCTGAATTATTGTTCCTCGTAACCTTATATTGCATATTCTCTGTGATATGTGTTCACATTTTAGTTATATACTAAATTATTATTTTACGAAATAACCGATAGTGTATAAAACATTACGTAAAGTGTTTTCAATACAATTGAAATTTATGTAATTTCCTGATACTACTTTAACAGGTTTATAATATGCGCTTTAGAAATATATGATAACTAAATTTAAATAATAATTTCAGTATATACATACGAAACATTTTGTACAATTTTGATTTAGTTTAATACATTTTCATTTTGGAATTACTTGTTTTTATTTTTATTGCAGTTTTCATTATACATTTAAATCTAATTTTTCACCACGTAGCTGCTAAAATGTTTTCTCATTTTATATAAAGTAAACATATTTTATAACAAGAAATCGTTAACACTAATACGACAATTGATCCTAAATTAGTGAGGATTTTTTAGTTAAAAATTATTTGATGATAAATTAACGAATGAGTAAATTATAATTACGAAATAATGTTTAAATAACACTAATATCTTCTTTAAAAAGAAGTAAGTTTTAAAATCAGTCATCTATTCATGATAATGCATCCTTTGCGATAGCTCAAACTACTTGCTGTAATGTTTTTAGTTTTCTAGTACAGAGAAAATTAAATGGAGAACATGGAAATAATGTAAACAACTTTTAAATCGCAAATTGTAATTTTATTTCAATGTTTATGGTCACCTGAACAAAATTGCCAGTAACTAGAAAATAAAAAATTTAAATAAGCTGCCAGTAGAACCGGTCGGGTTTCCTTAATTTTATTACCGAATACTTCTTAATCATTTTAATCCTACTGGCTACCTTTTGCATTACAATAATGTGCCATTAATTGCTTATTGCTCAATGCTCTTTGTTTTTATACGTATCTATAATTGTTCATAATATTTGTTTATGAAGATATATCACTGCGCGAATTTGTTTTTAAAAATATTTACAATAAATCATATAACTCAATAGTAATTAAATAAAAATTGGCTCCACTTGAAACGAAAATCAACACCGATTTGAAACCACTCCAATCCAACTGAAGTTAATTGTAACCAATCTTAAATGATATTAAAACCAAAAGTCAATAAAACCACTCAGGCCTTAAACCATATCAAACGAATTAAAGTGAAGCTGAATTGAATTTATTTAATAAGAAGGTGATTAAAGGGATTAGAAAGCAGGGTAAAAATAAATATCACTGCAACTATATTTATGACAATTTTTCTTATTATATAATCATATATATATATATATATATATATATATATATATATATATACACACATATATATTTGTATTAGATACATTCCATTGAGGATTATTTGCTAGATATATTGATATAAATAACAATAAAAATTTTTAACCGGTTAAGACAATATTTCTCAGTTTGAAATAAAATTCTAAAATTAATAATTAAAACTATAGAATATTAATTAAAATAGGGCAAGACGCTGACGAAGCGGGAGACTCTTGGAAATTATTATCTGTCAAAATAATCACGTATTGTCATTTCTTTTCCACTGACAATAATGTCAAAACGAATATGTTTTCACTCGCGCGCGTTTTTCCGTCTATTTATAGTATATTAAGGCTATGGTGTGAACATTCACGTACTTAATTTTGTAATTAAACATTCAATTAATTATACTTTAATTAAAATGAGTAAAGAAATTGATGTTTATAATGCGAAAAATCATATTACTCTTGCAAAGGAAAGCAAGGATGTGACATATGAGAATATATTAAAAAGGGATTTAATTTTTTGAAGCAAATAAACGACGATTTGTAAAATACATATCGTCACGTATCTTGCAAGATTTTTTCCGTGTAAAAGCGTGACATCTATATAAAAATGTATTATAAATATGACTTTTTTCAATGCGAATATGAATATAAATGTATTTAGGTAATAATAAGCTACGATCAGTGATTTCTGCTCTATGTATAGGCAGTGATGAATCTTAACTTAATGAACAAATCTGTCATAGGCATCCACGATGAGTGAAGGTGCAATGCTATTTGATAGAATCTGTTCGTGAAGATGAAGAAAAAGAAAAGAAATGAATGAACAATTTTGTCCTTAGAAACAAATATATAAAGATACTACAATTAAATGATTACTGCTCAATTATACGCTGTTTTTATGAAAGAAAAGGCCATAATATTTAATAAGAGAAGCTTTTGGGGTAGTTTTAAAATGAATGCGGTTAACAAAGAGTTCAAAAATTTAAAACCGAAGTTATTAATTGCAATAAATAGTTATAAATTTTGTTAAGACAAAGAGTAATTTATTAAATCTATGAAATATCTTTATTTAGCCATATTTAGCAAGCAATTTTTCATACGTAAAAATTGTAATGAAAAAAGGTCTTGAAACATTATAGAGATTTAAGAAAAAATAATGATTTAGCAAAATGTTGTCTAAATTTGTCGAAAAGTGAGAGTCTATGAATATTTCTTTCATTAAATGAAATGATTTCTTTTATAAGTTTTTTTGCGAATCGTTCTTTTTACCTCGTAAATATTTATGTACCTTAATTTTTCTTTGCAAACCTCTGATTTACAGCATTTTTCTCATCATGTTTTCTCAGCATCAATTTAGAAATCTGCAAAATAAACTATATCATTGAACCACATTATGAACACACGTACCACTTATTTACAATAAAACTTAACTTTTTAAACCGGTTCATTCAATTAGCGTAATATAAAAAAAATCATTAAAAATTTTATAATGCTTAATGGATTGTGAATTAAGTTTTTTACTTAAAGATAATATAAACTGGTCACCGTGGTAAAAGAGTCGCGAATGTAATGAATATGAATTTGAAGTAAATGTTATATTTGTGTACTAAACCAATAAACAATAAACGTTGTAAAATACATTCAATCATAAACACAGACAAGTTGAGCTTACTTTGCACATAAAATATTTTTATAGTTTTATACTAACTTGGACGAAACTTGGACGTTTTCGCCTTTCTGTGATAACATAAATTCAAAATATAAGGTTGTCAAACTTTTACTCGTAACCTTGTTACTGCTTAAACTATAACTTTTAAATTCGTTTCTTCAATATGTACTTAATGTATGATTATATTCAATACTTTACTACCCTTAAATTACCCTAGATACATGCATTCCTATGTATATAGAATTATTCAAATGTGATGTAACTGTTGCCTCACTTTTTAAATGAGAATAATTCCTATATGAAATTCCTCTAAAAAGGAGAGATGCCTTTTTATAGAGAATAGAAAATTATACATAGGGCAAAACCCTATGTAATAAAATACGTAAATAGGAACTTTGCAAATTTTTATTTAGTATACAATAATTATAATAATATCCTTGAGGGAAGAGAAAGGACGAGAATTTGCAATAGAATTAAAAGAGTGGATGTTTTTTTTATGGTTGATGCTTCCTGCTTACGGTTTGATGGTCTTTTTTCATCGTGTCATCTTATTGGACTTCGAATCATTACCTGAGTAGTTTTTTGCTTCAGGTATCAATAATAATAACGATTTAATTGTTATCTCAATTACAATATTTTCCGTATAATTATCGTTCGTTAGGAAAATGTTTTGAGAAGAATCTAAACTATTGACGATTCTGTGTTTGAAAAGGAATAGCTCTGATGAGTGGGAAAAGGTTTATAGGCTTACTTCAGTTAAAACAAATGGATAAATTCTGGTGTCTTACAAGGAACGTAGTCTGCTGGTAGAATTACCTGTGGGACGATGCGCATAAGTAATAAGCTTCTTTGGATTGTACCCGTAAATTGGCTTTGAAATCTGAGAAAAATTAAATTATTCATCTCGTTATTTAATAGTATTAAGAAAACAAAACGTCATTAATTTACGTGTTTGCTAAAATTTGCTTGAATTATATATTTTGAGAAAATTGATAAGCAAAAATACATTTTCTTATATATCGGAAAAAATCCGCTTCTCCTATATTCATAATTAGAGCCATGAGCATCTTCATGTTTTATAATTGAATGAAAATTTGTCTCTTTAAACAATTTACAACAAAGTTTTGAGTAGCAATGTATCACAGAAGACTTACGGATTAGTTTAAAAAAAATTATTTTGAATATTTCATCGTTGATCTATTTGATCTTACGGCCCCATGTTTCTGTTGGCAAAGTGTTTATGCAATGTCTAAAAAGGTATTTCGAATATTAAGGAGAATTTTTAACTCCCAGTTATCCTCGTTTTTACTCGAAAGTAAATTTTAATATCTTCTCATTCCATCTGACGCTGTAAAAATATTTTTCCGTTATTTTTTATATTTTCGCTTCATCGCCCGTTCTTTAACCTAGTGCGTGGCGACTGGTGTCATAGATTTGCAAGTATAAACCATAATCCAATAGGATAAATTAAGCTAAGGGCATATATCTCCAAGAGAATTAGGACAACTCTCATTTATGCCAAGGACAATGGTTTTCTTTAATAAAAGTCTCAACTAAGTCTCAACTAGATTTTTAATATCATGGATTCATGATTTTATATTTTAAATTAAAATCAACTAAATAATTTTAAATTATGCGGTCGATTTTAAAAAACATTGAACTATTTCAGTCCTTGCCATAAAGAAGTGTAATATTATATATTTTTCGATGTGCAGAGCATATATACTTTTAGAATTTAAGTAAATATAGATATAAAATGCAATAAATAAATTGGGGTATAAATCATTTTAAATTCGCGAGTATTTGTGCTTATCTCATAATATGGCCTGACTATATTCGAAATAGTGGTCACGGGAAGTCTTCTATATTAAAGTCCCAAGAATTATTAAAATTTAATGGTCTTATATCACGCTACTTTATGATCGAGAATCAAGACATGCTTATCGAAGTTGTATTATATTCAATTTATTTACGCAAGTTCATTTTAATCTTTATTATCTCGCACTTCCCACATTCTGTCTCTGAAAGCGCGATTTTTAGCATGACGAATAATTCGTTTTTGACATTCGCAGGTACTTTACTTTGTGAGTGCACTAGAAATGCGACTGCTAACCTATTGTTATTTTTTGACGTTTAACTCGTCTTCGGTCCGAGCGCTCGTTATAGGCCAGATTGCAAATTTACGCATAAGGCTTTAGCGCCCGATATCGGGCTAGAAATTAATGGGCGCCCGTTTCAAAGACTTTATGCAATAAATATGAATGAAACACGTCTTGTAATCTCTTTTATATGATACGTATAAATATTAAATCATATTCATATAGTTGGCTCTGTTATTGTTTGGCTTTTGGCAACAAAAATAAATAATTTAAATCAATTGACTTTGGTTCACGAACTGTGCGGTGGGTTATATGAAAGCGCTTTAGGAAATGGAATAATTAGTAAGGTAAGTTTTTGCATAAAAATAGCGTGTATTTATATGTGTATGATGATATTTATGTGTTGATTATACTTGTATTTGTGTGTTTTTAAGATATCATCCAATTCATTTGATTTTCATATTTTGAATTCATATGTATTCGAGAATGTGGTAGTATTCGTTTCCAAAGCAATTACAATATTATATATACACAGCGGGAAATAATAAATCGTAGATCCGATATATTATATATTTTGTGATAAAATAATTAAAAATATGTTTCCATCCAAAGAATAAACCCAAGGAAATTATAGCGTGCTTGCATAAAACGCGCCGTGGCAAGAATAAAGGTTTTCATTATTTTTGGAATATTTTAATTTGTGAGATGAATGTAATATTATATAAAACGTATAAAATTTAATTTATTAATGTTTTATATGTAATATTTTAATTTGTGAGATGAATGTATATTTTATAAATATAATATTTCGGAAACTATGGAATTGTTGAATAAAAATATACAATTCGATTAGCAAATACCTAAAATAATAATTCCCCTTAAATAAACATTTCCGGCAGTGAAAAAGTGAGTTATAAAATGAAAATATAAGTATTTACACTATAATATTTTTTTTAGTATATTTATATAATTTAGGTTCACGCAACTTACAGATAAGTCAAACAAATTTTTAAAAGCTATGTGCTTTTAAAATTTATTTGACCTCATTTTAAATGTAAAATAATTTTTTTGTCTAGGTCGGTTAATGAAATATTCTCGAAGACTGGAAAACCGGGCGAGAAATTGGTTTTTGTATACATATAAATAAAAAAAATATCTCATGATATAGACAATTTTATCTCGCAAATATCTCATGATATACACAATTGTAATCGCAATTAGTTGATAACTAAATTTTGGCGGTGCAGCTGCGTGAATGTTATTTGTTACGGGCCTTTTGCGTAAATTTGCCAATTAGCGCCCAGGACATCAATAGATTAACTTGAGATCAGTAATATTTGTGACTCTATTAGTGTGAATGTACTTTAAAAATTCTTATTGTCAGCTAGTTTAGGCTCAGACAGAGCTTTAAACCATTTCTTTAAAAATTAAGATTTTGTTTACTTCAAGATGTTTGTATTAGATGAAATTTTTTATTTTAACGTGAACTGTTATGATAGTTATACTCAATATATATATATATACATATATATATATATATATATATATATATATATATATATATATATATATTGCAGATTATTATTCTTGTGAAAGTTTATTAAAAAAATGAAATAAATATCAATGCATTTAATAAGGAAGGTATAGTAACATTTTGGAAATGTTATAAAAAAATTAACGAATCAACCTCACTGTGGTAATTAAGAAAAAAAAATGAGGTGAATGAAAAAAAAATGAGGAAACGGTCAAGGATATTTTCATCAATATGCCGGAAATACCATAACCAGTTACACAATCTGGTAAATTTTGCGACCAGAAATCGACAAAAATAAAAACCTAAATGCAATCTATAATAATAGGATACGTTGCAAAAAATGCTTATTTAAAATGATCTCTTGCTTAGTGGCGTAGGATAAAATTATAACAATATATAACAATAAGGACAGTTATAACAATACAGTTTATAAGTTATAACAATAAGGACAGTTACCGGGAGCAAATTCATTCGTTTATTTATTATACAGAGAGGATATAAAATTTCTATGAAGGAGTTAATATCCAGAAAATAATACTGAATTATTATGAAGAGAAAAAAAGAAGAAACGACTTTGACTTTTAAAGATTTTGTCATTTTTAGTGACTTTGAACCTGGGATGTTTTGTGCCCGGAAATTTTGAAAATGCCGTGACCTCCAAAACCTTAATCCGAAGGCCATATAAGTCAATTGTTTGCCCAATATATCGCTATTTTGGCGTAATTATGAGTCGTATTTGATAGTTGCAACTAAATGTGGCCCTTGTAATCTTCTAGGGATCTCATTACAACCATACATTCTCCAATGTTCAACTCGATACATTTTGTTGATATTGCTCGTAAAGTAAAATATGTTTTTCTACAATTTTGGATTTGTTTAATCTTTTTGGATATGAAAATTTAATTTTAGTAATTGATTCATCTCAATATCATCTCAATAACAATTCTTCTAACATATAATAAGAACATTAATGAACCATGCTCATTTCGCGTTATAGACATACATTTATTTTGGAATGACTCCAATTCCTTTATTTTAATGAAATGTTACATTGTTATTTATAATTTAAGTAGTGTATTAAATAGTTAAGAAAACAATTTCTTACAAGATGTTTCTTATGATTTTGGTCATAGTTATTAGATTTGGTTTAGTTCATAATTTTTCATTCCTAGGCCATTCAATTTATTTCTTATGACGCAACATTCGTCTAAGAATATTTATAAAAAATCAGACGAAAAATATAATTATAACATTTTGTATAGTACTTATACCCATATAAAAATACTGAGTTTGATAATCGATATGGATTTAAATTTTTAGCTGAATTTTATTGTTATTCATTTTAGCCTGCATTAATCTTTTAAATTCCTTTAAAATATTATTTACTTTTAAATTTGTGTTTTTTAAAATATATAATTCCTCATCTCACATTTTTATTTGCCAATATTATAATCGAGGGCCAAAACCAAAAAACTTAAAGTTTTAGAATTTCTGCCCTTCCCCGAATTGTCATGAGTATATGCTACGTCACGTTAATTTGCCGTATATATTATTTAAACAAAATATAATTCAAAATTTCATCATTGCTTAGTTTATTTGGTTTTTTAATGTAGCTTATGAAATGTATAAATAATAAAGCAGTCAGTTTATTTTGACATCATTATTTAACTATAGAATTATTATTCAAAATTAACTCGTTTAAAATGTTAAAGTTTTATATTATTAAGATCACAGTCTTCAAACATATTTACTTTATCGATATTATGCGATAATAACATTAAGTATCCAGCACTAGTGACGCATATCGATCACAAAACAATAATATGCTCTATGATACGGCACAGAAAAAATCGTACCGGTACAAAGCTGTCACCAATCATGTTTTTAATTAAAATCATAGGAAACCTGTTTAAAATAACTTACTGATTATAGGAAATTCCAGAATTCGCTACATTTTTTTTCTCACTTTTATTTTTCAAATAATTATGGCACAAAATGGCATTTTTGCACGCTAATGAGCAATGAATGAAGGAGCTCCACTACTTATCACATTCGATGTACAACTAAGGTATACGTCACCGTGTAGAGGAAAATATATGCCATGCAGATCAAAATAGTGGCGCGCATGACACGCTTACTTGCATTCCCTAGTTATGTTAAATGCTCTGTGCAAACACATACGCACATATGTACGTACGCGTACGCGCACACACACACGCATGCGTACAAGCACGCTTACACTCACACACACGCTTACGCGCACGCCTACGCACACATGTGTGCGTGTATTATTAATCACTTAAAAGAACCTCGTGTAGTATCTTATTCACCTAAAAAAACTTGCATAGCCGTCCTACTAACTGGAATGCGCAAAAAATTATCCATATATTATATATGTATCGAGGCATATTAAAAAAATTAAATTTTATATTTTGCACATGAAAATAAAAATAATTTTGTGTATTCCACTAATATATACCTATAAAGCATTTTATTCCGAGCACAGGCTTGAAACGGAAAAATTGGCGATGACAAAAAAATGGATGGAAGGATGGTGGGCAGATGGGCCGGAGATTGAACCGACTTTTATTATAGTAATGAAATATTTATATCTTTATTCTTTCATAACAAAGGTATATAATATGTACTTACAGATGTATGGATTGTTCAGTAAGTAATTTGGAAAATACTTGCTAAAAGCATTGTCAAAAAAAGTACTTCAATATGTACGAATATAATTTAATACAACGACTTTAACCATCAAGAAACAGAAGCGAATGTCTAGGTTAATCTACAAAAGATTCCTTATATTCGACGCCATTAACCTCGTGGGATTCTAAACCGAATCCGTATAAGTGATATGGCAGACGTAAAATTAGTCCTTCTCCATTAACCTTATTCATAAATAGGTGTTAAAACGTTCAACCTTTTCCGTATCAGACACTTCTTGGCGTGAAATTCCCTAAGGGCGTACGACTACGCGGCGGCAGCCGAATATTTGCATTTTCACTGTGCCTATTCTCATTTACATTTAGCGGGGGAAGTGATAGAAATTTAAACACTGACATATAAGGGATTCCAAGAGACTTTGGAACCCTATTTACCAGGTGAAGATAACCAATTTGTATTTTTCCGACATCAATCCATAGGTGCCTTTATAACTGCACACTATTGGAAGGGCAGGCCTGTTGATTTTAATGTCAATAATGATAACAGGTAATTAATGTTTTTTTTTATTATTTCTTCTTTTGTCTATCCATTTTGTTTGCTTTTCTAATATTCATAAATATTTTCGTCTTGTTATGTAAGTAGACATATGTGTGTACGTATGGGTAGATGTATATTTACATATTTATATTTATTTGCATATTTATATTTTTGTGTGTGCATATTTTTATTTTATTGTATGTTTTAATGAATAGTCAGGTATTAGCTATAAATCAGCTGTGTCGATGATGCTTATGACAAAGACGCACAGACTGAGGTAACCATATTTTTGTGGACAATTAAATATATTTGCTTTTGAACTTAGATTAGATAATTAACATTCTGTTTCTGTTCCTAATTTCCTGGACTTTATCTATTTCAATGCTGTTTCATATGTAAATGAATTGTTATGATTATATATATATATATATATATATATATATAGGTTTGAAAAAAGGATCTCTAAAACTGAAGTAACTTTATAAACAAAATAAATTATTATAAAGTTATTAGTATGCACATTTATTTAGGTCTAGCAGAATCTTATGATAGACAGTTACGAGATGAGTGACTGAAAAAGCTATTGGGTTTTGAAACCGTTTGATTAAAAATTATTCAAAATATCACTATGTACGTAGTAATGCTATAAAATTTAAGCATAAAAGTATGTAAATAATTTGATTTTGACGATTTATGGTAAATATATACCCGTAAATTCAGCTACTACGAAATAGAAACCTCATAGAATTTTAAACAACTCACTGTACTCGCCCACACTTAATATTAATAATCGACCCATCGTAGCGGGTAATTTCTCAGAGGTATTTGACCAATTTTTTCATTACTAAAATAGAATAAGTAATAACAAAAAGAATAAGTAAAAGCGGTTAAAATAAATATAACGTATTAAGGACTTTTCATTACAAAGTTATAACGATTTAAAAACTGACGAACTACGATTCCCGCGAAAACGCCCCATACAAAACAAAACTGGATTAAGACGTCACTGGTACCTATTTAACATTCATCATAAGTTTATTAAACAACAAATTCATAATAACTTTTTTCTTTTATGAAAAAAAATATGTATTATTTTTTCTTTACTCTATAGTTTTAAAATATTTTTACAAAACATGACATCAGCCAAATACCCAATTGTACAAAGGATATTTACATACTTTTAGTGCAAACGAAAAACGATGATAGCATTATTTAATTATTGAAAGATATTAAATCGAAATGAAATTCACAATTAAATGAAAATACGTGTTGTAGTATTATTTCTACTTTCTTTAAGCTTTTTACCGCGGTCTAGGTTTCGTTGTATTAGAACAGCTTCACGTGACCTATTAGCAAAGATTTACTCTTAGGAACATCCAACAGCATTTATATATTACAAAAACAATAGCGGAAGCCGGGTTTGTGTAAGTTTTCCCACTACTTACATTAGTGAGTTTATAGTAGGGTAGTGGTGTAAGTTTTATTATATTTTCGAAAGTTGTACAATATACAAGTATTTTAGTGAGGGTAATAAATTAAATTGATGTTATTTTATGAGGTTATATAATGCAAATATTCCGGTGTATGTAATAAAATTGAATGGATATTATTCTTAATAATATATTTATACAATAGCAAAGGTATTTGAAAGTTAGAACACAGTTATACCAATTATACATATCTCCGCTTTTATTAATTAATTTTTTTTTGTGTTTTTTTCTCACTTTATTTTTTCACCAAACCTAGTTCCATTTAATTGTAAATAATGAATTTCTACAAAATTAACGCCAAATATATTAAATATTCGAAATTAATTTAGACGAATTTGGATAAATATTGCAAAATTATTAACGCATATTATCTGAATAGAATTAAATAATAAAGAAATTTTTTTTAATCTGGTAAGATGAAATAATTACTTATACTTTAGGAATATTTTGACTTCACATTATGTTACGACTGTATAGGTATGATTTTTGAAGGTAATCCTGTTTTATTTTGTGGCGAAATTTTAAAAGTTCATATCTGCTTAATTTCATGTATGTATTGAATATAAAAATAATTTCCGGCAGAGTTTCTTGCGCTTTAATCTCACGTTCGTAATTCATGAAAACCTAATTTACTGCTATCAATAGCTGCAGTTAAAGAAGCCTGAATGCAAGAATTAAAAGTTATCATATGTCAATAGTGGTTTTATGATTGTATTTTTTCATATCTCCTTAGTTTCACAGTAAAAATATATCGTAGTTTATACACCCCCACAAATTACACACACGTACGATCGAACGCATGCACGCATGGACGCCCACACGCTAAACACGCATGCATTCACGTACGTACGCACGCACGTATGCACGCACACATGATATATATATATATATATATATATATATATATATATATATATATATTTATTGCACTCGTGCATGCACGCACGCACGCATGTACACACGCATACACGCACACACGATATATATAGGGCAAGTTATCTGTAAGCATGTTACGTCTGATACAGTTTTACGCCTGTTACAGCTCTGTTTATTAAAGGTTCCTTTTCGAATTAAAATTATTCTTTTTTAATGATTTTTGTAAAATCTTTATGTTAAGGTCTAGAGAGTGTAAAGAAGGAAGACAAATGTCATTAGTTATAAATATCAAACAAATTTTCTTTCAAATAAAGCTATGCAAAGGGTCTGACAAATTGCCTTTAATTTAACTAGAAAACATTGTTTTTCCCCTTCGAATTTTATTTTTGCGTATAAGTAAAAGCTATGACTAAAAATAAAATCGAAGGAGAAAATCTACTCGTAAAGTTTATAAAATGATTTGTTGATTTCTTTTGTTTTGAAAAATATATCTTTTAATATTTGTAATAAAAAACTCGTAATTTATTGTTTCTATATTTAAAACTGTTTCAACAATTTCATCCTCTTAATCAACTTCTTCTCTTGACTGAATTCAATAACCTACTTGCCCTAATGACCGTAAGCTACTGTTCCTTTAGGTAAAATTTTTAGCAATTCCATTTTCTTTATTCTTTTCCTTATTCGGAACAGAAGATTGATTATTGACCTTTAGGAAATCGTGTTCATTGCAAGATGCGTGTCGTGTTCATTGATACTGCGATTAAATTTTATGGATATTTGTTTTTTCCAATTTGCCTTTCCCCATTCATAAACCTAAAACTTGTTCATGTTAAGTTATAAAAATAGGGAATCCCAGTTACGACACTTAATTAAAAGAGTTGTATTTTGTAGAATGTTGTCATCAACTGGCTTCAACAAGGGACCATTTGTATATAAATGTTCAAAAAGGTGAATTGTAAAACTGACGATTAGTCAGAAGAATCATAGTATTTATATAAAATACATTTTCTTAACCCTTTAATAATTTTTATACGAGAATTAACTTTTAAATAATTTCAGTACATATTTATTATAATTTAGAATAATGATTGTCATCTTTTCTAGAAATTCCGGAACGCCAAAACAATTCATATCTCTATATACAAAAGGCAATATCTCGATTGACATATCAACGCCCAGTCCAAACCGCTAATGATAAAAATTTTGAATTTGGGGAGGGTGTTGATTTTTTAATGATGGTATCATTTAAGGAATTTTTTTAAATTCGTCCTCTAAAGGGATGAAAAGGTGTGACCAAATTTGTATGGAAAAAAATATTTTTAGAATAATTTTTATTTCAGACTTGGTATAAATTCTCTGCGATACAAATAATGTAACACATGCTTTAGAATTTTCCAAAATTCAACCCCTATGGGGGTGAAAAAGGGTGGCCAAATTTGTGTTGGAAAACATTTTTACGGTAATTTTTACTTCTAAATTTGTATTTATTACTTTTCAAGAGAAATAATAAAAAAGATATTTAGCCTTCTTTTATATTCAGCCACTAAGGGGTGAAAAGGAGTGGCCATGTTTGTTTAAGAAAAACAATTGTTACGGTAATGTTCACTTGAAAATTGATATTAATGCTATTCAACACAAATAATTTATTAGGTATTAAGCATTGTCCGAGATTTAACGCCGAAGGGGACGAAAAGGGTTGGTCAAATTTGTATGAGAAAAAATGATTATGGTAATTTTTATTTAAAACTTTGTATTAAACTTTTTAATACAAATAATGAAGCAAGCATTAAGCATTTTCCGAGATTCAACCCCTAAGGGGTGAAAATAAAGCCTAAATTTGTATGTGAAAAAATTGTTATGGTCATTTTTATTTAAAAATTTGTATTAATGTATACATATAATTAAACAAGTTTTTAAGCATATTTCTATATTCAACCCCTAAGTGGGTGAAAAAAGTGGCTAATTTGTATGTCAAGAAAATGATTATGACCATTCTTACTTAAAATTCAGTATTAATATTTTCATTACAAATATAATATTTAAGAATTTTACAAAATTAAATCTCTAATCGGAAGAAAATAGGTAGCTACATTTATGCGGGAAAAATATTTCTTTTGTAAATTTTTACGTGCCACTGTGTTCACTGGCTTTATCCGGGGATGCAGGGGGGAGGATCAGATTTTATACCGCATATTATTATGTCTTTAAATTCAAGCGACAAAAATTTCGCCTTAGAGTCTGTTTCGCAACGTCGATTAATAAATTTTAGGGCCAGTTATGAAATGTGGTAGGCATTGATTTGGGGTAGGATTGCTTCTCACGTGATCTCAGAACCGGACAGGACAACCACCACTGTGGTACATAAGAAAGTGCTATATTAAATTCTAACTTCCTCTCTATTGCTTTATTTGCATAAACTAGGTAGACACTGGTTGTAAAGTTTGTGGTTATATTAATAAACAATATTGTTAACAACATACAAATAAGTAGTAATTTAATAAAAATTAAACGGACTTTTTATATTATATTTTAAGCTACAAAACCAATTTTTACAAAATTTTCATTATTCTCTAAGTTGAAAGATACTTAAACCGATAAAAATATGATAATTGTAATCTGATTAGAAGTTTCAAAGGAAAACGTGAAAAAAAATATAAACCAATATTCATAAATTTTTGAAATTTTGTGCATTTTTATAGAATCCTTAAAATACTAACAAATTTAAAAATAATAAATATATATGAGTCGAATTTATAACCTGCTTTTTGAAGTTAATTAAAAATTTCATTGAAGTTTAGAATACGAATCGTCTACGTGAACGAAGCCGCAGGCGAAAAGTTAGTCTTATAAATAGATGAGTATTTTCGAGATAGTAAGACAAGTCATTAATGTTAGTCACTCTAAAATTATATGTCTCAAGATAATAGTTATTTTTTTTATTAACTTTATGTAAACAATTATGGAAACACTGCTATTTATTTTAGAAATTGGAAAGGAGGGAAGGAATATTTTTTCATTAAATTTCGAACAAGGAAAATGGTTTTTGAGTATTTAGTAACTAAATTTTCAAATGAAATGAACTTACATGACATGAAATTAAAAAGTGTACGTAATTTCCCTATACTGATTTTCACCTTGTTTTTTTATTCATTATTAACTACTGAAACACATGCGGTTATCCATTGAGAATGTATATTATTACTACGCTAAATTTTAAACTTCTGTCTCGACATGTTTCTAAAAAATGAAATAACTGTGACAGAAGAGGGTTTCAGTGACCTTATAATGTTTTTTTTGAACAACGGAATTATAAAATGTAATAAATACGGCGAACATAAATTGTTATTAAATATAAGTACATTCTCTTACACACTTTTAAAACACGTCCACTAACAAATTCATACCCAGGAGTATTACAAGTTGTTGAGTTTATTTCGCACTTAAAAATTTTCATTTTATGGCCTTTGCGTGAAAAGTTTGGAAAATATAATTTAACTTTAGATTGCATGTATTCACATAAAAGAAATTATGTACAAACTTACATACATTATGGCTATAACATCCGGTCGATTAGAGGATCTTGGCATCTACTTAACAAAGTGTATATAGGGGAATATTAGCATGTGAGTATATGAAAACAAAAAAATAAAAATTGTAAATTTTCCTCATCTCTTATAATACCGAAATAACTCAGGGTTGCTGTTTTCTAGTAACTCTAATACCTTTTACATATTAAAAAAAAATATTATACAAAATATTTTTTTTAAATTAAGTTTTCAGCCATAGTCCATGGTAATATTTCGCGAGGAGAAATGAGAAATGGCGTCAAGTTGCATTATTTGAATGAAATCATAATTACATTTTTACTATATAATAGTTTATAGTTCAATAGTCGGACAGAGTAGAGATTATCGCCAAAAAAATTAAAAATACCAAATTGACTAAATGAGTTTTGAGCCGTTAAATTTGCGTGCTTTGAAATGTTCAATTTTCAGTGGTCTGTGGAGTATGTATCAAGGCAAAAAAGCGTTTATTTTTTATTTTGTGTAATGAACGTCTGTATTTTATGTATCTGTGAAGTACAGCTGGCTTAAGATGCACCTGTCGCAAAAATAAAAATCGGTTAGCTGGTTTAATACACACGCTTCTTTGTAGCTTGCTTACCTTTCCTGTTTTTCCCATCCCAAATAATATGAATAGTTGGTACTACTAATACTTTTGTTTTTTTTTTTAATTTTTTTGTCTAATATATTATAAATAATTTTCATTGTACAATCTCTTACAGTTTACCTACTAAAGTCCATTACCAATTGTTATGGTTGACTGAAAGGATAAATAAATAAATAATTGAATATACACTTGTAGAAAAAAGAAATATATTTGGTTTAATGTTACAGTTTCCGATAATAAAACTTTTGCTGTTTATCTATCTTATTAACCAAGAGATGAAGATTAAGTAGAGTTGAACATTTTTAGCTGCTCTAGAAATTTTAAACCCCAATATATATTGAACCAAGCATTCATACTAATTCTAGTTGTACGTTACGATCTCCAGCACATAATCTTGAATATAAATTCCTATTGAAAGCAATGTTTTTACAAATGCTTAGATAGTGTATGAAATATACAACAATATAGGAAATATAAGTGATAAATATTTATGTCTTACTCTATATGAGCTTATATGTGTAAGTATAAATGGTGGTGCTTTATTTTAGATGAAAGTCATCCTTCACTAATTTTAATAAATCTGACAATCATAAGACATTCAATTTTAATAAACGGAACTCCGATGTTAATTGCAGTGAAATAAATTCTCTTGATTGGAACAACTTTTGAACAATCCTGATATTAAAATAACAGTTCAATTATTTTTTTAATAAACTAAATGAAGTAATCAAGAAATACATTACCATGAAAAGTTTAATATTAAATAACTATTCGTTTTTTTTATTTCCCTTTTAACACGAGCTTTAAAGGAAAAACGTAAATATCACTAACGGTATAAGATATATGGGAACTTATTATTACTCATTTGGTTTACATAAGCCAGATGCAAAAATCTCATCGATAAAATACGTGCATACATGTATGGCATCTTTTCAGAAATGCACTAAGCGTGACATTTTATATCGTGCTTAATTGTATTTAAGGGGATATGTCAATAAGAAAATAGCTAAATTCCAGTGACCATAAAATAAAATGGCTGAGTATCTTCCAATGAAAACGACGTTTGCAAAACTTTTTCCAATTATTTCGGTTTTAAAATTACTCTGTCTTCAAAAAAGCAAGCCGATTCTAAGAACTATGCCTCAAATCTTTCCTTATATTGTGATCGTTTGAGTGATGTTCACGTGAGTAAGGAAACTGTTAAAATAAAAATAAAATGTTTGGAATGCAATAAAGACACAAAATTAAAAAGAAAACTATTGTAACAACTTGATTTTTCGGCTATGTATTCTATTCAATAAATGTATTAAATTACATATATTTTCTTACTAAAAATTGCTTACATCATTTCCATCCACAAGTATGGAGACGAAAACCAACATAAATCCTGTCAAAATCCTATCTGTTTCCACTAAATTATTTGAGTTCTTTTTGTACAAAAATCCTTTTCCTAATTTTCTAAGGTGTAATCTACCAGTTAACACACTTTCGTTTAAAAAAGGACAAGAATTTTAAAATTATTAGAAAATAAAATTTACCTTTATAAAGCTTTGCCAAAGAAGACACTGACAATGTTTAGGCAAGCTTTTCAAAAATTTCAAGGTCAATCATTATCTTATGACATTTTCTTGAAAAGTCACATTCGAAGATTAGAGCACTGTTGAAAATTTATTGGGGTCGATTAAATTTTACCCAAATAATAGGTATAAACTTATGAATATTAAAGTCATCTTTACGCACCTATAACAATCACTTCCGAAGTACCACAAGGCTCACATTCGAGACCACTTCTCTTTTATAATAATCAACAACCATCTGAGACCATTAGTTAAATTTCGTTGTCTATGTAATTGTTCTTAAGATCTACACCACTATCAATGTCTTTATGTACAGTATGAACTTACAACAAAACCTATTTGCAACAGCTGGCTGGTGCTGTTTTAATAGGATGTTTCTGAATGTAAATAAGTGCTTTCCTATCTCCTTCACTACTTTAAAAAGTAAAACCCTATTTAGTTACGTATTAAGCGACTTAACACCACAACGCAAATCTGTTGCAGGGATCTCGATGTTTTCTTTTAGGAAAAGCTGATATTTTGTTCTCACTGTGATAATGTCGTTGCTCATAGATATACCCTACTTCTAGTTTTCAATTCTCATTCCACTAAAGAATTTAAAACTATCACACCTGTACATATTCATATTTTTTACTCACTAAAATAACTTCAAATATGGGTCATTGATTTAATCTCCATAATACAAGTCACACGGTCACAGAAATGAAAAATTGCAAAAGAAGTTCTTGAATATCCTTTGCGACAATTATTCCAACTACAAATTTAAATTGTTATCACTAGTTATACATACGGGGAAAAACACAGATCTATTATACCTCTTTATATAAAATCATACATTCGTATATTGATTGCCACTCTCTTTCTTCTGAATTTCAACACGCCATTCAGGTCCCGTAAGCCTTTACCAGATGATTTGTATTCCAAGATTATAAAAATAATGCGGTCTTCTTATAATCCCATATCTCGATTGTGCCAATTGCATACGGTCTCAACATCCTTCTCTGGACGATTTTAATAGAAATCATTCGTATTTTAAAAGGAAATACATAATAAAATATTTACAAATTAAGATATCTAATACAAAATAATTACAGGTTATGAAAAATATGGTAGATCCTAAGTTGAAACTAATATTACTAATTGATCAATTTAAACAAATTCACAAAACAATTCTCCATCCAATTCAATCCAATCCAACGTTCTGTCCCAAGAAAAACAAAATCCAATTCAACCAAAAACATCCCAAATAAACCAAATTTAACAAAACCCAACTCAATCACATCCACCCAAAACAATTCAACCTTATTTAGTCAAACTCACAGTAAACACAACCTAATCTAATTCAATCCAACTCAGACTAATCGAACCCAACTTAAATTAACCCAACTAAACCCAAATCAATCAAACCTAACCCGATTATACTCAACCCGATTGAATCAATGCAATAAACCCAACGCAATCCAACCCGCATCCAATTCAACCCAAAGCAAACTCAACTTAACCCAACCCAACCTAAACTAAACCAATCTAAGGCAAACTCAACTTTACCCAATTTTACCTAGTTAAATCTTTTCCAAAGTGAACCAACTTATCCCAAAGTAAATCCAACTTAACCCAAACTATCCTAACACAAACCAATTTAAAGCAAATCCAATCCAAACCGACTCGATCTAAATAAATCCAGTCCAACCCAATACAATCCAAAGCGAACTCAGCCCAGTCCAACTAAGCCCAACTCAACTGAAACAAACCCAACCAAATCCAATCATACTCAACTCAACATAACCCAAAACATTTAAACTCAAACGTAACACAATCCAAAATACAGCAGCAAGCGCCAATCATTTTAGTTTTTGTAAAATGGTTTTTATTTCTTTCACCATAAAACGTTGTCACGTTCAATACGTGGGCCACGTCTATGATACAGCTAACCTACTTTAATTTTTATCGATATCGCATTTATTCAACAAATCGAAAATACTACCAGAACTATGTAGTTTACACATATTCTGATTTACAACATTCGATAATGTATCTGAACGTTGGCCACGACTTAAGTGGTGAATAAATTGGTACCAATGCAACCTACATCTTCGATATTTTCCTTATAATATCCTCGCTATCACATCGCTATACCTTTATAGGTCAGACATAGATATCAATACTTTACGACTTTGAATTATGTTTTAAAAACTACTGACACCTCAGCATAGATCCGAATTCTTTCGAGAATTTTTCACCGTACATGCTATAAAATGATAAAATAACTGAATATCAATAAACAAAGCGCACCTTAATTTTTGTATTTAAAAGCCGTCTAAAATTACACTACTTTCCATAACTGGTAGATCGAAAACTTTTCTATAAGCTTGCCATAACTTGTTCTGCTTATCCTGCGCCTGTTCATAACGCATCGTTTTGCGTTTTACCACATTTTTATTAGTTCGCTTTCTTGTCTCTGCTTGTTTGTCCGGTACAAATTTTGCATACGGTTCTAAATTAACTTTCCGTTGAGTTAGAGACTTGACACATAGCTGAGAACTGGATGACAATGCAATAAAAAATATAAAATTCAATCAAGTTACTGACAATTTTATTACACCATAAATTATATGACCTGTTCTGTGAGTTTCCACAACTACAGCTACTCTTTACATTCATTAATATTATTTGCACCATGCGCTCCGAGTTTGTCGTTTTAGATCTTACAATAATTCTATGGCTTTTAAAAATTCACATTCTAAAATTTCCAGCACAATAAGTATGGGTATGTAAAATTGTATCGGATTGTAAGTCTTCATGGGACAAGGAGAAATTATTTAACATTTTTAGTCCATTTTAAGAACGTGTTAGATTAAAAAAAATTTTAAAAATAATTATGTTTCTCAATTTTCTATTAATATTGAATTGTTAAATTTAATACAGTGTGGATTTACTATAATCTATTATTAATTGTATTTATTCAGCGTGGTCTAAGAACATGCTCTTGTGACAATTAGTTCGCCATTGCATGCTTAGCTTTTTAAGCTTGCAGTAAAGTTTAGTAAATCAAGCCTATATTGCTTATAACAGGATTAGGTAATCAATACGTAACTAGTAATTTGCCCAGTACATGACCAGACCGACCGCCCAATATTAACTAGATTTGAGATATACTGGGTACAAAGTAATAGGCAACGTCGTAGGTTATGATTTATTCGGCCTTAATTGGGGTAGATAATATTAAAGGGGTATGTTTGATGAGTTTGCATATAAATGGATATACGGTTTAATGACAGAGAATTAATTCGTAGGTCCGCTTCTAAATTATTATGGATTATTGAAATATTATTTAGTAATATAGTTCCACGATATGGGTATATTTTTTCAAATTTGCAGGATTTCAAAACTTACACTAGTCTCCTCTTTTGTTTTAATCACACTTCCAAAAATCAACGCAATGTTGGAAAGAGGAAAAGGGAAAAATTAAATAATTTTTACTGAACATTTCTTTTCCATTTATGTAGGAGATTATCGGTTTATATTTGGCTTCTTAGATGTTACACCTTACTCTAATATATATTTGGCATTCGGAATGATTCTTGATCGCAACATAGTTAAATGTAATTTCAATGTAATTGAAGGGTATCCCTATAAAAAAATTAAACATTTTTCGTTACACACGCAAATTTGCCAGAATATATATGTATATGTGTGTGTGTATATATATACATACATATATATATATATTGATATTGTTTTTCTACTACTTTCATCATTGTTGTCATTAAATTGATTCCAAAAATTGACTTCGGAATGTGCGCGATAACTAACACCCCCCTGGTCAAGGCAGAATAAGGCGTGCTTAGCTACTTTATAAATCTTGCGTATAACTTTATGTGAATTTAATACAGTACATCTAACCTTTTTAAGAACTGAACTGAAAATCATTAACTTGTTCCCATAGAAACCAGCTCGTAATGCTAGTTGGGCACAAAATTAAAAGTAAAGTAATGCAAATAAAAAAGACTGAAACATGTGAACGTCTACTCCTATCCCGCTCTCCCTTTATTTTACAAATTACAAAGTCCAAAATTTTGACATCAATTTAATGACAATAATGACACACAATCATATATTTACGAAGTTTTTATTTCATATAATATTTGTGTTTTAAAAGAGTATAAGATTTTTGTTATATAGATTCCATTTTTCGCAGGATCGCTTTCTATGTGAGGTTGAAATTTATTTGGAGGACATGTAAGTTTAAATTTATAGACAAAATCACAAATATGTCAGTCTTAGAGTTTCAAGGACCAAGGCAGTATTAATATTGAATTCAAGTGCAAAAAGTTAATATGTAAATTATAAAAACCCTTTGATATTGGTGATACTAATTTACGTATCATTTTTTGAATTTTAATCGGTGTGCTATTGGCAGAATATTAACAACCCTCTAATTAGAATTGGCCATTAGAGAACATAAAAACAAATCGATTTGGGAATGCACGTCATAATATTAGCGCTTAAAATATGTGTATAATCGTTAAAAAAAGTTAAATTAACAACAATGCTAGAGAAGATATAAAAAGTTATATCTGTACTGATATATAAAAAAGTCTCTGACCAATTCTTGGGTCGCTAAATGTACTTCTTCCTACCCTTTCGCAAAAGATGCATTTCCCTACCCCAACGGGATTATCACCTGAAGCTATGTAAGCGGTATAATATACATTAAATTAGTCGCTATCCCTTAATTTTATTCATAAATAGGTGTTAAACTGTCCAACCTTTCCCCATTGAAGCACATCTTTGCATGAAATTCCCCGAGGGCGTGTGATTATGCAGCGACAGTCAGATATTAGCATTTTGTTGGTACTCGTTCTCATTTACATTTAACGAGGAAAGTGATTGGAATATACCTATATGACAATACACAGTGAATAAGTAAATAACGCTTTGAACTTAAATATACCTGTATAACGATACACAGTGAATATGGAAATAATGCTTTGAACTTAAATATACCTGTATAACAATACACTGTGAATACGTAAATAACGCATTGAATTTTGTTAAGGATACGGATAACGTAGTCGATAACGACTAAAAAGAGTTTAAAGTATTCAGATTTCAATAAATTTTGTTAAAGTACTATTAGTTGGATGTCTAGCAGTAGAGCCTCTGAGGTTATGTTGTTTAAATGTGAGTTTTATATTTTTATAACAATCAATGCATCAAGCATTGCACCTTAATAGAATCGCAAAAAATATGTGCAAATTTTTTTAAGTTATTAATTATAAAATTTAAATTCTACGAGAACTATGTAGATCTAAATTTAAAAACCTTTCCTCTCATTAGGAGATAGTGTTTATAATTAATTAAGTTATTTTAATACAATAAATATTCAAGTACACACAGATTACGCCTGATTTTCGACTCAAATCAACGGGTCGTTGGGTACGATACCTCACGTCACGTGGTACTTCACATGATATAAAAAACGCTAACTACATGACTGTTTTTAATTTGTTTTTATTATTAATTAGAAATTCCCCCAATGTCAAGTCATTATGTATGAACGACACTTAAATATCATATTTTATGTCGCAGTTTGGTTTATTTAATAAATACAAAACATCAAAGAAACGAATATACGTCAAAAACAAATTTTATCAAAACGCACGGAACATAATTTTTGCGTATGCCTTTGTATACGCTGTCGAGTAGGTCGTTGAAGCATTAAATGTGGAAATTAAATATAAATGATTCAAGGTTTTTTATATCACAAATGTATTAAAGATACATATATATATATATATATATATATATATATATATATATATATGTATATATATATATATATATATATATATATATATATATATATATATATATATATATATATATATATATATATATATATATATATATAATATTGCATGATTACGTTTTAACTATAAAATTATTCTATCTTACCATAATTATAAAGCGACAGTATGATAAAAACGATGTGTTATAATATAAGATGAATAGAATTCTATAAATAAAAAAATGTTGATTAAGCCACATATGTACAAGCCGTGCATTTATGAAAGAAGCTATTCTTAGAAAACAATCAGCAGGGAACGGAGAAAATGGGCTAGAAGACCTACGAAAGAGAAGAGTTTTGTTGATAATTTTATACAATCATTTTTGTGTAATTATTCGACGAATCATCGTGAAAATCAATAGGTTTCTACTGTGTCACTTAACCAATCGATAGAAAAACAATCACCAAAAATCCGTCATAATTTGTGACCTGTAGTGTCTCTTCATACAAACTTTCATACAGATCAACGACGGAGACGATGAAGTAATTTTTCAAAGGCAAATTTTGCTCATATTAAATTTTAAAAAAAAGTCACCTACGAGAATATATGGTTAAATTTGTGCTGTGTTTTGAGGGTTAAATACATTTTTAATAATTTCTAAAGATATAGTGGGATATAGTTATTCTATGAAACTACTTGAAAAAATTAAATTTTGTGAATAAGTAAGGTTTTGGTGAAAATATTGAAAAAAATTTGCTTTTGTTGCGTGTAACAAAAAATTGCAAATTTTTAGAGCAATGAAAAGCTAGAGGAATCGTAATTAGATATAAAATTCAATTTGATTACTTATGAAATTGCCGAGTTGTAATATTTCTATTGGCAAAACCCGAGATAGGTAAGCTAGGCAATAACAAAGGATACAACAGATAAATTACTGTATTCTACATGGCATCGGTTACTGTTATTTAACAGGTCAGTTTAAATAATAAAATTCAGAGGCAAATGTATCGCCGTATCGAGTTTAGCCGCTTTATCGAATGCAATAGTTTGTGTTCCTGTGAGCCTGTGAATATTTTGATATGCATATATAACGGTAAGAGCAACCAGTTGTACTTTTTCGGCCTCAAGCCACTAGAAGTTTTCTTTAATTGGCTTGCTATCCCACACTGATATTATAAATACTAAAATTAGTAACTTTTTTTGCTAATTGTTACGTACATTGTAAGGTCGTTACATCACAGAATTACGTAACGTTGTTCTTAAACCGGCTGCATTGGGAACGAATACACTCTAAGAAAGAACTATTTAAGAAAAAAGAAGGATCAAGAAATAAAATGAAACTTGCTGAAATCATATGTTATTTGCACATACGTTTTGATTCAGCGTCAATTTGCTTAAACAAATCCTATATAATAAACATGAAACAAGCTTAACACTAAATAAAACAAAGTATTTTACATTGAAACTGTAATTATAATAATCCTCAACGAATGCATTATAAGGAAAAATGTTTTATATGCGTCAACAATTGCTTAAATATTTTGAGTCACATATATATTCCTATGACAGTAATATAAAGCCAAGTCCATAGATATATCGTAACTGGCATTTTTCTGCGGGAGAAAGTTGGTCCGACCAGTATTTGAATAAAGCTACCTTCGGCTGATTGAAGTATCGATATGGCAATTGTAGGGTAATAAATAAAATTGAAATTCAGTGGAGAATGTGAGCTGATAATGAAGTTTAAGTCAAGAATGGTAATTTTTAACGGTCACGGTGGAGTATTAAGATTTCTTTAAGACAGACTAATGAGAAACTTATCGAATTTAAGTGTTTATGTTTGTATTGTATTATGAATAACCTCAAATTAAAATCACACAAATATCATCTGAATCTGGTCTTAAAACCTGAAGAGAGACAATGTAACTCTTCGTTTGTAAATGTCATGTATGTGTGGATTTTAATGACGGATAATTTATGAAGACTTAAGATTACCGATTCGGCTGGCATTAGAACATTAATCTAATGGGTTACCGATGATGTTTAAGTGTCAATAATGCTACTTTGCAATTACCAACAGGACAGTACATTAAGAATGAATAGGTTTATAAAAACTTAGAACTAATTAGTGTCAAGGTAATGAAACAAGTCGGGCATTTATTGGTGAGAAAGTTTTGAGGACAAAGTTGTGACTCCTTAACGGATAAAAGCATTAGTTTTAAGATTAGAACAACTTATGTAGACCATTGAGCAATGACTCTTAGGGAAAACCTTTTAACGTAAATTGGTAATGAAGTTTAGAAGGCAATAAACGTAATTAAGCTACAAAAACACTGACAACGTTAATGAAATAATTCATTATAACTCATGAGGTAATGAGTTTTATTAATTATTTTAATAGAATAATGAGACCTAGGTCCCATCTAGGATAATGAGGCATATCTAGATAGTGAGGAAATGTTATTGTTTTAAAGACTATATTACTAAATATGACAAACAACGGTGAAGATAATTTACTGTTAAAGATTTTTGTATAAGATTATAGCAAATAAATAACCATCTATTATATTGTGTTTACATAAATAAAAGGGGTAAGTATCATCAGATTTTTTCCAAATTACTAAGAATATAATTAATTTAGGTATAAATATTTATAAACCGAGATAATGTTTAGTACGTTGTGTAAACGATTTGCAGTATTTCAACTTGCAGGTTTAACCTTGGCCAGTTTCTGTGATAGAATTCAATAGAAATTAAGTATAATAACAAAAACAAATATTTGTGACCAAAATACATTTGTGACACCTTTAAGTCAGACAGATATCATTAAGTCTTACAGATAACTTGCCCTATTTTTAAATACATGTTTTTTGATGGAATTAAGTTGTTAAAAAAAACGGTTAAAAGTTTAACGGTTACTGTATACTTTCGAATATTGTTTTTATAGTTTTATTATCTATAAATATTCCACCTTAATCTATTTATTTATTTACAAAACCTTTACGTAAAACTATAATTATTCAACACTTTCTAAAGTCACCTGCAATATTTGAGGAGGTCTTTTTTATTTAATAGTAAATAAATAAAATGATAATTAATTATAATTAAACAAAATAAACTGCTTTGAAATGTGAAATATACAATGAAAACTTTGTAACTCGTTTTTTTTATACGTGCATTGAAGATTTTTCATAAACATTAATGAATAATATACTGATTTCTCTACACAAATTTTCGTTCAGGTAATTAAATGAATACAAAAATTAAAAAAGCTATTCAATACTGTTCATGACAAAGTACTTATTTTTACAAATGTTTTTGGTTTCGTTTGCATATCATTTTTTGCTAGTCTGTTTATAAGCAAACGACTCAGTTTTGAAAAAGTCAAGCATCCTTAATCCGGTAAATTGCGGACTGGAATATAAATTGTTCTTAATTAGACTGGGGGACGTTTTAGTGGGAAACGTAGTTTCGTGTAATCACCCGCACTCCGTCACCGACGACCCCATGACACTTTGAGACTTACCTTAATTAAATTTATGTAAAGTGGAGGAACCTTAATCTTATTGGGCTTCATAAAAACAACTTATTAATTCATACATTTGAAATAAGACGAGTATGCATCGAACCTTGCGATTTGAATTTTTTCTCGTAATATTCGCCGTGTTCCACAAGAAAATTATATTTAATACAAATGAGAAAATAAAGCATTTTTTATTTTAAAGTTTAACCATCAAACGATTGACAATTTTTGGAGTTCTGTACCTCGAAACAAAAAAAAGACAAAACTTTACAAAATCAATCGCGTGTCCGTATTTTCGCTTGTCATAACTATTTTTTTTCAGAAACCGCTTAATGTGGAGAATTGAAGTTTAGTGCAGTGATAAAACATATTTACCCACAAATATATAAATACTTCGGTAGACATTTTATGAGGGTCAAATTACATACCCGAAAAAATTTAAATTTTTTTTGTACTAATTATCTTCTTCAGAGATGGATTGAAATATATACAAAAATTGGTCCCCCCTAATTTTTAAATTTCTAGCAGTTTAACAAAATTATGAAAAACCATGTTTTCAGAATATACTATAATCCTACGTTTAAGATATTCACGATTATAAATACGTGAAGAGGACTTCCTTATTCATAATAAATATTGCTATTTTATTATTGCTCCAGGCTTTATTATTGCTATTATTGCTACATATTTATTGCTCCAGGGAGTATACATTAGTGATGAATTATAATAAATAGGGTAATTTCATTTTAAACTTGTTACAGAACTCTTAATATTTGACCCATATTCACCGTTGGCCGGGTTTTCCTTGAACACGATATAGGATATAAAGATTTTTATTAATAAATTTGTCTAATATTTCATTAAACTACTAGCGATAAATGAAGCTAATTATGTTAGTAAAATCAATATTAAAGAACATTTGGTAATTTATTGACGAAAATTAAAGTTATATGTATAAGGAATGGCGTTTGATTTGTTGACAAGTTTATTTGCGCTAACGCTGAGAAGTGCTTATGTTGTCATATGTCTGTATTTCAAGTCAAGTAAAAAGTGATATGTATAGAGCACTTTGCAATAGATTGTTAACTATTTCATATATTTTGCGTCAGTGTATTACAGAGGAAGGCATTTTTATTCAGTATTTGTTCGTCAACTTGTGTAATTAGGGCATTGTAGGTTGAACGATCAATTTACATCTACCGCCATTTTATTTATTATACTTTGCATCTTATATATAAAATGGTAAAATGTCGTATTTTTAAGATTCTGCACGTCAAAAGGATTAGCAAGATGTCCCAGGCTGTATAACTGATTTTGATTCTTCCGGCGGTTGATTAACAGAAATATTTTGGACTCTTTGGAGGTGTCTGTCAAGGCCTGTAATATTCGACCCGTAGCATGAATTTTGTTTTGGACTTAACGAGGACTGTGCGGTTGATTCGTTTATTTTTTAAAAATGTTTCCACACTTTTGCTGTACGCTCCATATTAAAAGATCTATTTTTTGTTTACTATCTGTAACAATAATAATAATAATAAATTAATGTTATATGTTTGTTCACTGAGTCACTTTATTATCTTTTTTACAAAATAACATTAATAGGCAATGACAGATGTGATGATAATTTGCCATATCAATATCATGCAACCAATGTAAACGTCTAACCTAACTCTGAAGTAAACAAAATCAAGTGTTTATTTAAACTTACATGAGATTGAAGGCGTTGTCGATTTTATAAAAGCGTCGGGCTCCGCAACAAAATCTCCACACCACACCACACTTCACTTCATAAAATGAAATGGATGACTGAGTGAGCTGACAGACACAATCATAATCAAACGTCACAAAACAACCAATATGGCGGCGCGGCAAATGCAATTATTGTGTACTCAGTAATTACGTAAGTACCAAGTAATTATTCATTAAAGTAATAGATGGCGCTAAGCTTTTTCAATTATTTGAAAATAAAAATTATTACAATACAATTTCGACAACTGTGTCTCGTATCGGGTCTCGGGTCTCCCAAGTCTCTGGATCGGAGACAAATCAATTTACAAATAGTTCCGGGACTTCGACACACGAGACATCCCGAGACCCAAACCCTAATTACACTCTGGGTTTTGTGGTCATTATTTATATCATTACTGGTTAATCTAACAATATTAGCAATATTATTTATTTTGAGTAGTGAGTTAACAATATTATTTATTTTGAGTTATATTTTCGTAAATACAACTAAACATTTGAAATATTTATTAGATTTCCAGGATTTCTTTTTCAAAAAAATGTTGAATACCTTGGGTAAATTTGCTTTATATTCATGTAAATTCTAATATGTTAAATTTATATTATCAATTAAGATACCAATAAGAATACATGAAATTGGTAACTACATATTCCCTGCATATGGATTAAGTGTCACATTTCTTTCTTGCAACTTAACATATATAATATTTTAATTTTTCCATCATCAGTCGAAGCGTATCTATTAAAATCAACCAACATTCAATTTAACTTTGTATGTAAGTAGCGTTTGAGTTTTTAATAGTCGCGAGTATATATTCGGTTGCGGTATTATCGTCCAATGATGACTACGGGGTTCTTACAAGGGATTAAAGACGAGTGCAGTGAAAAGTTTGAGCAAATTGGATAAAACGTTTTCTACAGGGTTCAGTACATAATATAGGTATCTCGGTTAATAATATTTTCTTCTGCCGGCGGTGGTTTACTCCTTGTTTAAACAACTATGTAATATTAGTAAACAGGATAGTAACTATTCCTTATGTCAACTTAGTAAACATTTCAGATATGTCGGACACGCTGGCGATATTAGAATTCTATAATTTTCGAATATGAGCTGATTATTGAAAGTAGCGAGATTCAAGGTATTTTAATTTAGGGAAATTAGTAAATATAAGAATGCATTATAATTAAAGAATATAGTAAACAGATTAGGGGATGAAGTTAAGACACTAGTTGACATTTATATAAATTTAGAAAAAAGTACCTCTGTATAGGAATTTTGTGGATTTAAAACAAAATTATACTAAACGATATTCAAAGTTAAAGAAATATGAAAGGAATTACTCACTATAGTATCTAACTTTCTCAGTATTTATAAAAATATACAAACTTAAGTATCAGCGATCCGTTATTTATACCAAACTCCAATAAAATCCATGATGGAGTAAAAAAAAATTATGGTATGCTCAACCCTGTATTTGTTTGTTCATACTGTTTATAATGTCAGATAAGAAACGGTGTATGGGTAAAAAAATACCTTTTTTTTATTATGTCGTTCAAAAATTCTCCATTTAACTGATACATTTCAATTACAAAAAAGAAATATTTTCAAATATATTTTCTTCATACTCGATTCTAGCATGGGGCCAGCAAAAATAGTTAACAAACCTAAATAACATTTTAGAGAATATAATGAACGTAAATGCAGCAAAATAACATAGTAAAAGAAACAGCATGTTAAATGCGAATAAGGGGTTATCTATAAAGAACTTGTCTGGCCGTAAATACATTTTGAGTGAGTGCTAATTTCACAAATCATCGAATCACATAAATTTTATAAACTAGCGTGACCCGTGCGAAGTCTTCGCATTATTTATTCCATTATGAAGCTCAGATGACAGATCAAACAAATATTTTACTAAAATTGACATATAGAGGCGCAAGTATCAAAAGCATTGAGCTAAAGCGCCACTTTATTTATACGTGAGTGGATTTGAAATTAAACAAAAATTTTACCGACCGTCAATCATATTGACGTTGAGCCGTTAGATGGCAGCATTGCTGTTTTGTGTATATAATTTTAATAATTAATTAATTTGCAAAAACAATAGCAATAATAAATTTTTTAGTTGTGGATGCCGGTAGAGCAAGCAATTATCTATAAAATGATATATAATTTATGTGGATTAGTTGTGAGGTTTTTTCTAAAAAGGGAGAGTAACATCTTAACCTTAGCGTATTAATATATATGATGATGATGATGATTCTCACGCATAATTTTAATAGGTCTCCAGGAAGGTCCATAGTACCTGAGTAAATATTCTAATACCATAACAGTCTAATCTATTATTTCGATTCGTCTTCTGTATGTTTTTAAAATGAACAGTGTTTTATATGAGTATAGATATTTTCAATGTTCATATTAATTTTTCTTACATTAGCAAGTTCAGTCGACCAGTTATTTCTATCTTCGTTACTTCCGCGTACTTAAGATTGTTTTGTATAGTTGTAAAATTAGAATAGTTGAATTATTTGAAATAATTTAATTTGAAAGTCGTAATCATCAATAACGCTTCCATGAAATTTTTTATAATTTTTGCAAAATCTTATATGAAAATTGGAAGGCACAATTTTGAAGCCTAATATTTCCTAAACGAGAATAAAATATGAAAGATGGTAAATGGGACATAAATTTTACTTCACAAGACTTTTCAAACTGTACGGCCACACATCGGGATAAGCTAAAATACTTTTCTTTAAAAAGGGGCAGACCCATATAAAATAGGAAAGAAATATTCCATATTAATTTAAATATTTATCGGAAGCACATATTTGCAAAACATATATAAATCTAAAATTGTACAAAGATTCAAATATAGAAATTATGATTTAATGCAATAAGAATCATATCATCGTCATGGGCAAATATGAAATACTGCAGACACACAAAAATAATTAAATTATTTTTCTGTTTGTAATAAATATTTAGTCTACTTTATTTATTTTTGTTAAAACATTCGGTAAACAACTTAATTATGTATTGATATTATGATTGTGGTAATAAATATATAATAAATTATAATAAAAACCACCATCCTCACTGTACATGACGCTACGTCTTGTAAAAAAAAGATTATTCAAAAAATGTAACATCTATAAACTCGATAATGTATTAGAAAACCTCCGAGTTTAAAAATTATATCGTCGACAGATTTCAAAAACTGTTGGTCAACTGCGTTGCTTTATGCTCTGAAGTTTACTTGAGCCTTTATTATTTTCAATTGACCACTTCATCTTACGAAAAACCTTTTATTGTCCGAGTGAACCTAATTTAACCATGATAAGTTTTTACACAGAAGGACAAAAGACAATGTCCAACTTTGTGCTGGGACTGTTGTTAAAAATTATTGAATAATTTCAACACGATTTCCAGATTACTTTTTGACTCTGTCAAAAAATTACAATCCTTATCGTCTTTCAGAATTTTGATGCTTTAGCAAAAAAATTAGTTAAAAAGAGAGTTTATAAACGGATTAGCTTCAATTACGAAATTTTTATCCAGTAATTCGTTATTTAACTTTGGATAACCTTCTATTTAGATCTCATATCTATATAGCACGATGTTCAAATTATGGTGTAATATTATGCGAATAACACGCGATACTCCAATTTAAGGTCATCCGTTAATACGAGAGAGCACGCCTACATAATCAGATTTTCTAACACATAAAGATAGATTATGATCATAATCAGATTTTCTAACACTTAAAGATAGATTATGGTATAAATTTAGTATGCAGTGATTACAGATAAGTACTAAAATATTATATAATAAATACTAATATTCGAAAGAATAAAATGATTTTAATATATCTTCGGGAAAATCAATTAAAAGAGGAATTTATAAGCATTTCAAAACTAATCCTTTCAGAATTGTATATACGTATAGTTCTAGAAATAAAATTAGAAACGTCGTGTTTTTCAAAACCTTTTGTCATATAAACTTGAGATTTGGCATATTGCAAAGCGTGTTAAAACGAGGATGGAAACTCAGAAATAACGCATCCATCTTCTTTTATATGTCGCTGATTGCTCCCCATTAAAATCGTAGGTTCTGCCTACGCAATCTATCTTACAATATCTTACATGCATACAAATACATACAACTTATGGCAAATAGTTTAATACTTGCAATAGTATTTTGAAGCAACTGTTTCTATACGAAACCATAACAACCAACTACAAACGGTTGTCTAATAAACTACAAATATATTATAGGGCCCAAGGAAAGAAAAATAACACATATCCGTCACGGATAAAGAAAGGCGATGAGCCTTCGCTGATTTACTGAGAATATAGCTTTGTTCTCACACGAGATTGTTGATATCGAATGTAAGGATATATGGTTGAATATAAATTGGGATGGCTTCGCGGAAAACGTGATTGAAAATTGCAAAAAATTATAAAAAGATATATCTATTCTAATATTGAAAATATCATCTTAACAGTAAAAGAGTTTTTTGAAATTTTTCACATGCTTATTAATAAATTTAAAATATTTGATTCTGAAATTATTTTGGCCGATGGAAAGAAAAGTACTTGGAAGCTGGATGATCTATGTAATACCTAACTGAATTTAACGTTATGTATAACAAAAGTTTTAAAGTAATTCGAGCAATGAATTTCGTAATTTTGCTTGGTTTTGTTCAAAATATAGAAGAATTAATTAAAAATATAAGAGAAATGAAGTCAGCATGAAAATGATTTATTTAAATTTTAATAATCCTTCACGTGAAATTTAGTATCAAAAAGTAATTATATTTGCATGTTTTTATATCTTAGGGTTAATTTGATATATTTTCATAATTGACCTTACTTATTGATAAGAGATTTTTCAACATTTTTAAATCTTTCATATAGTTTGGGACTATGTTGAATATTTTTTTTGTATATATCCCAATACTATTTTTGTAAATATGCGGCCCCTGCTGTACTGCCTTAGGAATCACCATCCCACCCCGATCATGAGCTAGGGATGAAAGAAAAAGATTTAAGTCGTTATATTGGTGAATAATTACGTAATGAAAATTGTTAATATAAACAAATTCTATGTAGAGGTATTGGGAACACTGAAGAAATGTAAAGAAATTCTTTTCTTTAATTGAATTTGTTACAGAATAGTTTTATCACATTTATCCAGTTTATCCAACTTTGTAAATTGTTCACTTGTTAACTTTGGAAAATATTTCTAATTAAAAAACTATCGATGTCGTCACTATTGTAATGGAAAAACAAAAATTATTCCTGATGTTGAAACTAGGGGTTATGTTTGTTTCAAGAAAGAAAAAAATTCTAAACAGCTCTTAAATATAGCGTATAGGTGAAATAACAATATATAATTATTATCAGACTTTTACAAGACTAGCGACTTATTTTATTAAGACGCTCAAAATTTAATAATTTGACACAAATTTTGAATATATCATATTTATTAAAACGGTGTGAACTGTTAAACTGCCATGATCGAAATGCCATTTACAACTTTTGTTAAATTTACAAAAAAACATCTGTGTTTAAAATAAAATTATTTTATTCGCTAAAATCTTTTAAACTATCATATTGGGGCGGCTATTTGGCCAATGGAAATGCTTGTGAATGTATCTCCTATGAGAAAGTGGGCGGTAGTAAGGGTTTGGCGGTCATTGGGGTCTTCGGATAAAAGAGTTATGGGTCTCTAATTAAGGATTGTTTTGATTACTACCGCGTATGTTACTAACTCTTCGTAGGTTAACAGTTTATCACCTATTATTCATACAAAATGAACCTTGAATGACTTTACAGAATGCGGTGATCTTGAAGCCATAAAGTGCCGATTTGTTTAAAAATTCTAGTATGTTGTCATTACGAATGATTGATTAAATTAAGTTTTTTAAGTTTCTATTTCATTTTTTGCACCAACGAAATAGGTTGCGTTATCAAAATATAAATTCAAAGCTTGCCCACATTAGTAGTAGTAATGAATGTATCAGTGATTAAATCGGATACTAATTCAATGTAAACCGCCTTAGTTGGAAAACATATAAATATGCAGGAATAAACTTTTATTTTACTACGATTTCTATATTTTTCATTTGTTGTGAAATGGCCCACAATAGTCGATTCCAGTTTTAAAAAAAAGTCCTTTTTAGTGCGACTCTATTGCACGGAAGATCGTCCTTAAAGTATGGGTAGTCAGACGGGTTTGCCTTAAAACGAGATTTTGTTGCATTTTTACAGCTGACGCTGTTGCTTGTACTCCGTTATTAAATTCATTAAGTTTTGTTCACGTAAAAGTAAGTCAGTAACGTGATGTACCCTAGGTAAGATAAATGTGAATTTATGAAAATATGAAAATGTTGAATTCTTTAATCTGTCGCGTACACAAATAAGTCCGTCGTTGTCTAAAAATTGATTGAATGCCCGAATTTTACTTTTACTGTAGTGGATAATTGTTTAATTTCGTACCTAAGCTTCTTTATTTATTTTTATTATCTAATTTAGCGCAGTGTTTAACTCCTTCGTTGTAAGGTGTTAAACAAATTGAGGTTGGCGTTTCATGGTATTGTTTTTAATCGCAATACATAAACTAGAATGCGTTTGCGTTTACCGACTGATGAGTATTAAATTAAAAATTAATATGAAAAAATTAATATGAGTGTGTAATGGTAGTCATAATTATCTGTTTTAACTTCGTTTATGTTACCTTGATCTCATCCTGTCCTAGCAATTCAGGGCCTGTTTTCCAGTGATTATTATTTTGAAATTCCATGGGTAGCCATATTTACCTTAGGCACATGTTTTTAATGCATCGTTTTTGTCGAGTCTTTAATTTCTTCTCGGTTTACAATAAACTTCTTAAGTAAATATTGCTACTTAGTACATTGTAAAGCAATGGATGAATCAGACCACAAAACGACTTCGTCAATTGTTTGAAAAAGAGCAGGCAAGTCAGTTTTTATGAGATGTGAGCGTAATAATGTCGCACATAGTTCGAATTTAGGTAATGATATTGTTTTTAGTGGGGAATTTCGATTTTTTGAACATAATAGATTTGTTAATATTTCTTCAGCGGACGTCACATAATGAATGGTAATTTTAGTCCGTCCGCCAGATTTTTTGTGATGAAAAGCAATTGTGATCCATTCGGCAGTAATACTCGAGCATCAATAATTTCACCATTCCTTCTTTTTATATTAACTAACGCCATTGATAATAACACCTGCGTAGCCACTATGGCACTATATACCTTCATGTTTTAGCTTCTTGAGATTCATCATCTTCCGAATTTTTTTGATTATCATAGTAATTCCCGCTATTGTAGTATATTAATATGTTATATTATTCCCTCCATTTCTTACATTCTGACCATTTGCATTTACTACTACGGTGTACAATATTTAAATAATTTACAACATGCTGTAACTACCTTCATTTTCTCAATAGGTTCATTTACTTACATTTTTGTAATTTATCACATGCATTAATTTTTTATTTCCCTTACACATAGTACGGTCGCAAATTTTTTGTGTGGTTGCCAATGCTTGATTTTTATACGATTGAGCTTTGTTTGTTTCGTTTAAAGTGCTCTTATGGCCATAATTCAAAATATTTAAGAGCATTCGTCTAAAAATTCGTGAAATCGCACATTTTGGGTATTTCGGTGCCTTGAATAGATTTTTTCCATTATGTGTGGGTATTTCAATAGATTTTTGATAAAAAGGGTTTGCCTAATGATTTTAAAGATCTTATGTGAGTTAAATTTGTATGTAAATCTTTTTTAATTCGACAGCAGATTCCTTATTTGACGATGGTAATTTGTGTAATGTCAAAACGTAATTTTGTATAATTGCGCGTTTCTTATTGAAACGGGTTCTCAGCGATACTCATGCAACTAAATAATTTTTCTCGGATGCTTCTAATACTTCAATTATACATACGGTCTCGCCTTTTAAATTAGACTTTGAGTATTGGAATTTTTCTTATTTATAGAGCAACGGTTGATCAAAAATTAATCGTTTAAAATTTCTGTAGAAATCTACCAATTTTTATATGAGCCATCAAAGGTTACAAATTTAACCTTTGGCAGTTTTATAAGGTGTGGTCGCGTCATATTTGAATTACGTACTCCATTTGAGCTTGCAATATGCTGTGCTGATATGGACAGCATTGAATTCATTTTATCTATTATATCCTGGGCATAACTGATTTGTGCTTAATACAATTTTTAAAATTCATTGAAGTTAGTCGAAGTCTCGTCAGTCAATTCCTTTACATTGGTTTGGATTAATTTAATTTTATTTCTACGGACGTAATTTTATTTCTATGTAGTTATTATAGATTTATCCATTGTAAATATAATTGGTAAATTTTGTGGATTTTGTTTTAAGTACTGTTTATTGGTTTTTTAACTTAATTAATATTGCAGAATCAGGCATTATAATAACTAATTAATCTATTTTACAGCGCAATATTAAGAGTTACAAGAAAATACGATTGTTTTCAAGGCTAATGGTGTGGATTATTATATAGCAAAGGATAAGAGATTGGTTCACTTATCTTTTTTGTTGCAATATTGATCCTTTTGGATGCACCAGTGTGAACTGTATTCGCTGTTCATGAGTTAGCGTCGATGTTGATGATGTGCCAACGGACGGTCCGTTGGCTCTGGAGAAATTACGACTAGGTTGTTTTGCTCACTCTTCTCAGCCACTGAAGGGTTGTTGATTTTACTCGTGTATTGATATATATTCGTTGATTGAAAGCTTTCACTTTAACGATTTTTATGCACTTTGTGTTTAATTATCGCTGGATACGACGAAATAATTCTTTCAATTTTTTTATTATTTTTAATGAATGGTTTTTACAGCTTGCTACTTTTACACCGTGTCACGTCACTTGAATATTTCGATGTATTTTCACAATTGATCCAGTGTATTTATCCGGTTTGAAGGATTATGTTATGTGGGGTATAGTATATATATATATATATATATATATATATATATATATATATATAATATATTAGGCTCATAAAATATATATTAGGCTCATAAAAAAAAATTATTATTTGACACAGATTTTAAATATGTGATATTTATTGAAATGGTGTTAACTGTTTGACTGCCATTATGGAAGTATCGTTTTCATTTTTTTTTAGATTTACAAAACACATCGGTGACAAAAATCTCTTAAATTATCGTGATGAGGCGGTTACTTACGAAGGGGGGCCTTCGGGATGCTCAGCCCTTTATACTCTATTTTATTGCTCTTAATGAACAGCAAAAATAGCAAAAAGCAATACATAATGTAAGAAAATATGTTTGTTGCGGCCTTTCGGTCTATACAGGTATTAGGTACAGTAGGGTTTTGTCACTACTTTACAAATACAGATTACTGAGATAGTTTAACAATATGTGGCAAGTACGTATTGTAAATTTTAAATATTTTTGAGAATAAAATTTTTAGCAACTATATTATTTATGATAATATTACTATAGATTATTGTCTTGTTATTCTGTTGCGCTCAATATTTAGACCGATATAGTTTTTTGCATATAATTTGGTTAGAAGTATATTTCAGGAAATGGATATAATAATATACTGATGTATTGGCTAAATCTTTGTTCTCTTTGTTAATTGACGGCTATGTAAATGTAAATAAAATAGAAGTAACCTAATAAAACGATTTTACCGCATTTTTTAAAGCTCTATAGCGTGAACTTTGTAAAATATTTTAAAATTAACAAAGAGACATATATTTTGTTTTCGCCACCGTAGCGTTTTCCGTTGATCAAAAGCTTACAGACATCACAAACTTAGAAAAGCGTATAAATACACTATAAGGAAATTTAAGCTAAAATTAACAAATTATATAATATTGTTACATTGTTTTACAATTTAGACGTCAAAAATTAAAGCGCTACCAAAATACAATAATTATTATGAATAGCAATAATTATTTAAGAGTTTAATTGAAAATATGTGTTAGAAGCGACTTACCAAATAATTAATAATTGAAGATCTTACAATTGCATTACCCATGTTTCCATGAGTTGTATTTTCTTATATTTATGACATAACTTTAAATAAAGAATGAAATTATTTTCTGAGCAAAGAAAATCAATACATTCTTTATATAAATATGACGATCAATTTATACCATTGACGCTAATTTTCCTTAGCCTTCAAATACAAATTTATTTACGAAGAGCGATAGTAACTTGGGAATAATATGGATATCAAAACTGTATTTTAGAATAGAATATTAGAACCGAACGGTGCAACACAAAATTAATTATAATTGTAATTCATAGAAACTAGTATTTTCATTAAATGAAAGTTCACTATTTATTAAGCATAGACGTGTAGGTTACCCATTTTGAAATATTTACTCTGAGTCACGTTGTAAATGCAGTAATACTTACGTCAATTATTGACAGTCAATAGATATAGGAGGTTGTAAAGAGAAACTCAATGGCACTTGATATAATAATAATACCGAAATACGTAAAATAAAGCTAGGGTAAAACACTACAATACGTCCCAGTTCACAATACGCCCCACTGCGCGTACACGCACATAAATACAGATATCAAACAAGTAGCGACACGTACGACGCCATGCCAGTCGCCCGCCATCAGTGCTGCCGGTTAGGTATGGTTATGTGACTTATTTAGAAAAAAAACTTCAAAATCTTCACCAATTGCTTTGGAACAATTTACGGTGAGTACCATACAAATTTACTTACATTGTACAGTATTTTTTTAATGCAGTTTTTGTTTGGAAATGTGTGTACAGCTTTAATTTACCTATTATTCAACGTATTCCTTGTAGTGAATTACTTGCAACGGCGTCCATCTTGCGACTGGGGCGTTTTGTAAACATACATTTACAAGACGCCTCGTTCATTATGCTACCATACGCCCCATCACCGAATCAAATTATTTATTAAAAAAATACTTTTTATTTTTACAGATGTCGCGTAACTATCAAAGAAAAACCCTACGGGCTTCTTGGTCTGATACGGATTTAAATGAAGCTATGCAAAAAGTGCGTAACAAGGAGATGGGAATTAATGAAGCTTCTAGGGTTTACAATATCTTACCTAGAACGCTCAGACGACATCTGGTAACAGGAAAACTTAAAATGCCACTCGGGAGACCACCTGTTTTTTCAGAAGAACACGAGAAAAAACTAGTAGCTCATATTAAAAAACTTGAAAAAGTTGGATTTGCACCTGACCGAAAGGATGTCAAAGAAATGGCTTACCAGTTAGCTCAAACCTTATCATAAAAAACCCATTCTCGAACGACACTCATCAAGCAGGTAACGTTTGGTTCAACTGGTTCTTGAAACGTAACCCTGAGTTAAGTCAGCAAAAATCTGAAGGTCTGTCACTTGCTAGAGCTTATGGTGTAAATCGAGAGGATGTCCAACATTTTTTTACACTGCTGGCTCAGATATATGAAGAAAACGACTTGGGTGAACATCCGGACCAAATATTCAACATGGACGAAACTGTCATTCAAATAAATAATAAACCTGGTAAAGTTATAACCAGCAAAGGAGCTAAAGATGTTTATACTTTGACTAGTTGCGAAAAGGGAGAGAATGTGACAATCATAGCTTGCTGCAATGCTCAAGGTAACTTTATGCCACCGGTATTAATTTATAAGGGTACCTACAACAAGCCTCAGTTTTCTGAAAGACTACCACCATGTTCGCAAGTATATATGAATAAGAAGTCCTCATATATAAACTCAGAACTCGTCATGAAATGGTTCGAGGAGATATTCTTAGAAAAAAAAGGTCCTGGAAAATCCCTATTGATAATGGAAGGTCACAGTTCGCACTGCAACAATATTCGCTTGTTAGAAGTAGCTAAAGAGAATGATGTTACATTACCAAGTCACACAATCTTTGAAGATTTATTTTGCTCAGGAAGCAAAATCTTGGATGATTATGAATAAAGATAAACGACTTACTCGCTACGATGTGTCCAAACTTATTGGTAAGGCCTGGGAAAAGGCTGCTAGTGTATCTAATGGAATCGCTGCTTTAAAGTCTTGTGGGATCTACCCATATGATCCAAACGATATACCAGAGCACTATTTTTCACTCTCGGACGCGTTGCGAGAACAAGATCTTGTATATGATGAGCAAGGAAATGATAATAATGTTAATGAACTTGGCGAAGGCTTTTCAGGGATACAAAACATCAATAATCTTCCAGCTGAAATGGAACCAATAATTTCGGAAGTGGAAGTAACTGAAAATGAATCTGGAAACAATGAAGAAGAAATGGTTATAGAAAGTGTTGAACGGTATAATTTTACTGCAATTGATAAAACACCCCAAAAATGTACAGATTTACCCTCAGCGTCTGCAGAAGAAACGCCTACAAAAGATTTGACTAAAGTTCATCCCATACCTAAATTACCAGCAATGACGTTGAGAAAAGTGTAAGAAGGTTGCAGTGAAGAAGAAACTGAAGATATGTGAAAAAAAGAAAGTAACACAGGAAAGAAAACAAGGAAAATAAAAAAAAAAGAAAGTGACCGTTGTCTCTTCATCATCAGAAAGCGATATTGATGAACAAAGTTACAAAAGCTCCTCGAACGAAGATATTTCTGATGAAGAAGATAATAGGTGCATTGAATGTACAGAAAATGATTATTCCACGACTTCTAAAGAGGATTGGATAAAGTGTTTGTCATGTTCATCTTGGATGCATGAGTTTTGTAGCATGTACAATCCTCTGTGCAATGTTTGTGGAAAAAAGTTAAACGGGAAGCTATCAATAAGATTAAGAAAACAAAGGAAAATAATTAAATGTTATTCAGTAAATGCCAAGTAAAACTGATTGTGGTGATTTGAAATTGATCTCGAAGTAATTTCTAAGACTGATTGTTGAGTTTTTATTTTTATTATCTTAAGTTTGTTCTATTTTTGTAATAATATTATAATGGGGCATTTTGTAACAGCCGTGAGGCATATTATCAACACATGCTACAAAACGCCCCACCGAAGGTCTGAAACAAATATTTTTTGTAACTAGTGTAATAAGAAATGTAACCAAATTCAAGTGCCATTTTGTAGTTTAAATACCATTTGTTACACTTATGATAAATATATGGCTGATAAAAGTTTAGAGGGCATTTTATTGAGAATCCCGTAAAAGTGGGACGTATTGTAGCGTTTTACCCTAAAGGGAGTTCGACTAAATCAATAATATATGAGGATTAATTTAGGGAAAATTTTGAAGTTTCATTCATTAATTTCTCTCTTATATTGCCATATAAACTATTAATCATGTACCTTCGTCACCTACAGTTACACCTTAAATAAACATAGAAATGTATCAGCTTCATAATTTCTTGTATGACCTAACAAATATATTAAATCTTTGAAAAAAACTTATCTTAGTTTCTAAAAGCTTTTATACTTGTTAAAGAAAGCACTTGGCTTTTTCCTGGAAACTATTTCTCCTACTATAGCAGCTCAACTTTTTTTGCCTTGATACCAGTTCATTTGTTAATTTAAACTTATAGAATAAAGTTGTACCTACTCAATATACTTTATGTATAAATTCATGATCACTTAATTTTTATTCATAACTATATGAAACAACGTAATGTAGTATTTTTTCTACATTATTTAAATTCTTAACAACGACCTAGGTTACGTTTTATGACAACATTTTCAGGAAGAATTAGAACTATTTTTAAATTATGTGACTTCTGTATCCATCTTTGTCAGAATTGCTTAATATAATCAACACAGTTGATGACACATTTTAAACTAACTTGTTGCACATTTTCATTGGAATTAAATTTTGAGTTGGGAATATTGCCTATATGGAATCTTCCAAAACGAATACCCAAAAAGGGTTTTAAATTATATATTTTACAGAAAAAACGTTTTTAACGTGTGATTTTAACGGGAAATTCACAAATATTTTTCATCCATGTTACATAGTAAACATCTTTACTAATTGCCCACCTGAAGATGTTGTCATACAACGAAACCTAGGTCGTGGTTAGGAATTTAAATATAGTAGAAATAATATAACATTACGAAGTTTTATTTAGTTGTGAGTAAGAATTAAGTTGTAATTATTTTTAAATTATGTGACATCTATATCCAGCTTTGTCTTGCTATTGTATTGCTCAAAATTACCAAGTATTTTAGAAAACACATGTTAAACTTCCTTGCCTCACATTTTTATTGGAATTAAATTTTGAGTGGGGGATATTGCAAACATTGAATCTTCTAAAACGAAAACTCGAAAAAGTGTTTTGAATTACACCTTTATGTGTGAAGAAACGTCTTTAATGTGTGAATTTAAGAGAAAATGCACAAATCTTTTTCATTTATGCAACATAGTATCCGTATTTTATTTAATAAAAAATTTGATTGCGGCAGACCGAAATAAAATCTTTCAGGTTTTTTCGTCAGTAGCTTGGCATTGAGGTACTTCCGAAAAAAAATTAATGGTGATAAACATGGAGACTAATTCAATCGTATTTCTTCGTGACCACCTGGATAAAAATGTAAATTGAGGAGTAGTCATTATCCTGCTAGTATAGTTCAATATGTTTTTTTGTATGTGCAGTTAGGAAGATACGTTTAAGGAAGAATGTTGAGATGACTAGATTATACTATTTTTCTTATATATATATATATATATATATATATATATATACACATATATGTATATATATATATATATATATATATATATATATATATATATATATATGAATTTCTGTACGTGTGTATTTATTATGACATGTTTTTAGAAGGTGAATCGACCTTATTATTTTGGCTGATAAAAAAAACTAATATTTAAATTGTCAAATATTTAAGAGGTTTATTTTCTTCCTTTTTGTAATAAACATACAAAAGATTTTAATGAAAAAAACTGTACTCTGATTTCCAGGGATTAGTACAAGTTGGCTATATTTAGTAGCCTGTTTCTCTAAAGGGTCAAACAATTTGTTGATAATTGTGTATGTTACGCAAATAATTATAAAATTTTACTTACCAACATAACTAAAACGCCTCGGAAGTGAGGTTAAGTGGTACATGAAAACTTATGGAAAGATAGTAGTAGTATTTTGCACAAACAGTCCTACTAGCGATAATAATTTTAAATCTAACGAGCTAAATTATTTTCGAAAAATGTTAAAAATTTTATGTATCCTGAAAAAGAAAAAAAAATTAATTCCAAAACTACTTCCAAAAGTACTTTATTCAAAATGTACTGAATTGGGATTTAAAAAATATTGCATTTAAATCGTTTGGAAACGTAAAAAATCCTGTAAATTACATAAATTAACGGCGTCTGCGTGAAATATTTGTATTCAATATTTGTGTGTTTTAAATAAAAAATACATTCTTTGAGATTATAATAAATCATAAGTCATGAATAACACAAAGAAAAATTTCTTACATAATCAAAGGACCAGCTCTGGTGTGTTGTAAGTAAACGACATTTCATATTTTATAAATATTTGGAAGATTTTATAAATATTTAATGATTGTAATCATCATTTACCTTCAAAAAATAATCACAAATATAGATATTTTTAATCGCTTACGGAATATTTCAAATTAAAATATTAAGAAGTTCATTGAAAATAGATGCATTTTTTAAAATTTATATGTAATTTAATACAGGTACACTTTTAGTAATTATAGTTTTTTTTGGTTTAATGATGTTTTAATTTTTTAAATGAATTGAACCAATTTGTCTTGCACACTCAAAAATTTTAGAGCTACGTTTTACATATACATCCTGAAATATCATCAGGTGAACTATCATTTCTAAAAAAATTAATTTGGGAAATGAACATTAAGCAAAAATTATCTAATCGGTTTTTGAAATTGTAGACCTTAAGAGTAAAACGAGTGGTAGAAGAATAATATTTTTATATATATATATATATATATATATTTATATATATATATATATATATATATATATATATATATATATATTTATATATACATATATATATATATATATATATATATATATATATATATATATATATATATATATATGTATATATATATATATTCATAATAAATTAAAACCTTTAAGCCAAATTTACAGCTTTTTTAAATTTTCCTATTATCAACAAACTGAAGTATCATAAATAAACCTGATTATCACGCCAGGAATTTCAAGAACTAGAGAAAAGTATTAGCCTACTGTTTAAAGAAGAATTGATTAAAATCATAAGAACACTGCGTCGTTTTTAACATTAAAATTGTTGCTCATTTCTAAATATTGTAAAAAAATTTCACTTAAATAATTTCGCATATTAACGGTTAACTTTATATCTGAAAAACCTAAATTATTTCACTGTTTACAATTTATTAAATTGCTATATTGTTGTTCAAGGAATAAGACGAAATAATTAATTCTTGTTACCTTTTCTAATTTAACATCTTTAATATTTATTTGTGTCTTAATTCGTTTTAATCCAGCATTTTTTCTTTTTAATTGGATAAATAAAGTCTACATGTAAAATGTAGCGGTATAGCTTCTGTATTTTAATATAAATATAAAAAATAATAATCGACGAGAGATATAATGATAATAATCAACGAGATAGTTCCTGAATTTAAAATAGAAACGAAGCCATCATAATTTTAATGGGCCCGTAACTATCCCTTGCTGGATATAAGTCTTTCCACACAGTCCACCGGCTTCTCCATCCATCCACTTCTCGCCAACTTTTTTATGCCGTCAATCCATCTGACTGGAATGTCCCACATTGCGCTTCTAGGTTCGTGATTTCTACTAGGAAACTCGTCTGCTATGTCGGTTGTCGGTTCTTCGGCAAGTATGTTGTCCTCGAAGCTACTTCAGTTTGCTGATGTTAATTGCTTTATTCCATTACATTGGAATTCCTCGTATCGGATTTTATTCTTCAGATTTACTCCGAATACAATTCCTTCCATCGCGAATTTAAATTGTTCATGTAAGAATTACCCGTTTAATATTTTCCAAGACGCATCTTGTTAATACACCATACTTCATGATATGTATTTAAAAGAGTTTTATGGAATTTAAGATTAATAAATGAAACCAGTACCCTGGATAAGTTAAGCTAATGAGTTAAGGAAGTTTCAAACATGCATCAATTTATGAATATTTTATACCTAAAAGGAGACTGGCACAAGTCCAAATAGTATTGGGTTGTGATACTTAGGTGTTACAAGAATAAAAATGATGCTGTTATCGACAGACAAATTTCATCTTAATAGCATGTACATATATATATATATATATATATATATATATATATATATATATATATATATATATATATACTATAGGACTATTTCAACCAGCAAGATGAAGCAAAGTGCAGATTGTTTCTCGTTGTACACTTCATCTACAGATTCAGAGATGATTGTAATCATCCACGAAAATCATAGGCTTGACAGTGTGGTCGAAAAAAATCAATTTACGCTTGAAAAGAGCAGAAAATATATTAATTTTGACACCAACAGAACCGTTGTCAGTGTTAGTTATCAATTTATTTTTAATTTATTTAGGCAATTACATTCATTAATTACATTTTCTTTTTAAATTTTATTTCTCATTAACAATTTGTTATTTTAACAAAAATAAAAAACATTTAGGGTTGTTTTTTTTGCTTTCTTTGATGATAACCAGTTCATTTTATAAAAGCAAACTCTTTCCTGATTGTCAATCGCTGAATTATTTGATTTTTATATTTTTAAGAAATATTACGTTTTTCACGTATTGTATTCTTTTTCTGTAATCTCAGGCCCTTGTTTACCGGTTATTGCAAAAAGTCAATCAATGAATATGAAAATTCACCTTACATACATAGTACCTTGTTAGGTACTATGTATGTTAAGTTCATATTAGCTGCAACCCATTTCCCAATGTTCATTTTATAATATCGTCAGCTACATGATCATTTAATCTTGCTGCTAATTGAGCGCTAACTTGCCGTTAGTTGCATCACCGAGTAATATTAGTACTACACAAATATAATACGCAATATATGTTGGATCATATATCTTCAAATGCCGAATTTGATGTATCAAACAATATTGTAATCTTTGTTATATGAACAATATTTCATTCTATCGAATATGGAATTATATATATTTTGAGTTCCAATTATTATGTTAAACGGTACTTGTTATTTTTAGGGCTCTACACCATAAAGAAAAATAAAGGGATTAGCCCTATAATTGCTCACCTGTCCATCTGTCTGCTTATCTAGCCACAGTCGTTTGTCTTAGAAACGACTGATATAGACATTTTAAATGTGGCATAATGATATTGTAATAAAGAGTCGTATATATCAACAATTGCCTCCTCCCATTCAAATATTTATATAAATTTTAAAGAGTTGTATTAATCAAAAAACTTAAAGCTTCATTATAACAATGCCAAAATTAGTACATCAAAATTAGATGTATGATAATACTAGAGATAATATTGAAAATATCCAAGTCATTTTTCTCATAAACGATTTTGGCTGGAAACCTGAAATTTGGCACAGAAATAAAACATATTTTATATAAATTATTACTCAATAATATTTTACATACAAATTTAGCAAGAATTTAGAAATTTCCATATAAATATGATCGTCGCAACAGCTACGAACCAACCTTCGACTTCCTACGGGCAAAGTTGTGGAAAAAATGAAGTCACTGAAAACTCATCTCAAACTTACCGAAAAATTGTTTGGAATAATTGCTTATTCCAAATTTTACATCATTTCAAAAATTCATGATATTCTAGCACCAAATGCTTAGTAAAAATTCTACACGTATTTACCACATTTTATTTCATCATGTAACAACTTAAAAAAATATTCATTAATTTTTAACTTTAAAACTCTTCAATTTTGCGAAATAGTACACATTTTGAATGACTAGATAATTAAAATGCGAAGAATTTTTTAGATAATGTAAATTTTACTAATATTATTAAATATTTTAATATCAATTACTTGAATTGATTTTATTCTTAAAAATAAATTCTATATTACTCACATTCAAGCGTTTATTTGCCACTTAGTTAATAAAATAAACTTAATTTTCATCCTGATGTCGTTACCGAAACGGATACTAATATCTTTACCAAAACCGCGCGAGCGTCTTGAAAGAACGTAACGAAACTCAAATATATTCTTTCATTGAAACACGTATGTTGTTTCGACATTCAAATAATTTAATAAAATATATAAATTGTGAGGCTAGTTGAGAAATACCCATACAACCCATGAGCACTACTTAATTTCTTAGAAATATTCTATAATTTTTTTGGTGAAATATAACATGGTATTTACTGATGTTCTGTCATTCATTTTTTATTAAATTAAAGTTTAATTAAAACTAGTTTCAGTACAAAGACAAATAGCTTTTTATTCGGAGTTATTTATTTTACAAAAGACGTAATATAAATCATTTTAATATGTTTGAATGTAATTAAATTTTAAAACATTTTAAATTCTAACGATTTATAATAGCGATATGATTATGTATGTTTCCATATTTAATTTATTTTTAAATAATATAAGATTCACATAAAAGAAACCGTGAAACAAATCTATGACACAATACAAATTTTAAACAATATATTACCGTTCGCTTTCCGCCAGAAGAACAGACGAATCTTTTTTCCCACAACGATCAATGACCAACTTGTGCATGATTTTTCATAAGATGTATCAAGAAATCTTCGCATCCGGTTAATAGGACAGTTATAACAAATCACGAAGGATGTGTGATATAAAAATTACTTGATGAGAAATCCATCTTACCAATACTCATCGGCAGCGGAGCTTATGAAACCAATTCTCTATGAACCCACTTATGCAGGCGAGAGCCTGTGCTGATTCGCACGAAATGGTATTTGAGCGCAGCCATAACTTGTTAAGCGGATTGCCATCAATCAACTAAATTAGTAATCCTGAGCTCTCGTTATATCCAATGCTCGTATCCTAGGAGGAAATAACAGTTAATTTTCATTTAGCTAACGGTTAATTTTCATTTGGCTAACCTTCGAGTATAGAATAACTGGCCCCTTAACTCAAACTTTTGCTTCATCGTGGTTCCTAGAAAATTATAACTAAAAATGATAACTAGCTGTCTATCCAAATTTTGCTCAGGTAAAAAGGAACTATCGCTGTAATTTGTTTTAGAAATTTTTTATGAAATATTTTTTTGACAAAGGATTACTTCTTAAATGTATTGCGCTGACGGCAAATTATACGGCTTGCTAATATTATAACATTCTAAGTATAGGTAACAAGTCGTTGTGTTCGTAACTTTTCTAAATCAACATATAAAATTAAAACTAAAATTAAAAAAAAAAAAATTATTTTGTTATCTAATAAGTTTTCAACCCCGAGTTGCTGTCAACAATTCTTATTAAAAAATGTATGTTACACTAAATTTAGTTTAAGTATGTACCATCACTATATACTACTTCTCGCCATCTAATTGGCAGTGATCATATGCCTTTCTTGTAAAATTCCGGTGACTTTGATTCAAAAAAGTGTGCGAGGTCGTTTTGGAGATTTTCTTTGACGTCGATTTTTTTTCACGTGAATGGTTACTTAGAGCTCTGAATAAATGGTAATCAGAGGGTGCAATGTTGGGAAAATCCAGCCGAGCTCCTCTAATTTATCACGAGTACTTTTTTCAACATGTGGTGTATCATTATCATGTAGAAAATATACTCGATCCTATTGACTACTCAATTTATTAGCTGATTAGTCCAATTGTTCACAGTAAATATCTGCATTAAGTGTATATACTTCTGGAAGCAACTGCTAAATAATATTGACCTTGACGTTTCTCCAGCAGCTGAGCATCACATTTTTGGCACTTATTTCAGGTTTGGATACTGCAACTATTATTTTTCCGACACCCAGCCATTGAAGTTTAGGTGTATGGTTAACGTATGTAACCCACTTCTCATCGCCAAGTATTAACTGATTCAGCTAGTCGAAGTTACGTTTCAATGTCGATGACTGTTGACAAGTATCAACTCGCACTAAAGGTGATAAGATTATAACTCGTGGGGTATCCACATACCGTATTTTGAAACTTTTCCACATTCGTGCGAATTTGTTTCCATGGTATTATAACTGCAGTTTAGCTCATCTGCCAATTGACGAGTCATCAATCGAGGATTCTCTCAATTAGGCGTCGTAATCGTTGAACGTCCAATTTCACAGAACATCCAGTACGGGGCTCGTCCTCAAGATAATGGTTCTCTTTCCTGAACTTTCTGACACCGTGAACTCGCCCATTGCATGACATATACTATTTGTGTCTGCCTTTGCATCGTGACCCAGACGAAATTTTTAAAATAATGGAATTCATATTTGACATCGATTTAAATTCATTATCTTTCATGTAATTCACTCAAAGCTTCGGCACGGACTTTTATCTACTGACTGCATTTTGGTCTATTTATTTCTTACAGTAAAACCTTCTAGAAGTTTTGAAAATCCTTATAGAAAAGTTTCGAAGCTGTAGCTAAAAACTTACTAGCCAACCTAATATCAAATGCACTTCGCAATATCTCGGTTTTGAAACTCTCAGCATGTGTATCTTATTTGCACCTAGTGGGTTTTATTTTCCCAACACAAATATCTGGTCTTGTAAAGAGGCAGATTCCACTTTTCATCATTCTTCAACTTTTTTATAGAGTTAATGTTAACAGAGTCTCCAAAATTTTGGAGAACCGAAACCAGAAACTCATACAATCGTTGAAAATAGTACCGATATACTCTGCAAATGGTTACTTGAGGTAATTCCAAACAAGAGTGCGGATAATTTTGAATAACGGTTTAACTAAATGGTAGAATAGGCTAACCTTCATTTATGCTAGAAATAGAACGTTTACACTGAAATTGTTTAAAGTTTTTTTGAAATTCATAACAAGTTAAATAAACCGTTTTCGAATTACATATTATAAGTTATTTATTAATATTTCATTGCTTCGTGAAATTGAAATTTATTTAAATTATAGGCTTAGTATAATTTGAATTTGTAAAACTTTTATGTACCTAAAGTTTCAGAAATAATTTTTTGTAATATATAAAATATTCAGAATAATGTAATACCGGTGGCCTATTTACAGTGATCCAAAAACAATTTTTAGGGACAAAAGATCATGAAAAGTCGTTAAAAAAACCGCGAAAATTGTTAAGAAGTTATAATTTTTTTGTACTCTTAAAAAATATTTACTCCAGCCATACTAATCACTTTTGTTAGAGGACTATTGTACTAAATCAGATTAAATTTGGTGAGAAGTGGAGTAGTTATTTATAAAGCGTGCAATGAGCTCTTTTGGAGTTCATTCAAAACTTCTGCAATTATTTGAAACTTCGTATTGATTTTTTTTAATTCTCGAAAAAATACAACAAAAGAAAATTATTATCGTAAAATATGTACCACTAGAGGGTAGCTTATAATTTTTAAAATTGCCTGGGGATACGGTGACAGTAAAAACAAAAAATTATAGTGATGTAACTATTGCAACATCTTCAGAAATTAACATCATATGCTTAGTCTCCAAATATGACATTTCTTTCATGGTAGTAATTTTGTTACAATTAATCGCGTTTAAAAAAAAACATTAATTCAGCTCAGATTTATCTAAGTTATTTAAAAATCAATTTTATTAGCCTTGATATACACAAAATATGTTCAGGTAAAATGACTGCTAGACAGAGGGTTTTTATGTTGTGTACCTAACCGAAAGAGAGCGAAAAATACTGTTGTTATGGTATGGGTGTAAATCGGAAGCGCAAATAATCTCTGAATTGACGACCTTGGAATACCAGTACGTCTTGACATGCATCTTTGGCTAGTGATCGATTCACGACGTATTTCTGTAAGAGGGTGGCTACGGTTAAGTCTTTCGGGTTCTGGACCACGGAAGCCAAGCACACCTTCCAACAACAAAAAATGTAGTCTCGTAAAAACCCAGTAGTTTCCCAATAAAATTACTGAGGTCTAACTATTTTGACCGTAAGATGAAAGTAATATTTTGGTATATTGTATTTCTCAACATTGAAGGCAATTGGAGTGAGATACTTCATAACAATCTTCTTCTTAGAGTTCCGTAGCTGAATAGATAGTTATAATGAAACGATTGTATTTCGTCACGTCCGTTTGTCCGTCCGAATGTTATAGTTCTTTCAGTTTATTTTGCGATAAAATGTTATTTTATGATGTAGTAGGGTTAAACACAATTGATTCAAATTGAGTTACATATAGAGTTTATATAGTTGACATTTTAATTAAATTCGCGAAATAGGCCACATAATATATGTTCCACATTTTTTGCTTTGTGTAAAAGTTATATAAAATAACATCGTTTATTCTAACTCGGCGCTAAATGTCGTCGTCACTACGTTGTTTTTTCTGGACCCTTATTTATTTTCATATTTAAAGTGTTTGAAATTTAGGATATCAGAACAAATTTATTTTACGCGTTTAGTACTTCTCACATAAATTTTTACAACAAAATATTTTTCTCACGGCAATGAGCTGCAAGGTCTATTTGTCATTTTATATAAATAGAGATATTTAAACAAATCATAATATACAAAATGGCTACATTTTAACAGAATTGTGTTAATAAATTAATTACATTTTGATGAAGGATCAACAAAAACTTCTAAATATGATGGACTACCATAATAGTTAGCAGTCTTGTAACTGCTCTAGTACTTATATTTATTATGAAGCTATGAAAAGTCAAACTGTGATCTGATAGCGATATATCAAAATTAAAAGACCAAATCCTTTTTAAATATTTAGCACATGACAATATTTTAACTTAAATTTAATTGTAAAACCCGTTAAACAGAATCACTACCAAAGCTATTATGTAATGTTAATGCAATAAGATGAAATTCATTCATGTGATGAAGGAAATAGTTAATTCGCCTTAACTTTTTAAAGGTATATTTATTAAATTAATTGTTAGAAACACAAGTTGAGTATAGCACAGTTAGCTAAATTCCGGGGGAAGGTAAATCCGCGGCGCGATTCGGATATTTGTTCTCATTTAAATTCACAAGTTCGACATTAGAATAACTTAATAAACCGTGTAAATTGATACTAAGAATACGCGTATACCAACATGCCGTGAGCGGTTCGATGATATGAAAGTCAAAGAAATGTTCTTTTCACTTTTATTGAATGAAAGGTTTTCATGAAACTCGTTAGCTTGACGTAATCATTTTCAATGCTTGAATTAATTATGACTGATGATGATTTGTCAAGAATTTGCCTTGAAATTATATACTCTGTCTAGGACATTTCTATATTTTTAGACTATTTTACTTATTATATTTAATGTCTAACAAAAATGCGATCTGAAACTGTTATTGTCAGATGACTCGGCAAATTACTTTAATCACATGAATTTTATCAAAGCGTAGCAATGCTGTAATTAAATAGAAATACACGTAAGCAGGTACCTCAGAAAAACTTTTTTTTATTGGTAATATAAGGTATTTTCTGTTTGTAAATTTCTAGCAATTTAGAGAGAATGAACTAAATATTATATTCATAAAAATCCCCCTGCAAAATATCACTAATATTATAAATAATAAAGTTTTGTTTTTTGTTGTTTTTCAGGAATTTACGCGAAGATCAATAATTTGGTGGCCCTAAAGTTTTCATAACAATTAAAATTTGCCCAGGCTATATTTTGCCTAGACAGGTTATATTTTTACGTACTCTATATTTTCACAATACTGATTTCTCTCGTCATTCTGACCTGGAAATATTAGTAGTGAGTGTAAAACGCAACCATTCAGAGACAATTAAATCCGAATTCGGAAATTTCAAAGAAATAACATTTAGTACGATAAAGTCGATTTAACAAATTTATTACATTAAATTTAAAAACTCTTTGGAAAAATACATTTTAAAAATGATTAGAGAATACTTTTCAAAAATTTAATATCTTTCGTAAGATCATCCAGTCTCGACGATGCAGTATTTGCATATGAAATATATTATTCTGCGTTCGAGTTAACTCTTAAATTAAGCAATATTGGCTTCTAATATACATAATTAGAAGCAACTGGCAGTGATATGGCATACTATTCAAAAGCTGGATCTAAAATTACATAATAAGTTGACGATCAAAATTTATCGAGGTATATTAAAAAGTTTACAATATATTTTACAGAATATTTTTGTTAAATAGAGATCTTTTTTTTTATTGGCAATAAATATTAACCGTCTTATGAGCGTATATTCTTAATAACTTATTACTGTTTCATAACTTTCACTTGCAAACATGACGTAAATTATGTAGATGGAAAACTTAAAATGTTTTTAAAATGAACTCACATTTTGCGCTAGTTTTCATTCACGAAAAATATGTGGATTAAATATTATAAGCATTAGCAAGAACATCTTTGATGGTGTAACACCACAAACTAAGAAAATCTTAAAAGCGAAATTTAACAACCCGCACGTGTATAAATAAGTTAGGTTGAAAGCGGAGTTGCTAGAAAATTAGAGTACTAGACAAGTGTGAATATATATATATATATATATATATATATATATATATATATATATATATATATCTTTTGTCAAGTTAATGGATTTAAGAATAAGAAAGTTACGGACTAAACGATTAAGATTGTGCTTAATGTTAACGATAATCATCAGGATTATTTTTTATCCATACGCAAGGAAAAACAACCTTCACATTCAATTGACCTTATGAAACAAGGTTTGAATTATGCAGATATTAATTATAATAATGTGAAAAATAAAGTTGAATTACTTCTTAATTAAAATACAATGGAATACTTAAGAGGTTCCAAAATGTTACCTAATATCGTTGGGTAGCCCCTCATACAGTAACGAACTTTTCCATATTTGCCGAGTACCTTTTTTTAACACTCCTTAAATTTGATTGTAAAAATCTATTCAAACTGCCGTTCTTTGGAAAATTCTCTCCTTCCAATATCTTCCGGATCTGATGTAAGTTAATGATAGTTTTGTCCAACTATCATAGTTTCTATACGCTATAGTGGAGACCTTTAATTTTTTTAATTTTCTTTGTTTTTACATCTATCCTATTGTTTAATATTAAGGTTTTTTTTATGTAAGCGTCAATAATTTCTTATCAATAATTTATTATACTCACAAATGTAAGAAGTAAGTGCGAACCAATATTGGTCACTTTTTTAAATGTGTAGCGTTTTAAATGTCGAATAAATTAATTATAATAAAATTGTTAACTCTTATTAATATATGTTCTGACAGAGTTTTACATGACTTTTTGACAATTCCTCGTATATTAGTGGAATTTCATGGATTATTATATAATATCCATATATGGAAAATACAAAGCGATAAAATCTATCCTTTGATTTGTCATATTGGTTGAAATAATTTCATAGAAATGACGTTCGCAAAATATTATAACTAATAACTTGAAGTTTTATAAAAAGAATATGAGATTTCTCATTTGTGAGATTGACAATTTTAGTAAAAGTTTTTAGGGGCTTATTTTTCGTTATTTTCTATGGAAGAATATAATTTTTATTCTTATAACACCTGCACCTAACACTATGTGTATATTTAAGCAACTATATAAGTGAATGATATCCAGGTGTAGCATATTTTTGGGATGCAAACATTATAAATCGAGAAAAATTTTGCAACATTAATTCTAAACCTGATAATGTAAATTTGCGCTAAAATTTTAGTCGAATATGAACAAAAGAGCTAATTTAACTTTTTAAGGAGGATTTATTACAATAGTATAATAGAGTGTAACAGCATACAATAAATGTACATATTAAAAGTATTTACAAAAATATTAACATTTTGACGTTGTCGTTTATTGCTAAGAAATGTATTTTTTTAGTATTAACTATAATAATTCATTGGATAGTATATCGTCCGTTTACTCTTTTTAATATGTGAATATGAATTAAGATTACTTTAAATACCCCTGTAATTTATATGCATTAATATTTTAATACAAATTGTTTTAAGTTATTTATGGGCAGCAAATGGCACACGTTAAATTCAATGGCACTACATAAATTTAAAGCGAGTCACTCAAAAATTAATAACACAGTATGAGTAAAATAAAATAAATTTATAATAAGAATAATAAGAAGCGGGGATCGAACCATTTTTGAGTCATCATGACATATTCAATACGAAGATTTACCCTCATCAATATGAAAAGTAAACTATACAAAAGTCGGACAGATCATAATCATACGGGAGAGTTATTATGCTTATTAAAGTAGTAAAGTACTTGAAATATAAGTGGTAGCTTCATGACGCTAAATTTAAGCGCATCTTTTCTTTAAAATATTCGTAATTTTATTAATATGGTAGTTAAGATATAAAGGTTCTATTTTTTTTTGTATTTTGTCAAAATTTTCTGAATGCCTTATTTTTAAACATATAAAGTCTGGAGTATTCATTTTGTTACTTAAATAATGCTTGGCTGTTTATCTTAATCCTTACGCTACAATTTTTAAAAACTGTCTATTAGTTTCAGAATTTATTTACAATAAAAGTATATAGTTATCTTAAAAGTTATTATTACCATAATCAGAGCTATTAATTTATTACTCTAAATTTGTCAGAAAAATTAAAAAATCCATGTGTTAATGTGAATATTTTTGTTGAACATATATATTTTTGATATTAAAACTTACTTTTCTGGAACATTACGGGTGTGATAGCCGTTATAGAATATAATTTACTTTGCAAACTTAAAAAGACAAATTAAGATGGAATTTAGCTCTAAGAAAGAGCAACTACTAACAGTGACAAATATTGAATATATTTTGCGTTAATTTTGTAGAAATTAATTATTCACAATTAAATGAAACTACGTGATGTAGTATTATTTCTACTTTCTTTAATTTATTTACCACGAGCTAGGTTTCGTTGTATTACAACATATTCAGGTGGGATATTATAAAAGATATTGACAATTATATTCACCAGCCTGAACGTCATACAAATTCATCGACTTTTTGCGCAAAATATTTTATGTTTGAATCAATTATGAGGTGTAGCGAATGGATTACTTTTTACAAGTTTGCTGTTGTTGTTTACCTGAATGCTTGCATAGAGAATAGAAAAAAAATCATTTCTTTACGGGGAGACATCCGTGACATGACAACATGAAGTTAATAAGTGATTAAATCATCGTGAATAAATAACGCTCTACTTGGATAATAGAGAAATTTTTAATGAAGTGTGACCCGGCAAAAAATATATCAAAATCTTATATCTGGAGAAATATACCATTATAGACATCAAGAACAAGGGGTTTCGTTATTTTTAAGATAAAAGAATTAGCATATAAATTATTGAAAACTTCTCCTAAAATTCTTTAAAAATTCCAAAAATATAATATTGTCTCAAAAAATATTCTTATAGCTAAACCATTAACTTAGTTAAAAACTAAGTCGTAATATGTTTAACATCATTTTGTAACTAAAAAATATAGAAGATTTTCCAAAACTAAATTAACAGATCATATTTTTATATTTCTTTTTTCCTACTTTAAATACAATCGAGTTATACATTATTTTCAAAATTCAGGATATAATATTTGATATTTCTCTGAACTTCTGAACGTTTCCCTGAACTTTTCCCTAAACTGAAAGCTAAATCAATCTTTATTAGCATAAATTAAAACATTTTCACTAAAATACATAATTAAACGTTTGAGAATACGTGCAATAACAACAAATCGCTTCGTTGGCATTTCATTCGTATTCAATACGAATATCCTTTAATGATGCGAGTATTTGCGCATTATCGTTAAATCGTCTGCGCGGTTGAACGCTAACGATTACGTATGGTGAATAATGGGAAGCGAGTTATCGAAAACGTGAATAGATATTTCGGCACAAAAACCGTGACACGTAAAATAAGTTATGTCGGTTATGTAAAATATTTAACATATAATTATAAATAATCGTGTGCTTCAACATTTTTTAAACAAAACAAAGTTAATAAATAAGGGTTATTAATATTTGATTAATAACCATTACTTGTTAACTTTTTTGTTCATTGATTTTATGTTTCATTATTTCGGTGAGATAATGTGCCCTGTCAGATAATCCCTAATCAGATAATCATTAATCGGTTAAGACTCGCTATTTGAACTGCATACTCTAATATCGCTAATGAAAGTAGTCGTTTGTGTTTAAAGTAAGTACGTTCTTTCAGATTTTGCTTTCATCATATGGGACAAATTTAGGAACTTTGGAAAAAATAAATTATGAAGTCTACAGAATAAAAGGTTACATTTGATCTCCAAGGGGAGCGTTTTTAATCAAATATATAGTTTCTTACCTAAATTTTGTGTTGATGTATATGTTGGATGCATATAATTTACAGCTAAAATAAATTACCTAATATAATTATGATAGTTAAAAACCAAATTGCATAATTTTTTTTGGGTTTTATTTGATTTTCCAAAAAAGTTTTAAAAAATATTTTTTTTTAACCAAATTCAAATTAGAAATCGTCAAAATATGAGATGTCTTGCCATTTTCGATTAAGGTTCAAGTTGGTACACTATTAGATTACTAAGTTACAATTTGTAAGAAAAATCTTAATGCTTTTATAGCTATTGCTATAACAATTCATTTGACTTAGGTACTCCTAAAAATAATTAAACTTCACAATATATTATTAACACTTGAACGTTGGTAAGTTTGATATAATAATCATTTGTACCAGTTATCAAATAATAAATATAAAAACCGATTTTTTCACACGACCTTAACAAATGAATATGACACTCGTGCATATGACATCTCGTACATTGAAATGCTTATCGAGTCACATTAATTAAAGATATGGGTGTATCCCGACTGGGTTGCTGGGCAAGGAAAAATTTTTGTCGAATCAGCACTGCGCAATATTTTGGGCTCATAGGAAATACTGTTAATCTAACGATATCTTAATCATAGATTCGGACATTGACTTTTTAAATATGTTTCAAAATTAATTTGGTTTTTAGTATATATTTGCATTCTGTCGTTTTGAGATATCTGTGGGACAAATAGTGAAAATAAAATCGTAGTGATTTACTCATTTCCAAACGAAAAACTGATTGGTGAAATTTAGCATGTGCAATTTCCATTTATGAATTCCAATCATGATAGAAGAGAAGTATGTAATCGTTTCTTAATTAATATTGTTTCTAATTTCTATATGAAATTGAAACAATAAGTATAAATTTCTCCCATACCATAATTTCAACCACCGACTAGCATTGCATACTTTAATATAAAATCCGAATGGAAGGAGTCTTACAAAATATTGTTTTGGTTGTTATTTTTGAACGCTACTGACGATATTTGTGAAGATATTGTTACTTGACAAAGCCAATATTAAAGAAATTGCATATCATGGAACTCATCAAACTTAGTTGAACCTTATAGTTTTCTGGACCCTTAGAATTTTATTTTCTATTTTCGGTATATCTGTATCCATAAGATAAAGTTTTGGAAACTTATAGCCGTATCTAAAACTTAAGAAAAAGATGTTTTAGAATATGTAGTTTCAAAGTACGTTGGGGTAAGTTAATCACAAAACCTAAATATGTCGATTTTTTTTCCAAAATACATAAATCGTTGAAGATTCTGAATCGTATAAGAAAATTCAGAAAATTAAATTGTGCAGAGGTCTATTCTCTCAGGCAATAGAAACTTTTTCTCTTCTGCCGGATTTGTGTTATTTTATTTATGACGGCTTTGAATATCCTTGTTTTTCTGCGAATATTCTGTTCCCATCCACTCAAGTCTGTTACCAGCAATCAAAACTACATAACGTTGCTTACGAACTCCAGGCTTGAGGACTCTCGTAACCAAAAATATTAATCTGTTCTGCGTTACGCCATGGTTTTCGTTTTTGACTTGTGGATCATTAGTCCATTCAGTTTTTATGTATATGTAACTGTTTAATAACAAGTCGAGTTTTTTTTGCTGGTAAAATAAAGACAATTATATCATCTACATATCAAATATATGTTGTCTTGGTGCCACTTACTAATATCATCACCTTTTCACTCTTCTAAGGCTCTTGACGTGATCTATTTTTAAAATTTTAGTGTTACACTGATTGCATCGTTCACCATCATCTCGGTAAAAAAACTGCGATTAGTACTGTCAGAGAGATATTTAGACACTCTCGTTTCCAGAAGAATATATTGGAAGCATTTTTAGTTTGTGCAATTAGATGCATTGAAATAATCAATGAACCATAAAAGTGTGTTGAATTCCACGTTTTTTTTAATCATTTGCCTCACATTTCAAACAAGTTATCGTGTCATGCCCTTTAAAATATTTAATATGCTTACAAGAAATTGGCCATTGAAGGTGCGTTTTCAATCCGTTATTTGTTCTGTATGAGTGAGCATAGCATATTCACAAGATTATGCTATGCTCACTCATACAGAACAACACTTCATGCCTACAAGGCATGAAAGTTAAGTGCCACTATCTGGTAATTTAAATACGTTCACATTCATAGGTTTTCAGAAGCAGATAAGTAGCTACTCCTCCTAGTCGTTTGCTAGCTACCTTTATGCCACACTTATTCACATCAATTGTAAATAAATTTCAGGTCATTTCGTTAAAGCAAAAATTTAGTCCATACATATAGTTATAAGTTTGCGTATAGCCCCTTCAACTTTGGGCAACAATATATCAAATTCCAGCAACAGATCTTTAATTGACGTATTGCTATTAGCAGAAACTCTCTTGTCATTTGCTGCCTTATTACTATAATTTATTGAATTTCCATCAACGAGGTACCATCATTGTTTACTATTATACAGATTTCTGGTTTCAATTCACGGATGATGCTATTCACTTATATGTACAAATCTCGTGTATGTAGGTTATGGTCATAACTTTCAATGTCTTAACAGGTTACCATCAAGAATTCTTTGTAGTTTTTGCCACGCAAGTCTGGATCCTTACTGTAAAACATCATTTGTCTTGTTTGATATACGTTACAATAAGAAATTTAATTTTTTAAAAATCCTTCTCCACGTGTCCTCTTCATAAATCTTTTTGAAAATAACACTTTGATAATACCTTTTCCTTAAAGCGGTCTTCTATTTTGGACAGGTGGATTATCGCCATACAGTGATCCTAATTTATACTTTACATATTGATTGTATCAAAAAGTGATTTTTTTCATAATTTTTGTCATTTCTTATATTATTTTTCTTGGTGATACTTCTAAATGAAAATATCTACGTATACTTGCCACTACTTTTAAGCAACTCAATTAAAAAACCTTTCATGGTTGAAAAAAATTACGATATTCCAAACTCGTGTCACTTAGACACAACTTCCTGGTCATAGTTCATAATTCCCTAATCATATGATAATCAATCGTTCTTCGTTTTAGTAAGTAACATATAATCATTCTAAAGAACTAAGGGCATAATGAATGAAATATTCATTAATATAAATTTAGTACCTTCAAAAATTAAATAAATTTTAAAGAGACTCAATAAGATATTGCGAAAATTTTAAATATCACTTGCTATTTTTGTTTGAATACCGATATTCAGAGTGTACACTACCCAATAGTCCGTTTTTATTAATAAAGTAATATGTTTTGTTAAATCTTTCCCTCCAATGCCCCGTTTAAACAACAAAGAGTGAGTTCTAGAGAACACCTTGTCACGAATCTACAGTAAAGAGCTTCAAAGCGTGAGTATTGTTTCCGACGCGATGAACAGAGAGAGATGACATCTGCAACAGGCTACCCTGCTATGAGTAAACCATAATAACGACAAGCAGAGAGATTTTCCAGATACAGAACCACTCCGTTGAATTGTCGAATTAAAACTAGTGTTTTCGGTATTATTACGGGATTTTTTTACACAACTTTCTACTTCAGGTTCACTGATAATGACTCTTTATTCCAAAAATATTGAAAACAACTTTCAGCGATGATTTCCTGGACCATGACAGATACGGTACAGAGAAATGACAGTAATTTCATTTATTCTCATAGTCGTTTCGAGTTCTCTCCGTGTTAGAGGTTAGTATATCTTAAGTTTGTATTAATATTCCTTATCAAAGAATCGAATGTGTACATACACACATATATATGTATATATATATATATATATATATATATATATATATATAAATATATATACATATATATATATATATATATATATATATATATATATAAACCCGTCCTTTTTGATTTTGTCGTAAATCAAATGAAATAAATATTATACAAATGTGTGTATGAATATTTCCAAACATCACATTTCACGTCATCAAAAGGTTACGATTGTATAAATAAGTTAGACAAGATTATCGAACATATCATATACTCGAACATATCATATTTAAATCAGCTTTCTATTATTATAAAAAGAAATATAATCACTAATGCAAATTAATAAGAATTTAGCAGAGTTAAATTAATTTTTGGCACTCTAGCGGAAATCTCAACGAAGTTAATGACTGTCTCACGCAAACGGATACATATTACTCAGTGTATGTCAAGTTAATGAAATGAAACGATAAAGTTAGTTATAATGGTAAATAAGTGACCTTGACTGTGAATTACAAACGTGCACCATTCTTCTTAAGTACAATATATTGGAGATTAAATGAAACTACATGATGTAGTATTATTTGTCTTTTTTTGATTACTTTACCACGACTTAGGTTTCGTTGTATTACAACATCTTCAGATGGGTTATTAGTAAAGATCTTTGCGCTATAAGCAATTATAAAGATGAAATATACGACTTAATACTCCTTACAAATAAATTTGTGTATAACAGTTTCGATACATTACATTGTATCATTAGGAATATATTAATGAATTTCGCTAAATAATTTGAAGTAATTTTGTTAACAAAAATGACAAAACCTTTGTAAATGCTTATGATTGTTAAAGATAATTAAAAGTGATACTAAAGAGATTCTTTCTTTAAACTTTTTATTTATTCCTCAAAGCTTGCAAAGTGAAATATATTCTGCAATGAGTGTAATACTTAAAAAGTTACAGAATATAAATTTTTCAAAATCAAGATATATCTGGTCACAAAAATTAATATAAAATTTCGGACAAGCTGGATACTTACATATTTGTTTTAAGTTTAATATTTTACTAATAATTCCTATTTAGGGAATAATATGTTTGAAGATAACCTATTCAGTCGCTCCTATTTAGGTACGTATATCCGTTCAACAATTTTACAAGAGATGAATTCAGTAATATTTTTATAAAATTTTATTAAAACAAGTTTAAAAACAAAACAGTTTATAAAAAAAATTAAACGTAAAGATTAGATTAAACGGCAATGTAGTATTGAAGTAAAAAAGTATATACTCTAATTTTTATTCATTTATAAACAAGACGTATAAACAATTTCCGTCAAAAAAAAGTTAATACGTTGACTTTATTTATAATATTAACAAAATTTTGCATGTCTTCAAAAAAAGGTACGCTTATAATTTAAGTAGTCAAAGACCCATCACTTGTATTTCAAATTATTGAATATTTAAATATAAATATGTGTGGCCTCTGCGGAATGATTATATTATCTGCGATTTTTGTACGTTGTACCCTTCAAGTTGACGAGGGCCAGTCTTCGTTGTGAATGCGTCATGCCAACGGGAAAAGGGTTAGATCGTTACAACTTCTGAGTACATATTATTGTTATTGTTATTATTATTAATTTGGTTCAAAATATTATACCTTGTTATTGGCTTATGTCTCTTTTATACAAAGTGACTTGCTTCAACCTCACCTACCTCACTGTTCGTGCATTTAACGTTTATATATATTACATCTTTGCTTAAAAAACTAGCGTCTGGGCTTATATTTGGACGTATAATATATTAAAGTAATAGCTTGTTCATATACTAGTGCACATTGAAAAAACCTCAAAATTAAACTGTCGGATAAACAAAAAACTAGAGAAACCAAAAAAAGGTTTAGGCAATTACCCCGAACTTAAAATTTAAATATGTCTGTCATACAGATTGAGTACTATGACATATACTATTTGGATAGAAAAAGTTAATAAGTGGTCAAATCCAAAAAGTAATGAAAGGAGACAAGGTATCAAGGAACGACAGGTTGATGATATTTTCGACGTTTGGATAAAGGAATGCTGGAAACTCAGCTTTCAGTCTAAAATATTTAATATATACATTTATGCATTGTTTAATCTCACTTTTTGGTCTGTTGCACTATACCGTAAATATGCGTTTTAGGGTACTTTCTTAATATTATTCAAAGCGGTAGGTACGAACTCAGTTTTAAGTTATATGCCCTTTTTATGGTATGTTATGAAAATATGTGATACATTATGAAAATTTAATTTACCATTATGTATGAAATCAAAATTCAACTATGTTTATCAACGGATGGATCGCTGGTGACATGTTTGCTGTCTGGTTTATCTGCTGCTTTATCTGGATATTTGTAGAAAGGATTGAAAAAAAATACCCAAAGCTTGATGATAATTCTCGCATGAAGATAGTAAGCGATTAAACTTATTTAACTAAAATTATTATCAATAAATTTCTTGATTTCATCTCGAAAAATTTACTCTTTTTGTAGAAATGATGCGTAGACATTTTGCATTAAGTATGATTAAAAAAAAATAAAAGAGCCAAATTAGGCAAGAAGCAGTTTGGTAGATAAAGAAATTAGGATATAAATATTTGCAAAGTTTAAGAATTGTTCTTCTGGCCTCATAAAATAAACAATAAAATTTTTCTGAAAACTGTAAAATTAACATATGTAATAATATATTCGATTATAATAAAATGAAACTTAATTAGCTAAACTTAGAACATTGATGAAGACAATTATTAGACCTTGGAGTATATGTGCTTCGACACAGTTTGCCACGTGGGCACTTCATTTGTTTTCAGTGCGAAATCGTTTTATGATACGAGTAATTGCGGATGATCGCTCAATCAGCTGGGCGTTTCAATGGTAACGATCCGATGAAGTAAATGATGTGGAGCGTGTTACCGAAAATGTGAATGAATTATTTGGCACAAACGCGTGTATATACTGTAACTCGTGGAATGGATTACGTCAGTAATGTTAATTATTTAACGTAACACATTTACAAATTACTAGATGACCTGGTGAACTTCTTAGCACTTAAAATTGGTTTGATTGTAACTCTTCCAACTCAAATTCATTGAGATCGACAATATGGGCCATATCCTGTATGAGTTTTGTTTGGTTATTAAATGAAACTCGTTTGTAATTCAAGTAACTTTAATTTTTTTTTATATACACGAAAGGTAAATGCTGTTAACGTTCAACTTTCTGGTATACTACTTAATGAAAATCGACATACGGTTAGATGTAATAAAATAATTGAATTAATTATTAAATATTTCACATTTACCTGTTAGTTGATTATCCATTTTGATGGTAAAATGTTGTCCGTCCTCACTCTGCCAAAAGATCAGTGGATATTGTAGCGCATCATAATCATATACGTTTTGGACACGCGTTTGAATTCATTGTTACGACGATGAAGCATGCTCCAGACTGCAAATTTTCTCCAACAATAACAACAGCCACTTCGTTAATTGGCGGTGAATTTAAATTTCTTGCGTGCTCAAACGCAGGCGTTTTGTTAGTCCTGATGACAATATTATGGCTGTCGGATGTCAGTCGATCCAATAATTTTTTTAACAGTTTGATCAATATGTTGTTCTAACGATAAAACGTTTGCAATTCTCTGACAATTGCTCGTTTTGTTATCGGATTGTAAGCACAACGCTGATAAACTTCCAGATCCGAATTGCCCATGAAATAAATTTGTAAGAATTGATTGTCCGTATACGGTGGTGGTAACTGCGCTCCTAATAAATGAAATATTTGCCCAAGAATCTGCAATGGTATGCAAAATTATTAAATTGTGAAATAGTTTCCGGTACATTTGTAATTACTTTAAAAATGCGTATGAAATTTTCCTGTACAATATGCTTTACCCCAAATGACGTAGTTAGGAAACAATTTTATTTACAGAAACTGATAATCGTGACGGCTTTGGTGGCTGAACCAATTTGTTTCACTTTTTCAGCCACACAATACTATCCAGGAGATTCTCCGCTGAATTTCAATGGAAAAACGACTGACATTTCTCCAATAGTTACCGATCTGTCCGCATGTATGAAATACCGCTCGTTCCAGGTTCATAAGAGCACCGCATCGACGCAATCGATCATGTTCATTTTGCCGTGCTCGCTGGCGATGTACTTAATGGGCAAAAATTAGCTGCATTTCGAATCTATTCGCTTGTTTATTTTAAGTCGCACTCGAACGTAATTCCGACATGCCATTACGAATATTTTCATTATCCGCCGCTCGTTGGTCATCAGTGCGGTTTGCACGTGAAGTAGCTCGCCGCGCATTTGATTGACTTCGATGACCTATATCAGCTCGTCCTGTCCTCGACATAACAGAATTCATACAATGGTTGATCAAAATGAGTATTCGCAAAATGTGATTAAATACGCTTTAACCAAATCGGTTCCTTAAATCCACTATTTTTTTTACAAAAAAAAACAATTTTAAATCTAATAATAAATAATTAATAGCAATTTCCTACATACAGCTGTCAAACAATTGGTCCACCACTAACTTATAGAAAGTAATCCGAACTGAAACTATACTAGACTATATTGAAAGTAATCCGAAGTGGAAAATTTCATACAAAATTACCAATTTCTTCTTTTTTTATTTTTCTCATGTTTTTTAGGTTTTTCCTAATTATCTTTTTTTCTAAACCATCCCAGTATTGAGGCGAAGCAAAACAACAAATTATTCAACTCGGTCGAGCCAATTTCCAGTTTATGCAAGACTAACGCACGACTAGCGATTTTTATATATGCAGATTGTGTACTGAGTATTTTTTAAACACCTTCTTTAAATATTTTTTATTAACTATTTTATCTAACTGATTTAGTTTTTGATTACGGGATTATTTTGATTATGTATTATTTTCTGTATTCCGCTATTAATCCTTACTTAATTTGTATACTAAATTATATAATCAGAGTAACCATATTTTACTTCGTGCAAGTGCATTCTTTTTACTTTTTCTTTTCATCGGGTAGAAAAAATACATGAGCATCGAAAAAAATTGAATCTATCTGGAATCGTATACATATGCACTGGAACGTTAATATCTAAATATGTTAAATATTTTCGTAATTGAAATATGTTAGTATGACGTAAAATGAAAATAATTTACCGCAAGAATAAATTAGGGTATTTGTGATACTTAAATACGCAAATTTAATTCTTATATAATCATAAAAATGCACAATTTGTGGGAAACAATTTTTAATAATTGTGGTTTATATCAAGTATTTTGCAATTTACGATTATGATACATGTTGTTAAGTAATTGGGCTACAAAGTAATGATTTTTAAAATTTCATTTTTAAACTAGTGTTAATGATTTCGTAGTTACGATTCATTTAACTTATTTACTCTTAAAATAAATAGAGGTCGTAGTAAATCGTTAACAATTGAACATTGATAACTGATAACAGTTATTTTCATTATATATTAGCCTGATGTAGGATGGAAATAATTTGCAACAGAAATAAATTATTTAATGTAATTGTGACATTTAAACATGCAAATATCATTACTATCTTATCATAACAATGGTGCATCATATAAGTTTTCAAAAAAGTTATAGAAATTCCGAGTTTTTCCTGACTAATTTTGAAATTATAAATCGTAAAATACGTTAATTATTTTGTGATTACCGGTTATGTTTCAAGTTAATAGACGAATGGGGTACCAAGTAATAAACTTTTAAAGTAATATTAAAGGTTTTGTGGCTTTCGACCAATTCGTTTAACTTATGTACTCCTAAAAATAATTAGATGTCATAATAAATTATTCACAGCTTAAAGTTGACAAGATTGTACAGATTTGACAAAATAATCGTTTACACTGGTTATTAAACGAATAATGTGAATGCCTATTTTTTCACACGATGTGAAATAATGTACACGTCGTTCGTTATCGACGCTCCCTCTCAATTTACATTTTCATAACGAGCACTGCACGATTTATTGCGTTAAAATTGACTTATTTGCCAGTCAAAGGGAACAGGAGTGCGGTTTACCATAACTTTTTAAGCAGAAATGTTTACAATTTAAAATAATAAGGAAAACGGCATTCCGTAAACATTATTAATTTTGCCTAATTTCTTCTGTAAATTGAACATTAATTAATAAAAAACAAATTAAATGCAAACAACTATTTTTTTTCACTGGAAAAAAGTATAAACAATGTATTTGCGTTATAAATAGTAATAGTAAATACTATAAAACAATTTGTGGTTCGTAAAACCTCGTTTGCGGAAGAGTCTTGGAAGGTCCTCTGAGTTTCCCATTTCTGCCATCAAATGCTTCCACCTGATATGGTAAAAGAATATTCCTTCACAATGAGCCATTTGGGACCTATATTTTTAAAATAACACTTTTCGTGAATATCCTAAGTGGCTTAAAGGTCATTCCACCATGATATATAAGGAACCACGTTTAATAGGATCCCTTTGATTTTACTCAGCAGTTTAAATATACGATCTCCAAAAAAGCGCTAGGTACATCGTCATGCTTAAAGCAATAAATAGTATATGCTTCATAACTTGCCATATCGTAACCGCAATTAATATGAACTCGATAACCGCATAACCTGCGTATCATATAATTATTTTAAATGTCACCGTCAAGTATCGTCGAGAGAGTTTGAAGCAAAAATCTTTATGTGTTCATAGGTCATTCCTCTGAATATATAAAGTTTATTATTAGTATTGGCAATGAAAATACATCTCTGAAAAGTTTTCCCGAAAATTCCATTGAACATGACATTCGGCAAAATAGAACCAAAAAAAGAGCCATGCTGGCATCTCCCGGTCATTCTTTCCTCTATTTTAATATTTTTGTTCTTCAAAAAGCTTAATTCATTACAGAAATAATTACTTATTATTTAGTGGAGGTCCACTGACTCTCTTGAAAAAAAAACGGTCATACACCAAGTTTTATTAAACGATCCAATGCTGAAGGAAATGAGGAAATTGTTATGGAAACCAAAAAAAAATTCAAAACTCAAATATTTTGGGCTAATCTACCTATGCAAACTTTTTACATTGATTTGCTCTATACATTTCATTAGTTTAAATGCTAATTTGATTAACGGTCTAAGCAAAAAATTAAAATTGTTTCTTCGGTATAAGCTTATTTTAAGATAAAAGTATAGTATTCTCCACGCAAGAACTTGAAGGTTTTAGCGCCTTGTTGTTTCCATGTCGGCGTAAGTATATTTGGCATCGATCTTATACTGACTGCCATTAATAATTTAAGATTAACAATTTTTTTTTATTATGAATTTGTTTATTTCGATTTAAATTCAAAATGTAAATTATCACATCCAATCGTTAAATATTTCGAAATTCCGGTACACATAAAATGCATTACAAAATAACTTTGTTTTCATTTAAATTCACGATTTCGAAATAAGAACAATTTAGCAAAATATGTAAATTGATTTCACGAATATACTCTGTACTAATATTCGTATACTACCACTCACATATGACGTTCATCTCGCATACTACCTTCATGTCGTCGACGCATGAGTGACGTGGAGATGAAGGCCACGGAAGGAATTCCTTAACGCTTATTGAATAAAATGTTACGTCATGTTTCTTTCTATGCTTGGATTAATATTAATGTATTAGAGAGTATGTGATTTCTTTGAAATAACGTATTCTGTCTAGTACATTGTTATATTTTTAGACTCTTTCATTTATTCTACTGAATGTTAAATAATCATTTGAGCTAACAATAAAATTAACTGTCATATGTGTGGAGCAATTGAACGTCGATAAATATGATGGCCCGTTACTCGAAACACTGAGTAATATTCATTAATGCCGAGCATTGCTGCAGTTAGAGGTAATATGTACAAGAATGTGCATCAGGAAGGTTTTTTCTTGATAAGTAATATAAATGTATCTTTATAAATATGTAAATGACTTACGAATATATAACAATTTCCAAGCAATATCTCACTAATGTCGTAAAGGGGAAAGTTCTGTTCATTTGTGTGTTTTTAAAGATTCATGCAAAAATTAATAATCAAATTGGCATGCAACTTTTGCAATAATCCGACTTAAATCGAATTTGCCCCAATTTACATTGCTCGTCAATAGGTTATATTTTTCCTTTTGACATATTTTTAATGGAACGATTCCTTTCATTATTCTGAATATAAAATGTTTTCAGTGATTGTAAAAAACTAAAAATCTTTTGAGATTATTGAATTCTTATTTCAAAGAAATTACAAGTTGCTTATCGTTCGGTTAACTTTTATAAAGTAACTACGTATAAAATAACTGATCTATCTATACATTGAAGTTAAAAAAATGTATCTATCTATATACTGAAGATAAACAAATTATTAAGAGGCATATAATAAAAGTAATTTAGAGCACAAAAATGTAGTTTTCGAAATATTGTCTCATCTGTTTATGTGTTCATTTGTAACCCATCACATAAAACTACTTACTCAATTTAGGTTGAACTATTTTTAAACATGGATTTTAACTGGAAGCAATATTTATTTTTTATTTCATGTCAATTGGTTCCCTCTGCTAAAAGCAACTGCAAATTTAATATTTTTAAAAATATACTTTCATTTTATTACTACAAAAATTAAGAAGTGCCTGGTTATCTGACGCACAGTAATTGCACAGATGTATAGTGTGTCTGTATATATCAATAGATGAAACTATTAATGTTTTAAATATCGTAATGAAGTTTCCATCCAGACATACATTAGAAAAATGAGCGAGGCCATTCATTGAAGAAATGAGCGATGAATTGTGGACTGATGCGGGAAAGCAAAGTGCACAAGTAAGGCACTGGAATATTAGCAAACATATTAAATATGAAATCGTTTTTGGTTGCCTTCTGCACATAACATATTTCGTATGCTGTATGTTCTCGTTTTAAACTTAGTTTATTTTCACAGTTTGTTTGAAACTTTAATTTGTCGTGAATATTTATTATTTAATAACTTTGGTGGGTACAGCATATGGTCGTGTAAATTTTATTCATACCTATGTTATTGCCTATACAAATAAAAAAATGGTAAAATCAACGTTTATGTATCTTGTCAGTATTCATGAAAACACGAATTAGAGAAATCTAATAAAAATCGAATTTCAATGGTTTTGTCTGTTTACCTGCGAGCTGTATTTTTTCATACTTCACGCAGAAGTAAACGGATTTCGATAAAGTATTTAGTCGTGGTTTCTGTTGGGTTTGGGGTAATTTATTCACTATTTTCTTCCCAATGAAATAAGAGGAGATATCGCAGTTTAAGTTTTAAATACAAAGTGTACTTATTTTAAAAATGTTAACTTTTTAATTGCTATAATAGATGATGTTTCGTATATTACTCTTCAAGTTAACTTGATAATGTTTTCTAAAAGTCCACATATAGACGAAGTTCCGTGCAGAGTACCATGTGAAATATAAACCAACAAAGTAAAATTAATTAAAATGGGCGAATAAAAGTTCATGTAGTTCCAAACATGATGTGCTATGTCAATCTTTATGTTGTTTACAAGTCTCGTGCTTGAGAGGAATATTTTTGAATAGTCGCTCAATTTGTCAGAAGTATTAATATATTTGTAACCATGGAAATCTAAGGTGAAAATAAAGAGATTATTTGGTATATAATAAGATTCGTTCTACCTAATGCCTACACATGCTCCTTATAAAAAAATGGATACAGCCATTTTGATTACATAGTATCAATAGAAATATTTTAATGAAGATAAGAAAATCAATTAAGTTACAAAAATTTTAAAAACAATTACCATCGTTACAGGGACTTACAAATTAAAAAAAAATTCGAAATGATATTATAGTTTTCATTTTCGTTGAACTAATTTCTATATTTATTTGTCTTTAAAAGTATTGAAATTATATTCTATAATACACAGTTATTGACTCTTGAAAAATTGCAAAATATAAGTTTCAAGACCAAAATATATCTGGTTGCAAAAATGTTAACAATATACATATACATTATTTAATATTTCCGACAAGCTTGAAGTTTATATACAGGTTATAAGCTTTGTTTTGTACTAATAATTCAATTCTTATCTATACGTTTGAAGATAATCTATTCAGTGGCTTCTGTTTAACGTATATGTAGCCGTTCAGCAACTTTACAAGAGAATAATTTAGTAAATTTTTTATAAAATTTCTTTAAAACAAGTCAGAAAATAAAGAGAGTTTTTAAAAATTGGAAGGTAAAGGTTAAGTTAAATGGTAAAGTAGTATTTAAATAACAAAGTATGTACTCTGTTTTCTGACCATTTATAAACAAGACGTAAATAATTTCAATTGAAAAAAAAACGTCAATGTGTTTTTCTTTCACCTGTATTATTAACCCGATTTTGAATATCGTCAAGAAAAGGTACGTCTACAATCCATAAAATCATAGACCTATTGTCTATATTTCAAATTATTTACTACTTAAATATCAAAATATGTCCCTTGACTCTGGCGTATGATTATATATTTCTGACTCTTGTACGATTTATGCTTTAAGTTGATGAGGGTCAACATTCGTTGTGAATACAGCATTCCAATTAGAAAAAGGTTCGATTATCACATGTCTTAAGTACATATAATTACTATCATTATTACTATTATTCGTTTCAAAACGCACATACCACCTTATTAACTTACATTGCCCGCACATCTGCGATTTATATATCATACTATTCACGTAGTGCCATTGTACTTATCATATGCAATTTAGACCATATATTAAAAAATCGAATTTATGTAAATTCATATAGGTATTCAAATTAATTTCACTTCGTAAACGTAAACGGATCTTTAAAAATTGATGCTTTAGTCAATGAATTAATATACTTTACTGTAAAAAATATTATTTCTCAGCAATAGTGCAAAATTAAAAAAAATGCAAATGCAAATTCTTTTTGTTGCAAAATTCTCAGCATTCTTTTCTTATATTAAACCCTTTTTAATTAAACTATGTTAGTATTTAGCTTACTTTCTTCTAGGATTTTCTCGAAAATTTACCTGCTTAGATTTAGGATTAATGCGCTGAAATTTCTCCAGTTATAATGGTTGTATTTCAAAACTACATTATACCTTGATACAATTCACTTATATATAAGCTTAAAAAAAGATGAGCAAACGTAGCTATAACGTTAGGCACAGGTGTTACAAGACTAAAAATTATACTATTGTATAGAGAAAGTCCCAAATAGTACTGTGTAAAGAACGATACTAATGTATAGAGAAAGTCAAAAATAATCCCCTTAAAATTTTATTTCAATTTTCTATCAGATAAATGTAAAATCCTATAACGTTTTAAGAAAATTTAATTGTCATAATATACTTTTAATACTATATGTGAGAAATTTCTTGAATCAGTAAAAGGAAATAAATGCTAGATTGTGTCCTCTTTTATCTTTCATCTATAAATATTGCAATTATGGAATTAATTGGCCCGAAAATGTCTTTGGAAAACGAAAAATGTAAAATTTTGAAGAAAATTATTAATTTTGATAACACGCAATGAATGTTCGTGACGGTTAATGATTTGTTTTTATTAATTCGTTAAATGGTTACCCATTATAAATAAATTACCAATATTGATTAATATTTGTCCGCAGACATAAGTCTGGACGTATAATAAAATACAAATCATGTCCATATGCAATTTCACACGGAGAAAACCTCAAAATTAAACTATAGAATAAATATAAAAATAAACTTATAGAAAATTTAAAGCTCTAGGCAATTGCCTCGAATGTAAAATGGAAATAGATCTGTTATGAAGCGTGTATTACAAAATATAGTTGAATAAAAACTGTTAAGAAGTAATTAGATCTAGAAGATAATGGAAAACCATGTTTCAAACGACAGATTGATGAGATTTATAATGCCGGGACGAAGGAGTCCTAGAAAAATTCACAGGGAAAATATTGACAACGTAGTTACTCGGTGAGGGATCGCAATTATTTAAACGAAATTAAGTAACATTTTGCCACTAATTATCACATTATCAAATTATCACATTGCATTTTAATCAAGAAATAAGTAAGCTTTATTTTTAATAAAATTTTTATTAATATCTTTATAACTCAACCCTTGCCTTATGAGTTAATGGAAGGTGAAGCATATTTTTTCTTGCTCATTAATGAAAATTGTTTCATAATAAATGTCGTTAAAGTTGCAGATATTTATAGTTTACATTTTTAATCATTTCTGGAATAACATACTTGTTAACACACTTCTTAATATATAAATTTAGCTGATTGCGCGTCACATAGTTCTTATGTACCCAGCTTTCAATATAATTTATTTAATGTATGCATTTATAAATTGTTAAATATCACCTTTTATCCTATGATATTATACTGCGAATGTATATGTTCTAATGATTCTTGTAATACTTAACTCGTTTACAAAATTATTCTAATTAACTTTTACTCCTTTGACTTTGTTTCGTGCGTGAAAGTTGCCGCAATATATGAGTCAGGTTTTATGAACACCGAAGAATCTCGAAGAATTTTTTAAACTTTTCATTGATACGACTTATATTCTATTTGAAAAGTAATTAATCATTACCCACATAAGCTTATTAGGTCGTCAATAGTGGAAAAATGGGGTAATACATTTTTTTTAAAGTGTGTAATTTTGATAGTATAAGTAATAATAAACAAACAATACAAAATATATATTTACTATAGAAAGACCTTATTTCAACAAGAACGCCCATATTCTAAATCCAAAATGTTCATACCAAGTAAGTCTGCACACTTTTCAGAACGATTTATTAAATTTCAAATGTCACCTCAATTTTAGGTCGAGCTTTTGAATAAGAAGTCATATCGCCGCGGTTGCGTTTAATTATGTATATTAAGAACAAAGCATTAGTAGTAATCCAAATTATAAAACATTTGTAGTATTTTCATGAAATAAACCAATTTCACCTTTTAACTCTGTAAATATTTAGCATATAGTTAAGCCTAAGAACACAAAATCGTATATATTTGTTTTTAGTAAATATCTAAAATTGAAAAAATAAATTAAAGTTAAACTTAAGAGTTTAGAAGTGGATTATACTTCTCTAATACGAGGACAATAAATAATTTTGGGTAAAAGCAAAATTGAATCGATAAAACAATTGATGTTACTAGTTAGTTTCATAAATTGTAAATATTAAATTACTCTTTACAGAAGTTTTTAATAATATAATTACTCTTTACAGAAGTTTATATTAATATAATTAAGAAGTCCATAACTTTTATTTCACACAGAATGTATTTTAGTCTCCAATTTATATTGCCAGAGTGGAAATTCTTTTTTATTTGGTCACCAGTCAAAGTGCCGCTCTGAAAAACGTAGTTTTCGACGGCTTTTCTTTTATGCCTTAATATTGCTTAAAGCGGTAAATATGTGATGTCATTGTAAATTTTGTCATTGTATTATTTCATCATAAAAACACACTTTTCGTAATATAAGCTATGTTAGACATTTAGTATCAAATACGATCAGCGAAAATATATTCACCCAAAATCATAAGTATGAAGAAAAGAGCCAAGTTTGGCATGAAGAACAAGCGGTTTCATCAGCTTCGCGGAAAAAAAAATTAGGATGTAAATAGTTCCAAATTTCTATTAAAGTTTCTTAAAACTTAATAGAAACAGAATCGTTTCAAAAAAAGTTCTTATAATTTTATAGACCCTCGTAGGACACCAAGATAGAGAGGGACAGTTTATGAAAGAAAGTTGAAACAGAGCTCTGCGACTGAGATAGACGATCAATGATCGTGACCCAACGCTAAGAAATCCCTCGTGTCCCGGACTGCAACGTACTACATCGAATGGAACCGTGCAGAGTACACTTGTTCCTCTTACTTATCGACCTTCGTAATATGTGGAGCAGCTCGTACGTCGCATTGGATGATGACGTGTCATGCTTCCGCCTCTCTTGCACCGTGACCAACGGATAGGTTCGTAGCACGGGGGATTGTCATAGTTTTCTGCGTGCTGACTTTGTCCTCGATTTCCAGTAGTATATTTAATATTATTTTCTAACTAATAAATATGGATATTTTTGGATAATGCACATAGCAAATTGTTACAAGCACCGAATAACGGGAAAATTATAATAGCACGAATGAGCTAAAAATTTATTGCCTGACTTCATAAAATAATTATTTATATTTTTTTTAAATGTAGTAAAATTACTACATGTAATATATATTCGATTACAGTGAAATCCAGCTAAACTAGCACAAATTAGAATATTTATTAGGATAATAATTAAACGTATGAGAATGTGTGCTTCAACACAATTCGCCGCTTTGGCACTTTATTTGTTGTCAGTGAGAAATTGTTCGATGATATTAGAGTATTTATATTATGAGTATTTGCGAATGATCGCTCAATCAGCTGCGCGTTTGAATATTAACGATAGCATAACGTTAATTATGGGGAGGGTGGTACTGAACACGTGAACGGGATATTAGGCATAAATATGTATATCCTAATGCGTAGAATGGATTACGTAAGTAATGTCGATTATTTACTGTAACACATTTTGAATATATTTGGCGTTAATTTTGTAGAAACTCATTATTCACATTTCAATGAAACTACGTGTTGTAGTATTATTTCTACTAACTTTAAGTTCTTTACTACGACATAGGTTTCGTTGTATTATACCATCTTGAGGTGGGCTATTAGCAAATATATTTACAAATTGGCCGCCTCGCTAATGTAATGAAACCGTCACAAAGAACTTAAAGAAAGTAGAAATAATACTACATCGTAGTTTCATTTAATTGTGTAACACATATAAAATTTATTGCATGCTTGAACATTTTTAAATAAATCTTTCAATTCCTTATTTGTTACCTATTTTTTTCATTGCTTTAATATTTGGTTGTGAGTTTATTTTGATGAGATATTGTTTCCTTTATTTGGCTATTATTCACTGTTTATTTTGTATACTTAATTTTATCATCAGGGTAATCGTATTTTGCTTTTCGTGAGTTCGTTATTTCTACTTTTCCTTTCCTTTAATGGTGTGGGAAAAATTTACCAGGTTTAAAAAAAGAATTGTTAAATCTATCTGGAATCTATATGCACTGGAACCTAAATAATGGAATATACATATACACTGGAACCTAAATATTTAAATATAATAAATATTTTCATAATACGAATACGTTAGTCTGATCTAAAATGACATTAATTTACTGCAAGAATAAACTATTTGATGTAATTGCGATAATTAAAAACGTTAATTTCTATATCATATAATCATAAATAATGTTGCATTAATTAAATTTGTGAAAAACAAATTATGAAAATGACGGTTTATACATGAAATATTTTGCAATTTCGATTATGTTACTTGTTGGTAGGCTATCAAGTAAGAATTCTTTAAACTACTATTAATTGTTACATAGTTTTGATTTACTTAACTTATTTACTCTTAAAAATAATTAGACGTCGTAACAAATCATTAACAATTGAACACTGATAATTTATTATTGTACAGATTTGACATAAGTCATTTGTACCAGTTATACCATGAGTAACACAAAACATCGATTTCTGCGCACGATGTAAACAAATGAACGCATCTCTCGTTATAGATCTCGATTTATATTTTCATAAAATTCACCTCATAAATTTTATATTAAAGTGCATTATTTTATTAATCATTTTCTCTTATTTGAAGTGTATTAAAAAAAAGTTAAGTTATACCGAGTTTTGAGACATGTTTTTGTTCCTGACCAAAACCTTTATATTTAAAGATAATTTTTTATTTTTTATTACATATTGGTGCAAAAGCTTATTTTTAATTTTTTTTAAACTATAATTATTTTAAGTATGTTCTGAATTGAATTTGTTTTTTAATATGGTACCATCAAAAAAATGTGTTATATGTAATACACATTTTTTTAATGGTACCAGTATTATCGTCAGTGTGTTGTTTTAAGACAACAGTAGGACCAGTAGCAAAATTAAACTTCTGGTCGTGAATTTTTCTTTTACTTATTTAATACTTCTACAACAATTTTAGGAACATTTTTATCCAATTTTAAATGGTGAGGTTCACAATTTGTTAAAAATAATAAAATTTTAATAATTTGTGCATGTGTAATTGATCCCGCCCAGTTTTATACACTTTCAAAATGCGATTTCTTTAAACTTCTTTGTAAATCAAGGTAGAAGAAAGACCACATATTTTCTTGGTTGTAAAGTTTTTACTTATATGTGAACTTGGAAAGAAAAAATGAAGTTTCATTATTCCTAGATTTTAATATCTGCCATTATCAGGAACCAGCGCAAATTTTAAGTTCTTCCAAATTCATAATGAGAGATGTCTTCAAAGAATATTGTTTTGGTTGTTAATTTCATGCGATATATAATAATTTGTTAAATTATTGTTACCTGACAAGCTATTATTTAAGGAAATACATATTATGGTATTCATTTGGTTCAGGGTTATGTTAACAAGATTCTGTGTTCATTTCATAGTTCAGAAAATAAATTATTGAAGTTCGTGTTCTGATGGAACTATCTTTACATGGATCTGTCTTTAGTGCTCCTCACGGCAATGGTCATTATGAGACTCACGAGAATATTTACCTGGTTTGATCAGCAGGTAGATGATTGGTCCGTAGGGTATTTTTTCCTATCTTATCTTCTGCAATCAATTATTTAAGAATGCGTGACCAAAGTCGCTGAGTACTCATTGACAGCAGATGGTTGGTAGTCTAATTTAAATGCCAAGTTAATTAGATTTAACTTATTGATGATTTTAACTATCCATGGTATAAATAATTTCCATCTCCAACACCGTGGCTGAAATGCATTAATTTTATTTTTTTCAGATATGCAAATCGTCCACGATTCCGATCTCTGTAAGAAAACTGAGAAAATCCAAGTTGGATGAGTTTCTTCCCGATGAAGTTAGAAACTTTCCCTTCGGTCTTTTCTATTCGTGTGAATTTATTTATGTCGGCTTCAGCCAGCGTTGTTCTTCCGGAAATATCCTTTTTACTCTACCCCCGTTTACATCCGCAAACGGAAAAACGTAAACGGTTTACAAATTCCAGGTTTAAGAGTTTTCCTCTCCAAGTGATTTGGTCTCTTCTGTCTACGACTATGATTTTGGTTTTGGACTTGTTGGTTGTTAGTCAACGAGTTTATCTTTTCAGTAACTCACTAAGTTCTTTTTCCGACGAAGCAAAGACAATGATGCTATCCGCATATATATGCTAAGCTTGATGCTATCTTCTAATATAATTGTGTTTGTGTTATTCTGAAGCCCTACTCATGATTTATACTTGCTTACTCATGATTTATACTTACCCATACTTGCTAAACAGGATGGACGTTGGGATATATTTCAGCTACTTGACTTATTTAGGCTTGAATGGTTTGGTAATAGCCTAGTTTATCAAAGTTTTGCCATCCTGGTAAATGTTTGCGATAAGTATTGTGAAACGTTTATATACTCCTCTTTCTAGATTCATTTTTCATAAACAATCTCAGCGTGTTTAATCAAATAACTTTGAATAACCCATACAGAACATCAGCATATTTAACAGCTTTTTTTAATAAATTGCGTCACGTTTATAATCTGTTCTTTTCTATCGAGTTCTTTGAAGCATCTAATTGGTCCACTGATTATCTTACTTTTGAGTTATGGCATCGGCCTTTTATTGATTATCTGTAACATATGTTTGTTGGCTTGGGATATTAGTGCTATATACCATAGTTTACAAATATACATTTCGATCCCCATTGTGAAACAGATAAAGAGAACTAAGTCCGTGTAAGCTACTTAGTTATACCAACAATGAAGAAATTGTATGGTTCCATTTTACTTATTTTATTGGCGAATATTTGGTCTGCACTAGTAACAAATTTCCATAAAAGCCTTCTAACTTTAGAACACTAACATATCAAGTTTTAGTAGCCCGTCAATCGACTTATTGCCATAACTTAATAAATGTCTCTCAGTACATTGTGATCATCATCATCTGCGTTTGCCCAGATTTTTGGTTTCAACTCGTGGAGGATACCGTCCATTTTCTTGAAAAAATCTCGATTGTACAACTATCAGGCATAACTTTCAATGTTCTAACCGACTGTCTTCAAATTCTCCTAGTAGTTCTTGCTATACAAGCGTTGAACCTAAATGGTAAATATTTGGTATTATGTTTGGTTAATCAACATCAGCCCTAACTGTTTTTTTTTCCTGAATTGTTTCTTACTTATTCTCTCGACATATTACAAGTTTAAAATCTTCTTGGATGATTTTTAAAGCTGGCATTCATTATCGACAGTTACTTTCTGATAAAGAAATTCAGTCATAGATCACCTCGCTTATTCTTGTCTTCAAGATCATATTTTTTAACCACTTTTCTTAGATGATCGTTATTCTCTATAGCCCGTTCCTCAGAGTTAAGATCTCCTATTATAAATGTAATATATATTTTGGATAATTATTTTGAAGTGTCTTCGAGTTGCCAGTAAATCTTTCTATGTAAGCTGCCGATGTAGTTGCTATGGGTATGTATACTGTAACCAGACTAACGCAATATGACTTGACTCACTGTATTGTGACATAAAACTGATTTGTTAATGCTTGGTGATATAGATAGCGGCTATCTCGTTCTTGTTTTGATAAGCTAAATAACGGAATAAAAACCTTAAAAATTTTGTAATGTCCAAACGTCCATTTATTCGTCTGCCTTAGGGTAACAAACTCACACTTTCTACATTTTCACGCATATGTGAATCAAATTTTGCAATCCTTTACCTTCAAACTTCGTAAAGAAATATGAAAAAAAGTCTTGCGCCGGTTAAATAGAGATGGTTTTTTTGCGCTTATCATGGAGTGGGAAATCATTTAATAAATCTTGTAGAACTGGTCTGAAGTTTCCTTTACTATTTTTCATTTTTAATTCCGTCCCGAAAATATTAGGTTTTCTAACCACCAACAAGATTCGCTCACCTAATTTTTAAGTAAAAGTTTAAAAAACCGGAAAAAGCATATTATTAATTTATATTTATTAACATTTTCAAGTGAAGTTATTTCATTTAACTTACGTTAATAATTTGTGCGTGTTCCAGCACTAAAATACCGATTTTTTTTCTATGTAGGATGTAGTATGTTAGAATTAGAAAAGATCTTCTTAAGAAAAAGGTGAATCAAAGTTTCTCTGTATTTAAATGACATTATTAAGAGTAATAATTTTGATAAAAAATTATCATATAAAATATCAATAAATATCAATAAAAATTCAACCGTAAATTAACGAAGTTTTATCTCAGACCATGTTTCAAAATAACATCTGATTTTACAAAAACCTCGAACTACCCTTAACTTAACATTAATTTCCTTAATTATGATTTGAAGAAAAATACACGCAACTTCATTATTTTACAAATGTTTTATTAATAATTTTTTGTTAACTTGGAAATTAGATTTTCTAAATCACATTTTTGTACGTGAAAATACGAAACTAAAGTACATACTTCACTTGTGGGTGCTTAATTCACGAAAATTATATGTAAGTCTTTATGTGAAAAACGTTTTATAATTGTACATTGAAATATCATTAGGAAATAACAGCAATAAGAATAATACACGATATTTCGCACGTAAATAAAAAAAACTTCCTTCGTGGAAACTAAGGTATAAAATATTTAGATTTTCTAAAAACTAACTGAAATGTATTTACGACTATAAACTATCATTCAATTACACTTACGTGAGTAGCACTTGCCTATTGGACATGAGATATAATTTACACATTTTATTAAATTTTCCCAAAAAGAAAATTTTCAATTTAAATAGTAAAGAGCCTTTGTATCATTTTCTATCACATAAATGTATTCACTATATTATATATTCACTATATAAATATATAGTAAAGGTGTTATCACCGAATCACGACTGTGTGCTTCTTACATCGGGTCGAAAAGAGTGCCGTTAGAAGTAAACGTTAACAGGATAAAATTTTGTTTCTGAGGTTTTCAGTACACAGTACGAATCTCAAAGGATAACATTTTATTTACATAAACGTATGTGTTTCGTCAATTAATGAAGATATAAAATAGTACTAATGTTAGCTTAAAAATTACTCAAAAAAATATTTTGGTTTGACTTTTAATATCAGCTTTTCCAGCTATTGATCGAGATCAGATGAATGTAACATAAATTTACATAAGGGATTACCCTAAATTTGAAAAATAAAATAACATAGATTTATTGAAATTAATGAGATACAGTGCTGTCATTTTAGAGATAAAAGCAATTAAAATAATGTACCTAATATATTAGAAGATAAAGCTAGGACACCACTTGAAATTTAGAAAACATAAACTAACTGAATGCAAATTATAATTCGATTATGTATGTGAGGATGTGATAGAGGTTTAGTGACTTAAAGAGAATTATCTCTGAAAAGAGGTGTCTTGGCTTAAAAATATTATTATTAGAAACATTCACAGTTAAAGGTATTTTCATTAAATTACTTAATAAGATATATAAATATGCTAGCGTATATATGTGCTAGCGTAGCAAGTGAACCTGAGAGTCAACCACCATACAACCAGAAAATTACCAACCAATGACTAAGCAACGATTCAACCAACCAATGACCACATACGAAAATTTCTCAGTTAATAAAAAATTATAGCAGGCCAGTCAGGAAGGTAAACTTTGTAGTTTTTTACTACATGTAGTGTTTACAATAAAAAAAATGGTAATAACGGACAGTGTAGGAGGAGAAAATATTTTCAAATATATCAACTTTTCCAGATATTACCGAGGCAGTTAATTCTAGACAAAGTATAGTATGATCAAAACACATATATTTGTTACCAAAACATGGTTACCAAATATACTTCTTTTAATAGAACTAATATACCCGGTTTTCAGGGAGAGGCAAATTATTTCCTTTAATAATAAAATTATTCTTTATTTCCTTAAAACTCTCCCTCCGACTAAGCTCAATGAGTGTTACGTATTAAATACGTAAAATTAAAAAGAAAACCAAGCATTTTCTGATTCTCTATGAGTTTGCTTTGTTAATTTTTGAACCTGCAGCTTTTGTCAATGATATAGTTATTGGAACTGTGGGGAAAGTTTTTATCAGTTAACGATATAAACTGAAGTTTTGTATTTGTATTAATGCAGTGAAACGCATATTAAGCATAGTTTAACATAATTTCTAATTTATTCAATTTGCTTAGTAATTTTATTTATAATAAATCTCTATTTTCATTTGATTATTTTATACTTTTGGATAACACATCTTTATGATTAAAACTGACGACTGGTATATGGCATCCCTCGGGTTCATTCAAGGTATACCTAACTATCTTATACTATCAACCCCGGTTATCAGTAAAAGATTGGTATGTATTTCCCGCTAATAATATTTTATATATACTTATAATTACTTTACAGATACGTGTTTTATATCGAACATTACATTTAAAAGCTCTCATTTTTTTTATAAAAGGTTATGAAAAACCTTATCATCTAAAAAAGCTAATAAGTGATACTTTTATAAAAAAAATTAATTCAGTTTTAAAAATTGACGATAAGATATAAAAAGATATAAATAAATTTTCTTTTCTATGTAGGAAAGATGTGCAGATACAGAAATAAATATATATTACAAATATTAAAAATATATTATTACAGGTTTCAAAAAACGTAATTAAACCCTAGTTTGAAAGATAGATCAAATTGTAAAATTGTCGAAAAAATAAATGGAGCCATATGTCTCCATTTAGACCACGAAGTAAACAGTACTGATTTACATCTAAATAAAGAAGGTTATTTTAATACACAAACAAATATCTGCAATATATCTTCATGCGTTATGATATAAGGAATGTAAGAATACTGGGTTTTTATGTCATCGGATTTTTCGTCATAACATTCAAACTTTAAAAAAAAATTTCAGATTATTTATATTACCATATATAAATTATTATATATTTATATTATATAAAGAGGATGGGTACAACGTTTCGCAAATTTTAAATATCATATAATAGTATATATATATATATATATATATATATATATATATATATATATATAACCATAAACATATTTATAACCGTTCTATCGGATATTGCTTCAACCGCTTAGAGATTAAGAAAGAGTTCTTTAAATAATTTCAAACTTGCCATCAAAAGTTTACTATAACCACTACCGGTTTAACATACAGGGTTAATATCTTAGTGATATACACAAAAAAATATACCACAACGGAGGACGTGGGCATATTTTTTCCGAAACCACTCAATCAAAAATTATAAAAAAATATTGTTTTTTGGAAGCCCACGCACAGGTGTTAGACAAAAACTATGACGATGGCTGTAGGTATTATAAGCTGTTGAATATACATCATATCAATTCGCCGGTGAAATATATAGTCGCCAATATATTAACATTTTCCCATATTCAAAGCTGATTTTTTTGGAAACTATGCTATATAGAAACTTGATATGACATAATAATATATGAAATTAAATATTATTTACTGCTCTTTTTTAAAATTTACTAATATATTAATGCTTATAATATATTCAAGCAAAATGTGCAATATATTAATTTTTACTCTTATGCATGAAATATAGAAGAATAAAGAGAAAAACACATGCCCAAAACACCCAAAAAAGAGCATTCCCCTCTTCTCTTCGAAAATATTAAGCCAAAAATCATGAAAGAAACGAGATTGGTAAAATCTGACTGGAAGATTACGGGAAAACTTTAATTTTAATTATTCTACACCTTATGACTTTTCAAATATGCACAAAGTTTTACGCTTGTAAGAACAATAGTAGAGAATATAATTATGTTGTGAAAAATGTATATTTCTTAATAGTTTAAAGGAAATATTATGTGCTACCAATTGTTTGTAAATACCTAAATAAGTACGAAATATCCTTCTAATGCGAACTTTCCTTCTAGTGGCCTTCTAGTGCGGTACTCGTTCTTTGCAGGTTTATTATACTGAGCTTCTGACCCGACTCCCTCATTAACATACACTCAAATTACTATTCCGAGAGAAAATTACTTTCGAGGGAAAAGAAAAACAACCTTCGAGCAACTGCGATTTTCCTATTTTCTTTCAATTTGCATTTACCATGTTTTAATTTGGTAATAAAACGGTTAGCAGAACTACGAAAATATTGGCCCGATGCGACGCGTTTGGAATGAGTCCTCATTTAAATTCACTATTTCGATATTAGAATAGTTCTATAAAATATTCAAATTTATTGCAGGAAGTCACTCATATTCACACGCAATGTTCAACCTCGTGCATGCGGAAGATTCCTACGCCATTGACAAATATTTCATTATACGTTATTTGTTTGGTAATTGAATGCTATATGAAATTAATATTAATATCACATGTAGTTTTTGTGATATATTCATTTCTAGTACTCTTATATAAGAAGAAGATAGTGGTAATTGAATGAATTTTCAATGTTTTATCGTTGCCAATGATACGTGGCTATTCGTTTATAATCCGTTACCTCATTAAAATTGGTGTCATCTGGCATTCACGAATTTCACTTTGGTTTATCTAAATTTGACTCTCATAGCGTCAAATTCGTCCAATGGCAGGTGAATTCATTTATTTAGTATATTTTAAGTTTCATAAATATAATGAAATTAGAAGGACTCACGTTAAAATAAGAAACGTCCAAAAATACCATTTTAAATATGAAAAAAATAAATATTTTTGCATAAGATATTTCCCAAAATTGTTATCACTGACTGAATATAATAAGAGATAGATATTTTAAATAGTATTTTTAAGGGTCCATTGAGTTATGTATATAGTTGAAATACTTGATATACAGTCAAGATACCAATATAGGTGATACAGTTGACTACATGCATGTTGAATACATGTAGTATAAGTGATATAGATGGTAGAAATAATTTTTAATATATTTTCACACGTGAATACCATAAAATGGGGTATTATGGACGAAATCTGTTAAAATTCTATCAGAAATATTGAGTATATTTCATATTGCTCCTTTATGAATACGAATCTCCAAAGTAATTAACAATTATTGAATATATTTGGCGTGAATTTTGTAGAAATTCATTATTCACAAATAAATGAAACTACGTGATGTAGTATTATTTCTACTTTCTTTAATTTCTTTACCACGACCTAGGTTTCGTTGTATTACAACATCTTCAGGTGGGATATTAATCTTTGCTAATATCCCACCTGAAGATGTTGTAATACAACGAAACCTAGGTCGCGGTAAAGAAATTAAAGAAAGTAGAAATAATACTACATCACGTAATTTCATTTATTTGTGAGTAATTAGCGGTGTCTGTGGTGTATGTGTGGGTGCCGGCCCCAAAGTTTAAATAATTATGTTGAAAATTGGTAGAAGTCATGATATGTAGTAATAAAAGACATATGTGCAAATTGTGACTTTCTCTTATGCCAAAGGAATTTTAAGCTGTGTATATACACAATTAACGTTGGTATAACTATCAGAAAAAGAATAATGATAAACAATTTAAAATCAAAAAGTTAAAAATATAAAGGAGCAAAGAGACGAACTTATAATATACAGTTAGGTCTATACCAAAATCGGTTAAAATTTACAACCTGTAACATGTTCTAAAACATACATACGTAAATAGGTAGGCTAGACTGGGTACGGTTGAAACAAATTCATTTATATCGTCCGCAGTTTTGCTTTTTATAATCCGAGCTACGAAGAAGATATTTCAAATAAAAGAGCATGTTCTATCCACCAACGACTAATGTGATTTTAGTTCCAAGTGTGTTATTTTTAATAGTATAACAAATTGAAAAAAGAAATCCGATTTGTTTCAACCGTCCCCTACCAAGGGCGGTTGAAACAGTGATTGGGGTCAGTTGAAACACATGCGAATAATACAAAATATAATATTACAACATGCTTTATTAATTGGTCATTTCAACTCTAAGAATAATTAAGGAACTGTTTGACCATAATAATTAGTCTTCAATATTTTAAATAATTTTATAGATATTTTTAATCAGCCTTTAACGTTTTTAGATCACGCTAGTTAAAATATACGTATAATATCCGCCATCTGTAACTATAGATTACTTAAGAATGATATATAATTTACTGAAATTAACAAACACAACACTATTTGTTTTTTAAATATAACAAACCAAACAAACATTATTTGAAAATAAACGAAATGAAAACTCTCTTTGACTTTCATTAATTAATCAGTCGTTAGTCAAATATAAAAATCAATCTGAAGCGCAACTTTGGCAAATATAGCTAAGAATACTTACTGTGCATTCTTCATGAGTCCATAGTTTACAAGTGGTGCATTGGATCCACTTTTCTTCGGATCTGCTCTCTAAATATGGTGGCATACAAACAAGACAGAAGCACTCCATTTCTTCTGATGATATTTCCTTTTGTACATTATTCTTTTTTCTTTTGTAATTGCTTCTTAACTTGCTTAGCACTTGTTTATTTCAATCTTGTTTCTTGCTCCTTTCCTTTCTCTTTCTTCTCTGGTGTATCAGTGTAAATTATAGACTTCCTGATTTTTTGCCCTCTATTATTATTTTTCCTTGCAGGAGCTTTCGGAAATGACCGTATTGTTTCCAGAGAAAATACAGCGGGGATACTAGAAAAAATTGTTTGAGTATTTGTACTGGGTTTTGAAAAAGTTTCCTCATTACTAATGCTGCTGTCACATCTTGGTGGTGTAATTACAATTCTGGACGTTCAATTATATATTCCTGTTCAGTTCTTGAAACCGGTAAACTATAGATAGCCTCTTGTTGAACGACTATCTGTACCGATGGATCGCGATTTAAGAAAGGAGGCGAGAGTGGCGGTGTTTCGTCTTCAAGTGGGCTAGTATTTGGTACGGGAACAATTGCCACCTCTGCTTTATTTTAGGGATTCGGTTTATGCGTAACAAATACAGGTGTAAAATCGAGCTCAGTAAACAGATACCGATTATAAGCGTAAGCACCTGTTTTGCGAAAACCGGCTTGAAAATTTGAGAGCCTTATGGAAATTGGCGTAGCAGACTCTACAATCCCTGGAATATCGTAAATGGACATCGTCCTTCCTGGATGGTTTCGCATCCATGCATTGCAGGCTAAATTTGGAGCATTCTACAAAGGACCATATGCAGATCGATCAAGCGGCTGAAGCCTACGAAAGCAGTGGGGTGGAAAAATAGTAAGATAATGCTATTATTCTTGCAAAAGTCTAGTGCGTTAATATAAGTGTGTGCAGAGTGATTATAGAGCAGAAGTAATACCTTATTCATATAAGGTGTCACCTTATTCACACGGAGACACATTTGTATGTTTTTTTAAGTGTTCCAGGAAATACATAAATGTTTCATCCTGCATCCAACCAGAGCATTCGGCAGCTCCAACAGAGCCTTCGGTCCCATCCCTAACAAAATAATGTTGGTAACGCACTCGCGGGAAGACAAGAAATGGCAGAATCACATTTTAAATGGCATTCGCTGCAAAGATATCTGCGACTAATGCACCCCTTTCCGTTGAAGTTACTGAAAGTAAACTTGTTGCGCATCACGCCTGGCAACCACTTTGTCGGGCTTTCGAACAGTAGTTATACCTGTTTCGTTAGTGTTATAAATGTCTTGAGGCTCAAACTTATGACGTTCCATGACAATCGTCAAATTGTCATAGAAAGAATCTACATTGGTTTTATTAAAGCTAGTCGCCCTAGAGAGGCTTGTAGCTTGCCCTGCGCGTATAAACATTTCGGGGTTTCTTCTCATATACATACGAAACCATTCCTCACTTGCTAGCTCGTTGTCATCCCAAGTCTGAGGCTGTGATAAATTACATTTAAGGGTAAGTTCTCTCTTTAACTGTTAGTAGGTCAATTTTCTTACCTCCTTCTTAGGTAGGTCAAAATACATATCTGCAATTCAAAACAAATACTTTGAAAGCTCTCGCTCTTGTTCCTCATTAAAAACTCGATTGCGTGCTTTATATCCCATGTCTTGATTTTCTTTCTTGCTAGATGCATCTCGTTTTCGAATATATTTAAGTAGCGAACAGTGGTTTACTCCGTATTTTCACCTACCATTAGCATTTTTGTGCTTCGACAAGTCTATTTGTTCTCTCTAAGTTTTTCTTGCGTGTACTTTTGGCATCTAGAAAAAAGAAAAATTAAATAATTACAATGTTTCAACCGTCCCCAACTCCTACTTTAGGTAAAAAGCAGTTATAGTAATTATGACAAAAATGACACATAACAACTTGTCGCGGTGCCATATTCTTCAAGCATTATTTCAAACAAAAACACACTTAATACTCTCACTTAAATAGAAACCACAATAATTGGAAAATTCTTCGAGCAAAAATACTTACTTTTAGTTAACAAAACCCAATAGGGTTTTCTAAAAAGAGCTAAAGCGCGCGATGAGCAACGCATTTCTGAGGTTCGTATTCAAATCGGTCGTTCACTCCATTCTCCCATTGGACTCATCACCGTCCCGTCAATAGTTTGCGAGATATTCGTGTTGTTTCAATCAGCCTTTGTTTCAATCGTACCCAGTCTACACTACATACACACACACCAACAGACAACACATGCCATCTTTCAAAAAGGTCGATCGAATCAAGTTTAGATCGGATTGACGTGTAGACAAGTTAAAGTAGAGTGACATTTTTAAGAGAAGGTCATCTCTTTCTAATAGCTATATCAAAGTTGATTATTTGAAAAATTACGCGTGTTGTAAATACTTCTGTCATAAGAACTTAAGGCTGATGCGTTAGTCCATTATAAAATACACACATATCCAGTGTAAGCAATAGTGTAATAGGAGTACTATGTACCTTAAATTAATAAACATTTATAAGAACCTATGTGTGTACAGAACTCTGGTAACTTCAGTATTAGTGGAACTCAAAAGACTTGCTCTTAATCTATATTAATAAATTTTGCAAACTATTCCATGGAAAATTAAAACCAGATATTGCTTGCACTTAAATTGTTAAATTCAAGTAATATCTATTTTAATTTTCCTTGCATTTTGCTTGCATTTTTTTTTAAATTTTACATCGGTGTTTACAAATGACAAAATATAATTTAATTCGTCAGATTTGCGTTTGTTTTCGAAATTTACGCAGTCTCTGGATTTACTTTCTTCCCTTAGTTAAGTGAACTGCAGCAAAGAAAAAATTCACACGCATGTAAATAATATATATAATCGGCAACTAGTAACCTCTTTCTCCCTCATCGGAAATTGGCGAAATATTAAATTATCCATAGTGTATTTAAAGTATTCACGACTACTCGGTGTATTAATTACGTTAATTGAATTGATCCAAGGATATTTTCGTTCAAAAAATGGTAAACATTTACGTGTCAGATTATTGTGGGAAATATGTTATTTTAACTACATAGTTTATAATAAGAAATGAGAAAAATATTATTACGAAAATTTCATAAAATATTAGTATTATTTAATAAGCATTTTTGTTTTTATTAATTCAGGGGAAAATACTAATATGGAAAGGTTTACATTTAACATTTATTCAGATTATAATTTTTCTAATGATATTTATAAGCTAAGTTCTTCAGAGTGTGGCTACCGTTGATATGTGATTCCCTTGGTAAACGTTTTGAGCTAGTTTACTTAGCAGGCATTTATTATATGTATCGTTATATTAAAGTGGATACTTACTGTATATTGTAATAATGGTAGTTATAGACGAACTACCTTGAAAAATAATCCCTTTTTTATTATGAAACAATACTTCTTTGGTTAAGAAAGTATATAAAAAATAAAAACATAATTTAATATTTATTGTTATGATCTACATTATAAAACTATTCAGTATACCATTATGAGTTTCCACGACAAGAACATTCTCAGATAAATTTTGAAGAATTTTGAAGATATGTAATAACGCAAGTGATGTTTTTGAAATCCATTTTCTGAAATGTATTTACATGAATTTAAAAAATTTTCTTTTCCTCTTCTTTTCCCTCTCGACGACAAGTCGATTATTTTTCTTACAATAAATATTATTTCTATTTAAAATACCTCTACTTTGCGCGTTCTTTACTATATTGTTAATTTATATGTGTCTGTATATATTACTTTACAGTCGATGTGGAGGTCTATGAACTAATAATTCCTAGTCATTTTGTATATAGCATTCATTAAAATATTATACTTAAGCATTGGTGCATACTTTTGTGATATCAATGCCCCGCTTTCCTCCCATTTTGGCACTGATATATATTTTAGTGTTCTTAGTAATTTCATAAAATATTCTCCATTTTACGTTATAAATTCACTATGACTATTCAAAAAGAAACAATTCTCATATCGTACCATATCACAGAGCTCCTCATGGGGTCCGTTAAAATCCGCTTCACACAAAAGAGGAAAGTTCTCTAATAGTTTTCAATATATTACCATAAGAAGCTCTCACCTTACAGGATTGAAGAGATTTGAATGAGCCATTTTAAATCCCTAATTTTTACTAGAAAGCTTTTCGCGAACACTCTAAATCTTTAAAAAGTGAATCCACCTTCAACCAAGTCACTGTAACGAAAAACCACATTAAAAATTTAAATGGTTTTGATGAATATTCTTCAACGAAACTTTAAGCGCATCGTTATACCCTATTCTCCATATCGTACAGTTGAAATATCTATTAATGCAAATTTGTGTAAATTTTCACACAGAGAACCATATCAATATAAAATTGCAACCCATAGTATTTGGTTTGAGCTGGGTTTTCTGAAACCAATTTAAAAGTTTAAAGAAAAATAACCTGGTGGTTCTATTTTATGGATCGGCGAATACCATCATGCTACCGAGCATGGAAGGTTAAAAGTTAACAGGTTCAACTATTTTTCCTATATTCAATTTAAGCCTGGATTCTGCACACAATAAACATGTTCACTAAAATTCTCATAATAACATCAAAGTCACACAGAGGGGTAAATTATTTACTTTTTACATATATTATTTTACAATAGGTAATCATTTGTTACGTACCCAGATACCAGTTAAACTAAAATAAAAAATGTTTGTCCAATTTTTTATGACAAAGCAATATATTTTAATTTCTTTTTTTAAATAAAAAATTGCATATCTGTAATACACTATTTTTATCTTCCAAAATAATTTCTTGAATAAATTATATGCTTCAAGTATGGTTTTCTATGACTTTCCGTAGTTAAATTTAAATTTAATAATTTAATTAATCAATTAAATGGCTGTTTGTTTCCTCTCAAACTTAGAGCGTAGATCAAAGCCACTATATTTAAAATAAGTCACATATCATATTTAATGTATCCGTTGGCAAAAATTACTTTAACATTGTATACCAATACACGAAATATTTTTCCTTTGAGCGATGACTGCTAATCAATACCATAAAATTATATGTGTGTAATCAATATTTTCTTTCACAAATAAATGAAACTACGTCATGTAGTATTATTTCTACTTTCTCTTCATAATTTACTACGGCCTAGGTTTCGTTGTATTAAAAACTCTTCAGGTGGGCTATTAGCAAATATATCTTGCTAATATCCTACCTATTATTACAATGAATCTATGTTAATAGCCAATCTGAAGATGTAATGTTTGGCTCAACTGAGTTACCGCAACTAGTTCTTAATGTCACATATATAATAAGATGTCAGTCTAATATCACCAAAAATATATCCTATACATCTTAGTGGATTGATTATAATTTTATCGAAATTCGTCTACTCTGAAATTACAATACTAAAATTATTTGAAAATTATTTGACTTCAAAAAACATTTATATTTGTTGAATTCGGTTTCTATGCATTTTGGTTTAAAGTAACATTTATTCGTTTAAATTTATTTGTATACGTATTCACAAATAAAATCAATTTCAAAATCTGAATAAATGACTAAAGGAGCTGCCCGTTTGGTCTGTGCCCGGACAAAGCTGGACCATGATTGCAATTTGTTTATGCGCTTCTTTTTTTAAAAACTATGAAGAAGATATGTATTTATCTCTATCTAAAAACCTAAGTGCAAATTGTTACATTACTAACTTAAAGTGTTTCGAAATTATGATGTAAATAAAATGCGTTCCAGACACACTTCCTTGATACCTAAACTAAAAAATAAACTTATGAATTGATAGATTTGTATAAAAGTAACGTAAAATTTCTATATTTATCCTAACTAGATGGTCAATGTCCCTTCCATATTTTGTTATTTTCTATTCTCCTATTCATTTTCACAAGTCAAATACTTTGCATTCGATCAGGATATCAGAATGAGTTTGTCTTTTAAGTTTAGAAATTCTTATGTTGTTGACTGTGAAATATTTATATCCGGACCGTGAGCTATAAGATCTATACGCAGATTTCTAGAAATAGAATAATATAAACAAATCTTTGTATACAAATTTGCTGCGTTATACCGGATGTGTGTTAATACATTTTTTTGATTTTCATAAGTAGTCAATGATTATTTGCTTAATAAATATTTTGCCAATTCTAGCACTTGTTGTATTCGGGTAAACTTTAGTTTTTAGAGTTATTAAAAAAACAAACATCAATCTTATAGCAAAATAAAAAAAAGAACTCTCATTTATTTTATAGACATTTAAATCGAATTGTGAAAAACGTTATACGAAATCCTTTGGATTAGCATTGAAAAGTATTACTTTATATTACGACACAAAGGGAAAATATCTCCATACAGCAAATATAAAATCCATTCGCGTTAACTTTTTAACGTATCCATATATAATTCGAAGTAAGAAGTTGAAGATAGCACCATTAGCGGAAGTCTGCGTGGGAATATTATCCCTGCGCGATTCGAATATATGGTTTCATTTAAATTCACAAGTTCGACATTAGAATAATTTAATAAAATATGTAAATTGAATCCACGAATACGCACGTACTAACGTGCTCGCACTTAAAGGAATCGTGGGACGCTCGTTGAGAAAAAAAGTTATAATATTATATTTGGTACTGCGCTTGATTTAATCATTTTTGGTGCTCAAAAATGTATTACGTCATTAAAACACACATCTTGCCTAATACATTGCTATATTTATAGGCTGTTTTAATTATTCTAATCAAAGCTAAATAATAAAAATTATCTAAAACCGACATTATCTATTGTTTAGGAAAAAGACTTGAACATCGAACTCTGGTCCGGCAAATTACTAGTCACGGAATAATATCCATAACGCTGCGATAAGATGTAAATTTGTATTACTTCAGGTGGAGCAGCGGGGTTCGCCGGAAAGTCTTTATTTCTGGTATAAATATATAGTTTTAATATAAATTTAAGACTAAGGTAATAAATATTTATTCTATGAACACTCTTGTACAGATTCCCACCAAAAATAAAAAGGGGACAGTTTTATTAATTTTAATTTTTTCTTCTTTTGGCATAAAGGCAAAATTTATTAATTGATATGAAAAAACCCTTAAAATTTTCCCCGGGCTATGTTGTTTGTATACAGGTTGTTTTTTCCTCAGAATATATTTTTGGAAAATCAAATTTAAAACAATTTCATAAGGTGTGAAAAATCTTAGTCATTTTGATAAAGCCAGTTTGACGTATTGAAAATGAATTTCTACGATTGAATGGAAACTGAAGTCGTAAAAATTAAAGAAAAATTTTGTTTCAAAAATTTTCTTTAATTTTTATTTAATAATATTATTAAATATCATTAATAATATTTTATAATATTGACGAATTATTAATAATATTGACGATTTGTACGTAAAGCTTAAAGTTATAGAATATCAAGATCTAAACTTAAATACTGATGTGAATAATTGATATATTTGAAAAATAAATGCTTTACTTTCGTTATTAATTATTCTATACAAAAATATTAACATATTTAGTATTCATAATTGTACTCTACAGTGGTCCTACAATTAAACTATTAAAATAATTATTAAACTAAAACACAATTTAATTAATGCACAGTATACATATATACAGATTCCCACCTTTCCACGTAGTCAATTTAACTTTACTTGTTTAGCTAGAGACATACTGCTCTTTGTTTATTGAAAACACGTCGTTGAAAATTACTAAGAATAAATATGGTTTGTTCTAGCTGCTATTGCCTTCATATACTTCATATAAACTAAAACTTGATCTAGATATTGTTTAATAAGACTATTTCTATAATGTAGAATTAACAGAAATCTTTTTACGAAGACCGCTAAGTAACTCAAGTTTCTTGATTTTTTTTTATTATAAATACAACTAAACATTATTATATCTGCTTGTAAATATAAAAACAATATTTAAAAACTTAAACAATTTATGAAGTTATTTTGGCTTAAAACACAATTTCATCTTTACTTTTACTTAATATAGTTTGTGACGCTAATTATTTATAAAAACCTGTTACTCGTGGTAAATTGGAAATTTTATTAAATTCAATACCAAAATATATATTATATGGTTAAATTAAATGTTACTTTTATGCACAGACCTCGTTTAATTTTTCTGATATGGCAGGTAACCTATACAATAGCTCCGTTAATGCGTGCATATACGTTCAGTAATTTAACACGATATTCATTCAGCATATTATTTAAAAAAAAAATATAAAAAATTTAAACAGTTTCCATAAATATAAACCTGACAATGAAGTTAGTAGTCCATGTAGTAATTGGAATAACAAAACATACATTCTCTATTTATAAATAAGATACACAGACAAAATAAAAAAGTTAATTAATTGTGCTTTATATATAATACTAACAATGCTTCAAATATCTTGAAAGGAAGGTCCGCTTATAATTTATATTGTCATAGACATAACATTTATATTCCAAGTTCATAAACTTATTTATATTGCAAACTTTTGGGTGTTTAAATATGACTGTATGTAGCATAACTCTGCAATATATTTATAATATCTCCGATTTTTGTACGACATACCCTTCAGGTTGATAAGGGTCAACCTTCGTTGTAAATGCCTCATGCAAACTCGAAAAGGATACGATCATCAAGCCTCGTAAGAACGCTTTGTTATTATTAACTCATACCACGTTATTAATTTATGTCTCCCGTATATTAATTGACTCGCTTTAAACTTACTTAATGCACTGTTCACCTAATGCCCTTTCACTTAACTGTATACCTTATAATATATTTACTTTTATATTGTTATTTAAAGTAATTTCATTTATACGTGTATATAACTATCGCGCTTTTTAGCGACATCGTGCAGACCCTTTTTTAATTAAGCTAAATTATTTAGGGTTGATTTTTCAATCCTAAAATAAACAACCAGTATTCGACGGTTTCGATTTTGCATCTTTAAATATGCAGATAGAAGTTTGCTCTAGTTATCTGCAATTTAGAGGCCTCTATAAGAATTTATTTGCCAGTTAAAATTATTGAATATATTTGGCGTTAATTTTGTAGAAATTCATTTTTCACAATTAAATGAAACTACGTGATGTAGTATTATTTCTACTTTTTTAATTTCTATACCACGACCCAGGTTGAGTTGTATTACAACAACTTTAGATTTCATTGTATTACAACATCTTCATCTTTGCTAATATCCCGCCTGAAGATGTAATACAACGAAACCTAGGTCGTGGTATAGAAATTAAGAAAGTATAATAATACTACATCACGTAGTTTCATTTAATTGTGAGTTAAAATTATGTTTATGTTAAGCAATCGTAGCGTATTTTCTCTGCCATAACTTTATTTTGTTTATATTTTGTCAAGATTGGGTTAATGGCGTATGTATTTCACACAATTGATGGCTTGGCAATGAAAGAAGACGCGAAGAAAGAGACAAATATTATGTTACTAGAAAATTTTGATTAATTTTCTGCGTGATCCCTGGCACAAAACTGCCACGTCAAGATATAATACCATTTTAAACTATTCGATACGGAAAACAAAACGGGACAAGTGTGAGTCAGGTTTGCGTATTGATAACTTTAAGCTTTACGTACAAATCGTCAACTGATATCATTAATTATATTTAATTTTTGAAACAATATTTTTCTTTAATTTTTACGGCTTCAGTTTCTATTGATTTGTAGAAATTCATATTCAATGTGTCAAAGAGACTATCAAAATGACTAAGATTTTTCACACCTTCTGAAATTTTTTTAAAATTCGATTTTCCAAAAATATATTGTAATAAAAAATATAACCTGTGTACAAACAATATAGCCCGAGGAAAATTTTTTGGGTTTTTTTTATATCAATCGTATTAATAATTTGTGAACTTTTGTGCCAAAACGAAAAACAATTAAAATTAATCAAATTTTCCCCCTTTTATGTTTGGTGGGATACTGCACAATAATGTTTATAGAATAAATAACTTATATTTACATCTATAATAAATATTTATTTCCTTAGTTTTAAAGTTATATAATTCTTATCCCGCTGCTTCACCTGAAGTAATAAAAATTTACATCTTATCGCAGCGTTGTTGAATATTATTCCATGACTAGTAATTTGCCGGACCAGAGTTCGATATTGAAATCTTTTTCCTAAACAATAGATAATGTCGGTTTTAGATAATGTTTATTCTTTAGCTTTAATTAGAATAATTAAAACAGCCTATAAATATAGCAATGTACTAGGCAGGATGTGTGTTTTGAATGATGTAATACATTTTTGCGCACCAAAAGTGATTAAATCAAGCGCAGTACCAAATATAACATTATATTTTTTCTCAACGAGCGTCCCACGATTCCTTCAAGTTCGAGCCCGTTAGTACGCGCGTATTCGTAAAATCAATTTGCATATTTTATTAAATTATTCTAATGTCGAACTTGTGAATTTAAATGAAACCATATATTTGAATCGCGCAGCGATGATATTCCCTCGCGGACTTCCGCTAATGGTGCTATCTTCAACTTCTTATTTTGAATTAGATATGGATACGTTAAAAAGTTAACGCGAATGGATTTTATATTTGCTGCATGGAGATATTTTCTCTTCGTATTGTAATATGAACTAATAATTTTCCATGCTAATCCAAAAGATTTCGTATTACGTTTTTTACAATTCGATTTAAATTTTGAGAAAATAAATAAGAGTTTTTCTTTTGATTTTGCTATAAGATTGAGGTTTTTCTTTAATAACTGTAAATTATAAAGTTTACCCGAATACAACAAGTGCTAGAATTGGCAAAATATTTATTAAGCGAGTGATCATTGACTACTTATGAAAATCAAATAAATGTGTTAGCACACGTCCGGTATAACATAGCACATTTGAATACAAAGATTTGTTTATATTATTCTATTAGATCTATATATGCGTATAGATCTTGTAGCTCACGGTCCGGATATAAATATTTCACAGCCAACAACATAAGAATTTCTAAACCTAAAAGACAAACTCATTCTGATATCCTGATCGAATGCAAAGTATGTGACAAGTGAAAATTAATAGGGGAATAGAAAATAACAAAATATGGAAAGAACACTGACCATCTAGTTAAGAAAAATATAGCAATTTTATATTACTTTTGTCACTTACAACATCTTTAGCTATATAATAATATACACAATTAAATGAAACTACGTGATGTAGTATCATTTCTACTTTCTTTAATTTCTCTGCCACGACCTAGGTTTCGTTGAATTACAACTTAATATTTAACTTTTCTTTGATTTTCATTACAAATATATTCAATAAATCTGATATATTTGAGAAGTAGTATCTGCTGAGCAAAAACTAGTCTAGCTGAAATAGATGAGAGTTAATATCTTTATTATGGGCTGAATTTCAAGTTTCTACGTTAAACAATTTCTATAAAAATGACTGGAACGGAAAAAAATACCACGCAAACGAAGTTTCAGGATAATTTTTTTTAATGTTTGGAAAACATAACTAACTAACCTTTAATTTTATGTTAATTATTTAGTAAACGGGAATCTCAACTTAAGTTTAATATTGTTAGACCTACCTTTCTAATGTCAAAACACTAACTCTTTTATATTTCAGTAAAAAATAATCAATGATATTGTCAGATATCTCATATCTCGACTACGACCAAGGACATGTGCTAGTGCGGAAGAAATTTAAAGTGATAAAACATCGGAAAAAGAAAAATAGTACATTTGATACGATTTTTATAAGTTCAGATTTGATTCTTGAAATTTCATGAAATAAGATACTATTCTCTTACGATTATTCCATTGTATGTGTTAATAATTAGCAACTAAACAATATCAAATAATGTAGATGTCATGCGTACTTATCTACTTCACAATCGACACTTTGTGTATTATCATACGTAAGTATGATAATGCAAAAAATATTCGATGTATTAATCTTAATGCTATGTAGGTTTTGGTTAACAATTTTTGACAATGATTCAATATATCAGTTTTAAACCTAGGTTTTGGTAAATAATATGATTCGTCAAGTACAGGTTAATTTTATTTTTATTTTAACACGTAAACATCTAGACATTTATCAAAAGTAAATTTAACTAAAACTAACACATGTATCCACGCTTGATTATATTACCACCGTAAAATTACTTCCCTAAAAATCCACACACATCATTTTTATGACGTACCTACGCAGTGGTCAAGAAAGTTGTTACTAACCGGATTTTATGAAAGCCACTTTAAACAATATTCAAGCCATGAAGGTGGTGAAAAGTGGTGAACCCACAGAAAACTGCGTTTTTCACAGGGAATAATAATAACATATTAAGTGTTTGAGCGTGGTAAATTAAAATAATTTTGCATTCTTGTGCTGAAATAGTATAAATAATGCTTAAATTGAGTTTTTTTGATTTACAAAATTATATTGTAGTTAATTTTACTAAAGAATATAGTGACAATCACCAATTATATAATAAAATGATTTTATTAATTGTTTAGAAAACTAAAAATAATTTTAGTTTTGATTAAACTTAAAATTTATGAATGTAGTTTGTTTCACTTGACGAAAAGTACTTTCAATCTCTGTCCATTCAAGCTTACTGATTTTGTTGTTTTCCTATTTTAAGTATATACTCAAAAAATATATGTAAAATTTTATGTTTTTTACTCGTTAATTACATGCACATGCATGATTTTTTAAATTAAATTATTACCAAAATTATTACATTTCTATTACTATAACACCTTCCCTCTTAATACGTTCTTGATATAAATAATTAGAGACTATTAAAAGAGTTATTTATTAAATAACTAAAACTAAATAAAATTTAATAACTAGATGAGAATAAAAGTTTATCAACCCAGTTTCAAAAATGTGCAAACTGATTAAATATATTTGAGAAAATAATTATGTTTTTTTCATAAAGATTTTATGATACTTTTTTTTTTACTAAATATGGCCGGTGTTATCGTCAAAATAAAGAAAATTAATTTTTCAGAACACGTAATTTTTTGGACATTGAGTGTTTATTGTCATAATTACTAGAAGGGTATAGTCAGACTAGAACTTATATTCTTTAGTGATTTATGACATTGTCGTAGTATTTAGTGGCAAACAATACATAATTAATATAAATTGTCAAATTATAAGGTTAATGAACATTTTTTAGTCTGCCTATACCCGGACTAGCATTTCACGCCAACTTCAGTACAATATCATTAAGGGAAAAGTAAATTGGGTTATTTTACTAAGCAAGTTATCATCAGTCGAAGGCATATTCACAATGTATTGCCGTACGTCATAAAGAACTTAAAAGCGAGATTTAAATGTAAACAATAAATAAATCAGGTCTAGTGCATGTGGTACAGGCCAAGTACATGGCAAATATGGTGCTGAGCAAAAGTATGGAGGTATGGTATGCAGCAAACATGGTAACGTAGTCTGAATACATGTGCAAATACTAAATAAGTAGGATTCCCTGATCATTATATATTTAAATCGAAACCTTAATCTTCTATAGTATTTATAAATATTTATGTTTATTTAACACCATGCATATCCACAGCGGTAAACGATAACTAAAATAATAAAAGTTATTTCAAGACATGAGTTAACCAAAATATAATATTAGTTCAAATGACATGCAATTCAGAGTATAGTAACTCAGCATCAAAACTAACGGTCGTTTTACCGCGAGCCTGAAATTCTGTCGCAGAGCTGGAACGGCCTTGCAAAGCGAGGGAGGTTGGAGGGCATAATAACATGGCTCGTTGTAATAATCAAGGCGCGCTGTTTTTTAAATTTTCGTCTAACATGTAGTTATATTATACAGCTATTCTGAATATGTTGTACAAAAAATATAAATTTTTTTGTCAATTCAATGGATTTTAGAAGTAAAAAAGAGAACAACTATGAATATTTATAACGATAACGATATTATCATTTAATGATTTCTTATTCATGAACGAGAAAAGAATAAGCTAAACCTTTAATTTAACTCATATGTATTGGATTGTAAAGATATTTATACGAATAATAAAAATTATTCTTAATTTAAATACGATGGGAAAATTAAAAGGTATATTTATATATAAAATATAAAATTCCTAATGTCGACAAAATAATTGTGGATGCTTATACAAGAACAACCGTTCTCATATTTGGCTTTTGGCCTCTTTTTAACACTCTTTATCGAATTGTCAAAAATCTCATCAAGTTTTCATTCCTTAAGAAATTCTCAACTATGACTGTCTTAGTTTCTTTCATCTGTCGTATGCAATGCATGGAACAAGGCGTAACTGTTAAATTTTTATAATTGAAACATTTTCCTAGATTTTGCATCATTATCTTTTGTCTTTTACCTTCTTTTTCATGTTTATTCTACATTTTAATTTTTGGATTTTTTCTATGGTGCATCGGTTTATAAATAATTTGTTATTTTTATTACAGACGTTAGATGGGCGCGGTAGCCTAAGAGTTATTGACCATTTTTGCAAGTGTAGTAGTGAGCTTTTTTGAAGTTATGTTCATAATTTTTTGGCGACGAAATGTTTTACTCTACTAACATATTTAAACAGTATTATTTCAGTTCACATAAAGCAAAATTGGTAACCTAAACGTTGGTAATTTTTTCAATTCCAAAATTACTCTGAAGGACAATCAGGTATGTCCTAAAAACAATTCGATTTTCCGTCTGTGATGTAATAAAACCATATATTCAGTCAGTATATTCGTTTATGTCGCGGTTTCTCCTCAAATATATATTTTATATATTCTAGACGACGGTATTTAAGACATTTCTTACACACTGGTAATGTCTGAAATGAATTTAACATACAATGCTTAACTTACCGCTTTTACATTCCAAAAGCCATGCACTACTTTGCACTACCAACTTTCCATTGGCAGACTTTAACAAGGTAACTTTCTTTGATATTAATGTGAAAATGGCTTATACTAGGATTATTTACTTGGATTTTTTTTCTCTTGGTGTTAATTCAGGTATTTTGGCTATGGACCTTTTATCTTGTAGACGCAAAACTATACAACGTAATACAGGGTTTATTGCAAAATCGTCTCGTTCACGTATTTAGATTTCACTCTTAAATTTTATTGTTATGCAGCTTTGATTTTATTGCAAAAGTTGAGCATAATACGTGTACGGTTTCATATCATGTTTAGAGATTCTAAACTACCTGTAATTTATGTACAACCAATTACACGATAGTTGCAGTCGTTAAATATTCATCGTCTATGTAACCTATTTACACCTTTTGTAATATTTTTAAAGCCCTTGTGACAGTTGGTGACAGTTTTTTCCACTAGTTTTATAGTTTTCTTAACAATATTATGAGCTGCAAGTCGCAAAATATTGATTTATATATGAGCAAAATATCTATTTGCATCTCCAAATTTAATTTTACATAAATATAAAACTAAAGCTGTCTTTGAATAATACTCTATATAATACATACTCTATATATATTTCTAAGATAGAGAAATTGCTCCAATAAAGATCTGACATAATCTTTATTCTAATCATTATCGTATCCGAAAATGAATGAAGGGGATAAAAAAAGAATAAAAAATTGAAAATGATGCTTTTTTCTAATATAGTGTGTTTGGATTACAACTATTTTCTATATCACAAGGAATATAAAACCTGAAATCATTTTATATATTTGTCTTAATCTGATAGGTAAAAGTACTCCATTCTAAATTGTTCCCAAAATATATATCAATGAGATATTGAAATATTATGGGATATTAAATTGAAAATGCTACAATTAATCTTCAAAACTCCATAAATTTGTGGAATGTTTTCCATCTAAATTCCATTTGTATATTTTCTAACCATAATGACCTACAAGGTTATTTTAACAATTCAATAATTAAATGTGTTTCGTGAAGACATAATAAATTATCGCTTTTTAAAAATCTTTCTTTTTATAAGAATTACTTTAGTAATAACGAAGGTTTTCACTGCGGGTTATTTTCCTATTAACACGAAATATATCGCCTCGTACATCTTTTACAGACGCTATAGTATAGTTGCAAATTGATGTAGTTTCTGGTAAACTTATAATAAAGTTATTTTCCTCAATAATGTTGATTTTAGTCTATAATTTTAATCTAAATCCCAAGAATAGTCCTAGTGAAAACCCCGTTATTTAAACGGGTTCGGTTGCTTTTAATTGCTCCTATAACAAATAGAATTTAAAAAAGTTTTATTACCTTTTAAACAAAATCTCTAATAGAAAATTTTCATATCAAGAGATAATTCCATTCTTAATTATTAAATAATTTTTAGTTCAATAGTAGCTTTGAACCACAGCTTATAAAGAGTGGAAAATTAAAATATAATTAGCCAAGTTCGAGTCTAATTTGTACATAAAAGGTTTCGTAACAAGTCAGAAGAGAAATTGCTTTATTTTGTCATAAACTATCACTGTATTGATTTCTTAGCTTAGTATATATTTAATAATACCCAGTACTTTCACGTGGAACGAGTTAGGAGATATTTTTAATTCAAAGGGCATGTGGCGTTTTAATATTTTGTTTATACTTTATCAGTAACGTGTAATTTTAACATAAATGTTAGTAGTAGAATTGTACGATCTAAACAGAAATTGGAGGAATTTGCCTTTCGATTTCATGAAAAATGTTTACGTGATAACAAAACAAACTGTACAGCAATAAGGCCGTATTTAGTAAGCTTTAAAGGATTATCTAAAAATTTTCAAGCGTTGTATATAATAAGAAATTAACAACGAGGCAGAGAGAAATAAGAACAAATATATTGAATATATTTGGCGTTAATTGTTGCAGAAATTCATTATTGAAAATTAAATGAAACTACGTGATCTAGGGTAGACTGGGTATGATTGAAACAAAGGACGGAAACAACACGATATCTCGCAAACTGTTGACAGGACAGGGCGGTGATGAGTCCAATGGGAGAATGGAGCGAACGACCGATCTCAACACGAACCTCAGAAATGTGTTGCTCATCGCGCGTTTTAGTTCTTTTTATAAGACCCTATTTTATTTTATTAACCAAAAGTAAGTATTTTTGCTTGGAGAATTTTTCAATTATTGTGGTTTCTATTTAAGTGAGAGTATTGAGTTTGTGTTTTGGTTTGAAATGAAGCTTATAGAATATGTCATCGTGACTAGTTTTTACATATCATTGTTGTCATAATTACTAGACCTGCTTTTTACCTAAAATAGAAGTTGGGGACGGTTGAAACATTTTTTTTGGTACTGTTGACACATTGTAATTATTTAATTTTTATTTTTTTCTAGATGTCAAAATTATATGTCAGAAAAACTTAAAGAGTACAAATAGACTTGTCGAAGCATAAAGATGCTTAGGCGGAGGTGAAAACATGGAGTAAACTACTGTTTGCTCCTAAAATATATTCGAAAGCAAGATGCATCTAGCGGGATCGAAAATCAAGACATGGGATATAAAGCACGCAACCAAGTTTTTAATGAAGAACAAAAGCGAGAGCTTTCAAAGTATTTCTTTTGATGTGCAGATATTTTGGGCCTACCTGAGTAGGAGATAAGAATATTGGCCTATAAATTTATAGTTAAATATAATTTATCACAGCCTCATACTTGGGATGACAACGAGTAGCAAGTGAGGAATGGTTTTGCATGTTTATGAGAAGAAACCCCGAACTGTCTCTACGCGCAGCGCAAGCTACAAGCCTCTACAGGGCGACTAACCTTAACATAATCAATGTAGATTCTTTTGACGACAATTTGACCATTGTCATTGATCATCATAATGTTGGCCTCAAGATATTTATAATGCTGACGAAACAGGTATAACTACTGTTTGAAAGCCTGGCAGAGTGGTGGCTAGGCGTGATGCTCAACAAGTAGCTTTAGTAACTTCAGCGGAAAGGAATACATTAGTCACAGTTATCTTTGCAGCGAATGCCAACAGAAATGTGATTCTGCCATTATTTGTCTTCCCGCAAGTGTGTTATCAACATTACTTTATTAGGAATGGAATCGTGGGCTCTGCTGGAACTGCCAAACCCTCTGTCGTATTTCTGGAATACTTTAAAAAACATACAAATGTGTCTCCGTGTGAATAAGGTGACACCTTACGTAAATAAGGTGTTATTTCTGCTCGATAATCATTCTTCACACGTCTATACTAACGCACTAGACTTTTGCAAGAATAATGGTATCATCATACTATTTTTCCCACCCCACTGCTCTGGCAGCCTTCAGCCGCTTGATTGATCTGCATATTGCCCTTTGAAGAATGCTCTAAATTTAGTGTGCGATGCATAGATATGAAACCATTCGGGTAGAACAATGCCCACTAATAATTTTCCAGGGATTGTAAAGTCTGCTATATTAATTGTTATAAGGGCCTCAAATATTCAAGCTGGCTTTCGCAAAACAGGGACTTACGCTTATAATCAGAATCTGCTTACTAAGCTCGATTTTGCTCCTGCATTTATCACAAATGTTCCCTAAAATACAGCAGAGGCAGCAATTGTTCTTGTACCAAATACTAGCCCACTTGAAGACGAAACGGCGCCACCATCGCCACCTGTCTTAAATCAAGAATCATCGGTAGAGATGGTCGTTCAACAAGAGGCTATCAATAGTTCACCAGTTTTAAGAACTGAACAGGAATACATCATTGAAGGTCCAGAAACTTGTAATTACACCACCCAGATATCATAGCAATATTAGTATTCAGGAAACTCTCCAAAATCCAGTACAAGTACTCAAACAATTTTCTCTAGGATCTCCGCTGTATTTTCACCGGAAGCAATACGATCATTTCCAAAAGCTCGCAATTTTTAATAATGGAGAGCAAAAAATCAAGAAGTTTATAATTTGCGCTGATACACCAGAGAAGAATGAGACAATAAAGGAGCAAGAAACGAGATGAACAAGTGCTAAGCAAGTTAAGAAGCAATTGGATGGAGGAAAGAAGAACCAATTGGATAGAGGAGAAAGTAAAAGAATTACCACAAAATAAAAATGTGCATCAGGAAGTACCATCAAAAGAAAAGGAGTGCCTCTGTCTTGTTTGTATGCCACCATATTCAGAGAGCAGATCCGAATAAAAGTGGATCCAATGCACCACTTTTAAACTATGGGCTCGCAAAGAAAGCACAAAAACTATTCTTAGCTATATTTGCAATAATTGCACTTCAGATTGGTTTTTATATTTGACTAACGATTTGATTGACTAATGAAAGTCAAAGAGAGTTTTCGTTTCGTTTATTTGCAAATTATTTTTGTTTGTTATGTTTAACAATTTATTTTTGTTTTATTGTTTGCTAATTTACGTAATGATGATAATATACATAGATTTTAATTAACTGGATCTATAAACGTTAAAGGCTGATTAAAAATATCGTTAAAAGTATTTAAAACATTGACGACTAATTATCATTGTCAAATAGTTCCTTAATTATTCTTAGAGTTAAATTAAACAATTAGAAAAACATGCTATAATATTATATTTTGTATTAATTGCATGTGTTTCAACTGACCCCAATCACTGTTTCAACCGCCCCGGTTTCGGTTGAAGCAAATCGAATTTTTTTTTCTGATTTGAGGTACTATTAAAAATAACACACATGGAAATAAAATTGCATTGCCAATTAGTAGATGGAAACATGCTCTTTTATTTGACATATCTTTTTCGTGGCTTGGATTATAAAAAGCAAAACTATGTTCGATACAAATGAATTTGTTTCAATGGTACCCAGTCTACCCTAGTATTATTTCTACTTTCTTTAAGTTCTTTACCACGATCTCGTACCCACGGGTATTACTCAACCCCACAGGTCGTGGTAAAGAACTTAAAGAAAGTAGAAATAATACTACATCACGTAGTTTCATTTAATTGTCAAGAAAATATATAATCAGAAATAGCACTCGTCGTCTTTTGTTTTGTTATGGTGCTATCTAATCAGTTAAAATACAAATAAATGATAGACAAAAATTTGACCTACTTGAATTGTGGGAATATCGAATCTACAAAAATATGATATGAATTTCACGGACCTTGAAAATTTGTAGATAATTGTTTACATAAAAAACAATACCTCTCAAGCACATATTAAAGTGGCACTACGAGGATTCTATACATGTTTAGACAGTTTTGAACATTCAAGTGTGCATATTATTTCTATTAAAATGTTTAATATTATAAATTTCTTACAATTTAAACACGTTATCTATTACATTTCTCCAGGCGTTAAATAAAAGTGTGTACATAAATAATTATAAGATTTCGGATAATCCTTTAAGTTTTTTCTATAATTCTCCAATATTATTTTAACATACCCGGATTGTTTAGGATTTTGGTTTGGTTATTTTGGAAATAAGGGGATACGGAGGAACGTTTCATTTTTGCATATTTTCTGGATTATCTTCTTAAACTCATAATTTACATATATGAAAAAATACTTTGTGTTTTTCATAAAATGTCTTATTTATTGATACTTCACATGAAATACAAAATTTAGAAAAAAATAACACTTTTATTTTTCCCCTTTCAATTTTTTACGAATATCTTAAAAAAATTAGCTAGAGCAAAATATGTGGGTTAAAAAGATGTATTTCATTCAAAATTTTATGTTTCTATGTAATATGATTTCTGAGAAAATTGGCTGTATATAGAGAAAGAGTAAAAATATTGTCTAATGTACCTTTCGTAGGCGTGACGACATAGCGTAAATTTCATGAATTATGAAATCAACGTCATAGCTTACCTGCACCGTATACATGGGCTTGGACAACCTATATTTTTTTAAAAATTTTAGGTTGAGAAGTTTAGAAAAAGAAGGATCTGGAAACATATTTATTGACATATTTTTACATAACCTCAGAATGGTTGAGATCCTTATAATTAACCCTTGTAAATGATATCAAATACTGACATGGAAATAGGAAACATTTTTTTCGTACTTAATTTTTTAATATGTAAATTGCCTCCAAAAAATGTTTAATTAACATTTTTTTAAAACTCAAAAATGTTAATTAAACTTTAAACAATTAAATAGGTTTTATTACTATGCCAACTCTCTGCGTCAAGTAGTTTCTGAGGAAAATGGCTTTAACTCATGAACGGACCTAACAACTGTTTCTTTCTATCTTTACATTACGAAATCCTGAAAATAATTTAATATTAAACATTTCTCAACTTTAAGCGCACGGAAACTTTATTGCGTCATTTATTGTTTTTTCCTTAATCCATTGAGGATATATCGCAGATTCATGCTATGTTTTAATTTGAATGTAAATGAAACCATTTCGGCTTTGAACTGTAATTTATAATAACCAATAACTAAAGATAAAGTAAAACACTTAAAACAAATAGCCATTTGCAAAGTAAAATTAAAAGTAGGAAATGGAATATTTGATATATTACATATTAAATTCTAGCATCAAAGTAATTTTGAAAGTGCGTAAAACAAGTTTCAACAAGTTTGTTTGTTCATGAGCAAAGTGTGTAGTTGTTTTTTCAGCCTAAAGATCCAAGCAAAGAGCTATTTTCAAAGCAACGAATGAATACTCTGATTACGTATAAGCGTTCTACTCGTGTGCTTAACTAGGAAAGCGGAGTTTGTTTGTATGGCGCTTCCACCAGTCGCTGAACAGTTAACAAGCCATAATAGACGGCTTGTTCCCGGCTATATATTCCCGGCTACAAGTTGTCAACGATTTTATTATAATGTAAAGGTACAGGAATTAAAAAAAAATATTTCGATATATTTTTGAAAGAAAATTGATATATTTTATTGATATATTTATTGCTAGACTAAAAGACTTTGAAACTAAAAGACTTTGAATATTTAAATAATTATGAAGGCATAATATGTCACTGTAGTCTAAAGTTTTTTTAGGTAGTAATTTTGTATGAAATGTAATTTAGATGTAATGTTTAACCGGAAGCGAACATGGAATTACATAGACGAAGTTTGAATAAATGAACATTTAACAAACTCTCCTTATCGGCAGTGTTTAAAGTTTGTTCATTATAAAATACGATATTGTTTTTGTTTTGATGTTGTTTTTATATTTTATCCAAAAGCTTAGAATAAATAATTGGTATGTTTAGCTTTACTATGATAAATTAAAATATAGCATCATTTTGTTAAGTACGTTTGCCACCTTGGAAATACTTTGATTGGAACTGGTTCCATCTGGATCTAGTTAATTTTTAAATAAACAATTTTTTTAATGAAATATTTACGGCAAGTAAATAAATTTTTAAATACCAGAAAGTGTGAAGAATAGTAATAAAAGAAAAATAGTTTAAAAAAATGTTGTTATTAATGAAGAATATCCAGTAATAGTTTCGTTAATATAAATTTTATTCTGTCGTGTCTAAGCAAAAATTATTATGTAAAGGAAAAGAGCATTTTACTGGCCTCGATTGCAAGCTTTTTCATCTTCCTTGATACTTGGGAGCACTTACTTGTTACGTTATTAGACGGTATATAAAGCTGTAATTAACGTGTGTACTCTATAACTAATGCGTAATAACGATGCACTGTATGCTACTCAATAAATACATAAATATCAAAACGTTATCGTGAACTTTTTTATCCGTCTTTCGTTTAAAGATTCATTTAGCTTGGATATTTGAATCCATTCAGCACGTTTTGATATTTAGTCTTATTGTTCAAAATTCGATTATCTTAACAGGTAAATAATTCAATTTTTTAAACCTATCCCTTTTTTATTCCAATTTACTCGAGTGATACAATACGGGTTTATTGATTATTGTTGGTTTTTTTGAGAATTTTTTGTTTAGAGGTATCTGCTTTCTTTCATTTATTTTGGAAAGCAACCTGACTTAGTTTTTAATAAAAATTAACAAGTATTAAGTAAAACATAGTTTTGTTACAAAATACTTCTAATTTTTACTCGAACGCTAAACACTTCACCTTTACCTGAAAAAATCTTACTTATTCATGGAATATCTGAATTACCTAGCAAAAGGAGGAGGATTTATTGTCATTAGTAAAGAAAATAATTACCAAGCTTGACGTAGATTTGGAGGAAGGTGAAATTAACAGATTTTAACACCTTGGAAAAATTACAAGCAAAGGTTAAACCTATTTTTGTTTCGATTACAACTGTACAAAAATATCAGGAACAAAAATGAAATATGATATAAAATATAAAATTTAAAAAAAACACTGAAAGAGCAGAAAACTAAACAAAGTAACCAAATAAAAAACCAAAAGAGAAAAAGAAAACCCGGAAACACCTAGTCTCGAGCTCTGTCGGGAGTAAAAGGAGGATGCTCAAACTAAAAAAAAACGGATGCATTTCAGCATCTAGTTCGCCATGAAAATTCACACGAAAAATTTACCAAAAACACGCTACTATCGAAAATCACAACGCCAAAACAACCCCAATTATTTACGAAAAAAATTCTCCCACCATGGCCGGTCATCGAGAGAGATCAGATCGAGTCTACTGTCTTTTATTTTTAAATGGAGATAAATGTATCAACCCAAAGTTCAGTTGATTAACACCGTCCACCCTTTTGTTAATCTATTGTTTTTTTAAATATCTTATCAGAGAAAATTGCGGAAAGCGATGAAATATTTATGATTGCTTTAAAATTTTCACTACTTTTCTGAAGTAACAAATAAATTACGGAAAATTTATTTACCACTCACAGATATTTTATCTTACCAGGTATTTAAGATGTGAGGCAGAAACATAAGAACTCCAAGGCCAGCGTAAAGAAAGCAGGTCAAACAATTTGAAAACTTAAAGTCCTATATATAGCTTGCTAAATACTTTATGTAAAAACAATGGCTAGACGGTTATACTTTTCAAAACTTAAATGCCTAAAACTTTGCAAAGAAATCCTATTCCTAAAGCTGTTATGCCTTTGATATTATCTGAAGTACCATTTAGGTGTTCAGTTTTAAGTTTCGGATTGTTTTCCAAGAGCGATTTACGATAACTATACCCCTATCGTGAACATTATGTAAAATTAATGGTATTTTTGTAGTATGCTGCACGATTCAGTAACATATTTGACAGTAACATAGTTGACTTTGGGAAAGTGGTTATATACATCAAAATTTTTTTGTGAATATCTTTTATTTTCACTTATTGAAATTAATGTATCTTGAAACTTTTTTTTCAAATCTTTTGTTTTATGGTGCTACTAAACTTTTCACTTGTTTGAACTGAAATAGATAAAAATGTTTTACTCATTATTTCCTTTATCCATTCTAACTAATCAGAGTCCTAATCATCTGAAGTTTCACAATTAAATGAAACGTGATATGGTATTATTTCTACTTTGATTAATTTATTTACCACGACCTAGGACTCTTTGCTAGTAGCTCACTTGAAGGTGTTATATTACAACCAAACCCAGGTCGTGGTTAAGAACTTAAAGAAATTAGAAATAATACTACATCACGTAGTTTCATTTAATTGTGAATAATGAATTTCTACAAAATTAACCCCAAATATATTCAACGTCTGAAATTTGTTACATATTATTAAATGCGATATATTTGTATATGATAAAATGTTGATATTTGATACAAAAGTCAATACAATGTTTGTTTCTTACAAATTTTACGTAGCTTTTTGTTGTCCACATCAGGTCTGCAAATTTCATGTATTAGTTTTTTACATTTGTGTTTGAAGAATATGACAGGAAACAATTTACACGTTGTTTCACTGTACAGGTTCAAAGAGTTCCTTACAAATAGCCATTATGAACGACTATAAAATAAAAGATATATGTGTATATATTACAATTAATTCAGGATATGGAATATATTTAAAAAAGAGTGATTGATTTACGTAAAGAAAGATAATGGGAGCCAAAAACCAGTTTTACAATTTTTTTCTCGTGAAATATACTAGACGGGTTTTTATTAATATTACAGACCTAAGAAAACCGTCACTTAGTGAATTTTACGATATCAGCACTGCTAACGTCATCCATTAGCTTTTTAGTAAACATTATGCTCATGGATACATTACGATATGGTACTGATAACCCCATCTTTTAGTATTCTTAACAAACAATTTGTTCAGAAACATTGTAAAAATAAATAAGAAAATATAATAAAACAGAATGATACTAATGATAATAATAATTTTGAAAGGGCAGTTGGATTAGCTATTAGCACGTTGGCATGCTAGACCAAAGACTTCAGTCCAATTCCTTTCGGCTGATCGATGTTTCCTTTATGTGGTCTGCAACAGTGCTTATAACAATGATATTATTTTGAAATATTTATCTTTTTAAATTAAAATTGTCAAAATATATGCACAGCAAACACCAACTATTAGCAGTTTCAATAAGTTTTATGCACATAGAAAGTGAAATGCAAGTGTAGATTTGTTAAATACATAGATTTTATTCATTTTGAATATTTTTCATAAGACGATCATTCTAAACAATAATAATCTAAGACTTTCAAGGGAACGAAGTCGCGGGCAGAGCTTGTATATAGGTATATGCATATATATATATATATATAAATATATATATACATATATATATATATATATATATAAATATATACATATATAAGTATATAATGTGTATGTAATATGCGATCAATGCTTCATGCCAAATTCGGGAAAACCCTTGCGCAACCGCTTTGAAATACGTCCGTCCTTCTGACACAGGTAATTTAAAAGGTATTTTTTATATAAATATGTAGCTGGCAATGGCCCAATTAAATATAATGACATTCGAATCAGACTAAGGGGTAAAATGGTAAGCTAAAAAATTCGGTTCAATTATTTATAAAATCAAATTAATAAAGCACAGACTCAAAGATATTAAATGGGTGTAACTTTTGGAATATTACCGGAAATAAACGGTAAAAAATCGCTTCCCAATTCCATTTTCGAAAGAATCACTCACTAAAGAGAATTTCGGCAACTAACTTTTTGAAGTTTGATATCATTGTCACACGTTTAGTGTGACAATGTAGAAAAACGGTAGATTCATCATTTATAATATTGAATTTGATCCAAATCGAGAAAATTATTTTTTTTGATAATGAGTTAGTTATAGTAAATAGTCCTATTAAAATTTAAGAACTGACGCCACAATAAATACTATTATAATACACATCGATTTGAAGCCCATGTTTAACGTTCAAATCATTAATAGGCGAACTCTATTAAAAATTGTGTTATTTTGATTAGTTAAACTTAAAACTTGAAACTTAAAAATATTGTCATCTCTGTTTTGATACTATTGTCTTCTCTATCTGATGTTCATAGTTAGATAAAAAGGAAGACATTATGGTGTTGGAAATGCTGGGTATGTTTTAAGTGTTTTAAACCGACTTTCAGAATAAAGGATATATCTTTCATAATACATCACAAAATCTTCGTCTAAAAACAATGGTATTATGGAAAATTAATTACTCAAGTATGACTTGTACTTTGACAGTGTTATATTCATAATATTAGATCAATGACCTTAGGAAATAAGAAGCTTTTCAATTTGAGTGTATTTTACTCTTTTTTAATTATTTGAGTTGTTTTCATCTCCGGTATTTATCATCAAATTACAATAATTATACTTATATTTATTAAAATATATCTACAGTATCGTTCTGTAAGAATTTGATTAGAATTTGATAATCAAAAGAGAAGTCAAAAGTTTAAAAATTTTATTATTATTTGATTATTCGTCCAATGTTATACAAAGTCTGTCAATAGCAAGGGTACCATTGTACGAGATGGCATTATATTGATCTGAAAGTGATTTAAAACTAAAATTCTCGACACTTAGAGGGTAAAATTATGCTGCCACTAATGGCAGCATAATTCTCCCCTTTGGCTGAAATAAGGTAAAAAGGTGGTGACAAAAGGTGGTTACAGGAACTATTCACTGAGGAAGAGTAAACTCATCAAGTTACGACCTCTTTTACTTAGCTTGATGTACATAAATAAGACAGTCACTAACTAAATAAGGAGGCAAGTACATACAGATATATACAAAGGCACGGAGCAATTAAGATATCGATAGGTAGGTAGACAAGTGCGAGTAAGCAGAGCCAAAAAGAAGCAGATAAAGTAATAAAACATCAGTAGGCAGAAAGACAGGTAATTAAGTAAATATATGCGTGTAAAGACATAGAGAAACTAGAATCTAGTATTATATATAAATATATATATATATATATATATATATATATATATATATATATATATATATATATATATATATATATATATATATATATATATATATGTACGTATATATATATATACGAATACAAAGAATGAAATAACGAAGATATACATATGCAAGGATGGGTAGTCTGTAAATACATTAAAGGAAATATAACATTTATCTCCGTGTGTGAGCATGCATGTACATATGGGAGAGAGGAAGAGCCGTGGATTAAGCACTAATTGCAAAATATTGAGCATTATAATTGCAAATTCGCTTATATTCAAAAACGATACTGCACGGAAAAAGGACCAATTAGGTACTGGTATTTTCATAATTTTATACTTTTATTTGCCATTCATAGTTGGGGATTGGTAATTTTTTTTTAAATTTTTTAATAATGGCAAATTTTAAATTCTTTCTTATAAATTATTAAATCTATCAATAGGGCATGAAAATAATAAAGCTTCTAAAAATAAAGATGATTGATTGAATGTACATACTTTAGGGCGAACATGTAAAATATTTTTGGCTTAAATAAATCAAATTTAAATTGATCTGCAAAGATAAATTAAAATATAGATCAGAAATGGTTTAATGTAGAAACTTGAATATTAGTGCAAAAAAGGCGTATTAATTACTTATATTCCGGCAGTTGATATTCAAAAATATTCATTTGGAAAGATTTGAGGGAGCAAATAAATTAATCGAAATTTCAAGGTATTATTTCCATAGAGACGATATTTCAAACAATACCGAACTGCTAAGTGTTGCAACTAATCATTTCGCAACCATTCTATTTTTTCGGTATTTACCTATTTTCCTACTTTGTTTATACAGAAAAACTAAAAAAGTAATATTTACATTTTTGTACTGATTTTCTTACGATTTGACTGTGGGAGCATAATTATGGGAAATCGCTCTTATTGCCAATAAATGACTAAATTAGATTAATATTAATTTTAATCTCAAAAAAGTATACTTAGGAGCCTATTTACGTTTTTGATGAAAAACTTCTACTTTTGCTAAGTTTACTCTTAAGCCTGGGAATATGTAGCATAATGATTTTTATGAAAAAGGAAAGACCAAACTTCATGTATAATTAAATCAGATATTTGGCGGTTTTATATATTTATTACATGAAAATTAACTCTTTGCTACTCATTCTCTCCAAAATTGGTAAAGAGTTTTGAAGATTAATCCATAACAATAATATTTTAAATTGATATGCGAAAAGATAAATAAAATGTTCATTTCCTGTTCTATAATTTGATAAAAAATCTACTTTGACTGTTGCAATAACAAAAGAAAAAAGAAAAACTTTATTCAAACGTATATGATTTAAATTTCTCATACATTTTTAACATTTACTAGTTATTCTGTATTGAGATGTGTCCCAAGTCAGTCCGTTACACTATTGATGTTATAGTAGTTGGATTGATCATTTTTTGTTAAGTTAAAAAAAATTATCTATTTGAAAAGTTTATTTCTCAGTGTATTTTACTATAAGTTTTTATATTGCACGCAAGCATGCGTGCATATATATATATATATATATATATATATATATATATATATATATATATATATATATATATATATATACGTGTGCGTGTGTGTTCTTTTCACATTTCATACGTGATGTAATAATGTGAACGGAAGAGTCAGGATGAAACGTGATGTCTCTAATAGTTACTATATTTTGTAATTTCTGATAGGCAGTAATATCTTATTTTGTTCACGCTTTCATATAAGGACTTTTCAGTTATTAATTTACCTCATATATAATTAAGATGTGTTTTTACGGAGCTCACGATAAGACAGGTTCCATATTTGGTTTTCCTTTGGTATCCCGTCATTATCGTAATCTTTTATCTTTTATGCTGTTGGTGGTTGTAGACGATCAACACCGTCAATTAGTGGCTACAAATAAAATGAATGTAAACAGCCATTTTGGTCAGCCGGGCTGGTCAATGAATCAAGTCCTGATTAAACTGGAATCGTAATAATATATGCATTGATAATGTGACAACGTAATATTAATAATACAAAATAAATTATAGGTATTAAAGATATTGAAAATTGGTATAGCGAGCGGCGAGCAACTAATGTAACTGCGGTATAGAATTGCAATTCGCTTACCCAAGGATTGAGCACGTACAGAGTCGCTTTGATAATAACATCCCATTGAGTCGAAAACATTTTTTTTTATTTCATGCATATTGTGGAATATAAATTGAAAGGGTAAGTACGAAAATATTTTTTTCTGAATTTTGTTTAATATTTTATCAGAGATATTGTCATAAATTCTCACAATAAATATTTCGGTCCCCTTTATTTTCAAAATTGCTATTGTCAACACTTTAAAAAAAAACCGCATTACCAGGAGTTTTCTTAAAATTTTACGATTCCAATAATTGAATATATTTGGCGTTAATTTTGTAGAAATTCATTATTCACAATTAAATGAAACTACGTGATGTAGTATTATTTCTATTTTCTTTAATTTCTTTACCACGACCTAGGTGTCGTTTTATTACAACATCTTGATATTAGCTCAATCTTTGCTAATATCCCACCTGAAGATGTTGTAATACAACGAAACCTAGGTCGTGGTAAAGAAATTAAAGAAAGTAGAAATAATACTACATCACTTAGTTTTATTTAATTGTGGATTCCAATAATGATTCCAATAATTTTGTAGATTCATCGTTAAGATTTTATTATTTTAGAGAACTTATTATAATCATATGCTTGAAAAAGAAGTACTACGCAATGTATCTGGGGGTAATCTAAAAATACTTCTGTCGTCATTGAGAGCCTTCTCCTACTCTCTCTTCTGTGATGTGTTTCCTATATACAAAATGTAATATTCGTAAGTAAAATGATTGGTTGATTACCAGATAGAAAAGCTAAGTTTATAGTCCAAGTACAAATAATAACATTTTATAATAAAAGTTCTTTACGTTGTAAAATCGGCTTATGCATAGTATGAAAGATAAAAATAGTGATAACTTAGTGTAAGGCTTTAGGAATACGTCAGCGATAGAGGCAATATTTTATGTTAGATGGTTTCGAATATTATAGCTGCGGAAGTACCGTTTCAATTATCGTCGGCTGCATTAGAGGAAAAGAATATTTTAAAAGAACCCATGAGAAAACCTAATCTTAATAGCAGACTGATATAGATTTGCTCCATCGCTGATGAAACATTTATAGATATTCTGATATTCACCTAATTACGCTTTGGGTTCAATAAATAAAATAGAATCATATTACATGAAAATTTTTTTCTTAATAGTTTTTACCAAAGTAGATGAACAGTATTCATTATATTTAATATAAATAATACAAATCATGTCGACAGTATATATTTTTATACTTTAAGGAAGAATTGATGAAAGAAATAATGTTAGAAAATATTAAGGTTCCTTAAAAAAAATTAAATCTTTATATTAAAAGCTAATTTACCACTATTAATAAAAAGTAAGGTAATTGTTCGATGTATCATAAATAACAAGTAAAAAATTGTCCATAAAAATGGTGCACTATAGACAAAGAAATAAGAAATAAACTATAAAATTAATACAAAAATGAAGATATGCAAACAAAATTAAATTCTAAACATGGTGAGGTACTCAAAGATTAAAATGTAAATAGGCATACTATGCATCGTACAGTATTTATAACAGGTAGAAAAAGCTATTTCTATGTGTTCAGACGTAGAAGGCAATAGAAAGAGAGTCATCCAAGGAACAAAAACCTGAAGAGATGATTGACAACTAGATGAAGAAATTTCTAGAAAGAGGCCAATTGTCAAATAGAAAAAAGTGCCTCTGTGGAAAAATTTGTAAACAAGATTAGGAATTATTTTGACACCTTTTAATAATCACATTGTAATTTAATTAAGATAGCAATAAACAGTGCTTCAAATATTATTATTATTTGTATCTTTATAAATCAACATTTTCTCTATAAGCCTAGTATTGAATGTTAAGAGTACTTTTTCCTGGTTCGTGAACATGAAATAATTATGTGATGATTATAGTTATAATCATAAATATTTAGAATTTTAAAATCTTTAACGTTTCTACTTCAAAATCCATTGATTTCACAAGAAGTTTTTGTTTTCATTAGCTTCATAGACGTGTACTTGTCTAATGCACACAGTCTGCCGCGACCACTCGCCACAAATCGACCTACCAACGTCACCTTTCAACATAATTTATGTCACATATACATATACGAGTTATTTAATCTCAATAGTCTGTTGTGATATACAGTGAATGTGCGTTATAGGGGTGCTTGTAACATTTAATTTACTTTCAAATAAACCCAATTTATTCAAATTTTATTACTAAGTATTATTTGGGAATGTTAATTGAATTGATATTTTCTTCGTAATATCCATAATACACGTATTACATTTCATTACAGTTTGTTAAATCGTTTTGAAGAATAGAATGAGAGAATTTGTCAGATTGTGGAGGCCATAAGTGATATTCCGATTTAGTTATTAAGCTGTAGTAATAGGATACTTCGGTCGCAATATGTTAAATGACTTTTCATTGCTTGTTTTGAGAAATAACTCCATTATCCTCAGGTACATATTAATAAGGATATGACAACCAACTTTTGTATAAATACACAGATGTAGAAGTTGAAGGGAAGTGAAAAAATTCTATTTCTGACCATTCTACTTCCGACCTCTGCCATGTTGGAGTGTAATGAGTAAAATTTAAGTTTAACTTTAACATTGTCGTAGTCACACGTAATGGTTTTTTTTTCATCATAAAGGAAAAAAGTATTCCTACATGAATATTAGCACAAGAAACCGAATTTCTTCAAAGATTTGTTCGATCAATCATCTAAATAACGTTTGAATCCAGAATTTATTTTAATATTATAAGTACTTTAATAATTTTTTACTTTAATAATTTTTTACTTTAATAATTTTTATTATAAGTACTTTTCTTTGAGGCGTAGATAAAAATTTAAAGAATGATACTCGAGTACAAGCTTATATAAGTTTAACGGTGCACAGATAAAGCTTACTATGATTTAATAGTATTAGTTATGTACTCCGAGTTTGTTTAATAACACGGTCCTTAGGATTGGACGACAATATTATATATAGTCGAATTATACTTAACCAGTCACTTAACGATCCTGTTAGTTAAATTGTGTATTTTTTTTAATTAATGGTACTGCAAGATGTTAATTACAAAAATAATAAAAATTAAGTTTAAATAACATGTTTTTATTAGGAAACTACGTTACGAATGAAAATGTCATTAAATGTTTCACGTCTAAATATTTCATGACTCATTGGCCAAAAAGAAAGTTTTAGAATAAGAAAATAAACCTATTGTGCATTTCAAAGATATTATTGCTTAAATATAACCGCATCGCAGAGATAGTTCACAATAAAAACATTTTTGCGACTGGAATATTTTAGAAATTTATTTAGTTATAACTTCCGATTTCGCTTGTTAAATTTTAATTTGTTTTTCATCTTAGCTTTCTTTGAAGAACGGTCTGTTTTTTTAATTCACTCAACTTTAAAAATTATAAACCTGGATCGATGTCTATTGCATTGGATACCTTTACAAAAATCCATAATTTTGCTCTTTCTAACTGGAAGTCCTTTTTGCCAATTTCAACAAATGCGTAGCTCTGATTACATTGAGTATCATCCGAGTCTAGTAGTATAACCGGTGTAAGCAAATCATTTTTTTCTGCCAAATTCGTAAGCTGCTGGAACTTATCACGAATTTTTGCAATTATTTTATATAAAGAAGAAAAAAAAACCTTCATCTCAACTTATTTTTGCGAGACAAGTTGGTATGGTTCTTCCGTCGTCAAAAATGTACCTATTACTTATTCGCCCCTGAGGCTTAGTGAATAATTTAAGGCCTTCATACATATTTTTTGCATAACCTATTAATAGTACCATCAATCAATTTCTTTGTTTTTCTATCAGTATCGTTTGCAAAGCACATATTTCTAAACGCACATATTTACATCGAGTAGATTTACAATTCGTTATATCTACACATTAATGCTTCTATAACTTTCCAGCAGGTTGCGAAAAAATTATTTAAGCAATAATTTTTTGACTGAAAGCGAATTATAGATCAAACTTAATGTGCATATATATTTTATAGATAATATCAAAAATATACGTCTAGCGATGATTTAATTTACTTTTTAAATGAGTTAGCTTAATTTTATGATGAGAAACCATTTAAAAAATATTATATTAATAACAAATATAATGGCCAAAATATTGGGTACTTAGTAAAAAACGTCACGTATATACTTAATAGTTGCGAAAATCTAACAGATATGGGTGCGTCCGGAATTAATGTTCTGTCTACCGCTAGTGGTCGAATTTCAACAAAAATAATATAAACAAATTTGAGGGATAAAATTTTACTGTATATTTTTTATATATTTTATACCAATTCCTCCTGGTATGTTTGTGCACCGGTGCGTTCTATGAATTTATTTAAAAATTCTGAAATTTAACATCGATTATACATAAAATTCCGGACAAATTTTGGAAAATTTATTTATTTGGTAAATTCTGTGATTTAGAAAGTTTTATTTATATAATCGGGAAAGCTGTTTTGTGCACAACTTTGAAATTTTGTACATTTATTTGACGTAGAAAGGTAAAAAAATTTAAAACAAATCCGTTGTACATATTATACACTACATAATTCACTACTCATATTTATTATTTATTTTGAATATCTCTCTCTCTCTCTAATATTCGTGTTCGTGGTAGGCCAACTGAGATTTTATTGTTTTACCTATTGTGACTCTTAATACATATGAATGGTCGACGTATCGTACAGCAGCCCTGACCGATTGGCCTAGTGATGTGAGTCGCGCATTGCAAGGAAGCACTCTTACCTATGTTGCACAGCTACGCAGACTCGGAAATACATTTATTGGAAGCACGCAAATTTATAATACTGAATATTTTTAAAAGAATCAAAACAGAATAGAATAAATATTTTATTTCTTTAAAATCTGGGAATAAAATGAAAACACATGAAAATCGTTTACCATTTTAAAGTGGTTTTTTTGTTTTGTTTTCCACCTAGTTTAAAATATAACGTTTGAAATTTTCTTTAGAATAATATGCATCCTTTGTTCCAGTTGTAATGTTCAATAATTTGAATAATATCAGGCCTTGAAATAGATCTTCAGATAATCGTACAAGATAGTCTATCGACAAAAATTTCCATTTGTTCCTTTGGTAAGCTTGAGTGCGTAAAATTTATTACATTATTAATACAAAAAATAGAGTGAAATATTTTTTGACATGTTACGCATAACCTTCACCGTAGTTGATTATTTATGTGTAATAAGTGGTTATGTCACATATTTTGACAGCTCACTTTGACGTTGAAAGTATATTCACTCATTGTACAGAGTATTTTATATTTTCTTATGTTTCTTCGTAACTTTTTTGGTGATGACGTAAGAAAATATTTTTCATTAAGATATAGTATTATACTCGATTCAGAATTTATATAAGTTTTTAATTAGACCAAGTTAGAAACATTTCTTTTGCAATATTATAATTTTTGAATAGAGTAATATCATTAATTTTTTAAATTTTTAGCAAATTGTTTTTCTTGGAGTTCATTAGAGTAGGTGGAGCGGTTGGAGCACAGTGGAGAATGGGGGGGGGGAGGAAGGACAGTTTTTTTCCGATCTTTTATTTTTGAAATATGGACTAATTAACAGACAACAAATTCAAATAATTATTTGAAGTTAAAATATATTTAACACGAAATATTTACCTTCCAATAAAGCTTAACTCCGTTTGACATTATTTTGTTTATCTTATTTTCATCAGGGTTATAACAGTCATACAATTGCACAAATTTAATTATATTTTTTTTGTTTTATTAACATTATTCATTTTAATTTATTGTGAAAATTATTTCTTTACAGCAATTTTATGTTAATCATACCCTATTAAATTGCTAACGAAAATAAACCCTGTTGTACTGTTGAAAATAATCTTATTAGAAACTATGAAATATCTAACTCACGTATTTTATTCCAGGAACAGTCTCGCAATATTTTGCGTTAATATATTCTAAATCAATGTGACGACGATATTCGTGGAATGCGTAACTAATAAGGAACAAAAGAATTATAAAGAAAACATTTAAAAATCTTACTCTAAAGTGCAGTTTTTTTTATTTTATAACACATTGTAGGCAATCAGGTTGCGACCCAACATAGGATAGTCGATATGATGGGTAGGCGAACTTATTATCTTTATGGTTGATTATGAATAATTAATTAATGGATTATGAATAATCTGGTGTTCGAATACGTTTCCTTAGGAAATTATTTAATAAAATAAAAAAATAATTTCCATTTTAAAAGAAATACAAACACCACTTTCAAGGGACGATAGAGTGTTTTCAGTTTAAATTTTCTTCATTTTCTTAATTTCTAAGTACAATTATAATCTAATCTAATAATGCCTTATATAAATATATTTTAATTACCTACTTTAAAATCCCGTTATTTAGTTGCAATTGTCGGAATGTAACAAAAAAATAATGAAAGTTTATTTCCTTTTTAACGCATAAGATGCACCAAAAAGTAAAAAGAGTGTTTGGAACTCTTCTTGAAATTTGTTTTAATTACAACGAATACACAATGAACCAGCACATTATTTTATGGTGTACGGTTAAAAGTCCGCGTTTAGTTTTTCTGTTAAATTAATATAAATTTAATACGACTTTTTAAGAAGTACATGGATTTAAAGAGTTAATACGCGTATTGAAATATCGAAACTGACCCTTTTATTGTCTTTGCAAGTAATAAACATTTTAAAATAAAATATTTCCAAATTACATAAAAATAAAATAAAATTTCAAGTATCGTACCCAGAAATGTCTAAATTGATACTACCATCGACAAGAAAACGTCGTTTTTATATTAATTTTATGGAGGCTGAATAAAATTGTCACACTTAAGCTGTTATCAAAAATATTAAAGCCGTAAAAGGTCCACCAATAAATCCACCAACGATCCGCCAAAAAATATTAAAGCCGTAAACGAGCCACTTTCGAGTGCAAGAATATAAGTTTCAGTTTCATAAAAGCATTACGTAAACTACCGCGTCAGCGAGGGAAATTTGAATAAATATTTCTCTATTAAATAAAACTGTGTCATAATCCTTTTCCTTATTTTTATTATTTAATATAAGATATTTGCAGTAAAAGATCAATATGCATCGGCATAACATTTTCTTGGAATATAAGATTCAAATTATAGTGTGATGAAATATAGTCGAAAATATTATCTACAAATTAGAAATTCTACATAAATTTTGTGTTAGGTTAATTTTCTCTTTAGAAAAATATTACATAATTCTGTATTTAAGTCACATCTTAATTGAATGAAAATAGGTTACCAGCGCCATTTATGTACTTTTTAATATTTTCAAAAGGATTTTAGTTGAAAATAATATCTTAAATTGAATTATATCGAATTTCTAAGAACATATTCTACTTCTAAGAATATATTCTTTTCATTCATTGTTGAAGCAAAGTTAATTCTGACATTGGAAACATCATGAATTGAAGTTTTCAGAAGTAGTCTGAAAAAGCTATACCTTTTTGATTCTTTATTATCACCATCACCTGTATATTATGCTACTTCTCTACTCTATGGTTGTTAATACTTATCATTTTGTTAATTTTGTTGCATTTTAAATATATATTTATGCGTTTTAACATACATTTTTTTTCCCACAATAATAAACCTTCGGGTGCCCGTGCTTACAATGCTGCCCCAGACGCCTCATCGTTTTCCATAAAATAATGCATATCTCCGAAATCTATTAATTCAATTGCAATGAAATATTTTTGTGTTTAGGAAAGAGTAATTACAAAACAATCGAAGTATTTTACTACTGTTATGGAGTTACGAGTTATGAAGTAATGAAAATAATATAAAAGATTTCTAAGAAAAAAAAGGTTTAAAAGTGAAACAGTTTAATAAAATGGTATTTTCTTTATTAATGTAAAAAATTACAAGCAATAATTAAATGTAAATGTTAATAAAACAATCACTTATCCTTCTGGGTGTTCCAGGATATGGAATGAATAATTGAACATTTTTAAGACAAAACAAATGAATTCGTCATTATATTCGAAAATCATAAGAGTGAACTGATAAGGGTTGCAAAAGTAAATTCGAGAAATAACCTGAATAGATCTGGCGATATGACGAAATGCTGTTCTATATTACAGAAGCTTTATATTCTATTAAACTTCGATCACTTTCTTACTGTATATCAAAAGAAAAACATAATCAAAGCCTGAAGTAACATCAAAAGTTCTGTTATTTTCATACAAGTTTTTATATCTTTAGATGTGTTGAGTTAGAAGAAATATTTCATTTTATTTCACCTTTTTTAAACAACTTTTAAAACAATGTTTTTTGAACATTTTCGTAATTCCCATAAATTGAATTATTTTATGGAAAGTCACCATTACCTTCTATGGAAGTTTATTAAAAAAAATGTTGATATGACGTGTTTGAATTTGAAAACATAGATTACAGTATTTTTGCAAGATTACATATTTAAATTTTTTGGCTTTTGCACATCCTATAATAAACAAATATTTCGTCTATAGTGTCAGATCTAATATAATATTAAACTATACTCCATTTTATTTGAGAATGTTTTAAAAAAACCCTGTTGGACCTTTCAGGTGTTGTGAATCTTTTTGTTACATTCAAGTTAGTAATTTAAAAAGGATTTACTTCGTATTTGAGATTTAAAAAAATGTTTTCTTTTCATTTTTGTACATATTTACATTGGATACACAAGTAAATTTGATTTTGAAAATTATATTTTATATTTAAGAGAAATTTATAAAATGTTGTTTTCTTGAAAGATAAATATTTTGAACAATCTATAAATGTCATTATCACAAAGAAAATTATGATTATACCATCAAATCATCCATTCGAATTTCGATGGAAATAGTAGTTTAATTAAATCATAGTTGTACAGAAAATTAAAATATTTCAAAATAATCACTAATTCTTGTTTTCTGACCATATCATTAAAATCATTTTTTAAAACTCTAAAATATACTAATATTTAAAAATACACCGCATATAATAATATTTTACAAAAAAAGTAAAACGCATATATTATAACAATTACAATCGCACCTATATTATTGAAAATTATTTAAAAGTCCCAAGGCTCATTATCGATTCTCTAATAATCATTTTAATCTATCACATCGTTTATCGACATTAATATTTATTCCAGTTATGCCGCGGAGCTGAATTGGATTTATTTCACAGTAATTTGGCGGTAATTTACTATCTATATTCTCGAACGTCTGTGTATTGAAAACAACATCCCCCATTTTAATTACACTATAAAACAAATATTGAAAATATTTGGTCTTAATTTTGTAGAAATTCATTATCACCTAAGTTTTATTCACATCTAAATGAAACTACGTGATGTAATATTATATTTACTTTACGTAAAATATTGACAACGACCTAGGTTTCGTTGTATGACAACATCGTCACGTGGGAAATTTGAAGAGAAGAGATCTCTCCTTAGTATTATGTCACTAGTTGATCAAATTTTAACTTCTTAGTTTTCGGGCAAACATTTTTAAATAGAGAAAGGTTCTAATCACACATGACCAGAAATTGTCTGTATTTAAAAAAAAATATACGGAAACACTCTTCAAGGTGTTAAAGTTTTTTTATTTTGTATATCTACAAGATAATAACTATTATATAAAACAAAACAATTATATCTGTAATGGTTTATTCCATTTTATTTTCTCGCAATTTTATGCGTATTGAAACATCTTTCGGTATCCTAATCTTTACTACCTCTTTCCTCCGGAATAAACGTGTTCAGCTCTTATTGTATTTATTTTTTGTCACTGTGTACAACATGTACACTATTGATTTTCTTAGGATATAGACCCTTTCCACGGTGTATAAGTAAAAAAAAGGCAAATTAACTAGTATGTCAATCTTAGTCACATCACGTCATTATCAAGTTTAAAAGAGAAAAATATAATAATAAATTTAGTAATTCGATAAGATAATGCTTTATCATTTTAATATTTTTTATCAAGAGAATATACCAAACCTTATGAAATTCTTAATACCAAATAATACATTTTAAATAGATCCGAAGCTGTATAAGGATATGAAATGAAATGTGCACAGATTTGTTTTTGACGCTACTTGAAATCATATTTGTGAAGTAAGAATAGAGTTTAGACCAATTTTTATAAAGTCTCTTTATGAAGAAACGACGTTCTGATACATTTTATTAATACAGGCTGATTAATGAGGATATGCAATATATTTCTTTGAAAATTTAACTATTAAAATAATACTAGCGTGACCCGTGCAAAGTCTTCGCATTATTTATTCCATTATGAAGCTCAGATGATAGATCAAACAAATATTTTACTAAAATTGACATATAGAGGCGCAAGTATCAAAAGCATTGAGCTAAAGCGCCACTTTATTTATACGTGAGTGGATTTGAAATTAAACAAAAATTTTACCGACCGTCAATCATATTGACGTTGAGCCGTTAGATGGCAGCATTGCTGTTTTGTGTATATAATTTTAATAATTAATTAATTTGCAAAAACAATAGCAATAATAAATTTTTTAGTTGTGGATGCCGGTAGAGCAAGCAATTATCTATAAAATGATATATAATTTATGTGGATTAGTTGTGAGGTTTTTTCTAAAAAGGGAGTGTAACATCTTAACCTTAGCGTATTAATATATATGATGATGATACTAACATTTCAGCAAGTATCATTGTTGCAAGAAAATTACTGTTACATGTTTAACCGAAATAACCGGAAATTATCGATCAAATATTTTTTCATTAAAGAAATTTTACCACATTATGCGCACGGCGCAACGCGGACCACTAATAATAATCGATCTGACAATAGTTGAAGAAAACAGAACATATTATAATTGACACTTTAACGCACATTTCCAGCAATAGCAAGTCGTACAAAAATCGGAGCAACTCCAGCCGACCGTCCTCGGTCCAAACCTTACAAGTGAAAACACACTAATGTAAAAAGGATAAAATTTACGACATAATACGCGCTGATAGAGACGAGAGTAGAGAATACGATCCCGGTACCCTGGTCTTATTTCAGTCACGATTATTATTTTTCAATACCGGGATTTTCGGGATAGAAAAAAGGTTTAAAATGTTAAAAATTAAACCCATCATCTATTTCATATTTTTTTAGAAATTATAAACGAATAAGTTACCAATATACCTTTCTTCGTAAACGCAATTTTAGGATGTCAGCCATCTTGTTTTGACAGCTGATTACAGTACATTTTGCCGGTGAACTGAGAGGATTGTGTGTGCAGTGTGGATGTGCGCTTTATTATTATGTAAGTAGTGTTTTTGTTACTTATTAGCTGTTTCACTTGTTTATTTTCATAATTTACATAAACTAACGATTACGTCATAATATTTGAAACTCAATTTGCGGTTGCTTATAGAATAGAGGGTTATATTTTTATTGTTGTAATGCAGTTTTTTTCTCTTTTAAATCACCACAATGTCACTTTCTAAAGAGAGTGTGTATATTAAATATAAGAAAAATGGAGATCTATAATCAATATGTAGTCATTTTCTTGTCGCCAAAGATGGTTATACAGTGCAATGTAAACAATATCCGGCATTACTGAAGATTTTAGAAGGATCGAAATAGGGAATGCACACTCATCTATCATCAAAACATAATATCAAAGTAACAAGGCCATCTTGCTCATCTGACCAATGCCATGAAGAGCAACCATCAAATCAAAAACAAAATTCTGTAGCGAACTTTTTCGTTAAAACTGAAACTTTGGATGACCTTTTAGCTCGAATGACAGCCATATACGGCTTTCCTTTTAGCGTGTTTGTGATGTCAAAAGATTTGGAGGTGTTGTTATTGTCGAAAAGTTATACAGATTTGCCAAAATCTGCATCAACAGTTTGCAATCGTGCTGTCAATTACGGTCAGACAATAAAAAAAAAAAGAAATCAAGGCTGAAATTAAAGCTTTAAAAAAAGGCCAAATTTTTAGTTTAAGTTTTGATGAGTAACGATACATGAACGTAAATATCAATTTGCTTAAAAAGTTTTGGAATTTGGGCCTCATTTGCATTGATGTATCCCTGAAGGCTGAAGTTTGTATTTAGATCTTAAAAGAATGACTTGCTCAGTTTGACATTTTTCTTGATACTGATATTGTAGCAATCGTGACTGATAGATCTAATATCATGTTAAAGATTGGAAAGCTCCGCATTCAAGGTTCTACATTCAAAAAAATGCAGAACACCATATTTGCTTTGCTCATGGCATTCATTTGGCAGTGTGCGATTTACTGTACAAAAAAATGTAAAACTTTTGCCGTCGTCATTTGAATCAGAATGGATGGGCCCATTCTGATTCAGATGACGACGGTGAAGATCTAGAATCTGGATTAGTAATTAAAAATAAAAATTCCGTGGATCTGAATAATGACTTGAATATAAGGGAGGTGATAGTTAGGTTAGTAGATAGTTAGCTGAAAATTGATACATTTCTTCAACAATATTACGTTTAGAACATGAAAAAGAGCTTTCTTTACTGCTTGACTGCAAATCAAGGAAGACAGAAATTTTAAAAATTAGTATTCAGAGAGGCCTTCTAGGCTTGAATAATCCATTTCAATTGGAGAAATATGAATGAAACTCATCAATGAGATTACGAAAGTTTTGGCTACATTCAAATTTACTGTGGAAGCGCTTTGTCGTTTGGATGCAAATTTATATACAGCTGATGCTGAAATGAAGTTTCTTTTTAAACAAATAAACAAAAACGACTGAGAGTTGGTTTCTAAATAGGAAACACTTTTAAAAGAGCGTATTAAAGGTCATCGACGAAATGAGCCGTCTGACGTTTTATGCTGTCTCCAAAATCTTCAAAGTGTAAATGTGAACTTGAGCTCAACGATTTACTTTCAAGTCCCAGCGAAATAATAACAAAAAAGAGATTGTTTCGTTAATTGAATCGATGAACAATAATAAAGGCAATCAAGAAAGAGGCCAAAACTGAAATTGAGGCAAAAATTAAGAGTAAACCTGATCTCATTCTTACCCTCAAAGAAAAATTGCAGCAGGAAATAGAATACAGCATGAAGGTACTCTCACTGCTGAATCAAATAAAGAAACATTTCTAACATTGTCAAGCAGGAAATTAATCATTTTGAAGCTTCAGTTTCCACTCGAGTCTACAATCTTGAACGAGCTTATAACTATTTAATGACTATTCTCCCTACGTCTGTCAAGCTCGAAAGAGCTTTCTCATTAGCTGCATATATGTGCAATAAATTGAGAACTTGGCTCGGCGAAACATTGTTGTTTTTAAGGTCATATTTTTGCAACAATTAAGGATTGAAAATTGATTAAAAAAATGTGATGCGTCTTACGTAAAGTTCTTAATTTTTTTTCTTTTGGAGTGATATAATTTTTTTTTAAATAGATTATTCAAAAATGACTACCTTGATAGGTTTGAAGTTCCTATATAGTTTATGCGCAAGTTGATTTGAAGTCAAAGTTACTTCTGTTTATTTTTTAACAGTTTACTGTGGTTTTATGAGAATTGAAGTCGGAATATTCTTCAGACTTAATCATTTATGATTTTTAAAAAAAATCGTAATTTTGATTTGTTTGCCGTGTTTTTCATTAAAAATCAAAATCCCGGGATAGCCCCGGAATCCCGAGGTTGTCTTTGTACAGCCCCAAAATCCCGGGGTTGCAAACAAAGTCCGGGGTCAAATTTATCAGACAAGAGGCATTTGATCGGTAGCGCGCGCCTCTTTACGTATACACTGAATAAATGGAATATTTTTCACCGATATTTTACAATAAAATCGGCAGTTTTCGGCTCCTAAGTTACAACATCAAAGCTCAGCTGCCTGCGTTGCGCATTACAATAGTAATACTGTATAAGGTGCTCTATAAAAGGTTTATAGTTACCCAATTCCAAAAACTTATATCACGGGATGAATATTTTTAGGTGGTATATATTGTCATGTCTTACTGAACCGATTTGAAATTTTTATTTTTGACGTAAAGCATTCGTAGGTATTAATTTTGAAAATATACGTAGTAAAAAAATAAATAAAAATTTCTTCGTTATTTAGATGAAAATGTACACGTATTTTATACGAATCGTGTTGAAAATATGTTTTAAAAAATGATTTAAAGGTGTAGATTTCTAATAAACTGAGTGGCAGGCAGATAAAATCTCTGTTTAGTATTCATAGCTGAAAATACTGAGATATTCGTAGTGAAAAAATGTGTATTTAATAATAACTCTATATTAGTGATAAAAAAAGAAATGTCTACAAAATAAGCGTTCATTTTTTTGTCACTGTTAAGATTGACCTTAAGGTCCACATCTCCGCAAAATGTCATGAAATACATAGGTATTCTAAGGTGTCTAGAGGACTCAAATACATTTTTAAAGAATGCCACTCGAAATTTAATTTATATTATGAGATGAAATTATTTGGATCAAAACTTTTTTCCAAAATCTTACATTATGGGATCAAAACTTCGACCAGCCTGTCAAAAATTTAATACTTTATTAATATTTTATTAAAAAAAATTAGCTGCGCACTCTTGACATGTGGCGAGAATACTCATAGAGATATTAAAAAATATATTATTATTAAGAATTAAACCAGGCCCACGGACTGATTTTACACGCATATGTTTAGTTAAGGGACATCGATATTTTCGAAACTGAATTGGTGCGAAACAAACGTAATTAAATAAAAAATCAATAAAAAAAGAAATAAATTTAAGAAATAGCCATTTTTATTTCCATAAATGATTAACTAATAAACAATTAAACTGTTGATTTAAAAAATTATTTGTAAATGTTGTGAAGGGAAAAGTGATATAATAACTCATCTTTCTTAAAAATTAAAAACTTAGCAAAACGATATCCAATTTTTGTGTTATTTTTATCACTTTTTTAAATGTTATTTCATACCTGCACAGAGTAATTAATTATATGCGGTGATCGTCATATATTTGACGCTCATACGAACGGTATTGTTGTTTTTTTTATCTTTATATCACGTAAAGCCATAAAAAGTTACGAAAATAAGAATAAATTAATACATTTCCACACATTTGGAACTTTCTGCAATTACACAATACAATTCCTTACATTTGGAACTTTCTGCTTTAATCAGTTATTAAAATTTGACTACAGTGTCTGAAACTAAAATTATGGTGTCAAAAATATAATTTTGGAAAAACTTAAGTTTGATTTTGTGCCTAAACTTGTATCTGGCATCGGCTAAACCCAATTATTCTTAAAAGGTTAAAGTAAGCAGTATGAAATTATTAAAAAAATATATAATATTAAAAATAAACTAACTTATTAGGACAATATATGTGGTTTTAGATATTTTTCAATTATTTGCACAGTATTTTGTACATTTCCGTATAGAAAAAAAATTAAATCAAATAAAGTATGCAAAAAAAGGACCAAAACCAAGGCGTGACAAAATATTTTATATTTTAACATGCCCATATCCAGTACCTCAAGTGCGACAATTTCCGAAATATTTTCCATAAACTTATATGAAATGTTTTAAAATTTAAATGCAGATCGAAAAAAGTAATCGACCATACTAAAACATTTCCGTAATAGACATTCAGTACCTATGTACTTGAAGAATATCAAGGCCCGAGAGCCTTTGAGCAACACAGCGGGAAAATAAGATTTTCACAAGAAATTATTTAACTTTCTTTTTATTTAAAAAATTTGGGATAACTTTATTTTGTTTACTAGGATGTATATTTAGAATGTCTTTTTTATTTTTTTTGCGACTGAAAAAATATTTATGCGAATAGTCGTTAATTAAAGGAATTTAATTGAGTGAGACTGAAGCACTGATTATAGTAAGCAAACTGATCGTATGATACACTTTTTTTAAGTATGTAATTCCAGAAATAACTCTCTGAAATCACATAATTGAGAAAAATTTGATTTGATTTCGGGTTTTTATGACCAATTTAAACACGTATATGTTTATTCACGCGTATGCACCTGTATGTTTGCAAGCTATATGTGTACAGAGCGCGCGCATGCATTATAATAAGCGATCTTATGTGTATATTACAAAAAATATCTTCATGTATAAATATAAAATGTACTTGTTCATATAAAAAAAAGATATTGGAGTAACCTCAGCAATAAACAGTTTATTTAACACGCCAAACTAAAGCTGTATATATATATATATATATATATATATATATATATTTATATATATATATATATGTATATATATATATATATATATATATATTTATATATATATATATATATGTATATATATATATATATATATATATATATATATATATATATATATATATATATATATATATATTCACCTCTTTCTTATAATGGTACGGTTTATGAAGGGCGTATCAAAATGGTAATAAAGTAGATAAGTAGCTTTGGAACAATAAATAAAAATAAATTGTCCTGTGAAAAACTCTCATATAAATTGTAAATGGCTGTGTCTAGAAATAAAGGAGACTATAAAGAGACGAATAAAAGTGGAAAACCATAGAAAAATAAAATATGCTCGGCGTGCAGGTCGAATGTCAGACGTCAGGATTTCTCGCTTAGTATATGTAAATAATCTACTACCTAGGGAAACTTACTTATTTCACGTATAAAAGATGCGTGTCTTTATATGGGCAAAAAAGTCACTAGTTATAAACAGTATCTGTTTTTTTCATAGGTGAAAGCAATTTTATTAATGTTTGTTCTACTATTTCAAATAGACATTGAAATAATAGAGCTTTGTACCAAAAAAGAAACAAAATGCTTATAAAATGACTAATGTGTCCGTCTATCACATTATTTATCACAGCCTGACTCAAAAATCATGCATCATAACAACTTGAACTTGGGCACGATTACAAAGCAAATTAATTCGCATATATCTGAATATTTCACACTCAAAAATTTCCATATAAATATTTTTGAGTGTAATATAATTCAATAGAATAAGCGAAATATGCATATGCTTTTTAATTTATAATAATATGTCATATGCAATAGCTTTAGAAAAAAAGCTGGGTAGAACTAGTTACTAGAACTCTTTTTGTTAATGAAGACAACACACTTTCAGAGATTACAAAAAAACAAATTTTCAAAAACCTATATCCACAACCCCCCCATATTTACGGAACTACTCAAATTTCGATTATAAAATGAATGGAGTCGCCAAGAGTTTAAAGGAAAGATAAATTTAGCAAAATATACTTAAATTGTGAAAATTAATTAAAATTTTTCTAATCAATTTAGGTGAAGTGCTATGTACCCTTAAATATTTACACATCCTGCATACAAGTGCATACGAAACTCTCATTGTGTGAGTTCTACTCTTCTTTAAAAAGTTATTTATACGAATTTCATACCTTGTCAAATTTCATGAAAGTGAATAATATTTTGTACTTAATCTTGTAATGACAATCGTGTAACAAAAAACTATAGATTAGCGTAAATGTAATAAGATGGGTCTTACAATCCATTAAAGTAAAAGAATTGTGAGAAAATATCTAATATTTTCGAAAATTAGAAATTAAATATTTTTAATAAAACTTATTAAGCACGTGTCGAACTCGTACTATGAGAGTTTTTACACCGTTTAAGGGAACGCAGTATTTTTATAAAAAATTTGTAAATATTAATTTTTAGTAGCATAAGTGTCTACTATTACTACACATCCATATAAACAAACTACAAAGGTTGGATTGATTTCGCTTAGAGTGCGAGATGTCCCGGGTACAAATCCCGGATGAGCCCAATTACATTTTATTAACTCTTTTATTGTTTTAAAATTATAAAACGGTTATAATAAACGAGCTGGTTGAATTTAGTCGAAAAGATCCGACAAGACGCGAAACTGACCAGGGGGAGGTGACCGAATTAGATTGGAAACTGCCGGCAATATACAAAGCTGGTCCAATGATAAAGTTCGCATTGTCATAAGAACATTTTAATTCCCATTATAAAGCGCCATTAAATGTTTCACATAAAAAATGATTTCAAAGTGGGAAACGATTCTCATATATTAAGATTTTATTCTTCAAATGTCAAGAAATGAAATGACTACACTACTTTCTCGTGTTCTTTTTCAGAATTTTTTGTATTAAAAATTTACATTCGTAGTCAATCTATGAGTACTACGCCTGTGTCACTGAGCAACACAGATAATATTACTTACGTATTGCGCCTGATCCACTTACTAAACCAAGTGGCAAGGCTTTCAGACTATACATCGGCCGCGCAGATATAGGTGTTAGGTCCATATCAGGTAAAGAAATAAAATAGCCCTATCACAACTTCGAGAATTACATACATATATTCAGAATAAAAGAATATATACAAGTGGAGATTTATTTAAGCATTTTATATATATAGATGTATATAAATTACTTGTTTTCACATTTTTCTTCACATTTCTGCATCAAAAAAATGTACAAGTTCAGGAAGTGGAATACAAAATATCTCTCTTCTTTCATTAATTAAAATTGTATTAAATTTTACATCGGTGAAACGATGCGATATTCTAAGAACATAAGTCAAAGAAATTACGGAATTAATCAATTTTACAAAATTATTTCTTAATTTTGTATGCATTTCAGATCGAATTTCTGAATTCTTCAATAACTTCTTGAAGCAAACAGCTATACTAAAATGTATTGGGAAATTGATGTACTACTATGATAAAAACATATGCTCAATTAAACAGTTCATTGTTTTAAATTTTTCTCTCGTCTGCGGTTAACAGAACGCTGTTTCGAGGCGCTCTGATCGCTGTTTGACTTTCGTATTTTGCACTTTATAAACTTACCTTGTACTTTTTAACTTTCTACATGACCCTTTTTGCTAAGCACCCACGATTTTGATCATTCTTGCTTATTAGCGCAACTTTTTTTAAATAGTGTTTCATATTTGTTTGTAGCAAAATGTTTACATAGTTAAAATAATCTTTTATAAACGTTTTTAAAAAAAAGTAGTTAAGTACAAGTCGGAATCGTACACGAAGTGGTTTGTACTACCGCCATAGCAATATGTGATATGTAAAATAATTGACTAATTACACACATACATTTGTGGCAGTTAATGATAAAATATTTTAAGTATTTTAAAGTCACCTTAGTAAATATATAATCTTTCATATCTATTAATTTTAAAACTAAGTAACCTTTCCGTAGATAATATTATGGCTCACTCGACATGCGGTCGTCTCGAGCACCGGCTCAGACCCCGCACCGAACAGCGAGCGCCGCCTAGTAATTGCCGCGCCGCTTGGTGTGCCGGCCGCTAATGTTTTGAGTTATAAATTTAGTTCTATGTTTTTTATTATTTGCTGCTTTTAAGAGTGTCCTATAATATATAACGATTATGCACAATCAAATGAAATTACGTGATGTAGTATTATTTCTACTTTATTTAAGTTCTTAACACGACCTAGGTTTCGTTGTATTGCAACACGTTCAGGTGGGTTATTAGCAAAGATCTTTGCTAATAGCCCACCTGAAGATGTCGTAATACAGCAAAACCTAGGTCGGTATAAAGAACTTAAATAAAGTGGAAATAATACTGCATCACTTAGTTTCATTTAATTGTGAATAATAAATTTCTACAAAATTAAAGCCAAATATATTCAACGATTATTCACTAAAATGAAATCAAATTTTATGCCCGTGTGTGACCCAAAAACACCGAAACGTCGAAAAAATATCAAGAACGTCGAAAAAATGCATTTATTTATTATTTTTTGCTTGGGGACTCTCTGCCCTTTTGATCTGAATGATTGAATTTTTTATTTGTCACAGTAGAGACTATAATAACACGCATTTTGTAAAAAAATTCAAGTGTTTACTTTTTACGGTTCAAATGATACAGCCCCGTGACAGATAGACAGACGGACAGCGATGGTTTAGTAATAGGGTCCCGTTGGCACCTTTTAGGTACGACACCCTACGATGAAGTTAAATTACGACTAGACGTAAATTCCTGTATATGGTTCATGAAGTGTAAATGTGCAAAAAATTGGTATATAATTTGCTTAAACCTATAAATTACTATTTTCATTATTTTCAAGTTGCCTGTTTGCAATTTTTAGGCTACAGACTTACTGTACGGGATAAACAGCAGTACAAAAAACCCCGCATTTGATTGTTGTTGGATTGGAGGAATTTACTTGAAGTTGACGATATCTGCCGACGTTGATCGTAAAGTCTGGAAAGAGCTTGCTGGGTCTATTATCAATGGATATAGACCCAGCAAGACCAAACTCTTTTGTCGGATATAAGAATTTTTTAATAATGAAAATATCTCTTTACAACTGAACTGTTGAAACTTGAAATTGAACTTATTTTTGCACTGTAGCACCATCTCTGATGTGCCTCTTTGTGATCCCTTTGTACGACCACCGGTTTTCATGCCAGGGGTTATGAATCCGCGGTCTTACTATCCTCGGTTATGAACGGTCGTCCAGAACACTTATGACTTTATATTTTTTAACGTTTGTCTTTAATGGTAGGTGACTAAAAAAAACCGCTTAACAGAAATAAATTAAAATTAACCATACGAAGTCGAAGGTATTGACTAAATCTAATTCGAAAATGCTCTATTCCCAAAAACATTTTTACTGTGAATGATGAGTAGGCGGTACGATATCTCTTAAACGCTCAACAGTTTTATTCCGGTATACGTGAAGTTTTTGGCATACGTGTTAAGGTAGTCATTTGAGAGTAAGATCCAAAATTATTATAAAATTCTTCTTTTTCAAAATGTCAGCGAAACATTATTACAACAGTTTTGAAAAAGAAAATATTTTTGCGTATTTTATTGCGTTTTTTAAATAAAATGAAGTGTAGTGAAATACCTATTTTTCTTGTGATGTTAATTATATTATTTTTGAAAGTGATTTTTACCAAAACTGAACGGTAAATATATGGTTTTCAAAATTTCAATACAATATTATTTTATATTGATTTAGTTTTTTTTTATACAAATCGCTCGATCCATTGTTCTGAAAAAAATAAGTGTGGTGTAGTGATTACTTTTTCTGTAATGTTAATTGTATAATTTTTTAAAGCAATTTTTACCAAAACTAAAAGTTAAATTTTTTTTCAAAATATTAAAACATGATTTTACATTTACTTAAATTTTAAGACAAATCGCTCGACGCGTTTTTTAAATAAAATGGAAAATATGGCAAAATTACTATTTTTTATGTACCTTTCATGGCGATTTTATAATTTTTAGAACGATTTCTACCAAAACTAAACTCAATTTTTTTTTTCTTTTCGAATTGTCAATATAACATCATTTTACAATGACTGTGTTTTTTAAATAAATCGCGCGACGGGTTTTTATATAAAATGGAAAGTGTGGTGAAATAACTACTTTTTCTGTAATGTTATTTGAACAATTTTTGTGAGCGATTTTTACAAAAACTAAATGGTAAACAGTTTTTAAATTTTATAAATGTTAGATATTTATAATGTAAATAATATACAAACAATTTAGCGAATTTCGTCGAAAATGCGTTTTAAATAACAAATACCTTAATAAATGATAGAATATTTGAAGGTTATATATTTGTGACATTTGTGTTCCTCTTTATACAAACAATATTAAAATGTTGGTATAATAAGGAATGTTAAATAAACTTATAACAATCTAATAGGTTTGATAAGTGTAAAGTTTTATATGTGTTCCCTTTTACGTAATATTATTATCGAATTAACCATACAAAACTTGCAAATAAACACGCGCCGGGCGTGACTTATACTATCAACGCAAAGTACCCATACGTTGTCTGCGCTATACTTATATCGGCTTCATAATTTACATTAGCTTGCACCATTCCGTATCGCAAGCATCCGTATGGCGAGCATCATTCCGTAGGCACGTATATCTTTAACAGTACCTCAAAGAACTTTTAACCTTTAACAGTGTCTCAAAATACTTAATAAAGTCTCCAGTATGTTCATATTAGTTTTTATTTTGTGGTACTTTTGTGTTCGAAACAAATTAAAACTGTCAACCTTTAAGTCCAGTAATGTGGCGGAAATATATTACAAATCTGCCTCACGAATAAATAGTTGTTATTTGTCATGAATGTAGTGGTAAATGTGCATATCATGAAATATTGACAAAAATTGTGTAGCATTTTGTGCCATATGTAACTTCACATTTAACTATTAAAAAAAATCACAAAATATTTTATTAAATTGTCATAAAATTCATGATAAATGAAAAAAATATTCAACTAAACAAGTGAAATTGTCACGAGACTCTGAAAAATTAATTGTAATCACTTGGGTAGACAAGATGTTGACGTATTAATATTATTAAAAAAAAAATAATACGTAAAAAATAAACTCTAACTAAATGAAAACCACAACACAGATATTAAGGCAATAATTAGCCACCATATATTATTTAAATAAATGCTTGAAAGAACTTTGGGAAAATATTTTTGTTTACTAAAATTCATATACGTAATTGTCTTTTCCTTTCTTTGTATTAAAAAAGAGTTAAATTGTTAGGCCTAGCGAATATTTTTATTAAATAAATATGGCAATGTCGATTCCAAAGTTAAAAATTAAAATTTTCTCATTGTATTCCAATAAATCAGGGCCAGCATATCAGAAATAGAACTATTTTCAATTTACTCCCACACCTAAATCCTTATAATATATATGATAACTGGTGGTGGTCACGAACCAGTAAAATGTGAGTACAGGTAGATAATAAATATATAATATGTATATATATATATATATATATATATATATATATATATATATATATATATATATTATAAGCGCGGAAAAACAATCTAATTTACTGCGATTGAATCAAGTCACTTTTGGTGTCTTAATATTATAAGGAGTTTTTTCATTCTTCTTTTGAAAACTGTTTATCAAACTGTAATGAAATATAATATGTGTATTACCGACTTTATAAAGGAAAGGAGGACCAAATTTATGTCCATTACCCAAAAATAGCTTACTGATCATACTACTTAAATATAATTAAATTCTAATAAATATAACCATATAGATCAGGGTTTCCCAACCTTTTTTTTTGTTGAGGCTCCCCGGACTATAAATTATATTTTAATGCCCCACCCTTTACTTTTTCATGCACCCCCTTTGATTTAGTAAATTAAATAAAAATAGTAGCTGAAGTTTGTAAATACACAAACTTACCTTTTAACAGTGAGACACAATAATTTTACACACTCAAACTAATTTCTCAACAAAAAATGTACATTAAAACGTAAAATTTTTCGCAAGTTTGTGGTAATAATAGTGAATATGATATTTAATTTCATTAATTTTATGCATGTAAATTAAATATTACATTGTAATGTTATTTGTTAATGTTGTTTGTATATTTTTTTGTTTTTTCTTTCTAGAATGCAAACGCTTTCCGCCCCCTTGACATCTCTCTATGCCCCCCTTGAGAGGCGCACCCCCTGGTTGGGAACTCCTGATATAGATAATAAAAAACGCCCAATTGCGAATCGGACTCATACACCAACGGTTCAATTTCAGCGCACAATATGAATACAAATTGTTTTATAAACCACTAGATATATTCCATAGTAACACGAGACTTATTAGTAAAATATTTTAAGTTATATGACAGATATTGTAAATTATTTATTATTTTGTTATTAATTAATTTAGAACTTAGAATTAATTAGATTTGCTCTCGATAATACTGTGGTTCGCTCAGACAAGGCGACCTCCGTCCGCGCTGGCGCAGGCCCCACACCGGGAGGCGCGCGCCGCCAACAATAATAAAAAACCCCAAAAATGCATTTATTTAAGATTTCTTGCATGGATCCACCCCCATCCTTTGGGATCTGACCTATCTACTTTTATATTATTTGTAGTAATAGAGGCTATAGTAACATATATTCTGTGAAAATTAAGTATTTGCCTATTACGGGTCAAAAGATACAGATACGGCGGAGGGTTAGCAATTGGGTACTATTGGGCACTTTGGGTACGGAAACCTAAAAATAAGCTGAGTGTGTCGGAATACGCATAAAATAATTTTCCACTATTGTCTATTGTCTTTCCGCGTACCTATTGAAATTGCTGAAGCAAGTTAAAGGCGATATTTTCAATTGAAAAGGCAATTAAATATTATCATGTAAATTTTTTTCCGATTTTTTAAACTCATTGAAAATTTAGTTGTGACGTACATAGCACCTCATTTTGGGTCTTGATATTTTGCAAAGGAGCAAAATTTCTACTTATTTTACATGTAAGCGGAGGCATATGAACTTTTTAATCATTTTACTACATACGATTGTGATTTTGTATGCATGAGTTGCATGAAATTTTTTAATACGAATACAAAATTTTATGCAATTATGTCCAAAAGCATAGGAAATGTTAAAGTGTGACGGACGGATGGGTGGATGTAATGAAAATACAAGGGTCACCTTGAAAAAACTACCAAATTCGTCAATATTTTTACTTACATCTGAACGGAGATGTTACATATATTCAATCTAAGAGATTATGTCCGTGTACGTAACCACTGTTTGTACAGATTTTTCATTTGCAAACTGGTAATATAAAGGTGCAACCTATGGTCAAAATCGGTGTATTACGGCGGCTTCCAGTTAGTAAAATAAACTCAGCCACTTTCCCTTCAGACTTCGAGTTTGAGTTCAAAAGTTCCATTTTATCTTCCAGTTTTCCCATCTGCCAAGCTGGAGAGCTAATGATGTCCAAAGCAATACCTCATTAATCTAAAAAACTTTAGTAATTAGAGCCTAAGTTTTTACGTCAAAATGTGCTGTTTTATTGAATATTTCTCACTCTTGTAAAATTGAAGATCTGGTGTTAAGAAGAATAGTACCTACCTCCCATGAATCAAGGAAACAAAAATAGGTCGACTTCAATTTTACTTTGAATTATTCATTATAATTATGTAATTATCATACCTCTAAATCTGAAAATGGAGTAATAAACAGGTAGTTAATACAATAGTAGGTCCGCTGCAATTAAGAATCTATAAAGCTGATTTCCTGTAAGATACATATCAGTACTTTATCCAAGGATTTCACTCTATTTGGGAATTGCACATGCTTTACCTTTGGCAAACATTTTATTTTCTAATACGAGATAGAATTAATCAATGCAACAAATAACAAAGTCACCAATCGAATGGGAAAATACTGCTTTTCAACAATATCTGCTAATAATGGCTACTTAGTGAACTATAGTATTATATCAATGCAATGACCACCACATATCACCATCACCACAACACCACACATCACCACCACACATCATCACACCATCACCACAAATCGCATTAAAAATATCGGAAAACGGTATTCAAACCAAGATATTACATTAAGATACGAATTGGCAATAACTGCATAGATTTTTACGTATTCTTCGAAAAAAAATCCATCGAAACGCAATTAAGAACGTTCAACTCGAGAATCGTATGTTGGGAATACGGTAGGGATGATCTTTTAGGTATCAGGTGGATTAACTAGAGTTTAGACCTCGGAAAAAAATCGTGTGATAAAATATACAAATGTGTTCTTCTAAAATGGGTGAAAAATAAGTCTTATTAAAAAGTGCTATCCTTGAATAATTCCTCACGTAATTTCTATTCATAAAATGTAAGTAAGAAGTAATCTGTAACAAGTTTTCACTGCAATACTTTATTGTTCACGATATCAATGAAAGACGTTTAGTTTTAAAATAAGTAAATAAGTATGTACTAAATATTAAATATTATCAACTAAATTTATATCAAATATTTACTGCCGTCATGAGTAAAATATCTATTTCAGAATCGACACCCTAAACAGACTAAAGTCCATTGACAGGGAAGCTATCTTTCGTGAGCGTGGCTCAAACTTTGCTTCTTTTGCAGATGCTTAATTTCTCTGTAACCGTTTGGAGATGTCAGGGCTTGAATAGACTTCAGAACTCTCCAGTATATGCAGAACAAATACACTGTACGAATTAATAAGTTTTCGCTTGATTAATGAAGTTACAGGTGCAGTTATCGGATTAATCAAAAAAATATTTATTTGATGTCGTTTCTTTATATTCTGACAGAGGTGCCTCCCCAGTACCTTTCAAGATTTTATATTTGTTCATTCTTTGTGGTTTTCTTGTTTAATTTTAAATTTTTGAAAATTTATATGAAGTTAAATCTTGTTTTTTCATCTATATATTTTCCGTTGTATTTTTCTAAACTACCAGCATAAATATCCTTATAGCACTTATATTATCACATTCTCTACGCAAAGACGTTTAATATGACCCACTTTTTTCAAATGTTTAACGTACATACTTAAGGTATACCTTTATTATTCAAATAGTATTTTCAAAACCTGGCATTATCCTCTTCAATTGCTTACTGATTATGATATTTTATAAATTATCTTCTAGCATTATCAAATAGTACAGCTTTATTTTACAAGGAACGAACACTCCATTAAAATAACGAATACAAGTAGGCAAAAATTGAAAAAAAAAATGTTTAAGCAATATTAAGACGAAACCGTAGAACCGTGATGTACCGTGAATAGAAAAGTGCAAAATATTTCAGAGCATTATAAATGGTATGTAACCACGCAGTATTGCCTTGTGTAATATGTACACGTATTACACAGTACGTATATATGTTTACAGTGAAACAATGGTAACATTAATGTATTATACTCACTTAATTCACTGTGAAAAATTTCACATTAATTTTATAAGAAGTTTTACTTGCATAAAAACATTTTGACGTGATTTTCGACTTTAATATCAAAGTTCTAGAAATTCATCCATAAATTTTATTCCCACAAAATAATACTGTATACTTAATCTTTTAGTCGACAATAAGTTTAACGTTGAAGAATATTTTCCATTTTTGCATTCGAGCATGGCAAAAAGAATTCGCTTTTATTTGATGTAAAGCAAAATTATTGGCCATAATAGTATTGTGCGCAAAACAATTGGTATGGAGTGTTTGAGTAAATTTGGGAGATGAATATTCTTTTTAACACAAGGCTTCTTTATAACAAAAATTTTTTTTTGAGTTCGATTATTCCAACCAATTTGAAAAAAATTACGTTTGTGTGACGCCTACTTTTTTCAACTTTTAAGTATTTATAACTAATAGTAATTTTTTAGGCTTTATATAGTAAAATTCTTATTACTTTATCTTAGGATTTAGTTATTCAAAAAGGCATAAGTGAAAGAAATGAAAAAAACTATTAATTTAACTAAAAACCTTCAATCTCTCTGAAATCTGGCTCAAAATTTGCGCCAGTTTTATCGCTCGAAGCAATGTCAAATAGAGAAAGCTTAATTGGGTTAATTTTGTAAGCGAGTTGAACATTAAAATTATTCCTAGAATGCGTATCACAGTGTAATAATCCAGGCCATAAAAAGGTTAAAAGCGAGATTTAACAACCCGTAAAGGTATTCATTAAATAAATTAGGTAGAAACCTAAGTTCATCCGGACGATTTGTGGCGAGCAGTTGGCCAACAGTGAGCACCAGAAAAGTGTGTGTCGCCAGTCGATGAGACGATAAAAAAATAAAAATTATTTGTTACATTAATGAATTTAGAACTAAGGATGTTATAGATTGGAACAATTATGAATGCTTACAATAGTCACGATTATCAATATACATAATTCATTCAAATTCATAAACAAGAAAAAAACAAACTCAAACTTCATTTAAATCTGTAAAAAATGTGTTGAGTTTTAAAGATATTAAATTAAGACTATATCAAAATAACTATAACGATACAAAAAATAAAGTTTATTAATATATCAAGTAAAGGTGATAATTAAATTGTGCCAATTTAGAAAATCATTATCATATTTGTCCATTTGATTCGTTTTCAGCTTCTTATCAACACTTTGTTCCTTGGAGAATTCTCTCGTTCAGAGTTACCTTCTAAACCTGACCACTGAGAAACAATTTTTCCCACTTGCCATATGTACTGTACATTTAAGGGCGTGCTTATTTATATTTTAATCTTTGAAAACATTGCTATGGGCCTGGAACTGGCATTTTCATATCTTTATTTTCACATTTGTCGCATGGTTTAATATTTGATTTTTTTTCCATGGTGTACTGGCATATAGACAATTTGTTATTTGTAATTTACTGTACGTTGAAATGTACATACACATATTTATTAAAATAAACCCGTAACCTTTTTGATTAATAATTAATTCAACTTTAATATATTTTGCCGATTTAATTATTTCAAGTCAGACCAATTTTGCTTTGAATGAATTTATTTCATTTTTCGTTTTAATATCTTATGAAAATTATGCTTTAAAGATCGCTAAGTTATTTAATGTCCTAGAACCCAAATTACAGTTATTAACTATGTGTAGCGATCTACAAAGTAGGCTCCATTCTTGTAAGTGTAATAGTGAGGGTTTAAGCAGAACTTTTTTCTCAGCATTTTTTGGTCTATATGCATACGAAATACGTTATTCAATTGACATCCTTTTTTTAAGTCATTCCTTTTTGTAAATAATGAAAACTAAATATTCATTCAACAAAAAAGAAAACCAACTTTGAACCAACGATTAAGATAAATATATTCAAGAAACGTAATTGTATGTAATATATTGAAAGGCTCTTAGGAGTAATCAGGTAAATAACGGAAAACCAAACAATTCCGTAAGTAATGGAGCAAAACTACATAACTCTACGGTTAACATTGTGTTCTCTACCAATTTCTCTTGAGACATTTCTTTCGATCATAATTAAGACATTTTTGGGCATCGGTATTATCCAATACGAATTTTTCGTAAAATATTTTTTGTATCGATATTATCTTTCAGAAGCCATGCACAATTTGGAAGTATTATCTTTATTTTTTAAATGTTCCATTAACAAGTTTTTTCAATATAACTTAACTTGAATATAAAACGAGAGCGGTTTACACATCGTTAATGTGTTTGTTTTTCTACCTTTTTTTATTTTTCAGGCATTTTAACTCTGAAATATTCATTTTGTTAGTCCAAAACTACACAATGAACCCGGTCTATTAGATAGGTGTCTCGTTTGCAATCTAAATTTCACTTCAGGATAATTTTTAGAATATTCATCATTATGTTTGCATCATTTTTGATTTGCTGCAAAAGGAAAATCGATATATTTAGGACCTCATGGACGTTGTCATTTTATTTTGAAAAAATGTATTTCTCCATGATAAACTTCAGTATACAATTATTACCTTGGAATGATTTGCACGTTGGTTGCATTCGTTGCTTAGATATTTAGCAGCTTGTAATATTTTTAAAGCCCATATATAAGTTTGCGTAATTCCCTTCTAAAAATTTCTCGTTTTCTTTGAAGAACTGCTAGTTACGTGTTGCAATGCATCGACATTCATCTACATTTGTTTACTTATTCAAAATTATAATTAATATTTATATATAATCTAATACTGAACACTGTCTAGTATTTACGGAGCCTCATAATATAAATTCCATTTTTAAAAATATGTTTCCATAATTCTTAAATGCGTAATTTTTTTAACCTCGATTAATATCGATGAAGTCCTAATTGTTGCGTTGTAGCATATATGTATATATACATTTACATATTATGTATGTATATATTATGTATGTATATATATATATATATTTACATATGTATATATATATATATATATTTATATATATATATATATATATATATATATATATATATATATATACATATATATCATATAATAACATGCATTAGTAGTTCGAGAAGTCATTACATGCCACTTGATAAAAAAGTCGAAAGAAGGGTAATGAATGTGAGGTCCAGACTCAAAGAAACTTATTAAAAATAATACTTTTATTTTTTGCTTTTTTTTAAATGCGTTTTTAAATTCATTCAAGGTTTAGTCCACAAAAATGTCAAGTGCTTCTAATATGGTTTAAATCCGTATAGTCAAGAATGATGACGAGAGAATAAAGTCGAAGCTAGTTTCAAATATATAGAATCAAATATTATGTTTAATTTTAGTTATAATCAAAGTAAAGATAAATAACTTTCTTCACTGAATACACTCTCTAAATTGGTTTCTCATTTAAGGTTTATCATCATTTAATTTAATGTTTTACCGTAAGTTGTACTTCACATTGTGTATAATACTAAGCAAAGTGGCCGAAAATTTTTCTATTATATAATTTTAGTATAAAACAATGACAATCTCTTGGATTTAGTCATCTATTATACAAATAAAACCAATATTTTTCAAAAAAGGTAATAATTTCCCTATTTTATTGTTAAGTGAAGTCAATTAATCATACATAATAATTATGCCCAGCGCTATTAACAATATGAGAGTATTTTAATAAACCAATTTTAGATCTGGGATTTGAATAAAAAAATGGCAACAAATGAAAACTGCATCAAAAGTATATCGGAACTTTTTTCTTTCCGTCATGATGAGTTATCGCGATTCTTAATGGAGTGATTGCGATAATAATGTGATACTATCAGGCGCTGATGTAACCCGCCTCGTTATATCTCGTGATATTTCTCTGCTTACTATTAGTTCGGTGTATTCGTGCAAGGTGGGTTACCCACAGCAAATTCGATTTGTTTGGTTCATTGAATGAGATCCATGGGATTGCCCGTGGGCTTTGGTGGTCTTTATAGCACCCTGTAGCACTAGATGTTGTATGGAGAATTCGTTTTGCCATAAGATACAACCAAAGAATTTGAGGATTCAAAATTGTATCGCGTTCAATAGACGCTTGTTGATGGGGAGTTCCGGGAATATGAAGATATTAGATCTAAATTTGATCCAACATATTGCAAGTAGTCTTTTCTATCACCACATCTCTACGGCATCTATCTATTTCTTCTCAATTTCTCAAAGTATGTCTGCCTGTAAGGCATGCAAACTATGGGGAAAACAAAAACTTTTATCAAAGATATCAAAACTAAGTATTAAACTATTCACTATATTTTTATACGACGGAATTTGCTCATGTCCTTTCCGAATTTAATGAAGTTAAATTGTGACAAATTATGTGTGTGCCCTGTGACAAATTATTTAATTTACCCCAAAGAAGAATGTTTATTTAATACGTAAAAATACCAAATATATACAAAGATAATTTTGATGAATTTATTGAAACAATTCACTATACCCAATTTTATCATTTTACCAATTCTTACAATATTATCAACAAAAAGTGCGGTCAAATTTATGAAATGTAGGCGGGTACGTGAATAGTCATCGCAAATCTCACTTGAAAAGCTAACTTTAACTTAAAACCGAGCACATAAATAGTACTTTGGAAAATATTAAAGTTACAATGGTTTCAAAAGATGAAAAATTCTGGACAAAACTTTCAGGTCTATAAGTTTGGGCCTTTGGAAAATAATATTATCTTATGATTATTTTTAAACGAATTATTTTGCGAGCCAGAAACTCGACTTTAGTTCAAAATTGTTTGACCTACTTTTCCAACGGTAGTTTTAGGAGAAGTTTTTTTGTTTCCATTTTACATATATTTCATGAATACTTGGCCAGATACTAAAATTTTTAGGATAAGTGATTTCTTCTTCACTTAAAAGCTTGCAAGTTCAAAAAATAATGGTTGAAAGTTCGGTAATGGTGAAATCACAGTTAAAATGAATATAAATGTTAAATATTGGTTTGTTCACTTTTATATTTATGATATTATATTTATGATGCCAATATTCCTATTAAGAATCTTTCGGGCTAAAAAATTAATTGAACTTAACTTTAGAACCAATTTATAATAAAGTTTCAGTATACTTAATATCCGTACATTTGTATTGAACACTAATGACAATCCAGATTATTTTTAAGATGACTAAGAGGTGATTGTTTCATAAACAGAACAAACATTATTAAAAGTCGACATCGCAAAATCTAGTGGGCTAAAATAAAATTTAATTGAGTTTCTGAATCGAGCCATTAATATACAAGAAAAATCAAATTTTGCGAACCAATAAATGTTCATCGCATTAATTATATTCAAATATCTAAGCCAAGTAAATTTTTAAATGAAACATGCATAAAAAGTGGACGTTTTGTTGGCTACATATTCATTGTGTAGCTTATAATGCATTGTTACAATGTTTTAGTGGTCATGTATTTATTGTAACTTCTTGTACTATCTATCGCGATAGCAAATAATACTATCGAGCTTTGCAAAGGAACATGGAATAGTGAACGAGCAGAACTTGTTCATGATCTTCTCTACTACTGCTACATGAATTTCAGGTTCCACAAGAGAGAAAAAAACATATTGAAGTTGGAGAAACTACTGCGGGAAATTCCCTATCAGCCACAAAATTTTTTGAAACTTGTCCTTATAACTTTCTACACTTTTTGTAGTTTATACAATTTATTCCGGGCTGAAAAATTTAGGTCCAAAAGATATTCCAATCAACCAGTTCTGAATCAAACAATTCTAATCAAATACTTGTATAGAATTTAACGTTTAGCAGCAGCCTAGATCAACTACCATAAAAATAGTAAATATGTATCGACAATGAGAGGCTAAATTTTAATTGACAACAACAAAGCTATTTACAAAAAGTATTTACTTTTACTTTCAAACACTTTACACAAAAACTACTTCGTATATTACTGGTACCAAAATTCAGCCATTGTCAATAAGAAGTATTTTGATCGATACGAGTCCATGTCGCGTAAATGATTATATAAATTATCAGCACAATTTCTAGGAAAATTTAAATGTTTCTGTATATGACATTACTATTCATTTAAATTATATCCTTTATCGTAGGTACAATTTGATTTGGTAATTTTTTTGGGTAATATTATTATTTATCAAAATCTTTTCACCACAAAGCTTTAAAATATGTTAAACCCTTGTAGAGGAACGTAAACCGTTAGATGGGCTAATAAGAAATGAGCGGTCATTAATATTATAATTTTGTGTTATTTTTCAATTTGAAATAAATAATCATCGATATAATAACCACCATCATTTTGTACTACATGTCTCCAACGCAACTACTTCTATCTCCAATCACTATTATTTGTATCGTAAAACTTCTATCACAAAATTTTATTTCGCGTCTCAGTTTCCATAAAATTTTCACAAAAGTATCTCTTATATTTTCTACTGAATGTGCTTGTCATTTAGTATCATTTTTTTACATGTTCTGATAGTATATTTTCCAGCTAAATAAGCTCACCTCTTTATTTTGAAACTTAGTAGTAACGAAGGTGAGTATTTTAATTGCACACACATAGTTTTACATGAATTTTTTTCAACTTTTGCCGTACATTCATTAATATTTACACTTTTGAATAGATTTTAAGCTATGGAACGAAAAATAATCTTGTGTATAACAGTTGTATATCGCAAAATTATAATATAAAATAACATTTCCATTTATCGAATATTGTATAAGGTTATTTTAGTTACGATGAAATTTTATAAACAAGAAATAAGAACATGATTCATATATCCTTTTATGTTCCTAAAATCCAATCTTCTTCTAAATCCGATCTTTATTTCCTGCAGTTAGTGGTTTATTTTCTTTATGATCCAACATTCTTTTTGCCTAAGTCAATTTAACCTAAGGCTATTGAAAGTCTTTGAAATCATGATTACTAACCCAACAGTTACAATACTCACTCACGTTGTTTTTTTGAATAGAATTAAAATGAACAAAGTTCTTTCACATTAAAAATTGAAACAATTTGTATTTAATACATGAGAATGTTATTTATTAACTTATTATATATTTTAGTTCAATATATAATCGTCCAAATTATAAACATAAATTTAACATAACAAGAGGTAAAGTAACTTCAGCCCTCAATTTTCATTTGAAATACAGGTTTCTGGAAATTTCAAATAAAAGAGGCATGCACACATGGAACAGGAATGCAATTATATCATTATAAATTTTAGTTTCTAGCATCATTTGATTCTAATATTTCTTAAAATAATTCCATTTAGTTGGTTTATATTTCAAATAAATTTTATGGCAGTTTATCGAAAGAGAAATAATTTAACAATTAAAACAAAAATGTTGGTTAGATTCAAAATTGGCTTTGAAAATTTTTTTATAATCATATATTTTATAAGGTACGCTTTGAATACAAATTGTCAACTTATTAACGATACTGGAATTTGAAAAAAGTTTTCTTGCAGTTTTTAAAATGTATTTTTCCAGGAAGTTGAAGGATTTTACATAATAAATATGTCAAAGAATTTTATGACAAAACCACTCTTAAATTTTGAAATTTTTATGAATTTATCCAAGAATTTGTTGAGCTTTTTACACTCACCAAAAAATATTTGAACTTCAGAATCATGAGAGGAATCCTCTAAAAATATGTATTAAGGAAAATACAACCTGTGTAGATTCATTGCAACCTGGGGAAAATTGTAAGTCAGCACGTAAATTGCATTAATAATTTTTGCGTGAATGCCTAAAAATAAAAAAGAAACGAATGAGATTTTCACCTTTATAATAATATTAGGCTACAGCACGAGTATTTTTACATTAGTAATATTCACTGCCTTAATTACAAACGTGTATTTTTTTTACCAATCGGAAGAAAACTCTTCCTGAGGCACCTGAAGAGGTAAAAAATTAACATCTAATTGCAGCATTGCTATGTATTATTGAACATTATTCAATTGTCTGTGTTATGTTAAATTATTATATAACATTAAGCAATCAAAATAGTCTAAAAATATAACAGTTTATTAGACAGAGAGTGCGATTTCAAAGATATGATACAAAAAGCATTGAAAATTATTATTCCAACACAGTAATGAATACCACGTAACTATTCAGATAGATATAACTATATGCATAGAAATAAAATGTGAAGAATATGAATGTTGATTTGAAGTTGAAAGGATTTCGAAATAATTTCAGTTAAATAATTTCAGCAAAGACTAATTTCAAAAACTACCATTGACCTACTTGGATATATTCAATAAAATTTTAGTCATTTAATAGACTTATTTCTCCTGTAGAAGAAAATAGAACCACTAGAAACGAGTTGTGAAAATCAGCAGAGCAAAATATTGCTGCATATCTTATATACAACCAAAAATGCACAGAATTTTAGAGATTTGGTAAGACTGAAAAGCTTATATTTTATAGCTTATATTTGAATTAACTTAATTTAGAAGTACAGTCGATTTTGACAACAATTTGGTGAAATGTAAATCATCGTCGGGAGAAGAAGATGACGTGTCAAGTTTTTGTTCGTAGTCACAAAAGTGGCATTATTAGATACTAATCAAAATTACCTTATTAGATTTTCGTAAAATATTGTAGTTCACACTTCTCATCATAAAATAAGCTGTTTAAATAATAAATTTTAAAGCGTGACTTAAAAGCAATGTATGCAAGCATTTCATAAATTAAATAACTATTTGTTTGACGAATGAATGTTACCACGATATTTTGAGATGTAAAATTTCTATGAATAAAAATCTCCCTGGATATATTAACTTAATGTGATCAATGCTTCGAGCAAAAATGTTAAGTATACTGCTGACTATTTCTAACTTCTTCAGTCTCAGGGAATGATTACCAATTATTGTAATTATATACAAAATATTTCCTTTAAGTAAGGAAGATATTAACTCCAGAAAATGTGAAAATTTCAAAATCGAACACAAATATGTGAACTAAAATTACAATTCGTGCTATTTACGGACACTAATGAGAAATTTGAAAAGAAAATCGTATTAATAAGATTAGAGAAAACGATATTCGACTTTTGCTTTGCATAGAGAAGTTTGCAAGATTTATTAATTTAGATTAAGAATAAATCTGTCGAGTTCAGGAAATGCTGGTTCCACTGGAGCTCCCGCATTTAGGTTTTTATAAATGTTTGAAAATTTTAAGGTAAATGATATTTCTAATATACTATTTTATATATCATGCACACTTTCGAGGTTTGATGGCAGAAGTAATTATAACTCGAATAATTTTACAAGTAACTAACTTTTATTATAACCCCTAGAAATAAAAAAATCTCTCTAAAATTATGTCAAAAATCAGTTTAACTACGAATATATTAACATTTTGAAATATTACTTGCGTCTCCATCCATGTATATATATATACACGTATTAGAATATACACGCTTCTGGTGTAAATATCGACTGATTTTGGTATTAATTTCCTCCATTTATTGGTTATTTACCAGAATAGAAAGTTATGGATTTTCACAATGATTCGTCAAACGGTTCAGTTTTTATAAATAATTTTCTACCAAAACTGATTTTACACGTGATGGTCTACCGCCGGCGGTCTTTTTTTAATCTATTTGGGCCCGTTTGGATATATTGAAAGAAGTGACAAATAAAGAATTAAACTAAATACTTCTGGTAGGGCTTTAAAAGACTTTCACAAGACTTCTTCTATTATATCCACTACCAATATTACCAATATTACTATACCTATAACTCACCTGTATCAGCATTGTATGTAACCCAACTCTATTTACCCATAAAATTTTATAACGATCAGTTTTAAACTGAAACTATAATGCTGTCATTTGTTAAAAATAGTGTAATTTGAAAAATCCTAATTGAAAATGCGCTTGAAAATGCGGAATATTATCTTAACCCGAAAATGTTAAATTATTCTCGAGATGAACATTTTATTGTTAAACGTCGATAATTCTATCGCAGTCTTCTCATTTGCTTGTGTAGGAAAAGATTACAGCGCTCAGTTGTAATTCATTCGATTGCTATTGGACGAGATCGCTGCTATGGGGTCAAATTTAGATATGACGAAGTGAAATTGGTGAATATCAGATAAACTTAATGTTTTACCATAAATTACAGATTTTAAAAGGTATTTTGACTTATCAACAGCAAAGACAATACATCAAAAATGCATTCAATTCTTACTGAATACCTCATACATCATATCATCTCTTACTGAATACATTAGAGTATTAAAATATATATATTACGAAGCCTACATATGAAATAAATTTCACCAAAAAATATCGTATAATAAACAATTCAACAACGGTGAAAGAATATCTTGCATGCACAAGGCGTATATGGGGTGTGAACATGCGCATCTTGGTGTAGTGAAATTGAATATTTTATTGAATTATTTTAATGTCGAATTGTGAATGAATATGGATCTCATATATAAAAAAGAAAACGTATTTCAATGTTTTTATAACTTAGGGTTAAATTTTGAAACAACTGCTACACTTTTTACGAAACTTTAAATTGTTATGCCCTTAGTTCTTTAGAATGATTATATTTGTCATCACGGTTTATTTAAAAATAAACGAGCTGGGGATCAATGTAAAAAAAATTGGGAAAACTGTTTTTTTGGAATATTGAATAAATCGTAAAACACGCAAAAAACAAAGAGCAAAAATAATTTTATTAAAAAGCTATTTCTAATTAGCTGGTTAAGTAACTAACGATGACTACAAAACTTTGCTGAAGTAACGCTGGTTAGAAATATGAAAGTAGGAATATCAAGTTCATTTTTAAACATAAGAGCTTTTTGCAATAGTATTTTGTATTAGGCAGGTCGTTGGAAAATAAGGGCAACTATATGTAAAATATTCCCAGCGGGAAATACCAAATTAATAAACATATAAGATGCTCGTTATAATAATAACGTGTATTATTTCTGCGAATAAAATAAACCAATGAATACATATAACTCTCATAAATAAAATTCAATCCAAAGTAGTAATTTCTAAACATGTCAATTTACACCATGTAAAATAATATGACTTTATTGCAATTATTAAAAAAAAAGCTGTCAAATTGGCTGCTTTTCAATTATTTTATAATGTTCCGTGAACTTTGGTAGGTGAAAAGAATTTTTTTTTTTAAATTCAAACAAATTTTCCAAAAAAAAACGATTAAAATCATATGAATTCAAATTACGTACGAAAATTAGAAAAAAAAATCCATAAAAATTCGCGCACGGATAAAAAATTGGCGCAGTGAAACTAATTATATTTTTAATTTTACACCCTTATTTGATGAATTTAGTATATAATTCTAAAAAAACCTATGAAATTTTCGTGAAAACAAAATGATAAATTATTCAAGAAAAGCGCGGAAATTTTCTTATTAAAATTTTAGAGTACCGTTCTCTAAAATCGAGTGAGAAAGTTATTTACACGGTATGAACACATGTACGCGTGCTCGAATACTAGAGACACAAATCGAATTAACCCTCAAATATTAAAAAAAAGTGAATACTCATACCCTGCCAAAAATATATTTTATTTCGGTACAAAATATTATATATTTTATTAAAATTTTCCATGTTATTTCTTTCATTTTCGATACAGACCTCACGAAACCTACTTCACAATTCACCAACACACATATTCTAAATTCAATTATTTATTTCGCTCATGGACTAATATAGAACATATTTTTAATTATTTTATGGCAAAGTACGTAATGTACCAAACCCAGAAAAAAGTTACTTTGTCCATTAACGGACACTGGAACTGCCTAGGGTACAACAAAACACCTTTGAGAAGTTATATGTAGAGATAGAGATTTTTAAAGCGATGGCGTTGTTCAATACAAAATTAACTTCATTAATTTTTACAAATACCTACATATAAATTCAAAACGTCAGTTTATATAGTTTAAAGATGAAAATTTCTCCCATGGTGGCAATAATATAAATTTTATCATTAATAAAGGCTCCAATTTCGATAAAAATGTGAAATCGATTCCCTAGGTAGTTTGAATTACTCCGTTTTTCTTTGAATTTTGCATATCTAAAACGTAACACCTGTTAAGTTGAGATTGAGTTTTTATTAATTGACAATGAATTGGCCTCCCGCTTCCTTAAACAAATACGTTGGCTCTGTTAAAGGAAGTCAATTTGGGACCCTATTTTTATAACGAATTTATATGTTTCCATCATACTATCCTAATTAGAAAGTTAAGCACATCGGTAATATCTGGAAACATCAATACTGAAAGCAAACCAAAAACATTTTTTGTTCGTACACTTTATCATTTTTTTTTCATTAAAAATAGTATGGGTTATCAAAAACTAGGAAGTTCATCTTAACGATTAGCGCTTATTATGAGTTGTTTTTAACGTATCAACAATGTTATGGGAGTTTCGTATATAGAAAATGACCAGTAGACGTCTTTTACAATTTTAAGTCACAATATGGGATCAAAAATTCGACTTTGTCAAAAATTTAATACTTAAAATTAATATTTGAAAAAAAAATTAGCCGCGCACTCTTGATATGTGGCCAGAATAGGTACCCATAGAGATATTCAAAAAAAGTATTAATTCTAAGAATTAAAAGAGGTTCACGGACTGACTTTAAACGCATGTGGTTTAGGTAAGGGAAGCCGACGTTTTTGAAACGGAATTGGTGCGAAATAATCATAATTAAATGAAAAATTATTAAAAATGGAAAGGAAATTAAGAGATAAAAATTTTTATTTACTAATAAAAAATTATATTGATAATTAAAAATTTGTTTGCAAATATTGTGAAGCGTCATAATAACTGATCTTTCTTAAAAATTAAAAATTTCATTTAAGAAATATCCAATTTTTATAATGTTTTTAACATTTTTTGAATTTTTTTTCCATACCGGCACAGGGTAATTAACTATAAACGGTGATCGTCATACATTAGACGCTCATACGAAAGGTATTATTGTTGTTTTATCTTTATGTCAGGAACATATTTATCACATAAATCCATAGAAGGTTGCGAAAAAAGAATAGATGAATATTCTAATAAATTTTAAAAATACTACCCTTAGAAATCGAAATCGTAGGAGAGAAAAATGCAAAAAGATAGGTGTTTAAGAAAAATCATATTTTCCAGTTTCTAACCGTTATACAGAAATATAATATTACTTTAAAGAAATGCAAATTGTATTCTTATTACATACCCAAAATATATCTGGAATTCTTTACACCCTATAATTTGGAATCTTCCACCTTAATCAGCTATTTTAATTCGACTAAAGGGTCTGAAATTATAACTACATTGAAATTTTAATTATCATACTTTAGTGGGTCAAAGATATCATTTTGCAAGAACTGCAGTGCGATTTTGTGCCCAAACTTGTGTCTGGAGTAAATTACTCTTAAAATGTTAAAGTAAGCAGTACGAAATTGTTTAAAAAAATTCTTTAGTACAAAATAAATTAATTTATTGGGAAATATATTTGGTTTTAAATAGTTTCCAATTATTTGCACAGTACTTTGTACATTTCGATAACAAATTAATATATATTATTTCGATACATTATAAATAATATTATAATGTATTGATAACAAATTAAATCAAGTAAAGTATGCAAAATAATAGATCCAAAAAAAAGGCTTGAAGAAATATTTTATATTTTAACATGCCCACAGACAGTACATCCAAGTGCGACCATTTCGCAAATATTTTACATCAACATACATGAAATGCTATAAAATTGAAATGCAGATTGAAAAAAAAAATCGATTTAGTATAAAACATTTCTGTAATTGACATTCTGTACCTACATACTTGGAAAATATCAAGATTCGCAAAGGCCCGAGAGGCTTCAAGAAAAAACTGTCGGAAAATAAGATTTTCACAAGCTATGATTTAACCCAACGTCCGAGCGAAGTAAAATTGGGATAACTTTATTTTGTTTGTTAGGATTTATATTCGGAATGTCTTTCTCTTCTTTTTTTTTGCGATTGAAAAAATATTTATGGGAATAGACGTAACTTAAAAGAATTAATATGAATGAGATTAAAGCACCGATTCTAACAAGCAAACTGATTGTATAATAAACGTTATTTTTACAGGTATGTAATTACAGACTTCTAAAACTTGATTTCGGGTTTTTACGACCAATTTATACATGCACATGTTTATTCGTGCATACGAATCTGTATGTTTGCATGCGTGCGTGCGTATTTACATGCTGTGAATTTACGTAAGGGACACGTGCTTGCATTACAACATGCGCGCTTTTGTGTATATTACTACAAATATCTTTACGTGTAGGTACACATAAGAAATGTATTTATTCATATAAAAAAAGAACGATTTGCGTATTCTCAGCAATATACAGTTTATATTACATACCAAATAAAAGCAGTACCATAAACGTGGGTTACTGTGATCCTAGGAGATAACTTTGGCCCAAACCGGGAAAATGATTGCACTTCCCGCAATGTCTGAACTGTTTGAGTAAACGTCGTAGTTCGACTTTAAACGTTTAGATGGTAGTAGTATGTAGCGGGTGCGCGCGGTGATGTTTTATCGACGTGATACAAGTTCATGCCTATCAGTGAAGCTCAAAAATTCGAATTCAAAACGTATTAATTTTACTTCTGAAAACTTTTTTTAGTAACCGCATATATTGCCAAGTTATTTATTTATGATATCAGGATTACACAATATTTTACACAAATTTTATTCCTTAAATTAAAAGTCAGTGTACTTCGATCGTATTTTCGGCTGACCCATGAAACAAGATTAGATTACAAATATGGATATTGTTAGTAACAGTTTCATACAAAAGCTAGAACAGTTCCGATTTAAAATATGTTAAGAAAATAGTACTACCAGAAAAAGGAAGCTTAATGTCCTACCTGACAGATCAATATGTGTTTAACTGATGTAGACCCTTCTGGCCTACAACAGGTCCAAAAGACAAAAAAGGTGGAAAAAAGAATAACAAAACGCAATGACTCTTCATCGACAAGTTGCAGTGATTCGGATATTTCTTGCCCCTTCTACTGAAGATTATAGCGTAAATTCTGGTGACTCCAAAAATGATGTTCCTCTGGTCAATATACTTGATAATCGTAGGCTCAATAATGATAGTAAAAACTCACCTTAACACGAATTTCTGGATTCATCTGTCCTTTAGCTATATAGATTGATGCTGACTAAGCATGAAGAGAGACCTTAAAAAAAGAGACTTACCCGCTTTGCAAAATTTAATGTAGAAGTTGCCAGAAAATATGGAAATTGATGATTATGTCATAGTGACCTGAAATATTCAAGTCAGGTATTCTCAATAAGTGAAGGAAGTGCTCTTGTAAGTGGTTTAATGGAAGACAAGATGTTCTGGCGTTGGCCAATTATCAAGGACTTACAGCCTTACAACTGAGATAGAGTTATTAGTAAAATTAGAATTCCTGAATTCGAAAAGGTTATTTTTTATTCTTGAAATGGAAAATGATGAATCGTAAATTTCAGAAATTACTTAATAGCGATTTAGAGTCAATGTATTTTTTATTTTTTATTTACCTTATATTTTGTATTTAAGTTGATTTAAAAAAACAGGAAGATTTCACAAATATATGTTTAAATTTTTCCAATTAATATAGTTTTAATTTTGATATTAATTAGAGAAAATGTTAATTAAAATATTAGTAAGAGATATGTAAGTAAATCCTCCACAATAAGTAATAAGTTAATAATTAGAATAGTGACTTTAATGTCTTAAAAAAGTTGGTTTTTGAAAGTTTATCAAAAAGTTGAAAACAAGAATAAAAATTTTGGTATTCTTTTGTAATTTGATTTATTTTAACGTCATTTTCTCATCAAAACCTTTTTATATACCATACCCAATACTACAATTTGTCCAAAAAGGCCCAAGATTGGTTTTTAGTAAGTATTTCTAGCAATACAGTCCTTAGAACAAGGCGTCCCTCTACTAATTAAAACATTGATCCAAAATGTTTTTTTTTTAACAAATAAGAGAATTTTTGCAAATATAATATCGTGCTTCACATTCTTGAGCTTCTGTAAAATAATGATAATATTTTCTCTCAATCACAAAACGAACTGCAGTGTTGTTTATGAAAATGGTGAAAAAAAGTGGATAAAGTAACCGGCTTTTACGGTATATATATATATATATATATATATATATATATATATATATATATACACGTGTGTGTGTGTGTGTGTGTGAGAAATATTACACCAACGACATGTTTTAATTATTTTCCTTTAGTTTATTTTTTCACAACTGGACGAAAATACGTGATGCAATATTATTTCTACTTTCTTTAAATTTTTCACCGCGACATTAGGTGAGCAATTTGTACCCCCTTAGTTGTCGAAAATTAAATTAAAATTAATTTCTACAAAACTAAGTCTAAATATATTAAAATTTACTTTAGCATTTGTAGACGAAATAAGAGAGACAGTTGGTACTGCGATCTAAAGTGTAGCGATGAAATGAAAGCAAAAATCTTTAGTTATTCAGAATAATAATTTTTAATGTATTTACATTTAATTTTATCATAAAACTCTTACTAAAAATATTAATTTTTGCGTAAGTTTTATACAGTTTCATCTCGGTTATATATTCGTGCAAATCAAAACGTTGTTATTGGATATAGATGCTTAAAGAAAATTAAAACAAAAATTAAAAATGTATGCATACGTATATGTATATATATATATATATATATATATATATAATTAAGTCAAAATCAATCGTTAATATTTTACAACGAATGCACACCCACATGCATACATATAGAAGTTTGAGTAAATACACACGTAAGCATGCATGCAGTTATGCACATATACATGTACGCACATACGAACGAACAAACACATCATATACATAAAATTCGAAATCAAAAATCCCGTTTCAATTTACTTAAATTATAAGCTGAAAAATAATTCATTTGTTATAAAATTTAATTAAACTGTTATATTCAGTATTTAAGACTTATTGAAATTTATTTTCTTAAATAATAATTATTTAGACTTTATTTTTTTCAACTGTAAACACAAAAAAAAAACAGAAATGATATTCTGGATTTAAATCCTAGTAAACGAAATAAAATTACTGCGAATTTATTACGCCCAATCTCTGGGTTAAATTATCGTTTGTGAAAATCTTATTTCTTAACCGATTTTGCTCTTAGGCTGTTAGGATCTTGACGATCTTGATATTGTTTCAGCATATAGTATATTTGGATGTTTACTATATAAAAGTTTTAAAATATTTGAGCATTTCTTTATTGAATATGACGGGAATTCAAATTTGCTGCATTATTATATTTAGTTATGGACAATATTTTGAAAATGAGTGCCGATGAGATCGCCCGTTTTAGGCACGTTAAAATAAAGAATATCGCTTCACGTTTCCATTTTAATTTTTCCTTTTGCACAGTTTTTACGTGATTTAAATTGTATTCAATGAAGGAAATATTTAACATTAGTAATAAATTAAAAGTATTTAAAATCAAATCGACTCTCTCAAAAATAATTTATTTTAATGTTAGGTATTTTTTTAATAGTTTCATATCGCGTTGCTTAATCTTTAGAATGTGTAGTCTTCAAGAAAAATATGTAGTCTCCAAGAAAATTTTGGACTCAAAAGTCGCACACTCGATTATCGAAAATGAGATTTTTGTCCCTTCCTGTCGGTAGTACAGACATTCAAGGTTCAATTTAATTTTAATTTCCAATTAAACACTAGGACCGACGTCATCACGTCTAGCGTACTTCAGGTGAATTTTGTGTAAATAATAAAAACAAAATTGAATTCGTGAACAATAAAGTTCATTTTTTTAGAAAATCTATTATATAATTAACTTATCCTCATAAATAATACAATTGACCAATAATTTGCAAAAATAGCTACGTAAAAACCTTTTATAAAGGTATCCAAAGTATTTATACATAAAGTAAACATCAATTGAAAACATAAAAAAAATTAGTCACGGTCTTGCACAGATAAACAATAAATATTATGGGCTGCGTTGATTCGGCATTGGTATACAAACAAATATTTTTGATTTCAGTTCTACCTCAAAGTTGGCCGCGAGCGAGCACGAGTGGAAACTTTTTCGCTCTGATTGCCTGTTCAAATTTTATCTATTAACATACAATATTTTTATATTTATGACATTTTATTAAAAGTATTAATTTCAATTTCATAATTATTTACATAATGAAAAAAATAAGTGAACTCACCATATCGAAATTCACAAGTTTCATTTATCAAAAAAAAAATTACGACAGACGTATACTGCCAATATTGTATTCAGAAAAATTGTATCTACATACATGAAACATACTAGCTTTTGTTCACGCTTTCAATATACATGGTATTTAAGAAGATCCTTTGCAACTTCTGGTCACCTCATATGACTGAGCTGACGTGTCATTCCGCTTGCTGCTTTTAATATACTTATTATAAAGAAAACACAGACATCCAATAAAACCATGGCAGAATATAAACTATTAATTGAAAACTTTCCTAAAATCATTTACAGAATTTTCATGTAAAATTTGAGCGATTTTCACGTCCTTCAACATCGTTTATATATATATATATATATATATATATATATATATATAAATATATACACACACATATATGTAATTATTACCGGAAATCTAAAAATTGATAGGACACTTCAATATGTGCAACAAGTCTAAAACAATAAAAGACATTTATTATAGACATATTTTCAACTGTTCCTTATAATGGGACGGTTTATGAAATGCGTATCAAAATGTTTAATAAGGTAAATAAGTATATTCAAAGGAGCTTTGGAACAACAGATAAAAATAAAATATCCCTATATTGCACTGTGCAAAACTCTCATATAAATTGTAAACGACGGTGAATAATGTATGGAAATAGAGGAGACTATAAAGAGACGAAGAAAAGTGGAAAAACATAGGAAAACGAAATATGCTCGACGTGCAGGTCGAATGTCAGACGTCAGTATCTGTTGCTTAGAATACGTAAATAATCTAGTACCTACTGAAGCTGTTATTTATTTCACTTATAAAAGATGCATGTTTTTGTGTGAGCAAAAACAGTCGCCAGTTATAAAAAGTATCTTGTTTTTTTTCATAAGTGAAAGCAATATCGCTGATGTTTGATATACTATTTCAAATAAGACATTCAAATAATTAAATTCTTTAATGATTGTACCAAAAAAATTAAATTCTTATAAAATTACTCACGTGTCCGTCGCTCACTCTATTTATCACAGCCATTCCTCAAAAATCATGCAACATAGGAACTTAAACTTCGGCACGATTATAAAGCAAATTAGCATGAATATATCTGAATATCTCATACTCAAAAATGTTTGCATGAAAATTTTAGAAGGGGCTCTTGAATATACATAACATGTATTCGCTTTTTAATTTAAAGTAATATGTCGCATCAAGTAGCAATAGAAAAGAAGCTGGTTAGAGCTAGAACTAATTTTGTTAATGAAAATCACACATTTTCAGAGAACTACAAACAAATTTGTCAAAATCATATATCCACCAACTCCTATATTTACGAAGAAGCTAAAGGAATCAATTATAAAATGAATGGAGTCGCCAAGAGTTTAAAGGTTATAAGGGATAAATTTAGCAATATATTTATGTTATCAAAATTAATTATATATATTATCAAAATTTAGGAGCAGCCTGTGCCCTTAAATATTTGCACATCCAGCATACAAGTGTGTATCTTGTTTAAGAAGTTATTTATACAAACACACCTTCTCAAACATCATAAGAGTGAATAACATTTTATACTCAATCTTGTAATAAAATTGCCTACAATTGTACGTTAAAAACTATAAATTAGGGTAAATGTAGTAAGAGACCTTACAATTCTTTAAAGTAAAATATTTGTAAGAAAGTATCTAATGTTTTGGTACATAAGAAATTAATTATTTTTTCTTAATTCCTATTAAGCACAAATCGAACTCGCACTACGAGAGTTTGTACACCGTTTAAGTGTACACATTATTTTTATAAATAATTATTTAGGAACATTAATTTTTCATAGCGTAAATGTCTATTATATCATTCAAAGGCATACAAACGAACTACAGAATTTTGAAAATGTATAATTCCACATAGAATTTAAAATCATTGCTTTTAGCATTTCTACATTTACTTGTGCTATAAAACTTAAAAATTGTAAGTCAACCAAAAATTTTGATAACTAGTGAGTAAATATGTCAGCATAAAAACAAATACGCTTTAAAGGGTTTCAAATTAATTTTTTTAGCGCGAACCAACAAGCTTCAATCTTGATCTTTTTATAACGCGAATTAACAATGTTTTACAGCCACGTAAGCTTGGTATACGATAATCATTTTAACTTGATATTTAAACTTGTAACTGAGGAAAATAATTTTGACAGACAGATAGGCCAACGGACGGCAAATCAAGTGACACTATAAGGGTTCCTTTCTTATTTTCAGGGACGGAAACCTAAAAAATTATAATAAAGTATATTTACAAAAAAAAAGGACCGACATCATTCAATAAAAAAGCACTACTTATTTGTAATCACGATGCCTACTCAGTAATGATAGGAAGAATGCTGGTTACCGTGTTAAGGAGTTGCGCTGACATCATAAAATCAACAAAAATCTACATAATTGCAATTACAACATGTTAAAGAGTTAAATGAAGGGTCTTGTCTTATAAGCGTATATTAATATTACAAAAAATTCAATTGGAAATTCAAAACCAATTCATAGCTGCGGCGGTGTGCATGCAAGTCGCAACTTCCGGCCGACATTTAAAACTATTCTACCCCAAGATATATTTGATTTATAAGGTTGAACTTTTCTTATACGATAGAGTAACAGATACTGTAGTTCGTATTGTTAAGATATGGATGCCAAAAAGTTCCCTAAAGGTTAGTTCAAAATGATAAAAAACCAATGAAATTATATGACTAACAATTATTGAAAAAATTCAAGGAAGGAAAGCGAATAATTTAAAAGTAATACTATAAATAAAGAAAATAACAACAGAAAGTAAATAGTCAAAAAACAAATGTACGACAAGTATAATTACTAGGTAAAAGATCATTACAATAAACGTACTCGTGGAACCCGTTAACAGTAAGAAACTCAACTATAATCTCTCTTCGAAATAATGAGAAATTATAAGTTTTAAGAAAGTAGTCTAATGTGATAAACATTTGTACTATTTCGTAGCCTATAGCTGATTGCGTATACACTTGGTATATTTTTAATGTACGAAGTTGCAACTTACTTAAATAACGACATTTCAAATTACGATTGAACCGAGTCTAATAGCGAACGTTCCTCGTATCACTTCATTCGCCTGTTTACTCTTTATTAAATATAAAAATGTCAAATTGACATTTTTAAGGAATTTCTTTTAATTCAACCGTTCGAACAATTATTAATATTTTTAAATATTTTATATGCAATATTTGTAATAGTGTTGAGAATATGGCATTTCGATTGAAATTGAAGTTTTTTTAATTGAATTATTTCGTGTTAACAATATTTTAATTAAAAATAAACACTTCAGTCCCCTCCACCTGCCCCATCCACTAAACTCGAATGCAAGAAAAAGTTCCAAACAATAAATATTAAAAAAGTGGAAAAGTAGAAAGCCTGGCAGACCTGAAACATAAATATTTAAAAGTTTACCAGATCCACTTTGAAAACCATAGCGCAAATATAGATTAGCGCCACATATCGACAAATTTTGCGAAACACTTTAAACTTATAAATAATTTTATTTATTAAAAAATAAGCTTAGTATTATAAAAATTTCAATAACTATAAAAATGGCTCATTGGTCTAGGGGTATGATTTTCGCTTAGGGTGCGAGAGGTCGCGGGTTCAAATCCCGGACGAGCCCAAATATATTTTTGCAACTATTTTAATGTTTTAAGATTTTAAAACGGATTAATACCATAAACTGATTTAAAAGTGTTGGCTGAATCAAGTCGGAAAGGGCCGACAAGACCCGAAACTAGTCGAATAGCAGACAAGACGCGAAGCTGACTGAATTAAATGGAAACAGCCGATAATACACGAAGCTGGCCAAATGGTAAGTTTCGTCTTGTCATAAAAATATTTTAGTTCCCATTCTAACGCGCCATTAGATGTTTGACATCAAAAGTTATTTCGAAATTGGAAAGGATTTTCGTATGTTAAGACGTTGTTCCTAAAATTTCAAGAATTGAAATAAATACACTATTTTCTTGTGTGTCTTTTCAGAATTTTCAGTATTAAAATTTTATATTCGTCCAACCGATGAGTACTACACCTGTGCTGTAAGCAATACAGGTAATGTTGTTTAAATATAGAGTGAGATCCACTCACTGGGCCAAGCAGAAGTCAGGTTCATATTAGACAAAGCAGTAAAATGGCCCTATCACTACTTTGAGAATTACAGACGTATATTCAGAATGAAAAAAATATACATCAGCGGAGCATGATATAAGCACAATTTATATAAATGACTTGTTTTCAGATTTCTTTTATATTTCGACATCAAACAAATGTACAAGTTCAGGAAGGGGTACAAAAATATCTCCCTTACTTCTTTAATTAAAACTATATAAATTATATATCGGTGAATCAATCCGTTGCGATTCAAAGAAATTACGGAATTAAACAATTTCACAAAATGATTCCTCAACTTTCTATGCAGTTCCGGTAAAATTTCTGAAACTTGCAATACATTCCTACAGCAAACCGCTATCTTAAAACGTATCGGGGAATTGATGTACTATAATAAAAAACGTATGCTGACGTTAAACCGTTATTTTTTTTAATTTATTGAACCGACATAACGCTGTTTGTCTTTCGTATCTTCTACTTTATAAACTTAACTTGTACTTTGAAACTTTATACATGACCATTTATACTAAGCAGCCACAATCTTGATTATTCTGTTGTTTATTAGTGCAACATTTCTTAAATAGTATTTCATATTTTTTGTGGAAAAAGGTTTACATAATAAAATTACTCTTTTATGCAGGTCGTTTAAAAAAAGTGAATAAGTACGAGTCAGAATCGCACACGAAGTGTTTCGATCTACCGTACAATATTTACACTAATTCTTTGGTGAATAAGAAAAGATGTCACAGCCATATGTGATTTGTAAAAATCTGTAAAATAATTGGAAAATTACATCTGCCACACATACATTTGTGACAGTAGTGATAAAATATTTGAAGTTAATTAACAGTCAATACAGAAATATATAATTTTTCTTATCTATTAATTTAGAACTTAGACCACTTAGAACTAATTACCCGTCCATACCATCGATAATACTGTGGCTCGCTCGACATGCGGTCTTCCCGAGCGCCGGCTCAGACCTCGCACCGAGCAGCGAGCGCCGTCTAGTCATTACCGGCTGCCACACCACGCCACGTGGTGTACCGGCCAGTTATGGTTTGGGTTATAAGCATAGTTCTCCATATTTTTTTATTTACTGTAATACGAGATTAGAGAGGATGCACTAAAATTAGATCAAATTTGATGGTTGTGTGGGGCCCAAAAATGCATTTATTTAATATTTTTAGTTTGAGGACCCCTTTGGTCTGAATTATTGACTTTTTTATTTGTCGCAGTAGAGACAATAATAACACGTATTCTTTAAAAATTTCAAGTGTCTACTTTTTACGGTTCAAAAAAACAGCCCCGTAACAAACAGAGAAACGGACAACCGGATGACAATGGCTTAGTAAAAGGGTATCGTTGGCAACCTTTAGGTACGAACCCTAAGAAGAAGTAAAATTACGACTAGACATATATTCCTGTATGTGGTGTATGAAGTGTAATTTTTAAAAAATTTTATATGTAGTTGGCTTATATCGATTAATTACACTTTGGAAAATTTTCAAGCTGCCTATTCATAATTTTTAGGCTGCAGACTTATTTTGAGGGAGAACCAGCAGTAATAAAAGCCCCACATTTGATTGTTGTTGGATTAGAGGAATTTATTCGAAGTTGATGATATCATATGTCTGTAGAGAGCTTGCTGGGTCGATTATCAATGAATACTCCTCTTCGGATGTAAGAAATTTTTATTATTGAAAATATCTCCTTACTACTGAACTGAACTGCTCAAACTCGAAATCGAACTTATTTTTGAACTGTCGCACTGTCTTTGACGTGATCCCTTTGTGCGTCCATCGTTTGTCATACCAGGAGCTTTGAACCCGTGGTTCCCAGATTCTTGGATATGGTTGGTTGCCTAGAACACTTATGATTATATATTTATTTTCATAATATTTGCATTAATGTTGGGTGATTTAAAAAAAAATCGCTTGTCAGTGAAAATTAAGATGAGAAATAAATTAAAATTAAACACATGTAATCGAAGGTAAGGACTAAATCTAATTCGAATAAGCTCTATTCCCAAAAACATTTTTACTGTGAACAATGGATAGACGGCGCGGATATATCTCTTAAATGCTTCATAGTTTCGTTCCGAAATTCGTGAAGTTTTTGGCAAACATTTTAAGGTAGTTGTCATTTAAGAGTAAGATTAAAAAATTATTATAAAATTATTTATTGAAAATTATCTTTTCTTCCAAACTGTCAACGAAACGTCATTTTAACAGTTTGTGAAAAAAATTACTTTTGCATTTTTTAAATAAAATGAAGTATGGTGAAATATAATTTTTCTTGTCATGTTAATTGTATAATTTTTGACAGCAATTTTAACGAAAACTAAACGATAAATATATGGTTTTAAAAATTGTAATGTAACATTATTTTAATTTACTTAGTTGTTTAGACAAATCGCTCAACGCATTTTTTTTAAATAAGTGTGGTGAAGTCATTTCTTTCCCTGTAATGTTAATTGTATAATTTTTGAAACCAATTTTTACCAAAACCGAAACCAATTTTACCAGATTAAATATTTTTTTTTCAAAATATTAATATTACATGATTTTACACTGACTTAGGTTTTTAAAAGTATGGTGAAATTAATACTTCTGTATGTACCTGTAATAGCGATTGGGTAATTTTCGAGAAGGGTTTCTACCAAAAGTAAACAGTAATTTTTTTTGTTTTCAAAATCTTAATATAACATAATTTTATATATAATATAACACAATGACTTAGTTTTTTAAATAAATCGCACGACGGGTTTTTACATAAACTTAAACGTCTGGGGAAATAACTATATTTCCCGTAAAGTTAATTGAAGAATTTTTGAACCCGGTTTTTGTCAGAACTAAACGGCAATAAATTTTAAATTTTATAAAAGTTAAGTGAGTTACAGTTTGAATAATATATAAAAATTCAACGAATTTCGTCGACAACGTGTTTTACATGAAAACTACCTTAATAAAATAATAAAATATTTGAAGGTCAAACATTTGTCACATTTGTATTTGTAACATTGTTTGTGTAATAAGGAATGTTAAATTAATTTATTTCTTTTTTGCAATTAACATCACCACTACTGACAAATGAAATAAATACATAATCTACTGTAGTTTAATAGGTTTGATAAGTGAAAAGTTTTACCCGTGTTCCTTTATACGTAATAATATTATTGAATTAACCATACACAACATGCAATTAAACACGCCTGAGTGATACTTACAATGCAAAGTACCTAAGCGTTGTCAGCTCTATACTTATATCAGCTTCACGATTTACAATAGCTTGAACGCTAGCAACATTTCGTAGGTCCGTATACTTTTATCAGTACTTCAAAGTACTTAAGAAAGTCTCGCGTATGTTGGTATTAGCTTTTATATTATGGTACTTTTTTGTTCGAAAGGAATTTGAACTGTCAAGTTGACGTTAGAAAACGGGGGTAAGGTTTATTTAAAATCTGTCTCGTGAATATACAGGTGTTATACTTCATGAATGTATTGGTAAATATGCATATTGTGAAATGTTGACAACAACGGTTTAGCATTTTATGCCATATGTAACCTAACATTTAACTATTCGAAAAAAAATCACGAAATATTTTATTAATATATTTTATTAATTGTGAAAAAAATATTCAACTAAACATATTAAATTGTCACGAGACTGTGAAAAATTAATTATAATACACTCGGTTAGATCAGATGTTGACGTATTAATATTATAAAAAAATTTGTTACACCTAAAAAAAACTGTGACTAAATGAAAACCACTACACAGATATTTAGCCAAAAATAATCAACAAACATTATTTAAATAAATGCATGAAAGAACGTCGAGAAAATTTTTTTCTACTAACATTCATATACGGAATTCTTTTTTTCCTTTGTTTGTATTGAAAAAGAATTAAATGGTTAGGCCTAGCGAATATTTTTATTAAATATGGCTATGTTGATTCCAAAGTTAAAAATTGAAATTTATTCATTATATTTAAATATATCAGGGCCATCAAACCGGAAACAGAACTATTTTCACTTTATTTCTACTTCTTAACCCGTCTATATATATATATGATAATGAGTTGGTGATATTTATATTTGTGTTTACTTGTAGATAATATACATTACAAGCGAAATCAATTTAAAATATTGCAATTTAATTATTAAAGCGTAAGAAATATTTTTAGAACTTTGAAATTAATGAGTTTTATTGTCTTAATATTACGACAAGTTTTTTCATTATACTCTTCAAACCTATTTATCAAACTGTAATGAAATATTACACGTGTTACCGAGTTTATAAGGAAAAGGTAGATTAAATGTATGTCCATTACCCAAAAAATGCTTACTAATTATACTACTTTAATTTATATAATTAAATACTAACAACTATTACCACATAGTTAGTAAAAAGTGCCCAAGTATAAGTCGGACTCATACACGAAGGGTTCCATATCACCGCACAATATTAACACTAATTCTTTGATATACAACTAGATATATTCCGTAGCAATACGTGATTTTTTAATAAAATATTTTAAATTATTTGACAGATAATTTAGAAATTTATTATTTTTTAACTATTAATTTAGAACTTAGAATTAATTAGATTATGCGTCAATAGTATTCCGGCTCGCTCAGACAAGGTGGCCTCCCTCCGCGTTGCCACTCAGTACGCCCGTTGCGTTGCGGCACTCGCTGTCCGGCGCCTGGTCTGTGTCAACGCGGAAATGTGCAGTTTTATCGCATATTTCTCCCATCTGCCAAATTGAAGATCTGGTGAAAACAAGAATACTACCCCCCTCCCATGGGCCAAAGGACAAAAAACAGCTAGACTTAAATTTTACGTAAAATTATTCATTTTAATTATGTAGTTTTCATACCTCTAAATCTGATAATCGAATAATAAACAGATAGTTAACTGAGTAGGTCCTTTATATGTAAGAATTCATAAGGCTGATTTCCTGCAAAGCAACATGGTTTTATATGTGTTTGATTAATTTGTGCCAGTGTAAGTTGCAAATCAGTACATCACATAAGGATCTCACTCTATTGAGAATGGCACAGGCTTGACCTTTTGCAAAAGTCTTATTTCCTAATACGAAATAGTATTAATCAATGAAACAATTTAAAGTCACCAATACAACGGGAAAATATTGCTTCTCAACAAGGCTCGTTAATAATGGCTACTTAGCGGAGATTACTATGATACCAATAAAATAAATAAAAAAACCGTATTACAAAAAATATCGGAAAACCGGTATTCAAACCAAGATGTTACATACAAATAACAATCGACAGTAACTACATAGACTTTTATGTATTTTCCGAAAAAAATCACCACCGAATCGCGTGCTTAAGTACAGTCGGAGCGAGAATTGGGTGTGTCGGGAATGTGGTAGGGTCACGTTTTAGTTACGATATACAAATGTGTTCTTTTAAAAGGGTGAAAAATAAGTCCTGTTAAAAATAGTCCAGTTTTCCTTGAATAATTTCTTAAGTAATTTCTGTTTATAAAGTGTATGTAATAAAGAGAAATAAAAAGTAATCTTTTATAAAACGTAGTTCGGAAAAATAGAACTTTCTACATTGGTCTACATACGAGGGTGTGTGCGTGCATGCATGCGTTTGTGCGTGCATGCGTGCTTACATGCGAGCCTGCGTGCGTGCGTGCGTATGTGTGTGGGTATGTGTGTCAGCATATATATATTTGATTGTTTGGTTTTTATAATTCATAATAATTTTCTACCAAAATTGATTTTACAGATTATTTTTAGAACTTCCCGATCAAAAAAGGTGATAAAAACTGTTATTCTGTTCATCTCTTTATTATGGCACCGCGGTAAGGAGATTATGTATTCCGATAGAACTTAATACCATTAGATTAAAACTTATGCCAAAATTAATACGAGCAATGAATGTATCAGGCCGCCTTCTAATACGGAGTGTAACGGAAAACACCATAGACTAAAACGAAATTAATTATTTTTATAGATAATAACAATCAAAATGTCTTTTTTTCTTTCCAGAATTAGGAATATCCAACAGCAAGCCTGTAGCAGTAGGTTACGGAAATATTTGCAGTAATCAAAAGGAAAACCTTTTCTTCTGAAAAATGCGGAAAATGGATGAAGATAAAAAGTAAAAGAGCAAATAATTGACAAATAGCAATTTATGATAACCGTTGTGAGAACTTGTGTTAATATTAGGGAGAGCATATCTCAAAACGCGCATAATTCTAGGACGAAGTATGTCCAGATATAAGTGCAATAGATTTTGCTTTCTATCGGACAATAAAATATTTGATATTCTTTATTAAAACTAAAATATAATTGAGAAATATTGATTAAAGCAAATATAATATTGATGTCTTACAGATGATGTCAACAGAGTCTCTTTCTTTTATCACGATGCTATTGGCAGAGTTACTTTCAGTAGCCTAAGGTAGCTTACACTTTAGAATGTCTCGCCATTTTTCACTGCTTGCCATCTGTAAGAATATTCATAACAAGGCGGCCCGTAGACAATGCTGTTTAGTCTATTCAAAATGTTCCCAGCGGGAAATAACAAATTTATAAACTTATAAGATGTTCGTTATAATAATAACGTGTATTATTCCTACGAATAAAATAAACCAATTAATACATATAACTTATAAATATTCAATGCAAAGTAGTCATTTCTGAATATGTCAATTTATACCATGTAAAATAATATACGACTTTATTGCAATTAATAAAAAAAGTACTGGGCGGTAGGATAAATAGTAAATGGCATACTTTAGAAAGTGCATTGAATTTAATACAACTAATTTGTAAGTCGCCGATGTTAAAATAAATTAGTGAAAAACCTTTTATTTCGGAAACTAATAATGGGTCTCATCGTAAGAAAATGTTGTTATTGCCTACAATATGTTTTACTTGCAAAAATTTCACGAAGCGGATATTGTCTTTCTTAGATATATTTTCTTGATATTTTAGTTCACAAAACTTTTTTGAAAACAAAACTAGAAGTGATAATGTGATCATTGTTTACTTTTTGACTGTATGGGTGTTTACTACAAAAACGCGTATGTTATTTAATCTACGAATTCGTAAAAAAGCGACGTATAACTGTCCATGCGGTAAAAAGTTTCTTGTAAATACAACTCTGCCCTTTTGAGTGTGAGACTTTGTGCTTGAAGTTAATTTAATTCGGTTGAACCTTAAATGATGACTTAATTTGGTTGAAATTTTTGCGGCAGTAAGCGGCACGGAATTAATGTTTGTTTATAAATAATTGCTGTTTCAATTACTGTCGTGAATTTTAGTAAAAGAGAGAGTCAATAGATGGCGCGGCTACAAATAATTACTGATTGATCTACTGACGTATAGTTAGATTGCCAATAGGAGGCGCTATTTACAATACAAAAACCTTTGAGTTTTTTTTTACATATAGTGAATTAAAGAATAGAAAACAATATTTTGAATCGTTTGTTAATTTTCAGTCATTAGCTATGAAAGTTTTCTTCAAAACCACAGCTCTGTCTTTGGTTGTCACGAAACATTAACCCGTCTAAGGATCGGGTGCTAATTAGCGAATTCACGCAAATTGTCCCTAAACAACTAAAGTACGCCATATTTGCACCATCAACATTTAATTATAAACTAATGGCGAAATTTATTTCGATGTAAACTATCTACAACCATACATTTTTAAAAAGGTTGTGACATACTCCAAATGACGAAATAACTCTATTTACAATTATAAAAAAAAATGTTCAAGGCTGCTTTTCAATTATTTCATAAAGTTCCGTGAACATTGGTAGATGAAAAGAATTTAAAAAAAAAAAAACTCAAATGAATTTCTCAAAAAAAACGATTAAAATCAAACGAATCCAAATTACGTACGAAAATTTAAAAAAATCCATAAACATTGGCACACGGATGAAAAATTGCTGCAGTAAAACTAATTATATTTTTATTTTACACCCTCCTTTGATGAATTTAGTATATAATTCTAAAAAACCTACGAATTTTTGTGAAAAAAAAAAGATAAATTATTCAAGAAAAGCTCCGAAATTTTCTTCAAATATTATAGTAGAGTCCTCTAAAATCGAGTGAGAAAGGTATTTACACGGTATGAACACATGTACGTGTACTCGAATACTAGGGACATAAATCGAATCAAAACTTTAATGTCAAAAAAAGTGAATAGTCATAGCTTGCCAAAAATGTACTTTATTTCGGTATAAAATATTATATATTTTGTAAAGATTTACCACGTTATTTCTTTCATTTTCGACACAGACCTCACGAAACCTACTTCACAATTCACCAATACACATATTCTAAGTTCAATTATTTAATTCGCGCATGGAGTAATATAGAACATATTTTTAATTATTTTATGGCAAAGTACGTAATGTACCAAACCCGGAAAAAAATTTTCTTGCTGTAAATATGTAATTTCATAATTTTAATAATTTGGAAATCAATACTAAAGCTTACTCATTCATTCACGCGTCCTCGAAATCAAGGTATTAATATCGCAATAATTCTTGATATTAAAAAAAAAACAAAGAAAATAACTACAATCTACAAACATTTCCGATTATTTTAATATAGAATAATATATATTAAAAAACTTTCTATTTTAATTATTTCATTTCCGACAGAAATCTCATAGACATATGTCATGATTCGCGAACCTCGGTCATTTGACTCAAATATTTTTTATCGAAGCATAACCCAAACAGCATCGTAGTCGAACTGCTTTTAGTTGAGTCAATATTTATTTTACTTTCGAATAAAACAAATTTCAACACGTTTTTCGTTCGTACTTATTAGTATAAACTCATTTGAAATTTCGGTCCTCGCCACTTATAAATTCAGTCCAGTAATGGACGCTGGACGGACAGCATAAATTTTTACTTTGTCCATTAACGGACACTGGAACTGCCTAGGGTACAACAAAACACCTTTGAGAAGTTGTATGTAGAGATAGAGATTTTTAAAGCGATGGCGTTGTTCAATACAAAATTCACTGCATTAATTTTTACAAATACCTACATATAAATTCAAAACGTCAGTTTATATAGTTTAAAGATGAAAATTTCTCCCATGGTGGCAATAATATAAATTTTATCATTAATAAAGGCTTCAATTTCGATAAAAATGTAAAAGCTATCCCCTAGGTAGTTTGAATCACTCCGTTTTTCTTTGAATTTTGCATGTCTAAAACGTAACACCTGTTAAGTTGAGATTGAGTTTTTATTAATTAACAATGAATTGGCCTCCCGCTTCCTCCAACAAATACGTTGGCTCTGTTAAAGGAAGTCAATTTGGGACCCTATTTTTATAACGAATTTATATGTTTCCATCATACTATCCTAATTAGAAAGTTAAGCACATCGGTAATATCTGGAAACATCAATACTGAAAGCAAACCAAAAACATTTTTTGTTCTTACACTTTATCATTTTTTTCATTAAAAATAGTATGGGTTATCAAAAACTAGGAAGTTCGTCTTAACGATTAGCGCTTATTATGAGTTGTTTTTAATATATTACCAATTTTATGGGAGTTTCATATATATAAAATGGCCATTGACTCTCAAGTCAATATCTATTTTATTATCGAATAACACAAATTTTGCATGGTTTAATATGTTTGCTGGCAGAGTAAGATATCATGTTAATTAACTCCCTGCACATTACTATAACTGTAGAAGTCTTTTACTAGAATTTTATGTCACAATATGGTATCAAAAATTCGACTTTGTCTGTCAAAAATTTAATATTTAAAAAAAAATTAACCGGGCACTCTTGACATGTGGCCAGAATAGGTACCCATAGAGATATTCCAAAAAATTAATAAATTTTAAGAATTAAAAGAGGTTCACGGACTGACTTTAAACGCATTTGGTTTAGGTAAGGGAAGTCGACGTTTTTGAAACGGAATTGGTGCGAAATAATCATAATTAAATGAAAAGTCATTAAAAATGGAAAGGACATTAAGAGATAAACATTTTTATTTACTAATAAAAAATTATATTGATAATTAAAAATTTGTTTGCAAATATTGTGAAGCGTCATAATAACTGATCTTTCTTAAAAATTAAAAATTAAATTTAAGAAATATCCAATTTTTGTGATGTTTTAACACTTTTTTAATTTTTTTCCATACCGGCACAGAGTAATTAACTGTAAACGGTGATCGTCATACATTAGACGCTCATACGAACGATATTGTTGTTTTGTTTTTTCTTTATGTCAGGGATCTATTTATCACGTAAATCCATAGAAGGTTGCGAAAAAAGAATAGATGAATATTCTAATAAATTTTAAAAATACTACCCTTAGAAATCGAAATTGTACGAGAGAAAAATGCTAAAAGATAGGTGTTAAGAAAAATCATATTTTCCAGTTTCTAACCGTTATACAGAAGTATAATATTACTTTAAAGAAATGCAAATTGTATTCTTATTACATACCCAAAATATATCTGGAATTCTTTACACCCTATAATTTGGAATCTTTCACCTGAATCAGCTATTTTAATTCGACTAAAGGGTCTGAAATTAAAACTACATTGAAATTTTAATTATCATACCTTAGTGGGTCAAAGATATCATTTTGCAAGAACTGCAGTGCGATTTTGTGCCCAAACTTGTGTCTGGAGTCAATTACTCTTAAAATGTTAAAGTAAGCAGTACGAAATTCTTTAGTACAAAATAAATTAATTTATTGGGAAATATATTTGGTTTTAAGTAGTTTCCAATTATTTGCACAGTACTTTGTACATTTCGATAACAAATTAATATATATTATTTCGATACATTATAAATAATATTATAATGTATTGATAACAAATTTAATCAAGTAAAGTATGCAAAATAATAGATCCAAAAAAAAGGCTTGAAGAAATATTTTATATTTTAACATGCCCACAGACAGTACATCCAAGTGCGACCATTTCGCAAATATTTTACATCAACATACATGAAATGCTATAAAATTGAAATGCAGATTGAAAAAAATAATCGACCATACTAAAACATTTCTGTAATTGACATTCTGTACCTACATACTTGGAAAATATCAAGGTCGTCAAAGGCCCGAGAGGCTTCAAGAAAAAACTGTCGGAAAATAAGATTTTCACAAGCTATGATTTAACCCAACGTCCGAGCGAAGTAAAATTGGGATAACTTTATTTTGTTTATTAGGATTTATATTCAGAATGTCTTTTTTTTTTTTGCGATTGAAAAAATATTTATGGGAATAGACGTAACTTAAAAGAATTAATATGAATAAGATTAAAGCACCGATACTAACAAGCAAACTGATCGTATAATAAACGTTATTTTTACAGGTATGTAATTACAGACTTCTAAAACTTGATATCGGGTTTTTACGACCAATTTATACATGCACTTGTTTATTCGTGCATACGAATCTATATGTTTGCCTGCGTGCGTGCGTATTTACATGCTGTGAATTTACGTAAGGGACACGTGCATGCATTACAAAATGCGCGCTTTTGTGTATATTACCACAAATATCTTTACGTGTAGGTACACATAAGAAATGTATTTATTCATATAAAAAAAGAACGATTTTTGCGTAGTCTCAGCAATATACAGTTTATATTACATGTCAAATAAAAGCAGTACCATAAACGTGGGTTACTGTGATCCTAGGAGGTAACTTTGGCCCAAACCGGGGAAATGATTGCACTTCCCGCAACGTCTAAACTGTTTGAGTAAACGTCGTAGTTCGACTTTAAACGTTTAGATGGTAGTATGTAGCGGGTGCGCGCGGTGATATTTTATCGATGTGATACAAGTTCATGCCTGTCAGTGAAGCTCAAAAATTCGAATTCAAAACGTGTTAATTTTACTTCTGAAAACTTTTTTTAGGAACAGCATATGTTGCTAAGTTATTTATTTATGATATCAGCATTACACAATATTTTACACAAATTTTATTCCTTAAATTAAAAGTCAGTATACTTCGATCGTATTTTCGGTTGACCCATGAAACAAGATTAGATTACAAATATGGATATTGTTAATAACAGTTTCATACAAAAGCGAGAACAGTTCCGATTTGCAATATGTTAAGAAAATAGTACTACCAGAAAAAGGAAGCTTAATGTCCTACCTGACAGATCAATATGTGTTTAACTGATGTAGACCCTTCTGGCCTACAACAGGTCCAAAATACAAAAAAAGGTGGTAAAAAGAATAACAAAACGCAATGACTCTTCATCGACAGTTGAAGATTATATCGTAAATTCTGATGACTCCAAAAATGATGTTCCTCTGGTCAATATACTTGGTAATCGTAGGCTCAATAATAATAGTAAAAACTCACCTGAACACGAATTTCTGGATTCATCTGTCCTTTAGCTATATAGATTGATGCTGACTAAGCATGAAGAGACCTGAAAAAAGAGACTTACCCGCTTTGCAAAATTTAATGGAGAAGTTGCAAGAAAATATGGAAATTGATGATTATGTCATAGTGACCTGAAATATCCAAGTCAGGTGTTATCAATAAGTGAAGGAAATGCTCTTGTAAGTGGTTTAATGGAAGACAAGATGTTCTGGCGTTGGCCAATTATCAAGGACTTACAGCCTTACAACTGGGATAGAGTTATTAGTAAAATTAGAATTCCTGAATTCGAAAAGAAGGTTATTTTTTTATTTCTGAAATGGAAAATGATGAATCGTAAATTTTGGAAATTACTTAATAGCGATTTAGAGTCAATGTATTTTTTTATTTTGTCTTTACCTTATATTTTGTACTTAAGTTGATTTAAAAAAAACAGGAAGATTTCACAAATATATGTTTAAATTTTGTCAATTAATATAGTTTTAATTTTGATATTAATGACTCAAAATGTTAAGTAAAAAACTGATAAGAGATATGTAAGTAAATACTCGACAGTAAGTAAAAAGTTAGTAATTAGAATAGTGACTTTAATGTCTTAAAAAAGTTGATTTTTGAAAGTTTATCAAAAAGTTGAAAACAAGAGTTAAAATGTTAGTATTCTTTTGTAATTTTATTTATTTTAAAGTCATTCTCTCATCACAACATTTTTATATACCATACCCAATAATACAATTTGTCTACAAAGGCCCAAGATTGGTTTTTAGTAAGTGTTTCTGGCAATAGAGTCCCTCTACTAATTAAAACATTGACCCAAAATGTTTTTTTTTAACAAATACGAAATTTTTGTAAATATAATATCATGCTTCATATCCTTGAGCTTCTGTAAAATAATGATAATATTTTCTCTCAATCACAAAACGAACTGCAGTGTAGTTTATGAAAATGGTGAAAAAAAGTGGATAAATTAACCGGCTTTTACGGTATATATATATATGTATATATATATATATATATATGTGTGTGTGTGTGTGTGTGTGTGTGTGCGCGTGTGTGTGTGATATTACACGAACGACAAGTTTTAATTATTTTACTTTAGTTTAATTTTTCACAACTGGACGAAAATACGTGATGTAATATTATTTCTACTTTCTCTAAATTTTTCACTGCGACATTAGGTGAGCAATTTGTACCCCCTTAGTTATCGAAAATTAAATTAAAATTAATTTCTACAAAACTAAGTCTAAATATATTCAAATTTACTTTAGCATTTGTAGACGACATAAGAGAGACAGTTGGTACTGCTATCTAAAGTGTAGCGATGAAATGAAAGCAAAAATCTTTAGTTATTCAGTATAATAATTTTTAATGTATTTACGTTTAATTTTATCATAAAACTCTTAATAAAAATATTAATTTTTGCGTAAGTTTTACACAGTTTCATCTCGTCATACTCGTGCAAATCAAAACGTTGTTATTGGATTTAGATGCTTAAAGAAAATTAAAAAAAAATTCAAATTGTATGCATACGTGTATATATATATGTATATATATATATATATATATATACATATATATATATATATATATATATATTATAATTAGGTCAAAATCAATCGTTAATATTTTACAACGAATACACACCCGCATGCATACATATAGAAGATTGAGTAAATACACACGTAAGCATACATGCAGTTATGCACATATACATGTACGCACATACGAACGAACAAACACATCATATACATAAAATTCGAAATCAAAAATCCCGTTTCAATTTACTTAAATTATAAGCTGAAAAATAATTCAATTAAAAATTTAATTAAACTGTTATATTCAGTATTTAAAACTTATTGAAATTTATTTTCTTAAATAATAATTATTTAGACTTTATTTTTTTCAATTGTAAACACAAAAAAAACAGAAATAATATTCTGGATTTAAATCCTAGTAAATGAAATAAATTTACTCCGAATTTATTACGCTCATCCTCTGGGTTGAATTATCGTTTACGAAAATCTTATTTCTTCACCGATTTTGCTCTTAGGCTGTTGGGATCTTGTCAATCTTGATGTTGTTTCAGCATATAGTATATTTGGATGTTTACCGTATAAAAGTTTTAAAATATTTGAGCATTTCTTTACTGAATATGACTGGAATTCAAATTTGCTGTATTATTATATTTAGTTATGGACAATAATTTGAAAATGATGTGCAGATGTGATCGCCCGTTTTGTGTAAGTTAAAATAAAGAATATCGGTTCACGTTTCCATTTTAATTTTTCCTTTTGCACAGTTCTCGCGTGATTTAAATTGTATTCAATGAAAGAAATATTTAACATTGGTACAGTGCAAATAAATTAAAAGTATTTAAAATCAAATCGACTCTCTCAAAAAGTAATTTATTTTAATGTTAGTTATTTTTTTTAATAGTTTCATATCGCGTTGCTTAATCTTTAGAATATGTAGTCTTCAAGAAAAATATGTAGTCTCCAAGAAAAGTTTGGACTCAAAAGTCGCACAATCGATTATCGAAAATGAGATTTTTGTCCCTGCCTGTCGGTAGTACAGACATTCAAGGTTCAATTTAATTTTGATGTCCAATTAAACACTAGGACCAACGTCATCACGTCTAGCGTACTTCAGGTGAATTTTGTGTAAATAATAAAAAAAAATTTAATTCATTAACAATAAAGTTTATTTTTTTGGAAAATCTATTATATATTTAACTTATCCTCATAAATAATACATTTGACCAATGATTTGCAAAAATAACTACATACAAACCTTTTATAAAGGTATCCAATGAATTTAAACGTTAAGTAAACATCAACTGAAAGCATAAAAAAAATTAGTCACGGTTTTGCACAGATAAACAATAATATTGGCAGTGTTGATTCTTATAATTATTATTTTTGATTTCAATTCTACCTCAAACTTGGCCGCGAGAGAACACGAGTGGAAACTTTTTCGCTATGACTGCCTATTCGAATTTTATCTATTATCATATAATATTCTAATATAAATTTAATTTCGCAATTATTTACATAATGGAAAAAATAAGTAAACTCACCATACCGATATTCACAAGTTTCATTTATCATAAAAAAAATTACGACAGGCGTATACTTCCAAAATGGTATTCAGAAAAATTGCATCTACATACATAAAACTTACTAGCTTTTGTTCACGCCTTCGACACACGTGGTATTTAAGAAGATCCTCTGTCCCTTCTGTTCACCTCATATAACTGAGCTAACGTGTCATTCTTAAAAGTGCCTCTCTCGGTCGAAAAACATAGACACGAAATGATAAATTATTACTTAATTAACTACGAAACTAGAAATGAAAAGTATATAGTCTATAAACTAAATTCAAATAAATATATATTAATAAAAATTAAATTTACATTAAGATATTTAATCATAAGGATTTACCAGTTATCACGACAAACAACCATGAATATTATGTACAACAATAATATTTTTGAGTTATCTTGTTTTGAGAGCGCATTCAGTTATCAATGCGCCGACATAATTTCCTTAGCGTTTTATATTCATTACTTTACACCTTTAAATATACTGTGATAATATATCACTTGTATAAAAATTTAGGATATTTATTATTTACTTGCAAAATTTCATTGAGTTCTGATGAGCTAAGGAAGGCGAACAACGAAATAAACTAACAAGGATGTACTTCTGTTTTATTAATAGTAGAATAAGGAACTAGTCTATAAAATACTTAAACTAGAGTCTCTAAAATACTCCAGGCTTAAATCTATCAATTGGTAGGACACTTCAATATGTACAAGTCTAAAACAGAAAAATATTTTGGAAGAAGAAAAAAGACATTTATTTTAGATATATTTTCACCTCTTCCTTATAATGTTTACGAAATGCGTATCAAAATGGTTATAAAGTAGGTTCTAAGCAGCTTTGGAACAACAAATAAAAATAAAATACCCCTTTATGGCACTGTGCAAAACTTTCATATAAATGGTAAATGGTGGTGAATAATGTATGGAAATAGAGGAGAATATAAAGAGACGAAGAAAAGTGGAAAAACATGGGAAAACTAAATATGCTCGACGTGTAGGTCGAATGTCAGACGTCAGTATCTGTTGCTTAGAATACGTAAATAATCTAGTACCTACTGGAGCTGTTATTTATTTCACTTATAAAAGTTGCATGTTTTTATGTGAGCAAAAACAGTCGTCAGTTATAAAAGTATCTTGTTTTTTTTCATAAGTGAAAGCAATATCGCTGACGTTTGATATACTATTTCAAATAGACATTAAAATAATTAAATTCTTTAATGACTTTGTACCAAAAAAATTAAATTCTTATAAAATTACTCACGTGTCCGTCGCTCACTCTATTTATCACAGCCATTCCTCAAAAATCATGCAACATAGGAACTTAAACTTCGGCACGATTACAAAGCAAATTAGCATGCATATATCTGAATATCTCATACTCAAAAATGTTTGCATGGAAATTTTAGAGGTACTCTTGAATATGCGAATTATGTATTGGTTTTTAATTTATAATAATAAGTCGTATGAAGCAGCTCGTAAGAAGTCGTAAGAAGAAAAGAAGCTGGTTAGAGCTAGTGACTAGAATTAATTTTATTAATGAAAATCACACACTTTCAGAGATCTACAAAAAAAATTTGTCAAAATCATGTATCCACCAACTGACATAATTACGAAACTGTTAAGAAATTAATTATAAAATTAATGGAGTCACCAAGAGTTTAAAGGGAAGATAAATTTAGAAAAATATATTTAAGTTCACAAAATTAATTCAAATTTTTGTAATAAATTTAGGAGAAGTACTTTGTACCCCTAAATATTTTCACACCCCGCATAAAAGTGTGTACCTTGTTTAATAAGTTATTTATACAAATTTCACACCTTCTCAAATATCATAAAAGTGAATAATATTTTATACTCAATCTTGTAGTCAAATCGCTTACAAACGTTTGTTAAAAACTGTAAATTTTAGCATACGATTGTAAAAAAGTGTAGTAAGAGGTCTGAAAATGATTTAAAGTAAAATAATAATAAAGAACTATCTGATGTTTTGGCATATAATAAATAAATTATTTTTTATAAATCCTAACAGGATTACTGCACGAGTCCAACTCGCACTACGAGGGTTTGTATACCGTTGAAGGCTATGCAGTATTTTTATAAATTATTATTTATGGATATTAATTTTTTAGAGCTTAAATGTCTACTATATCATTCACAGGCATACAAACAAACTACAGAATTTTGAAAATGTATAATTCCGCATAGAATTAGAAATCATTGGTTTTTGCTTTTTATATTTTTACTTGTGATATAAAACTTTTTTAAAATTTTAGGTCAAACAGAAATTTTGATAATGAGTTAGTAAACATGTCGTTAGCATAAAAAGAAATACGGTTCAAAGGGCTTTAACGATTTTTTTATAACGCGAACCAACAAGCTTCAACTCTGATCTTTTCATAACGCGAATCAACAATGTTTTACAGCCACGTAGGCTTAGTATAGATAATAATTTTAACTTGATATTTCAACTCGTATCTGCAAAAAGAATTTTGACAGTCAGACAGGCCAACGGACGGAAAATCAAGTGACACTGTAGTGGTTCCTTTCTTATTTTGAGGGACGGAAACCTAAAAACTTATAATAAAGTAACAAAAATAATGCGCTGACATCATGATATCAATAAAAATCTACATATTTGCAATCACGGTATCTGCTGAGTAATGACAGGAAGAATGCTGGTAAGAGTGTTAAATGAAGTATTGTCTGATATCATATATTCGACAGAAATCTACATATTTGCAATTACGATCTTTACTAGATAATAACAGGAAGAATGCGGGAAAAAGAGTTAAATGAAGTATTGTCTTATAAGCGTATATTATTGTTACAGAAAAATTCAGTTGGAAATTTAAAATTGATTCATATCTACGGCGGTGCGCATAGAGAGGTCTCAACAGTCGACAGACATTTGAAGCTCTTCTACTTCAAGATATATTTGAATTACAAGGTTAAACTTTAGTTATACGAAAAAGTGACAGATACTATAAGTCGGGTTGTTGAGATATGGGTGCCAAAAATTGCCCTAAGAATCAATTCAAAACAATAATAAAAATAATGAAGTAATAGGGCAAAAAAAAGGTAGAAAAAAGTTCAAGGAAGGGAAGCGAATTATTTAAAAGTAATAAAAAAAGTAAGTAATTAAAATACAAATGTAGGACAAATATAATAAAAGACCATTACAATAAACGTACTCATAGAATCGCCTCTTAACAGGAAGAAACTTAACTATGATCTCTCTTTTCGAAATAACGAGAAATGATAAGTTTTGAGAAAGTAGTTCTATATGATATTACACAAATTTGTACTATTTCAAGCGTTCGCCTGATTGCGTATACACTTGGTATATTTTTAACGTACGAAGGTTCAAGTTGCTTAAATAACAATATCTCAAATTACGAATGAACCGAGTCTAATAGTGATCGTTCCTCAAATTTGTCAAAATTTTATCTGAAGGATATTTTTTAATTCAACCGTTCGCACACTTAAATATTTTTAAATATTTCGTGTCTAATATTTGTGATAGTGTTGAGAATATGGCATTTCAACAATATTTTGATTAAAATATTTTAATTTAACAATATTTTGATTAAAAATAAACATTTCAATCTATTTTCATAATTTTTTTCATCTTTCGTAAGTAGAAGAGTAGGAAAAAACTATCCTCTTCCTTCTCCACGATCCACCTGTTCCACCCCCTGAACTCGAATGCAATAAAAAGTTTCATATAATAAATTTTAAAATAGTGGAAAAGCAGAAAGCCTGGCAGATCTGAAACATATAAATATTATAAATGTTTACCAGATCCATTTTGATAAATGGTAGCACAAACTAGATTTGAACCATCCAGTTAGTACAGGGCCATCTATATAAAAATATTGCAACAAATATTTTAAACTAATAAATAATTTTGTTTATAAAAAAATAATTTTGTTTAATAAAAATAATAATTGTATATAAAAATTTCAACAACCATGAAAATGGCTCGTTGGTCTAGGGGTATGATTTTCGCTTAGGGTGCGAGAGGTCCCTGGGTCAAATCGCGGACAAGCCCCATTACATTTTTGTAATTCTTTAAAGGTTATAATATTTTAAGACAGTTTAATGTCATAAAACGATAATAACCCACCTGGCTGAATGAATATATTAATACCCATCTGAATGCGTCATTAGATGTTGCACATAAAAAATTATTTCGAAATGGGAAACGATTCTCATGTATAAACACTTTGTTCTTCAGATGTCAAGAAATGAAATAACTACACTTTTTTATCGTGTTTCTTTTCAGAATTTTTATTATTAAAAGTTTATATTCGTCCAACCGATGAGTACTACGCTTGCATCACTGAGAAATACAAGTAATATTGCTTACGTATGGCGCGAGATCCACTCACTAGACCAAGTGGCGGGGCTTTCAGATTATGCGTTGACCGCGCAGACATAGGTGTTAGGTCCATATTAGTCAAAGCAGTAAAATGGTCCTATCACTACTTCGATAATTACAGACATACATTCAGAATAAAGAAATATATATCAGTAAGCATAATATATTGAATTGTTTTCAAATTCTTTTTTTACATTTCTATATCAAAAAAAATGTACAAGTTCAGGAAGTGATACACCCAACATCTCTCTTATTCTTTTATTAAAATTCTATAGATTTTATTTTGATGAAATTATGCGATATTCAATGAGACAAAAATTACGGAATTAAACAATTTCACGAAATGATTCCTCAACTTTATATGTAGTTCAGGTTTATGAATTCTGCACTAAATTCATGCAGCAAACTGCTATACTAAAACATTTCGGGGAATATTCAAATAAAAAACGGGTGCTGAAATTATACCGTTAATTTTTCTTTAAATTTACTCATAAAAATTTGACCACCAGCGGGTGATAGAATGCTGTTTCTGGATGTTCTGATCGCTGTTGTACTTTAGTATCTTGTGCTTTATAAACCTAACTTATACTTTATTCATGACTCTTTTTACAAAGCAGCCACGATTTTTATCACTTTATTGCTAATTAGCGCAACATTTCTTAAATAATGTCTCAAATTTTTTGTGGCAAAAATATTACATAATAAAATTAATCTTTTATACAATTTGTTTAAAAAAAGCGGTTGAGTACGAGTCGAAATCGCACACGAAGCGCTTCGTAGTAACGTACTATATTAACACTAATTCTTTGGTGAATAAGAAGAGATGCCATATCAATACGTGATTCGTGAAAAACTGTGAAATAATTGGCTAATTACATCTGCCACACATACATTTGTGACAGTTTAGTGATAAAATATTAGTTATAAAATATAGTTTAAGGATAAAATAGTATTTCTACTTTCTTTAAATTCTTTTTTCAGGTTCAAGTGGTTTCAGGTGGGCAATTAGCAAAGATCATTACTAATTGTCTACCTGAAGATGTTGTAACACAACGAAACTTGGGTCGTGGTAAAGACCTTAAAGAAAGTAGACATAACACCATATATCGTAGTTTCATTTAATTGTGAATAATGAATTTCTACAAAATTAACGCCAAATATATTCAATATTTGATAAAGTATTTTAAGGTAGTCAATACAGAAATATATAATTATACTTATCTATTAATTAAGAACTTAGAACTAGTTACCCCTTCCATCGATAATACTGTGGCTCGCTCGAAATGTGGTTTTCCCCAGCAATGACGCAGACCCCGCACCGAGCAGCGAGCCCCGCCTAGTAACCGTCGCGCCGCGTGATGTGTTGGCTCGTAATATTTTGAGTTTTAAGCTTGGTTCTCTATATTTTAATATTTTCTGTTTTACTAGAGAGTATGCACTAAAATTAAATCAAATTTGATGCCTGTGTGTGGTCCAAGACCATAAAACGTCAGCAAAATGCGTTTATTTTTTTTTTTTGAGGACCCCTCTCCCTCTTTGCAATCTGAATTAAATCTAATATCTGCCGTCCTTGACTGTAATGTCTGGAGAGAGCTTGCTGGGTCATTTATCAATGAATACTTCTCGATGGATGTAAGAAATTTTTAATAATAAAAATATATCTTTACAACCGAACTGAATTGCTGAAACTTAAAATCGAACTTATTTTTGTCCTGTCGCACCGTCTCCGATGATCCCTTTGTGCGTCCATCGGTTGTCACGCCAGAAGCTATAAACTCGTGGTCCCCCTATCCTCGGTTATTATGTTTGTCTGGTAAAATATATGAATGGTGAAATTACTACTTTTTTATGTACCTGCCATGGCGATTATGTAATTTTTGAGAACGATTTCTACCAATGTTTTTTTTATTGTTTTGAAAGTATTAATTTAACGTCATTTTACATTGCCCTAGTTTTCTAAATAAATCACTCGACGGGTTTTAAAATAATATTAAAAGTACGGTGAAATAACTTTTTTCCCTGTAATGTTAATTGAACAGTTTTTGAGAGCGATTTTTACCAAAACAAAAGTTAAATGTTTTTTTGTTTGTTTTCGAAATGTCAGTATAACACAAATTTACATTGACTGAGTTTTTTAAATAAATCGCTCGACGGGTTTTTATATAAAATTAAAAGTGTGGTGAAATAATTACGTTTCCTGTAATTTTAATTGAACAATTTTTGAGAGTGTTTTTTACCAAAACTAAACAGCAAATAATTTTTTAAATTGTATAAAAGTTATATATTTATATTTTGAAAAATATATAAAAAATCAGCGAATTTTATCGACAACGTGTTTTACATGACAACCACCTTAATAAATATTAAAATATTTGAAGGTGAAACATTTGTAACATTGTATAGCAAGGAATACTAAATAAACTCATTTCGACTTTACAATTAACATCAAAACTACCTACAAATGAAAGAAATACATAATTTATTAGTGTAATAGATTTGATAAGTGTCAAGTTTTATATGTGTTCTCTTTTACGAATTATTATTATCGAATTAACTATAGAAACACGCAATTAACGCGTGACCGCAGTGCGTGGCTGATACTTAGTACCAACGCAAAGTACCTAAGCGTTGTCTGCGCTACACTTATATTAGCTTCACAACTTACATTAGTTTGCATGCGAGCATCATTTCGTAGGTACAAATACTTTTATCTGTGCCTCAAAGAAAAGTACTTAAGAAAGTGTCTTGTATGTTAGTATTAGTTTTTATTTTATGGTACTTTTTTCTACAAAAGAAATTAAAACTGTCAAGCTGAAGTCCTCGTGAATAAACAGGTGTTATACTTCATGAATATAGTGGTTAATGTGCATATCGTGAAATGTTGACAAATACTGTTTAGCATTTTATACCATATGTAAGCCCACATTTAACACTCGGTTAGACCAGATGTTGACGTATTAATATGATTAAACATTTTTTTGCACATAAAAAATTAACTGTGACTGAATGAAAACCACCAGACAGATTATAAAGCAATAATTAGCCACCAAACATTGTTTAAATAAATCCTTCAAAGAACTTTGAGAAAATTTTGGTTTTTTTCTTCTAAAATTCATGTACGGAATTCTTTTTTTTCCTTTCTTTGTATTGAAAAAAGGTTAAGTTATTAGAGCTAGCGGATATTTTTATCAAATAAATATGCATTCCATAGTTAAAAATCAAAATTTACTCGTTATATCCAAATATATCAGGGCCAGTAAACCGGAAGCAGAACTATTTTCATTTTACTTCCACACTAGACCCTTCTAATATGATAATAAGTTGGTGATATTTATATTTTTGTGTACGTGTAGATAATATATATATATATATATATATATATATATATATATATATATATATATGTGTATATATATATATATATATATATATATATATATATAATATAAACGCAGAAAAATCATTTAAAATATTGCGATTCAATTATTAGAGCTTGACAAAAATTGCCTCTCAATTAAATCAGTTTTGGTGTCTTTTATCATTCTACTCTTGAAACCTACTTATCAAGAAATATTATATGTATATTACCGTCTTTGTGAGGAAAGGTAGACTCAATTTAGTCCATTACCTCAAAAATTCTTCATAATCATACTACTTTAATTAATATAATTAATTACAAATATTTAATAAAAATATTAAATACAAATAGGTAATAAACATAGGTAATAAAAAGCGCCCAAATGTTAAGTTGTGTGACAGATAATTTGGGAACCTATTATTTTTTAACTATTAATTTAGAACTTAGAATTAATTCTATTTTCTATCGATATTACTGTGGCTCGCTCAGTCAAGGCGGTTTCCCCCTGCGCTGGCCCAGGCCCCGTACCGGGCAGGAGCGCCGCCTCGCAACGGACGTGCTGAGTGGCGCGCCGACCGCTAATGTTTTGAGTTGTACGCTTAGTTGCCTATAATTTATTATTTGTTTTTTAACTACAGAGTATGCACTAGAATTAGACCAAGTTTAATACCTGTGCGGCTCAGTAATAAAAAATGCCAAAAAATACATTTATTTAAGATTCCTTGCATGGACCCACCCCTTTCCCTTGGGATCTGAATTATTGACTTTTATATTATTTGTAGTGATAGAGGTCATAGTAACTTGTATTTTGTGAAAATCAATTGTCTACATATTACGGGTGAAAAGATACAGTCTAGCTACTGATAGACAGATGGATGGAGAGACAAACGGCGGAGACTTAGCAATTGGATACTATTAGGTCCCTTTAGGTACGGAAACCTAAAAACCAACTGAGTGTGTCGGAATCCACATAAAATAATTTTCAGTGATTGTCTGTATCTATTGAAATTGTTGAAGCAATGTTAGAATATAAATTGTTTCTCTATTTATGAAATTGATCAAAAATTTAGTGACGGTGTACATAGTACGTCCTAGTAAGGCAAAAAAATTCGCATTCATGTTAACATTTGGCTACATACGATTGTGATTTTGCACGCATGAATTACATGCAATTTCGTAAAGAGACCACAAAATTTCATGCAGTTATACCCAAAATCATAGGAAATGTCAAAGTATGACGGAGGGAAGGATGGATACAATTAAATTATAAGGATTCCTTTCTGCTATCGAATCCTGAAAAAAATCACTATTTTATAATTACTACTAAATGGAGATGGTTTATGTATTTAATCTGAGATTGTGTTTGTGTACGCAATCGTTGTTGATGCGGTTTTTTTATTTGCAAACTGGTAATATAAGGATGTAATATATGATCGAAATTGGTACAATACTGCGGCTTCCAGCTTATAAAATAAAATGAGCCACTTTACCCACGACTTCGAGATTAAGTTAAAATTTTCCATTTTATCTTCCAGTTTTTCCACCTGCTAAATTGAAGAGCTAATGATATTCAGAACAATACCTTATTAATCTAAGGAACTTTAGTAGTTAGAGCCTGAATTTTAAGTCAAAATGTGTAGTATTATCGGACATTTCTCACACCTGCAAAATAGAAAATCTAGTGTTAACAAGAATAGTACCCAACTCCCATGGATCAAAGGGAGAACATCCAGAATAGCCAGAGAGAATAGCCAGACTTCAACTTTACATTGAAGTATTTATTTTAATTATATAGTTATCATACCTCTAAATCTGACAATCTAATAATAAACAGGTATTAAAGAGAGTAGTAGGTCCGCTGTATCTAAGAATCTGTAAAGCTGATTTCCTTCAAAGCTACATTGCTTTATATATTATTGAATAGTTTGTGATCGTGGAAGTCGCATAACAGTACATCATTCAAGGATTTCATCTTATTGAGAATTGCACAAGTTTCAGATTTGGCTAACGTCTTATTTCCATTATAAGACCAATAAGATTGGAAAATCTGCTTTTCAACAAGATCCGTTTATAGTGGTTACTTAGTGAACATTAGTATTATACTAATACAATAAATAAACAAATCGCATAAAAAAATTAGGAAAACTGTATTCAAACCAAGATGTTACATAAAAATAAGGATTGAATATAACTACATAGACTTTTTCAATGTTTTCTTTTGACAATGTTTTCTTCTCTTGCAGTTGCTTAATTTCTCTATAAGTTTGAAGGTGTAGGAGTCGTGAAGGCTTGAATAGACTTCAGAACTCTCCAGTATTTGCATAACAAATACACTGTACGATTTTATAATTTTTCGCTTGATTAATGAAGTCACATGTGCAATTATCGGATTAATCATACAGATCTTTATCTGATGTCGTACTTTCATATTCTGACAGAGGCGCCTCTTCAGTAACTTTTAAGATTAAATATTTATTCATTCTTTGTGCTTTTCTTCTTTAATTTCAATTTTTAGGGAATTAAATCCGCTCTTTTTCATCTACATATCTTCCGCTGTATCTTTCTAAATTACCGGCATAAATATTCTTATAACACTAAATGTAAGATTCTTATTACTTTATTATAGAATTTAGTTATACGAAAAAAACATAAGTGAAATAAATGAAAAATACCATTAATTTATTTAAAAACCTTCAATCTACCTGAAATCTGGATAAAAATTTGCGCCAGTTTTATCGCGCAAAATAATGTTAAATGGAGAAAGGTTAATTGGGTTAATTTTGTAAGCGGGTTAAACATAGGAATTATTCCTAGAATGCCCATTTATAGTGTAATATCCCAGGCCATAAAAAGCTTAAAAGCGACATTTAACAACCCATAAATGTATCCATTGAATAAACTAGGTAGAAAGCCGAGTTCATCCGGACAATGTGTGGTTAAAAGTCTCCCGACAGCGAGCACCGGAAAAGTGTGTGTCATCAGTCTATGAGACGATGAAAAAATATAAATTTTTTTGTTAAGTTAACGAATTTAGAACTGAGGATGTTATAGATTGGAACAATCATGAATGTTTACAATGGTTACTATTATGAATATGCAGAATTCATTCAAATTCATGAACAAGAAAAAAACAAACTTAAACTTCAATTAAATATATAAAATAAGTGTTGAGCTATAAAGATATTAAATTATAATTATATCAAAATAAATATAATGACACAAAAAAATTAAGTTTATTAATATCTTAAGTAAAGTAGAAGGTGATAATTAAATAGTGTCAATATAGAAGATCATTATCATATGTGCCCATTCGATACTCTTTCACCTCGTTTCAGTTTTTCACCTAGTTTTTCTTCATTAATTTAACCAAAATCTCATTAACACTTCGTGTCTTGGTAATTCTCTTCTTCGGTTACATTCTAAACCTGACCATTGAGAAATGATTTTTTCCACTTGCCTAATATACTGTACGTTTAATGATTCTTTATTTATATTTTGATTTTTGAAACCATTGGCCTAGAACTAGCTTTTTTTACACTTGTCCCATGGTTTAATATTTGAATTTTCTTCCATAGTGTACGGCCATATATACAATTTATCACACGTAATTTATTGTACGTTGAAATGTACATACATATATTTAGTAAAATGACCCCGTGACCTTTTTCTTTAGTAATTAATTTAACTTTAGTATATTTTGCCGATTTACTTATTTCATGTCAGGGCAATTTTCCTTTGAATCAATTTAGCTCATTTATCATTTTAATATGTATATGAAAATTATGTTTTAAAGATCGCTAATTTCCATTAATGTCCTAAAACTCAAATTAGAGTTATTAACTGTGTGTAGCGACCTACAAAGTAGGCTCCATTCTTGGAAGTGTAATAGTAAGGGTTTAAGCAGAATTTTTTTTTAGCATTTTTTGGTCAACGTGCATACGAAACACGTTTTTCAATTGATATACTTAAATTGTCTCCTTTTTATATAATGGAAACTATATATTCATTCAATAAAAAGAAAATCAATTTTGAACCCACTATTAAGATAAATATATTCGACTAACGCATGTCTACTTAATACATTCAATAGCTCTTTAGACTAATCAGATAAATAATAGAAAATCAATCAATTATCTATAAGTGATGGAACAAAACCACATAAATCTACGTTTAACATTGTTTTCTCTCCCAATTTCTCTTGAGATTTTTTTTCAATCATAATTAAGACATTTCTTGCGCATCGGTATTATCCAAAACGAATTTAATGTAAAATATTTTACGTATCGATATTATATTCGAGAAGTTATGCACTATGTGGAAGCTCTATGTCCATTTTCTAAATTTTGTATTAACGGATTTAACAAAGTAACTTAACTTGAACATAAAATTAGACCGGTTCGCACGTTGATAATATGTTTGTTTTTCGAGGTTTGTTGTATTTCATTCATTTTAACAATGAAATGTTAATTTTGACAAGACTATACAATGAACTCGATCTATTACATAGATGTCTCATTTCCATTCTGAACTTTAATTTAGGCCAATTTTTAAAATATTTATCATTATGTTTGCATATTTTTTGATTTGCTGGAAAGGGAATTTGATTTGCTGGAAACAATATATTGAAGGTCATATGGATGTTGTACTTTTCATTTTGGAAAAATTTATTTCTCCACTATAAACTCCAAAATACCATTATTATACATGTAGATTGTATTCGTTGCTCAGATATTTGGCTCTTTATAAAGCCCCATATAAGTTTCCAAAATTATCTTCTAAAAGTTTGTAGTTTTTTTGGAGAACTGCAAGTTACTTGGTGCAAAACATCGACCATTTCATGAGCAAGCCATTCATTCACATTTATTTACTTGTTGAACATTATAATGAATATTTTTATATAAGCTAATACTGAACACTGTCTAAGTATTTACGGAGCCTCACAATATAAATTCCACTCTTACTGATAGGATTCATTATTTGGTTTAAACCATATTTTTAAAATTTGGAAAAAAGGTAATATTTTTCCTATTTTATGGTTAAGTGAAATCCATTAGTCATAAATAATTATAATGACCAGGGCTGTTAGATTTTCATAAATCAATTTTAGATCTGGTATTTTAAAAAAAAAATAGCAATATAAAAACTACATCAAAAGTATTCCAGAAATTTTTTTTTCATGATAAGTTATTGCGATTCGTGACGGAGTGATCGTAATCATAATGTGGTATTATCAGGCGCTGATGTAACCCGCCTGATGATCTCTCGGGATATCTCTCTATTTGCTATTAGTTTGGTGTACTCATACAAGGGTTTACTCACAGCAAATTCGATTTGTTTGATTCATTTCATGGACGCCCATGTGGTTTAGGTAGCACCCTGCATCCCTAGCATTGTATGGATATATTATTCTGCCGTAAGATACAGCCAAACAATTTGAGGATTCAAAATTGTATCGCGTTCAATAGATGCTTCTTGATGCCGAGTTCCAGGAACATGGAGATATTATTCTGAATTCGGTCCAGAATATTGCAAGTAGTCTTTTCTATCACCACATCTTTACGGCCTCTATCTATTTCAACATGGAAATATTAGATCTGAATTTAATCCACAATATTGCAAATAGTCTTTTCTGTCACTACATCTGTAGGGCGTCTATGTATTTCTTCTTGTTTTCTCAAAGTATCCATATCTGTAAGGCAAACAAAATATGGGGAACATGAAATAGCTTTTATCAAAGATATTAAAACTAAGTATTAAACTATTCAAAATATTTGTATATGACGGAATTTGCTTATATCATCCTTTCCGATTTTAGCTTTACCCTATGACAAATTATTTAATTCACTTTAAAGGAGAATTTTTATTTAATACCTAAAAATATTAAATATACACAAAGATTATTTTGATGAATTTATTGAAATAATTACCTAATTTTATTTTATTTTCCCAATTCTCACAATAATATCAATAAAAAGTGCTGTCACATTTATGAAATACGAGTATATGTAGTAGGTGAATAGCTATCGCAATCCTCGCTTGAAAAGCGAACTTTAACTTAAAATCGAGCACATAAATAGTACTTTGGAAAATGTTAAAATTATAATGGTTTTAAAAGATGGAAAATTTTGCACAAAAACTTTCAGGTCTATAGGTTAGGGCGTTTGGAAAATAATACTATCTTATCATTATTTTTAAACGAATTATTTTGCGGGCCAGAAACTCGACTTTAGTTTCAAATTGTTTGACCTACTTTTTCAATGGTAGTTTTAGGAGACGTTTTTTAGTTACTATTTTACATATATTTCATGAATATTTGGCCAGATATTATATTTTTTGTGATAGGTGACTTCTCCTTAACTTAGAAGTTTGCAAGTTAAGAAAATAATGGTTGAAAAGTTGTTAAATATTCATTAAATAAAGTCACAGTTAAAATGAAAATAAACGTTATATTTTGGTTGATTCTCTTTTATAATTATGATATTATATTTATGGTACGAATTTTCCTACTAAGAAATTTTCAGGCAAAAAAATAAATTGAACCTACCTTTAGAACCAATTTATAACAAAGTTGCAGGATACTTAATATCCTTACATTTGTATTGAAGTTCAGATTATTTTTAAGATGACGGAGAGGTGATGGTTTCAAAAATAGAATAAACAATATAAAAAATCTACATTGCAAAATTGAGTGGAATAAAATAAAATTTAATTGGGTTTCTGAATCGAGTAATTATTATACGAGAACAATCAAATTTGGCAACACATTAATTGTTCATCGCATTAATTATATTCAAATATCTAAGCCAAGTAAGTCTTTAAATGAAATATGCATGAAAAGATAATGTTAATGCTTTGTTGGCTACATATTCACTGTGTAGCTTACAATACATTGTTACAATGTTTTAGTGGTCGTGTATTTATTACAACTTCTTTAACTATCTATCGTGATAGCAGATAATACTATCCAGCTTTGCAAAGGAACATGGAATAGTGAACGAGCAAAACTTATTCATGGCCTTCTCCACTACTGCTACACCACTTTCAGGTTCGACACGAGAGGACAAACCATATTGAAGTTGAAGAAACTATTGCGGGAAATTTTCTATCAGCCACAAAATTTTTTTAAACTTGTCCTTATAATTTTCTACACTTTTTGGAGTTCATAAAATTTTTTACGGGCGGAAAAAATTAGATGCAAAAGACGTTCCAATATACCAGTTCTGAATCAAACAATTCTAATCAAGCATAATCATGTTCTTTTATAGAATTTAGTTATTCATATTTAGCAGCAGACTAAATTAACTACCATAAAAATAATAAATATGTATTCACAATTTGGGGCTACATTTTAATTGACAAAAACTAAGCTACTTGTACAAAATATTTATTTTTATTTGAAACACTTAATACAAACACAATTTCGTATTTTATTAGTATCAAAATTCTGTTTATTTTCATATATTCAGTCTTATTGCCTAAGTCAATTTAACTTAAGGCTAGTAAAAGGCTTTCAATTCATCATTACAATAGAACTAACTCAACAGTTACAATACCCACTCACGTTGTTTTCATTTTTCAGGCATTTTACCGTTTTCCCTCCTTCTTTGCATATAATCAAGATGAACAAAGATATTTCACATTAAAAATTGGATCAGTTTGTTTGTATTTAAAACATGACAAAATTATTTATTAAACTTATTTTCTATTTTAGTTCAATATGTAATCGTCCAAATGATAAACATATTAACAAATTTATCTTAACAAAAGGCAAATTAAACTTAGCTCTCCAATTTCCTTTGGACTACATGTTTCTGCAAATTTCAAATCACAGAATCGTTTTTCTATGTTCATGTTTCTAAGTCTCTAGGACCGTGTAGCCAGATGAGCTGAAATATTAAAACTTAATCCATATCTTAAAATAGTTCCAAAATCTCACTAATACTTTGTTAAGTAGAAGATTATATCAGCTTTTATTTTTTTATTCCTTTTACTAATATTACGTACCAATCATAATCATTAATTTAAAGAAAAGTTTAGTACGTTCTGTCAATATAATTTAATCAATTTAAATAAATAAATTCTAATATGAAAAAGAAAAACACTTATTTCACGTCTTCGAGATCTATATGCTCAATATTATATATTTCGATAAACACTTTATAATCGAAAAAAAGGTTGATTCTCAACCGACATGTTATTATCGGAAAAGGTTTAACAGATTTCCTACGGTGAACTTTCCATCTGGTAAAAAAAAAATTGTCATTGAGTGATACCAGGAAAGCGCTTATAAATATAACTTATAAATAACAATAGAAAATAAAAAAGTTTTTTTCATGAATGTATGTTTTACATTGTTTAGTATGTCAAGAAATGTTAGTAAAAAATAATGGATAGAAACTAAATTCTATTTATATCACAAATTTTCCGAAACGATTGCAATATAATATAGATCACATTATATTAACACTAAATTTTTGCAAACGTGTTTGGGGGAAAATCGTTGTAGAAAGGATTTGACGAAATAAAATACCGAAATGTAATAAATGTATAAATGTACGGCAATATACGTACATATTATAAGGAATAAATAAAGTTTTTAAATTATTAACTACAATAAGTCTCTGAATAAAGAATCGACCTTTTATGTGAAATGAAATTATTTAAATACCTACATACTAAAATACTACTTAAAATACTTCTGGAACTCAGTTTGTGTATATAAGTTATAAGTCAATAACGAAATATGAGTATTTTGAAATGAATTAATAATAATAATAATAATGTGAACTTACGAGGTGTGACGATCGCACCCTTTTCGAGTTGGCATGACGCATTCACAACGAAGGCTGACCCTCATCAACCTGACGGGTAAACCGTACAAAAGTCGGAGAAATTATGAACATACGGTCAAGTTAAGCTGCACACAGTCATATTAGAGCAGTGAAGAATTTGCAATATAAATGGTAGGTCTATCGAGTTGGAACATAAGTGGTAGGTTTATGAATTCGTAAACCACAAGCGGACACTTTCTTCAACATATTAGAAACATTGGTAATATTATAGCCAATACACAAAACAATTAAACTTTCATGTTTTAACCGAAAATGTCTGCGTATCTTATTTACAAATAGATAAAAAACTATAGTGTGTATTTTGCTACTCCAGTACTACTTGGGCTATTAAATTAACTCATACGTTTCATTAATAAATTTTATGACAAAATATCAGAGTTTTCTCTTAAATTTCGAAATTTCGATGCAATTGTCTCAGAATTTGTTGAGTTTTTACACTCTCCAAAAATATTCTAAGTTCAGAATCATGAGAAGAATTCTCTAAAAATATGTCATAAGGAAAAATCAACCTGTATACATTCATTGTAACATGGGGAAAATTGTAAGTCAGCACGTCAATCGAATTAATAATTTTTGCGTGAATGCCTAAACACAATAAGGAAACGAATGAGATTTTCACTTTTATAATATCATTAGGCTACAACACGAGTATTTTTACACAAGTAATGTTTACTTACTTATTTAACAACTTGCATTTTTATTACCAATCGGAAGGAAAGTCTTTTTGAAGCACACCTTTTGTCATATAACCGCACCTAAAGGCATTAAAAAAAACGAGTGTGCTTTAGACCACACGACTGAAGTATAACTTCAAATTCACAAAATATGAAATTTAAAATTCATTTACAATTTTATTCACTTTAAACGTAGAATATTTAATGTATTGAACAAAATAATTATTTATAAAATTGTTCAAGAACGAAATGAAATTATTATTAAAAAATCACCGTTCGCGTAACGCTAGCACACTCGCATATATATATATATATATATATATGTATATATATATACATATATACATATATACATATATATATATATATATATATATATATATATATATATTTCATGCACTGGCTATGAAAGGGAGAGAGAAAGAAAATATGTGCTCGCACCTCTCTTGTCCCTACATTAATATACGAAACGTAACTCTCTCTTTCTCTCTTCACTAACTTATATCTCCCTCTCAACTTCCGTTCGTCTCTTCCGATCACACTTTTTGTAACGCTTTCGTCACGTATTCACCAGCTTACTCCCCAAGTTAAGCGTGCGTAAAGAAGTTTTACTTCAAAAATTAACATCTAATTGCAGCATTCCTATGTATTCTTAATTATTAATCGGTGTCTAGAAATTTGCCGAGTCATTTGTTACTACACAAAATATTTCTCCCAGGCTATAGAGATTGCCTCTGATAAGTTCAATTATTATAAAACATTAAGGAATCAAAATAGTCTCAAAATATAACAATTTACTATATAAAGAGTGCGATTTCAAAGACAGAATACATTTTTTGCATTGAAAATCATCTTTGCAAACACAGTAACAGATATCACGTAACATTTTGTTCGATAAGCTTGCAATAATTCCTTCCGTGACCTTCGTATCGACGACGCATGTGTGGCACCTTGTACTCGCATATTCGTGGAACCAATTTAAATATTTTACTGAATTATTCTAAGGTCGAACTTGTGAATTTAAATGAAACCCTATATTCGAATCGCGTCGCGCTACTATTCTCTCTCAGACTTCCGCTAACGGTGTTATCCCCAATTTAAAATAATACGTTTCTTACGTTGATTTAGGTATAGATGCGTTTAAAAGTTAACGCGAATATTTATTTGTATTTACCGTGTGGAGATATTCCCTCTCTGTGTCCTAACATGAAATATTAATTTTCTCCAATTATCCAAGGGAATGTTTTGCAATTAGATCTAAATTACATTGGTGTTATAGACTAAACATTTATGAACAGGTGCGTTTTTTATTTTGCTATTGGATTGAACTTTGGTTCTTCTAATAGATTTAAAAAAAATTTCTGCAAATACGAGCAGTAACAGCAATAATACTAATTATTTCCGTAACCTATGATACTACAAAGCAATTTAGTAAGCCAATATTTGTTGATTGTTCAAGAAAATCAAGCTGATATATTAACATTCATGACGTATAATGTAACGAATGTGTATATAACGATAGGCTTTTTTAACTCTGTTCCTAGGAAACAGCGCTTAAATGTCGCAGCTTACTGCCCTGGTATAAATATTTTATAGTCAACAATAATGTAAGAAATTATAGACGTAAAAAATGAGATTTACTTAGATATCCTAATCGAATTCAAAATGTGTGATATATGAAAATTAATCAAAGGTTAGAAAAGGACGATATGTGGGGGGAATACGGACCAACTAGTTAGGAAAACAACGTAATTTTAAGAGACTTACCCAAGTCTATTTTTTTTTGGTTACTGGAAGTAATACTGATTTATAAAGAAAGTGTATTTTGAACGCAGTTTATTTGTATCGGAAATTTAGATTACTCAAAGTTTGAAACATCAAAATTTGTATTTATTTTCTCAAATAGAACTAATGGAAATTTTTTACGCATTTTTGGATGATTATTATTAGTCTGGTTTTGGCGGGTGAAAACAAAACGGGCAGCTCGTTATATGTTATCTTAAATCATATACTTCAAATGTACAGATTTTGTATAACTATTCAGATATATATATATATATATATATATATATATATATATATATATATATATATATATACATATATGCCTAGAAACCAGATTCCAAAAATATAAATGTTGATTTGAATTCGGAGGAATTTGAAAATAATTTCAGTGAAATAATTACAGTAAAGAAAAATTTGAAAAAATACCGTTGACTTATTTGGGTACATTGAGAAAATTTTTAATGATTTTGTGATATCTTCTGCAGATTAAAATATAGCCACAACAAACAACTTGTTGGAAATCTGCTGAAAAAAAATACAAATCTTGAATATAGCAAAAAAGAATAAAATTTGGAGTATTGATAAGACTGTACAGCTTATATTTTAATTAACCTAATTTAGAAGTACAATCAATTCTGAAAGATTTAGAATTTTGACAACAATATTTGGAATTGGAAATCATTTTCATATGAGGAGAGGTTCAGATTTCTACGGAATAGAGAGGCAGAGACCATGCTGTAAAAAATCGCACCGTGAAAAACTAAACTCAGAAGAGTGGCAGGCTAAAGTAGCAAATTAAGCACTCTGTCACAAATTTATTCCTCATTAAAGAAATAAAATACACTACAAAAACTCCATAAACTATGACATATTTATACTATATAAACTCTGACATAAACTACATATCATATTGAGTTATAAACTATTTACGGCAAGCACTGTTCTCGTATTTCTATGATTTAAAAGTCGCCCTACCTAAGCAGTTCTCAGGTATTGTTGAAAAAAACAATTTACGGAAAGATACTTGCTTGAGTAAAAAATAACCTTCTACAATAAATTGAGAGACGGTTTAAGGATAATTTTTCAGTTAGTGTAAGATCGGTGATAAACACGTTTACGTTGCCTCTGAAGTAATAACGCGTCGAAAAGTTCAAGTACTACTTATATTTGCGTGGTGAATATAATTTCCCTAGTATAGTTGTTTGTTGCTGGAAAATAAATTTTAGTTTCTTGCTTTAACTACAAGCCAAAATAGGACTTGGTATAATTATATAATAAGTATAAATATGTTGTAAAAATTCAAGGATTTTGGAATAGGAAAGAAAGTTTACGAATACGGTTTTTTAGGTTTCCATAGAAATCTTGTAATTTTGTTGATCCACAGAACATTTGACGATGCTTGGCATTGATAGAAATAGCGGAACTTTAACGGATAATAATTATTTCTCTAATTCCGTGTCTTTTTATAGGGCGGCGATATCAAAATAAAGGAAACGAAATGGCTTGTTGCTCCAATATACCCACATGGCTCTTTTCTGGGGCATATCTTGTAAAATATCATATTTAATATTACCCTTACGATACTCCTACAGATATGCGGTACCATCGCCATTCGTCAGTCATCGAGAAATTACTGATGGTCGGATGCGCGAGTAGTAAACGAGATTAAGTTTAGCACTGCTAAATCTACGATTGAGATAAAATAGAACAGAACGAAGATTTATATATACGTGTGTGTATGTTTGAGTACAGGTATGTGTGGGAGTATATATATATATATATATATATATATATATATATATATATATATATATAATATAATTGGGTAAAAGTTTGACGGAAATATTAAGCACCCTTAATCGTTTGCAAGCACCTAAATATGTATGAGCCCTCTTATTGCGAATTCTACTCTTTCCTGACGGGTTAATTATAGTTTGGTTCTGAACAGAAATTGGCATTAAGTTTTAGCCAAGAATATCTGCTCAAAAGATTACTACGAGGCTAAAGAAAAACAACCCTCTCTAAGATATAAATCACGAATAGAATTATACAGCAACTGTAATTTTCTTATCATTCTTAAATTAGCATCTCGGATGTTTTGAAATCGAATTCAAAACGTGTGGTTTTCATTTGACGACAAAACGGTTAGTGGATCTACGAAAACATCGGCACTGTACGGTGCGATTCGAATGAGACCTTATTAAAATTCACATTTTCGTCATTAGAATAATTCAATAAAATATTCAAATTCACTATACGAAATGCACGTATTCACACGCTATTTACGCCTCGTTAGAGCAGAAGATTCTTTCAATATTGTTGAATTGATTATTATACGATATGTGTTGGTAATAACATTAAGAAATTGACATTTATTTCATATGTAAAATTGATAATATATTCATTTTTAATAACTTAATGTATGACTTTTCAGTAAGAATGGAATGCATTTTTGATGTTTTTCCTTTGCCGATGATAAGTGGTCATGGCCTTTAAAATTTGTTATTTAATTAGAATTAAGTTTATATGATATTCATTAATTTCACTTAATTTAAATTTGACCCCATAGCAGCGATCTCGTCCAATAGCTATTGCATGAATTCCTGACTAAGGGCTGCAATCTTCGCCTATACAAAGAAATAAAAGGAGTTCCCGACAGAATGAATGACTTCTTACAATAAAATGTGCATCCTGGAATTAAGTTAATATTTTAATATTAAGTCAATAATCTATATTTTCAAAATGGCCAAGGGGAGAGATATTTTAAATTAAACTATTTTAAACAAATGACCCCATCATAGCTCTTTCAGCACAAGATCAATCGTTATTATATGTATGGGCATAAATAATTGAGTTACACATATGGCTGATACATTTGAGTCACAGATATAGTTGATATAGATGGTAGATATCATTTTTAGTATCTCTTCATGCAGCGAAATTGGAGATGATTGGTGTTCTGGGGGACTTCATCTAGGGGGGTATCGTAGAAGAAAATATATCAGAGTTTGGAATTGCTTAAACAGCCTTTTCCCGATTCATAAGTGATTGACATGAAATAAAACCGAATGAAAATATATTTGTATCTTTAAGAAATATACATCCTTTACAAAATGTGTTCCCCTATATGTGATCTTATACCTATATCAGAAATACCAAGCTCAGCCTAATTACTGTATGTATATATATATATATATATATATACATATATTTATATATGTATATATATATATATATATATATATATATATATATATATAAATATACCGTCACAGGAACTCCAAGTAAATACATTAGTGTGGTATGGAACGACTTAATTACGTGTCCTCATTTTATTAAAATATTTCTGTGTTAAACTAATTTAACAAAACATAAATTATCTGTTAAACTCGAGCGATACATAAGTCACATAAGCGAATTGAATGTTGACAGTTATAAATAGGCCTAAAGTAATTTTTAATAAAATTTCAATATTACGTACATTTGGTTCCATGAAGTAAGTTTTCCTTTTCTTTCATATGCGAAATGTGAGTGTGTGAGTTTCATTAAAGAAAAGTTAATTTTTTTCTAAACTATGAAAATAAATACAGAATCAAAATTTTGTTTAGCATGGGCCTGAAACCGAAAAAAATTTCTGCTAAAATTACTAAAATTAGAAATTAAAAAAAAAACAAAAGTTTTACAAAACATTATTCTTATTTAAATTGAAAATAATTTATATGGCATTGCCCTACGAGGTTACACCAAATTTAATACTATTTCCGAATAGCTTACTATGAGTGTCAAAATACGCGATTTCAAAAATATTGGCTTAACAGATGACTATAAATTCGACTTAATAAACATCGTAACAACAGCCAGAAAAATATTCTTTAAAGAATTATAGATTAAAAATATTCTCTATTTGGAAGAACTTAAAATTTGACATCGGTTGCTGATGGTGATTGATATTATAGTCATTGGATGGAGAAATTTAAATGGTTCCTTCAAATTCTAGATAGAAGTTAGAAACTATTATAACTAAGGAAATATTCCACGTCGTACTATGAACGTTTTTTGCACACGTCGTATTATGAACGTTTGTACAACAAGGTTGAAGCAATAACACATATGCACAAAATCATAAAAATTATTTTAGTAAATTTCTGTTTCTAAAAATATATCTTAATACATTATAAACACCCCCATTCAAATTGGGTAAAAAGTTTTCTTATCTAGTTGTAGAAGTTTAGTTTTTCTTATCTATTAATAAAATAATTGAAACAATAATTCTTCACCATGAGTTCATTTTCACCACTGGTTCAACTATCATCTTAAAACGTCATACGACTAATATGTGCCTCAATAAATAAACTTCAATATATGGTTTGATATTAAAAATTAAATTAAATTTGAAAGATATAAAATATTTTTCATATCAATAACGAGCGATATATTAATTTTTTAATGACGCGTGCTAAAATCGGTTTTTTATTATTCATCTGACAACCGGAATAAACGATTATTATGTCAGACTCATCAGATCTACTCAGTCATAATAACATTGAAATCTTTATATTTGTCATGATAAATTTAAAATTATTTTTAGAAATACAAAAGTCAAAGGACTAACTGTTTTATTGGTAACTATGAAATCATTAATACACAAAATTAAAATTCTGTAGCTTAATTTTCCATCGACTTGAATCATAACTAAAAATGAGAAAATATTTTTCTATTTTTGCTATTTAACTAAAAAAAAACAATATCTTTTGCAATTTTTTGTAATGCCTATCGCATTTTGTTACCATATTATAATGGGATATAATTATACAAGTATCACAATTAAATTAAAGAGTTTATTCTTGTGGCAAATTAGTTGTATCCTAAATGACATTGATTTGTCATGAATATGTACGTATGAAACATTTAGGTATTAACGCTCTAGTGCGTTAATTCTAGATTGACTCAAAAAATATTATTTTTCAATGCTCATAAATTATTCCCAAATGCCGAAAATAAAATTTGAAAAGAACGGACTCCCTTGATGTAAAATACGATCATTCTTATTATTATTAAATAGTGCTCGCTTAGTGGTCAAAATTCCACCATAATTAATGAAATTTTTACGATTGAGTGTTATTAAGGTTCTTTTTCGAAAAAGTGTACCTCAAAAATCATTGCATTTACTTTTTTAAAATTTTGTTCTATTACATCAGTTGTAGAGTGTTTACAAATACATTAGTGTATGTTGTTTGCTTAATGTCCGGTAATACTTATAAAATTTAAAGTTTAGTATTACAAATACATATATTTATTCCACACAAAATGTAAAATAAACGCTTTTTTGTTTTGATATACACTTCACAGGCTATTAAAAAGGAATATTTGAAATAACACAAAACTCGCAGCTCCAAACTTATTCACTCGAACTGATATTTTAAAATTCTTTGGCGACAATCTCTATTCTGTGCGACTGTTAGATTACAAAAAATGTATTGGATATTGATATTTTGAACCTTAACAATAACTATTTTCACAATTAAATGAAAGTACGTGATGGAGTATTATTTCTACTTTCTTTAAGTCCTTTACCACGGCCAAGGTTTCGTTATATTACAACATCTTCTGGTGGGCTATTAACAAAGATCTTTGTTCTTTGCTCTCGTAGTGAAGAACTTAAAGAAACTAGAAATAATACTACATCACCTAGTTTTATTTAACTGTGAATAATGAATTTCCACAAAATTAACGCAAAATATATTCAATAACTGTTTTATTGTTAAACGTAAACAATGAATCTTTTATTTTACATGCAATATATAATTAAACGCAATTGTAACACATATTATATATAAATTTTATATTCTTCAGTCCTTCTCTCTATAAACTTTAACTGTGCCAAATCTCACACCCTTCCGTGCGCGCAATATGTTTTAAAAGAAGTAGACAATTTATATAGATCTACTGCTATTTAAAAATAGTAGTCCTGTAAAGTGATTGCAAATTGGAAATTGACCATTAAAAATATACGTGCAACTAATAAATAAATAAGTTTGAACAAAAATATTCAAAATACACTATTAGATATATTTTAAACTTTTCTTAAATTTTTAAGTCGTAAGTAAAATATTTTTGCATATATTCTTATCTCTATGTATAAAACTCGAGAATGTTATTGATTAACCACAAGCAAGTAAATTTCGTTCTATCAAAACTTTTGAATCGAACGAAGGAATTTTAAAAGTATACAAATAGAAAGAAATTTAATTCAAGGCAGTAATTTAAGTAAAAACAATAAGTGATTACAATATTTCTTTGTTTTATTACATTATTTTCTTTTCTGTTGTATAAAATCAGTATATTTATTCATGATAATACTTGGCCACGTCTCTACCTTGTTTTGGTAAAAGAATAAAGTTTTAACAAAAGACGAAATCCTCGTATTAATAGATTTCTTCTTAGGTGATCCATGTTTAACAACAAAAGAAACCAACACCACAAATAAGAGGTTAAAAGAGGCAGAATGTGTGGAGATAACAATTAATTTTACGCTCTGATATTAAAACACTTACGGCGAAAAGAACAATTAAACTGAAAACAGGAAAATTTTAAAAAGAACTTCTTGCAAGCGGCAATAAGAAATAAGACTATTTATAAGGATTGTAACATTATTTGAACAATAATTAGGAGCAAGTGCAGATTAATGACAGCTAAAATTAATTTTTCTTTTTTGTATTTGTTTCTAACCGAGAAACCCATCAACGAATCTATAGTAAAGAGGAGATAAGAAGATTTAAAAAGGTCTAAATAAAATAGTGACGTACAATATAATAAACAACAACATGTTACACATAAATACCATGTTTGTATTTTAGACCGGAGGTAATAAACCCAAATACATTTCGGCGGGTGATATTTTAGATAAAGTGACAGACATTTTAGGTGGTATTTGGAGCGGCTACATTGTGGCAAATGGAGGTGATGCCATTAACAAAACAGTAGAAGAAATTACCGCCAGTAATAGTTCTCCAACCACAAATATAATTACTGAGGATGCAATTACAAATATCGCAACAGGTTGCAATAATGATAAACAGCAAGCATCACATGTATTCCAAGGCAACAACTTTTATATTGAAACTCTGGCATCAAAAATCTGCGTAGTGGCAAATGTAAAATACAAAAATTGTTCTTAGAATATTAATTTTTTTTTTCAAAATAAAACCTATAGTCTCAGTTTGTGTGTGAAAAATTAAGTAGATGTTTATTTACTTAATTTAGTGTAGTAAATTTTAATTTTACCATAATAAAATAAAATATTGTTCAATTATTCTATCACTACGAGCCTAGCTGTGATATATTCATATAATCAAGTCATTAGAATACGAAATTGTTATTTTTAGTATCGGAGGAAAAGCTAATATACTAAGAGAAAACATTAAAGGTAGAATTCGGTGCCATAATACCATTGCAGATTATTACGAACTAAAAGGAAAATCGAAACTAGATATAACTTTGCTGCAAAATAAATTAGTACCTTTTAGGCAATCTTTATTTTGTTCACATTTTACTTTAATTTTAACCCATTTAAATTATTTGGCTATTAAAGTTTGTTAATTCAAACAGTGTGTATTTGTAATTTCCTAAATTTAATCTTCTCCTGGATAGCAAGTTGAAAATCAATTACTCGAAAAAAAATTAAATTTTTTTATTAGCCAAAAGATGAAATTTTGGTTCGAAAATATGTCAAATATTTTTGGGATGTATATTTTATAATAAATATAAGATTTTAATTTATCTAGCCCATTAGAGTAAGTAAAGATGCCTAATAATTTTATTAATTTTTACATCCATTCATCTATCTAATACTTCATCAATCAGGCTAACTAAATTATTCAGGATATTATTAATTATAAGAAAATAAGGTCTTTTTATATCAGGTAAAACATAATTTAGGTAAAACACCTAACAACTTCAAATATAGACATTATCTTTAAAGTACATGATTTTATGAAACCCAACTAATGTGTTACTTGTGACATTTAGTTTGACCTCTTTCCGTAGTGACAAGCAATAGCTGTCATAATACCACGTAGCATCTAACATTGTTAATACCATTATATTCTGTATATTAAACATGTTTACTTTCGGCAAATATTTTCCAATAAACTCCTAATATATCATAATCTCTTATATTAGTCATCTACTAAAATAATCGTAAACTAAGGATCGAAGTTCAAAATTATCCAGCTGGTTAATTTGAATACAAGGATCTTCATCGTTAACAGGAAGTTAGTAAGAAAGTAGAGTAGTTAGTAAGGCAGCATAGTAAGAGCTAAAACTTGGAAAGTTTTTTCTATACCCAAAAGCATCTGAAAGTTTCTTCAATACTGGTATTAATTCAGGAATTAGAAATATATAATATGATTCATAAATTAATATGATGCATGATATGTTTCACAATATCCTACCTCAAATCAGTTTTAGAAACTTTCATACTAAACTTTCAATACAAATATAGGATATATTTGATTCTTTAAACATGTCTTTATTTACTAGAAATATATTTTTATTTAGATCTGGATTGCAGTTTTAAAATACCTTTTCAAACAAACACACAAACAGGTAGACACAAATTTAAAAAAATATATTTTTGCGTTAAGAGACTTTCATTTTGTGCTCTTAAACAATTTTTTATGAATAATTTTTTTTGAAATATAGTCCAGGGTAATGAGGGGAATCAATCCTGCGAAAATATGTCCTAAGAAAAAATATAAGCTGCATAATATAGTCTAGCCCAGTGCAAATCGTATGTCAGTCGGATTATTGCTAAAGTAGTATGACAATCAAATCAATAGTTTGCTTTAATAAACAAAACTCTGCTCTTTAAGATATTAGTAAGGTGCTGCATGTAATTTTTTAATTAATTTTATTAATTTTCATATTTACAAACTTTCATTCCTATTTGCAACCAGAAAGGTTTTTGGGGAATCGGTTTATGTATATTACATAAAATTGCAGCATTGTGAATGTTCGTTCATCAATGTTAAATTGTTTTTCCCAAATGATAGCTAATGGCAGAGTTAGATCAAATTATTATATAACGATGAGCAGAAGAATGAAAACGGTCTAAAAATATTACAACGTAATCAGAAAGGGTATGAAATTTCAAAGATAAAACATTTTTTTTACGTTGAGAAATGCTGATCCACGCACAGTAACAATTATCATCATATGAGTGAAAGAATTCCTTCCGTGACCTTCATCTCATCGACGCGTGCATGGCATGTCAGCACATGCTTATTCGTGGAATAAATTTACATATTTTATTAAATTATTCTAATGTCGAACTTGTAAATTTAAATGAGAATAATGTTTCGAATTGCGCGCGCTCATATTCTCTTACGGACTTCCGCTAACAGTGTTATGCGTCAACTTCCAACGAAATGCTTACGTAGGACTAAAAGGGAAGGGCTAAAAAATTAAAACGACTGAATTATTTCCTTTATTACATTGATACATTTCAGTTTAGTATGCTAATATGAAATCACAGTTTTTTCTACTAAACCAAGGGATTTTTGATTTTGTTTAACTGGTTTTGCTATTCAATTGAAATTATAACAATGGCATTTATAATTGACTTTGGTTTTAATTTTGCTAAATCGTTGTCAGATGGAAGTTTGGCTTTATTAATACATTTACAAAATAAACTGTATGCAAATAAGATAGCAATTTTAAGACTTTCTAATATTCTCATAAATTATGCTTTTCTAAAATTTTTGGATAAAAGAATAATTAAGTTCATATGTTGACTATGCACCAAAGTGAAATCAATTTAATAATTATTTCTAGAAAACTATATAAACGTAGGAGATCTTTATCCACAGAAAAATAATTTGTGGTAAATCAATAACATGAAAAGTGCTAACCCGTAAAAAACCGATTCATTCTGAAATCCTAATTTAGGCTTTTGAAGTATATAACTTATTAACATGCTAGAAAACATGGAATTATGCATGGAAGAGACGTTAACCACTCGAGTTAAGAAATGAAATGCAATTTAATGTGACTTTTATACAAAGCCATTGCGTCCATTGTTAATTTACATCTTGAGTGTTTTTGGAAGTGAGAAAATATTTTTGGCAGGCATTTTATCTTTTTATTTAAAGTTACAGATATTGGCAATTGTATTTCGATTCACAGATGGAAAAAAAGACATAACTTCTTCAACCTTTTCAATAATTGTGAATGCATTAAATGAAAAGCGAACAAAAAACAAACGTAATCTTGTCTTGTTGAAGCATAAACATGCAGCTCCTATAATTGTATATTATTTAAACACTGTAATGTAGTTACAAATTTTCTGAACTGAAATAAGTGAATTTATTGGTTTTTTATTAGTTTTAATTGTGCAAAGACTATTCAGAAAGATGTAAATAAACATGTGCTTCTTATTACATGTGCTGCTTAAACTAAAAAAAAATATATTCTACTCGTTAAACTTTTGGTAAAATAGAATATAAACTTATATTTTAATTAATTTAGTTCTAAAAGAAGATGAATTTAAAAGCATGTTAGATTTGAAGACAATTTGTCGAATTTGAAATCATAACTATGGAATATGTAAGGTCTACTCGTTTAGTATTGTTCCGATTATACATATGCTGTAAGAAATGACATTAGAAGTAAATAAACGCGGAAGAGTGGTGGGTCAATAAAATCATCCAAGATCCAGCCACAAATATATTACTTAACAAGCAAAGGAATACTCACACATAACTTACAAAACAAGTGGCGTATTCTTTGTAAAAAAGAAAGAATTGAAGACAACCTGCTGCACCCGTCGAGCTGTCGAACTCTCCATCAAATATCGTTAGAAAGGAAAAAAAAGTTAGTATTAAAAAATTACCGTTTGAAGAAAAATTTAGTACTCTGTATTAAATGGAGTATTAAAAATTATTTCTTTAGTACACGGTCATCTTGTCAGTCGATATAAGATAAATTCTAAATATTCTTACAAAGTGTTGGAAACAACAACGTGTCGAAATTTTAAAATGCTTTTGAGATCTGTCTGATAAATAACATATTTCCACACAGTGGGGTTTTATCGGACAAAAAATTACAGTTTCATCCTAAGGTTAGTTTCATCCTAATCCCAGTTAGTCAAAATAACTCTTGATGTAATGACATAAGCAGAACGGATAATTTTTTGTAATTAAGGCAATAGAATAGGATAAAAAGTTAAGAAGCTACGATTTTTTCGGTTTCCATAATAATATCGTTGTTTTCTTCGGCATCGGAGTATTTAATGATGCTTGATGGACAATAATTTTTTTCCAAAAATGCATTGAATATCCGCTGGATAGAAAATAATATTTATGTGATTAAGTTGTTTCTTTACACGACGCAAGTTTAAAGATAAAGAAAGCTTTAATCAGGGGCATCCGCATGGTTCATTTTTGAGTCTCATCTTAGATGGAATTATCGCACTATTCTCTTCTTCAGGAATGCTTTTCTGTCGGCCATGCTGATGACAAAATAGCATTTGGTGGAGGGCCTATAGATAAATAAAGCATCTGATGAATTTTGAATTGATGCAAGCAAGGGGTTTCAACGCAGAAACATTGTAATTTGATTTCCTAGAAGATGAACCCCTAAGTACCAGAAAAAGGCGTATTTTTTAGGTTCTACCCGATGTGTAAAGGTGAGATCGCTATGTTTTTTTCTGGACTATTTTATAGAGGGAAGATAAGACTTTGCTCAAACTCGACTATTACTCATAGGGTGCGGCGCGAACCGCAAATTAAAATTTGAGATAAAAACGAGCGAGATGCATATTTATAGTAAATAAAAAAGCAGTTTCTTTGTAGCTTTATTTGTGATTAAAATTTCAGTGTTGTTTCTTCAACTATTGAAGTAATAATTTGAGTAGATATTTAAACAAAATTTTGGTTCTGAAAACAAGTATATAAAATAAAAAAAATATTTGCATATTATCTTAAGTGACTAGTGATTATTGTAATACTTTTATAAACTATTTTTGAAATGCTTATACAATATTTTTCCCATCTCTACGCGATTTGATTCAAATTCGTCTGAACCGAAATGTATATTTGTGCAAAAAAAAAACTTTTTAATTAAAAATTACAAAGTTTTTTGTACCTATCTCGCACACAGTGGGTGAGAAATACAAAGAAACCAGTAATTATATTACTAACAAAAAGAGCGATTCATTATTTAGCAAGCTAAAGATGACCAGGAAATTAGACCTAAGTAACCGTAATTAGATACATAGATTTAGGAACACTAAGTTTGTTTTCAAATATAGGAGCTATTTTAATAATATTTTGTTACAGTTATTGGCTGCAAAATAATGGCATGTACACGTGAAATATTTCTAGCGTGACATACCAAACTTATACTACTGATGTGAAGCGAATTCGAGTAAGGTCACATACCGCTGACTAGTTGTAATCTTAAACATATGCTCTCACAGCTTAAAAAATAAACAAAAAAAACAAAGATTTGATATAAATAGAATTCAGTCCAGAAAAGTTATTTTTAAATATGCCAGTACATACTTTGGGAAACAACAAACAAATAGATCGCATTTATTCCAGCAGTAAATATTATAAATTAGAAACGTGCATTATATTTTAAAGCTTATAGAGATTTTCGAAACGATAGTGTTGTATAATATAAATTAACGATACACGGAATTAATATTTGTAAATAACCACATATAACAACAAAATTTCAATTTATGTCGTTAACTGATAAAGATACTCCTACACGGTTGCCATAATTATGTTATTGATAAAGGCTCTAAGTCTTATATAAATATCAAATGTAACTCCTAGAGAGCCAGGAAATGTTTTACTTTTTTTGAATTTTTATGTGTAAGGCTTAGTAATACAACAATAACTTTCCCACTCACTGAAGGACGAACATATTGGCTCTGTCAAAGGAAGTCAGTTTGATATCCATCTTTTTTATACAAGTTTGTTTGATTCCATCACACTGTGACCATAAGTCTACTGATAATAAAATTAACTGCAATATCTGGAAATGTTAATCGAAGATGTTTGGTACATCTTCGTGCAATGTTTTTATTTCCGATTTTTTTGTCAATATTATGAATAGTACAGGTAATTAAGAAATACGAAGTTAATCTTCCCTTTTTTTTTGATTGGTGCCTGCTATGATTTTTGAAAGCATCAGGAATTTTGTGGGAGTTTCATTTACTTGTTGTTGATTCCCATATTTGGCTGGGATATATTTTATTACAATTTTGTTTTAGTCGCTAAACCCCATTTTGTATTTCATATTTTAACTATGCAAATTAATTATCTTTCACATTCAACCAGTTTTGCAAATGTCGACTTATCTCATAGCTTGGTCTTCTAATTTATTAAGAATTTTTTTAATGATGTGCATACATATTACTATTCCCTATGTATTAAAAGGATACAAGTTGAATTTCACTAATTTTAATACAGTTTAGTCAGTCCATATTCAAAATATATGCTGATCCCTAATACCAATGTTGCATCCATCTGAACTGAGATGCTCACGAAGCTGACATTAGAACTTGTTTCTATTCTTATTAACGAATATTATATAGGTATTTAGACAAACTGATAAAAGCTCCTGATAGAAATAATATTATTCTCTTAGATATATATTGTGAATTGAATGCCGTAAAAGTAATACATTTATCCTATTGGCATTAACTTCTCACCGCAATCGTCTTCGATCCGATATAAATAGTGAGCCGTGGTAGTTAGGCGATAATACCGTCAGCAAAACTCGGAATGAATAATATATCACGGCATGGCACGGAGTGCCTCAAATACTTGTTCTTATTTAAAATGGAAAATTTCTATATTTAATAAAATATTTAAATTGTCCCATGTAATCGTGCGTGTTGAACAAATATGCCTCACGTAAATAGAATTGAATTCTGATTGAAAGTCAACATTTTTAATTAATTTGACCTTTACGTATCTTTATTTCCACGATATATAGCCACCATATGTTTCCATGGTATACTAATCGATTATCTTTTTGAAATAAATTACAATTTAAATAAAAGATATAGCGTTTTTAGAGTATGGACAGTTAAATTCTTAATTTCTGTGAAATAAAAAACTTGAAAGTCTTGATTTTTATTTCATTTAATACCACGTGATTCAAAATACGTAATATCGCTAAGTGAACAGAAAAAGAAGTTTAAATTATTGAAAAACTTCGTATATAATTCATAACATAACATCACAAGACTGAACGAAATGATATCGAGTTTAATAAATACACAGGATAACATTTAGCCGTAAAACCATGAAGTTGCCTTCATTTTTCCTCTCATCATACTGAAAAAAATTATATTAAGTTAACACGTTTTCATGAGTATTTGTGAAATTATAAGCGTTTTTATATGTGATCAGATATTAACTCTTCGATAATTTTCCGATACTTTACAGATACATTTACAAACTGAGGAACAAGTGGATAAGACAATTGTCAATCGAAATTGTTGTTTTTAATAATGTCACTTAATTATTGTACGATTTTTGATACCACTTTTTTAAGATAATATTTTCGTATCATAAAATACTCGTTTCTAAAATATATAAAAATATAAAAGAAAATCATGTGCGTGTCAGGATACGCACAAAGTAACGTTTCGTACATGTCTGTACTATGAAATTCATAGCGCAAGTTAACCAATTTTTTGAAAATTTTAAAACTGAATGCTTAAAAACTAGAGCTGTTCCCCTTATAGGTCGCTTAAAAATTTTATATATCTTAGACGGTATTTAAGTACGAAAAATATTAAATGAAACATCGATTAAGTTTTAGAAGATCTATCCAATTACATTTCAAACTATGACCAAAAAATACCAGAAAAGTATTTAGAAAATATTTAAGCATTCCGCAATTTCTTTTAAAAATTTCGTAACTTACTAATGGAGACTTCTACCTCAAAGTTTTGCTTGCAAAATTTCATTCATATAAGTCTAAAACTGTAGAAGTTGTGAGGATGTGACAGCTAACAAATTGATGAATGGAAATTGAATGAAAATAACCGCAATCTACGTCACTTGGTATAAACAAAACGTTTCTGGAAAAACGACAATTTGAGTAAATGTTTATTGACGCTGATAATTAACACTAAAAGCCACATTGCATGAATTTGGTGATAGTACTTTCCGATAACAACTTCATTAGAAGCTTACATTAAATAATTTAACTAATAATTTAAATTTTATTTAAAATAATTATCTGAAAGAGATATTATATTTCTGATAGATGACTTTAACGCCAAATTTCGGACAAGAAAAAAAAACGATAGTTTAAGAAAAGCAATCGAAAAATATGATGTTTTATATAGAAATAGCTGAACTGAAATTCTTTATTAGAAATTCGTTGAAAATAATAAAGACATACTTCAAAAATGATCTCAGGAGACTTCATACTTATATCATGTCGGAAGATTTAGTCAAAAACAAACAAATAGTCAACAAGAAAGGATATAGTTTTGCATATTATAGTTGCTATATTTTTCGTAATTTCTGATTTAAAACTCATAAACGATTTTTTAAATTTTTTTATAATGCACCTTGTTTTAATATTATATATTAATGAAATAAAAGTATTTAAGTATGACAATTATATTATGTAGTTTATTTTGGCGATAAACTAGTTTCATCCCACATAATGTTTAAAATATTAGGTGTGAACGATTTAGTACGTAAATACCAGACAGACCAAATATTTTTTTCGAAGCTCATCAATTTCACCACGTAATCCTCAATCAATCACAATACTCACGATCACTAATATTAATAATAATTAAGTATAAAAATTAAGTAACGAGTGCAAATACAAAGAACAACACCTCATCCAAATAGTTCCAGAACAAAAAATTAAATCACTAATAAAAATAGTTAACAAAAAAGATTATTTTTGTGCTTGATTTAAAAAATATTGTAGCACACCATAGTTAATAAATGTGTTAAATAATTAACGTTAAGGACGTAGCGTACTTTGCATGCTAATATACATACGTCTATACATACGCCTTTGTGCCTGAAAATCCGTTCACGTTTTCGATAATGCGCTTCCCATTATTCACGTTATACAATCATTAACATACAAATGCCCATATCATTGAACGATATTCGCACTGAACACAAATAATATGCTAACCTGGCGAATTGTGTCAAAGCACACATTCTCAGACGTCTAATTATGTCTTAATCGATGTTGTAATTTGTGCCAATTTAGCTTGATTTCACCGTCATCGAACATATGATTACATATGTTAATTGTAGTATTAGGCAAATATCAATTATTGTTTCATGAACTTGGAAAAGTAATTGTTTAATTAATTTGTGTTATTACGATTATCACGTTGTCAGGTATTTAAGGTATAAAATATTAAATACAAAAACGTGATTTTATATTTAAAAATCATCCATAATGTTTTTAACCAGAAAAAACATTATGGATGATTTTTAAATGTTGATGACTGCTAAATATATTAATAATTAGTATTTCATCGAGTTAGAGGTATGATTATTGTAATATTTTATAAAATAATATAATTTTTTTAGTTTTAAACAAATAAAGCAGAAATTTGTAGACATTTAGATGTTAATTCTTTTACCTATGAAGCCAATAAAATAACTTGTTTTGTTACCGAATTTGGCCTCTTTCGTTATAATATGATTTTGGTGGGATTACACTGGATACCAAATGTACTTATCTTTTCTCGATTAATCTTGACGGAAGATTTTCAAGATGTAATGAGGACAGCGTTTTTTGGCCATGAAATAAAATTAGTTTTATTGATAAAGTTAGTTTTTATTATTAAATTAAACGAAATAATCTCTAAGTAGTTTCACATGGAATTCATCATAACATTTTGGGTAATTTTTTAAACTTTATATGCAAGTTTCCAGATACATAACAATACCGAAATTATTAAAAAATGTTGAAATATATCTTCAATGTAAGTTTAGTGCTGCCATCCGAAGTTTTCAGTGTGTACTTTTATTCTCTAATACAACAATTCATACTTTGACAATGAAAGAAGCGTTATTTTATATGTTATGGGTCCAGCACTCTTCCACTGCGCTCTCTTTCTAATTAATAAACACATAAAAATATTTCCACAATGATTTCCAAAGCCATTAAATGTTCATGGTGGTGAATAAAGTATTCAATAAGTATTCAATTCAATAAAAACGCATAAAAATATTTCCACAATGATTTCCAAAGCCATTGAATTTTCATGGTGGTGAATAAAGTATTCAATAAGTATTCAATTCAATAAAAACACATACAAATATTTCCACAATGATTTCCAAAGCCATTGAATTTTCATGGTGGTGAATAAATTATTCAAAAAGAGATTGTAAAAACGGCATATAATTTAAAGGCGAGCACATATTGCATTGAACAATATTAATATATAAACGTAAAAGTCATCGAACACCACACATTTTTTGCAACGTGTAATAATAGGGCCCTTAACTGGGTGACTACAGCAAATTTGTAGAATTTTATTTTCATTGTGGTAAAACAAAATAATAGACCAAATGCCATCATGCGTAAAATAATAAATATAAATATACATATTGCTTGAATTGAGTTTCTTAATATACAAAAGAATGTTATTATAAAGTTATCTAAACAGTACTAATATTTGTAATTTATATAACCGACTAGCAATATCAACTATTTTGAGAAAAAAAACATGTTTATTTTTGATTTGGCATGAAATCGATTTATATTATATGGTATGAGAATAATTTGTTAAAGTTGATGAAAATTATGAGTAACTTTCGGACTCGTCACTTTAATTTTATTTAATTTTTTTGGGACGAAATTCCTTAACAAACGTTATATACTTTTGCTACAGCATAAAAGTGTAAGATTTCTACCGATGTTTTTGCTATAGTGTAAGAGTTTGTGTTAGTGTATAGATATATTACTACTTTGTGCGTATGTTAGTATATAGGAATATAACTATAGTATAGACATGTGACGTGTGTATCGGCTCTATTCGTTTAATCGTGTGTTTACCAATCCACGGGCGCCATAATACTCATGACTTTTCCACTATTTTCAAACTCGTGTTATTGTATAAACAAAATATTATGAAAGTGATTCAGCAGAAGTTGAGGATGGTGTTGATTAATTCAGGTAAATATCAGAGTTAAAGTGATAACAAATGAATTATTTATTTTAAACTTAAATTGTGTATCATTTTTTATTCGCCTCGATAATAGTTTACAATTATATTGACAGATACCTATGTTAAATCTTGCAATACTAATCTTAAATCATGCAATAATATACATTTTTTGAATAATTAATAATAAAATATTTATTTCCATAGCCTTTAAAAAATATTATTAATTACAATTTGAATACCAACCTTTAATTTATTCCTTTTAATTTTCATTTACAAACCACATCGTAAACGTTTGTTTCTCACACGTTATTTACTTATTTCATAGTGGCTGTTATTTAATACATGATATATAGCGAAAAGTACTTCATGCCAACTGGGTATTCTCCGTCCTTTTATTTTAGATATGTAATCAAAACAAATATGTTCCGAATCTGCAGAGAGGTAATTAAAATAAAATTTGTTCTTTTCGATGAAAATATCACAAAATTACGTAATTGTTATTAAGACAGCTGCTTCATTCTTAATACAAAATGTGGATTTAACCCTTCGATATTTAACAGATTCTCATATATAATCCCTCAACGGTGCACCAAAAAGTAATTTACAAAAATCAGTAGTTTAGTGTTAGAAATAATTCTACGTAGTTTGTAATTTCAAATACGATGTATGTAATTTCAAACACGCTGCTCTGCTTTGATACCGGAGGCGACAAAACCAACAACCGCTCACCGTCGCCATCCCCGTTGTTGCATAACATAAACAGCAAGTAGCTTTTACGTTTTGTTTATATTAAAGTGCTACATAATTTGTTAGTTATTCACTAATTGGTTAATTACTATTATGAAGTATTCATGACGACTAGTACTCATCGGTTTTCATTTAATCGAACGATCAAATTTACATGTTATATAATTAGAGGCAACTAACGGCGATGAGCCTTTTTATACAAAAAGTCGTGCTGAAAGTGAATAATTAAACGAAAATCAAACTTTTTCGAGTCATTGGAAAAAGTGTAAAGCATAGCTAATTGAATTTGAGTGATAATTTTTTTCATTAACACATGGTTTTTTCAACGTTCAATCATTATAATAAACTTCAAACAAAAAAAGTAGATAATTGTAACACTTACTTTTCATTTCATTGAGTATTTATAATTATTGATTATGTTCTAACTATCTAAATCTAATCTGTGGCTTATTACTTTTTCACACTAAGTAGTTCAAGACGAAATGTAAGTCATGTCCATAAAAATGTAAAGAGTTCATCAATCATATGATATAAGACAAGATTATTAGGAGGAAGAGTTAATTAGCTTAATTTTATAAGCAAGTTGAATATTACAAGAAATCCTAGAAAGCACATTCATAGTGTAATTACACAGGCCATAAAAAGCTTAAATGCGAAACCTTACAACCTTTTAATATATAACTTAAATAACTTAATTCGAAAACTATGGATGTCGGAAAGATTTTTGGTGAGCAGTTAGTCGACTGTGAGCAATAGACAAGTATACGACGCCAAAGTATGAACTTATTTAAAATAAAAATTACCTTGTAAAGGCAATTGATTTAGAAGTAATAAAGTTACGTATTAAAATATTGTGATTATTTATAATGGTATCGATATTCATTGTGGTATTTTTTTAGTCATAGGCAAGAAGAAATAAGCTACACCATCAACTAAACTCATAAGACAATTTTTTTATTACCAGATGTTAAAGATAATTAAATAAAAAATAAAGCTTAGTACTTTCTTAATTAGAATGAAGTGTAATAATCAAAAGATATCACAATGTTAACCAATCTCGTTTATATAACTGAGGTTCCTCATCGAGTAACGATCTTTTTCATATTTATCCCGCGATCTTTTTTTGTCACTCCCTTCATACAATTTCAGAAATTGTCGTCAACTTATTGTTCCTAATTCTCTCTTTCCATTATGTTTTGGATCTGCCCTAACTATATTTTTATCCAATCTTTTGAGGTATTTTCCATGTGCGCTATTAATGAAAAATTTCTCAATTTGTAATTTATTATACGTTCATATATAACGTGCAAATACTAACTAATGTCAATTACTTTTCAAACCATAGTCATTGCAAGAATTAATTAAAATAAAACTGTTAATTGATATTAACAATCCTTCCGTGTTAACAAAATGAATATATTTTTCGCACTACCCGAGATTTATATGGTTTTTTCCGATGACTCTATCGGATTTGCAAAATTCATGGATTAGCCCTGTATGGCCTTTTTTCGTTTTACTGCTTCAAAAATATCCCTTAAAAAATACATTTACATACTATTGTAACAAACAACCTGATTTTTTCATAAAAAGTAAAAGAATTCTCGTTTATTAAATTAGCCATTTAGTTAAAACTTTTAAGAGGTTTATATTTTACATTCTCAATAAAAGAAGTATCATTTTTATTCTTGTAACACTTGTGCCTAACGCTGTATGTACTTTCCTCAGTATCTTTTTAAGCAAATATGTAGGTTAACTTTATTCTAGTAAAATATAGCTTGTATATCCAACCATTATAGGTCGAAAGAAATCGGCAGAAATAATCCTAAATCCAAACAATCGCATTTGCGGGAAATTTGTTGTGGAATATAAACTAAACACCTAATTTATTTATTTAATTGAAAAATAGTTTAATTAAATAGAATATTATAGGGTAATGGCATAGGCATAGGCAAAATGTAGAAATAATAATGTTTGCATGAATATAGAAACTTTTTAAAGTATGTTGCTATAAAGTAGAGTTTATAAAAGTTAATTATGTTCATTCTTTGATTAAAATATAAATCTTATACAGTTATGTTCATATGAAGTGAAATTACTCTTTTAATGTAATATTTAGTGCAAGTCAGTTCCTGACGCAAATGGCAGACGTTAAACACCATAGTACCATGTAAATTTTGCGTAATATAAGTTTAATGCGTTTCAATTTATGTAATGGAGATATAAACTAGTAATAAGGTATAAATAAGTATTTCGCAATGGATTACTAATAATAAATATAATAATATGTACTTATGAGTCTTCGCCACCGAACCCATTCCAAGATGGCATGACGCATTTAAAACGAAGACTGATCCTCATAAACTTGAAGGTTACATTGTACAACAATCTAAAACTTATCCAATTGAAGGCTGAATGGTTCAACAATTTAAGATATTCTTCAAGTGGCCAAGAATTTGAAATATAAATGCTAAATCTATAACTGCATAAATTTTAAGCATACTTTTTCCTAAATGTATGGGGAACTTTCTTCATATTTTTGCTAAAACAAAAAATAATCCATTTATTTTGTTTTAATTGATAATATGCGGATATTATATATTATTTAAAATAATATATTATTTAAAAATATTTATTTAAAAAAATATATTATTTAAAAATATTTATTTAAAAAAATATATTATTTAAAAAAGATAGAAATTGGAATGCACATTTTATTATCACAGTAAGTATTCTTTAACTGTTTAGCTTAATCCTTAAGTTGCAATTTTTATAAAACGTTAATGTCTCTGGAATTTCCTTTAAGGAAAATTCTAACTTGTTAATTTATTGAACGGATATATATAATTTAACAGAAGCTACTGATTAGGTTATATTTAAACGTATAGCTTGCTAGGAAATTAAATGATATGTGTGTATAGTATCAATGTATTCGTTGATCAGATATATTACTAATACTGTACCTTACATAATCTCTAACTTTTCAAGCCTTATACATGATATAGTGTATGATTTAATTCGCAAGCTTTGAAGAAATAGTTAAATTTATTCTTGAGAAATAACAATTTTAATATTTGATTTATTAATATTTAACGTTTTACAAACTGAAACAATTCTTACGAATCGAAAGCCTCTCATCTAATAATATATGGATCAAATGTTGCTTTAAGAGAAGTGTATATTTAAGAAGTGATATTGGCTTTAAGAGAAGCAATAATAACTAGAAATAAATATTTGCATAAAAAAAATTAATCTACCACATTTCTAAATCGTACTAAAAATTCAAAATAATTTATTCTTGCCTCATATACATTTGTAACCCGATACAGATTTAAAACAACACGTAAATTGTCCTAGAATTTGTGATTGTGAATTTTTGATGACTATGAAAGTACTTGTAGCATCTAAAACAAAAAACGTGAACCGCATGCAATAGGTAATAGTTAGGAGCTTAGAGAGTAGCTGTCGTTGAGAAAACTCACACAATAGGTCATATAATTTATGGTGCAATAAAATTGTTAGTAACTTGCGGGAACTTGCACCTCACGTTCAGAATGACGCAAGGAATGAATCCTGTGAAAATATGCGTTAGACAAAAAATGCAATCTCTCTACATATAATATAGCCCAGGGCAGATTTTATATAAATCGCATTATTGTGAAAGTTGTGTTTAATCGGGTTAATAATATTTGCATGAATCCCTAAAAAAACCAATGAACAAAAAGTTCCTCTTCAAAATGTCGATGAGTTTTGTTCTATACGGGAATTTTTAAAATGAGTAATGTTTATTTTCCTATTCATAAATTTTCTTTTGTGTTACCAATCCAAAAAAAGCTTTTCTAAGGCACCTATTTATGTCTGTTTACATATGATTGCAGCATTGATACAAATTGGAAAGTCATCACTTAAATAACTTAAATAATTTGTCGCATCACTTGAAATTGTTCAAATGTTCTTATCGGACAATAGTGAATGGGAGTGGTAGATAAAGCTATTGTCATCTCGTAGAATATTTAGAAAAGTCTATAAATATATTAATATACTAGACAGCATAAGTTATTTTAAAGATATTAAACATATTTTCATTGAAAATTATTAACACAAACACAGAAGTATCACGTAACATTTTATTCAATAAGCGTGAAAGAGTTCCTTATGTGACCTTCAGACCACTCGTGCGTGTCGCGTTAATACGAGCATATTCGTGGAATCAATTTACATATTTTATCAAATTATTCTAATGTCGAACTTGTGAATATCATGAAAACGGACATTCAAATCTCGCCGCGCTAATATTTCCTTCCGGACTTTGGCTAACGGTGCTAAAACAACGTAATAAAGATTTAAAACATTTATTACGTTGGACTAGGCATAGAAGAGTTACACATAGACGTATTTCATCTTTGTGTCGTAATATGAAATAATGGTTTTGCCTTCTAATTCATGATATTTTCTTTAATATATTTTGCAATTCATTTTCAATTACGTTATGACATGCAATGAAAAGTCATGATCGATTTCCTTTTTATTTTCCCTATCAGATTAAAGATTAACTTTATAAATTAAAGCACATGCAAGTACAACAGCAACTGCAGGACTTCTAACTATTTACGCTATATTTTATTCTAAAGCTATTGAATAAACGAATAATTAAGTAGGTATATTAACTTTTCGCCAAATTTATTAACATCCTGTAAGACCTATCGAGTGTATAGATAACAGCCTATTTTTAGAAAACTACATAAAATTTGTATACTGATTGAATTATAGTATATAATGAAATTTGTGCGAATTTCATACAGTCACTGAGAAAGTGCTTTTTGAAGGCATTTTATTTGTATCGGAATTTCAATATACTCACTATTAGAGAATAGATATGTATGTTTAGATTCTAAGAAAGAAATTAAAAAAAAATCTATTTCAGCGTTTTTGCAACATTTTAATCCTGGATAAGTATTATATGAAAAAGGGAAAATGTAGTCATGATCTCGTTGTCATCTGATATGACCCCATGGTATCCATGTAACGAGTATTTAAATCCATAGCTTAGTTATCCATAGTTAGTTAACTTAGCTGAACAAAATATTGGTACAAACATTGAATAAAATAAATAATAGCACAGAATTTAGATGTTTAAATAGAAAATACTAGCTCATATTTGGACTAACTTTTTGATTCAGGGTGATATTAGACTTCTTTAACAATTTGTACAATTTGAGATTAGAATCATACAAGGAGATATCCATGATTCCGGCCAATAGACAGGTAGTGTGATACGTAGGTCTACTTTTTTACAACATACTCGTTATAATTACCGTAAAAAGTAGCACAGCATATAAATTAACTTGGAAAAATGGTGGACTAAAGGAACAAATCAAACATCCTAACAGAAATATATCCCTTATCTTGCAAAGAGAAACTCACATATTCATTACATATTGAGTGCAGTTGAATATTTTTACCATAAATATTTCTATGATATGTTCGTTATTTAAAAGACCCCCCCCCCTCAGTTCAAGTTAAGATGCCATTAAATATGGTCGGAAACGAAAAAAAAATTAGTATCAGAAAATCACGATGAAAAAGTAATTGTTAGTTAACGTAAGATCGATGTTAAATATATTAAGAAAACTTTAGAAAATAGAACACGTTCAAGTGTCATATGTGTATAATAACATACTTCTATTTAATAGTAGTATGTTATTAACTCCGGCTTCTCTTTTTCTTCCTTTAGAGTTGGAGTCAAAACAGGACTGTATTTGATGACACGCAAAGTGTAAACCAACCTTTCAAAATTTAAGGCTTTGGAGTAGGTTAGAAAGTGAATAGTTATGATATTCTAGGCTTCCGTGGTAATCTTGTTGTTTTATTGGATCTTGAAATATTTGATGACACCTACTACTATTTATCGGAAATAAAATAGCCGCCATGTTATTTGATAGTCATATTTCCGCGATGAAGTCGTCCACCGGATAATAAGTAAATATTTCTTTAGTCAAGTTTTTTTAACACGATGATGGATATTGAGATATGGCTGAAGTTATTATAATAAATAAAATATTTACTATGTGTTAACTGTGTGGCTCGGTTCTCTGTTCTATCTCGTGGAATGTCATATTCCATGTTTTCCTTTGATATTCCTTCAGAGATACATTTCTGGCAATTAATTCCATCGATGGTTGTAACAGTGACTTATAAATGGACCTTTATAAATAACCACGTAGTAGAATTTGAAGGATACTTGACTGAAGCAAAAAAATAAGGTTAACTTTGACCCACAAATGTTCGAAGCTGTACTCTTTGACTTTACGAAATACGATAATTATAGGTCGTAATTTCCTATAGAATATAGTACACGAACATGAAACACGGTCTGAGAAAATTTACGAATATTTACATTAAAAGATAATTCTGCTTCAGTTGCAGTTATGAATAACAGAACATGGAGCATAAACTGTTTTACTCCAGTAAGCACTACGATGCACATAGAGTCTTTTTTAAGAATATTCATCTAAACCGTTGAGTAAAGTCACGCAGATTTTTTTTGGACGTGATTTATTTAGACATCTGGATTTGGGTGATAATGTGTATACGGTTTGCTCGTTTAAAGTATTTCTAAATAGTCGTGTTTTAAAAATTTGGTCCTAAATTATTCATAGTGAAGTGATAACCTTTAAGCCCGTTAGGTGGAAGCGTTTGCTGTTAAAGACTGGAGACTGTCAGAGAACCTTCGTCAGTGATTTTGTATGAAGCATGTTTCACTGGTCCCTGGAGAAGCTCACAAGGGACTCAAGTATGGTATTTATGATTAGTTATCATTACGTAAATTTATTGCTTATAATTTCCTTCAAGAAGAAAACATAGTTGTAGGCCTTTATCTCTTTTATTTACTAAAGTTATTCGACAGAAATAATTTTGAAATAAAGTTCAATTTACTGTATGCCGTTATCCAAATTTATTTTAAAATTGTTAACATAAGTGATTAAAATCTTTAGATAGCACATATACACTAACATTCGCTTTAAATACAAGTACATCGCAATGAAGGCGTTACTTAAAAATAATATTAAGTAATGCTGGTAACATTTTAAAACGATTTTTAAATGATACTCTACTTGATGTGGTTTTTGGAAAAATTAATCGCCCAGTTCTTTGAATGGAGATATAATAAAAAATATACCTGCAATTTATATCAATTAGATATGTAGCTCAACCATGTCAAATATATGTGTAACTTGACTTTATTCACCTGTAAACTTTTGATAAAATTTGCCTTAAACTTTAAAAGCTGTGATTCTGAGGAACAAGCGGGCATGACCAAATTAAAAGCAATCCATTTTATCCATTTATCTTCACAACCCAAAAATAGATAGTTTAAAATATCATTCTCAAATTACTTTCAAGACGGGCAGCAATTTTTGTAAATACCTGGTTCAAAAATATTATTACATCTTGCCATCAATTTAATAAAATTTTCTGTTTAGACTGGGGTCAAACTCATTCTATCGGGGATAACATCTGATTCGATCCTGTATATTTCTTGACCAAACAAAGATTTAAGCGCCAAATCTGAATTCAACGTCCTTAAACACGACTGCAAGCAGATGCGAAAGTTAAAGCTAAATTTATATTGACCAATATGAGAGACCTGGATACAAGATTGATTCTCTTTTAATTAAATAAAAAAAAATAAAATAATTATCTCTAGGATGAATAAAATACCTAAATTGCATTCAATCCTAACTCATGACGTCATAAATAAAATAAAATGAATACATAAAAAACTTATTTGAGAAATAATTATCATTTTCATTAATGATTCTGTTACCAACGAACGTAATATAATAACAATCCGATAACGACGAAAGGTCCCCTTACATGCAGGACACGTATATATTTGAAAATTTTATTGAATTATTTCAATGTGATCTTCGAGACGTGCCGCATCGCGCCAATATTTTCCTAATTTTCCTAACCGCCTTGCCGCCAAATTAAAACTACACGGTTTAAATTCCAAGTGCCAGTAATTTATTAAGTAAGTAGTAATTTATAATTATTATAAAAATGAACAAAATGAAGATACATATTGGGATTTAATAGAGACCCTGTTCATTAAAAATTACAAGATTGTTTGTAACTGTTCCATACACATACCTACATGAATTTATGTGCATATATATATATATATATATATATATATATATATATATATATATATATGTATATATATATATATATATATATATATATATATATATATATATATATATATTTAATATGTATATAGAATATGATCGACACTCTGCTGGAAGGACTAAAATTTATAATGAAAGAAATAAAATTTCAAGTTGGTATCACTCACGTCAAAACGAAAAGTGTAGATTGACATAAAAAGTCAGATATTTTTTCTTCAAATATACAACAATATCAAAGTGATACTAAATTCTGCGGACATACAAGTAATTTAAAATAAATTTTATAGCTATTAAAACACATATAGTTTTAAATTTAAAGGTTTTTTAAAAAATTTAGTTTCCAAAAACCATCCAGTTTACGGATATCGTCACACATGTGTCTCCAATATAAAAGTGTACATCCGAGCGTAGCCAAAATTTCATCTACATTTTTAATCTGCGTAAAAAATACATATACGTTCACGAAGGCTTTAAAGTGGTTCATGCTTATCCACTATCCTTAGTTCCTTTGCCTCAAAGCATCCTCCTTCAATGTTAAAATAAAGGTGATTTTTTTAATATATTGCTGTAATTATGAATGAATTTTTTTAAATATATAATTTAAAATTTTAGGCTAAATTTTTAATTTCAAATTTTTTAGGCCCAAGACGTTACAATTTATTTCAGAGCAAACCTGGTTTTATTTTCATTTAAATCTAGGTAAAATTATTTATTACATTGAATATTACAATTAACAAGCATAATAATCAAAAACACTTATGAAACACAAAAAGTTTAGAAATTCACTGGTCGAAGAAACTAAGTGTTTCGAAAAGTTTACCCTCATAATCCAAAGCGTAATAAATGTTTAATAATTAATTTTTAAAAATTGTTACTAAATTATTTTATACTTATAAAATCGGACTACGAAAATATCAAAAAATAAATTCATAAAATTGTTTACATACACTAATTTTACATGAAAATGAATTAATATGATTTGAATTTCAATTTACTTAAAAGAATACCTGTATTTGAATCTAAACATTTTTGTATAATAAAATTTAAAAAAAACTCAATCTATATATTAAATATTTTTAAGTAAAACTAAGTGCCACCCCCTAGAGATCCCACCTAAGCCTAAAACGACAGTTTTTAGAACTTTCATCTGTTTGTCGATTTGTCTGTAAGCCTTCGTTTTGCACATTAATCTCAACAACGGCTGAAATGATTTGGATGTGGTTTTCAGTGATAAATTTAAATTAACTGGGGCTAATATTTAGGATCGGTTCACAAATATAATAGTTACATCAATCTTTGGGTTACGTTCGTTATGCACACTAATATCAGAACCAGCGGAATCCTTTTGATTACCAACGTCTATTAGCGTTTATAGTGAACGTTATGCTTACAGAGTTTTGAGAGAAAAAAAAGAAAATAGAAACTAGGTTGCTGGACATTGAATTATTACTCATTAAGAAGCGACGATTTCACCTATCATAATTGCAATAATAGGAAACATGTCTTTTGTTTTGAATCCTTCGTAGTAATTCATTTCGAAATTCCAATCACTGTGGTGACTTGCCATATAACTTACTTTAAATTGAATAGTTTTTATTCCTTTCAATATAAATATTGTTCTTTTAATATTATCAGATTTTATCCTATTTTGCAATTTGGTTATGCTATTTTTAATAATTATTCACAATCTTGTTCTTTATTTACCTCTAGTAAAATATGCACGGATACGAAAAGTGGACTGATATTTAATGGTCAAATTATGAAAATGTACATGTTTCTCAACCTTCGTATAATTTTTGGTGATTCTGTCTCTTTTTTGTCTTTGCTCTGTTTCTTTTATTAATTATAGTAAACCATTCGATGATATGAAATAAACTTGTAAAATGTATAAAAAATAACGAATAATATAAAAAGACATAGAAATTTGAAAAAAACATGATTCCGACTTGTTTTCGGTCATAAACTATCAAGCAATTATTTCTACATATAACCCATCACTATTGACAATAAATTAATTAAATCTTTAACATATGTTGATCATTTTGAAGTGTGTTTAAGTTTTAAATTTAATAAAGAATAACTCACTGGGTTAAGTGGTGAAATAAAACTATATTTAACAACTCGGCCCCTTCTTGCTCAGTTCCACTCGGCCTAATGCCGAGTATCCCGAAATCGAATAGTTAGGCCATCCGGTCGGCCGAGTATGCCCGAAGTATCACACTTGGCGTGATACAAAATCGTAAATTTTTCCGTGAAAAAATTTGTAACAAAATGAGCCAAAATGTAAAAAGAATTGTAAAAATGAAAAAGTTAAAAACTATATATAAGAATAATCCCCAAAAAACATATAATAAATTGAATACAAAAAAAAGTCAAGTTTATTAATCCCCTTAATGCAATAAAAATGTAACGCGGAAAAAAGGTATGCACATACATATTTTTTTTTATATAATAACAATTATATCAATAGCGACAAAAATGTTGACGACTATATTAAATGCGCCAATTTTAATATGGTAAATTGGTGAGACGTTTGGAAATAAAAAATTACGGTACTTTTGTATATTAAGTTCTACTAACCGAATTTACACTTATGAAACGATTTTTGTGCTCATCTTAAAATCTTTTTTTTATTAATGTATCATGTGATTAATACATTATCGTTATTTTTTGAATCTCTTTTATACAACCATTTTAAATGAAATATTTATATTATTGAATTCAACAAATATTTATTTCATTCCGTTTAGATCTAGAGAGCCATACAGAAGGCTTATATTCTAGGTCTCGATAAATAAGTATTTAGAGTTATCATCTTAGTTTTAAGCTATTAGATCTAAATATGTGTGTGCTCTTTATAGGCAAATGGTGGATACGCTTGTTTTCACTTCCAGCTCTTGAAGTATTGTATATTAGTTCATATATCATCATGGTATCCAACTTCTCAATCTCTTGATTATATGATTTGCTGAAAATGGGATTTATTCTGGATGATGTTCTCAACCTCACGTGCTTACATTCTAATTTTCTGCAGTATAGATCTTTAATTTGCAACAATATACATTTATCTATGCTAGATCGGATTTCCTAAAGATAAATAGCATACATGAAAAAAAGAACAAAGCTTTCTTTGACATTCATATTATCATACAACCAATATAAGACACGTTGGTTTCCTTTCCTATTTTTCTCAAATTTTTATAAAGGTTTTCGTTATTCATTGTTTATATAAATTATTTTATCTATTTTTATGACAGGCATGGTATTTTTCCTGCTCTATCTTTCAATGTATTTTTTCTAAGATAAATAGGTGTAAAATGTTTATGTCGTATTATTTATGCCTTAATCTCAATTAAACCAATAAAACCTGTCAAAAAAATCAATTAAATCTGTCAAATTACGATTAATTATACTAAATAAATTTTCTGTTTCTTACATATACATGTTCCCACGCAGACACACGTACGTGCACACTGGCTATGTGTGTGTGTGCGGGGTGTGTATGCATGGGCGTATGTCCCTATTGTATTCATCTACGCACATGCATACACACATGCATACTGCATTTGTTAAAATCGTGAAAACTGATTTATTTATTTCATTTATACAATCGTACATTTATAATTCAATAACTTACGCTCTGTTTTTTTGACCTAAGAAGAAAACTATAGTTATTTTTGTGATAATGCTGTTTTTAAAAGCCGGACAAAAACACTAGTGGCGTGACAAAACTCAAATATATATGCTGGTCTCAAACCGGTTGTTCAATATGTGATTAACATAATTTAGTATGCAAATTGTCTTACACTAAGTCAAACGTGCGTGCGACCTCTGATTATGTCGTATTATTCTTATTTTATATAATATGATACTTATCGCTCTCCCTTGGTTCATGTTTTATAAAATCAAATACAACTTCACAATGCTTAAACTATTATTTTGAAATAAAATTTAACAAAAAAAATTATCAAAGTTATATTAATTGTTATTTTGAAGACGTATCTAAAAGCAGTAAAATACCTTCTTTTGAGAACATATGAAGAATTTAAATACATATATAAATATCGATCTGATGTTAGATAAAAAAAGGAAAGTTACTCTTTTATGATCGTGATTTAAAGCATGGGGCTAAATATTGAATAACTTAACTAATTAGCAGCTATGTAAAAAAAAGGAATAAGTTTTATATGTTCCACATATTTCATTAGTCTATTAAGGGCATTAATATGATTATAAAATATTTACCTCAAGGGTATCCACAGAGTAAAGAAAAATACAAAAAACGTTTAATAAACGCTTTAGGATGACAGAAAGAAGATGACCACTACGGAATACCAATTCATTTCTGAAAGGGTAAATATTTATTACGTAAAGAAGAAATATTCCTAAATCTTGAATCGTAAAACAAAATAGTGGAGAAATAAGTTTTAGTTAATTATTGCGTTTTTATAACTCTCGTTGGCAATTCTCATCTAAACATAATATTTTAATAGCCGACCACCATGTTTAAAACAAAATTCGCAAAGAATTTAGAAGACTAATATATATATATATATATATATATATATATATATATATATATATATAAATAGTGAAAATCATGGTCCATTTCCACACTGCGTCCTCGGGTAAGTGATCGCCATTGAAGAATCTTTCTTTACAAATGATCATCGGTTCTGCGTGCTATATAACGTTCCTATCGGTATTGCTAATTCAACTAATTAATCCAATGAACTATGTCGATGAGTTTAGTTCTCCTACATACCTCTTCAAGACAGATCGTGGAGAAACTCCGAGCATGATCATAGTTGAGAGGTGAGAGACGTGGACTCTTATTACGAGGCATCCTTGCTGGCAAAACGCATTGGCGAAAAACTTTGATCTTTAGTTACAGGGATCTTTAGTTTTAGCAAGAATTTATAGAACCGGACAATCGGGTCGGATTCTCCCGTCGATCTCTTTCTTAGGTATACACAGCAATCAGAAACTTCGCCAGTAGTATTCCCGAAATATACTGGTATCGGTTCATAACGGGAATGACAGTGAAAACACAAGTTTATCATCAATAAACGAAAAAAAATTTATGGAGTCGAAGTCAGTAAATTGCCCAGAGTGCTGAAAAACAATCTTTTAAATCTCAAACGATAGCCAAAAAAGTTATACTAATAATAATAAAATGCAAGTCGACTATTCATGGACACGCGCAGAAATTGTTAGACCTCAAACTAGAATGAGAATAGTCATGAATAATTAGGTAATTGATATGCCTTAATTAAAAAGTTAAGTTAGTACTAAACGATCTAATGACTTGTTTTACGTCGTCGAAATCGTTAAGCTGTATCCATATAAGTACCGATGCACTATACTAATATAACGTCTACAAACGACCTACATTTTCGAGTTTAATAACAGAGAAATGCTCATGATAACAATGGGATTGTAGTCCATGAACAGGATCATGAATTATATGAGAATCCTATTAAGTACAAGTAAGACCGTCGGATATAAGAGGATGCTGTAATAGGATATTATATACATACGTGTGTATATAATTCCCCTATATTAATATTTAAGAGTATATTGTAATTTTATAAATCCGTTTTGAAATCTTTTTTTTATTTTTCACCATCACATTAATGTCGCCCAGTGTACATTGACAGGCCGAAAAATAGTGTTAATTTTAAAAAAGCTAATAGATTTGGAATAGTTGTACTAGTTTTTCAACATAATTCAGATAAATTAATTTCTTTTCATAATGTCAAATTTGGGAGATTCGAAGAAATTTAATAGATACAATTCTACAAAGAAATACTTAAAACTTATTCAATTAACATTCGATGTATTAAATAAAATTAAAAAGAAAAATCTCTATTACTTCACTTGCTCTCTCTAAAATCTCAATATAAATATTTTTTGGCGCTAAAATATATTCAATATCACTATGCTAAATTTCAAATTCCTACGTAAAACAATTTCTGAGTGAAGACTTTAAGAGATGGACGGATGGACGGACGAATAGGAGATTATAAGGGTTCTGAATTTTATTTTTTCCTTTTAGGATATGGAACATTAAAAATAAAGCGATATATTGCCGCTTCACGTAAAAACCGCAAAATAAGAAAGCGATGGCATCATATTGATCGTTTCAGCCGCCGTTGCCATTCTAGGAATGTGGACATATTTTAAAACAAAAGCTTCAATACTACATTCATGAGTGATAACAAAAAAAGTATCGTACATATAAAAGTATTGAAAGAAATCTATTGACCTCCCCAAAGTATCGTTACTTTTCCTGAACATTACCCTGTGTAAATTTTTACAACTTAATCCATCATGTTCTTTAATGCCTTTCTTCAGTTATATTTACTTCTGATATTTTAAAAACACACCAAAACAAAAATTAGGCACCCATCATTAAAAAAATAATAAAATAAGAATTACCAGTGTACAATACCTGCAAGTGCATTCTCAGACGTATTCAATATTATTTTTATGCATATTTAGAAGAAATATTTATTAAATAATTCAAATATTAAACTCATTGCATATAATTTCAAATTCCTGGCCTAAACAAGGCGTTACAGAAGTAAAAGGGGATTTCTTTACTTTACATAAATTTAATTAAGGTAAGTCACAGAGTTTCTAAATTATCATGGGATCCTTAGTAGCAAAGGTCAAGTGATTAAACAAAAGTACGTGTTTCACTAAAACGTCACTTGGACCAATTAAGAACAATTTATATTCCAGTCCGCAATTTAACGGATTAAAGATGCTTGAGTTCTTTAAAAACTGAGTCACTTGCTTATAAGCAAAATGCGTTATGCAGATGAGGCAGGCAAATATTTGTGAAAATATATACCGTATCGTGAATAGGGTTAAATTTTTCTTATTTTCGTTTTTATTAGATTTCCTGAATTATAATTTATGCATAAAAAGCCATGCATTATTAATTCATGTTTAGGAGAATCTTTTATATATATTTAGAAAAATTAGTTATGATATAGTCATTACTTCTTGAATTGTGTTTTCTTTACTACTTTTCGGTGACAGAATTATTTTAGGACGATTCAGTAAAATTAATATACTTTTACTAATTTATATGTAACGTCTATTCACATTTATGTTTATAATTAAATTGTGTAATATAAATTATATTCTCTAAGAAATGCGTCAATAAATAACATTGTGTAAATGATTAATTTCTTGGAGATGGCATATTCCTAAAGTCATTAAAGCACCAAATTTCTTGACATTATATCTAATACTACAATAAACTCGTTCGTACCATTTACAGATGAATCATTCGATTGTCAACATTCAGGATTCTCGACCAGATCTTCATATCATTTATGTGGTACCTATTTGAGATTATACTTAACGTAACACAAAAATAATTAGTTAAATCCGTTAAGCTCAATTTATCGACTTCTAAGCTTCATTATCGTCACAGTAAAGTTATTCATCAATTTTCTTGAGTTAAGGTAACCGAAATATGTGTGAAATTTACGGTTAAAGAACTATATGACCTACATTGTGGTTATTCGGTTATCGGAGCCTGATATAATTTCTGTGGTGTCAATTTCCACACTTAATACAATATAGAACAGAATAACATAAATGTATTTAAAAAAAAACTTAAAAACTGTACTTAAAAATTTTAGCATAAATTGTGGTGGTATACAATTTTCTGTTAAGTTATTATAAATAGAATGAGTGTAATTTTGTTATTAGATTATATACAGGTTTGTTATGTTACCACACTTTTGATAGATTTAACAAAGTTAGTGTATTCGCTTCCAAGTGAAACGATAATTCATTTCAACTTAATGAAAACCGTACCCCCAACTAAGCTCACTGAGTGCTGCGCCCTAAATACGCAAAATTCACAAGAAGACGAAGCATAGTCCAACCTTTTGGGCGCAAATTTTGAAACTCTACCTAGACCTGCTGCTTTTATTAATAACTTAACTATTGCCACTATGCAATAAATTGAAAGATTAAGATATGAAGTTAATTTTGAAAAGATGAAAAAAGATATTTAAAACCAATAATTACACGGCAATTTTTTTTTAAATTTCATTTATCATGTGGAATATGAATTGAAAGAATACATCAAAGAATAATTCCATACCTTCCTGTTAGTTGTTGATTCTTCCATGACTTTCCTTGCTTAGATTAATTAATTTCACACTTTGACGAAACGTTGAAAAAATTGTTTAAGTAAGGTACTTTGCGCGTATAATTTACACGTACAGGTAAATATCAAATATTATCATAGGTGTTACTCACTGAGTTTTTCAGTTGCTGCAAAATAATGGTACAGATACAAACTATATACAGTTGAACCCAATCCAACTCACGAAAACAAATTTGATTTTTTACAATTTTCTACCCTAAAATCATAAATTTAAATATAATCGAACACAACTATAGTTTCTGCATTTAATAGAATTTGATACAGAATTGGTAGCATTCTACAACCGTTTTCGTACAGTGGTAATCAAATGCTTTCAAAACTTAACATATTTGAACTAATTTCGTTGATAGGAACACGATCTAAGCAAAGGTCTATGTCTATAAGATGTTTGGTAAAAAACGTGGGTTTGCATTATCATTTTCAAATAAGGCATTTGTTACGTATTATCCACCATATTATTATGGTCCCGAATTTGTTCGTTTGTATACAAATACTATCATTAAGTCAACCGCGTATTATAATAACTATAAAACTAAATTTTTTTCTAGTACACTTTGTGTTCAAATTCCAAATTTCCACATCTTTTTAAGTCAATCGTTTGGGAAAAAACAACCTATATATCCCAGATCCATTAATATTCACCAATGCAATCTTTATCAAAATCACTTCAGTTGTTTTTCTTTCATAATGAAGAGACTCACTGACAAACGGACACATGTAGTTTGGAGTTCTTTTGTGTCATTATGTTCCTCTTTTTATTTTATTCGCAAATATCTTCGATGTACAGCTACACCCATTCAACAGTTTTCTTATAGGTATGGAAATAAATTACGTAATATCCAGATGTACACAATCAAATACTTAACGTGAAATGTAATTAAAGTAATGAAATTATACATAATGACAACCAATTTGAATTTTAGACAAATATAGAAAAAATTCAAGCGCGAAAGACGACCGACAGTTAAGTATGTTTTTACGTATCTACCCGCCTTTGAATTGCTTACACAAGCACCCGCCCCTCTCGCGTTACTCGATATTTTAAATCTGGCCACATTCATTTCACCGATGTACTCGTATGTCCGGATGATAGTATTATACATATATACACTCTTTTACGTAAAAAACCGGCGGTTTTGATTTTCTCATATTATTAACAAATTATTTATTAAGACGTTCTAATTTTGAAATTCTCGAACTCGAACGTTCTAAATTTGAAACTTATTTTTTTTGAATGAAAATTCTCTTTCACTGACAAAAACGTATTTTTTTGCGGAAAATGAAATTCAACTCTTATTAAGTTTTTTATTTTAACGAATAAATTTTTATTGAATTTCTGCTGTTTGCTGCATTAGTTCACTTCTGTTTGCTGTTCTCAATGTGGTTGAAAAAACGATAAGAGCTAGTAAAATTATTGCGCTGCTTGAAGAAGACTGTAGCCAATGTTATGTCTCAGCAGTATACTATGAGCCGTTACACCATCCAAAGGACCTGCCAACGATACCAAGAAACGAGCTCCGTCAGTAGATGGCCCGGTTCTGGAAGAAAACGGTTCACTGAGCCAAGGGAGAGGAGCTTGAGCACGGCTTCATAGTTAGTCAAGCGCTACGAAATCGTCAAGTTACATACATGGATCTCAAACAGAACCTCGAGGACGTCAGAGGTGCACGAGTAAGCCTACGGAACATCAGAAAGAGACTTTAGGGTGTCAATATACATAGCTATCACCCAGCTCGGGGCCCTACATTGCTCCGTGAGCATCGAGTTGCCAGATTGAGATTCACTCACAATTTTTCGTCATGGACTCAATAAGACTGGAATAGTGTTTTATTCTCTGATGAAACTCGTATATCGATTAATGGCGAGGATCGACGTCGGCGAGTCTTACGAAGACATGGAGAACGCTTTGCAGAAGTGTGCTTTGAGAGAATCACCAATTACGGTAGAGGCTCGTTGAGGAAATTGAATTGATTGAAAAAATGTTTTCATTCTGTACAACACGCCTTTACCTTCATCAGCAACAGTTGAACGACTTTTGACTTTGCTGCAATTCCTAATTTGTCAAAGAACCATAAATTATCAGATGGTATATTACAGAAAAGGGTGGTGTTAAAATGCAATCTTAACTATTATAAAAATAAATTCATAAAATTAAACTTAGTACTATGTGTGATTGTTAAAATTTAAGTTACGTAGGGAGTGGTTGTAAATGTTAAATTTAAATTGATAAGTGATGTAAAAAAAAACTAAAGTATTATTAAGGATTTTTGTCATAATTAAAGTTAACATCTAATATGCCATCATGTTTAATTAAAATTAATGAAAGAAAATAGCAGTTTTTATTTGTTTTATACATTTAATGACTAAATATTAATAACTTACAGTTATGGTTTGGTGCCACTCCGCTTAAGTTTTAACTATTATTTAAAACTTAAAGCGGTTTGTTTTATTAAAAACTATTTTGTTCGTAAATAACTTCAATGTTAATTACGAAAATCGCCAATTATGTATTATTATATTTATGTATAGACTAGCTGTCCTCGCGATTTCGTTCGCGTGTGAACCATTAGAAAATATTAAATTAAATGTCTGATTAATAGAGTAACGACATCGTTTATAATCATTACAATAGAAAACTTTTAAAGTAAATCAAGACTTTGTATTGAAATGACAAATTGCCACATAACTCCTGAACTTTTCCCAAATCAGTCTGGAATTTTATCAGGAGTTGCATGAAAATGCTTAATTATAAATAATTCTGGCAAATAAACTTACGGTTATGTAGGTTATATAACGCTACGAAAATTGAGTTGCTTAGATTGGATTGGATTATGTTGGGCTGTGTTTGCTTTGGATTGCTTTGGGTGTTAAGTTTTGTTGGAATGGGTTGGGTTGAATTTGGTTTGAGTTGGGCTGAGTTGGGATAAGGTGAGTTTAGTAGGTACACGATTGATTGGTTTGGATTTGCTTTGGTTTGGATTGGCTTGTATTAGGTTGAGTTTGCTCTTGGTTGGGTTGTGTGGAGTTGGGTTTGGTTGAATTTTTTTTAGTCGGATTTGGTTTAGTTTGGCAAATTGTTTTTTGAGTTTGGTTGGATTACCCAATTTAGATTCTGTTGGTTGGTTTGGGTCTCCTTTAAGTTGGTTTGGATTGGGTACAGTTGGGCTTAGGCTAGGGTTGGATTACCTAGAATTTGATCAAGAAGAGATGGGTTTGCTTTGGGATGGGTTTATTTTGATTTGGTCTGTGTTAAGTTAGGTTTGGTTGGGTTGGGTTTTTTTATTTAAAGGATGGAATCGTTTGGGTTAAGTTGGATTTACTTTGGATTGGGTTGTATTGAGATGGATTGGATTGAGTGCGTTTTGAGATATGGCAGGTTAGGTTTGTTTTAGGTTGGGTTTACTTTAATTTGGGTTGGGTTGTTTTGGGTTTGCTTCGGAATAGATTAAATTGGGTTAGCTTTAGACGGGGTTGGATTCTGCTTACTATGTGTGCTTATTATTGATTAGCTTGGAGTTGCTTTGAATTGTGTTGTGTTGGGTTGGGTTACCTTGGATTAACGCAACTGCTTTCGTTTTAGTCCGTACATGTACTGACGAGTTATAAGCAAACGAACGCCTTATAAACATAAATTTTTAGCCCAAATTGCGATGCCCGTCACGCAGTGCTGGTGCCATTCAGCTGCACTAGTAAAAGGTTGTGAGTAATGGCTTCTTTACATTTTTCCATGATATGTAAATTAATTACCTCTGGCATGCGGTCAACAAGCTACACTCATCACCGGGCGACACGTTTTCTTTACATGTGGTTTTAGCAAGAGTCTTCTTACTTACCGAACTAAACAACATTTCATGTCCAAAAGTTGTATTATTAAAAATCACACACTATGTTTTCGAAAAACTCAGTCTTGATTGGGTCAATGTTCTTAGATGATGCGTGTTCAAACAAATGAATCAATAGACAAAGATTCCAAAAATGTTGTGCACGTATGTACGTATGAATGTTAGTGAATTTTTCAATGAAATTTTTATCCACTTCCAGATGTTTAAATTATTTATATTTTTGCACACGTATCAAAAACCGATTGCAATGGAATAATTTCATAATTTGAAATATAAAGATTTTGTTTTAGGATTAAAAAAAAATTATTTTCATTTCTTTGTCACACATAAAATGCTATGACTCGAGTGTCCTCATTACATGTAACGTCAATTTTGTTATAATATATTAAAAAAACATACGTTGGTAATAACATGAGCAAAAAAAAAATTTCACATAAACATTTTTTTGTCAATTACGTACGTTTCAATTAGGCACAGGTTATTCATAACGCCTTTTGGAGCGCACAAGTACACGGTGACAGTTAACGTTGTACATGAATTATGAAAATTTATTTATATTATATACGGGAGACGAAAAATGTTATTATTAAGTTAATTGATGATGAAGTAATTTATCAGTTACTTAATTTATTAACTGTATATATTTAAAACCATTTTTTAGATTCAAAAAATATATATCTCCTGTGTTTGTTTTAGAGCTGTCTAATAAGTGTAGTTGATTTTTTGTGAGTACAAATACGAGGAATGGGGAAGTATTTATACGGGATAATAAATTAAATTCGAGATTCGATTAATCAAGTGTATTTAATTTATTTTGGGAAGTAATACATATTGAATTTATCAATTAATTTCTTTACTTAGCGGGGATGCAGTGAAAATATGCCGAGCGCCTCGAAGGTATACAAGTTTAAAAAGGAAGAACGCCAAGGATGTATTCTATCTTAAATCCTCTTCAATATCTATAGTGAATATATAATAACGTCCTAGAAGATTGAAAAGACGGGATTACAGTGTGAAGAATATATAACCTTCGGTGCGCTGATATTACATTTCTGGCAAGGACACCAAGCAAAACGGCGAACTTTTTGAAGTGGGTTGAGATCATCAGTGATGATGACGGACTTTCCATAAACCGAATCAAGACAAAAGTCACTCTTGTGGTATTCCTGAGAATACTTGACAAGACGGTGTAACGAGAGACTTTGTACCGAGAGACGGTTTATCGAGAGACGAAGTGGTTGAGCAATTTAATTATCTAGGATCCTTAATAACCACAAAGAATAATAAAAAAGAAAAAAAATTGTCACCACATCGAAACTACGAACTATTTATGTTACAATTAGCAAAAACATATGTAGAGACAGAAATATAAGGCTATATTAAATCAAATCAAAGGAAGATCAAAATTAATCTAGTACAAACTTGGTAATATTCGATGTTTTTCATCCATTCTGAGACCTCAACTATAAAATATAAAAATAACAAACACATTGCTGCCTTCGAGATGTGATACTGGTGACATATCCACATTATTAAAAAACATTGCTAGACCCCCTTCTAGAAGAATTGAGAGGACAAGACCTTGTGGCCAAAGACTCACTCATTGGGCTGAGTAGAGAACAAGTACCCAATAAAGGATCATCCCTGAAAAGATCATCGTGAGATTAGTAAAAAAATCGCTGGAATTGGCGAAAAGCAGTTTATAATAATCATTGTAGTTCCATTGGAAATATCAGTGTGTGGGGAAAATTGAAGGATACCTAAATTAGGGTATATATCATAATAATTATTAAGGTATACTTTTTTCTAATTAAGTTTATTTTGTATTCAATGGCCAAATTGCTATATCTTTTTTTCAGTTAGTCAATTGCGATGAAACATATATGTTAACTGTAATATATAGACACATATATACGAGATATATATATGTATGTATATATATATATATATATATATATATATATATATATGTGTGTGTGTGTGTGTGTATATATATATATATATATTACCTATTTTTTACTGGATAATAACGTGTTTGTGGTTCACAACATACACAAATATTTCAAATTTTCCAATATTTTTGTTATATTAATATATTTAGCGATATATATTAAGAAATTATATAGATTTCTTATGAAAATATCAGGCAATAAAGTAAGTAATAATAACATTTCTATAGGCGAATTACCAAAGTGAGCTTACAAAAGTAATTAAAATATTGATATTGAATAAACATTGAAATTTATTAAAAAAGTGAGGAAACACAGTCAGCTTAAAATGAATACATATAATATAGAAAAAGTTATGTGGAAGACGACTAACAATAATATTTACCCCCATGCGTCTACCCATTATAGAATGGATTACGAAAGCATCTACCACTTCCGCATCACTCCACTCTTCATATCTGTACAATTCAAATTACACCTAGAGCGACTTCTTGACATATATTGAACCACTATACGAGTACAATTGTGTTAATTTCTATGCATCGAAAAGTTAGACTCTATTTTATTGTTGAATTAATGTAATGTTAAATTCTAAGAACTGTATTTTCGTGTTCGCACTTCCACATATTTATTATGTGTACATATGTACATACATATCATATGATATACAGGTAAATATACATGCACGTGTTTATTCGTGTGTGTGTGTGTAAGTATGTGACTGTGAGTATAAGTGTATATTGCGTGTCGCACGCACATGCGTGCGCATGCGCGCGTGAATGGGTATGTGTGTGTGTTATTTGTTACGAAATTTAAGCAAAAAAATAGGTAACTTTAAGTTAAATTTGTAGATTAATAAAATTGATCAAATAAATTCGAAATGGGCGATATTTCAATAATAAGAAATGAACAAAGACATTTTATAATAAAAATATGCAAAATATACACATTGTTGCAAAGAGCTTTTGAAATATTAGACATTTTGTCTAAGAAAATTTTACTTTTGACTTATGGCATGAAAACACCTAAAGTATACTTTCATACCTACGACACTTAAGATATTGTCATATATTTCCGCGGATTCCATAGTTTGGTGTAGTCATTAACAATTTTTGGAAATTTAAATATAAAATATTTCTCCCTAATACTCATACATTGTTTCATATGATTCATTTTTTCCGTTACAATTATAAATAACATAATCTGATTAATTATCCGAAATTCGCTTTTGCGCCTGGTAATTAGGATAGGATTTATTTAAAATAATAGGCCGGATACTGCCATTAATTTAATTAAAATAGTGTTTAATTTAACGTTCTCTACGTCAACTAAGTTGTGTATTTTATGTTCATTTTAAAACAAATATCTCAGTTAAATGATGAACAAAATTAACTTCATGTGAAGTAAAAAAAATTGTTCGTACAGTATACCATTTGCAAATAAGATAAACACTTTAATGAATATTTTTCAATGAAATATTATTAGATAATATTTCATTCATTGATACATGATTACTAAAAGAGATAGTCTTTTTGAAATTGAGACAAATGATTTTAAATTTTTGATAAGCACTTTTGTAAGGTTAATGATTTATCTACACAATATAACATAACTGGATATTACGATAATCTATATTTTCTTTTGGTCACATATAAGTGAAAAAGTTAAGATAATTTTTTTGTCTGTGTTAAAGACAGATAATTAATCTAAGTTAATAATCGAATCATTATTCAAATTAAACTATTTTAATAACGATTTTTTGACTTTATTTAATTTAATATCAACCTAATTTTATTTAATGGCAAGATAACCCATCCTTCCACAAAAAATTATATTGTTACCTTTTATAATCTTAGTACAAATATTCCTTATACACTAAATAATATATTTGACTGTTCCACGCAAACGAATGCTCACGGGGAATTACCTGCTATGGTGCGCTGAAATGATAAAGGTTGAAATATTTAACACCGATTTAGGAATATTATTACGAGGGGGCAAGTTGAACTGCTAAACCGATAGGGTTAAAGAGATTCCCATTTTGTGAGTGACAAAGCTACTCATATGTACATGCATATGTATAATGGATTTGATGGCGAAGTTTCCAGCCTTCTTTTTTTATGCAGCATTTATTCCGATATCATGAAATAATTTAGATTTTAAATTCAAAAGTAAAACATGAAAAACTAATGGTGTGTATATATATATATCTATATATATATATATATATATATATATATATATATATATATATATATATATATATATATATATATATACACATAACAAACCGTTAATTAACATACTTTATTTTAGTTCTGCAAGTGACATGTATTTTATTTGAATTTAACGTGCAGAAATCAGTGTAATTTATAGAAACCCAATCAAATACAATACGTGATACAACATTTATATAAAGTGGATATGCTCGAAAAAAAGTACTGTTTTAATTTTATAAAATATATAATGGGCAGTGATTATGAATGATAGCAAAACAAATACAATGTAATAAAAAACTTTATATAAAGCTAAGAATATTGTAACGTGAATTAAAAGTTCCCGTGACACAAATGGATCCATAAATTGGTGTCATTAACTCAAGTCATCTAACATGCAAACTATCGTCCCAGAACACACAAATTATAGTCTGCGTCCCTTCCTGTATTACGATCCACTCTACCTCTATTGCCACATTCATACTGCAGGTCAGTGAAAGGTCGGTCTAGTTAAACACTGGTTGGGTCAACGTTCTTCCGTAGGTAAGCACCAATTAAACGTTACGTCTACAAACCAGATTCGATATTTGTCGCACTAAAATGGGTATGTAACTAGAAATATCTGTCCAATTCTTGGCCTGATTGAAACATTTGCCCTTGCGATACGTCAGTTCAGATTCTTTTCATTACAGTTTTAATATGCAGTAACTAATTAACTTTTGGTGATAGGCTTGCTGCTTATTTGTGTGTAAATAAAATAAAGTATGAGACTGGTTCATTCTGTTTCTTGGTTCCACATGAATTTTAAGTAATTCTGGGTTGTCTAAAAATATCGCAACGTACGTTATCGTTACAAAACCACAAACTTTCTTATTTTATATATCCTCAAACTAGACAAAAAGCCGGTTTGTTATTAGATTTGGTTCTTTAAACTCATCCTTTAATTTGTGGCCAAAAAATTCCAGGATGAACACAATTATTTATCTCTTTTAAAGTATTGCAATAAATGTTTCGTCCTTTGGTCTATAAGTGTGTTCGTTCGAGAATACGCTAAAGGACGCAATTCTTAACGGATTTTATTGATTTTTGCTTTTCATTGGTTAACTGTATTTTTTTTATTGTTTAACCTTTTCTTACAATTGTACATTTAATTAAATATGGCATGTGCACTTTTGGTTAAATGAAAAATTTATAATTTATTTAATATTAATTAACTTTTATTACGATTTTATTTTACACACACACACACACACACACACACATATATATATATATATATATATATATATATATATATATATATATATATATATATATATATATGTACAACAAATATATATATTTGTACAACTATTTTCTAATTAGTAATTTTTCAGTTTGATATTAATTTAAATTTGCAGAATCAAAGACAGGTGACTTGTTTTTGATCCTCGTATTTTGCTAGAATTTTTTTTTGTTACTCTTTTTATTCCCACTTATTTAATATTTATAAATGTAACAAAATATTATATTTACCTCTTGTTCTTTAGATAAAAATATTTTAATAGTGTCTGATTAAGACACGATTATCGGCATGCTTAGGTTACTGACGTAATCTTTCCCTATCAATCTCATGACGATTGCTTAAAGTCTGGAGAACGGTGAATATTGATTATATTATAATACCTTAAGTAATTATGAACATTTCCAATTGAATCTTTGAAATGTAATGTATTCACTTCTTAAAGTATTCAAAGGTTGCTCTGGAAATTGTAAAAAAAATTGCCTTCATCGATACGCTTAATGCATTTTTTATGACGAAATGAATCAAACTGAAAAAAATGTGTTATTCTTCTAGTGTTTCTAGTTGATTTTAATGAAACAAAAAAACATATTTGATACAAAAAATACTATAACCTTTTAAATTAAATTAATAGACATTAAGTGCTTTATGTTAGTACTTTATTAAACTTTATTGAAATCGAAATACTTTGAACGTATGTCATTGTTAAGCATTATCATCTAAAGTATCCATATTATTCATGTATTTAATAAAGTCAAAGCTCTACGTATTCTTTGTGTGTTGTTGTATATATTTAAGTCAACTTTAACGTAAAATGTAAATGAGAATAGGCGCCCACAATATGCTAATCTGTCGCCCCGTAATCACACGCCCTCGAGGAATTTCATGCCAGGTTGTGCTTCAACGAGGGACAATTTGACGGTTTAGCACTTATCTGTGAATAAAATTAAGGAGAAGCGACTAACTTAATGTCTTCCATATTACTTACATAACTTCAGGTGAAAAAACCAAAATAGGTTAAGGAAATATGCATTTTGGTTAATGTTGGCTGGTTCCTGAAGACTATGTAACCAAGATTTTTGATTTTGTTAGTAAATTCAAAGGGAAATATCCACCCCACAGGGAAAGCAATTCAATGATAAATAATCTATATAAAAGGGATATTGTAGTATTAAATCGAAAATATTACATGTAAGAAAAATCACACACTTACGAGTATGTATGTATTATACAATATATGTATATATATATATATATATATATATATATATATATATATATATATATATATATATATAATATTGGAGAATAGGTACAGAGCTATGCGATTTCAAATACGTATATTTCCCAATGATATATGTGTGATAATCAAGGTTCATTGTGATGTTATGATGTATGCGGTGTATTTCTTCTACGAAATATTATTGTATTTCGTGTTTTTTATAAACCTGTGTATTGCCTGACACCGTGTATTGGAGTGAGCATTATATAAATAATAATACTAGATTTGAATTAGATTTGATTTATTATTACACTTTTAATATGTATTACAGAGACACAATTAGCAATGGTTAGGACGCCATCTTCACACACGTGCGCCTTACCGACTAGTGATGTGCTATGACAATAGGGACGTCACATACTCATAATATCCTCTTTATTAGACAAAAGTTAAATTATTATAATTTTATAGCTTGACACAGTTTACAGAATAGACCAAACTCTTAACAATCACTTTTGACGATAAATACTGTGTAAGTAATTAAAAATAAGACAATTTGTTAAACTAAGGCTCTATTTATATATATTCTAGACTTAACTAAATTAATCAGTGCTTCACAGTCATTGCTAAAATGTTTACTTAACAAAATATAAGTCTAACCGTCTTGGTGGTCTTATGACTCTTTCACACCAAGTGCGCATTTTAACTGGAGTTGTATGCTCTTCAATAGACAGTGACACTGTATATGATTTAGGAGATATCTTGATATTTGGACTTTTTTGTAAAATATCTTAAGATTCAGTTTGCGGTGATTGTGGAGACCTCGAAATACGCTGTCTGTTTTTCCTTCCTCTAAGTCCATCTGGCTTCCTATAGCCCATCTATCGCAAATAGTACATATAAGAAAAATCATGCATTTAGGACTACGTATGTATTATATATATATATATATATATATATATATATATATATATATATATATATATTCCTACGATTATACGTGCATGCGCGGGTACGTGCGTGCATTCACATATTATCCCCTTCATGAGACACGCTATTTCAACAATAATACAAAGATTAACTTTCCTGCAGAGTACACTAGGAAGGCAGGTTTATTCTATTTTACGTGAGTTATGTTTATTTCTGTTTTTTTGTGGTTCCATAGCAAAGAATGAAAAATCATATTAACCAAATGTTTGACAAGACTCTTCATATCAGAAATTGTCGAAACCTTGTGAAAAAAATTTAAAATTATTAATTTATAATTGTATGTAAAATTATTTCGTTACAAATCAAATTTCTTGCTGGTTCCGTTTAAATGTTTCATATTCGTTAAATGCTTACTAAAATCATTATGATAATCTTATAAAAGGGTTCGGAAATATCAGTGTACTAGTTCTATATTTTTAGTTTTATATTATTAAGTTCTATATAATTGACCGTTTTCTATTGGGTTAGGTTCTACAAAATAGGAAACTGATCAATGGCTCTTTTATGTCTTTTTATGTGTCACTTCGGAAGTTAGTATAAAAAGCCCCTTCAAAGATATATCACATAATAAAAAAAAGTGTAATTAATATTAGTATCAGATATACTAAATTTTGTGCTCATAATCAGCTGTACGAATAATAAGCACTATTAAACTGTGTATATACAATACATATATCATTCTTTTATTTTCAGAAATTTTTAAATATTTCTCAGTTTCTAAAACCCCATATCTCATTAAAGCCTGTTATTTTCAAGATACATCCCGAAGCCCAAATATTTATTAGCATCCGATAATATATCTAAAAACAAGTTACAAGCGTTAGTTGTCCATATAAAACGGAACAACATTTTTCAGAAAAAAAATTTTTTTTTACTTTGTTCCCTTGCAATATTGCGTGCATTTTTGAAAATGTGAATAAAACAAACAAAAAACTGTGTAAACCTCGGTAGAATTCTAAATTTAAAAAGAAAGATTTATTTTTAACGATAATCCAAACCAATTTTGAAGCGGACCTATGAATAAATTTTACATCATTAAGCCGTGTATCCATTTATATGCAAACTCATCAAACACACCCCTTTAATATTATCTACCCCAATTAAGGACGAGTAAATCATAGCCTATGACGCTGCCTATTATTGTGGCTCTATGTGTCTCAGTTCTAGTTAATACTAGTGGGTCAACCTGTTATATATTGGGCGAGTCAGCTTCTCGTACTAGTTATGCGCCGTTATAGATGCTATTAATAGTTAAACATATATCTTGCTACTTATGTATGAGCATAACTATTATTAATTATGATTACCTACAACCAGTTCATGAACAAAGATTTGTGCTTAATAAAGAACGTAAATAAAGATGTTAATTTTTGCAAAGGAAATAACAACCCCACACAACTATTTTCTCTAGTTTCTATTTAATCAATATATATATATATATATATATATATATATATATATATATATATATATATATTGTAAATCAAAGTCCTCAGCCATATCCGACTGTCTGTATCCACACGATGGTAAAAATAATAGGCTTCTATTCTGATGGTTGACTGATCGATAGAAAAAATAATGATTAAAGTCGGAATAAAAATCACGATCCGTGAAGTATTTTTAAAAGTAAGTACATACAGGTACGTAAAAATAAACGGACGGAGAAACTCGTAATTTTATATGTTAAAATTTGTGATGTTAAATATTACATATTAAAATTTGGTTACTTTTCAAATTACCGGAGTTTTAATTTAATTTATCATCAAAACTCGAGGCTGGCACAATAGCATTTTTCCAATAACTTAAATTAAAATTTGGATACTTTTGAAATTACCGGAGTTACAACTAAATTTATCATCAAAACTCGAGGCTGGCACAATAGCATTTTTCCAATAACTTACATTAAAATTTGGTTACTTTTGAAATTACCGGAGTTATAATTTAATTTATCATCAAAACTCGATGATGGCACAGTAGATGGTAATAAAGCACACACCATCGGAGTGGCATTTAAATTTAATTTGGGTTTCATTTTGTTTGTTTTTTTTTGGCTGAATTAAAAAAGAACATAGAAGGAAGAAAAATGAAATTTTACTCTTTGTGATTCTAATTAATTTGTACGTGAATTGAGTTGTACTTAAATTCTAAAATGTTGTACCGGCTATCCAGTATTTTAAATAATAATATTTAAATTTTGATGGAAGACAGCGCGCGATGAAAACATAGAAAGTTTTGTAATTATTTGACTATCAAAAATATTAGTGATGAGAATGTTCCTTAGTTAGTCATGATAATATTATTACCCAGACTAAATAAGACTTACATAGTTTATAATTCTTTCTAATACCACGAAGAATAGAACGTTAAATATTACTATCTATTTAAGAGTAATTAATTAATATAGAATTTTAAAATTATATGTATGCGACTTACGGCAATTATTTTTATTCCTTTTTACGTTAGTTTTCCATTTGTTTACTTTCAGAAGTTCTTAGTATTCATAAATATATTGAAATTAATTTTCATACCAATTATTATACAGACTTATGTCAGCCTATGCTCAGCTTGGTTAGAAAAATTTTCACGTAACATACGTGTAAATGAAAACTAACAAATGTAAAATTTACTTCCATTCAGCTGACACAATATATCGTACGCCCGAAAGGAAATTAACAGAAATGCAACTAGGAAAACTAAATGTAAATTTAGAAATAAATTAGAAAAAAATGGTTAAATCTATAAATAAAACGGTACAGTATTTGACTGTGCATTTATCATAAGAATTATTTTTATGAGTATCCAGTTCTGGGCTAAGAAATGCAAAGTCCAAAATTGTGAATAAATTTATTTGCTTCTACTGTAATATTTGTCACATTGTCTCAATATTTTTAAACTGAATTCCCTAAAAGAAACTGAAAATAATACGCTATCAGCATCAACAACTAAATAAATTTCGTGTTTTTTGTGTATCATGAGAAAAGATGTAACAAACAAGGCATTACTAAAGTATTGAAAATAAAAAAAATATAAACATTTTTTGCTCTGAGGGGAAATAAACGGAAATGGTGCATATACAAATGTAGTACACATTTGATACGTTGCCATTATGTAGCGTAATGGGTATATCCGTATTGATTAAGAAAAAACAATTTTTCATTCTTTCAAATAAACTCTTTTTAGCTCATATTATTTGACCTGTTTCTTTCCATTGCAAACCTTAATTGAAAAAACGAACCAAGTCAGAGTCGGACTCATGCATCTTGGGTTCCATAGCATTAAACAATATTAAATATACACATTTGTGTTTTTTAAAGACCCGGTGACAAAACTAAGGTATTGCTGCGGTCGGTATGAAAAACGTCCATGAATGAAAAACTACACAACATATCTTATTCAAATTCGTTTTTATTTTAATTTTTATTACTTAAATTTTTCAGAATTTTATACTCGTTGAAAAGTTAAAGGGTGGAGGTACACTTTTTAAGACATTAAGAATGTATGTCTCACCCACTATTGACTTAAATAAACATTTATTATGGAATCTCTATATCGTTTTGTTCGTACGCTTATGTGCAATGAATTTTTTTTTCATCCTTCAGTCGCATGTATAGTAACTCCTAATATTATTTCACAATTTCATTCTATAGCGATTCATAGAAGACACCTACTATTCAAATTTTATATATGTAATGTTAATACTCTCCGATTAAAATGGCTATGACATACGGATAGACAGACAGGATGAAATTTTAAGTGTTCGATTTTTACCATTTAAGTACGGAACTCTAAAAATTAACTTTTACAAAAATAGGCCACTTGAAATCATAACAATGATTGCACTACAAAATATAATGAATATAAAACATAGGCTAGAACGTATATTAAGAAGATTGAGATAATTATTAGAAAAGGGAAAAATAATATGCGGGGAACTGCAAATAAAAAAATTGGAACTAAAAAAAAATATGTATCAGAGATGCTCTTAATAAAACCAGTTGTGAAAATTAACGATTTCATTGGGTTTTCAAGACAAACCAACAGATTTCTGTAAAGAAGCAGCATTGATGATCATGAATCAGTGATGGCGATTACAAGTTTTGACGGTTTTATTACTACTTAGCGTCAGTCAATAAGTAAGCTTTAAATTTTTTAGTATGACATTTATTTTATAGGAAAATCAAATGTCATATACGGTAGGTATTGAAATAAATAAAAATTTAGTTTGGCAATGGTCACATGTCTACTTCTGCTTTGGTATGACCGAAAGTAGGTTTATGGATACTGACAGGCTGTTTAACGCTAAGTATAACGTGCTTTACTGGATAATACTCTATTAAAAACTACACCCATTCATAACGATTTATCTCAGGAAATATTTAAATTAACATATACAAATTTATACTTATATATAGTTGAAGTATTAGAAAACTTTATGCATCTTTACCAACGTAAAATGTTGAAACTGTTTTCCTTATTTTATTATTTATTCAAACAAAAAACGTATAAATAATGAACCAAATTTTTGCGGATAGAAAATTTTCTCTGATTTCTTAATATTTGTTAATATACCATGGTTTTCAATACATAATGTGATTAATGTTTCTAAAATTTTAAGATATATGATGTTGTCATTTCTATTTCGCTCTCTTATTCTTAACTTCCATTTCTTATAGCAAAATGCTGCTATGGACTATGCTTGACCATTTAGCTTAGAAAAATAAATTTTAAGAAGTGGATATAAAACGAATGATGATTTCATGTTTCTTCGAACAACAACTTAGATTTATTTCAGAATTATAGAATATGAGAAAAATTCGCAATTTTTATTTCTTTGATAAATACAGGCCATTATGCTTTTTTAGTACATGTCAAGGTCCTTTAAACGATTCGATACTTTCACTATAATATATGTGAGTGTACACATAATTTTGCTATGTGATTGCATGTAATCTTAAAGTAAATTAGTTTTCTCCAACTTTTCATATCTTGGCCATGAAATGAGATTTTAAGTTCAAAATAAACTCAATCATTTTGTAAAGACGATGGGATTAAAGTTGTTAATAGATGTATTTTGCTAAACTCATGTTTATTAGCAGAGGAAGAAAATATCTTTATATTTAATATATCATATAATGATTTATATTCAACATATTAATTAAATTTTAGGTTTCAGTACATCAAAAAGTAAATTGAAATCTTTATAAGATCCTAGTGTGCTTATCTATCAATCGTACTAGCATAGCTTTTTTTTCAGGAACTATTCCACGTAGAAGTTTAGAATTTGGTATAGTGAAAAGTATATTCTCAATCAATATTTAAAAAACTATGACGTCAAAAATCATTAGAATTTTTTTTAATATTTACAAAGTTTTCTAAGACATTTTTTGATAATTTTAGATTCAATTGTTTTGAAAGGGGCCATATCTTTTGTACACTTTTCAATATATATATATATATATATATATATATATATATATATATATATATATATGTATTTGACTATATAATAATAATCATGAAAAAAATTTTACCCACCAGATGCATACGTGGAAAAAATTGTACCACTTAATTTGGCTAAAATTATAATATTTTTGCGTGTGAGCCATTTATAAATAATATGCAAACTACTACGCTTTGTTACCATATCAAATTTCAAGTTCCTACGTCAAGGGGTTTCTGAGAAAAACGGTTATGAGTGATAAGTTTTTTCTCTAAACGTGCGGAAATCTAAAAACCTTATTGAAATAATTTGTGTGAAATACTCAATGTAAAATAAAGGTCTACAAACATCGATTAAAAAAATAAAAAAAATCGATTTGAAAATATAGAACAGTAAAATACTAAAAATTTTACTCCTATGTGATAAACTTGAATGGACATTTGATTTAGGCTTATTGAACCAATTGCACCTATCAATAATTGTAGCTATTAAAATATTCAAAACTCTGGGAGAACCTATGGTTACATTAAAAGTTAATTTTGTATTCACTCGACCACTACCATAAGCTAAAATATTCTCCAAATATGAGTAACTATTTCGTCTTATCAGTTTGAAAAAAAACCTTATTATTTAATACCAATCATGTAATTTTCTTTAATAAATAAAAAATATAAATCAAATGTGGCTTATTTTTATTTATTTATTTATTCACTTTAATGTATCTAATTGATACAGCCAACCATAACACCAATTCAGCCCCGCTCAACGAGCGGCCGGGAATCAAACTGAGGTCCCCACGGTGCGCCACGCCGTCAAAGGCTTGTAATCAACCAAACAAAATTTTATGTCTCCTAATGTTTGAAGAGACATTGTTCAAACATTAGGAGACATAAAACTTAAAATGAAAGGAAAATCGGCGTTCTTAAATAAATTGTTCATATGCACATTTGCAAGAAAATATTTGCTACAAAGTACCGATAAGTGACAATAAGTCTAATCAATGAGAGTCATGAGCTCTTTAAAGTACTCATGAGTCTCGTTGATTCGACGTAATGTCATTTATCGGAAAATTGTAAACAATTCTATGCGCACATATCTTCCATAGAATCATCGAAAATAAAAATTTACACTTACATGTAATTTTATAATAATAACAATTTATATAGAGATAAAAAAGCAAGCAATGTATTCGTATTTTGTATGTTGAAAATTTTCAAAGTGAAAATGATTACTGTCATATCTACAAAACAAAACAAAACATTCGCGGAGACACGTGAACAAGTCAAAACAGTTCAATGCCCATTTAATTGATTCAATTTTATCCACTTCACCTAATAATATAATAAATATTAATGTCAATTTTTGTATACCCTAAAATAATCTACAAAAGGTTAGCAATTACATGCAAAATGTAACACATTATAAATGAATACATCTATTAAAAGAGAAAAGATGCGTCTTCCTTATAACCTTGGTCTTTAAGTACTGAGTATATCACGAAAGTAGGAGAGACGGAATTTATTTCAATTCTAATAAAAAACAAAATTTTTTTAAATATGGAAAAACAAATACACAAACATTGTTTGAACTCAGAATTTCATAACGATCCATACGTAATCCCATAATTTACCGCTACACCTATGACACATTGGGTAAAGCGACAAAATAAAAATGTATTTACTAATTCAGACGCTCTATATTCTTCCTCTTCGGTTACACTCGGCGTAGTACCGAGTATATCCAAAGTCGAACAGTTCGGTCAAACTCAGCCTATCGCCGAGTGCGCCTGAAACATAACGACGAAAATAAATAATTTCCCATCAACAATTTTGGACAGAGCGAGCCAAATGAGGTTTTCATTTCAAAAATATTAATTACATTGAAATTGTAATGAACAGGTTTTTCTCCAAAAAACCACTTATGTACAAATATTTTAAGGGCATCCATGAAGTCATGTCGGAACAACAAATTAATTTCGACCACGTTGAACACTTTAAAATAGATTGAACACTTGTCTGCTCAAAACCTTTGGTTGCGTTTTCGAACTTATTCATTTTGCATAAGCTCGTCTTCCATAACAAGTAATTTTAACTGAATTTTTTCTGCACCTCTTCTTCCTTTTCTATTATAAAGTTCTAGCCCTTATAACCTCATATCCTTCTGTTATGTTTCCCTTTGCCCTTGTTATCTCTATTCGTATAAATTTTAGGAGTATATACTGTAGTTTTATGTTCCACTTAAATCAAATTTAAGTGGAATTATGTGTAAATATTTTTATAATTCGTTTTGTCATGTCATTTATCAATTATTTACTAATTTGTATCACCTTATTGTTTGGTAAACCGAGCAGCAAAATATACTATTGCAGTTGACAGAAAGTAATTGCTACTTTAAAAATAAGTCTTCTAATATGTGAAAGATATATCCAATAATCTCATCGGGAGATTTGAAGACATACCTGCCCACGATTTTGGTTGCGCTATAAAAGCTTTCTCACCAAACTTACTTCCAAAATATACTTCTGTTTCCTAAAAATATACATCACCGTCCAAGCAGTAAAACTGTGAAATCAATTGACCTGATATCAAAAAATATCCACAACTTTAAGTATCGATTGAAAAAGTTTTATGTGTCGTTAGCCCTAGTCGTTCTGCTCTCGTGCCCTTTTGTTCTTTTAAGTATTAATATAATTTAATCAAAATTGTAATAAACAATATTAAATATTGTCATATCAATATCCAATATTTTTTTTGATTTTTTAAGTTCAATCTACAGTTTTTATATACACTTTATACTTTGTATTGTAATGTCTCTTTACAATGTAAAGTCTACAAAATAATCAATTCTCTAAAAGGAGGTTGGTAGGAATACCAGCAGTAATCCACTATATCGTTTGGATATTATCGTTTTCAAATAAATAAATAAATAAATAAAATAATTAACTTTTTAAGCTTTGAAGTCTAAAAATTAATAAATACATATTCTCTTTTGCCGAATTCAATCACGATTTTTTCATGTATTAGTTGAAATTTATGATAGTGAAGGTGATAGAATCAAATTTTCAGACGGTGGTATAATTAAATTCACAAAAGGAGGTGGAATACAATTTTCAGAAAACGGTGGGGTTACATTTTCTTTGACCGAAGGATTGTTGCCGATAAAACCTTTTGCAGGTAATATAAAGAGCTTATTACGTTAGATTATATTTGGTGATTAGTAATAGTCGTACATATCTGTTCTGCTTTAATTTAAGCAAAACAGAGAAAAGAGCAAAAAAGACTTTTTTATTTTAACAGGAATACAGACCTAAACAAATCCTAGAAAAGTTAAATGAAATTATCAACTAGACACCGTCAGATATAATATATTAACTGGATATAGCTTTTATTCAATAAAAATAAGGGTTATTTAATCTAAAACAAAAACCTGTCAAAAGATTTAATTATTTCCCATTCATTGATATGGAACGAGGAATTCTCAACATTCAACGAACATGGATATATTCATACATATCTAAACATATATGCTCATTTATGTACTTAAATACTTATATTCGTATATATCAATAATATTATCCTCTTTTGTTTTCACCCCAGTCTTGTAAATATATACTATTTATCAGACTAAGTGTTTCTAGTCAGCCATAGAAGGCATTTATTTGGTTTTTTCCTGTTTGCCTTAGCATAAAAAACAGATTGTAATTGAGGTCACACAGCAAAGTGTTTGTCAGACATTGAAAGATTAAAATGATTTCAGGGTATGTAATTCTCTTCTGCTTTCTATTTTATTCTTATCAACGGAATGTAATTATGGCATATTTTTTTACCTACCTCTTTATACCTAGCAACTTTGTTCCTTAATTATTTACGTACTTAATATCCTAATTATTTCATGGCCCTTTATATACCTTCCTATACAAAATTAGTCCCTTATTTTTTTGCCTATGCTAATACAAGCAAAACGAGTTTAAACTTCATAAACTTACTCATCTTACTAAAAACGCCCTGTCAACATCTGCTGGCACCACCACAAGATAGATACTTACTACCACTTATAACAAAAAATTTGAAAGGCGAATCAAACAATTCCTATACAGCACCATTAAAAAGTTTCCTTCGTTACCTCCCAAAATTTAGTAACCCACCTTGGCTACTAATTTTGATCTAAGGATTCAAAAGAAGAAGTGAAATAAGCCCAAAATGGAGTCCACTACCAAGTTCTGGCCATATTTATATGAGCCCCTCTGAAATAATTACACCTCAAACAAAATAAAAAGGATAATAGAATTCAGTCAATACGTCCTTGAGTTACAGCTGGACGTACATAAAAAAATACATACATGTGTAATAGAAGACCTCAACGCGTTTTAAAGTCGGTTAAAAAGATGAAGGCTTCTACAATAATATCTGAAACAGAATATATTAAACAAAATCAACAATATTCGCTTTATATAAAACTAATAAAAATGTTTTAACTTAATCTTTCAGAACTTATTGTACAAATATGTCTTAATCCGTATGTAATCTTATTTAATTTGTATAGATGTAATTTCCCTGATATTGTTGTTTTCTAATAGTTTCAAAATTATGACAGTGTTCTTAAGTAAGAAAAATTATTTTTTATATTTGTGAAAAATCTTTGTCTAACCTTGCAAAACCGGATTTAGTCACTGGTGCAATATAATTTGTTGCCTAATTTTATACCACGGTTTTCAAGGACCAAATCATTTCGAAGAGTTTTGACGGGATACATCTGATTATTGGACGCTCTTCCCCAAAAAGGAATAATGGTTGATATCGTTATGGTACCAAATTTATTCATGTCTTAAATGTGGTCCAAAACTCTCTTAGAATTCTTTATATATAACTGAATAAATTTCTATCACTTTCCACGTTAAATGTAAATGAGAAAGGGCCCTCGCAAAATGCTAATATCTGATTGTCGCCGCGTAGTCGCATGCCCTCGAGGAGTTTCATTCCAAGGTGTGCCTGAGTGTAGAAAGGTTGAACGGCTTAACACCTATTTATGAATGACATTAATGGAGGAGGTATAATTTTACGTCTACCATATCACTTATGCGGCTTCGGGGCATGAGGTTAATGAAATTTAATACGTCAAAGGCTCTTTTCTATATTAAAGTAGACATTTTGCTTTTATATCTTTGATAAGATCGTTAAACACATTATACTAAATTTCATTAGTATATTTTGAAGTACTTCGTCGGGCATTACTTTTAACAGGTATTTTAAAACTTACTTATTGAACAACAAACATGTTTACAAGTACCATTTTAATATTAATTAATAGTAAATATTTTAATGATAGAATGCAGATCCGTTCAACATTTGGCCCATTCATTCGTCTTCCGTCAATCCACACCTTTTGTAATTTTACACCGTAGTGCTCAAAATAAGATGCTTTATGTAAATATTCCTATTAAGGGGCAGCAAAGGGTTAGACTGAAATATTTTTAATGAAAATATATATATATATTTATATATATATATATATATATATATATATATACATATATTTATTAGCAATTATCCCATACATTATCATTTCCTTTCAGAAATTTCTGCAAACTACGGTTTCTTAAAATTTCCAGAAATTTTTTTCTTATTGAAAAGTGCAGTAACATGTATTTATGTATTTACTAAATTTACAATAATACAATTCTGTACAATAATTATAACCCCATCAATACAATAAAGTGTATAAATATTCTATTTCTTTTTCTTATCAAAATTAAAAGTGCTCATGTTTCCACTCGGATGCTTCATTAATGGGATTAATATTTCAATTCTACTAAATTCCCCCTAAATGTGGTATTTCTTCATATATAATTAATAAATATAAATTTTTTATTTAGTTCTTTCATCACCTATTTTTTTATAGTCCGTCTGTCTGAGACACACCGTCTACAATGAGTTAATAATTTATGCACATCGAAGTATTTGTTCTAAGTTAAATCATAAATTTGTGAAAAAATATCGTAATTTAAAAAAAAAGTGATAGGCTCTCCCCATAAATCAAGCGCACATATAATATAGTTAAGGAATCATGTACAAGCAGCACGTTAGCGTGAATTCCTTACGGCAGTAGTTATGGCATATGATAGCGGTAAAATTTGTAAACGACAGTATGATTTCATACTAATTCTGGGAGTGTAAAAATACAAATCGTAACTTCAATATGACCGATGCTGTAAAATTCTATACGTAAGCTCAACATCTTCTTAGTTGCAGTCTTCATTCATCAAATTGTGACTGCCTTAAAAGCCTCCTTTACCCTACGATCCCTTTCTTCCAAACTTTGAATGCCGTCGATCTATCTCATAGCTATTGTTATTATGAGCACTCTGAAATCTTTGGTTTGACCTGAAGAACCGTCAACAGTTTCTCTAGGTTACATGGTATAAGTATTGAAAAACTTTTTACAACAAGTTTTTAATCGTTTTATTTTAATCCCTAGTGGGTGGAAAACAGTTTTACTTATTCTCCGATATATATAGAATATACGCAGCATCCGTTGTAAGCATTATATTTCCAGAGCATCTATCTTTTTTTTCCAACAGGCGATTTATATCAAAATTGGCGTCGTGCAAGAAGAAATGAACCAGTCTTTTCTTGTTGGCATTATAAATATTCCTATCTATTCATACTTTGTGTGGGTTTTTATTCTCTACAAAATAAAGTTGACACTAAGAGGTAGAAACATATCTCGCTTGTGAAAGTAACGAGAAGAGAGATCTATAATAAGTAATAAGGCTTTTCGCGAGTATGAGACAAATGGCGACACGAACATCTTTCTATACGTATAAGTTTTTAACATTAGTGATAATACACACGTAAATACCGTATTTTGATACATTTGTTTTGTAATTCTTACTCACACAATTCCTCGAGTATTTCTTCATGTATAATTAATAAACATAAATTTTTTATTTAGTTCTTTCATTACCTCTTTTTTTAAATTTCGTCTTTTTGAGAGCTTATATAGTATTACTTATATATTGTTACCACCATTATTTATCAAAAACTTAATATTATTTAAGATAAATAAAATTAGAAAAGATTGAGGGCAACAAAAATTCCAAGTAGGAAAACAGTACAAGAAAAATAGTGTTGGAAAAGTTTAGTCTTATTGAACTTAGCTTAATGTAGAAAATATAGTAACATAGTGAGCAGGAAGCTAAGATAGTATTACGTAGGTATATAAGCAGGTAAGAGAGCATAGGTATAAAGAAATTAATGAACTAAATTGAAATACAAGCAGACTGGTAGAGAAGTAATTACATAGGTATATGCAAAGAACAAAGCGATTAGAATATTACCCAGAAAGTAGAGTAGTATATATATATATATATTTATATGTGTACACACAAAAACATTAATTTACTTTTAAATTACTTTTCATTACTTTCAATATACTTCACTATGAGTTCAAAAAATTGAGTTAGTATTTGACCGTGCAAACTGAAGGAGGACAACACAGTTACCTTCGCAAACTTTGGATCATATAGGTCTTATGATAAAGTTTCTAACGTTTCAACACAAGTAAAGCCGATATAAGCCGTTCCTTTCCAAAACCAGGTTACAATAAAGGAGCCAGAATATGGTGACAAGAATTCAGATAAGGAGTAAACTCGTTGACTTTAAACTTGTTTGACTTCTCTTGACATAAGTACGAATTTGAAAAGAAAAGGGCAAATATGTTAGTATATAAAAAAACATAAAGCACGTAAAAAGACATGAAGCAGGTAAGATATTAATAGGCGAATCAGGTAATTAAATAAATGCATGAAGTTAATAAAATGTTAGTAGGCAGATAGGTAGGTAAGTGTATTCAGATATATGGAAAGACATAAAGCAACTAGAATAATAACAGGCAGGTAACCAAGTATTTACATATATATACGTAGACATCGAGTAAATATAATTTTATAGAGTTGGATGGTACGCACAGGTATATGCAGACATGACAAAATGACAATAGTAAAGCCAAAAGAAGGAGTGTGGTTTAGATGTTCACATGTAGGCATGTATGTAGGTCTTTTTGTTTGTATATAGGCATGTTTTATATGTTCATTCACATGATTATAGTCAGGTTCATTAAATACCGTAACCTTTTTTTCCCACTCGAACAAATAAGGTATTATACAATTCATTGTAAATTCGTGACTTTCTGGGTAAATGTGATATAACATCATAATAAAAAACCAAAAAGTTTTATAAGAAAACTATATTTAAATAAACATTCAGAATACTAGTTTTTTAGTTTAAATTTTTGTAAATCTTAAATCGTAAACCTTAACCTTAACAGCTAAATAAACCGATTTGAAAAAAATATAACTACAAAATGCATACTACAACGCTAAATTTATACTACACCATTATATCTGCATGTGCATAAACTTGCGGCTTTTGGCACCAATTACAATGGAGTTAAATCATTTGTTTATAAAGCTAACGTAGATTTGTTGAAGTGAAAAAAGAAAATTGCTTTTTATATTATTGTATAGAAACATATTGAAATCAATGAATTTACAGTAATCATTAATTTATGCAAATTCTTATTGTTTTATAGTCGAAGATAAATGAGCAGCATAATATCTCATTATGCAATTAATATTCATTGGTCACTCATACCTGTATATCAAGTATATACAAGGCCAGTTTGCAATTTGATTTGTGATGAAATCAATGTGTCATTTTAATTTAGTTCTTTAAGTAACCCGGAAACCTATTGCTAACGTATCCGAGCGTATGGCATCTGATTCATATACAGAGTGTAAAAAAATATGTCTAGTATCCACACAGTGGAATTTACAACATAGTTCATTTGAAGCGCATTTCTGTAAAAAAAAGTAAACATTTTCAATAAAGTCATAACTTCAACAGCTTTTCTTAAATGGTGAGAATTGTCATACAGTTTCCTGATATGCCCAGATTAAATTGCATAAAAGAAATCACGTCATTGTTATAACCTGCATATCTTAAAAAGAAGTGTAAAAAGGTGGAAAATTAGTTTCTTCACCGATAGTTTTTGATCTCACGTACATAGTTTATAAAAAAAAATAATTTACAAATGTGACTGTTTAAGTTGTGAACTCAATATTTTCATATCTAAAGATACAGTGTTATTACATATAATTATTGGATATGAAAAAAGAGACAGTTAACTATTATTCATTCGATATGAAATATTGAAACCGCTAGTCACAACCATGCTACCTTCGTTGGTTCATTAATGACTAAAATTAAAGGATCTCTTTTTGAGAGTACGGTTTTCATCAGGATGTTTAAAATTTGGTTATTAATGTTAAACGTTCCAGGAAATACGGTTCATATGGTAACGCTAATGTCTTCTCATTTTTTAAAACAGGAAATGACTGACGTACGTCAAGAAAATAGATCTATTTCATCATTATTGTTATTGTAGATGGGATGAAAAATATTAGTAATTTCTGAAAAAATATTGTATACCTTCGATTCATTTATATAAATATAGGTAAAACAGAAAAGTGTACTCTGTGACTCGATTATTCCTTGAAAATATGTGTTATTTACAGGTTCCAATGTGCAATAAAATATTGGTATTTTATTACATGTTGTGTTTGATTCATTTTTAATTTATTTTATTGGCGATGTATATCTACATTATTTTTATGTGATTATACATTTTTTATCATTTTTTATTTATTTTGGATTTTTGACCCTAAGAAAAATATAATTTTATGTTCAAGAAATATGATTAACTTTCGGAAGTTCAACATGTTCCGTCGCAGTACTTCAAAGCCTGATACGCTTTGAAGTACTGCGAATATTAAACTATACATCTAATGATAATATTAGTAAAATATTAAGTTGTAAAATAAAAATCATAAATAAATTATTGAGAGTAGTTGAATCCGGTTTTTGCTATAATGAAGGAGTTACATATTTTTCTTAATGTGTATGCTTTTAGCATTAACACATCTGGATTTTCAAACCAGGCCTAATAGATTTCCTTTTAATTTTTTTAGCTACCTCAAACATTTTCGGGATATATTCTTAACAGTCAAGTTAATACTTAAAATGAATGCTGTATTTAATAATAGGTAATTGTTTATTCAATATTGAGTTCGTGGAAACAGGTGAACTATTATTGAGATATTCCTTGTCTTATGTGTCTAACATCCCAGTCTTCTCTTTACTCTGTACTAGGTATTTATAGTCATTTATGAACAAAAGTACATCAGCCTATTGTAATTATCGGTACGTACTTGATTAAAATCTATAATGTTTTCGTGAAAGTTTCCTATCAAAGATTTGTACGCAATACTTATATGTTTACATTTTTCGTAAACCTGACCATTTTCAAGCATAAGTTTAGGATTTTGGTAGTCAATAATCATACTACATAGCTTTTAAAATTAAATTCACTGAAATCACACACGACCTATTTCAACCATATCTCCTCCTCAATGGCCGCACGATATGTTGTGAACTCTGCTTCGGTTGTATAAAAGGCCACATTTTCCTGACGCTAATTAAATTAGGTGACAGCGGCTCCATTCTTAAGGAATATATATCCGGTTGTTCAACATCTGGTTTTCGTATCCTTTGCATAATCTGTAGCCGATCAAGTTATTAGTATCTGTATTATGCAAAAGGTTTCTACAGATAGTTTAGTATTGGTTTAGTATATATGGTTTCTTACAGATAGTTTAGTATTTTCTTAATTGCATTCCAATGTTATTCGTTGTAACAATGTAGACATCTGCTTTCTTGACTTACTGAAAATGAGATGTTGATTTGGTACGGATTAGTGATCCCACTACTTCTCTTTATGAATAATTTTCGTCAGGTTAATAGTTGCTTTTCTGCAGTCTTACATGGGTATCGGCAGGATATTCCTTTGTGACCAAAATTTTGTGTCATAAAGTAATATTCTTAAATTTCTTCATTTATGTTTAATTAATAATATATGCGTGTCACGGATTATTACATAGGTGAAGGATTAAATTAAATATGGAGATTTAGATACTGAAAAAAATTCCATAAATTGGGATACGAAGGCATAGAAATCAGTTTAGTTTACACTGAATAGACAATCTTGAAATATTCATGCCCACTAAAGTAAAGTTTTATGTGAAGAATATTTGCAAGAATTTTACGCTGCTGAAAATTAGGTTAAAATAATGATTTCCATGTAAATAGACATGTGTTATTTTAATTAAATGTTTTCGTTTTCTACTTGATTTTTGAATTAGTTAAATGTTTATATTAATTCCTACTTCCAGAGTAAGAAGTAAGAATATATTTTTTTTTAACAATCTTCGAAAAACCTTAGGATATATCTTGCTCAACTTATATTTTAAACATCTGAGTATATTTCTAATGCTTATGGCATTTTTGAGTCCTTAAACTAAACAGATAATGTGGCTGTTTTACCTTACACACATATTATACATACAGATATTATTGTCTTGGATGCTGTTATTCTTCGTGGATAATTGCACGCCGTAAGGGTTTTCTACATTCTTTTCTAAGTCATGAAATTCAAATGATTCAGACGGTTCTACAGAAAAATATCCAGTTCATCAACACCTGATATAAATGCAAAATTATGGCGTGCATTTAATCGGTTTATATCGTTTATTAGGTTTGCTTTGTAGCTACGATTTCACTGTCAATGTGTATTATGAAGTAAACTTTGTTATTAAACTTCATTTTGTTACCATTTTAGTGATTTGACTTACAAATAATAATTCATATTTAACTTATAATTTATACATCACGTTTCGAAGCAGAATATTATTGCACTAACTTACGTTATTATAGACGTCGGAACTTACTCAGTATTCTTCTGACATAGTCTTCTATATTTTGATATCCTGAAAGAGTTGTCGTAAGTAGATCCCGAAAAACTACTTTGCACGTTAGCCCTGAATCAACGAGAGCAGGTAACAAAATTTTCAAGACCTCTTTCGCCATCTGAGATTCTTGAATATAAAGATAGAGCGTTGTGTCGTTTAGTAAAATAACTTGGGTTCTTGCCTTCAAGTCGTTATTCAAATCGATAATCTCGCTACTTTAAACAGAATTCCATAATTTTTCATATTGGAAATTAATCTGGAAAGCGAATCTTTAGGTGAAACTTTTCTCTTAGTCGATATTATTTTTTGACATTAAATAAGTACTTGTAGACATTTTACCTTCTTTTATTTCGAAGTTATACTTAACTAACTTGACTAACGCACGTTTTTGGATTAAACCGTTTTGACAGCTTTCGTAGTTTTCAATTGTTGTACTAATTTTTGAGCTGGGATTACTGGGTTCATAACCTGTTGAACTAATATTGAGTTGCTGGAAATACATTCGTAATTCTTAATATATTTCTTGATAAGAACTTCAAAGGAATAACCCCTGCAACTCTTGATATCCCGAGCAGAAAAGGAAGTATGGCAAATGAATTACGGCTTACATACCATCCATCATAGATTATTGTTATTATGAAGAAAGAGTAGCTTTAATATAGTCTATATTTTAAGAGTAATAATAAATACTTTGACTTTCATTAATTTTTATTCAATTAAAAAAAGGACGAGGAACAGAATACTTCATTAAATCTTTATAATTGAAAAGAAAATAGAAATGTTTAGTTACTGTTATTTATAGGGCACAGAAACTACAAAAAAGAAGAAAATTGGTATTTTAATAGTTCAGTTAATGGTAATAATCATAAAATTAAATATTAAAAATACCCTGCAAGTTTTTGAATGTAACTTTCGGTATTTTATACATATTTTACTTTGATGGTTTTTTTATATTGTGATCATTGCAACAGAATCTAAGACATATTTTTCAACGCCCTTGGTTATAAAAAAAATGGAACAAATTGCCACCAGAAGTGCGACGGCAGAGAAGTAAAATGCTTATCAGATATTCAGGAATAATATTAGTAATAGGCTTCAAATTGAATATTTAAGGAGATGGCCTGGTGAATCTTATAAAATATCGCAAACTCCCACAATAAAAGCAAGCAGTCCGTATAAATTACTAACACATAGCTCTCGCATAAACGACAGCCGCCTCAGATGCGACACCGGAGAAGGAGTTTAATTATTAAGAGGTATTAATGAGTAACATTAAAAGTGCGCACAAGAAGATAATGTAGTGTACTCCAACTTTACGGTATAAGATTATTTGTGTCTATAGTTTTTGATTTTATTAATTTCTAGTTACTGACCGATTTTTGGGCATTTACTGGAATAAAATTACAACCTTAAGTTTAAAAACGACTTAAATTACCCTCATGTCTTAAATTACCCTCATCTCTTGCTACTTTGCTATGGATTAAGAAACTAAAAATTATAAGCAAAGAATTTTCAGATATCATGGATTCAATTTTGGCATGGATGGATGGTTGATTTCAAAATTTTCCCTATTGATTAATACAGATTTAAGTACCAATTATCTAAAAAAATCGGTAATTTTTATTACATTTTTATTAACTCGTTTCTTTTCTGTTTGTTTCTTTGTTAGATACCAATTTTCCAAACGGTTTTAAACTAACTTCCCGTTGAGCTAGATATTTGAAACTTATCTTATTAAAAGTAGCTCAAAACTGGATGACAAAGCAATATTAACTTACTTTCTTGTCACTCCGTTTGTTTGTCTGTTGTACATGAAGAAGAATGCCAGCGCGACTAACATGATCTGTGCCCAAGGCGAATTTTTCTTCAAAATAAAATCTACATTATTACGCTATTAATATATTAGACGTTTTATTATGTATTGTTCATATAGTTATGTTTTTACTTGCTCGTTGCTTTGGCCGTTTATTTATTTATTTGTCCGGTGCAAAAATTTGGAAACGTTTTTAAACTAACTTCTCATTGAGCTAAAGACTAGAAACAATTTCATAAACACGACACTATAAAATTCATAATAATTATTTAAATAAAATTGTTTTATAAACCTTTTAAAAATTTAAAACATACATGTTTCACTCTTGAACATGTTTCACTATATTTTTACCAGCCGTTACTACTGGCGTGAAATTTACTGATGATTATAGATAAAAATGAATGGACAAATATCGACACAACATAGATTTGTGTGAAAAGTCAATACATAGACTTCATATTCTATGGGTATAAAACTTACAAATACCGTTTATAGTCGCTAACGGTACATTTATTTTGATGAAATTATACGTCAAAAACCAGGCTGAAAAAAGCCAAACGAATTTAAAGATAACATCAGTGTGCTAACCACTTTTGTAAAAAACGCAAAAAAGTTTATCGGCCGGTTATAATTGAAGCCACGTGTTCAGCATACCGTACCAACGTGACAATCATTATACTACTGTTGATCCAACTGACCTGTCGAAACTTATATTATTATAATTATCAAGACTATTATTCTGTTTTGTTTTTACAATACAGTAAACATAGTTTTACAATACAATAAACATAAATTTTACTAGAAAGGCTAATAGGAAGCATTGGCTGTACTAATGTATTAATAATCACCAATTTAAGTTTTTTGGATCGGTAATATCCAGATGAAAGTATTCTATAACTTGCTCGAGGGTATAAACTATTACCATACCAAATTTTATCAAAATGTAGATTTTGCGTGATTGAAGAACAATCTAATGGACAGGCAGATTAAAATCTTGAAAACAAGTTTTCTGACTACTATTATCATTCTGACATTGAATTCACTTTTTTAGTTTTATTATACGTATGGATAAAAAGTAGGTAATGTAATAAACTTTTATGAATTTTGTAATTTTTCTTCATGAATATTACATATAAGATATTTCAACTAAACAAAAACATACAGGAATAAAATCTTTAATTCTAAAAAAACTCACAGTTTTTAAAAAAACATTAGAAGGTCTTATCCACATAATATTTCGAGTGAACTAAAACTTCTTTAACAATCCATCAAAGTTAATATTTTGTTGTTAATTATCCAGAAATATGTTCTCTTTTCGCTTATTAACCTAAAAATTATTATAACTATTGTTTTGTTAATTTATACTAAATTTTCACAAAAACCTATTCAATAAATAATAATATCATATATGAATGTGGTCGAAAGTTTTACTTTAAACCTGTTTACTTTTGTTTAACATAACAATTTCCTACATATAAGACTTTGAATGAACTTTTTATCATTCTTGATTCGGAGGAACCGCTTGACGAGTTACATCTTACATCGTCGGTCAGATACATTAGATATTTATTTTCTCAACGAAATTTTAAGGTGACTTAATTTTTTTTTAAACACTGCTAGTTGACGCGGCTATTGCAAAACTTAAGTGAGTAACGTCTTCATTCATTCACCATTTACTTGTAATTTTCATTTTTCATGAGGAGATTTCTGTCCGATCAGATTCGCGGGTAACTGATAGTATTATTATGATGCTCAAATTATTCATCTTCTAAATAATATTCAAAAGTATTATTTCTGTGACTCAAAAGTATTGTGCAACTTTCTTTGAATTTAATCTTTAACACCCCACGGAAATGAGAAAAAATATAAACAAAATATTAATATCTGATTATCTCCGCGAAATCTTATGTCTTCTGGGAGTTTAGGCCCGAAATCTGTATAAATAGGGTAATATTGAAAGGGTAAAAATATGTCTGTTTATAAAATTAAAGTGTTATTTTGGCTTCTGCTATTTCACTTCTAAGGCATCAATTGATAACCCTAAGAGATTATGAAAGTTGGATTTTGTAAGCTTATTTGTAAGTAGTTTCGGTAAGCTAGGAATACTTAAAAGCCATTTGATTCATTGAGTCAAACATTTTGTTCATATTTATTTCTTTGAAATATTACGCTTTCTAATATCTACGTATTTTAAAACTACCATCGATATTAGCTGTAAAGGTAGTCTAAGTAAATGTCATTGGTTTTATTTAAAACTTATTTATTTAATTTATACAAAATATTTGTGTTATATTTAAAATAATTGATGTTTATTAAAATTTTTAAGTTAAATTTTTGATTTTATAAAATAACATTAAAATGCCCCAAATCCGAACACCGGCAATGGTTGAACGAAAAGTTGAGTGTTTATTCACTGTAATGGAGATAACAATTTGCTTTCAAAATAATCTTCTTTGATAAATATTGTCCTATTGCATTTTTTAAACCCGTACTATGGGATATTATGGACAGTTTGTTGAAACAGCTGTAATTATAATTATGAAAGAAAACACGATTTAGGAATTTCTTTAAATTTGAGGAGAAAATTGGAGATAAATTGAAAAAATTATTTTAAAACTCAAAGTTTAGACGAATTCAGAATATTTGCACCTGTATAATAATATTAGGCAAGATACTTTCATTATAAAAAAAAGCATGTCCGTAACCCACATGATTCACTCGCACTTCATTTTATTTGGATTGTTAACCAGAGAGGTAGTTTTTAAAAAAAATATTAATTTTTGTTTTAGACTTTAAAATTTATTTAAACAATATGGGAAGAAGAATGGTATAAAATATGACTGAAGAATTTTTGAAGGCAATTCTAAATTACCAAATCATGCGTGTAATTAAATATGCGTAAACATTTAAACATCGATTGTTCAATCTAGTTCAATTCCATTACCTGCGGCTTTAAAACTAGCAGAGTGGTGATAGTACGTGCTTATTTCTCTATATAGAAAAAAACTTTTTCGTTTTTCATGACGGAGCGACTTCTATAAATTTTCACTACTTTCCGGTTTCGATGAGCAATATTTTGTTATTGTTTTCATCATGCCTTTGGTGCCTGATTGTTCTACTGCACCTAGCATTTATACTTATTTTTTTTATCACATTTCATTTACTTTTAAGTTTTTATTACATTAAAAATAATACAAAAAATATGCTTAACATTTTTTTTTAAATGATTGTTTATGATAAGATATTTTGTATACTTGTGACTTACTATAATCTTTTAGGAGGAGAACATCTTCAACCGTGGTATACAGGAACTAAAATGGAACCTTAAACCATATCATAAAATATGTCAAATCATCTGGCATATTATTCACCTAATTTTATCAATCTCAAATATATTAAACACTTGTTTGGATTTTCTAAAACTAGGCCTTAATAAATTTCTTTAAAACTAATAAACTTAAAAATCATATCATATAAAGATATGATTTGTTAATTCCTTTCCCGTTTAAGTAGGTTTTAATGCGTTTCGCTTTGTATTTTTTACTATTTTGAATTAGCTTTTTGATTCTATTTAGAAAATTAAATCCAAAGGAATTAAGTTCTATTTGGGGTGGTTTCTAGGTAGATAATATTTAATTCAAATGTTAGGCACCATCCAGATGACGTGGTAACTTAGTGTTTTATTAAAAGTTCAATTAGAGTTTTTTATATAAATAACATCCATCATCTAATTTAAAATTGCAAAATAGTTAATTTTGTTTTCCGAATATTTCTATGTACATAGTTTAGATGATCTGTTTACTTTTCTGTGTTATTTTTCTGTATTTTCTTAAATTATCGCAATAAAATATAGAACCAAATGTGTAGTTAAATCTGAATTAAATATTTATTAAAATGAAATGATAGTGTAATGAAATGTCATGTCATGGGCATATATGTTGGATTTATTTTCATTTACATTAGTAGGTTAGGGCAGTTTTAATTAATTGATAGGAAAATGTTGTACAAACATTAAAGTTTCTTCAAATTTACTTTTAAAAATGTATTATTTTTATACTTTTGTGTATTATTTTGACATTCATTTAAAATTAAGCTATTAATGCACCCACCGTTCATTAAAATTAGAAATTAAAATGTAATCAGAGTTCAATCTGTCCAATTTTTATATGATAATATTATTTATTAAGCAATTGTAGTATTTTTAATTGGGAAAGTATTGAAAAATCGTTTCTGACACCAAAAACAAGTTATCCTTCATTGACCAAAAATAAATTTATCTCTTTTTGGCTAATTCAGTTTCTTGTTGTTTTCTTTACTACCGCTTTAATCACTATGTACGTATATGACATACAAATAAATGGATCTCGACTTTTTATTTCACCAATGGATATATTTATGTTCGAATGAGTTTTCCGTTGAATATAATTCTTTCATTTCATTTTTATGTTATCTTAATACAGAAAAACAAATTTGCTTCATGTACTCAAATACGACTTATATTTTTAAATAACAAATTTAACTATTTGAGCTTTTCAATGAAAATTGACAGAAACTTTATTATATCATGAGTTTACATTTCAAATATTTTGTCTCAATGATTTCACTACATATTCAATGATTTTGGCTCAAATATCTATTCCTCTACAATTATCTCAACAAAAATAAGTGTACAATAAAAAAATAATATGTATACATTATACAAATATCAAAATTATGTTTACATACCAGTATGATAAGAAGAAAGGAAAATAATATTATGGGGATTTATTGCCAATACACGTCTCTTGCTGAATGCTGTTTGTAAAGTTAAGACAAATGAAGGTAAAAAGGGAGTTTATATTTGAAATCTCGCATATATCTAATTAAGCATTTGAACCCTACTGTATATCATCATCATTATCATCATATATATTAATACGCTAAGGTTAAGATGTTACACTCCCTTTTTAGAAAAAACCTCACAACTAATCCAGATAAATTATATATCATTTTATAGATAATTGCTTGCTCTACCGGCATCCACAACTAAAAAATTTATTATTGCTATTGTTTTTGCAAATTAATTAATTATTAAAATTATATACACAAAACAGCAATGCTGCCATCTAACGGCTCAACGTCAATATGATTGACGGTCGGTAAAATTTTTGCTTAATTTCAATTCCACTCACATATAAATAAAGTGGCGCTTTAGCTCAATGCTTTTGATACTTGCGCCTCTATATGTCAATTTTATTAATATAGAATAAATAATGCGAAGACTTCGCACGCGTCACGCTAGTATATATATATATATATATATATCCCCAGCAGCTTGCTATTTCGTCGCAACGTGACCCTTTCTGTCCGCGATTCGGAGATTTTCTTCCTTTTGTATAAAACGTTTTGAGCTATTAAGATAAACCAAGTACCGGGTATGTCATTGTATGTCCTCTCTGTACAGATATAATATATTTTCCTATACAGTTAACTGTTTTTAAGTTTATTATGAAAAAAACAGATAGACATACTCGTATGTTTACAAGCACACATGATGGCAGGGAAAAGTACTACGAAATATTGTTTAAGCTCAGGTATCTTGCAAGATCCCCTATCTACTCTAGAAACAGGCGTTTATTTTAAAAAAACACAAAGCACGGTGCCTGTGACATTGTTGATAGCTAATGTGGTGCGGAACTTGAATAAGACCATTAGATTTCCCCCCCGCGCAGCCGCAGTAGCAGAAGAAACACAGGACAGCGAAGACTTATTTCATGTATTCGTAGTTAACAACACCGAGCGGTGGCGAAATAACATTTTCTTTATATATTATGGGTAATCAAAGGTGTCTAAGCCCAGAGGAAATCCGAAAATAAACAATATTTAAGAATAGGTATATTCTTTGATAGCAATCGCAAGAAGAATAGGACGTTCACACCATGTAGTAAGTCATTTTCTAGAGGATCCTGAAAATTATGGCAAATGAGTAAAAGGTGATACCAAATTCGCTACAATTGAAAAAGAACGTAGGGCGATATTAAAAGAAGCCTCGAATCCTACGCTAACAGCTAAACAAATAGCCCAGAATGTTGGTACTACAATGTCTATAAGGACGGTTCAAAGGATTTTTCATAATTTTTAAAAATAAAGAGAAAATCAGATTTCAAAGAATTTCACTGTACTAACGTCTTCAGTTTGCGCGAGAAAAAATGCATCGGACCAAAAAAATGGCATAAGTTAAATTCAGTGACAAAAAAAGTTTCATTTGGATGGTCTCGACGGGTATTCATACTAATTTCATGATTTACGAAAAAATTAAATAATTATATCAAGACGACGAAATGATTCAGGCTCAATAATCGTCTGGAGCGTGATACCATACAACGGCCCCATTAACTTCATAGTGATGCGAAGTAGAAAAAACTCCGAGAGTTACATTAGACTTCTAGAAAATGAACAATTTTAATTTAGCAGTGTTATAAACTATGAAAGTTTTATTTTTCAACATGGTGATGCCAGCAGTCATAGGGAGCAGAACGTTAGTCAGTGGATTAAACGAAATAATATCAATGTTATCGACTGGCCACTGCTCCCCCTAACTTGAACATAATTGAAAATGTGTGGGGTTAGTTGTGATGCGAAGTTTATAACAACAGCATGCAATATAACAGTCGGATGATGGAATGAAAAAATTTTGGAGCCAACAGTCGATTAAATACGTAAGAAGTCTATATGACACAATGCCATCTCGGATTTGTTATTTAATTCAAAAGAATGGAAAAATCATTATTTACTATTTTATACACACACACACACATATATAAATATATATATATATATATATACATATACATATATATATATATATATACATATTATATATATATATATATATATATATATATATATATATATACATATATAATAAACTTACATTCAATCCCAAATTTAAATTATACCTGCAATTATTGCACTATTAAATTATAGCTTGCGAAGCAGCAAAGAATGAGCTGGTTCATTAAGGATGCGTCTAGGTACCTATTAGATTAATTAATATCCTCACTACTAAACTTCTCAAATACATATCGGTATACCTACATATTATCCATAATAACTGTCAGTTATAAGTAGAGAGAACAATGAAGTTATTTTGTTGTATTTTGAACCATTTATTTATTCGAAATTTGCAAACGTACGTACTTTTTATCAAAATCGATAAGTAGTTCTATGGTCATTATCTATTTCCTTTTTTATTCCCTAACTTCTTCCTTTATATTTCTTTTAAAGATCACTAGTTTGATAAAATTGAGAAAAATATTATCAGGAATAACATTTGATTCACAAGGAGCTATTAATGTCGCCTAATAAGGAAAACAAAAAAGATATTCTTCGGTGAATTCGATCGTATATGAATATCACGCATAAAGGAGGAGCCAGGCTTCTATGTTAACATTTAATTTTTTTCTTATAATCTGTACGTAAATTCTTTTCTACAATAAAAGGATAGAAGGCTCGAAATGTACTGAAGAATAAAGAGAGAACCAACGAGGTAGTTAAATAAGCGTATTTCATAAAATCTACAGAGTAAAATCAAATCTTTACAATTTTAATAATAAGTTAATTATTTATTAAGCAAAAATTATATCTATAATATTAATCATAAACACAATGAAATCAAATTTAAAATTATGAAATTTGTTATTTTTCGATTAATAAAAATGTAATATTTATAACAAATTAAATATTAGTTTAACACAGTGTAGATCCACAGAACACAGTGTAGATAAAAGAAGTATAGATCCACATTATCATAATCTAATAATTCAGTACAATCATAGTGAGCACATCTTCCATATATTGCAAAATTATTCCCGACAAAATGATTGCAATAAATATACGAGTATTTGCAACAACACTCTCTTTTTATGATTTTTGGCACACGAAGAAACGAAGGCAAAAATTATGGTCAAACATGACACGACCGAACTGTTCAATGGTATCTAAGCTACTAAGGGGATAATTGCTTGTGCTGAGTATATAATCTTATGAATATAGATAGCGATGTATTTAAAATATAATACTGGTATTCACGGTGCCTTCCCTTACTTTTCATTATCATTTAACTGTATTGTTTTGATTCGTCTCGCCGAAAACTTAAAAAGTTATTGAAATACTTTTACTCTTCAAAGTGGAAATTGTTTATAATAAATTTGGAAAGGGAAAATATGGACACCAGAGGACTGTCGTAAAAGATTAAATTTGTGGTGATAAATAATAATCAAAATTGAAAAACCTGAATAGTTTAGTAGTAATATTTTGTTTATGAATTAGAAATAGTTATAAATAAACATCTAAGGTATGAAAATACTACTTCTGTCTCAAGCTGCTACTACTATCTCAAGGTGCTTTTACAAAATTTCATGGATGAAATATGTTCATAATTTGTTGGTTCAAAAGAGAGTATTAAAAATTCTGGGAATAACTGAGAGACGATCATTTTAAATGTTTCAAAGTATTTTTTGTAATCTAAATAAAATCCTCTTAATATCATAAAAAATGAGAATGTGCGCACACGTAAAATCGCAAAAAATATTGGAAAGGAATCGTACACCAAATAGATCGATGTGTTTTATTGTTTTTCAGGCATTGTTACATATCTATCCGCCTTTAATCAAATAAAATATACCTTTTTTACACATGTTAAAATAAAAACCGTATTTGTGGAGTGTACTTAAGTTTTCTGTAACATACCACACACTTATGCACACGATACTACATATATTCCTAATTAACAAAGAATAATATTAATACTGTATTCTATAAGTGGTTTGGAAATTAATATCAGAATTGATCAGTGATGGATAAGTGGGATAAAATTATGGTAGTGTCTACTATTTATGGTCACTTTGATGATTAAACTATATAACCTCATTCGATGTAAAACCTTGGATGTCCAATTTTAGGCTTGTTGGTGTGGTTAGAAATAAAACATAATACAATGATTTTATTAGTTTATTGATATTTGTTTCGTTCCTTTATTTGTGTGCAACTGGGCACCAAACAACAGTAAGTGGCAACGTTTTTTTTTCTATTATTGACAGGCGACAATGCAATCTATATTTTAAGTGAATTTAAGTCCCATATTAAACAAATATGTTAGATTAGGTAAAGGTGTTATGTATAATGTCAAATAAATAAAAAAAATATCAAACATTTATTATAGACATTATATTATATTCCAAAAAGAGATAGATATTATATTCCAAAAAGAGATAGTCAATATTTAAATTTGCTCAGTCAATATTTTTCAATAACAACCGCATCCATTTTTTATTATAACTTTAAAATATTTATATTGTATAGTTTTAAACATACCAGAGAATTATGTCGAAATTCAAATGTCCGTAAAATATTAAATTGCAGTATTGTATCTCGAGTATCATTTTTGCCATATATGGGATGCTAATTACGTTTCATTTATCGTAATTAAAAGAGTAGAATTTATTTATTTTCCTATTTAACTGCTTGAGATTAGTAATTATATATCAGGACTGAAATAAATCAAATAAGAAAAACTAGAAAGTCTTAACTCGGTTTCTACCACAAATAAACGAGTTGTTTGTCATAAACATTGAAAAACAATGCGTAAAACTTTTACATTTCACTGAGAGATTTTGCGCTTTATGTGAAACCGATTGAGCAGCTGTCAAATTCTTTAAAACGACTTTTCTGTAGAACGAATGTAATAATTGAATTAAATTCCTTAAGTAATATTTTGATAAATCACCATGGTATATATACATATATTATTGGAACGAGCGTGCGTGTGAGTTGTGCGGAAGAAAACGAGATTGCTTTCTTTGTCTTTTGCAAACCGTGTCGCGCCGACTGCTCGGAATTGTCAGGCTTAAATGCATACTAGGAATAATTCAATAATTTTTCATTTAGCGTAGATTACTTTTAATTGAATTACCTAAAACATTTGAGGATATCCACTTTTGTGTAATATAATTTCAGTAGCAAATATTTAGTAATGTACATAAATGTTGATATTATAACCATAATTTTTAGACGTACAAAAAATATACCCGAAAAAATATATCTTTTACGCACACGCGTTTTAATTCATTTTGTATTAAAATATACTCGGACTCTGCTCCATCGCGGCGTACAAATCACGCATTTAGTGGTCCATTAATGATACAATTTTTTAAATATTTTGTATAAAGGTTCTAGGCAACGTTTAATATAGCCGGCTACAGTATAGAGAAAGATATATGTACGTATGTAAGATATTTACATATATGCACACTACAAACTACGTTGCGTAATTTGTTATCATTTACAACGTTGTATTCGTTTTTAATACACATTTTTGTTCAGTATAATTATAATCTTTAAACATAGAATTAAAAAATAAATAAGATATATTTTTGTATGTATGTAGTTATTGCTGAATAAAGAAATGAAAATGTGCGTTTCTTTTCAGATGCTAGAGACTGCTCTGGGGGCACTGGTCCCACTCTTATCCAAAGGGCTGTGGGGCCAGTGCCCCACAGCCCTTTGGATAAGACTGACATTTTATTTTACCTACTAGAAATTTGATGGCTATTTAGTTTGAAAAATCTGAATCAAGCAGAAGAAATCATTATAATGTAATTCTTTATTACTAATATCATTTGCGTTAATTTATAATATGACCACGGAACGATATTCTGTAAGCATTCGAATATTTCTCAATTTTAGTCAATATATGACTACTGTTTATTGCGACTTTCCTTCCAGTCGCCAAACTATTTCAATGATTACTGTAACGGTGCGCTGTAAAATAAACAGTAAATTAGATTTCCTTGATGATTGATTGATTTCTCAATAAAGTCGGGATTCCAATCATTAAACAATACTTATTTGTATTAGTTGCTAACACAATTACGGTTTCCATCAACAATTATAGGATTTAAAGTGAAAAAAAACATTCCATTGTAATGATTGGTCCTTTCCAAATAAGTCCATGAGGAGACCCTTACGGAATTATTTGATAAATAATTCTGGAAAAATCAGTTCCAATTTTAAATTTAGAGGCGAAATTGATGTGATGTATTTATTATCTTGTATTGCAATTACAAAATATTGTAATTACAAAAAATTCTCTCACCTAACAACTCTAAGCTACAGCAGCGCATCACTACCGAATGTATCTGCGTGCATTTATTTTATGTAGCGTAGTAATTTATCTTAGTATTATCTGCGACCTCGCTTATGTAGAACACAAATGCAACAAAAAGTATGTTCGAATTTTGTCTCCTAATCATGATAACAATTAAAACGACATGGTCGATTTTCATAAAACTGGATAGTAACATAGTCTATTATTTAAATTAACATATTGATTACTCACAATTAAATGAAACTACGTGTTGTAGTATTATTTCTACTTTCTTTAATTTCTTTACCACGACCTAGGTTTCGTTGTATTACAACATCTTCAGGTGGGATATTAGCAAAGATCTTTGCTAACAACCCACCTGAAGATGTTCTAATACAACGAAACATAGGTCGTGGTAAAGAACTTCAAGAAAGTAGAAATAATACTACAACACATAGTTTCGTTTAATTGTGTCTCAAATGTTCTGTAAATATTTGAATTTTAACTACCGCTTTCTAAAAAACATATTAGTACGAATTATAATATAACGTCGGACATAAACGAGCAAGATTACGATAAAATTCTAATAAAATAATTGTCAAATAATTTCATATTAAAGTGTGCCTAATTGGAGAGAGGTTTACAATATTTAACATTTCTTTCTAAATAACACTAAGTTGTAGCTACAAATTTAACGTATATGATAGACTTTTAAAACTAAATTCGTCGCTCTATCTTGACTTAAACGGTTTCAGGCGAGAATTTCATGAAGTAAACAGACGCGCATTTTGTAAGGAACGAAGTAGCAAATACCCATTTTTCTCCAGAAATAGATCTAAAACTTTTTTAATAATTAGCGTATACATTCAGCTCTTAAATTTTATACGATATTGTTATAAATTTTGCTCTTCATATATACGGATGAACTGCTGTTTTATAATTGACTTAAATAGATTTTCTTAAAACGTCATATCTTTTTTCATTTTTCAAAGATATCATAAGGGTTGTTGGTTCTTTGGCAAATATGACCTGCTACTATTACTTCCATTGGCTAATGTTAAATGCTATGCCGATTAATTTAGTTCTCCCTTGGACTCCTTCATTGGGGATTTATCCTACAGACACACTCTATATGCTGCCTAGCAGTCTAAGTCTTCTGCCAATATTTTTGCCGATTACTTCTTCGAATATGCGTTACGCTATATATTTAATTTCTTTTATTATGACATTGACCGTACACCGGTGGATAACCTTACACTTATACCACAATTGTTTGGTGTATAATAACATTTTAATAACAATCAAAATTGGAAGAAGTGATAAAGTACCGATTAATATTTATACCGCTCTATACCAAAGAATACAATAAATTCAAAATTAATATAAATGTAAGATAAAAATCATAAAACATTGCATTACTATCCATAATGACGGATAAGCACGAATCACATAGGGGTAAGTGTGTATGCATATATCGTATGAAAACTAAAGAAAAAGTAATTACATTGAAATTGAAAAAAATGCAAGCTACTCGTATTTATCCATATACGGTATCTATTTTTTTTATAACCGGAATGTGTACTCGGACGTAAAGGCAAATAACTGTTATGTTTTTGGCATATCCAAGTTGGTAATTTTTTCTGCTATGACTTGGTTAATTTTCTGCTCTTACTGCAAAACGTCCAATCATGTTCGTCATTTAATACCAGTTTGGTTAATTTAATATTAAATTGTGAATAACTCATTTTATTTTTGTGATTCACCTATTATGACATTTTAGTAAAAGTTTAGTTTAGCGGAATTTAAGTCATCTGACTTAGTTCATTAAATTATTAGTTCGTTCGTTTTGTAACGAGGCATTAAATTATTATCCATGTCACCTCCGAAAAATCGCAGCGCACCTTTTGTAACCGCGCGTTTGGAATATTTTAGTGTGGCTTTCATTGTTAAGTAAGTTGAGAACTGTAGTATACATAATTTTGATGATTACATGAAAAAACACATTTACAAAGAATTGTATTGGAAGAATAGTGTACTCGGTCCTGAAGTATATGCAAGTGAAGCCGCAGGCAAATATTAATCCAAATTTTAAATGAGGAGTAGAATTGCAAGCTTATATATATATATATATATATATATATATATATATATATGTATATATATATATATATATATATATACATGTATATATATATATATATATATATATGTATATATATATATATATATATATATATATATACATATATGTATACACACACATATATATGTGTATATACGTACAGACCTAGTAAAGTAACATAGTCGAAATCAATGTCGACGCAAAAATATATCAGCTCGCGATGCACTGCTTCCACTTCAGCAATACCTACCAAAATATTTTGCAAAAAGACATCTCGTTCCGTGATTTAAACAAAGCCATAATCCGTGAATGAAAGCACTTTCATATCTAACGGAGGGAATGAAACTGCATGAAAACTTTAGACGAACGAGCGCGGTGAAAAAATTTTCCGCTCCCTTTATAAGCGTCGCGTTTGGCCTTTTATGCCACCTCTTGAGCTTGCGAGGGTTAACAAGACGGCTTCTGAGTGAAAGGAAAAACACACTTATATTAAAGTAGTAGAGGTAATAGGGATGCAAAGGCCATCTCTTTACATCTCTATTACCTATATTCACTATAAACTATCCTCTATGAGATTTTTACATTTAAGAATTTATTTTCGTTCATGGCATGGGATATATTTAAATAAATATGTACATTCTAACCTCTACAAAAGCATTGTGATTTGACAATTTACTACTTTATTAGGCACAATTAAATGAAACTACGTGATGTAGTATTATTTCTACTATCTTTAATTTCTTTACCACTCTTAAAGTGGTAAAGAAATTAAGGATAGTAGAAATAATACTACATCACGTAGTTTCATTTAATTGTGAATAATGAATTTCTACAAAATTAACGCCAAATATATTCAATACTTTGTTAGGTATGAATTTCATTTGATACTGTAATGTTCTTTTCATTAATTCAATAGGTTTTTGTTTCGTAAATATGATAAGTTGTCTAACTATAAACAGATTTATGTCCAAGGTTCATTTCTTTTATATCATAAGTTATTAGGAAAGTGTAGGTACTCATTACTTAACGCTCCATCACATGGTAGTATATAGTCTTAAGGCGGGAGGTCAAAAATAGATAAATCAGAAATAGAGCATTATAATTGTATTTAAGCATACGAACATGATAAACCAATGTATTATTTACTTAATTTATTATATTATACAATATATTTTTTAACAATTTTATTAAATGTAAAAGATAGTATATATCAATGTTTAGATTAATTAATATTAAGAACATTTGTTTGAAGATTTGGCTTTGAATAAACTAGCAGTAATATCCACTATTCTTAAACGTAAATTACATTCAAAAACATAAAACATTAAATTGAAAAAACTCTGATCTTTTTAAGCAAAATAATTTAAGTACACTCATATGTTTTAACATAACTTACTACGAGATTTCGCAAACTATTAACAAACTTAGTACCTAGCTGTTTAAAAAAAGTGTTTACTTGGGGAAGTTTCCGCAGGCTGGTAACCAAGGGGTCTGACTGTAACATGGGTCTATTCATTAAATCATTATTAGTAAGTTCCCGAGTAATTTTTTGAGCATGGTCTCTTCTAAATTACTTCAAATTTTTGTTATTAGCCTCAGCAGCCTCTTTGGATAATTCCCCAATAGACACTAATGCATGCTTTACAATTTATGAGCCATGTATTAAAACTTTGTGCAATTGATATTCTTGTGCTAAATTGCTCGGTTTTCAAACCGAATTTACTACATGACACTACATTGGTATTGTATCCCGAAGACAAAGCTTACAAAATTGAAGAAAAACGGTAAATTTAATAATAAAAGGGTTTTAAGAAAATGATTTTGGTTGAAATATCTCAATTCAAAAAGAATTCTCTCGCAATATTTTCATCGTTCGATGTCTCGTTTCCGACCCTTCGTGGTGTATGTTAAGCCTAATTGAGTTTGAAATTAATCTGAACGTACATACTAAATATTAAACATTTATAAATTACAAAAAAATTTCGTAAAATTCATTTATTTTCATTAATTAATTAAACTTTATTTAGATTGTTTCAGTAGGTTTAAAAAATAAAATAATAAAAAACGCAATTAATATTATTCTAAAATTTCATTATTCTAATAGTTTATTTGTTTTATTTCATCAAACAATTTAAATAAAGTTTAATTATGATTAACAATGTAAATTAAGCAAATAAACGAAAATGCTAGCAATTTATTAACTTTAAGTATTTTGTCATTGTTTTCTTTTTTTATTCACACGGGATTTATATTTTCATTACCACAATTTTATAATGGAAAATTGAGAAACAGAAACTGCAGCAAGTGTAAAAAATGCAAACTTAGAAAACTAGGTTAATAAATCATATAAATTATTACAAGTATTTACTGTTTTCATACATTTAATATACATGCGATTTGAGTGTTTACTATTTACTATTTACATGCATTACAGTATTATTAAATAATAGTGAAATTATATGCTCAGCATCAAAAAGAGTATCGAGAGAGAAACAGATTCAAAATCAACTTCAGAGCGCGAAATAAATACCAAAAACAAACACGAAATTTCAACAACAATTCCGCCAGAATCAAAAAGAAAAGTAAAGCATAGTGAAAAATTTAATCTTGCCAGGTATGATATATACTAAGGGGCAAAGACAATGCGACATTCAACGAAAACTTTTTTCTTACTATTTCATTAAAATACTTGTTTGCAGTTGAAAAAATAATGTAAGGAACTTCGTTCTTGACGGGGATCTCTATACCGCACAGTATTTTTTGTCATCTTTTTCGTACACACGATACTTGTGTACATTATTCAGCACCGCTCGGAGGAATAACGGTTCGCAACAGCTGCGAGGGCATCGCTACTGCGGGTAAATACTTTACTCCGGGCAAGTATTAGATGTGTCAAAAAAATTAGGTGCAATATTTGTTTTTGCACTCATTTAGAAAAAAAAAGCGTTTTACGTTATTTCAACGAGAATTTATTCCTTTATAGCCAACGAATAGCGACTCTCTTTGTCTAACATCTATTTCATATTCATAGATATGTATATATATATATATATATATATATATATATATATATATATATAAATATATATATATATATATATATATATATATATATATACATATATATATATATATATATATATACATGTATATATATATATATATATGAATAGGAATGTATATATATATATTCCTATTCAAAATTTTATTTTTTTATCGTTTTAATTGTTCGGTCTTGACAGAGTGAACGTGGTCATATTTTGGACAAACTTTTAGTTGCCATGCTCAAGATTCTCTTCCATGTATTTCTATTTTTGGAATTGCGTGAACACATTTTAAATCAATGTATTGTCGCCAAGCGTGTCTTTCCTTGTACGCAATGACTGGCAGTATTAATCATTCATCACAATTTTAAAACACTGGTTTTCAAGAACGTTTAATTATTGGACTGACATAAGCACAGCCCAACTGACATAAGTACAGCCTGTATTTATAATGTGATAACTTTCTTGAAATTTTTCAACGGTGTCTACTACAGAGTTACGAATTTATAAATATTGGCATATCATATAATCACTCTTTTTTTGTTACTTTGTTAGGTAATTTATATTTAGAAACTTTCTCCGGTTTTATAAGTCGTACGAATAGAAAGAAATGAATATTAGCTTTGTCTTAGAAATAAACGCAAAAGAACTAAATGCTAGTATAACTAACTGCACATGCATTGTCGTACCGGCGTTTCGGTATTTCTGTATGTGCGCGTGTATCGGAAAATACAGAGGGCGGACATAGACTCTGTCCTTCGGCATGTAACATTTGTGTCTTTTGATGTTACCCATGCGATCTGTTAATTTAATATAACTTATCTTTAGTCAGCAATCTTAACAATAGTGTAAAAATCTTATATAAATAAGCACGTATTGAATAATTGTACTACTTCAAACGAGGAGGTTTGAAACGTTGTGTTTTATAAATAATACTTAAAAAGAATATAAAGAACCAATAAATGTAGGTCAGAGTTGAAACCATACTCAATGAAACTCAGGCTCAATGAATTTATACTAATTGAGGAATTAGGTAGGATATCAACTGCATACCGATATCAGCATTAACTATCAAATTTGAACATGGACGTCAATTAAAAACATTTTTTTATTTTGTCTAATGGTTATCACAAAATTTTAAGTCAACAAAACTATTCACAAATTTCTCTTCAATACATATACAATTGCATCATACCTATATACCATTGTTATACCTACGTACGATATTCTTCGATTATTTAGATATATACTCAAAATGAAATAGGCTTAGATTGATAGAGGATATAAATTCACAAAAAAAATGAAATAATATTTATATATTTTCTGATTTGCATATTTATTAGAAATATGGCAATGCCCATTCTAATCGCAGGTCAATTTCTATTTTGTATTTTGTATGAAATTCGTTAAATTCTTATGACTATGGTATGTCTCGTAAACATAGAATATACGATGGTAAACCTTCATCGCATTTTGATTGGCGATATGGTATACCTTTTCGATAATCTCATTTTTTAACCTAAAATATGAACAGTACAAATCGTTCACTACTGTCAAAACATACCTAATTAAAAACAAATTGATCGCTCATATTACTACGGTAGTATTGCAATCTATTATTAGAAAAAGACAAATAATATTAATGTAAGTGTTACTTTTGTGTCTTCATAAAGACAATTAAATTACTTGAAATATTTCCAATGTCAAGATTTACACATCGGTCCACAGGTTTATTTACGAAATTATTCTTTTCAAATTTGAATGATAAAAAGTTGTGTTCAATCAGTTCTTATATCAGCAACATATAGAGCTATAATAAATTAAGGCTACTTTTACTTACTCTCACAGATAAACGTCGATTCACGTCGTCGATAACCAGGAAAGTGCAAAATAAATACACTATTCGCTTCAAACCAAAACTACGAATAAATGATTTAATTGCAATAGGCGATTTCGTATAAAATTTAATTATTATATAAATTCTCTACTATATTAAATAAAGTAGAAAGCTTGTATTTGTTTTATAAGTAAATTTAAATGACAACATCAAAAAAATATCTAACCCATCACTATACGGTTGAAACACTAAAATTTATGGAAGTCATTAAATACATCTTTATGTGTTTTGAAATGATTCACGTAAGATAAAACTTCATCAGAGATAAAATTAACATCCTAAAAAAATAGGGGGTTTCTCATTATTTTTATGAAAACCCTAAAGCAATAAATTCATTAGCGATATGTGCACTGAAAGCTGCCGTATCCAATAAAATATCTAACAAAAAGACGATTAATTTCATGATTTGAACAAACTTTTGATCTGTGTATGGCAGTTGTCTTATATTTGAAGAAGGGCACAAAGCTGTATGACGTCTGTACAAGACTGAGCACGGCGGAGATTTTTTTGCATCGTCTCTAGAAGCCGACGTGTTAAAAAGAGATTTCCGAATAAGAACAGATATAAGCTTACTTCATATATCCATCTTGATCACTATTAACAGCACTTAATTTAGAATGCTTTATATGACAGTATATGAGTTTAAAATTTTCTCATTTTATTTTATGTTCACTTAAAGCTTGCTAGCAAGACCTACCTAAAAATACCTAAAAATATAGTACCTAAAAATATAATTATAATTTGCAGATTTTAGGAGCCACTGGTTATTGCATATTAAATTGGAAATAAAATTTTCTGACAAATATTCGATTATGCCGATAATATTTTTCGTTTTAAAGTGAATTTTCCAGTGGATCTCCCGAACTAATAAACTATTTCTAACCAATTCAAATTAAATGTGCAGTATATGAGAAGCTTCACCATATCTTCTCATTCAAAATACCCTAGTATTTGAACAAAAAATTCAACTAGTCTTTATTGCTAATGAGTGTACAGAAGTGAGATTTACTTTTGATCTCTTAGAAAGACTCAAAATTACTCTGCAAGCTATGGAAAGAGCTATGCTTTTGGTTTCTCTACTAAATGTGTCCTGTAATGGAGAGATCTTAAGGAGAATTAAAATGCTTAGTAAAGTATTAGAATTTGCAGGCTAAAGTGGCCATGGGCAGTTCATATAGAGCGCAGAATCAATGACCGTTGTGGAAGAAAAGTTCTCGTATCGGAAGACGCAAAGCTGGACATCCCCCATAGTTGGAGAAATGACCTGGTAAAGTTTGCAGAAAATATATAAGCGGCATGGAACCAGTAGGTATCTTTCGGCTGATGATGATGATGTATTTACTCTTGGTCATTTTTGGCTTATATTTCGTGTAATTCATTTACTACTCCATAGAATTATCAGATGTTATATAAATTAGACTTATTATATTTACTTTTAATTATGAGTCAGGTTTCATTTAAATTATATATATATGTATATTTATATTTTTTTACGAATAAGAATATAGCGGTGTCTGATATGGTAAGGGCCTCATTCGTAAAGAAATAAATAAATAAAAGAAGAAGTGAGAAGTAAAAGACATTAAAAGTCATACTTACAATTTTCCTATTAAAATTTTTATTTTTTTTAGTTTTAACTTCAGTAGTACTATAATTTTAAATCAGAAATAATGGAAATAAATATATTTGGTTGCGTACTTTTTCAGTATATATCTAAAAATGTACTACCTAAAATCATTAAAAAATATTTTCTACACTTTCGAGTCATAGAATTCACAAAATTTTTGTACTGTACTGAATTTGCTCTCGCTTGTATCTTGAAATTTCTATATTATATTACAAAATGTTGGCTATTAAGGTATATGCGAGTTAATATACTTTATTATTGCGACAAATGAGGAAATTTATAGGTTAAGTAGTTTCTAAAGAAAAGCAACTATGACAGATGAAGATGTCCATATGTGTAATCTTATAAGGGTTTTGTTTCACTTTTTGACACATGAATTGACAGGCATGGATAGAAAAATTATAATTCTAAAAAATATTACGTACACTTATTTCAACTTAGTTTTTCATATGAATTTTACTCTATCATATTACTAGAAAATATATGACTATTCTGGTGTAAGAATTTACCTCTCCGATTCATCATCAGATATTATAAAAGTAGTTGGGTGTAGTACAGAACGTAATGCGGCGAATATAATTTTATAATCCAATAAATGGTACTGCAAGTTTGAAAAAAAAATTTGAGCTTTGTTGTCAGTGGATTGACGAAATAATGGGCATTACAAGTCAGTTTTGGTTCTTGCATATTATACATATGTTCAGTTGACATATTATATGCTTAATTAAATATAATTTTATCTTTGGCATAAATATCCAAAACCATTCACTGGCAACTATTCTACATTTAGGTCACTGACTGCCATCTGACGCGGACTGCAAACGTTTGCAAGCTTACTTATGCAAATGTGTTCGTGAATACATGTATCCATTTGCGGCAATGTTTTTCCAGCTAGCAGACAATATAATCTTGACACATATTTTGTAAGCATGCTTTATGTGGAGTGACATCCAGCTCATTACCTTGGATAACGTCTAAGCTAGTTGCACAATATCCTGAATGTGGACGTTATATCGTATTTTTAAATTGAAATTGGTTGAACATAAATTCAAAAAAAATTTCATATTGCTTCCTTTAAATTAAAAATGGTGATATTTTTATTTTAAGAGCCATTTATGGCCAAAACAAATCAGTAGCGTTCAAGAATCTTTTTACTTTTTCTTCGTTTTTATATTCCAGTGATGTTAGATCACTTTTATAATCAGGTTTCGTTTAATAAGCTGCTTGTAATTAAACGTATTAGTCATATGCGCAACTTTAAATATAAACACTTTTTTTTGTCAAGAATTGTTTAATTGATTTTGAAAAAGAAGGAGAAGGAAGAATCTACAGTAGACTTAGAATTTCCACCAACTCGGTTTTTTTATACACTTTGTCGGTATTCATTTAAAAATTTGTACCTTTACTTTTATTTCGAATTGTATGCTCTAAAATTACTAGAATGAAAATTTGAAACTTCCATTTCTCTTTCACGTGCACTTATACGTGAAAAAAGGGATTGTATACACACGCATGTGTGAATATATATATGAGTGCAACTTTTCTTTTAGCTTGGATTTCTCTAGCGGTAGTATGATCTTAAAAAATTATTAATATTTGGAAAAGCACGGTAAACGTTTTAATTGAATACCTGTATTTTGATTGTTTAATATTTATTAGTGTGATTTTATTCGTAATTATGTTTTAATTCCATATTACATATTTTTGCTAAAACATTTTATTTTCTCGTTCAATTTTAATGATAATCTTTGCGAAATGTTCGTTTTATATGGTAGCAGGAGAGAAAATTGAATATCTTAATGTCATTTATAAATTACGTTTGCCGGAATCAATATTCATTACTCTTACGTTCCATTTTAAATCTTTAACCCGTTGTAAGTCATATATATTTTTATGACATGTTAAATTTTTAGGTCCATTTTTAGTTAATACTGACATTACATACATAATGAAGGAATGGAAAAAAATATTTAAACAAACAATAAATATTAAAAGATAAACGAAATAAAAACATAAATTCAAAGTACTTTTAAATCTAATGAAATAGAAATTATTCATCATTATTGCTTTTAGAATTCAGTAAATATATTGGTTTAGTGTGTTTATAAAAAAAGTCCTGTGCTTTGTCAACAATTTTCCATCGACATCCACAAGGGGGTTTAGATATGTCTTCCAGGAAGCTTTGGGCATTTGAGCTTGTTGGTAGTTTTCTAGCAAGATGTTTCTGCTGAGTCAGTTGTAATCCATGTTTTAATATCTGTTTGTAACTAACATATTTTTTGTGCAATGCCCTATGTTAATTAAAATTTATGACGGGAAAATATGCGCCATGCTTTCGTCAAATTTGTCATATTTTTTGCACATGGTTTTAGTTCAGGAAACGAGTAATCATATTATGGCGTTTTATGCGAAAAGATCTGGTGACAGGAGATTTTGACAACTTAACATAGCTGTTACTATGTTACTTCTTTTTGCAATACTTCTTTTTGCCCTAATTATTTTTAAAAATATATTAGTTATTACTTTTTGTATAATTGCTAAAATTAACATAAGTAATGCAGAAAATTCATTGAATCAAATAAACTCGATCACAGTGGAATCTAAAATTGTCTGGTATGAAACCACATAATTAATTTAATGTTTGTGCATTAATTAAATGTATACATTGTCTAAAAATTTGTTTTAGTGCTTAAAACAAAATAAATTAATTTAATTTAGTGCTTAAAACATATTTTTAGACAATGTATACATTTCTTGTTACATTATGTAGGGAGGTATCTTCGGTACATTAGCAGAAACCATGCTCGTTGAAAGCTTTTTTTATGAAGTTTCATAAGGCGCAATCCGTGAAGTAATAGTAAACTCTTCATTATTTTTATATGTTCATAAAATATTTCAATTTCTTTTTTAAATAGCCTACCTAAACAAGTTTTAAAGTTCACCCGACCAACGAAATTGTGGTCACAGCTACTTCTCGAAAAATGGATATAAAACTGAAATCCCATTGCGTTCCTGATATTTTTTTTCTACGCTTAAATAATATTTAAGTATAATGTCATATTTTCCTCGATAAGGACATATTTTGACATTTTTTGGCCACATTTAGAAAAGGATTGAAACTTTCTAAATTATCTGTACACACACTTCTAGTAGGAAAGTTTCTATACAGGTAAAAATGTTGAGGTAGAGTAGATATAAATAGAATAACACACGCATGTATTCACGAAAATTGTTGTTTAAGATTGGATATACAATATTTCTATTCGTTTTAAAATTGTAAGTTCATCTACAGCTATATTTTCTTGCAGAATGCTAAAAGTTTTAATGTAATGGCATTGAAATTGAATTATCATTAATTATCATATATATATATATATATATATATATATATATATATATATATATATATATATATATGTATATATATATACACGATCTGCTGGTAACATAATGCACTTTTCAATCGTTAAAATGTATTATGTTAAATTATGCATCAAACTATTATCAAGTATATTTTTAGTTAATATTAATATGAAAAGATCCTACAAAAATTACGAAAGTGTGCATCTAATAGATTATGAATAATTTTACCATTCAAAAGTAAAAATAATGCGTTAAATGTTGTATATATTTTAATTATTAACCATTTATTTTCAATTAAAGTCAGTCAAAGCAAACATAAATTAAAAACATTTTAAACAATCAGTTTTAATTTGTGTATTGTACCAATTACTAATATCAAGAGTTTACCATTCAATTCGGTTACTAGACGTATATCGGCCTTAAGCAGTACTTTATAATGTTCACAGTTTTATGTTGTCGACATTTAACTATTTAGCAGATTCATCAAAAAATCCTAAAAATAAATATCAAGAATGGAATAATCAATAAGATAAATATATTTGAGGTTAATACATGAATTCTCTTTTTTAAGTATATCATTATATTAAGCCTTGCATATTAATATATTCTTAGTATTTACATATTCTAATTAAATTTGTTTAAATTACTCTCAATATATCTTCAAAACATATATGTAAAACTATATGACTTCTGTATTCTTTCTTATATCGTCGATAATGTTGCACACTTCAAATGCTCTGGCGGTCGCTGGAGATTGGCAGATACGTGGACAAAACTGATATAAAAATAGCGGCTAGTTAATGAATATATATAATTCAAAATTATTATATTTAATAATAAAGTAGTTACCAAGCACTATTGAAAGTAAAAGCGCGGTCTCGGCATTACCCAGGGAGAAAAAGGAAATTATTGGCTTTTTTGTATAATCATTTTTACGATCACTTATTTTCTAAAAAATGTGAACGAATGAATGGTTTCTTTTTTCTATTTGAAGATTGAATATACTTGGCGTTAATTTTGTAGAAATTCATTATTCACAATTAAATGAAACTATGTAATGTAGTATTATTTCTACTTTCTTTAAGTTCTTTACCACGACCTAGGTTTCGTTGTATTACAACATCTTCAATCTACATCGCTCCCCTACAATAAACTCACTAACATAAGCAGTGGGAAAACCCACAGAAACCCGGTTTCCGCTATTGTATTTGAAACATATAAATACTGTAGGATGTTCCTAAGAGTTAATCTTTGCTAATAGCCCACCTGAAGATGTTGTAATACAACGAAACCTAGGTCATCGTAAAGAACTTAAAGAAAGTAGAAATAATACTACATCACATAATTTCATCTATTTGAAGAGTCAAAATACAAATTTCACCTCTCTCATTTCAATAATTTTGATATTCTTGTAAAATAGTTCAACGACTTTCGACCCTAAATGGTTGTGAGTTAAAAAAAATATGTCGCAGTAAGCACAAATACCAATAAATATACATATCCATTTTAAAATTTGTTGCCTTTATAGTTCTGAATCGATTTTCATATATAGCGCCCGGTATGAAATTTTATGAGAAGGAAAATCAGAAGTTCAGAGCGCACGTAGTTCAGATCGTAAAAAGAGTGTAACTGTTAAATTCTGATCGTACGAAGTTCACAGTGTTAATAAAAGTGTAACCCTTGGCTGGCCTCTCCGTGCAACAAAATATCAAAGTTTAGAATATCAATATATTTATTTGGCATTTTCTTATGGGGTAACTGTAATGACGGAGCGTGACACACATATTGGCATTTTCTTATGGCGTATTCGTAATGACTTTGTGTGATACACACAGTTTTACATCGTTTGCTTATACCAAGTTATAATAATTAAATATTAATATGTGTGAATTGTGGTGTCTTCTATCCTACAAAATTAAAAAGTCTCTTTTAATTTTAACTTCTTAGTTTGGCGTTACTAAATGTATTCTATTTTGTTGTATATATTTGATCTTCTTCATTTGGGTTTAACTTGAAAATAATTATAGTGTCAGAATTTTGTATTTAAGTATTTGCTACACACATCTAATTATATTGGTATTTATATTTATATAAGTGTTCCCTATTTTATACATACCAAGAGAATCGTACTTAAGGAGTGAATTCCAGTCGCACATTGGGGCTGACACCCATAGTTTTTTATTGTGTCATAATAAAAGAATAATCCTACTAATTTCATTATGACCGTCAATTCTTAGTTTTAAACCTGTGTGCACAAATTATATTTTGTAACGAAGATTGATATCTTCGTTATGATCTTTATTTTGGTGCACGCGGGATAGCAATGATCAAAATAAATCTTCATGTTACTGCTAATTTTTAATTAACAGGCGTAAGCGACTTGCGATTATTGCTAAAGTTCTAGCTTGTAAGCCCCCTTCCATCTCAGTATTGCCTAAATAACAGAAGTGACTGAATTTGTTACAGAGGAATACTCGTGATTGTTGTGACCCGGAACAATTCAGCGTATTTATTATTATGGCAAGTTTGTGTTCATATTTTCATTATTATTTGGATTGATTTTTAAATTGAAATCTAGATTTTGTTTACCATTTTTCGATTATAAACGCATCTTGCATAATATGAAACTTTCAAATGTCGTGAAATGTATTAAAGAATGCTTTAATTTTCCTACTACAGGTTCCTTAATCGTAACAATTTCCATCTTTGGAATTTGAGTAGTGCGTTCAAATAGGAATATGTCTTTTAACTTACATTTACAATTTCCGGGTATACAAGCAACTGCACAATTCTAATTAGTTCTTGTTCTTACACATACTTGACTTCTCTTCTTACAAAGTGTGCTTCTGAATTCAATATAAGTTTTCCCACTAATTTTTAAACTACTTTCATTCATTAAATTAGTATAACATTTTTTCAAAGACAATAAAACCACATCTCGTACAAGTGCATACATAATATTACAATTATAATATTATCAATTATAATATAATAAACTTTGACTCAACGTTAATTTAATTACTAGCTGTTGCCTGCGGCTTTTTCCGGGGGAATATCACGCTATATATTTCGATGACATAAATAAAATACGTATCAAATTTCATGGAATGGGTTGAATATTTGAGACGCAAAAGTAGAATAGGCCAAAAAATAAAATCATTTTTACATTTATTATGTTATTTTATATTTATTATTTACATTTATCGACAAATAAAATTATTTTCAACAAAAAATATTTGAAATAAATATTTTATTTACTTAGTAGGGCTGCAGTATTATTTGTACATATCTTGCTATAAGTACAATCTCAATCAACGTAATGTTATTTTTCATCTACCAACGGCAAAACCGAATTAATAAAAAATCTCATCCAAAACAGTCCATTTATAACTCAACTCTATTATGTAGATACCTATACTCTATGTCAGCAATATATATTAAATATCGTTAAGCAAAATTTTAGTGGTAGTTTATATATACTGAAAGATATAAATACGGATGTGATGATAATAACTGATTCTAAAACCAAGTGCGAAAGTATTAAAACTTAAGGTTTCGATTCATATTTTACGAGAATAAAGAAAATTTTATATGCATATCATTTAAAAGCTAGAAAGGGAGTGCTTGAAATTGTGCTGTTTAGAATGGTGGTACTTTGTGAAGCCTAATTTATCACTCGACTCGTAAATGTTTATTATATTTAAAGTTTTACCGTCAATATTTTTATTTTAAAAACTTCACTTCAAACAGAAAACCTTTTCTTATTCTCATGTACGTTTATTCGTAACAAATTAGTTTTTACCCCTTTACTCTGTGCCAATAAATCGCTAAACAACACATAAAACTAGCCGACATATAAATTATTTTCCAATAACGATAAGAACCTAACATCAAGTTGTATCGTAGAACATTATAACCCTCGAGGGAAATCAATTGTTATGGTGTAAGTTCCCATCGGCGGCTGCTATACGGCCGGTGATTTTTCAATATTTGTTCGCTTTCAAAACCTTCTTGTTGAGGGCAACTGTGAACATTTTCGCACCTCTAAGTTATTATTTTCGCACCTCTAAGTTATTATTGATTTTTAAAGAAAACGATAAAAATTTCAGACAGTTAAAAAACTTACAATAATAAACATTGTCACATAAAATACTTTTATTGTGTGAAGCTTAACTGGATTAAAGTTCTGGTGTATCCTATAGAAAAATTATGCTAAATAATAATTTTAGACATTTTAGTATACGAAAGAATGTAGTTCTCATTTTTCCTTCGTGACAAGCATGGCCATAAAAAAATATTAACGCGAACTTCTAGCGATTAACAATGAGAAATATTTGTGTAAAAATGTCGGAGGTCGCAAAATAATTATAAAGGTCTTTTAAACTATATAAGTCGCGTAGTGCACTAGTTACAAGGATTTCACAGTTTGAATGTTTTAAGTTTTTGTGACATAGCTCCTATATTGAAATTGAATATTATAAGACTTGAAACCTGGCGTAATGATAAAACATATAAACTTGCACATATTCCAGAAGTCAGGGGTATTGTTTAATAATATGTCAAGACGTTTATATTTCAGAGTGAGGAATTGTGGAAATAGATTTTTTTTTCATTTTGTCACGTGTAATAAAAATACCAAAATCATTAAACCAGGCAATGTACTCACATGGTGAATAACACCATTAATGAAGAAAATATAAACGCTTAAATTTTTACGTGTGTTTGAGTCTCCAAGAAATGCTCTAAGTATGAGTTTTAGTCGTACTTAATGTCATTTAATATAATTTTATTCTACAACATTAATTTTTTTATTTCAAATTTCGAAGCGACGCTCTTGCAATAATATATTTGTCTCTAGTTCAAGTGGTGACTATAGATCATTATACTAATGCCCTAGGAGTCAACAATAATAAGGCCCTTGAGAGAAAGCTATACACATATGTATTAATATCACGAGTACACAGTAAATTATCATCTGATCCTCGCCTTGATTGAACCAACAATTTTTTTGAATACTTTTGTAACATAGCAGAATCATGTTCTTTCTTTAACAGTTTGTCGATGGCCATAAGTTTTAAATACATGTACCTTATTACAACTTGTTTTCTTCGAATATTAATTTTGACTTATATTATCGGCCATCACTTTCGCAATGGTCACAATCGCGATTGTTGAAGTTCGCTTAAAGCATTTTAATTATTGTTAGATGTACTTACAAATATTGAGTATACTTAGCCTCATATTATGTTTATTATAATTTTTTGAAGTTCTTACCTGGCACATGTTTGAGGGAAAAAATGGACACCAGGCTCACGAGCTCTCTTTACTACTCTCCTCCGTTTTTAATTGTCAGTAGCCGCAATTTTTGCTATATGTAACTAGTCGTTGGTTTCTTGATCTATTTTTATTTGTTTAAAATACATTTTATTTTTTACACCTGGTTGGGCTTTTAATTAATCACGTCAAGTTCTCTAAACTGAAATTATTGAATTTAAATGATGAAATTATTGAATTTAATGCTCGAAGGTTGGTTGATTCTGAATGGTCTTATTTGATATAAATTTGCGAATTGAGATTCTCAGGATTTGAAGACATGGAGTTTTTAAAGATTAGTTTTAAGCAAGGTACACGTTTTTGTATCCGTATAGAAGACCGGTAGATGAGTACTTTTCTTCCACATATACCATTTGGATGAGAATGCCTGTCCGATACGGATATATATGTCTATGAATTATTAAATTGTGAGGTACAACTTCTACATACTATAGTTTAAATCAATAACTGAGAGGTATACTTGGAGAGGGGTAAGGATTATTTGATATCAATAATAAATAATCTAAAAGTGAAAAAAAAGATGCGTAGTGCAAGTTAAGTGATATTTTCCAATGAAAAATAATTTATTGACTACATCCAGCATTAATTTTATTTTATTTATTTGTCGCTTATATCTTTTGTTCTGCCTCCCTGCCTAAACCTTTTCCATAATCTGTCTTTATGTACAAACAAATTTATTGAAAAAAATACAAAAATGTTTATATAAAATCATAAGTAAACGAAAATAAAAATTGCTTTTACTTAAATACCGTTATTTTATTGATAAAATAAATCATTATTATATTTAACTGGAGTGAAAATTGGCAAGTATGAGACACCATTTTGCCAAATTAATTAATTTAATTCTGTACTTTAATGTTTTTAATTGATACAATATGGCGAACTTATTACTACAAGAGCAATATGTTACAGCTATTTTAATTTAGTTTTAAAATAAGATATAGGCCACGTAACTCTTTTCTTAACTTCTTTTTTGCTAAAGAATTTTAGTCAATAGTACTTGGCAGTATACATAATTTTAGAGACAAAAATGGCTTTTAAATTATACACATCACTTATTCCTTTGAAGCATAGTGGTATCACTGCATTACCACTAATTTAGTAGTAAATTAGAGTGTTCAAGGACAATGTAATCCTAATTATCTACTTATTAGTACACGCAGAGGTTTTGTTGAAAAGAAAATTAAAAACGTAGGATGTTCATCTACGATTATGATGAAAATCTTTCTTTTTTTACCAATTAAAATTGAAGCACTAACAATTTTTGCCACGCCAAAAAATAATCTGTTCTTGAGAATACTCCAGTTAATGGTTTTATAATGAGGGAAAAGAATACTTCGAACGCGGTTTTCTTTTTTTATATTTCGATGGAATAAGGGATCTCCAACGAGAGTATATAATGTATGAAGCACGGCATTAATTATAAACATTGAAAAAATTCGATCATGATTTGGTAATGAAAATGAAGAATACTTGTAGGGCAACAATTATTGCTTCTATTCCAAAGATAATTAAATATAGCGCCGAGTATGTTATAAGTTATAAACCATTGATTATAAGTTATAACTTCTTTAATTTTACGAATTATTACACAAACATTTCAACAATATGTATCAAGGGAAATATTAATAATTATATTGGTGAAACTGTTTTTTTTAATTTTTTTAAATATATTTTGTTCGGAATTGACAGTTGCCGTGATTAAATTACATTAATGTTGAAAAAATCGGACTGCACATGAAAATGGCTTAGAAGTAATATAACACGTTTATATTTTAAGTCATTTTTTTATCTTACAAGATTTGTATGCCAATGAAAACTAGAAAAGAGTCAAAGCGACAACACGAGACGTCGACCGAGACGAGAAACCTTATTAAGGAAATTCTGAAAACGCATTTGCGGACACATAAATATAATACAATTAAAATAAATGCATAAACGGTAGAAAAATATTGATTTAATTTAGGCTATATTAACTTGTCTGATTTAATATAAATCTTACCTAATTTTCAAAGCGAAATATAGTATTCGAGTCAAGGATCAAAAGAATTGTGAATTAAGTATATCTTCATGACTAAGCTTATGTTAACAAACTTTATTTAAATAAACCGTAACTCGATCTCAATTCAGATCAAACATACTAAAGATATTTAAACACATTTAAACAAAATTGAGAAGCTAACTATATAGATATTTATAAAAATTATGTTACAAAATTTCAAATAAAAGTGGTAGTTCGTATATTTGTAGTGAGTGATAGTAGCTTTTAAAGCAATGGAAATATATACCCCAATTTACAATAAGCAGAATTCTTAGTCATTGTGTGTTGGAAAATAATTAAAGTCAGTGCTTGGAGATAAAAACACAACCAACTAACTTTAATTTTACAAAGTTTTCAGATCAATAATTAACTTTACTAATTACACATATATTTAAAATATTCATTAGAAGTAATTTTGCAAAAGAATCAAATACTTTGACCGACTTTGTAATGGGATAAAATATCAAGTTCTTTTTGAACATGTCCAGTTAAATAAGAGGAATTTAATATTTCTTTTCTTTGGTAATTTTTTTAGCGGAAACTAAATAATATTCACGAGATTTTAATACCTTTAAATATTTATAGTTCATGAAATAAATTCTTTAAGTCTTTTAGTAATATGACGATTTCAAGTTTTATTTCCTATTTTCTTACACTTTATACTAATATTTGTCACAATTTAGAAACATTTCGTTAAGTAATTAATTGATTTTATTTGAATCTAACAAATACACCGTTATCATCCACTTCTCTTAAACCCGACTTCAGAAATTACTATAAATTACTCCAAAACAATATTATGATCATTAAAATGTGTGTTCCATTTCAACTTATGACAGCTTAAGTCAAACTCTGCCTTAGTTAAATATTTATGGAGCCTTTCCCAAGTATCGTTTAATAGCTTTCCCGAGTACCCCAGTTCAGTTCATTTAATATCTGGCGTTCATTACATTGGAGTATGATCAATTTAAGTCTTTACAAGCAGCGCTTATTAAGCTGAATATCTACTAATATGCCATTTTATCTATTACATGTGTAATGCGTGCATTGATACAACTAATTTTATTCAATAGAAAGCAGAAATTTGAATAGAATTTAGTCATATGCTCCGCACCTGTCACAGGTCGTTGTCTTGAGAATTTAATAAAATTTCACCATATGAGATTATGGGGGCTCACATTTATACATCTTCTAGTCTATATACTAATTTTTAAATATATATACAATTGCCGCTATCTATTAAAGTGAAGTAGTAAGTCTATATTACAACGATACTAAGCACAGATACTGAAACTCAATTTTTTTGAGATTTCAGGTTTTATTCTGAAACAATTAACTTCGACATCTTGAACTTAAAAAATATTACATAATAATGGTTTTTCAAATTAATTATTAAACATGTGACTGGTATTACTTTTCATAGTCTACAGTTTAATTAATTAGGCAAAGTCTAAATAATTGTAGTTTAATATCTCGAATTTATGGAAACTACAGATAGGGCGTTTGCTTTTTGAAGAGCAACGCTTCTTCTCCCAAAATTTCGTTAAATCAATCGAATTCAAATAGATAACGTCCAATTTGTTAGAGTGTAGTGTGACAGGAAATATTTAATTTTGGACCTGCTTGATTGAATGATTAATACTGATGGCCACCCAGCAATCCAAATTCGACCGTAGTGTACTTACTATTTCACTCTTTTCAGAACACAAGTAGGCAGGCAGGAGTAAGTTAATTCAGATTGCTACTAAAAATTCCTTTTGCAACAAGTGTATATTAAGCAAGTTGTATTTTATCAATATATAAATATCTATCAAACAAAATATAAATTAACACTTTTTCGCCTTGACATACACTCCATTGATTATTGAAAAAAACAACATTTGAAATAACACAAAATTCACATCTAGAAATTCGTTCAATCAATTTGACATTTTAAAATTATTTAGCGAAAATCTCTATTCTATGATATTGTTTGGCCACATACTATTGTGTGTTTGTCCTTGACAATATGAATGTATATAATGAATCTTTTAATGTGTTTATTATATATCATTTAATGTATTTGTGACATATATTACATATAAATTTTAGCATTCTGCACTACTTCTCGATACACAACTTTGACTCTGCAGAATCTCGCACTCCTCCGTTCGCGCAATATGCTTAAAAAGGTGTACGACGTTTTTTCTTCACAAACTAATAGATTATACTAAATACCTAGGTATACATACTAATATTATTGTTTTAGCATTGAGAATATATTTTTAATTCGATATGTAAAGTGTTTATTGAAATTTCTTCTAACAAATTGAATCATTATATTTTTTTAGTTTTCTGTAATTGATATAAAAAACCTTTTAATAATTCAGTGCTATTTCTCGTTTTCCTTTCACAAATTTGCCCACACATATGGCAGGGATGGAATTACACAGTCTAATTCATAACTTCAAAAATAAAATATACTTTTTGTGTGTGTTCTGTTTTATTTTTAAAATGTAATACTTTTCAACATTGTTAAGTTTAGATGTAGGAACCCGCTTTTTATTATTATTTTAATTTTAGTTATTTATATAAAAATTATATTAAAACTTTTTGGTTAAGTGTTTGATTGGACTAGGTAAATGAGAATTTGCTGAAGTGAAACCAAATTTGATAAAATTGATATTTTTTGATTCCCTAATCAGTCAGAGAATTTGATTCCCTTGCAAAGTCATTTCCAACGAATAGCTTAAATATGTGTATAATTAATAAATTAAAATTTTAATGCATACATTTTATAAAATCAAAGTTTATATTTGTTGGCTCTGTTTCTATATACAGGCGCAGATTTTAAATATTATGAAACGTATAATTTATGTTTAGTGACAACTGCATTAATTCAAAATACACAGAGTGCCTCAAGAAGTCAGAAACAAGTGACCAAGAGTAATAAGCATACTACCTTCTCTTTTAATGAGTAATATCTTTTTGTTTCCAAGCCACAGTCAAGCAGCACTTTATTGTTATAAGTCACTAATTTTTTAATTCATAGCATTACTCATTTATACAAGATTCGCTAATATTTTTTTTAAATTACGTAAAGTAATGACATTCAACTACCATCTATGTAATACGAAAATATTTTAGGAATCAACGTTTTCAATTAGACTTTGAAATGTTTCTTCAACGATTTGGATTTTAATGTGGAATTTCTATGTTTTTGAATTCTTTTACTAATTCAGTTTTGTGCATTTAACTTGTACAATTTTGACCAACAGCAAGGAATTTGAACGCATTCCAGATTATTTCTGCCATATTATCTATCCAAGAAGAAATTCCGATGAAATATACTTATTGGAGCAGTAAATATATTCCTAAAGACCGATTATTTTATTTGAAAAAACTAGTCTCAAAAATTTTGAGAAAACAACATTAAGTTACTATTTTAAAAATAATATTAGATAACATTTTCTGAGCTAATGATAAAAGTTAATTTCTCATCGAATGGATAAAAAAAATCCCAAACTATTAGTTTTCAGTAAGTCAGCTACTGAATAAATCGCTTCCGACCAAATATTCTTAATTTTATTCTGTCCAAGATATTATTGATTAACCAAAAAGGTCAATGGGTAACATATACCCCTATTTTATTATGATACGTATTAGCACTCATTACTGCGCCCGCAACATTAGCCACTTCTGCACACGTAATATCAATACTACCAAATCTTGCTTAATCATAGCTATGAAAGTCTTTATCATCCAACATTGAACGTGCCTCTGCCTGGGGGGATCTTGTATCTCCTTATCAATATTGACATCTACTTCTTTAATTTTGGCAAAAGCATTAACATATAAAGACACTAAAACTATCAATTATTTATAAAGTTTTATCTAGGTTAAAATAATAGGAATTCCCTTGTGTAATTTCATAAGACTAAACAATTATTTGAAAATTATTACCGGAATTGGCAAACTTACTAATAAATAGGCAGACAAGTATATCATTCTATTCTTCACCCTAATTTTTATTATTTTATTTTGAGATACCAAAACTATATCAGTTGCAATTTTAGCGACAATTTATCTTGTATAATTTTACTATAACTCAATAATTGTAAATTTCTGGAAATGTGTATCTATGTATTTTGAATCCTTATGAAAATTTATAAAATATATCGTACCAATTCCACGCACATAATGCTAATTTAGGTCAAATTTGATTTAATTTTGCTTATATCGACCTGCAACGCAGACGACTAATTTATGTAGGCGATGAGTAGGCAGCCCACAAATGGTGACTTTGTCGGAGAAGGTCGACCGTCGAATTTCTGCCGATTTACCACAAAAGTTAAGATGCGTACACCGTCTACTAATATCCGCGTGTTCAGTTGTATGTCCTATCTTTTTCTCCACTAACACGTCTTAATTAATCAGCGAGAATTTTTGTGGGATATGTGTGTTAAATTTTTAAATATCCTCTGTTCTGTGTTTTTTTTTATAATCCTCTGATTTACATATAATAATAAATAAAGAAATAATAATTATATTACAAAATGAACACAAACTGTTAATAATAAAACGAACTTTCTAATTATACGGTCTCTATTTGGAATGTAGTTTGAGTTAAGAAAACTGCATCTAAAAGAGCCATAATGTGTTATAATCTAAATTACATCAATTTAAAATTAAAAAAATGTGTTTTTAATGTATTAAAAGACATAATATTGGACATAAGTTACTGACTCTATAATAAAACAATTCGAAACCGAAAAATTATTATTCTCGCAAACGAAAGGCACATGGTCCATTAATGAAGCAAAATAGGCACAGAATGACCATCAACACATAGAATTACATTTAATTCAACTGGAATAGTATTCGATATAGAAATATAAGCACGTCCTCAATAAATCGTATCTATGATTTCTGACTTATTACAATTTTCTCGCAACCCCTTAATTGTGGCTTGAAAGACATGTGAGTATAGCTTCACTAGTCATCGAAGATAGGAAATTCGAAAGAGAAGCCACTTAAACAATAATTTCAGTCTTACAATTCATATACGAATAAATGGTGTTTATTGAAATGATAATTACCCTTTAAATTCGTTATCCAATAGGAATTTGACAAGTAAATTTTTAAATTAATTTACTATTTGCGTACATATTCATAACCTATACGATATAAATATTTATACAAATTGATATAAAAAATAGCTCATAAAAGGTACATTTTCAATATTTTGTTCTCCTTTAGTACCTGTCATAAGATAAATGTTAAAATATAGATTTTGTGATACAAGTTGAATAACGTACGTATGTTTATGTTTGTTTCCTTCATCAAGTATATGTTTTTAGCGGTTTTTAAATAAATAACTTTTTATATTTTACGAGGCGGTCTAAACCGTAATTTTGAAGAAATTTTCTGAACAGGGTTGGTAAATAAATATATTTTTTTTTTGTAGGTGTCGATATATTTCCAGACGCTAGATTTTAGATATAATCGTTTTCTTTTATTTTTTGACCATACGATAGTAGTCAGAAAGCAAAAAACTATATAACTGGAACTAAAACTATGTTATACTCTTATAAAAAAACAAAATAAATTTCACTCAACTTAGACATAAGTATAACAAAATATAAGAAGGAAAGCATCAAAACAGCCGAGATGCATTTAAAAGTTATGAGAAAATTAATAATCAAATATAATCGAGTAAAGTTATCATCTGGGCTCGGGGAACTTACGACATAATACTTTTCACTTATGAAAGTTAGAGCCCCGCAAAAACAATGTGGCAAACCGGAAGCCGACTCAGGCTGGGCCTTACTTATTCGCGGCCCGAGGGGAGCAAAACTTGAGGGATGGCATTAATCATTATTACAAACGTATCCGTTTCCAGCTCAGAGAGGTTAATGTATTTTAACCTGATACCGAGAAAGAAATAGAATCGAGAGAAATAAAGAGACACAAATATTCACGTTTTATTCAATAAATTTGTAAATGGAACGTACGTCTTTAGAGTGTACTCCTTGAGAATAAATTTTCATATATAGCGCCCAGTATGAAGTTTTATTCATAAAACTCAGAAGTTCAGAGTGTTAGAAAAAAGTGTAATCAGCTAATTTCAGGTTCACTTTTATTTGACATATCGAATTATTTTCTGACAGTTGTAAGAGTCGTTTAAAGTATTGCTTTTAATAAATGTAGTAAAATTAATACAAGAATAAGCAACTACACGGAAAGACAGTGAACACATTGTTCTCTCACGAATATATAAGTTAAAATAAAAACACCGACGGAGCAAACGTGAAGATGAAAAAATGCTGAGACTTATTTATGAATGACAGATGAGAATTCATATGTTTTGATCCCGTCGTTTTCTTAATAACACCAGGACAAATTGTGGAAGTCCCATCAAAGGATTTTGCCTAGCTATTCAGTCCAGGTAACAATGTGTGTTTATTGTCTATTGTGTGGTCTCTACTACGAAAACATTTTAATTAATAAAATAAACTACAGAACTAAAATGTAGAAATGAATTGTATAATTCTTGTTATGAAGTAATTAAAAGTTAAAACAATAAAAAAATAAGCAGAAAATGGTCAAAATAAAACTATGCGGCTTACTCCCATCGACGTTTACTTTATCGAAATATTTCAATTTAGAATTATTGAGATATAATTAATCAGAATTATTTATTTTTAAGCATTGAAAAAATAAATAGAAAATATGAATAAATTCAATAATCCCAGTTCAATATGATCTTTTATTATTTTCATAATAATTTTATTTAAATGCATTGAATAAAAGAATACTTGGAACTTTCAGTAGAATTTTGTTTGATAAGCTGAAACAGAGGCGTTTAGTTTCATTGAAGTTACACATAGCGGAAATCACATTGAAGAATAAAGAATATTTGAAATGTTCGCTCGATCGCCAACCCTACTTGAGATAACTACATGTTAGGTTCAATATCAATTACGATCCTTTTCCTGACATACGCTTCCAAATGTCTCCACTCAGAGGACTGATAAAAGGTATTAAATATTTGGAGGTTTGGGGTGGTATAAAAGGATATGGTCTATATATTTATGTTCAAGTTATTGTCATTGTCCGAAGTTGTAAATTAACGCGTCATCTGTCTTTTTTACATTTTAGTCTTTCGTCTTTTACACTATTTAAAAGAATTTGAATTTTGGTTTCAACGATGTTATAGTGCACTATGTACAGGAAAGGAGTTAATTGGAGATAAAAACTTTTACTCGTTTTGTAGTTCCGACTTTAATTTTATTGTATCTATCGATCGACTTATGAAGATACTTTACGCGAGAAGATTAACAAAATTTTAATACGATTATTAAAAATACTCAAATGATTGTTAACGTGATTAACTAAATAATTAGGAGGGTGCGTTTATGTTTACAATTAGACTGTTAATATTTAAGACTAATCAAACATTAAAGTGAAGTAATTTTCAGTGCATGTTAAGTGAATATAATTTAAATGTAATCTTTTTTCTGTTCAATATTTTACAAACTATTTAAGTTACGTGATAAGTGATTTCCGCATACCACAACATAAATGATTAACTTATTATATTTTTAATCGTCACGTTTCATATTATTGAAGAAATTAATTAAATTAGATATTTAGGTACGTAATGGCGCGGGAATTACTGAAATAACAATATCAGCTCTTCCGTGCACTGAAAATAGAATATATGTAGTGGTTGCGTACGGCGTGAGCTTGTGTGCGTGCGTTAGTGGCATTAAGTGTGTTAAAAATAATGACGTGTAATAATTTGTTTGGCACTCAATTAGAAAAAGGACGTGTTTTACTATTTATTTCAACGACAATTTATAAATTTCGTGTAATCCATGATATTTTCCCCATTGTTTACTATGCTGCAAATATTACATCTTTGTGCTATCAAAAAATATTTTCACAAGGCCAAGTAAAATTGCCGTGAATTCATTCGTCATTCCTTTCAAAGATAAGTTCTTTTTTAAGAAAAATTTATCTAGCTTACGTCAATATATTATGCGCAACATGAACAATTTTTTTTTAATCCTATTTGATCTTCTCCGTTCCATAGGTCACATTCTATACACATTTCCCGAATAATTTTAATATAGGCCCTGACAAGTACTTTGTCACCATTAAGCACAATAAATGTATGAGTTAATTAAGAAATATTTAAATTAAAATAATATGTAGCATATTATGTCGTTGCATCCAAATTCCGATACAAAACTTTAATGTTAAACAAATCTTAATGTACCTAATAATTCTAAGAAATCCACGCGGCTCTGAACCGTTTACCCTAAGATAACCACTTATCAGTTTACCCTGAGGTATACAGAGCCGCGAAATTACAAATTCCAATTAATTGCGTAAAATAAGTTAGCAACATATTAGACGAGCCCAAAAGAGAGAATATTCATAGAAAGCAAAAACTTAAGGTGTTTGGTCCCGTTATGATATACATGAGGGATCAAACCCTAAGGTTAATAACTCTGAACTGCAAGTAAAACAAGGGCAATTACAAGTAGAAGACGAAGAAGAAGAAACGAAGAGTACATACTGTGAGCTTTTAGAAATGTTTCAAATGTTATGGGAACTGCAATAATTACAATTTTTAATATTCAGTGAAATGTGATATCAAGTTATATGAAAGCTTGTGTTTTCCGTGTATCAAATTACTACTCTACGCACTATCGCATGTTCATTTTATTAAATTATGACTTGGCTCTGAAAATTTTACAAAATTATTCCCATTTAGCGTTGAAAGTATTGATAGATTTGTAATTAAGGTGTGTACATATTATACATTAGTAATAAGAATGGAAATAAGCGAAATTAATTTTCAGACAGACTCTGTCTTGGTTAATTATTTACGGCGCCTTCTTCAAGCTCACAGTTCAACTGATTTAGTATATCGCATTCATTTAAATGGAATATTAATACGATGCGTCTTCACACGAGACGCATAATATGCTGAATATGGGATAATATTTTATGCGCATCGTATAATTTTAAACATATATGGGATTTGAATGGAAGGCAGGAAGTTGAGTTGAGTTAATTAGTCACAAGAAAATTTGCCACGAATGCTTGTTACTACGACAGCTCAATGTTGACCTTTTTTCACGCTATCTATGTTGATTTAGATGGTATAATTTTTAATTCCACGTAGATAATTTGCCGATTAGTTGTTGTTATGTACAAGTAAGGTAAATTACGTTAATTAATGAGTATTTTTTAATAAATTGCTGGTTGAATATTATGTTTATAACTTCAAAAATATTAATGTTAAAGTATTAAAATATATAGATTAAAATTTATATCCCATCTTTATTTTTGATTGACCACTATTAGGTAAAAACTAATAATATACGTTGAGGTTAAAAATATGGTGACTTGAATTCAACAAACTTGATATTTTTTGGAACGTTTCTATTCTGTCAAATATTTTAACGAATAAATATTTACATAGAGTTTAAATAAGTAATGATCATAAGTATATTTTGCAACATATGTTCTGGTTTTATCACATAGAAAGTAAATTTGGTCACTTTGACTACTTAGTTCGTTAGCTAGTTAGTCTAACAGATGACAGTAAATCTTAATATTCTACATATTCCATTAGAGGCTTAATATTACTTTGCAAGTGTGCAGACTCATATCCTATATCAAAATTTCTGCTTTCATACACGAAGCCACTGGAATTTGTGTGTATGATTAACTTGTTCAACCCATTTCTCATCATCAGTTAATAAATGTTTCAATCAATCGATACCACTTTAAGCTAAATAACATGATAAACTAGTGTAGCAAAAACTTAGAGAATTCCAATATATCGCACTTTTTTTTAATTTGTTTAAATGCGTAGCTATTTTAGAGTGAGTGAAATTTAACTCCTCAGACAACTATCGAGTGATCAGTTTTGGATGTTCTTCAATTAGGATTTATAATAGTTGTATATGGGTATAATTTATGGCAGTATTCGGATCATGATTGCAATGAAAATAATATATCAGAAAATTCCGTACCATACGTCAAATTAAATCTATTTGATTTAATATTGTGCTCTTGAAATTTTGATGCTGTTAACGAAAGCTTGCTGCTTGCTCTTATAAATCGATCGCGCTTCGGCCAATTTATACTTTGTAATAAAATATTCTGAAACTATTGACAGCATTTCTCGGAAAGTATCTAATGTGTAGGCTAAATTTCTAAATTAAATTAAATCATAAGAAACCAAAACAAAGAACTTATCAAGATAAGTTAATGAACCCAAACTCGACGGTTTCAGCATCCAACAACAAAAATATTCTTTGTCCATATCCTATATCCACGCAAATGGGATATATTTGTTCTATTGTCGTGTGTTGTCATCAGAACAAACGTGAAGCAAATTTTAATTACGATAATTTCTAGTTAGTTTTGATGAATATAAAATACGGATTTCGAATTTTATAGCTAAAAAGATAAATGAAAACTTTTAAAATAATGACTGCATAAATAACGATTATGAGAAAAATGAAACTTTTATATTTCAGTGCGAAATAGTATTTTGATTTTAAAAAAAATCACTTATATAAATTTTTGCTTTATCAAAATAATAAATAAGGTCCCAGCACACCAAGGTTAAGCTAATCTCTTGTGGTATACCCCAATTCTGAATACTCGGATATCTTCTCTTGTAAAGTGAAACAACACACAATTTTAAAAGTAAAATTAATCAAAAAAATTATTGAGGTATGCCGATGAGAGTAAAATACCAAACCAATACGATTATAAATACAACATCATCTGAATATTTGGAAAATTACAAAAATTCCTGAATAAAAATTAATGTAAAATTTAAAAATGGTTTAAACTTATTACTATATATGATAATGATAATTTTTAACACCTTTTGTGGCATATTTCTTCCTTTTCATTTGCTTGTTAACAACCATGCTTATACCCAACTTTCATATTATTACCTTCTCATAAATATATGTATGTCCAACTTTTACAATAACAGAAACATTGAATATCCAAAAATAAAAGAAAAAAAAAATACTTAATATTCAGAACAAAACATAAGTAATTAACGTGAATTTTACATAACTAAGATATAATCATATTTTTGAAACGGACGTGTTGTTTAGTATTAGCAACTAATCGGAATGTAAACGAATATTATTAGTTATTATATGTGGTCTAGGTATTAAAATACAATTTTATCTGCAAACCAGGAGCTTACAATCTAATTAGATGTAAAGTTAAATAGTAGTCGTATTATACATATAATAGTAGTTACATGTTTTTTATCAGAATTAAAAGAAAAGAGATTCCGACCTTAAATAAAGCCATGTTGAGTAATCTAAAACAGAGATTTAAACTCTGCTAAATATAAAAAAATATTTAAAAATATAGAACCTAGTAAAAAAATTAAGTAGTAAAAGATATAATACAAAGAACCATATATGTACATTTGAAGATATTAAAAATATCAAATGAAAAACCGATGCAAACATTTATGAGGTACGACAAATATTTGAACATAGTCGTTACTTTTTTTAACCCGATAATAAACATAGGAATATAAATAGAAAATCTTTTTTTTTTTATTTTCCTACGACTAATGTGAAAAGTCTGAATTGTATATTATCAAATTATAAGATTGCAAATGATATTGTAATATCACTTGTAATTTTCTTTAAATTTGGCTCAGAATATTTTAAAGTACATTCTTCATAATAATAAAGGAAAAATTATTTTATTAACTATTTTGGTATTATTAATAGCTTGAGCTGTTACGAATGGATGGTATAAATAATGGAACAGATGATATTCACGTGTCTAATGTTATAACTCTCGGCAATGCGTGATAGTATTAACAATCGTGGTAAAGAAATTAAAGAAAGTAGAAATAATACTACATCACGTAGTTTCATTTAATTGTGAATAATGAATTTCTACAAAATTAACGCCAAATATATTAAAATTTTTATTTAATTTTATTAAATATATTAAACAAATTAATAAACCTTAAATTAACATTAGCATACTATTATGTATTATGTATGGAGGACATTGGATAGCACTTCTTCTTTTGGTTTGACATTATCCAAATTACTTCACCTAATATGTTCCTGGAATGTATTTTTAAATCCAATGAAATAATTAAGGCTGGCATTGTCTATAACGGGAATTTTTTATCAAAAATAGGTATATCTTATGTGTTATTGTTAAATATTACTTGAAACATAACATTCAAATATTATTAAAGATTGTTTTAAACATAACATTCAAATAATATTGTAAGCGAATGACATTAATCACAAGGTTTTATTAAAAATGAACTTTGTTAAATATCTCCACTAATTTCTAATACTTCAGAGTTAAGCTCATGTTTATTGAAATCTACTTTTACGTTCAGCAGATTACTGAAAATTTTGTTGCTTATATTTACAACATAAATTATTTAGCAAACAAGTATGACTAACGTATTTAGTTTGTCTTTGATTTGCTAACAAAGATTAGCAAGAATTTAATGTAACTCTTATAGTGTCTAAAGTATTCGTTTTAAATTCAAGTGCATTCATACATAAACTTGAATTCCAAATACAAGGATAATTTCTTGATACCTTGCGATAGATATTTCTATGTTGTATTATATTATACTGAATGTAGTCTTATCTTTAATAGGTAGGTTCTGAAATTATTCGTACAATTTTCACTTTAAATTGAATGAAAACCTAATCAATCTATAGTCACAAAAGATAAGTCATAATGGGTGATATGTCATTCTGCATATATCTGTACATTGTAAGTAATAGAAGAGTTCCCAACATAATTTATTTACCACGAGTTTTACTAAATCGCCACTATTTCTTTTCATCAAATTAAAGGGCGTGTTTATAGGTAAAAGTTTTAGATGATAACCCCATGATAACACCAATAATGGTAATATTTGATTAAAAAAAACGTTTCTTCCAATCCATCTTCGATGTTTCGTCCTCTTAGACTAATATCTATATATTTTAATCCTTTTTTTATGTGAAGTCATGTGTAATCTAAACTTTATGAAATTTTAAATTACTCAAAGTTTACGTTTTCGTCTACTTATATTTTCATTAAAAAAATACGGCTATTTTATTGTTGCAGTTGGTTCAATCCATGATTGGCGTACTGTTTTCTCGTTTTGCTCATAATGAAAAAAATTAAAATACTGCACCCGTCTGGGAATATACGGCACAATTACTTTGATATAAATAAATAGATTAATCTTCATCAACGTTTTGTATAGATTATATTTCATCGGTTTCATACATTTTGTGTTAATAAAAATCGGCTTGTTGTTTATTCCTCATCAAAACCGCTAAAAAGGGCTAAATTATTTTATAGAGGATATTTTGGTAACAATAGTAATTTAATTTGGAACACAAAAAAAGGCGTGAAATACTAATTTTTTTATGAAATATTGCTACTGCCAAAAATTTTTTAAATTGGGGCTGAGTTGACTTTTTTGTTCTTTTTTCTCTGTTGTTGTTCTTTTTTCTCTCAAGTATATGCATACAAAAGTACACACACACACACACACAGAGATGAATGCTACATTTCATTTGGCGCCGACTTAGTTCGAAATGAGTACTGGTACTTTCAATATTTTATAATCTTCAATGTGCTTTTTAATTGGTGGTTATTTAAAAACAGTTAAATTTTTTTTAAAATTTTTTTTTAAAATTTTAGTGCCTATGCCAACCTATGTTATTAAGAATATCACAAACTTGGGATGCATTAAATAAACATAATATCTAATTTAGTGAAATTGAAACAGATATTTGCATTTAATGTAATAAATTATTTGAAAGCAATAAATATCGACGGGAATTAATACGAACTTTTTCAAAAAGTAAAATTAATTTCTTTTCCGTTAATATAAAGTAATACAGACATAATGAAGTTGAATACTAACTCACAATGCACTGCTTACACGTACCTCAGCAGTATCTAACAAAATATTTAGCAAAAAGATACTACGGTATACGATTTGAACAAAGCCCTTACCTGTGAATGAAAGCACTTTCATAACTGACGAAGGGAATGGAGCTGCATGATACCTTTAGCGAATAAGCGCGGTGAAGAATTTTTTCCGCTCCCTTTGCTAGCGTCGGTCTTAACTTTTTACTTTTTCTGGAGCACGCAAGGGTTAAAAAAACGGCTACTGAATGAGAGGAAAATATACGTTTGTTAGATATGGTCCTTTATATTACTATTAGCAATATTCACTACAAATTATTTAGTTTAACTCCATTTATTGCATAGGTTTAATCAAACATATTTTTATTTTCGAACGAATTTAGCTGTAACCTACGAAAACATTGAAAGTCGACAATTTATTGACTTATTGTGTATTGAGAGGAAAATTTTATTTGGAACTGTATTGTTCTTATCAATAATTTATTACATTAAAATTTCATTAACGCTATAGTTTTCCTGATTTTGGCTTAGGATCCATGTCCGCTGGTTAATGTTTATTATAGCGCTGATTTGGAAAGCTAAGTATACAATTCGTTATAAACAATCTTGCATTAAGAAATTTCTATATTTTTTTACAGTAGTCGCAAATTATTTTCCATTATTATATATATAACACATTTCATAACTGAATATATAACACATTTATTTTTCATGCTTAGTTCAATTAATCTAATTTTCTATTGAAAAATATGTAGAAATGGTTTTAATTCCAGATTTCCACTTTATCAGGTTAAAAAGCACAGGAAATTCTTTAATAGTATTTATATAAGATGACTTGCTTACATGCTAATTTTTTTTACATAATGCTTTTGATACTTGCTGAATATTTTGTTTTAAGTTTAATTCTGATTATCTTTTATCCGCTGCTTGGTAGCATATTATTGACAGCTTCGTTTTATTAGGGAAATATACCCTACCTCCTGCACATTAATTTGTCCTTCCTAGCATAACAATTATTCAATTGTATACGCCAATACACTGTCTGCCAGAATTCTCCGCCAATTTGAAATACGTGAGTACTAGATAAATACACGCCAGGATAAATAATTATTTTTAGGATTATTAAACTATATATTAAGTACATGCATCTGAAAACAGTAATATTTATCTACATAAGAATTTGTGAATTTTCTTAACAAATACCACGAATATGACTTTCTGTAATAATATGATTCTCAGTAATAATACTTAACTTATCATTAAAGCGCTTATTGTTGTTTACTTATTAACTATAGTTGTATGTTGTCATAAACATTTGATATAGCTTTGGCAGCGCAACATTTTGGGATTGGAGTAAATTTTTTTTAACGTTCATGTTTATTATCATTTAATGTTTATATTTGTACTCTTCTTTTATAAGTTGTATTGTAATTAATTAAAGTCTATTATTAAAATTTATTGAGTTGTTTAAGGGTGAAATAAAAACTCCCACACTAATGAAAAGTATGGATATATAAGCAAACTAATGAAAGGTATCATAATATATTTCATCTGTATGTTATAGTTTTTGAGATAATTATCATGTTTTTGAAATACTAACACCTACAACCAATTTATATATTTCATTGGATTTAATTATCCAACAAGCTGATTTACAGAGTGGCGTTTATTACACAACAGAGGGGTGTTTATTAGCAATGAAATAAATTTCTTGAAATGTGTTATCGGTATAATGGAACATGTGGAGGTTGTGGAAATGATATAATCACTCCTCTTTTCGTTAATTAATTGTGTAGGTGGTACGTAGCCCTAACGTTTCTCCAGCTGTACGAATTGTACAAATATAAATGAACAAATATTTTATTTGCTTTAGATATAAACGTAAAAGTACTAAATGGTACCATAATTACACATAATTACACATATCGTAAACTACCTATTATATTCAGTATTTCTGTGGGTGCACGTGTATCTAGATATATTACTTAACGCCAAATATGGAGAGCGCACATATACTTTATTCGTTGGCAGGTAATTCATTAAATAACTCGATAAGTTGTATTGCGATAATATCCATATGAATTGTTAATTTAATATAATCGATCCTGACATTGGTAGATAATTAAGTAAAAATCAGTAAGTTTAAATAATAACGTGCTACTTCAAAAAGCGTAATTTGAAATTGCCTATTGTAAATAATACTTAAATTTAATAAAAAAAAACAAATGTACATTTGTTGCTTAAATTATAGTGGAAATGACCATTAGTAAAACTTGTTTTCAATAATTTTTCTACTAACTCAGGAATTTCTTGAAGTATCAAGTACATATCAATATCAACACTATCAAAATTCGATGAGTAGAATACTGAATATTAATTATAAAACGGTTTTTTTTTTAATCGCGATTAGAAAATTTTGTACAGCGAGTCCACAAGAATTATATCAAATACTTCTCATAAATTATATATAACTCGTAGCAAACTTATGTAGTTTCTATGGCTATTTGAATTACATGGATAAGTTTTAGGTTGGTTATACAGATTTTACTCAAAAAAATGCAATATCCTAGTAATATTTTTATATTTGCTATTTTGCACATTTCTTATGAAATGCCATTATATTTGCATTGGACCAATCGTACAAAAATTTCAATAATTTTTAACGTATTTCAGTTAGTAAGATTATCATTACTAAATTGGCTAAAATCCTGCATGCTCATGTTTTATTTCGTCGGCATTAAATAGACTAAAGTGAAGTTATATTTGATTTGCATTGCTGATACGGCAAAACGTCCTTCTGGTGGGCTAATTTTTTAAATAATTCTTGCATTATCATTCATTAGTACTCTTAATTAAAATCTTATTTATCGCCCGTGGTATTATGATAATAGCTACTATTTAATATTAGATATGTAAAAGTCACCTAAGTGTTAACTTTTTGTTATTACCATAAAACTGAAATTTCTTACCATAGCAAAACTTATACTCCCTTCGCTTTTTGATGCATGTAAATGATTTTCAAATCATTCTTAATAAAAGTTTAAATCGGTCACTTTTCCCATGTGTCGGTTGCTTCTTAAGTATTAGCAACGTAAATAAATTTAAAATTCGAATAACACGTTATGGATAAAATACGTTTTGGCCTCAGATTGAACTCATAAAAAAAATATTTTAAATGGGATAGGCTATTTTGCATAAAATAGAGTCATTATTTGAATGTTTTAAATTACTAAAAGAAATAAGAAAGTTTTTACCTATAAACACAGTTCATTTAAGCAAAAATCTATCTAATCTAGTCAGTGTAAAGATATACTACTTCAATATATAAACGTAATTAATAAACTTCCTTAGATAGAAATATATTATGAAATTATTGGCATATGTAATTAAAAACTTGAACAGAAACCTGATCAGTGAAAGGAAACCTTTGCATTTTGGAGAAGTGTACGGAGCTATACTAATCCTTTGAATGGCCGAGCTCCTCGTAGATTTTTTTTGTCGTCCCTTGAACCCGAGACGATAAACAAAAATACCTCCGAATAAGGGAAGATGTACACTTAATTTACGTATCCATCGTTATTTAACTAAAGTCACTTTGAATCGGTTTTCATAATATTTTACGGTTAGAACATTCATTTCATTATATTTTTATTTATTAAAATGATTTGTATTGAATTGTATTAAAGCACACTTCCGATTCCTTTTTGATGTAACGATAAATCAAAACTAGATTTTTAAAATACTGCTTTCACAAGCAGAAATGCTTTCTTCTTTATTGAAGTATTTTTTTAGCAACAAAAGCAATCTACTGAATTACCCGAAGTAGCTTCATACAATTTATTTAAATTATTCTATATCGAATCTATGCCAATACATGTTCAGATTGTTAGCCACGAAATCGCTGATTCCTAAGTAAATTAAATGGAACTGTGTGGTGTAGTATTATTTCCACTTTTTTTCAATTCTTTACGACCATATAGGTTTCGTAGTATTACATCATCTTCAGGTGGCTAATTAGCAAATATCTTTGCTAATTGCCCACCTGCTTATGCAACAAAACCTAGATCGTCATAAAGAATTTGAAGAAAGTAGAAATAATGCTACATCACGTAGTTTTATTTAATTGTGTGTATTACATTTTTACACAATTAACGCCAAATATATTCAATAAGTAAACGAAAACAAAATAGCCGATGAGATAAATTTAACTTCCAGAAACTCGTCCGTCGTACAATACAAGTTGGCTAAGTAGCATTCAGAAAATTTCACCATATTTTCTAATCTAAAATACCTAGTGTCAATCAAAATGAAAGTATGCAAAAAGTGTAAGTTATCAGGGATTATATGCGGAAGTAATACATGGCACCTTACTATTGACCTCTTGAAAGAACTCCAAGTTACTCAGCGAGCTATGGAAAAAGCTTTGCTCGGGATTTCTTACAAAATGTGATCAGTAATAAAAAAATCGTAGAAGAACTAAAATTACTGACATATGTCGTACGATTTATAGAAAAATGTTGCAACAAAGTTATAAAAGCACGTAGAAGTGACGATCGTTGGGAAAAAAGATTCTTGAAGGACAGCCTCCTACCGAAAGACGAGACCAGTGGGCATATTCCGGCTGATGATGATGTTGATCGATGATGGTTTGTGTACTTTTATTATCTATTCCACATAATACTTAGTGTTTAATTACGCTTCTATAAAATTTGCTTCATTTTCTTTTACTCAAGTTTTGTTTCTATAAATAAGTAAAAGATATTTATTATATTTATAATCTTTAGAAAAAAATAATGGTGTTTAATAAGGTAAACCGTAAAAGTTAAAGCTAAAGTGAGGAGTCCTTGCACCTTTTATTATACCAACATAGAAAATGCGGTTATAAAAGGATAATAAGAGGCTCTAGTATCAATGATTCCTTATTTAGTTTGTAATGAAACTATTTTATTTAACGTAAGTTTTAACTGGCTTGTGCTTCCTAGTGTAATAAATATTTAATGATAGTTAATGAAAAACTATGGTGAGAAATATAATCTAGGCTTACCAGTTTCGGATACACGGTAACCGAATATATTTTTTGCCTATATTTCATTATATACCGGAAGTTATAAACAACCTAAAAACATAAAAAATATTTTTAATATCCTTGTAACAAGCCCTTCGAAACTCTGTCCCACAATATATATAAAATTACAAAAACAATTTTATACTAGTTTATTTTTATTAACCTATCCTCTTCAATTTACATATTATATTTTTAAGTGTTAGCTCTTGAGCGGTTTATAATTGTGCCGTATTAAAAGTTTATACGTCAAGCGATATTTGAAAAAAAAACGCCTATGATACACAGATAGACGGACACGTATGATTATAAAGGAGTTCTATTTTTCCTTTTGAGATACGGCACTCTGAAAATTGTCTTCGTATTACTAGATAATAAGCTATTATTCTGGAGTAAGGATTTTCCCATTTGATCGACTCATCATACATTGCACTTAAGTAGTTAGGTGTTATATTAAACGCTATGCCATACAGCTTGATGACCTGATAACTAGGTTGGTAACTCGAAGAAAAAGCTTGAAGTTTCATCGACAGTGGATTTATTAAGGAATTAGTTGTGCTAGTAAATTTTAGATTTTATATTTAATAATTATTATGTTTTGGGCTTCATAATATAAGTTTGTTAATGTAATAAATTATCTATATTAAATAAACATCGTTTTATTTTTGTAATTCTACATGCAAGCTACTGACTACTACCTGACGCAAACAGCAAACGTCTGCAAGTATTCCTTTATATATTTGTCATGGGTACATATATCTGTATATGATAATATCAATATGTTGAGCAGATGGTGCAATCCTATCACATATATTTGTGGGTGTTCATTATGTACAATAACATTCAACCCATTGTCTGGGATAACATCGAAGCTAGGTGTTCGTCAGTTCGGGTGTGTACTTCATGCCTCTTTTTCCAAATTTGCACTTTTATTAGTTAGCGCAATTTATACATAGCGTCTTTGAATTTAAAAATATTACTATTTTACCTTTAAAAACTTTATAACGAGATCATACAGAGGTTTCAATTAAAAATTGTTTTCTTTGCTTTTATATGCAGTCACGACGAATCAGGTTTTGTTTAAATAAGCTATTTGCAATTAAATAAATAAATCAACTTTACATTTTCTTACGCTTTTTATGAAAAAATTATGACACTGAAATTTTACGATGCATACGCATAATGCAACAAAAATCGACAAAATGAAGTTGGTTACGAATCACGCTTACGACGTAACAACAATCGATAGTACAAAGTTGGTCATGATGTGCGCGCAGGATGCAACACAAATCGATCGGGTGAAGTTGCTCACTAAACATAAATTTATATGCGTGTAGTGACTGACACTATATTCATGATAGTTACTGAGGTATTTACAAATACACGACACGCGTTTTATATCGATACAAATCTAAATTATATCTATGCTTTGAATAATATTATTAGTAATTAAATTTTAATAGTGGTCCATATGATAATAAAAGTCTATTTATTGTGAATATTCGAGATAGAATTAGTGCTTTAAACCTTTTTAAAATATATTTTAAGTGTATTTCTCTATGTGAGGTTAAATTTCAGTATATTAGCATTACAAATCATTAATTATTGCTTTACTATTTATTAAATATTTAAAATTATTGGATTATAATAATTTTCCATATACCCAGTTGGTTTCATTATTAATTAAACTTCTAATTGAACTGAAGTATCAATTCATTACATTCAATTAAATTTTGAAAATTATTAATGGGAAATTTAAATTTAATTCTATTAATATCATTAAAAAATTAAAGTCACAAAATAGAAGAAATTTTAATAAGTAATATTAATAATAATTTTTACCCTAATGTTTTAATAATTTTTATTCTACACATTTATTTATTCGTATCTTTAATTTTTTATTATTTTAGTAAATAAAATAATTATTCTATTTCACGTGTTTATATTAGATTAAATGTTGAGTATTTATTTGTATTTTTAAATGTAATTATATTGAATATTAATAATTTATAAATACACACACACAGACACACACACATATACATATGTATTTGTATATATATATATATATATATATATATATATATATATATATATATATATATATATATACTTATATTGCGGCCCTCTCTACGACTGTAGGCCTCCTCTATCTCTTTCCATCTTTTCTTGTCTTGGGCTGTTCTAACCTCTTTATGTACCAATAACTTATTTCATGTCATGTTAACTCGTCTCCTTATTTCGTCACGGTGTCTGAATTTCGCAAAAAAATATATGTGTTTCTGGACATGCTCCAACTGCTGACTTTCCACGAATATGGGTCTATGAGCTTTGTTATATTTTTTTACAATGTTTCATCCTGATCCAATATCGTGACTGACGTAGTTAAGATTGCTGATAATTTCAAGTTGTGATGCGGTTTCTGAGAAAAATATAATATCGTCTGCGCAACGTAGATCGTTAAGACAGTTTCCTTTAATATTTATTGCTTTATTTGACCAGTTAAGTTGCTTAAATATGTCTTGTAAAACAGTAATAAACAATCTAGGGGACAAAGGGTCACCTTGTCGTACACCTCTGCGAATTTCTATTTCGGGATCTTTTTCATCTAGTTTCACTCGGCTACCGCTTTTCTCGTAGATATCTTAAATCAGGTCTATTGTTTCTAATGATATTTAACATTCGTAGAAAGCTTTCCATATATTAGAGTGGAAGATTGTACCGAAAGCTTTTGTTTAGTCGATGAATGCCAAATATAGGGATGTCCTTGTTCTTCGTATTTTTTTTATTACATGCTCTAGAACGTGAATATGATATATTATTGGAAAATACTTCTCATAGAGATATGCGTCGTTCTAAACATGAGACAAATTACTTGCAGAGGCATGGTTGTACGCTTATAGGTCGATAATTGCCAATATTTGCAAGATCCTACTTTCATATAATAAAATAATACAGATTTTGCACATTTTAGCGATCTGTATAGAGTCCAGTATTTCATTGAAGAGCGTTGTAAAATAGGGTGTTAGTATATATTTTCTCGCTATGATTATTTCATTGGCTATGTTATTAGGGCCACTACTTTTTCTTTTTTTTTAATGTTTCTCTTTTTTAGAATTTCGTTGCTTGTAAATTTTTGAAGTGGTGGTTAATTATATATATATATTTATATATATATATATATATATATATATATATATATACATATTTACATGTTAATTTTCATAAATAAGTGAATAATGTTGTTAGTTCAGGTTTCAAGATGCTGAAACCAATGCAGAAAAAAGTCAAAATTACCGGAGCCAAAAGCAGAGCCCAGTTAACAAAAAAGTGCCTTCATTAAAAATATTTACGGAATGAATAGGGCTCATAGCTTAAAAGAAATACTTAGATAAGGAATCAAATAATTTATGAACGAGTTTTCAAGTGTTCCGTCAACATCAAATTCACAAATGATCTCTTCTGAACAAATGATCTCTTGTGACCACCGGTAAACATTCAAATCAGCTAACTATTGCAGTGGTATCCATTCATATTACTGATCATGGGTAATGATTTACTCGATTTATATTGTTTTATTGTAATACACGACAATAAAATCTATATTATAGTGCTGAAGTGCATGTTGAAAATGCTTCTATGCTGTGTAATCGAAAAATATTCCATTAACAACAATGAACCGAAGTCGACGATGTCAAACACGACAATATTCTAAATAATTAGCTGATGCCACGGTTATACATATTTTATCAAATCAAGACCTTATACTAGAGCAATAATGCAATTGGTTGAGCCAAGACATTATCAAGGATTAGGAATTACGTCAATCAGACGGACAATCTAATTATCTTGACTCTTCAGACCAGTTAATAATTAATCATTTGCTAGTGAGCAAGTTAATACGTAATTGAACCAATCTTTGCCATACATCTATTATCGTCAATTGAAACGTGCTTATCAAGATTGATAAGCACGTTCCAATTGACGATAATATTTATTTAATTATAACATGATAATTATTGCAATTCTTAATAAAAATATTGAATTTTTAACTACTCTGAATGAGCAGACAAATTTCAATTTTTAAAATTTAAGTATTTGATTGAATTTAGATTTTATCAACCGTTTTTATAATCATGCTCCAGTCCTTTAAATATTTCATTTTCATTAATTATTTTCATACTAGAATACAGCTATTCTTATATAATGCCAAAAAAGTATCTTACAAAGCGAATACATAAAGTAATATACATATAGTAAGAACATATGCAAAAACTTTTTTCAATTAACTTTACAAAAGTAAGATATTCTAAATTAATTTGTATTTTTCATGTACAATCTTATATCTACCGCATTTATAAATTAATTTGAACGATCCTTTTTTCATTTTCAAGGGATATTCTGAGGGTAGTCAAATGAACATTTAGTTAGAAGTTGACCACGGAAATTGAAAAAGCACCATATAATTATTCAATAAATAATCAAAATAATTTATTTATCGATTACCAATTTTTGTTTACTTTAAATATTTTCTGAATTATATATATTTCTTGTATAACCTTTAATAATATTCCGTACCGTTTAGTATTCAAAACCGAATAAGGGGTTCGCTGCATCGCCTCGTGTATTGCATTAACGAGGCCGCGCGATATCCAGTTTGCATACACTGTGATACGCTTAGCTATTGTATTAAGGTTAAACTAGTATGAAATTAGAACAGTATGAGAAACAATTTATGGACAATAATCGTATTGTTTTTTAGAATTGAAAGGGTTAAAAACATATTAAATATTATGTTAATTATACTGTTACGGCGTTGTTATGTTATTTTAATACCTTATTAATTGCTGGACAACTTAACAACATATTAAATGTCAATGAAGTTTTATCAAATACAAAATTAACCCTTTGAGGTGCGGGTTATTTTTACGTAACATTGGTATCTGTAAAATAATGTATAGCTCCTAAAGTCTTGATTTTATTTTTATGTAACTATAGGCGGATAGCATTAAAAAGTAGTTGCAACACGTTGGAAGCATTTTCCCCTATGGTTGTAATAAGTGCTATTTCAGGTTCCCCTATATTATTATGAGTGCAATAAGTAAAGAGTAAGATAAAATAATAATTTAAAAGAAAACAATTTATAGAAAAAAACAAGTTTCTAAATGATACATCTTAATAAAATTAAATTTCATAAAAATGCATTATTCGTAAATTTTATTTTGCATTATATTACTATGGTAATATGATTATAAATAGCATAAAACTATTAACAATGTCAAAACTCAAAGAAACACAACTTATTAAAATTTTTACTTATTAAAATTTATGATATTAAGATATTTTTGGTAAGTTATCTCAGTTCTGTTCACACCTCGGGCGGAAGTTAAATCATAGCTACAAAAATATAGCTATGTCACAGACAGTGTATCAAAATTATATTCATTATTTCATTTCATTTCTTATGATACAAACTTATCTATTTGTTTATCTTATTTTTACTAAAACATTAGTGACTTGAATATTCAAGCCTATAGACGACGTTGCTAACAACGTTGCTAACAGAACAAAACGTTGCTAACAGAACAATCGTTTCGCTAACAGATTTTGTAAATATTTATTCATTTAACAAATAACGGCCGTTAATATTAGACACGTTTCAAAAAAAGTGAGAGTGTCTAAATATTTCTTACTCTTATTCTGTAGATTCAAATTTTCTTAAATTATCATGCGACACTCTTTCTTAGAAGTGACATGATGTTTACTCTCACATGAAAAATATTAGGTTATGGAAGCATTGAAACCCTTTTTGAGCACTATTTTTTCTTGCATAATTTTCTTTTTCCACTACGTTTGTATTAAATATATAAGTTGTCGCCATATTCACATGAACAAGCTACTAATATTAATAAATCCTTAAGAAATATATCGACTAAGAGTAGAAAATCGATAGTTTTTCAAGTTATTTTATTTTGCTAAAAATTTTTGTCGTTTATTCGTATCTAGCTCAGTACTACAATAGGCAATTTCTTTTTAATGTCCTAATAATAACCTATAAATAATTAAAATATTATGAAACAAAGGATAATTTCTACATTTTATGGCGCACAACATAATCACATTAATAGGTCTATTCCCACAAAGCCACAAAGCCAATTCACTCTATACGCCATTCTCAAATATGTATGGAGCGTTTGGATGAAGACATACGAAAATAAGTACGAGAACTGCTGAGAAACAAATAGAGCTGCGGCGCACAAATGAAAACAATATCCTTCTTTGTCAGGATTATTAAATGCGGCGTCGCGAAGTCTAGCTCGCGCTCCTGCGAGATGAATATTTAGATGAATATGGGACTTTGATAAGAGCAATTGAAGCCATTTTGTGAACAGAGAAATAATCATTTGATTGTATTGTTAGCAAACAATTTAACCGAATTTTCTAAGGTATAACCAAAATTATATTGTACCAGGTCGACATGTACTTAAATGATTTAATATGCTGGTCGATATGTACTTAATAAGCTGGAAAATCAAATCGATTTTTTTCTGGTTATTGACTTCATTTTGTTTAACCATTTCTTTTAAGTCATTGGGATTTATTCTTATTATTTTTAAAACCTTCTGCATTTGAATTAAAAAAGAATATAATCACGTGTTATATATGTATATATATATATATATATATATATATATATATATATATATATGAATCTAGGTAAAGAACATAAAGAAAGTAGAAATAATACTACATGACGTAGTTTCATTTAATTGTGAATAATGAATTCCACCAAAATTAATTAATATATTCAACATACATATTCATCCTGCCCACTGTGTTCAAGATTTCGTGTCGTATAGGAAGATAAAGAAAATAGGCGTTCATGTCTGTCTCTATGTATTGAAAATGGAAATTTTTTGTCATGCTATATGCTACAGAGCTGTGCTCCGCACCCGTTTTGGTGATTTGGCATAGATCCGAGGTATCTCAATTAAACGCTAGATTTGAGGAACCTTAAATACTGTAAGAGTAAACCATACCTATCCTTTTATGACCATGTCTTCAGTTTAATATAAACTAATGATTGTACATTCACTAAAGTTATTTGTAACACATTACAAATAACTTTAGTGAATGTACAATCATTAGTTTATATTAAACTGAATACACACATACATTCACTAAAGTTATTTTAAAGTCATACAAACTCTTGAAGGAAGGAATGAATACAAATATACGAAATTAATTACAATTTATTTTACTACTCAAAAATTATTTATTGGAACTTATAAAACGAATCTACAATCATATGACAATTTATTATGCTACAATGAGATTAAAATAAATATTTGAAATGCCGCATTTTTGAACTAATTTTTTCTTGGTTTTTGGCTAATTCAGAAGTAAAATGATAGGCATTCTCTAACTTTTCTTTGTAACTTTTTAATAATTAGCAATGTATGTTTTCCTTGGAAGAATTTTGTAGTAAAGATTATTCATTTCCCAATTATCTTATTTTATTCTTGAATGAATCTCCTTCGCGTATTCAATAATGGCGTATAGAATTTTAGAAATTATGATTCGCATGTGGCCCTATAACTTCTGTGTTACAAATATCAGTAATAAACAATTACCAGTTACGTACGATATATTACATAATTCTCCGTGCCATATAAAAATAGAGCCAATTTATAATGATTAGATCTCCGTCAAGGAACTGCTAATTTGGCCGGCGGTGTGTCAAAGTTTATTGCCCGAAAACTTGTTCAAAATAAACTTATCGTTATTGAAAGCTGTTGCACTGGGTCTCAAGTCTAAGAAAAAGTAGTAATTATGGTTGAAATTTTTAATTAGTTATTTCAGATCGTCTACATCCATGAGTTGGCAATAACGAACAGATCGACGTAGACAAGATTTGTAATAACGAAGTTTTTAATATTATTACCAATAATACCTATATATAATAATAATTATAAAGATTAAAAGTAAAATAATCTAAATTCAAAGCTTTAATTTATTGAGTCCCATTTACGTAGAATTCATAAAACTAGTTAAATACGGTATAAAAGTGTATTTTTTATTGTAATGACACTTTTCAAAGCCAACTTCATTACTAAATAAGCTTTCATATTTTCATAATTAAATATTATAAGTACTAACTTTTTAGAAAAAAATGGGTCTCAATTTCTCGTACGTTTGTTCATACCAAAAACGTCCGATTCTCCACATAAAGTAATCGATATACAAGGTATAAAACTAACCATCATATAAACAATTTTTCAATAAACTCTACATAAAAAATCTATATCTGCCCGATTCTCTACATGAAGACATCGATACACAAGGTATAAAACTAACCGTCATATAAAAATTTTTCCAATAAAGTTAACAATTTAATATCAAGTTGTATTGTAGAATATTATAAGCCACGAGGGAAATCAATTGTTCTGGCGTAAGTTCCCCTCGGCGGCTGTCGTGCTGCCGGTGATTTCTCAATAATTTTCCGCTTTAGAAACCTTCTTACCGAGGGGCGTTCGTTGAGTGTAAACACTATCGTGTTTCTAAGTTATTGTTATGTGATTTACGAGGAAAGCGGCAAGTATTGGAGGCGGATAAAAGAACTTATTACAGACAGTGTTACATAAAATACTTTGCTTCTATAAATCTTAACTGGATTAAGGTTGCTATGTACTGTGCACACCAATTATATTAAATAATAATTTTGGATTATTTAATATACAAAAGAATCAAGCTAACGGCCGTTTAGGAGTTTTTTTAAGTTATCGAGTTCCAACTAAATAAATATATTTAGTGCAATATACATCTAACAATTCGGTTTATGTTTTAAAAAACTCTATATTCCGAATTATACAGATTTAGATATCAAAAATTGTTGAAGTACTTCTCTCAATACTGCGATTTTATTATTTTACTAATATATGTCTGAAAGAAAGACCCAGGTATTTATTGAACGCTTAACATGAGAGCCAAAAATTTAGCAATGGTATATTACTTTTTTAATATATAACTTAAGAATAGACTCGATTATTAACCAAAAATCTAAAACGTGAGCAACAAAAACATTACGTATTACAGAGATTTGATTATTGCGTATATTAAATTTTCCAAAAAGATTTGAAAAGGACCCACAACGAGCTAATTTCATTAAATACGAAATTGCTTATTTCATCGTCGCCTTGGTGTGTTGAAGTTCATAGCTTTACGATCTTTGTTGGCGCGGCGCACTGTGGTTTGATTTCCGACCCCTCATCAATAGAGGCTAGATTAATGTCCTTGTAAGTGAGATATCTCTCCTAGCAATGGATTTACTATATGTGTTAATTGGATTCATTAAAGTCTAAAACTGAATAAACAAATAAATATTTTGGATTGTATACAAGAGTTCCAATCGTGTCAGAAATTTCAGTTGGTATAACTTTGGAACTGATATAGCTGTTTGCTGTAGTTTCCTACTTTTTTTTTCGAAGTATTGAAATTAATCCTTATTAGAGTTTCATTTTTTGCCTTACTAGGGTTACATTTTGTTCGAATGTAAATGAAAACCTGTTAGGGCATCGTTTCCTATCATATAAAGGCTTAATTTTCTACCGTATTATTGATTCATTTCCTACCCTATTGGGATTTCATTTTATACGCTATTAGGGATTCATTGTCTATCCTATTAGGGATTCATTTTATACCCTAATAGGGATTCATTTTCTACCCTATTAGTGTTTCATTTTCTGTCCATAGGGTTTCTTTTTCTATCCTATTAATGTTTCATTTCACTCTAATAGAAATGAAACCCAGTTAAAGTTTCATTTTCTACCCTATTACGGTATCAATTTTTATCCTATTAAGGATTCATTTTCTACCCTATGAGCGACTCATTTTCTACCCTATTAGGGATTCATTTCCTACCCTTTTAGGTATTATTTTCTACACTATTAGGGTTTCATTTTGCTCGAATAAAAATGAAATCGTATCAGGGTTTCTTCCGCTGGAATATTTATCTATCTATTTGCTACCGTCATGTAACTTTTAAATTATAAATGGTACATGCATAATATTTCCACAAATTATTTAGAAGTCCAAGTTTGGGGCGAATGCAAATTTAATAGAAAACGTTTTATTTATGTTTACTCTAAAAGTGATATCGAAAACAATCCCAACCTAGATTTATATATGAAATGTTCTCACAAATATAGTTTTGAATAATACTAAAAATATATTTTTTTAATTTTTTCATTGATATTTCAGGTAAATACACCCAAATAACGTCAAAAACCTCCTCCACAGTATTTATAAAAAAAAATTGAGAAAATTTCCGCATCTGTAGAAATTCTGGACTTAACTAGGATACATTTTCAAATATCAATATCAGTTTTGTTTTCTTGAAGTCTATAAAAACACACTCAATTATAAATTGACACAGTGAAAATCCATCAATAATAATTATAAAATAAAGTAGTTTAATAACAACTATAAGCAACCTTCAAGTTAAACTTTCGTGTGAAACTTAGTGCGAACAAACCATCTCAGACCAAGTTCTTTTTTTATTTAATATATTTAATACTAATTAATGGTTCAGTGCTATTAACATTTGAACCGGGCACACAAAAATAAAATTTGACTCTGCATAACCAGATATTTTTTGACACTGTGCTAAAAACCATATACATGAAGCTCTTAGACTATGTGGCTCTTAGTATTCAACTGAATTAAGTATAAAATATCTATTTTAAGAAACGGACTTCAAAAGAAGAAGGTACCAAAAAGTAAAAAAATTATTAACTTAACCGTTTGAGTGCCGACAAGCACCATCGCACTCGTGCCCGTTTTATTTAGTAAATTGCCACGAGCGCGATGGCGCTCGCGAAATTAGCTGCTGTTTAGCGCGCGGTAGAGGTCGCTCGCACGTATCGCTAATTTTTTATCTTCCTACGTGTTATAAAAAGTCCAAATTATAATATTATTAGTAATTACAATATAAAAAGGATCCAGGAAAAGAAATTTTTTAACCCATAATGTCGGAATACGAAAATAATTCCAGTGAAAATGATCGTTTTTTAAGTTGTGAAGAAACTGATTGTTGGAGTGACATTGTGGTGCGCTCACAATTTGGCGTAATACAAATTTTGAGTGACAGTGATAATAGTGACGATAACAATTATTATGCTGATACGGAGGATGTATTGGACTGCGAAAATGATGATGTGACCTTGATTTCAGTTTTAATATTTCGATAATTTTCTTTGTATTTTATTATCCTTGTACAAGTTTTTATTAAGAAAACACCGAATAAATATTGTATAGTTTTTATCGAAAATGACATCAAATACAAAATATTTCTTTGGCATTTTTAAGTATATATGCGTAAAAAACCATGGTACTAAAACGGTTAAAAGAGGTGCCTACTTGTTTGCAATAAACAACTAAGTTACTAATTTTGACGTGCCAGTAATATCGATCAACTTAAATAAATTAATAATTTAATTTAATTTACAATATAAATTTTAAACTTTAACTTCTAATGTACTCACAATACTAAATTTATTCACAAAAGCCGTATTTATAAAATACAAATTTTCATTTGTTTCAGTTGACCGGCGATACTGACATTTGAGTTAAATTTGAGTTAAAAATTTTATATTTTTTAATACCTGCTTTTCAGAGGTTGGTTTTTTAAAGGATATTTTATTTTAGAATTTTTCGTGATTAATGATATTAATCGTCACAATATAACTTATATTCAATTGTTTTCTTTCTTAGAATATTGTGTAATTATTAAAAGTCACTGGCAAAAGCTAGTATATAGATAATTTCCTCTTTATCTAAATTGATTATCAACATCACATAGAAATAAAGCGATAGTAGTGGCCGCCAGTGGTCACCTGATAGCTGTTAAGGAGTTATTTTCTCCATATCCGAAGTCCAATATTAAATTTTGAAAAGTAATACCTAAAATAATAACTAACCAGTAGGAAATATCTTAAATCTTAGTTGATTTAGTGTCATTGGTTAAGGAGTTCCATCGTTAATTAATGGGGACCACCGCTAAAGTACCAGTTATTCAAATAAAAAAAAAAGAATTATCGCTGAACATAAGTATGAAGATTCCGACGAATTGAGAATCTCCTCCTTTTCTGACGTCATTTAAACCAAAAATATAATTCAAAATTTACACGTTTTCATTATTAATGACTTTCACGTATATTGCGCTTGCTAAACTAGAGTCGGTTATAAATTTGTCTCAGAACCAATTAAAGTATCAGAATATTTAAAGTTTTATCTAGATATTTACGTTAAACAATTTTACAAACCATTTGAATTTACACACGTACACAAAAATATGCGTGTAAAACATGGAAAAAAGGCATAAAAAGAAAAAAAAAGGTCAGTCAGGTAAATAGTATTAAAATTAACGTGTCTCGAGATGCCGGAAATAGATGTGTATTAGCGGAGTATTTGCGTCAGAACGTAATTCACTTAAGAATATACTAGTTCACACTGTAAATTGGCATGACTGTTATGATGTTATGGAATGACTGGCATGTTTGGCATGATGTGATGGAATGACTGATAAACTAACCAAATATATTTTGTAAAGTAGAAAATGAAGAGGGATGGAGAACGCAACCGTTTCAGATTCTTAATTTATAGTTTCATTTTATTAAACAAATGGCTACATTCCCGAGAAAAATATGTGTTAATTAATTATAATCTGCAAATTGAAATTTTAGTAATTTTAGTGATCATAATGATAAGTAGTTGCATACAGTTCACAAAGAAAAACAAGCAATCTTTCCATATTGCTCCAGTACATACATACATAATTTTTTCCTTCATTTCGTAATGCGTGTTCAACGGATTAATAGTGTATTGTTCCTTTGGTTCTATTATCGAAGTTACTCATAATTATACTGTACGAGATTATTAATTATTTGAAGTTATTATTTATTTAATTCGGTTTATTACGCCAACATATCAATTAAAATATCATATTAAAAATGAATCAAAACTAAAATGGTATGAACTGTGAAAACTAATATAGAAAATTAAAGAACTTCTGAAAACTCCACACACAAACACACACACACGCACGCACGCACGCACGCGTCTGCACACTCACGCACACGCGTACACATACACACACATGCACACGCGCACACACTCTCACAGGTGCATATGTTACGTACGCCTTGGGCGTTTCATACCTTAAAAAATGACACCTTTATAAGTTCACTCACGTATCTAACCATTTCACTTACAACCGTTTTTCTCAAAATCCGCTTAACGTATAAATATGGAAAAGTAATAAAACATTAAATCGTGCATATCTCAATGGTTAAAACTCAAAAATATTCGTTTAGAAATTTTAGGGACAACAAATTAAATACCTGAAAGATTTTTTTTTAATTTACATATAGTGCGTTTGAAGCGTCTAGTTGTAAGATCTAAAAAATATTTTTTTTTCAAAATTTTATTCAGATATGTGCTGAAAAATAAGCAAAAAATTTATTTGCCCCTTATTTTTGAATCTGTAATACCTAAAATTACGAAGAAATATAGGTTTTCAGAAATAAAAAGGTAGACCATATTTATACAGCACAAATTTATATTTTGCTACTTACATAGATTTTTGCAGAAACCATGAGACGTAGAAACTTATAAGTTAATACACATCTTATTAACCCACATATTTAGTATACTATTCCTTATCGACTTTTTTAAAATATTCGTGTAACAATAAAAGGAAAGATAAATAAAAATTTTAAACATGTGTTTTTTTATTTTATATATCGTGCGGAGTATCAAATGAAACAACTTGTTATGAGGAATGTATAAACATTTTCTTCTCAATTTTAAATTGCACGTTCTAAAATATATCCAAAAATATACAACCCAGGCAGCGGTTTCAGAAGCAAGTATTGTATATCCAAAAATATATAATACTTGCTTCTGAAACTACTGACATAAATAAGGGAAATTTTTTTTTACAAAATGTGTCTTCGAAAAATATAACGATTATCCTAGATCTTTTATTTTTTTAAATATGCAGGAAATATTTACGCCTATTTTATGCTAACCAGAGTCGCTGACTCTATATCCAGCATTCTCAGTATTCAAAGAGCAGGACGATCTTCCAACTAATGTAAACATATTCATCAGCAAACAACAGAATCGTCTCCTAAACAACAACATCCTAGCTGAGGATATAAAAGCCCCCACAATATGGCCCAGTTATTGATTGATATTCGACCGTAGCCTTCGGATCTGCTGCCGCATCGCGATACAGATTCGTATCTATTTAACTTTGCTACACGGTGCTTATCTTTATATGGATTTGCTAAAATATTTGATCTTCTGCTATATAATGTCCTCAATAATTATTAAATATTTTATTGTATTGTGATATTGAAATAAATAAAGTGTACTTTGATTTCGATATTCACGGGAAAAAGTATTTGGTTTAAAAAAAAAACAATTCCTGGTAAATACATAGTACATAAAATGTTGCAATATATTTAGTTTGTTAAACGTTTATTTGTTGTAAACAGTTTGATAGAAATATTATGTAGGCTTAAATGATCTAAATATCGAAATATATAGAACCTAGGTAGTACAAATTCTGCTTATGCTTGACTGGTTTCTCAATAAATGGTTACTGCAATTTTTGCTTTTGAATCGTGTAAATCAACTCGTTGTTTTTCTCGGATCATACTTGATCGTTTCAATCATGTTTTATTTTTGTTACCTTGCTGGTCTTTTCAATGACCAGATTTTGGTAAAAAAAACTGAACTTGCTCAAGCGATACACGAGCCCAAATCATTTCAAAGGATTTTAATAAATTGAACGTTCGATGGTTAAATTTTTGAGATACTCCGAGCGGGAAGGTACGTTGTCCTCTGTAATTTATATAAACATCTGTTAAAAATAATATTCTAATTGAAACCTTGTTACCGGATTATCTAAAATTTTAAATTAGTATCATAAATTACAAATAGTTCGTAAAATGACTAATTGATTTCACGAATAACTACCGAACACTAGTTCGTTTGGTTCACTTTGTTTAAGTATGACTTTGTTTTAAAACGGTGTTCTAAGTTATTCAAAATTAGTATTCTAACTATTAACAGGTTTGTTGGATTTCAACTTTGATTACAGCTTCAGGTAAACTCTGCCATAATTTAATATTTATAGAACCTTCCCTGAGTCCCGTTCAATTCACAGTTCAACTGATTTAACATCTGATATTCATCAGAGTGGAGTGCTAACATTCTGAGCATTTAGAAGCAGCCCTTAATAACTTGGATATCAACTAATATATCAACTGATGTACTGCGTGTGTAATATTTAATTTGGAATATCTAATATTTTCAGTGGAAAGTGAAAACTTTAGCAGAAGTTCATCATACGCTCCATGTATGTGACATGTTCTTGAGGATTTGTTTGATTCAATGAGAAGTTTACGAGAATTCACGTCACTTTGCTCTTGCTCTTGTGATGGTCTAAATATGTCAACTATTACTGACTTCTAAGACAGAAAGAAGGTAGATTAACACTACTGCCGTTCCGCGCGGACTCCGATACTCACATTTTTTGGTATTTAATATTTTGATTCCAAGTAGTATTTATTTATTTTTTTTTTTATTTATTTGATTTTTCATGCAAAATCTTCGTTTAGTATGGTAAAGATATGGCAAGAGAATTTTTATTAGAGACACTTCTTTTTGGTGTTGAAATTTTTCTTTAACGTCACGTTACAATTAATCCCTTCATCGCTCTTAAATACATAACGTTAGTTTTCTGAAATTAGCTTGTAAAAAAAAACTTTTTTTTGAGTTTTCGAGTGGATAATAGAAATTGCTATATTATATATAATAACATAGATCGAATTACCACTTGGAAAAATGTATTTATTCGACTTGCGATATGTTTAGTTATCCGTGATTGGTATAAAATTTAACATTATAAATGTTATATTTGGTTTCACCTCTGTGCCATCACATACAATAACGCATTCGGTTAAATATTTGTAATTCGTATTTTCCACAGAGATGGTTTTATTTTTTCTCATTCATCATTTGAGAATAATTTTTATGCAGTATTTTCATAAACTGAGTACATAATTATGTTCACCATTTTTGGTTTACCACAGTTTAGATCTAGTAACCTTAATAACTGTGTTAAATTGCATCTATCCGTAGCAACTTTATATATTCTTCATATCAAGTTTTTCTGATGAACGCAAGTTATTTATAAGCAAGTATATTAATAAGCTTCTTGAAAACAATTTGATATAAATACTCTAATGAGAAGAATTATTTTATAAATTTTCTGCTTTCCGTTTGTGCAGGTATTGTGGAATGAAACTCATTCCCTCTTAAATTATATAATTATAATAATCAAATTCGTTAAAATGCGCAGGAAGCCTGCAAAAGGCAATTAAGCTTTAACAAGGAGTGATATGTAGACTATGTATCGAACAAAAATATATTACACCAATCGGTAGTGCAGTTTTTGTTACCCAACTTCACTTTCATTAGTTATCAATTGTTTTAAGTCTTAATTAAATTAGACTAGTAGAGTCTATGTGACAAGCTCAAACGTTTTCTTTTCAGGAAAGTGTATAAGGCGACGATATTCAGTTATTCTCTATTTATAAATATCCATCAGTTAAATATTTTACAAATCTGTGTTTTCAGTTAGAGTTCGAGAAATATATTTCATACAACCTTAGATTTGAATATTAATGTCCTATTTTTTAATATTTTTTACTAACTGAATTTTGTGTATTGTTTTCTTTGATATTCTGCAAAAAGTATTGACGTGTGTCTATCCGTAGCTAAGCGAGCTGATTTATAATGAATTATTACAAAATATAAATGTAATATATTTAGTTGTGCAATGATAATAAAATACACACACGCACATATGTGTATATATATATATATATATATATATATATATATATATATATGTGTGTGTGTGTGTGTGTGTGTGTGTGTGTTTACACATACTTTAAGTATTTTTGTGAATCAAATAACAGTTTATTTTTCTTAAAGATTAGTTTTGCCTATTCTCGAATTATATATAAAATAAATAAATAATATTTCCTGACCTAATATGCGGAAATTAATTTCTCGTTCTGTGGCCCCTTTTCTACTCACTTACCATACAAGTTAAATCACGCATGCCACCGACTTAAGCCTGCTGTTTCCTTTAAAGCGTAACCAGTCACGTGTCCTATCGTTCGTTCCGGTAACATTTAGTTATTTTCTTACGTAACCGGTTTTATTTAGTTATTTTCTTACGAAAGTACAATTCATATAACTGGAGTTCGTGGACCGTAAAGCATAAGTAAATATATTTGATTTTTATAGAACAGATTTTTGTTCAAATTGAACGAAAATTTAGGCCATGTGGGTCTAATTTTTAAATATCTTATGTTCTATTTTCTTTAAATATTTTCGGTTATCAATTAGTAAAAGAAATTACAATATTAAAAAAATCGACAATAATCATCTACTGTGAAAAGATGTTTCTTTTCCAATTATGTATTTCTAGTTTGATTATTCTATGTTTGTGGAACAGTTTGAGTTGAGAAAACTATATTAGGAAATATCTGTCTATTACCCTTCTTTCGTTCCTTCTCTCAAAGCCATTTTTGACTGCAAAGTAGTAGATTTCCTTTAGTTTATGCCAACCGTCCTGATCTTGGGCAGGTTCTATCTATTTCATTCTAGTCGTTTTCTTGATGTTTTGATGTCATAGCCTCATACGGTAAACATGTCGCCAGATATGTTATCTCTGGCCTACCTTATGACCGTATTTCTAACTATGGTCTACATTCTAGCAATGCCTTGCTACTCATTATCCTCATTTGCTCAGTCATTATTTTACGTACGTAGTCACTTATTATACGGCCTCTCATTTTAACGCCTATTGGTTTCCTCTCGATTGTTCTTTGAGCCTCTTGGGATTTGTGGGGGATGTATTTTCTAAACACTCAGTCTCCGCTCTGTATGCGAGCACTAGTAGAACAGACTGGTAATATTTGCGAACCTTATCTTGAGCACTGATTTTTATGTTGACGGCGGACTTTAGCTTGGAGTAAGTTTATCTCTTATCAAATTAATACAATTTTATATTAATTATAGTAAGAGAGACTTATTATTGGTCAACACTTAAAATTCAAATCGTTGGATATAAGTATGTAAGCAACTGACGAACCGAGTGACTGATCAAAATTTTGAATATTTTTACTACATCTAGTGATTTGATGTTATCTTTCATTGATTCAAAAGGTTAATTATTTGAGAAAAATTTTGAAAGTCGCAAAAAGAGCTACCTAGCCCTCTAATATAAAAAAGGTACAAAAACGATGACCGCAAAGGACAATATTTAATATAAATTGGATTTTACTCGATATGGAATGTAAGCATGTACTCAGTTAATCGTAGTATTATTTCTACTCACTTATAAGATTACTGAAACCTCAAACCGGGACTTGGGGGATAGGCGATATATATATATATATATATATATATATATATACATATATTATAAATAGTTAATTTAAATTAATCTATCATTTATTATTTATTTATAACTTGAGCGAATTGCCGATCATTTCTTCGTTTAGCATGTATCTTATCATTAAAAGGAAAATATACAATTCTAGATTTACAAATTACACTATGATTTGCCATTTACACGACGACAATGTATTTCTAAATTTATTTCATAAAACACATTTTTTTAAGTTATTTCTGCATAGCTCAATTTTTTTCTGACTTTTACACAACGATCTAGACCATTCACTATCAAAGAAATTTTGGATAAATTTTCTGAATTAGTTTGGTACATGATATGTTTTTTATATATACCAACATAAAAAACATATCATATTATATGTTTTTTATGTTGGTATCGATGACAAACTCCTGACGATATATATTCAGAAGCTACTTTAATTTTTGTTTCTATATTAGTATTCGAAATGCAAAGAAAACTACACCTGTATATGGTGTCTAATTATACGCCGTTATAAAACAATTGAAATGTAATTCATATAATTGGCATTCGTGACTCTTAAAACAGTAAGTAGACATACGTAAAACATATTGTAAGAAAGAAAATGTCAAAGCAACCGAGGCGCATTTAGAAGTTACGATGATATTAATAACAAAATATAATAAAGTTATTATCCGAGCTCGAGGAACTCACGGCATAATACTTTTTACTTACGAAAGTTTGAGCCACGCAAAAAACAGGAAGCCGACTCAGCCAGGGTCATACTTAATCTCTACCCGCGGGAAACACAAGTGAGGGATGGCATTAATCATTATTACAAGCATATCTGCTTCAATCTCGGAAAGGTGCTGATTGTAGTGCTATACGGGGCATATGTTGCGAGGATAAGGATAAAAATACGTATTGTTTTTTTAAATATTCTAATTTATAACTATTATATATTTAATTTGCTATAATTTTAAATATAATATATTTAATTTGCTTTCATTTATCAATAAAAACGGACGAAATTAGTATATCGCCTTCAAGACACCATAATAAAAAATAAGTACGGTGACCCTACGTTATGTTAACATTGCATTTCGCGACTGGCAAAAATGGAAAGCAGAGTATTTTTCCAAATAATGTACAGGTATAAGTTTTATTAAATTGATATAACAACCTGTCCTATGTAGATACATGTGTATAAAATGAGAAGTACATAATCGATCTCTTATTTTCGTATCTTTTCCCATTTTCAACAGACACCATTACCGGGCCGAGCGCAGGGTGGCGTCCTCAAAGCAATGTACAATGCAACACACCGAATTACTTTTTTGCTGTTAAATAGTGAGCATCAAGAATATTATTTCATATGGAGGAAAATCTATTATACTGTTAATTAAGTGTTTAAATGAAATTGTTTTTTCATGAAGTTTTTTTTTAATAGTGAAACGTTTAAACGTAATTTTTGATGGAGATAATGTTAAAAATTAAAAAAAAATTTTTTAAGCAAAAATTATTTCCACTTAACGCAGGCCAATTAAAAATATCTTACAAATTATTTTCTTCTGATACTTTTGAGAGAAGTTCGAAAAAAATTCTTGTTATATCAAATAACCAACACTCCATATCTATGTCTGGGTCTTTATTGCCTTCTATAGTTATACATGGTCAATTTTTGTCTTGACTTCCAAAAAGTCATTAAATGTGAGGGATTAAATGGAATCTGATTTGATGAACATTTCAGAGTGGCAAGTACGACCTCTATACAGAATATGATCGTCTTCTGCTACAGTATAGGTGCATAGTGGCGGAGTGGTTGGTGTTTATAAATATAGGGCTTGGTACTCACTAATATATCCTTATATACATAAAGTATCTGTTTCTCAACAAAATCTTATAAAAGTATTTCAGAAAGCAAGTTAATTGCAAGTTAAAAATTTGCTAAATTAAAACCTGAATGAAAGAAATAGTTGACAAACGCTCAAATTTTCTTTGAGAAATGAATTCCGGACGAAATACCTTCATGAGAAATAGCTAGATATAAAAATTTGAATATTGCATTTAGTTAATATTCATGTCATTTATAACTTTGGCTTATCGTTTGTAATTTAAATTTTGGACAAAAATTGGAGCCAAATTGAAAGTAAAGTTTTGAAAATGAGCTTTGTAGCTTCTAAAGAATGCAATTACGTTTCATGTATTTGAATTTGAAAAGTTCGTACGCATTTCAAATTTACAGTCAATAAAACGATATATTTCAAAGTTAAATTTTTCAATTTCTGCTCCGATGAGTATATCGATCTGGCAATTGATTATGGAAGTAGGAAAAAAATTCTGAACCGTAAACAGTCATATCGTCTTTGGGCTTAAGCTTTTTATTAATTATTTCGCTAAAAATGTCTACCAAAACGGTAAAATAGTTCTACGACAATGTAACATCTGCACTTTAAAAACAATCAATGAAAATAAAACTGAAAATAATAAGTAATAAACTGAGACTTTTAGTTAAACAAAGTGGTGTTCCCCCAGTACTCTGACTTTAAATTTTACAGCCATAAATGTAAGTACTATAGGTATTATAATTTAATGATGGTAATGACTGTCGCTGCAACGAGATAATTTTGTTAGGTAAAATTATTCTGTTGGCAATTTTTCATTTCCCTTTGCCCTATAGAAATTCTTTAATTAAAAAGCAGGAAAAGCAGCTAATCATAATCATATGAACTAAAAATACAAGAAGGATTTTTTTTATGTGATATCATCAAATTTTATTAGTTCTTAAAATAAACCAATAATATACAAATGGAAGCAAACTTTTAACAGAAATTCCGGCATTAATTAAACTTAATATTTAAAGTAACTCTTTCAGATTTTATAAGACAGTTTTAAAAAGAGGTAAGTTTAAATCCATATTTCATATATAAAGTGATGCGTGTGCAAGTAAAAATAATGGATAATTTTTCGTAATGCTACAGCTTATTCGTGCGTGTATATGTGTGTATACTATTAAGATTTTATGGTTAAATTAAACTAATTTTAGAAAGATGAAATGTCAATATCAACTGATGTTGATTTTTAGTTAATTCTTTATGGCTGTACCAGGTGTGTTATCAAGTTGTGTGTGTAATGAAAACGGTTATATGGACAAAGACATAATTGTTTCTTGCTTAATGAATCATATTGTAAATGTCAAACTGCAATTTATATCTGCTTTATTGTGCCAATGTGCAGTTTTAAAACAAAACGAGCCAAAACCTAGCATCTAAAAACATGAAATGGGATAATATACTACTTATTATACCCATACATAAAAAAAGCATGCATAAAAAATTCAGAAGAGGAATTTAATTTTATTTATTTTCAGGATTCTGTAGTTTAAAATAAATAGCCTAACCCTGACAAAATCACATAGATATCCGTCTGTCCATTGGTCAGTATTTTTTTCAGAAACCGGTAGACGTAGAAATTTCAATATCTACCATTCAAATATACCTTCATAGAAACTTTAAGGTACATATGTCCGAAATACTTTTAAATTTCGTTTATAATATTGAGTGTCGTTATGTATCATTAGTTGTAAGTCACTCAATAATATTTTTGCAGTTTTAGGTAGTGTTCATCAAGGCTCTGCCTCCCCCCCTTTCCGAATTACTGAATCTATAATTACCTAATACATAATTATGACAAAAAGAAAGTTTTCAGAAGTCTACGCAAAGACTCAAAGCATCAAGCAACAACGATAATTCTAAATGCAATAGATTTTGGATAGTATATATATATATATATATATATATATATATATATATATATGTATATATATATATATATACCCTCTACTAAATTTTATTAGGTGTTATCAAATATTTACTGCACTAGGAAGTCCATATCAGTGATAAACAATGTGGTTTCACTTCAAGCAAAAAAGCACGGACCCCCGTTTCTTTAATCAAACTTGGATTTGGCCATTTTACATAGTTGAAGTTTACGATATAAAATAAACTTTTCTCTATAGTGATTAGACGTTTGTGAAAATATCCTGTTATTTGTTAAAAATATAAAATAAAAAATATTGTCAATCAATATAAAATATTATAAAAAAAGGGTCGTGTATTAAAAAAAATAAATTATCTACAGAATATAATAATAAATAATTTCAAAATTTGCAAATAATTGGATTAGCGAATTTTGTAACTGTGATTTAGTGAATTCTGAAACTTGATGACGTAAACCAAAATAAATATCCATTAAAAATATTAACGATGTTGAAGAATGAAGGGCTTGTACAGGTTTTTTGAACGTAGACCCAGGTAGATAAATCCGTGAATATGGTACCGAGGTAAGAATATCTGTGTTGTTTATTAAAAACGGGTTTTGATGCGCGACTTTACTTACGAGGTAAAGTGGAAAAAGAGGTGGTGTGATTAAAGAATATGATTCATGTCAAAATATTAGATCTTAACATTGCAAAAACAATAACTTCAACTTAAAATGTAAATATAAATACATTTTCATGTTCATGCTCTTGTTTCTAATGCGACAATTGTTTACTTATCAATTAAGAAAAAAAATAATCATGGATACTAAGCCATCATGTTCATCATATAGGTTAATCGTATGCAACATTTAGAGATTCGTTGGGTATTTGAGGTGTGAAAGTGGAGCAAAAAACTCCTTTTCTCATTTATATATCATATATTGCAAAAGGATATTAATATTTGAAACCAAAATGAATCACCATCCAATTAAGTGTATTGTGGTTTAAATTAAAAAATGGACCAATGACTGTGTAATGTATATGTAATATAAACATACATTTTTAATCTACTTTAAAATTATGTACAAAATTACGTAAAAAATAGTGTGCACAAACGAACAAATAGAAAGTTATCGTCTTGGAAGTTGCTGAGTACAAGTTAACATTTGGTTTCAATGTCAAGTTTTGTTAAATATAAAATATTTTAATGATGACATTTGATAATTCTTGAAACATTTCTAACAGCGCATAAATGAAATTAAATATTTTATGCACTGTTAGAAATGTTTCAAGAATTATCAAATGTCATCATTAAACTATTTTATATTTAACGAAACTTGACATTGAGTGATAAGAAATTTTACCTTTTCTATGGATAAAATAAAATTTATTACACACACTTCACCACATTTTCACTTTCTTAAGTTACAACTTAGCTCCGACGACTCTTACTAAATTATTTTCAATTAGCGTTGGGAGCATTGACAGATTTTGCTCAGTTAAGATGTGCACGTATTGTACATTAATAATAAGAATAACAATAAGCGAGCGAGGTGGTTTCCGGTAGACTCTGACCCGGTTAATTATTTACGGTGCTATACGCGAGCTCACAGTTCAACTGATTTAGCATCCCGCATTAATTAAAGTAGAATATTAATATTGTACGTCTTCACACGAGATGCATAATGTGCCGAATGTCTGATAATATTTTAGGTGTGACATATAAATTGGTACATATATGTAATTGGATGGGAAAGTAGCAAGTTAAGTTAAAATTTGCTACGATTGCTTGTTCAAGCTCACTTTTGGCGTACCTACATACATACGTTATATACGTAATTATACTTGAGTTAATATGATGTAGAGGAGAGAGAAGAAGAGCAGGTTGGCGCCTTTGAAAAAATATTGAGTTAGATGATAAGTATTTAACTTTAAAAAATTAATTTATACATTAAACACGTATACACCATCTTTGCTAATAATGTGCCGCTGCTTCGTATGGAGTGGAAAATAAATTCGGACTATAGATGTAGTTAGTTGGATTCGTAATTGAATTTTGGTTCTGATTGCTTAGAGATCCACACAAGTAATTTAATTGCAGAATATTGATGAAGTATATTTTGAAATACGTGTTCTAGCGTAATCATATGGACAATAAACTCTGTGTGTTGACAACTTAGACCTTTTCTAATGAATCTAAATTCTTATACCTTATCTCTATATTCTTCGTTTATCTTTTCGTAAGTAACTTCCTACGAAGGACACTCTTGGTATTACACCAGCAGCCTGATATTAATTTTTGTTATTCGGATCAGTATGGAAACTTCCTTATTGATATTATGTGAATGATTAACGAATGTAATCTACTTCTCATCACCAGTTACTAATTGCATCTACCGATAGAAGTTATGTTTTAATGTCAATATTTGCTGACCATATTATCCCAGTATGGAAACTTATATGGTGATTACTCATGGAGTAGCGAAATAAAATCGCTATGACACGACTGCAAATGAGGTCCTCAGTAATATAAGAGTAGTCAGTTGAGGACCTTCTTCAGTTAAGTGTCGTAACCGTTGTACTAATTCTGTCTTATTCGCCTATGGGTTCAGAATTCGTGTTCACGATCATAACGTTCATTATTATAGGAGTCAAGAAAGGAAAAGTATAATTTTAAAAAATATGTGCCCATCAATATAGACCAGAAGGAATCGCCAAGAGAAGGCTGAAATTAAATCTAGTGTAACTTAAATGAGATCACCAAGGACTATCATTGAAAATTTTTAAGTTATAATACCAATTGTAAAATAGTGCCTAAGAAGTGTAATGGTGAAAAAGGAGCTTAGATACTTTAAAAGATTGTATATACAAATTCATTCATAATAATTTTAATAAATAATTTTTAAGTGTAATTTTGGTTGTACTTCTAACTTTAAGTGCACTTAAAAATAAGAAACTCAAACAAAGAACTTGCCTATCAAGACAAGTGGACCAAGGCCAATATCGATTGGTCCACTTTTAACTGTTTAGGAGATTTTTTTCAACTCCCACCCCCGTCACCAGACCCTGATTCAACACGCTGTGTTTTCACCGGAAACACTTATAAATGCCAAGTTTAAAATATATTTTTTGTATAAGAATCCTGGGTTACAATATGTTTAGCACAGAGAATTCAATAAAAGCACGTAAAATAGTAAGATTCTTTTAGTTTTGGAAAATGTACAGACATATAACAATAACTATAGTGAACCAAATTTATCATCATAGAGAAACATGATATAACATTTTTTTATTTTCTCCTTACATTTTTAAAAAAATAGTACGCATGATGGAAACGGTGTAAATAACACAAACATATAAATAGTTATAATACATGCGTATTGCGTAAAAATAATTTAGAATAAATCAGTCATCATACTTTTCTGTTTTCTGTCAACCTTGGATAGAAAAATTTATTAGAGTTTAAAACGTGTCCAATTACTACAAAATCATCTCATTGATTTTTAATTTCCACATTATTTTCCATTTATTTGGTTTTTCAATATTTTACTTAAAATAGGCTATTTGTAATAATATATTTGTGTTCACTTCAAGAAAATTGTTTTGATACATGTGGGCGATTTTACTTACTAGTAAATTCCTACTTCTTTTTCAAGTCTCTTAGGAGCATTTTTTCTTCCAAGTATTCCTATTACTCAAAGTGATAGTCTATAATTTTTCATGAGTTTGATATTTATACGCACAATATTTAATAATTTCTACGGGTTTTTATACAGTTACTCCTAGTTATGATTTAGTTAGGAACATTGTTCAATCATTAAAAACTTATGTTGAATTTATTAAAAATTCAAAAAAGTATTATCTTAATTTGAGAAACTAATATTAATATATTTTAGGTTTTGTAAGTATTATTGCGTTAACACAAAAACAGAGCAAGGCTTACGTATGGGAAACTATTTTATTCTTAGTAAATCAAATGAAAATAAAAACAAAAAATAACGCCTAAGTAAATTAAGCTTAAGAAAAACGCCTTGCGGTCTAAGATAATCCCTGCGTACTGTGATGTCTTCTCTTTTGTAATGAAGCAAACACAATTTCAAGAATTGAAATTATTAATTATTATACTCTTCAACACTATTGCTCAAGAAGAAAATTTATATTTCGTTCACAGTTATAAATCTAAATCAATTACAATTGTTCGCAGGAGATCTAGGGAGTTGAAATGAAATGCGATATTTTACCAGCTCTTTAGAGATTATAATGATAATATATTTAAGGCTAAGTGTTTATTGATATAATTATTTTGTAATTTTGAATAATACATTTTGAAATTAAGATCCCTTAAAATGGAAGACAATTTTCATTGATTAAAGACCAAAAAAATAGTAAAGGTGCATTGTATAGTAAAAGATACATTTTTTACAATCTCACTATTCTAAAAATTATAGAATTTTAAGGAGTTCACAAATCATGCAATAATACAAAAATTGAGTGAGTTTTATTTGAATATATTTCTACCTTATTATCTAACTCAGAAATATGTAACAGCTATCAATAATTGCAATTGAGCATGTAGAGAGTTCTCTTCCTAGCATGGTTCCAAAGTTATGATTATTTGATACATGGAATACATATATATATATATATATATATATATATATATATATATATATATATATATATATATATATATGCAGAAATCCTATCCTTTCACAACTTTGTATATTAAAATACGGGTGAGTGTTTAGATTTCATCGAAATATTGAGTTGATATAACATTTAATGATTCATTAATTTGACTAATCATGGCAATAGAAAATAAAATCATTTTCTATAAACTACCTAATAGAACTGCTTTTATAAACGAATTTATTTGTAATTATTGAAAAAAGAAATGTTTACCTTGAATAACGCCATGTCGAGTAATATAAAATTGAGGTTTAAACTTTCTTAGCTATAGAAAGTATAAAAATAAAAGGATTCGTTAATAATAAATAGCTAAAGCTACATTGTAAAGAAAGACCAACTTACTTCAATATTAAAATGAAACAAATATAAAATTTATATAACAAGCAAACATGTTCTAAAATCAAGAATTATATTTATATATGTATATTTTCTACTTTTCAATTTACACATCATCTTGTAATCATTCCGAAGGTTTTTTATTTACATTGCTACCACTAAAATCAGATCAGAACGTTTCGACTGTATTTTCAATACTGACCACAAAAATTACTTGAATATCTCTTTCGCTGTTATTATTAATTTAAATATTTTCATTTAACTTCATGAATAATTAAATATTTGATTATCTAATATTTACTGGTTCAGTTCTTCATTTAATTTTCAATGACAGGTGAAAAGAGTAAAATTTTTTATTTCTTTTCAAAAAAATATGTTACACAATTTATTTGCTTCAAATAGCTCGGATGTCTAATTTTGTTTTTCATTCTTATTTTAATTAAATTTACTTTTAAATCGTTAATTAGAATACATTATTAAATTTAATGAATACGCAATGCGTACAATAACATATGAGAGTTTATTCGAATAAATCACAGATCGTCATTGCTCGAACTAGAAATGTCTATTTAAAAAAGGCTTTTTATCCGCTAGAATTACTCGATAAAAAAATAGACTCTGTACAAAATCATGGTAATTGATTAATTTTTTAATAATCTTATTGGAAAATTTTTCTCACAAGTTCCATATTAATGCTTATAATCCATAAGATCTTCACTTCAGGTTCTTATATCTGTTTACATATATAAAGTTTAATTTGAGAAAACAACAACGATTCATCGATTGCATTCTGCTATATATATATATATATATATATATATATATATATATATATATATATATATATATATATATATATATATATTAAATTTATGATTCTTTTCTAATACTGATTTACTAATTGGTCAACCATACCCGTATAGTTTGTTTTTTCTACTCCTTTTTCAGTGTTCGTTGGCGGCGTTTTGTAATTTTTAACAATTCCAAATTTTAATTATTTCACCCGATAGTCATAAATTTTCATTATTTCACAAGACATCACCAATTATCAATTACTATCTTTCATCAAATAATTAGTGGATTTATAATTTCAAATCAAAGTTTCAGTTGCCAGTCCAGAGCAAATAATAATAATCGCCGATTGAAAAAAAAAACACAGAACGCTTTCTCCGAGAGTTTGTCCTCTTCAGATATAAACTTTGCTATGGAGCTGTATGTTATATGAACCTTATCAAATAGTAAGTTAATATATCTGAAAGTCTTATTAATTTCCCTTTCGGCCCATATATCTTTTATTTAAAAAATTAGAGCCCCATTTATTTTCTTGTTTGATACTGCTATCCATGATTGGCCCAATGTTCCCAGTTTTTGTTTTCGTGCAGAAAATGTAAATATTCATAATGTTTCACATTTTTTGTTCTATACAGTGTACACAAACCCTATTAACCATTTGCCAGATAACTGTACTTATCTGTTCGGGGTTTGGGTTTATAGTCAGAAAACTTATACATGCTGCGTATTCTTAAACTTTAGCCATCATTTTTTGAATATCAGAATTATGATATTCATGGTCTTTTTTTTATTCTATGCGTACGTTGATTGTTTTGTAGAGTAAATTAAAAATAAAAACAGTTTTCTGAAATTTAATGTGCGTGTTTGCACAATCTCACTCGTGATAAAATATTTTACCCTTGCTCATATTTTCTTTCTTTCATTGCCTCACCTTTCATTAGGTTTCCGTACCTCACAAGGAAAAACGAAACACTTGTAACATCATTCACTTGTCTGCCCGTCTGCTCAACTGCTCGAGGTATAAAAATGAAGATTTGGCATAGTAGATTACAGGTGAATTGTAGCTATTATTCCATATCTTTTAATTTTTTCAATATAAACAATGTTTTTAGGTCTAAACACATCGCATCAGATTATATACCATATCTTTGAAAGATATGGTATATAATCTGATGAGATGTGTTTACGTTATAAAAAAATAATATTTGTAATTAAAAAAAAAAAATACTATCAATGCTTAAATGTTCATAAGTGCTGAAATATATACGATGTCCCCGTAATGCTAGTTCTACTCTAGCTTGATAGGTTTTGTAATAAATACGCACGCACGCACGCACAAATTTATACAGATCTGCATACTAACTCTGCTTCGTAGTTATGCTTTCGTTTAGATTTTAATAAAATTTACTCTTCAAATCTTATAGTTAAGCAATGACATTACTTGTAAGATTTTCTTCTAAATAAATTCTGTCTGATATCTCCGAAAATTACTAAAACTTTAAAACGAAGCTCAGGGTTATTCAAATATAGGTACTTTCATTTTTATAGATTACTGACATCTGATATTCATCGAAATATTTTTTTGACAAACAAGCACGACAGCATTGCATGAAATTAGTTTGAGGGTTTCAAGTTCTTTGAATTATGCTGCAAGAAGAAATACTTTATTTTTTTATGAGTATTCTTTTCTTTATTTATACCATTGTTTTATTCACAGATCTGTGTGATTCTATGTGAAATTATAAATTTTTATAAATATGTACATATCAAACCTGTAGCAGAGGATATAACTAAGTTCTTAAAAATTATACTTTTTAAATAGCTTTTTCGGATATACTACTATTGAATGTTACAAATGCTTAAATTTGTACGAAACCCAGCAAAACAAAAGATATTTCGGAATTTATACGGACTGCACCGCAATATCCATCGTAATTTTACTCCCTAATAGATTAACTTTAAATTACTGAAGCTGGAGCAATATTAAATTTAAATTACTAAAATTTAAATTACTGAAGCTAGATCTTAAATTTTTTTAAATATGCATTATGTTTTTATGTAATTTCGTAAAAAATTTGTGATTTTAAATAATTTGATAGATTTTAAAATATTGATAAGTGACTAATTGCGTACGGAATGGAACTCTTGTAAGACCCTCGACAGGTTTTTTGCTATTTTCCACGTTTTTTAAATAAACTTGACTTTATAAGCATTATTCATTTTATTTAAAATTAAAACAGGATTCGGTTACATTTTTTCTAAACGTTGGATTGCTGTTATCTAGAATTCAATTATTTTTTAAGGGGATGAGAAAACGACTTGGGAAACCAATATTTTTATTGACACTGACACTGTAATTAAAAGTTAGGTTTTAGAACATATTTTAGGTTACATATCTATGAAAATAATATCATTCTAAGTTAATGGGAAAGCCTTAGGGGGCCTAAAAATACTGATATAGGTCATACGATTGACAGGCGGAAGTTGCAATGACAGGATATATTAATGCGCCCGTTGCAATGACAGGATATATAAAAACCGACTATCATTGGGAAAAATAGGTTCCTGAAGTACGAACTCTTACCGGAAGACGCAGAGAAACGAAATCAGTGAGCATCTTCCGGCTAAAAATGATAATCGGTGATGGTGCGTTAAGTTTTATTTTCTACATTATATATTTATTAAGGGTTTTATTACGCCCCTACGTAACATATATTTTTTTTTATTTATACCCAATACTTCGTATAAACCTGCAAAAAAATATTTTCCTATTTATATTCCTGATAAAAAAATGGTAGTGTATAATGTAGTCAATCATAAATAAAAACTAAGTGACAAATAGTGTTCTTGTGACTTTTCTTGTACCAATACTGGAAATAGTGTCACAGGAAACATATGAGATTGTTTTCTCTAAATCAGCCAAATGAGTCTGGCTCCTGTATCAATGGTTCCATACTTTATGTGAAATGAAATTACTTTTTTTAATATAAGTTATTACTAGTTTCTCCTTCACAGCGGCATAACTAATTAATAAGAGTTTATTAAATAGTTATATATTTAATATAGTTTCAGAAAAAAGGGAACGCAATGCTTTTGATGTAGATGTTTCAGTATATTCCCGAAGACAATCATCACGTAAAACCACGACCAAATATTTTGAAAACCTTAAATTCAACCCTATTAAGCGCTAATCCATTCTATTTAAAGAATGTAAAAATTTTTTTGTTAATACTTAATTTCCACCAACCTACACCCTAAAATTTCCATATTATATTTTTAAATATTAGCTCTTAGGGTATATTTTGAATCAACAAAATGGTTTAGAATTGTTCCAAGTTTGTTGTGGCTGTAATAAGCGGTTTCTGAGAAAACAGACATGACAGACGGACACTGTACTTAAAAGATTGAAAAAATTATAATTCAATAAAGGTAAAAAAAGCTTACTTATTTTCTCTAATTTCACGTAATGAATTTTATCCGAGCTTCATATTATTTAACAATAAATGTCTATTCTGGAGTAAAAATTTTCTATCTCATCAACTCATCAAACATTGCACTTCAGTATTTTGATGTTATATTAAACGCTGTGCCTTCATGTATAGTTTGATAACTCTTTAAAAGGCTTTTAATTTCGTTGACAGTGGATTTAACAAGAAATTAGGCAAGCAAAACGACTGCCAACAAACTGTTTTTTTATTTATCGTATTTCGTTATTCATATCATATATATGTTTATATAATATATTAGGTATTCTTAATTGGACACAGTTATATCCTTGACATAAATGCCCAAATTACTACTGATTGCCATCTGACGAGACTGCAAACTTCAAAGCACGCTCGTTGATATATGTTCATGGATACATATGGCTGTGTGTAACGTCCGTACAGTGAGCAACCGATGTAATCCTGGTATATATTTGGGAAGGCACACATTACGTGCAGTGACATCTCACTTATTACCTGGGATAACATCTAAGCTAGCTGCACGTCGACTCGGCTGCACACTTCATATCTTTTTTTTAACTTTACATCTTTTAATTACATATTCCGCGCGATTTGCATATGATGTCTTGAGTTTAAAATATTTTACCTTAAAAACACTTTATATCTGAGAGTATGTTAAGAAGTTATAATTTATAAATTACGTTTTATTTTGTCTTTGTGTTAAAATAAATTTTGAAAACATTTTTTATTTTAAGTTACGTTTCGTTTTATAAGCTACTTTCATTTAAATGCGTTAATGACATGAGTAAAATTAAATTTAACTATACTTTTTTAAAAACCTTCTTTATTTAACATGAAGTGAGGGGGATGATAAAAATTCGACTGTATTTCTATGTACGTTACTACATATCTACCGCATTTATCAATCAATTTTTGATAATTTTTTAAAATTTTTGGGAGGTATGCTCTAGGCGTAGTCTAATGAAAAATAGTTAAAAGTTGACCATGGAAATTGAATACACATCATATCATCCTAACAATGATAGCATAGGTGTTGTGAACGATTTTCTAAGGTATAGGTTTAATTAAAATCTAATAATAAAGTCTCGAAACGTTTGTTATAACGAAGGATGACATAAATCTGTGAAGTGAAATGTGGCCGTCATCTGTGCATGACTTTGTGCATATACTTGAGGTAGAGAGAGAAAGGTTGACTTGACACCGATTCCAAATATCTGCAGCAGTACTAATTTATTTATGTTCAGAAACGGTATTTTACCACAAAAGTTCTAAGTATTCGTATTTTGATTATTTTAAGCTTTTTAGTGCGCTTCTATTTTTTGAAATTGGTCTTTGAGCAATTTTTTTTCATTAAAAATTTGGTTCTCTTTAAATTATGATGATATTTTTGGCCGCAATGTTCATGTTTTTAATAGTTTTAGTTTTTATTTTCAATTTAACACCTTTTTTATTTTAAACTTTACACTCGTCTGAGATCAAGCTCATTTTTCTGACATGATAGTTTTTTAATTATATTTTTAATCAATGCTGGTATTATATATACACGTAATGGGATAATCAGATCGGTCGGTAGTTATATAGATTTTTAATCGCAGTCAACAGAGAATTGCAAACTTATCATTAACATAAACCATATAATTAATAAAAAGAGGAAAATTATTTAAACAAACAACCTTCAAAAACAAACAAAATAGACTAAATGAAATTAAAATGTAGAAGCTAATCAATTCTATTGATGTCGTAAAAGAGTAAACATATTTCATAATAATTTGAGGCCAATTATTTTTAAAAAATAGTCAATAGTTTACAATAGACATCTCAAAGAAATCATGTCTTTTTCTGTAATATTCAGGTAGCTTGAATTTACTAGTAGTTTTCTTGTAAGTTTTTTCATCTGAATGTCTTGAAACATGTGTTGTCATATGGAAATGGCTCATTTTTTTATTGGTACGTTGCACTATATTACTCAACATTTAACTTAAGAAAGTCTATTCGGCGCTTTAATTGGATTTCTCATGTTTTATGTCAATAACATTGCTTCTGATCAATAAGTAAATGTGTTATGTTGTCCTTCACAAAGGATGTAGTAGCAGGAGATTTTGATGGACTATAAATTGCTCTGTTATCATTCCGATACATTTTTAAAAACATGACAGTTATTTATCTTTATATAATTCATTAAGTGATATATCGTATTACTCACTGATATAATAAAATTATTAAATAAAACAAGCTCTTCTTAAGTCGGTTTATATATCACCATGAAACTAAATTTTATGCACTTCTATTTGTTATATCGTCACGAAACTTAGCAGTTGTGTGCAGTTCTGATGGTAAATTCATCAAATAAAAAAAAACTAGTTTTAAAAAAGGTTAAAAAGTAATGGAATGGTAAAATTATATTTTGACCCACTTCCAGACGTCCGAATTATTTAAAATGTTGCACACGTATCAAGAACCGATGACTATACAAACATTTCCTAAAATTATAAAATATATTAGTAAAAATAAAAGAACAAAAAGTAAAAATAAATTAATAGTCCAAAAACCTAAAAAAAAAACTTCTACAAAATACTGTACCAAAAGGAAAGAATAATTAAATTATCGAACCCGTTTTCTCTGTTTACCCAGTAACAACTTTAGGTTAAGCTGTGTTTGTTTTTGAATAAAATATTTTATTCAAAAACGTTGTTGTAAAAGCTTGGAGCGCGTTTCCCCAAAAATAAATGATTTCGTTCATCATATTAATATTAGGTGAATAAAAATGCTGAATATTTTAATTATATTTCAAGATAATATGAACACAGAATTCAACATTTAAAGGTTAAATTCATAAAAAAGCAAAAAGCATGAATATATATTATCGTGTTATAAGGGATGGTGCTGTTTTTTGGGGTAATAATTTTTTTTATCGTTTCTGCCTTTCCCTCTTAATCTGCCACTGTATATAAAACGACATCCGTGAATGATATGGATATTTTCTATAGATACCTAAGTTAACCCAAGTCCTGTTGCATTTTATGAAGTTTTTATATGTAATTTAAAATTTAACTCTCGTGGCAGTAAGCACTCAAGGTCTGTTAGGTCATTTTCTACAGATACAAAGATAGACGGAGAAATGGCAAATGTCATATTCTATAATGTATCAAGTTACTGCATAACAGTGAATTCAAATAAGAAAAACCTAAATGATGGTGTATCAAATTATTCAGTTGTTATATAACAGGTGAAAATAATTTACCTCCTATAATATTTGTCAAAATAATTATTCGACTTGTGCTACAACTACTTCGAAATTTTACGTAATTAACCAAATATTACTACATTTATACACAAGGTTATTTTATACAAGGAACAAATATTTTTTTCTCGGATTCCTTTTAAAATATAAAATGAATGTAACCCATACTATTTTTTGGTTTAGACCATTGCCACGGAGGAACAACTTTTTTTTTGTTAAAATACCAGTTTTGGTTTATTTTAAATATTTCCTCACTTATAACTATATTTAAATTTATTTTAAAAAGAAGGTACGTAAATAAGTAAGAAACATCTGAATAATACATCTTTATAACATTTTTTAAATATAGGCTATGTATATTTATTTTTGTGTAATTTGACTTGCGTCGTTTAATATTCAAAACAGAATAAGGGGTATGACGACAGCAATTGGAGGCATTTTATAAAAAGGAAAAGTATCCACTTTATTATGTTGTTACAAAAAAAATTGAAGGGTATTTTATAATACAGAAACAAAATTGTATGTTATCAGATCGATATGAACTTACATTTGCAAAATTTAAAAATTTTATTAATGATGTGGAACACTTATTTAAATATTTTTGCATTCTAATATTCCCTAAAGGAAATAAAATAATAATAAACCGGAATATTGTTATTTTATTTCCTTTAAGGAATTATTAATATAATTGTTTTCTGATTTTTATATCCGTTTAGTTTAATAAATTATTTTAAGCAATTTCATTATTTTTAAAAATTCTTCTTCATTCCAATCTTCTTCGTATTTTTTATAATCGGCTTTAAAAAGAAAATTTGTAATTTATCGCGCATTGAGTTTATTTCTAATTTATATGCTTGAAAACTATGAAAATCGGTAATAATGTAACACAGATTATTTTTATACTATGTGTATATATATATATATATATATGTATATATATATATATATATATATATATATATATATATATATATATATATATATTTATATAATTATGGTTGGTGATTAAAAATTTATAACAAAATTAAAATAAATGTCTAATCACCAGTAATAACTCTAGACTACGGTATAATAGTTAATTTTATTAAACACCCTGATTGTCTAAAATATCATGGTTACTAGTCAAATTAAAATTTGCGTTCAATGTAGCCATATAAAAAATGAGACAGAAGGAAAAGAATTATCCACTGGATTTTAAAAGCATTTAGGCCATAGCCATTTAGGTCCATAGCAATAGATTTAGTAAATTATTATATTTATTATACAACATTATTCGTTTTATTTATCTTTCAATTAAAGTACTATTTATCAGGTGAGTGAGTTTCTAATATATCCTCCTTTCCATAAAAAACAGGTAAATTTGATTAAAGTATAGATCTGTCATTTTTGAATTAGCAACTTTTAAATACTATTTTTGATTTGCATATTGGATTACTAAAGCTAATCTCTTTGCACGAAAGAATTTAATTTGAAAACTACCAAAGTTAACGAAAATTTTAACGTGATTTTTGATTTCATGGAGATATTACAAAGAGAATATTAACAACCTTGGTATCGGGTATTTTTACACGATCTTTTATTTTAGACTGTTACACTTCCAATTATGTACAAGTTGAATAGCCCTTACTGTACACCTAATGCATATAATAAATAAATTCAAACACAGTGGAGTTTCTCTACATGTAATCGTAATATTATTTTTCTCTCTGAATAGTAAATAATATATATTTTTAGACGATATCGACATTTTTCGATTAGATTCAATAGGGCGCCATCTATGGTGCAGTAGTCAAATCATAGAATACCAAAAGCTCTTTCGATGACATTTTATCAAACAAATCTAAAAGTTTATCCACACAAAGTGGTGGCCACAGCTAACTTCCAATAAAAAGTGATTTAAATTAGAAATAATAAATTTTTTTTTAACTTTTGCATAAATAACTCCAAACAAAAATCAGTCATTTTTCACTGTCAGAACAGCACAATAGGCTATTATATTACTTGTATCCACAGGGTTAGTCAGAAAATTTTCTGCACAGGTAATAGTATTAATTATTAAAAAAAATAAGTGGCAAAATGAATAGTGTGTTTATTAGGCATAAAAAATTACCATTCATAATTTTATCTCACATTCAGCTAAATACTTCTTGCGGAGTGCTGAGAGTTTTGATGTCATGTCACATAGGTTGAATTACAAATATACTGATAGAAATAAGCAATATATTGTGCTGTCAAGAAAATTCGTTTCTATAATCAATCAATATAGAAAAAAATTGTGCATTTGATTGTCACTTAAGTACTTTAACAATTCCATAACATTGAATATATTTGGTGTTAAATTTGTAGAAGTTCATAACCATCAAAAATTCATTTCAATAATAAGTAAATTTTATATAAAAAGTGGAAACGTATACATTTAATTAAATTTAAATAGTTTGACCATTCTAAAATTAGATGAAATATATGAAACCTGGTATGTTTTTAAGTAATGGACTTTACTAGTACCAATTGAAATTATTATTTACTATTTGCATATATATATATATACATATATATATATATATACATATACATATATATATATATATATATATATATATATATATATATATATATATACATATACATATATATAAATATATATATATATATATATATAAATATATATATATATGTGTGTATATATATCACACAGTTTCCATAGTGAAAATAATTGTATTCCAAGCACAAGTCATTAAGTATCTTAATTTGCGAGTGCATTTAGTCGCGAACAATATTTCAGTTCATTATTTCACTATTTTTGTTCACAATATATTAAGAATAATGTCTCTACGTTTGTTCAAATATCGACTTTAATATATGCGTTGATAATATTTATGTATAAATTATTAATTATCTAGGTGTCTGTTTTCAAGTATATTTCGTCAACATAAATTAATGTTTTCAAAAAAATTATTACTAATTATCATAGTTATGGAATAAATCCATATTCTGAAAAGTTCATTGGTTTTTATTACAATTGTTAGCGTCGATATATGTCGCATCAATGAGAAAGTTAAAATAAAATTTATCCATTACTCTAAAATGTAATAATTATTAAACTTTATTCTATAAATTCAAGCGTATGCTTCTTAGTCTAGTTTAATGACTTTTTCGTTTTAGAGAGTTCGTTCAGAAAAGATTTTCTATAAATTTAATATATTTTTTTTATTGAAGTGGTCTCAATAACCAGGAATCAACCATTTTTTTCTTATGTAGTGATCGAAGATATTGCAGAAAAATTCAGTAATATACATGACAAGCACTAAACGAGATATTTAAATAACGAATTGCTATCACGGTCATACCACATTTTATTTAATATTACTATAATATATGTCGTTATAAGCGCCAATAAATATTTCTGAAATGTTTGCTTGATATCGACTAAAATTAAATAACTACCAAAGTGAATGACAAAATGACTATGTTTTCATTGACACTAAGGACATAATTAATCTGTAAAGTTAATATATTTGAGGTTATGTAAACAAGATTTGGAATTGTAAAACTAATAATTTAAATATTTAATTTTATTTCCTATGTCTTTCAAACAAGTTTTTAATACCCATCAGTGGTCAATGTGCCACGATCATTTTCATTATAATGAAAGAAAGTCATTCGAGATAAACATTTTTTTATTATTAATATCAATAGCCCTAAACCAAAAATTTTGTGATATGAAATTCTAATCGGGCGTAGAAAATTGAATACTATATAAAAAGAAAATTGATAGACTTAATCGAAAACTTAAAAGGCGGTTTCGTTTTACCAGATATAATTAAAAATTTAATGACTTCCCGATCATGTAACCAACCGGTTCGAGATTAATATCGGCTGAGTGACTTTCTTGTTTCGTATTTCTATTATTAAAATATCGATGTTTCATTATCTCGTTCTTTGTAATATTAACTGTTAACACACATATTTAATAATTAACTGTTAACATAACATATATATTGCACATTTAAAAACAGTAAATTGTTCATATTACTCCGGATTTTTTTCCAAATATTTAATTTTATTTCCAATTTAATTAATCAGCTCTGATTTTAATATTAACACAGCACTTGCCAATTTATATTTACGTAAACTTCGTGATGAATCAAACGACCCATTTCCTCCATTTATCATTATAAAATATAGCCCAATACGTTTTACTTAATTTTCACATTAATGAAATACATCCTATTTAAAAAGATAGACTATATATTATTAAATTATAATTGTTAGAAACAGAACATATGCATTATAAAATATAACTTCAAGCGAAAAGGTGCACTCTCATTTTTCTCGTTGCATGTATTATGTTCCTACAAGTAATAACTTAATAATATATAGTCTTTGGCAACTTTCATTTTAAAAAATAATGAAGCATGTCCAATTTGACTTGTCATATTCTTATGTGCAATTATGCCGCGGAATTTTAATTCCGATTATCATCTCATAACTCGCGCTGATCTGGTAAATTATGGTCAAAATTATACTTACATAGTAATTACGTAACTGGTCTGGTTGAATCTATTTAATCTTATTTATTCAAAAATACGACTTTAACGAAGCAGCGGGTAAAAGCCAGTAAAGTGTAAACATATTTATTAATTATAGTTGTCATCAAAATATGTGTCAAAGACTTATACAAGGATCCTTTAATTTTTAAAAAATTTTTAAAAATGTTTTTCATTGTATGTAAGGTTTGAACAGAAATTATTTTTTATCTTAATTATAGGTGTTTCCCCTCAAAATATATGACGTACACAGTGATAGCCAGCGGTGGCCATGATCCTTTTTGGTCGATACGCTCCTAACAGAGCGGTCGTGGTCGTTATGGTCGTTGTGTTAGTACACTCGTGCAAGGGAAGATTCACAGCAGATTTGGTCTGGTCAGTCCATCGTATAAGTGGTCGGGTGCTCTTAAATCTGCCTGCATGACAAACGTGATGGAGTCATGGTCTCTCCTCGGTATATGTTGAAGATGTGAGTTTTTATTAATGTGGACAACCGTTGTCTGATATCGAGTTTTTGGAGTACCGAAAAAAATTTCTGGAATTCAATCCATGATACTTCAGGTACTTTCCTCCAGCACTACATCTTTAAAGCATATGTTTTCCTATTCTCAATTTCTCGCAAAGTCCAGGTCTCTGAAGCTTACAAAAATATGAAGAAAATAAGAATTCTTAAAAGAAAGGTCTTTTTGGTTTTTGTGATATTTCGATCCCGCCATATTTTCTTTGATTTATTCATTGCGTTTTTTTCTATGACTAAACGTCATTTTACTTTGTCTGTACCTCCGCTACTATACGAGGTCAATACTCTAATATATGTGTATGACTGAACCACTACACAGGTTGCAATCCGTATCACTTCCGGTAAATAATTGTTTTTAAGGCAATAATAAGCATTTTGGTCTTGTTTGTATTGATTTTTGATCCAAACTTTAGACTGATACACTTCAAGAAATAAATGATTCTTCCATAATATCGAAACTAGGTACAAACGGTGTGGTGTCATCTGTATAAGTTTGTTATCCTGTAGTGACCAATTACTACACCGCCTATCCAGTCTTCGAGAGCGATGCGCATAATTAGCTCCGTGTAGACGTTGAATAGGAATGGCAATTTGTGTCAAAGTATTCCACAGGATTGACTATTTCACAGAGTTGAAAGACTTGGAGGAGCCAAAAAGATATATGTCGGTTTGTTGAATTCATTGGCCTTTTTGATGATCTGCCAAACAATGAAGATCTGCTCACGTGTACTTTTCCATTTTACAAATTAAGCCTACTCCACCACAATCTCTTTGGACAGATAAGCCTTTAGAGTCTTGTTTAGAGTATTTAGTAAGTTTTTGCTAGAGTGTGATATCAGAGCAAGAAGATAGTAGTATTGTTTCATTTCTTTTTTGAGCCCTTCTTATGTAATAGAGTGAAGACTATATTAATTCATTGGGTTGGCCACACTCCGGTTTGCCATGTTTTATTACAGATGTTGAGAAATATATCAGTACTATATTCCCCCAAAAGTCTGATTGAGACTCTATTGGAATTGCATCACTGCCAGTAGCTTTTCCGATTTTAAGATATCTAATAGCCTCTTCAATCCCACATAACAAAGTATCCGGCTCTGTCTCATGTTTGAGAAATTATGGAATTCGGGTTCTTGAAATAGTGACAGATAGTAGCTCCTCCAGATTTTATCGAACTCTGTTACAAAGATGTTATTATGGTCCTTAATAGCCCAAGATGGTGGTCTTTTTGTTAAGATACGAATTTGATCAAAAAATATCTCTAGACTCATATTTATCTGTATTTACAGATTTTCTATTTACAGATTTTCCGAAGATAGGCGTCATGATCTAGTCTGATACTCGCCTGTATTCGGACAGAAATTCTGTTCAAATCTCTCACATACACATCTTTCGCTTTAACTAGAGAAAGTGTAGCATTCGTGATCCGATGTTGTTTTTTGTGCTTAGTCTAGTAGGTAATTTTTACACTTCTTCTGCTTCTATGACGAGGTGTTTGCTTATTTCCAAAGACAATCTGGTGTTTCTTCATTGCAATTTTTGTTAGTCTATTTTAGCCAGCTCTGTTTCATAGCCATTATGAAATTTGACCTGTTGTTTAAGTCAACTTTATGTTTCTCCAGTGTTCTCGCTATTACAGGCTTTAGTTCGGCTTTGTAATCAGAAACTGAAGGTTTGATCCACATTCCGAATATCGATTCTTACGAATATCGATTCTTCATCGCAACCAAATTAAGATATGGTCGATCTGGTTACTGTTTTTCTCATAAAGTGATGTCCAGGTATACAATCTACGCGGGTAAGACGTTCACCCCTTTCATTGAGTATCACACGTCCAAAAGTAACCCGGTCCACTGGTAAGCTGTTGAAAATGTGCATCAAGTATTGCAATGAAATAACCCAAAATTATAAGCAACTGTCTTGGAGGGATTTTGGCGACGGTGTCTTCCAGTTCAAAGTAGAAGTTAACTCTGTATTTTTATTGGAAACGGTGCTTCTGAATTTTGGCGCGGTGGTTGATGTTCACTGGTGACGCTTTAAGTTTGAGATTAATTATGCGGTCATTTATCAGTTCATAACCCTCTTATTAAGCTTACCACTTCATTAAAACTGACTAAAGTACATCCCATAACGAAAAGTAAAATTCGATAATGAATGAATGAAGGACTGCTTATAAAAGTGTAGGATGTATCATCTAGTTCGAAATAAAACTTAGTATTTCCTTCAAAACCACGGTGCATGACTGGCACGTTCATTTTGGGGTTCTAGGAACTCTAGTAACTTGTTTTTATCAGTAAAATAGTATTGAATATATTTGGCGTTAATTTTGTAGAAATTCATTATTCACAATTAAATGAAACTACGTGATGTAGTATCCTTTCTACTTTCTTTAATTTCTTTACTACGACCTAGGTTTCGTTGTATTACAACATCCTCAGGTGGGATATTTGCAAAGAATCTTTGCTAATATCCCATAGTAAAGAAATTAAAGAAAGTAGAAATAATACTACATCACGTAGTTTCATTTAATTGTGAGTAAAATAGTAGTTTATGAGAATTTTGTACCAGAACTTGAGAACATGAAAGTATTACTTAGGTTATTTACCGGGTTTTGAGTATTGGTTTGCAATGGGCGATAGCGTGTTCAATTATGTTTATTTCTTGTTTAATGTAATTGCAGAAACAGACCAGGTTTTATCCACGGCTTCGCTCATGTATATTTACATTTTTGTGGCGTAGTTTTTCCCTAGTTATAATATTTTCATTCAAAAGTCTCTTTAAATAGAATCGCTGTTATAGTTTCCGTAAATTCTGTCCATATATTTTAAGCCCACGTGACTAACCTAGCTCGTGCTAATAATTGTATTTAAAAAACCTAAGTACTTTATTCAAATTATAAACTAAGTAGATTTTCATATAGAAATGCATTAAGACTTGGAAGTTACGAACGTATGTAAAATGTTCAAAAAGTTCTCAACAAAGCTACTATATGGTTAAGTTATATATTTTCTCACCACTGAAAATGTTTGTATTAACTTGCAAAGTTTCACTTAGGCAAATATTTTGCTAAAAGTCATTTAAATTTTCGCGTTTTACCGCCAGATATAAAGTAGTACATTCTATAAAGGAACCGAATAACTTTAAATATTAATTATGAGATGAATTGAAAATGTAATAAATATTGTAAAATTGTATAAGACGCAGTTATCACTAAAAATACAATAACCTTTCCACAGTCGTTTATTCCGTTTAATATGGTGATAAATATTTATCAAGATTGACATAAAACACACAAAAATTACATTACAAATATATTATTTCTTCATTTCAATAAATTCACGATATGAGGTTAAATAAGTAGTGATGTAAAATCAATATATAATTAACATAACCTAATAAAACATATATTTATTGAAATCAAAAAAATTATGTTGGACTGAATAAAAAAAGATTAATGCTGTTAATTGAGCTTGTGAATTTAATATAAATATTCCAAGTATTTTTTGAACTAATTTTATTCTTCAAACTGAGATGAAATTCTGTATTCATTTTTTTCAAAGAAAATATAATTTTATAGCATCAATGACCCGGTCTAATGATGGTAACAACATGTGGTCAGATGGTATCTCAGTGATAACATATAAGAAAATCTCATGCCCGCCTCCTGATTCCCTCATCAGGACAGCTTCTCATATTATGTGTTTGAGGTCGTTTGATTTTCCACCACGACGTGAAATAAATATTTCAAGTTTGGTGTCGTTTATTTGGTTCCGATGAGAAGTCTCGTAATACCGCACATATTCTCTGAAAGTTTTAGACTATTTATAATAATAGGTCATTATTTATTTAATTTAACAAAAAGAGCTAATGTATGTACATGCAGATAAGCTTACATGCTACCCTTATAATCGAATAATTAATTGTTGAAAAAAAAATCACATTTTTATATGTGATGTAGTATTTTTTAACTAATTATTTATTTATATCGTGAGAACTAAGTTATCAATATTTACTTATGAGATGGACGAATTGTGTTTCTCAATCAAAAATTTTAGTCATAGAAAGGTGGAGTTTTTCAAAACACGGCTGCTCACGTAAAGAAAGTAAAAGTTAAGTAGTTTATTGTTAACTGACGTCATCCAAGTATGCTTATAAAAATGTTTATATCATAGGATATATATATATATATATATATATATATATAGATATATATATATATATATATATATATAGATATATATATATATATATATATATATATATATATTTTATATCATAGCTAATGAATTCTATTTATGTAGATTTGGCGAGAAATTCTCTTACAACAATAGATAAACACCGTATACAAATTTTTGAGGGAAAATTCAACAGACAAGTTTGAAATTTTCTTTAATGTCTAGAACCAAACGAAAGTAATAATAATAAATTATTGCTATTAAGTTACGTTCTGGATATTACTGTTTTGAAAAATTTACTTTTCATAAAAAACATCCGTTAAAAGTTTAATATATTTGGCGTTTTTCTATATAAGAATTTTTTACGCCAACTATTTTAGACAATAAATAGTCTATTCTTAATAAAACCCATTTAAAATGTGCTTCAGTAACATCATTGCACATTTCCATTTGAATTAATGTTTAGTTTTTTCCCAATATTTGAGAAAGTAATGGTATTTAAGATAATGTCAAGGAAATAATTTTAATACAGCTGATTGAAAACTTTTATGTATGTTTTAGTAAGCATGAAAGTAACTCGGATCAATAAGTTGGACCCATTCTTGCAAATATCAGTTAACTATTAGTAAAAAGGAAGATCATTCATCAAAGTGACTGGAATCTAAGTTTTCATAAATTATTATTACCAGCTAATGTGTAATAAAATCAAAAGCATTAACAATAATAGTTGATTATGACATAAAATAAATTACGCGAAAAAATTAATCACCATTCATAATTTTAAATTATTCTATCAGCAACGTACTTTAAATATTTTAAAATCAACTAGAAATTACACTATCATATCTAAAAGCAGAAAAATAAATTCTTTTAAATACAAAAGCTTAATAGAAAATAAAATTTAAAGTATCAAAAATTAGTTTCTCTGTGAATTATGTAAGGTGTTTGCATATATTATGCGCATATTTTGAAGGTAACCTTAGGCTAAAAACATATTTCCGGTGGATGTACGTTCCGCCGTTCGAGACGAGGATGAAATAAATGGACGGAAGTACTGCCGCTGCATTAAGTTTATTAGAGATACAGAAAGCTTTGGAGGAGTGTTTATTACTTCTGACTGAAACTAAATTATAAGTAAAGTACAATGTGTTGTACTTTTAAATCATAACAATGATTGGTCATACACGAAGGTATGAAATAAAGAAATACTTAACAAACTCGATTTGATTAGGCTGTAAGTCAATAATTTCGTAATAAATTTATCATAATTATAAAAGAATAACTTTGCCAGATTGGTTGTAGTTTTAAATATATTTATTTGTATTATTTTTAAATCACTTGTATGTCCAATTCAATATTTCAACTATTACAAATAAATATGCACAAGGTCGACACCATGAATCCAAGAAATACTCATCTCTAGAAAATATCGGCTCCAGGTATTTATAATTCGACGCTGTTTATTTTCACCGCAGTATGTGTCGCTTTTTGTAGCTTACTTAATTTGTCTAGTCACACTAAAGGAAAGATATTTAATAAATATCTATGAACGACATATCATAAAATGAGAACTCATTTTGGCCACTTGGTGACATAACTTGAAACTCGGTGCTCACTAGTTCACTCAATATAATTTATTCTTATTTTTGGTTACATATTTATTACGACGGATGATTTTATTACAGGAGCTGGCCAGCACCTTCCATGCTACCCTATCTTCGTCTTATCTCAGAACATCGATGGCTGATCCGAACAGTGGCTAAATAGTCGACTGAGATCTTTTTCCCTGTACTCTTCCCACAATAACCGGTTTATCTAGGTTATACGGCTATCTACGAGTTACTGAGAACTCGTTGGTAGGAAATGTTTGATAAATAAGTTTTCATTTGGGGTTGTTCGAATATAGATTTGTTGGTTCTTTTGCAAATTCGTGGTAAAAGTAGTACACTGCTCCAATATTATCTCTCAAAACATTGATCTAATATCACATTTCAAAACCCAGACTGTTATAGAAATATAAAGAAAATAAACGTTCGTATGAACATCTACTTAGTGACACCGGAAAGCTTTCTGTTCTGACATATTCTGTTAAGCTTACTCGCTGCAGCTATGGCCATCGATCTCTATTTCGCTCCTTTACCGATCCTTTGGCGTAGATCCGAGGTATCTCTTACAAACTCCGAGAGTCCTTCATTTCGCGAGAACTAATTGCTTGCGTCTGACTGTAACCATGTTTTTCGTTTAATAAAAATTAATTATGAGAAATTCAATGAAATGTTTGTGACTTAAAGTCATCAAAACACTTCAATCCGGATAATTCTGAATATTTTAGCTTAAAGTTGACCATTAATATGACAAGAAGAATAATTAGTTTTACTCATCATAAAATTATTTATTTACACTTAATTAAAACAAATTTGTAATCGTATGATTATTGTGGTATTGTTGTGTATTTATTGTGGTACAATAATATTTGAACAAACCATTGAAATGGTGTAATTTTTAAAAAGGCAGCATCCTATGAATTTTTGTTTGATTTTTGGCTAACTCAAAAGTAAAACTACAGGAATTCTGTAAGTTTTACTTATCTTAATAGCAACGTATATTTTATTAGAAGGAAGTATTAACATTATGTAGTATACTTAATTCTCCGAAAAAGTCTACTTCGTGTATTCAATTAAAATGAATAAAATTTGACTTGCTCTGATTGGCATATAGCCTTATAAGTTCTGCGTCACAAATACCGATTGAATTCATGATCACTAATTTTTGGACGCGGCTTCGCCTGTGTGAAATATTTTTTTTTCTCGAATAAAACAGTATGTACTTATTTCTTGAAAGTATCCTTGGTACTTACCCAAGCATACTTTCAGGAAATAAGTTTAAGCTCATGTATTGAATGTTTCAGTTGTAAAATGAAAACGAAGAAATAAATATAGAAACTAGCTTTTACAATTTGAGATTTTTCTGTCACCAAAATTATGTTAATGATTTCAATTTTATTTCAAATTATAATCGATACTTCATAGAGAAGAAGAAAGCATCTCCAGGAAAGTATAGCACTTTCTTAATACTTTATATCGTCAAAAACAATATCCGGTTAACAACGATTAGGTCTCAGTCAAGATAATATTAATTTTGTCGGCCGACTGTCAAACTTTGTACTCTGCTGACAGAACGCAGTTGTTATGGTTAAATTAAATACTCGAATCATAGATATTGTAGGTTTTCTGCATCTATGAGCTGGCAATAACCAACATATCAGAGCAGACAATCTTTGTATAATTAAGCTTTCAATATTATTTGCAACAAAAATAATTAAATTTAAAAGTGAAACGATAAAATATTGATGCTTCAATTTAATGCGCGAGAAAATGAAAAAACCGTTTAAATAAAACTTTTAAAAATAGTTAAATACTGTACAAAAGTGTGCTGTTTAGTATGATGGTACTATTTAGATTTAACTTTATCACAATACACTTTCATACTTTCTTAGAAAATTTTAAAGTGTAACTATCACACGAAAACTTTGACTCATATAAAACTTACTTTACATCAATAAATCGCTTAACGAGACATAAAACGAGCCATCATATAAATTATTTTCCAATAACGATAACAATTTAACATCAAGTTGTAATGTAGAACATTATAATCCACGAGGGAAATTATTTGTGCTGGTGTAAGTTCCCCTCGGCGGGTGTCGTACAGCCGATAATTTCTCAATAATTTTCCGCTTTCAAAACCTTCTTACCGAGGAACTCTCGTCGAGTATAAAAACTTTAAAATTTCTAAGTTCTTTTTATTCGATTTATAAGAAAATCGGCTAGAATTGAACGCATATGAAAAACATTCTTTCATCAGATAGCGTCTTGTAAAATACTTTGGGTGTACAGAGATTAATTGGATTAAAGTTCCTGTGTACTGTGTACACCAACCAAACAAAACAGTTTTTAAATTATCGAGTATAAGGTTATGGAATATAAGAAGGAGATATTTAAGATTATGGAGTATAAAAAGGAATCAAACTCATGAGGCTAAGAATATATTTAGGAATGTTTTTTTTTTAATTTGTTGAGATTAAGACGTCAAATAAATAAAGTTTGTATAATGTCCATCTGATCATTTGGTTGAAGTTCTTAAATTATGTGGTCAATACTACGATTTTATTGTTTTATTGATATTCATCTGGAGGAATAACTCATTAACCGAAATACAATCGTGTAATTGGATGTAAATTTATTTATATACATATTAAGAATGAACTCGGCTTTTAATCAAAGCCTTAAGATATGAAGCAACAAAAATATCACACATTACGGGGCCTTGGACTTCTTATTTCATCATCCCCGTGGTGTGTTCAAGTTCATAGTCTTAAGGCCTTCGATGGCGCGACGCACTGCGGAAACCCTGGTTCGATATTCATTCACCTAGTAGTGCTCGATTGATGTCCCGGTTGGCTTCAAGATACTATTTCTCAATAAGTATCAATTTGATACTTATTGAGAAATAATGCCACCAGACTTTAAGTCTGGAAATGAATAAATAAATAAATATTTTGATTTGAACTTGCATACTAAAGCTTTAGTCGTATCTGGAATTTCATATTTAATATTTTTTCTTTTTGGAAACATCCAAACAAAACTCTAACATTCCGCTTAATTGCATATTCGTCTATCTCCTACCGCCATATAGAATCTAAAATTCAAATATTAAAATTTACACAAATTATGTAGCAAAATGATTAAATATTGAATATATTTGGAGTTATTTTGTAGAACTTCATTATTCACAATTAAATAAAACTACGTGATGTAGTATTATTTCTACTTTCTTTAAGTTCTTTACCACGATTTTTGCTAATAGCACACCTGAAAAAGTTGTAATGCAACGAAACCTAGATCGTGGTAAAGAACTTAAAGAAAGTAGACATAATACTATATTCCGTACTTTCATTGAATTGTGAAAATGATTATAGTTCAAGATTGAGCCAAATAAAATATTAATAGAAATCACTTTCATTACGGTTATGCCAAAAGCGATTTTTTAAAATAATTCTAACTTATATTTATGCATGCAATTCTGTCACAAAGATAGCTTTAAAGAGTATCGGAAAAAGTATTTTTCTTTAATTTTTCCTTTGCTGTTTGATGTAATCAATGCCAAAATGATGTGGAAATTACTCTTACCATTTAATTTATAAAAAATCTGCGAAAAATTCACTGAATTAGTGACTTTCAGATTTAAATTTTTTGTATTATCAAATAAAATTTAATTGAAATTGCACGTAACCTAAAACTTGAACATTTAGAAATGTAGATCAAACTATCATTGATGAAGTTCTACTCACATTGAAAATATTTAATACTAATTATTGATTCGGCACCAAAAACATTTGAAGCGCGAACGAGAAATTATAGTTTTAAATCCAACACAAGAACGAGGTATATTTTTAAATAGGGATTATTTAAACATTTTTATTATAATAACAATATTTAATTTTCTCCACGTTAACAGAGTTATTCACCCGAGGTTCAAAACAAATATCGACGCGGAAACTTAAAATGTTAGTTTTATATTGTATTAGAAGTGTTTTAAAATAATTAAATTTACGTTAATACTACCAACAATAATATTTCACAAATAAAGATATTACGTCCATTTGTTTTTAGCGCACGATTTGAATACTGGATTTTCAGTCCTTTTGGCAGGTAACTATATATATATATATATATATATATATATATATATATATATATATATATATATATATTATTTTTATAATTAATTATGAGACAAACTGAAATCTTATAGTCAACGCAAACAAAGAAAACAAAGAAAATCCTATGTGTTAAATTCAAAATTTTTGAAACGTTTAATACGTGCCGTGTATTGTGCAAAAAAAGTATAGCTGAAATCGCCTCTCATCACAAGAAAAGGAGGAACTGAGTCGAAAAATTGGGCTCACGGTAAGAAAAGAACGCAGAGAAATTGATTGATCTATTGTTTTAATTTCTGGTCCATTCAAATTAAGCGAAAAGCATGTAAGTGATCGAATGACAAGAAGATGACTTACAAAAGAGCGCCCCAGGGAATCTAACCTATAAAAGGCTATACAGAACCAGCACTTAACTAAGAATACTGTGATGAATCTTCCATATTGAGACGAATATAACTTTAATGTAAGTTTCACATACGGAATTGCCTCGAAAAATTTGTTCATACTACAACTAGCATCAGCAGATTGAGTGTATTTATTCTTGAAATGAAACTTGGCTTTGGTGAAAAGATGTTTAAAGGATGAAAACAGATTAAACAGTAACCGTCGATAGGCAATTTCTTTGAATATTGTTCGTTATTTAAATATTACAGGAGCGCCTATTATTTCACACCTCTCAATTATTTGGTATTATTTAAATATTTAAAATGTTATCTAATTAATACTAAATACCACATATATGATGATGTGACTGGAAGCATTCAAATGTACAAAGTAAAAGTGGATATTTGTAATTTAATATTTAAATATCTCGTTGACGTTTATTGTGCTTTGTAAACCAGAGCCCGTGATAAGTCTCTTAAAACCGACTTAAGCACAAGTATATATAAGTTACCTACGGGTATTTACGTAAACAATTTTTACGAGCCATACACATTTACATATGTATGCATATAAGATATGTAAAAGATATAAAATAAAATAAAACGATATGTCTGGTAAATAATGATATAAGATATATCTTTTTGAGATATCGGCAGTAGGTGCACATGCACATAGCGGAGTATTTGCGACACAACCTAATTTGTTCAATATCATGCTAGTTTACACATAATGACTGATATACTCACCAAATATTTTATTTGGTTTGAAAAAGTGGGAAGTGGTTGAGAACTAAATCTTTTAAAATCCTAAATTTTAAGTTTAATTTCTAATAAAATGAAATAAATGTTATTTGATTGCATCGCCACAGGCAAGTAAAGTTTGGTGTTTCTGTTGCATTTATGGACAGTTCATATAATACCATTGGTGGTCCACACCGCTTTGGTAATCTTAAAACAAATGTCTTTATATAGGTATTCGCAAGAGAAAATATGATTAAGGTTAAATTCGGCGCCGGAAAAGTCCAACAAATAGAATTCCAACTTTGGCACTGGAAAACCTTTTTTCATGGATTTATTTTCTACAATTCTTGTGACTATAAAAAAAGGGTAGGCGAAAAAACTTTACAGGAGAAGCACGCAATTCCTCCATATTGCATTGCATAGGTAGATATACACATTATCCCTTCACTTCTTAATATGTATTCAAGGTGGTAATACGAAAAGGATATATGTAATACAAAAAACTTATCTATGCAAATATTAGCGATGGAAGTTATTAAACCAACTTAACAGCTATAAGTTTTCAGATTTTTATTATTGTTAGAGAAAATATTTAGAATCGAACCATCTACTACAGAACATTTATACTCAAGAAATTGAAATAACCGAGCTGGTATAGCAAACTCTCGTTAAAATTATTAACGGCGTCTTTTAAAAGGCTCTGCGTGTGGGCAACAATAATTCAATGAGACCTAAGAAATAACGAGTTTTCCTTGTTGCCTTACTTTTTATTTTCCTCTGAGATAAAAAAAATAAATGTTATTCACATTCGCATGTTTCGCTGTACCATAAGTTATATCGATTATTTCGTATTAACCTTTTTCTTCCAACTTTCAGAAGTTATTATAATCTTTATAACTTTTAAAAGAACATTATCCTTATACTATTTTCTTAAGTTACCTTTGCCTTGGTTTCTTCCTTCATGTGATTAATCTATATTTTACTGATTAATATACTATGGCAGATAAGGTCAAGACCCATTTCTTCCAGTGTATTATTGCGATACATTAAATAAAATGTTACATGAAAATCATTTCATAAACAATTATATAAACCTAATATCAGGACTATAGAATTTTTGAGAATATCATATTTCTGAAAACTTATTCAGACTCATGATTCCAAATTATTTTAAGATTCTGTGCATCGAAAAAATAAATGACGGAACCTTATGAGTCAGAACATTTATGAGTCAGTCCGTCTTTTTCTGTCTCACGGCCGTCTTTTAGAAACAGGTCAGTGATAAAACATATTAACAGGCATATATTTCAATAGATAATATTCAAAAATATTTATGCAAAAGGTTTTAGAATGCTAGTGAATCCTGCTGTTTTTTCGAAAACCGCTTGACACATAAGCTTAAATTTGGCGTATTGATGGAGCATATTAGTCAGGTATACACCAGTTGTTAAAAATATCGTAATTTTGAAAGCTGGTGAGAAAATCTGAACTCGTTCTAGCGCTACATGTGTTTAAACCATCTTAGACGATTTTGTTGAAATGGATGCTCTACGATCAAAATTTTGAGACACGCCGAGCCTGTAGATACCTTGTTAATTCTTTCATAACGAGGATATTGAACGCTTGGAACGTGGCCCTATATTTGAGTGTATGTGTGCGTGTGTGTGTGTGTGTGCGCGTGTGGGCGTGTGGGCGTGTGTGTGTGTGTGTGAGCGTGTGGGAGTGTGGGCGTGTGGGCGTGTAGGCCTGTGGGCTTGTGCGCGTGTTAGCGTGTGCGCGTTAGCGCGTATGCGCGCGTGCGCTTGTGTCCGTGTGCGCGTGTACAAGACGTAGAGCAATCATTTTCATTATAAAAATTATATCATGATGCATTGTCAACTTAAGATTGTAAAAGAATCGACTGCTTGCAATATGCTACAACTTCCCCCATTACGAAATTAAGAAAAAAATTTCATAGTTCGTATGTAAATAAAATTTCATGTTAACTGATATATTCCGGATATTTGTGAATTATATTTTTGGGGTGAATAAATGTAATTAATTATAGAAAAAAGCCTGTAACCGCCAATGACATTTGCTTGAAATAAATATTTTAGATCAATTTTTGAACAAAATTGAGAAAGTAAAAAAAATAATTACCCTGCAGGACCAACTTTATTTATTCGAAATAATTGTTCGAAATTCTCACAGCTCTTACGGGTACTAAAATATAATACAATTGAAATCATTTTAAAGGATATGTAAAAATGTTGACGTAACTTGTAACTTACCTAAAGTAAGTTAAAAAAAGCTATTGAATTGCCAAACTATTGAATTGTCTTGAGAATCGTGATTAAATATTTATTGACGACTAAACGTATTTTATCATTCTTTACTTAAACTTACTGTGTTTTAATATCAAATCAGAGGAAATTGTTCCCAAAAATTCGAATAAATTTAAGCACCTCATTGCTCGCGATTATGTGAACATTAAGCTACAAAGCTGAAAGTAAAAGCGTTAGTTCGTACACTTGTATAAATTAATGTTAGTTATTTAAGCAGTGGATATATTTATAATAGGTAGAAATTGTTTTAATTGAAACACGTATCGAATATCACCGTACATTTATCATATATTACGCAATTGCAAATATTTAAAACCGTCCCCTTTAGATTGAAACAAAGCCCACAAATTTAAACTTTGTTTTACAAAGTCAACACTTTTATTTCACTAATTAGGGTATATTTAAACTATTCATTAAAAGTAACCTTACAAAGAAATTAAAGATTTTGGCAAAATTTAAATCTATTTGATAATAAAGTTATCTTCTTTATTAAGTTATTTCATCTAATATTTTAAAAATTCCTAATACATTTTTAATTGAGATGACTTTTAAAGCGAAATATATTGTACGAGATTTATGAACTTTTAAATATTTGTCATTAATATAATAATACTTTGATCTTGCAGGGTAATTATTGTTTACAGCTTCTCAATATCCAATGGCATTTGAATTATAGCTGGATAAAAAATTTGCTTCAAAAATTGACGTATTAATAAATATTCTTCGTTTTAAAATTTTTAAATTTTTTATGAATGCAAAGTTGTGTATATAAACAATTTTTTTGAAACAATTTGATACAGGTGATGATTTTTTTATATCAAGGAACCACTTAGCTTTTTGAATGAAGTATCATAAAAATTAATGGGCGGTATTTTTTTTTACTTTTCTGCTTTCCATTTATGTAATTTTTGCGGAATGGAAACTGACTATATTTGTGTCTCTTGCCAAATTACGTAATAATATTTGTAGTCCTTGCTAAATTACGCAATAATGTAGGTAGGAATCAGAGCACCGCACTTGACTGTTACTGGATTATAGGATTCGATGTTTACCACATGTCTTTTATTCTTGACTATGAAACCTGCAGATAACTCGCTGGGTTAGTTACCAATGAATACTCCTCGACAGAAGTGAGAAAATTTCTTTACTAATCGATACCCTCTTTACAGAATTGACTATTACTTAAACTACCGAATTCGAACTTGAATTGTCACGAACTCCGTCGTAAGCTATGACTGGACTCCGAAGTTAACTCCAATGTTGACTGATTTTTGTACTGTCGTAACATCTCTCATACACTGCCTTGTGATCCTTTTGTGCGGCCGTCAGTTGTGATGCCAGGCGATATAAAACCACGGCCACGCGATCGTCGTGTTGCTGCGTTTGTTTGTTTTCATTTCTTAAGAATTTGGAAATCTTATTTTTTAATATTTTTACTAATCTGTTTTGCTTATATCTCAAATAAATCTCAATTAAATATGTTTTGTAGCACTATAAAAAGTGATAGGTGTGTATGTGTACATATATATATATATATATATATATATATATTTATATATATATATATGTATATATATATATATATATATATATATATATATATGTGTGTGTGTGTGTGTGTCTGTGTGTGTGTGTGTATGCGCGTGCCCGCGCACGCGTGTGTGTGTAGATATATTTCTATATTAAAAATAAATATATTTATAAAATATCCAATTAAATACGATTATGAATATGATATTGTTAACTAAGCGAAACAATACCTCAAATGAGACATAAAATTAGTACGAAAAACAATTGTAATTAACTTATCATTTAAATGAAGATGCAATTATGGTTTATGAGTGATCTACGTAAGGCGATCTAATAATCTAAATTACATGTAGGATTCATTCCAATGCTATGTTCCTCGTTTGAAGAGTCTTCATTTATGATGCAGTTTGACTTAAGAAAATTATATAAGGAAATGTGTCTATGTTTTATTATTTTTATCTTCATTGTTTTTAAGCCAAAAAAATTCTGATTGCTAAAATGTAGGCATCCTTCAGTTTTTGTCACTTTTTTCAATCTTAGTTTCTACTAATTTAAATCCAGCTGTTTTCATTATGTCGTCATACTAACCTATTTGTGGCTTTCCTTGTGACCATTTTTCACGCATGGTCTATATTCCATCACTGCCTTGCGCCACGGGAGAGGTGACCATTTTAATTTCTTTATAATATTTTGCTCTTTTAACCAGCCTTAGGGTAACTTTTTTTTCATCCTCTCAATTGTTTAAGTAAAATTCTCTGAATCGCTCCTTGAGCCTCTTGGAATTTGTGAAGGATGTCTTTTATGAACAATTCGTGCCTTGTTTTAAGCATTTGAATCTTGAGTTTAACGTTGAAGACAAACTAGAGCTAGGAGTAGGTCTATCTCTGATAATTTTAATTAATTTAATTCAATATTTCATGTAAATTTTAGCAAGAAAAATTTGCGGTATTTTTATTACTTAAAACACATATCGTCGGACGTAAGTAAGTGAGTGATTGACTAATTAGATTGACTAATTAGGACTAATAAGAATTTAAAGTACTTCTATTACAGCTAACGATCTGAGATTATCTTTCATTATTTCTAAGGTAAATCAATTGAGAAATATTTTTTTTTAAATTGCAAAAAGACCACATAAAAAACCAAAAGGGATTATGAGCAAAAAGATCAAATTTAATTACAATGGGATCTTGTCTGATATAAAAATTTAAGCACGTAATAAATTATAGTTATTTCTTCTATCCAAAATCCCATATTCTATAAGAAAATAGAAATCCCAATCTGGGGCTTGGAGAATACGCGAGCATAAAAATAGTGAGTAATTAAACAATATTTTCATTTCCACAATTTAGAAATTAGCAAATAACATTTTGTAGGGATGCTAATCTTGTTTAAGTAAAAAAATATTCAGTAGGTATTTAACTGGCCAGTTTCATATTAATTAGCAACTACTTTACACATTTACAATATAGGCGAAGTTTTAGTCTAAAGTGAGCAAGTTAAAAAGGTTTGTAAATATGCACTTAATTACGTCAGAAACATTAAAAAACGCTTTAATATTGCCTATAACATATACTCGCTTAATATGTATTTTAAAAATCTACAAATCTACGAATCGCAATTAACAAGTTACGCGACAATCGCAAATTATACGACCCACGTGTATTTTTAGATTACTTTCAAAAATTTGATTTTTTTAAGGTATTTTCGTTCAAATAATTTTTTTCCGAATTTTGCACATCAATACAGATCACGCAATATAAAAGGAGTTTTGAAAAAAATTCTGACTAACGTTGGTACATAACAATATTATGTGTTTTTTTGTAAGGATATCGATGACAAAACTGTCAAGATATATTTTCAGAAACTAGTTTTTAGAAAGTGTCCATGATATTTTATTTTTTGACCTAAATTAATATTTGATAAGCTAATAAAAGACTGAAAAAAAATTACATAACTGGAGTTCGTTAATCACAAAATAATAAGTAGACGTACATGAAACATATCGTAAGAAGGAAAACGTGAAAACAGTCAAGAAGCATTTAACATTTGTAAGAAAATTAATAATAAAATTTAATCGTGTAAAGTTATTATCTGGGCTCCAGGAACTTGCGACATAATACTTTTTACTTATAAAAGTTTGAGCCCCGGAAAAACAACGCAACAAACTGGAAGTTGGCTCAGCCTGAGTCCTACTTAATCGCTACCCGCGGGAAGCACAACTTGAGGAATGGCATTAATCATTATTACAAGCGCTTCCAGTTCGCGGAGGTTAATGCATAGGACAGCTGTACGGGGGCACATATTGCGAAGATGAGGAGAGAAATGTATATAAACTCTTAAATTTTTAAATTTGTAATTGAGTCGTGTATATTTATTCAATTTGTTTTCATTTACCCCTTAAAATAGACGAAAATAATTGATCACCTTCAAAACACCATGGTATAAAAACAAGCACATCGAGAAGATGCTAAGTTTGCATTTCATTTTGCGAGTATGGAAAACAGAGAGGAAGATATTTTTTCCAAACTATGTGTTAACTTGATGTAACAACCCAGCTTTTACGGATTCATGAGTGCAAAATAAGGCGACCATAATAGATCTATATTTTTGCATTTCATCGCGTTCTTGAGATACGCTATTTCCGCACAGAGTGCAACGAGGCATCATCATAGAAATATACAATGTGATGCCTAAAACGCTTTATTTGTCCTTAAATAATGAGCATTATTATTATTGTCTCACAGAAAGGAAAGTTGATTATAATACTAGAAATTAACTGTTTTAATTAAGTTATTTTTTCAAAAACTTTTTTTAAATAATGAAATGTTTAAATGTTTGAAACGGTTAAAAAAATATTTTGTTATTAAAAATTGTTTTTCCGCAAACAAAGCCAAAATATATACATATTACAAATTATTTTCGGGTCATAATTTTGAGATATATTCGGAAGAAAATTGTGGCTATACCAATTAACACATACTATTTATGTATGCTTGGGTCTTTTTGACTATTAAAGTCATACAGCGCTTTTGATTTTGTCTTCAAAAATGTCTCTAGATATGTGGCATTAATTGAAAATTGATATGAAGAACACTTTAGACATTCAGGCACGAATGCTATATCGAGTCTGATTCACTTCAGCCACAGTGAAAGTGAGCAGTTGTGGGGTGGCTGGTATATTTGAATACAGAGTTTGATACAGAAATAAAATTTTATATAAGTATAAGTTCCAGAAGCGAGTTAAGTATGAGTTAAAATTTGCTTAATAAAAACCCAAAATAAAGGCTCACTGTACGAACGAAAAAAACTTTTTGGAGAAATGATTTTTAGGCAAGATACGATCACGGATAATAGGTACATATAAAATAAGAATATTGCATTTAAAGAACTTTTAGGTAACTTATGAAATTAACTTATCGTGTATTATTTAAATTTATTTCCCAAATTTGAAAATTAAATTAAAACAAACATTTTTGGAATGCGCTTTGCAATTTGTTTATTTTTAAGACAGCCATTTTCTTTCACGAATTTAAATTTAAACATTTTGTTCACATCTTGAATTTTCTATCACTAAAACACTATTCTACCATGACATTCATTGACTTCATATGAGCGGATCAAATATTGTAACTCATTTTTGACCTAATTTCATTACACTAAACACTACCATGACTTTCATTGACATCATATGTGCGGATCAAATATTGCAACTCGCTTTTAACTTCATTTCATATTTTTGATTAATTAGAGATATCAGAAGTTTATATCAACGGAGCTACCGTTAACTCCATAACAGGTTGTTGGTCTAATGATATCACCGAGAAAGTTTGTCCCCAAAGAAAATCCATAAAACAGAGGTCAATAATCTGATAGTGCCTAACATTACGTTTCAATGGACACCATTGGATTCATGAGAAAAAAATACACTTACTTCATCGATCAGTTCCTACGGGATGAGTACTTCGATCGTTCGTTCGTAACGGCAAATAGCAATCTCATTGTGTTTGTGCTACTGTTACTAGTTCCGCTGGTAAATTTCTACCAAAATCGTAAAATAGTACGGGCTTTATGTAGTACTTAGGTGTGAAAAGCAATAGAGAAAAATTATATTGAAAATTATAAACTTTAAATTGAGAGTTTTTATTAAACAAATTGATGTGCTTCCCGTGCTCTAACTTTAAAATGTAAAAGATATGGGCAATTAATAAATTTATTATAAATTGGTCTTCATAGTAACTATAATGGTATCGAGATAGCACTGTCAAATACAATTATCTTGTTAAAATTTTTTATTTTATTTTATCCTATTGAACTTTTCTCAATAAAATTAAAAGATTGCGAAACGCAGCTAGTCAAGTCAGACCAGTACAAAGGATTTATAGTTTTTTTAAAATTTTTATTGTTCCTTTAATGACATATACAATTAAGGGAAGTAAAAACCATTTTAGAACACTTCCTTCAATTTTCGTAACAAACTTGCAAAAAGAGTCAATTTTAAATACATTTGTTGTTTACATAATCATATGAGTGCAATTTAAAATTAATAAATAACTTCTTTATTATGCAACAGCACGAGCGTGTATTTGCGTGCTGATAAGATTTTATTGTTAAATTGAACCAAAATTAAAAAGGCTAAATTTCATTATCAATTGATATTGAATTTCTTTAACTCATTATGTAATATCATCAAAGTTGTAACGGTTTCTTAATTTCTCTGTAATTAATGAACAATTTTTCAAATGACAAACTGCAATTTATGTTTGCTATAATACGCCAAACTTTAAAAATAATGCTCTTAAAGTAAAATACATACTAGTAAATTGTGATAATAATAATTACAAATGTGAAATGGGATAATATAATACTCTTACAATAATGAATATGAAAAGTTTCAGAAAAAGGGTTTATGTTTAAGAATATTTTATTCATTTTTGTGTTACCGTAATTCAAAAGGAAGAACCGAACCTTACCCTTATAAGATTACCCACGCGTTCTTCTGTTCATGTAACACAGCCATTATTCTCAGGGTCTACTTGACGCAGATATTTCAATTGCTAACACTGAACAATACTTGCGTGGAAATCTTAGTATTAATACATGCATAACAACGCAAAATCTCAATATTCTTTTACAAATTTTAGGTAGTGTTTTTCACAATTATGACCAAATTACAGATCTTTTAAGATATTCACGATGATATATGTGTATATGTATATATATATATATATATATATATATATATATATATATACATATATATTTATATATATATTAGGTATTATATACTATTTGTCGGGTTAGGGAATCGAAGCGAAATAAGTAATCCTCGATTCGCGGATTAGACTCGCATTTCGTTTACCTTATTAAATTTTTACACTTTATACGATACAGATTAAATAATGTACAACGTATGACATAGAGTGGTGAAACATATTAAGTGAAATCCACTTGGAATGGAATCCCTTGTTTATACTTTCACAAATTTTACATTTTCTTTCTATAAATAAAATATTTTTCCAATACGTTGTAAAGTTGTCATGACAATATCTACTCCCGAATTCGATAACTGCTCACTCAGATTTTCATTACTTCCTATGAAGAAAGATAACTGTAGCACATATCAAACAACTCCTCAATTCGACATGACATCACCTCTTCCATACACATCGTCATTTACACTTCATTACGGAACATCGATATAAAAATTTAGCAAAAATTTTGACTAATATGTAAAATATACTGCAGTAAAACAATACTAAAATAATAGTTTTAAATAAGAATTTTTTGTGGTTGTTGTATCTTAATAATTACAAAAAATTCTGACTAAAACTAATATTAAAATACCAAATAACTTAAGAAGCACTTGCGATTCTCGAAGATATATAAACTAGATATAATTATGCTAATCACGAGATATGTAATGTTGCATAGTCTTAAATTCCAATGAGATAACTCAAAAATATAAGCAACGCATTCCTAAGAGATTGGTAAAAAAAATATTCATGGAGAGGAAGAGCTTAAGATATTTGAACATAATGTAATGTATACGAGTGATGAAACTATAAATTTTAGTATAAAACCTAATCCGCAAGTATAAATGATGAACCCACATTGAAGAAAATTATGCATTGAAGAAAAAGAAAGGACAGGAAATATATACTTTATGCTCTATTAAAAATGCTTGAGAAATTATTAAAAATCATTAAAATATTTGATATTCAATGAAACATGACATGGAGTACAATAAAATTATGTTTTCCGTGCATAAAATTAAACTTATTACATACATTTTATCATATTTTCATTTTGCTAAGCCCCCCGTTTCAACAACTTCTACTTAATTATTCTCAATTAGCGTTGGAAGCATTGACAGATTTGCTCAATTAAGATGTGTACGTATTATACATTAGTAATAAGAAAGGGAATAAGCAAGCGAGATGGCTTCCGGCAGATTCTGTCTTGGTTAATTATTTACGGCGCTTTTCTCGAGCTCACAGTTCAACAGATTTAGCGTCTCGCATTCATTAAGATGGAATATTAATTCTATGCCTCTTCACACGATATGCATAATTTGCTGAATGTCTAATAATATTTTATGCATAACGTATACGTACATATACGTAACTTTAATGCAATTCACGGAGTTGAGCTCAGTTACAACGAAATTCGCTACGATTGCGTGTAAAAGCTTACTTTAGCGTACGTAACTAGAACAGTTACGTAGATTTCAATGGGTATGGTTTTTAATTTTTCACAGTTGATTACAAAATTAGTTAATGTTATGTCGAAGAGGTAAATTATGCAAGTTAGTAGATGTCTTTAAAATAAATATTAAGTTTGTGACTCTAAAAATATAATTCATAAATTAAACTAAAAATTATTTTTATCCCTAACTTGCCGCTATTCTGTAGGGTGTGGAAATATAACTTCAGCATATGTACCCGGTCACTTAGATTCGTAATCAAATTTTCTATTCCGGTTGCTTAGGGCATTTAAAATAAACCGGTTGAATAAAGCGAACGTACTAGCAGAAACTAGCAGAATTCATACCATTTTTGACAAGTAAATTTTGCAATATGTGTTTTAGAGCAATTATATAGAAAAGAAAACTCCGTTCTGAAAACAACTTGGTTTGTTAGCTAGTCAATCTGATTGCGGATGGTAACTCTGTATTGTTCGTATATGTCTCCGTAAGCAACTTGTTGCGAATAACGTTCTCTATACTTCACCTGCAATATTTCGTATTCAGATCAGGTTTGGGCACCAAAGCTTCTGTTTCTGCTGTACTAAATGATTAAAGTTTATGTGTATCATAATCGTATATAATCTATAATAATATTTTTATCACCAGTTACTATGCATGTCTTAAGCTAAGTTATGTTTTAATGTCAATAATTGCTGACAACATTAGCTCTGCTTGGACACTGGCATGGTGATTGCTGATCGGATTGAAAAAATATCGTCGCTATGATAACAAAACTGCAATTGAGCTTCTCAGTTATCAAAGATTAGTCAAAAGATAACTTTCTTCTGCAAGGTGACTTAATCGATATACTAATTCTATCTTCGACAGAGCTTTGGGAACGGAAATTGTCTTCAAGATCATAGTCGTTCTTCTTGAACTTTCTGAACCCAATTTTTATTACACTATGGGATATTGGTTATTTATCTATGGCATGATTAATATTATCAATGGAGATATATCTATTGCGACTCGAATGGAACTCTTTGAGTAAAAGAGTTTACACTTTACGCAGATTAAATCTATTGGTAATTCAAATTGGTTGTCTCATTGCAGTGCACTTGAAAATTTGAAGTCATCATTGAATGCTTAGCGCTTAACCGATTGTATTTCGACCTTCTTTATATCTCATAATAAAATATTCTAAAAGTTTTGACAACCTAGTCTTTGTAGCTAACCTAATATATAAACAGTTTAGTAAAGCGTTGGTCAGATAAATATTTTGACATAATTAGTGTGCTTATTTAATTTTATTCTTTTATGATTTCAGTTTACAATGAGATAGTTTACTTATGTTATTTAACTTACCAGTAATATTTTAATAATAATTGTTTTTTCTTTAAATCTTTTACAATTGAATTTTATCCATTAGATAAATTCGCAAACAAACCGTCAAAAAAGTTATGTTAAGTCCTATGGGGAAAAGTCTTTAAAATTAAGATAATCAACTATAAAATTATGTCTACAGAGTTAAAAAAGAAAAGAAATATCAGGATAGGTTGTTTATTTGCCTTAAAAGCATGTATGTAAAAAATTATTTTAAATATTTCTTTAACACATAAACTTGTAAAATGTACCAAAGCGTAAGAAAGGAAACAAGTAACCTACCTATCAGTCTCTATGGATTCACTATTCACTATAAGACAATATAAACGAGCCCCAAACTCGATCGGCTTACTATTCATCATTAAGGAGATCAGATCCCGATCAAAATTCTTTGTGGCCAAAAACAAAGAGATGAGCCAAGTTTCAAACATCTTGTAAATGAGAAAATTATCAATTATATAATTTATAGTACAGAATTAAATTTTTTTTAAAATGACAAGATTCTTTTAGCTTCAAGAAAATATGCTCATTTTAATACAATACATATACAAAAATAACAAAAGTGAAAAAACTTTATCTTGGTGGAAAAACATTTTGATTTCTTTTATATTATAATAGAAAAGAGTACTAAATTGAGAAATGGTAGAATAGCACAGATACATAAATCAATTTAGTATACATGTGTCATAATTACTAAAACATCTTACAAATATCCTTATATGTCGAAGTAGTCTCCGTAAATTATATTTTTACGACTTTACTCGTTGGTAAATTCATTCTTCTCTTTCCAGTCTTTAAAGAAACTTTTTTCCTCTAAATATTGCTATTATTCAAATTGGTAGTCTTTAATTTGTCATGACTAAAATATTTATATATACAATATTTAATAATTTCCATGGGTTTATAGCTGTTCTCACCTCACTTACTAAACGGCGACAGCCACATATTATTAAAGTACGGAAGAAAATTCCAAATAATGAAACGTAAAACAAATCCAAAATAATTAGAATCGAGTACAAAGTTAACCTACGGTAAAGGATGGCTGCAGCCCCGCGCATCGCAACGATTTGGTTTGAATGAGCGGTGGAGCCATCATCCAAGGCGGGTGGAGCTTCCGTGGTATACGCTTTCTCGCTCAGTGAATTTCCGTTTCTGTCACGGCGCTATCTCCCAATTTTGATAAGTGCCATTTTTTCTAACGAGTGTGTAAAATATCATCACACTTTTTGATAATCCATTCAATATTCACTTTGTGGACTTGTGTTATCTTATATCGTATTCTATATTTGACTTCAAAAGAAGTATTCGCCTTTGGACACGTGTTAGTTTCTTATAGTGTTACAACTAGCCATGATACAGTTATAAAAGTTTTTCACTCATTGCAAAGTTATGTAAAATATATTAAAAATTCAGAAGATATCTAAACGGAAAAAATTATCACCCTACTTGATATACTTACATTAAAATAAAACAAAATTTACCTTCACAAAAGTATTTCAATGTAAAACCCCTTATGGACTAACTTAATCCTAACAAGCTAAAACTTCTTCTCTTGTGTAATGAAGCAAAACACAATTTTAAGAACGGAACTTAATCATTATTATAAGCTTCAGTACTAATAGTAAAATATCGAAAAACATAAGTACATATATATATATATATATATATATATATATATGTACATATATGTATATAAATATATATATATATATATATATATATATATATATATATATATATATGTATATACATATATATATATATATATATATATATATATATATATATATATATATATACGCATTATTACAGGATGCTTGGAATATTACCATAAATTTCTAAAATTAATTTAATTTAGAAGATTGAGAATCAGTATACCATTAATTTTCTCAAGAATAACTTTTTTGTTTCGTTCACTATTATAAATATTAATCAAATTTACCTAATAATTTTTTTTGAAAAGGATAACGGAAGAGAAAAGACGTAATAACCATATTTGCAACGCCATGTAAATAAATATTAGCACCTACACTCTATGTGAATATCAGTAGTTATTTATAGGAGATCTAGGAAGTTGAAGTAAAATATAACTTTTTACCTGCACATTAATATCTTAATCTCACAAGATTAAGTGGTTATTGAAACAATCGCGTGGCAATTTTTAAAAACTAATCACGGTAAAAAAAGAAGCGAATTTTAATTGACCAAACCCAAAAACCAAAGTATAAAAAGTATATTTTGTAGTATAAGACATAATAGTTTGTGGTAAATTCTTAACACTACATAAATTATAGAATTTTAAGATATTTGTAAACCCTGCGATATTATAAAAATTGATGTTTGAAAATATGTGTACCGTATTAACGATTTAATTGGTTTCAACAATCTAACTCTGAAATATATAAAAGTTACCCATAATTTTAGTTTAGTCATAAATGGAGTAATACCTTATAAGTATAATTACAATATTCCGTATAGTTCCGAATTCTATACGTAGGAGAACTTGCGTATAAAATGCTCATTTCACATATATTTACTTTAAAATGTAGGTTATTATTTTAGTTTCACAGGTATACTGAGTCAATATCACATTGAAATTATTCAGTATTAAACTATTCAACTCAAAATAAAAATTAGTTTGAAATCTACTAATAAACTACTATATAAAACAGTGTTTACATAAAATTAAAATATAATAAAAAAAATAATCGTTACCTCGAGTGATTCCACGCTGAACAATTTAAAAGCGACACTTTAACTATCCATTCAAGAGAAATATAAAAACGAAACTACTTCAACAGTAAAGCAGAACAAATTTAAAATCGAAATACCCAGACTAAAATGTTCTAAGACAAATAATTATATTTGTATAAGTATTTTCTACAAACTAAACTCATAAAACATCGTCTCTCATTCATACAAATGTATTTTTATTTATATTGCTACCTTTAAAATTCACAATTAAATGAAACTAAATGACGTAATATTACTTCTACTTTATTGAAATTAATTCCCACGACCTAGGTTTTGTTGTATTACAACATCTTCAGATCGGCAATTAGCAAAGATCTTCGTGGTAAAGAATCTGATTGTGGTAAAAATGTTTAATAAATAGAAATAAAACTACATCACGTAGTTTCATTTAATTATGAATAATACATTTTTACAAAATTAGCGCCAAATATATTTACTATTTTCAACGTTTAAATTTAGTTACATTTCCAATACTGATGATACAAATTATTTAAAAATATTTTTTGCTTACGATTCGTTCGAATTAATTTGATTCAATCGCATAAACCGTTACATATTTGATAATAACATATCTATTGACTCAAGTCTAAATTTTATTCTGAACTCTGGTTTCCGAATAATAACAGTAAAAGTTGAATATATTTGGCGTTAATTTTGTAGAAATTCATTATTCAAAATTAAATGAAACTACGTGATGTAGTATTATTTCTACTTTCTTTGATTTCTTTACCACGACCTAGGTGTCGTAGTATTACAATATCTTCAGGTGGGCTATTAGGAAAGATAAACTCTTAGGATCATCCAACAGCATTTATATGTTTCAAACACAATAGCGAAAGCCGGGTTTGTGCGGGTTTTTCTACTGCTTATGTGAGTAAGTTCATTGCAGGGGCGCGGTGTAGGTTTTATTATATTTTCGAGAATTATACGATAAACCAGTATTTTAGTGAGGGTAATAAATTCATTTGTTGCCATTATGTGAGGTTATATAATGCAAATGTCCTGGTGTATGTAATAAAATTAAATGGAAGTTATTATAAGTAATATATTTAAACAAAAGCAAGGGTATTTGAAAGTAAGGACAAGGTAATACCACTGATTCTACATATCTCCGGTTTTGTTTATTCTTATATCTATTTATTTATTTCTCTTAATTTGTTTTTTTTTATATATACTTATATTTATATTTATGGGTATTTGGGCGGAAACAATTTCAAGAGTACTACAGGTTCAAAGTTGTCTAATTATATTATATCTAGAAGATATTAAGTTTATTACCTTTTGTATTTATTTGTAATATATAGGGGGCATTATCAGTATGGGGGTGATGGTTATTTTCAATGAGATGTTTAGCAAAGTGAGATGTATCTGGTTTATTATTTCGCCAGCTGGCAATGTGTTCTTTATATTTTGTATTAAAATCTCTTCCTGTTTGACCTATGTATACACTATTACAGTCGTTACATTTAAGTTTGTAGATACCACTCTTTTTATGTTTATCTATTTTTTCTTTATTGTTAATAAGGGTTTTACCCAAGTTATTTAAAGTATTATAAGCATATGTTTTATTATTTATATTTTTATTATTAGTTAAGAGTTTTCCTAATTTGAGCGAAACATTACCTATGTATGGGATAGATTTATAGTAGATATTATTATTATTTGGTACGACCGGGTATATTTCTTATATTAGTATTTTTCTCAATTGATTATTGAATATATTTGGCGTTAATTTTGTAGAAAGTCATTATTCACATTAACACTCTTGGTTCCATAAATTAGCAGCCTTCCATTCCATGATTCACAGAGCTTCAACCATTCCTCTAGAAAAACCTAATTTACGCAAAGAAATAAAAACTATAAAACCAATCGCAGTAAATAATAATTATGACTCATCAATTGACACAAAACTGTACCATAATAAATTAAGAAAAATACTGATACAAGAAATATACCCGGTCGTACCAAATAATAATAACATTTACTGTAAATCTATCCCATACATAGGTAATGTTTCACTCAAATTAGGAAAACTCTTAACTAATAATTAAAATATAAATATTACAACATGTGCTTATAGTACTTTAAATAACTTGGGTAAAACCCCATTAACTAAAAATCTATAAACTTAAATATAAGGACTGTAATAGTGTATATATAGGTCAAACAGGAAGAGATTTTAATACAAGATATAAAGAACACATTGCCAGCTGGCGAAATAATAAACCAGACACATCTCACTTTGCTAAACATCTAGTTGAAATTAACCATCAACCCCATACTGATAATGCTCCCTATGTATTAAATATAAATACAAAAGGTAATAAAGTCAATATCCTAGAAACATTAGAAATAAACAGACATAAAAAAGACACCAAGGGTAATAATATATTATATGAAAAACTAAATATTATATCATCACCCATACTTAATATCTTCTAGATATGACATAATTAGACAACATTGCTACTACAGTACTCTTGAAATTGTTTTCGCCCAAATACACATAAATATAAATATAAGTATATATATATATATATATATATATGTATATATATATATATGTATATAAACAAATTAAAAGAAATAAATAAATAGACTTCCATTTAATTTTATTACATACACCAGAACATTTGCATTGTATAACCTCACATAATAACAACAATTTAATTTATTACCCTCACTAAAATACTGGTATATCGTATAATTCTCGGAAATATAATAAAACCTACACCGCGCCCCTACAATAAACTTAATAACATAAGCAGTGGAAAAACCCGCACAAACCCGGCTTCCGCTATTGTGTTTGAAACATATAAATGCTGTTGGATGTTCCTAAGAGTTTATCTTTACTAATATCCCACCTGAAGATATTGTAATACAACGAAACCTAGGTCATGGTAAAGAAATCAAAGAAAGTAGAAATAATACTACATCACGTAGTTTCATTTAATTGTGGACAGCAAAAGGTTTTATTTAATTTTAAATTATTTTATTTTAAAATATCTTAATTATCTCTGATATATAGCTAAAAATAATAATATTTATCTAAAAATTTTAGGATGACTTAATTAAATATCTGGAAATATTTACTCAATTCCATTTATAGGTATTTTTTTATGAAGCTAGTTACGAGGGTCACAAAATTTTTTTTTTTATCAATTTATTAATATATCTTCAGAAATATTCTGAGATATATGCAAAATAACATGTTTCTTCCCCCTTATTTATATAAGTAATCAACGTAAAGGAATGAAAAAATGTGAGTCTATAGAAGCTCATGCTAAAGTTACAGAAAAACTATGACAATGATTCTAGATGTCCTAATTTTTTAAATATGTACCTAATTTTTACACTTAAAAAAGATACAGCTTTTCTCAGAATCCATGCGCTGTAGAAATTTTAAATTTTGCATTTAATAATTTATTTGCATTATTCAAACTTATCATATAAATACATATATATATATATATATATATATATATATATATATATATTTATACACACATACATATAGGTATATGTTTCCACAAATATTATTACCTGGATATTTAGGAAAATATTCCAAAAAAGATGCAAAAACAAGCATTTTTTCGCCCCTCCCTGTTTCTAAAAGTACTAAGCCAAAAAATGGTGATACAATTTTATTTTAAGTTACAGGAAAATTATTGCGCTAATCCTAGATCTTACAATTTTTGAAATGTGCACCGAACTTTGAGGCTTTTGAAGATATAGCAGGTAATATTTTAATGTTGTGAAAAATTTACATTTTAAATAGTTTTATTAAAAATACTATGTATTTTTAACGTGTAAAAGTGTCTCAATGTGTACGAAACTTTCGTAATGCGAGTTCTAACTTGATGTGTTTTTGTGAAAATATATATTCTTATTATATTTTTTTCTCAATAATTGTTGTTAATTATTACAATTTATTGCACACTGCTTCCTAATTGTATATTTAGATTTATTCGTTAAATCGTGGTAGTTAGCTAAGACATCTGCGACTGTTAGGTCCTAGCTAAGGGGATTTGAAATAAAATAAAAATTTCACAAACTGATCAACGGATTTGATTCATGATCGGTCTTTTAGCTTCGCAACTACAACCTACAATCATAAAATGCCAACTTCTATGATAACATTTTAAAAAACTATGTGCTACTTTGCCCTATTCCAAATTATTAAAATCACTTATTATACGTAGCACTTGAGAGCAATAATTAAGTAAATTAAGTAAATTAAGTAAATTAATATTCCATACTTTAAAAAACCGCCAAAAAATTTATCAAACTACTTATTGACTCGTATAAAGTGGTGAATTTGTTTTACGTATATGATATTTACGTGTTGGTTGATTTTACGTGACTTATTATACTTTACGTGTAGGTTATCTTTAGTTTTGACTCTTTTTTAATGAGAAAGTAACTAAGTGAGTTTCTTTAAAAGAGGGATAATATTGTTAATTCTACCAAAAATGTTTTTAATAAGGAAAATATAATTAATAATAAGAAAATATAATAAATTTTCCTGTGACATTTGAACCAACTCTGTAGACAAATGACCAATAAAATTAGTGAAGTGACGAGAATTTCCGGAAATATCATGTCGTGGCTGATAGTACTGATAATGATATCGAGATAAACTTTATACCAATCAAAAGCTACTGATAAAATTTAAAAGGAAATTTATCTGAACGTCACGTGACTAGTAGAAAAATTATCAAGCTGTCGAAAATATCTATTAATAAGGTCAAAGATTAATAGATATTTATATAAATACTCGATTAAATGTTTTATATATTAGTTTATTCGTATCTTAAAAAAGATTTATTCTACGTTTTGTCCAAGTCATACTCATGACGGTAGCGACCTTCTGAAGAATAACCGTGTTATTCGAACATTTTAAATAGAAATTCTGAAGCAAAAATCTGAATTTCCATTGTACATTCGAAGAGTAACTTACTGATTTCTACACGAGATCTAGAGTTTGTGACGTATTCTCATCACTTATTTATATAAGCCGTCTTGGTTTTAAGAACAGAACAAAACGTTATTGTGAGTAGTTAAGCATGTATACAACATGGTCTTTAGTTTCAAGTTCTGCAGTAGCTCCTTAAGATTAAATGGAATGTTACATTGTTTTGCAGTTCACAGACTTATAAATGAGACTTAGGATTTTATGTACAGTACTACTCTATGTTTGCAAAAAATTTATTCTAAAGGCATTCTTAATGAATGATCTGGGATTAGCCGATAACATATATTTTACCGTATATTTGAATAGAACAATGGTGATGTGCAAATAAAATGTTAGAGATTTTTTTCATATTTCTGCCTGATGATTCTGTTATGTCCCAAAAGGGCAGATATTCAGAAGCGTTGGAAATTTCAAATAAAATCTAATGACAAACAGATGGAAACATAAGTGATCTTGTAGAGTTTAAAGTATAGCAGAAAAGGTACTTTAAACTGTACAACAAAACCGTATAAATGAGAAAAACCAGAATAAAATTACTCACTCATAACCACAACTATTAAGATACGGATCGTGTGTTTACATCACTAAATGAAAACGATTGTAACACATTATTCATTAAACCACATTGGCACCAAAAATGAATACAAACTCATCCGTGTACTGCAGAAATATTAAAGTACGGTTTGCATTGGGGGCCGATTATGAAATTATTTTTTTATTTGGTTTGTCTTTCATAATTACAAGTTTTAATGATATTAAAATTTTGGTCGCAATTATTCGCTAACGATGACATTACATTTATTAAATAAATAAAATTTATGTAACTCGTTCTCACAAATTTACGATAATATAGCAGTGCCAATTTGTCACTTGGAAAATACTGTAATTTAATAAATATATTATTGTGTATTGTTTATAATAATCTGTTAAATAGGTCTTATATTATTGGCAATACGCTATCTTTTTTATTACAAAATGTTATGAAATAAAATTAAAACTGATCAACCTAATATATACGTAATAAAAATTTATTTTTGAATTTATTCGTAATCAATTGTTTTTTGAATTGTTTTTTAATTTGCAAGAAAAAATTTGGAAAATAGTTAAAGGTTATATTTGAAATATTATGAAATTTAGGAAATAAACTTATCTATTTTTATACAACAAATAATTTTTATATCGTTCTTCTTACCATACATTTTATACCATTCCCCAAAGTGCTTACTTTTCACGTGGTATAAAAACGCGGTTGATAAAAGAGGGAAATTCTTAAAAAAATCCCTTAGCCCGCAGATATTCTGCAACATAACAAGATATTAATTAATTTACATAGAAACTACTGTTATAATCTGTCTATGTTATAATTACTGTTATAATTTGTCTATCGGCTTATGTATTACGGTGTAAAAACTATATTTCTGATTTATTAAAAATGACATTCCAGAAGAATATAGGTACATATTCCTACATAAACACCCAATAGACTAAGAAATATATGTTATAAGGTAGAAATAAATTATAACCTTTGTTAGGAAGATCGAAATTAATATACATGAAAAATCTATGAAAATAATATTATATATAACTGAGTTATTCCATTTCATTTAAATTATATAAATTAGTTATAAATAAAAATAAATGAAGAATATTTTTTTCTTGCACGCTACTGCACGCTAGTGTTTTAAAAATAATGAATTTTGTGGAACATTTTCATAATTATTATAAAGTGCCTAAATACTTATTTCTTATTTTTTATTCTTCTAAATTTTATCCCAATGTAATAAATATCATATAAAGAAACGAATTGATATAAGTTTTTGGGTAAAAGTCGTCGGTGGGTCGGAAAATGACATGGATTATTGTTTATTCCCGTAAATCTTATTTCTTTGCGAAAATTCTTATTTGAAATTGAAAATGTATACAAACGGACTAACGAACAAATGTGGTAATGGAGCTGTGAATTGAAGTGATTTTTTCAAACGTCGCATATAAAATATAAAGAAGAAAACAGAATAGATCCCTTAAATCCCCTATTTAGAGGGAAATATTTAGTTTTCATTGTCGTTTGTGTCATAAAATCACAATAATAAAAACTTAATTTTTGAAATGCCTTAATTAATTTTAAATGTGCTTCATTTTTAATTTCTCTGTGAGTTTGTATCTATAAATAGGTGAGCGAAGACGCAGATAAAACTAATATTTTGTAATAATAACATAACATTTATAATAATTTAAATTAACTTAATTCTATCTTTTGAAAATAATATGATTAATACCCTTCGCTTTCAAAATTTTAAAATTTCATGTTTATTTGCTCTAATTGATATAAAGGAAAATGTACACTTTATCGTAAAATTGTATTTATAAAAAATGAAGAGCACGGCTTAGTGATAGCTATAACTAGCAAAACCAAAAATGTAATTAAAGTAATTCAGATGCCCCGCATAGTTTTAAATGAAATTAATTGACCCATTAATAGCACATATAATGTAAGTGCCCACAATTTATAATCAAAATAGTTGTAAAACTAACAATACCAAATACGAATTTCTATTAAGACATTTTCTATTTCGTTTGTTTTTTACTATATTTTAGTTAAACAGTATACATTTAGTTCTTTGACTTCTACAACTTGTATCATGCTAGTAAATAATATAAAATAGTTTTGTTTAATTTCTTTATATAATATATCTTTAATTTTGCTCGTCTTAATTACTAAAAGCTAAACTCGTCTTAATCGATACTCGACAGCATGAGTATCGATTCCATATTGAATCTATATAAACGTATAATAAATCTACAATTTTTTTTAATTGAGCCAGTATAGTTTTTATTGTTCTATAGTAAAAAGAACCCTTATAATGTTACCATGTTTTCACATACGTTCACCTATATTTCAAGCTCAATTACACAGTTTGATTGGCACCTATTAACAGGTAATTTGGTATGGAGACCAGATACTAATACCAAAACATTTAAAATGTAGCAGACAGGAAAAAATTGCCACAGTGGAAATGAGAGCAAAAAAATGGTTCCTCCCCAACTAGTGCAAAATTGTTAGATAGAACTTTTAAAATAAAGAGAAATATCTTTTGAAACCAAGTTAGTATAATGCATCTGTCGTCTAGATATATTTACGCTCAATACCATTAGTCCAGTATTCCACACCCTCACGTTTAAAAGTAAGTTGGGTAAAATTTAAAAAAGAAACATAGGTACAGCTGTTAACTTTCAATATAATTTATGGTGAATAGCCTAATACATAGAGTTTCAAAAAACAACTTTACGAAAGGACGATATTGTCAAGATGAAATAGACCTTTAGGTGTGTTACATAAAAGTTTAATCAAGGATAATTTTCAATAAGTAAAATATCTTTATGAAACCATAAACAAATCTATTGTATCCATTTATAACTTTCGTTATAAATGGATACTCATCTGAAAAATTTACTAATATCATATGGGATAAAATAGGTTTAATATTATTTCGACAACATTAAATATTACGTACCTATAACATTTAATGTGACACCTGACAAAAAACTGAAGGACGATATTAGTGATTCTTAGAAATATTCATATAAAGTGGCTAAGAAACTCTATCGTGAATGTATTCGATACTTTTTCCGTCCTTTATATTAGGATTGTACAAGTATGAAAAAAGAACTCATTGAGTAATTCCTCTCTTAATGTCTGAAAAGAAATTTATTAATCATTGTAGTCTTTTGCTTTTGTTTATTGTAATCGTACTTTAAAATTAGATACTTAATTTATTATAATAGTACTTTAAAATTAGAAAGTGAACGTATTCGATACTTTCTCCATCGGTTATATTAGGATTGTACAAGTGTCAAAAAAGAACTCATTGAGTGATTCCTCTCTTATTGTATGAAAAGAAATTGATTAATCATTGTAGTCTTTTACTTTGTTTTTTTATAACAATACTTTAAAGTTAGATACTAAATTATTCGTATTAAACCCTAAAATTCTCAAAAGACTCATTTAATTTAAATTCATTTATCGGATAGATACAACAAGCGAGGTAGCTTCATTTAGATTCCGGTACAATTAACTATTTTCGACATCTTTATTAAATCTCTCTCAAAGCTGATTTAACATCTCACTCATTACTTGACAGCTTTTCATGACACACAAAATGGGCTGAATATCTGGCGATATTATAATATTTTTGAAACAAATTTTTACATTTCCGTAAGAGAATGTTGAATAAGGTTAATTAGTCGCGCACGCTCGTCGTATGGCTTGAGGAATAATGAAAAATTTAATACGTTTTCTTACGAGAGCAAACTGTAGATTCATTAGTTATACTCTAGTATTTGTTTAAGTCTAAACAATATTATTATTTTGGCTCTGTTTGATTTCAAAGAGAGATAATATTAGATACCATTCATGAGTAATTGTTATCCGATACTCGATTAATTTAAAAAATATTTAATTCGAAATAAATTTTAATATAGCTGACAATATTCATTACATTCGTTATTCTATTAATTTTCTTTCATTTTAGGTCGTGGTACGGGAAAGATTACAAAATGTTAGCATATTTTGATTTGGCTGCTTCAGTTATATATGTAATATTAAAATAATTTAAACATTTAATTAAAATCATATGTGTAAAATTAAATATAATTAATTTATTATATTAATGTCCTATTATCATTAAAATTAATTATTTTAATTATTAATGGCATGGAATACAAAAAAAATATTTAAAAATTGGTAAAATCTTATTTTTTGGGATGCAGTATCTTTAAAAAATAATAATGGAATTTTTATATGAAAACTGAGGTGGCCATTCGTCTGTCACACTCGTTTTATTTTTCAAAAACCGTGTGAAAATTTGAATTTTGAATGGAGTTAAAGCAAGCTATCATGGTTTATGCAAATAGCTATTACTAATAAAATATATTTTAAAAACCGACTTCAAAAAAGTAGAAACTAAAAAGTAATTAATTCAAAAGGTACAACTTATCTCCAATACTCCTACTTATCTCCAATATATAACTAAGTTATTTATCCTTGAAAGCGGTGCCAGCCTTGAAAGGTAAAAACAACCGGCAGTAAATATCTTACATTCCGGTTGATTTACTCTTATACGATTATCTATTGTTTATCTCCAGAACGCAACATCACAATCTAACATGATCGATGATGTAGTTATTTTGCAAAGTAACAACTACCAGTAGCAAATATCTTGAATCATGTTTAATTTACTACAATCCGTCATGGAATACCATTGTTGACCTACTGAACTTATCATCAGGCCCTGACTTGGACGACGGTGTAGTTATTTTACAAAATAACAACTACTAGTAGCAAATAACTTTAATCACGGCTGATTTAATAACATGCGTTAAGAAGTTCCATTGTTCATCCTTAGAACTCATCATCAGACCTTAATCTGGTAAGTGATATAGTTACTTTACGAAGTAACAACTACCTGTTGTAAATTCTTGATTAATAATTTATTTACTGCCATTTGTGAAGGGTTTCCTTCATTCACTTCCGGGCCTCAGCATTAGTTCATCATCATATTTTTGTGGGACCACAGTTAAATTATACTCCTTTAATTACAAAATCATTTAAATCCTTCCACTTGGTAAATAATTATCGCTAAACATACATAAAAATAAAAAATTCTGATGAATTGAGAACTTCTTCTTTTTTTGAAGTCGGTTAAAAAATTTTCGTATGCCAATTTTACAAAATGAAAGTAAAGTACCAATTCGAAATTATTTTATTCATTTCACTGTGTCATGTGGAATATCATTTGAAAAATAATAATTTTAACTTTATAAAAAATATTTTTTAAAGTTGTTGTTCAAAATGTACACAAAAATTATTATTCGACCGGTTATTAATATGGGAAAATCTTATAATTTTCACATCGTTAAGTAGGCTTCATCTGGTTTCTGATACTTGAGATCATGGAAATTAAAATATTTCTTTTATTTATTCTGTACTTAATACGGACATAATTTACTGTCACCTGTTGTCATTTAATTTCTCTATTGATTTACTAGCTGTGAAAGATTTCGTTTTAGGCCAGGATAAAAAAAATTTAAAAATAAAAAAAAACTGCAATATCGGACATCCGCGCATTTATTTCCGTAAAAACTTTGACTATGTGTAGATTAATGATATTTAATAACATTTTTGTTTTAATTCATGTAACTCCTTTACAAAAATCTGTTTAATACAAGGTAGTGGTGTAAGAAATAGAAAACATATGGTTTAGAAATTATTCAAAAACCGTTTGCAAATTTCAGTCTTTTAATCGAAGAACGTGGGGTTTTTGCGGGTATTCAGTTGGTGATATCCGGCTCTCTTTTTGCAAACTTACATCTAGAATTTGATGAGACAGCGACGCTCTACATATTTATGGCTAAGCTATTGTAGTTAAAAATTATTTTGAGAGACGAGATTGCTTTCCCACACCCAAATTTCAGATCAAAATCTTTAAAATCTTATCGCCATTTAATGTAAGATGAAGAAAAAATTTTTGAAGTAAGTTGGATTAAACTCCAGTAAAATACTTGAAATGAAAGCTGCCCAATAGACTGAATAAAGCCTAAATATTACATAAAATGAACGTACAATAACAATTCTTACACTTCCTTTGTAACATTTTAAATAATGCATATTATCAAACTAATTTTCAAATTAAATTCAGCTAATTATATGTTCAAAATCTAATGCCACGCTCTCAAAATCTGATTAGTCTTCTTTTTCTTAAAGGTATAACCTATATTTTTAAAACAGATCTTTTTCTGTTTAAGGAGCAAAACTTCGGAATCAAATGGATTCTGAGCTCATCTGAAATGTTTTTTAATGTCATCTAAAAAGTTCTTCTACTTTTTATTCCTACCTAAAGAGATTACTAAATTCTTCAAATTTAACCTTGCGGTTGACTAAAGGAGTATATTTTCGAAAGATAGCCGTATTTTGAGACCTTTCTTTTGCAATGATTTTACATTCTTAACCTATATAAAGATATGATAGTATTCCGAAATCAGTTTCGTTTGTCATGATTTGTATTATGCTTATACTAGAAATTATTATTATTTTTATACCTCTCTCAATGGCTTTCTTTCTTCATGTAAATAGACAACGTTATGTATGAGTAATATGTTCGATAAATTTTGTGTAAAAATGGGAACAGAATTCAATCATTTACTACTTTTTTACGTGGTATAATATTATTATTGACAATGTGAAATAATATGTATCTGATAAAAGTTTGAGGAGGAATTTCAGTGATTTCTATTATAGATTATTTTTAGATGGCTGTTGAAACGTACAGTGAACGTGATTTTTAATTTCCAAATTGTTTGCCAATATCTTAAAGTATATATCTGATAAGTTATTACCATCATGCATTAAAAGAATTGTACATGAAAACATTATGCTAAGTTCTGATTTCTATAACATGATACTTATTCACATAATGATTTCTGGCATTGAGAACTTTTAACTTTTCACCTTTTTAACTTTTTCAACTTAAAGAGGACTCATCGGGTTCATAGTAGAGTTTTGTCGAAAGAAAGAACCCGATAATTGAAACGAAGAGGGGTATAATATTTGCGATACGACTGGATTATTTGAAAGTATAGGAGGTCCGTAAAATTATTTTATTTATAGTTTTTGTTTACCATGGAATACAGCAACGCGATTCGATCTCTAAAACGCTAATAGTAAAATAATGAATGTGCTATTGCTTCTACTTATATTGACATTGTTTTTGTCTGATAATTCTATATAACAAAGACGAGTTCAAATTCCCAATAGTATCTTTATAGCCCGTGATAAGATTACATAGCTAAAAATAATAAATCTAATTTAAGTAAATTTTATAAATTCTCACTATAAATGGTATGTTTTTGTAAGATTATAAAAGGACCAGTAAAAATATATGGAAAACTTACAAACGGTTACATTAAAATATAGGTTTCTTAGACTCGTGTATTATTAAAAGGAAAGAAAAGAAATTTATTTGTTTAATATCTTAATATATTTATCTTTGATGTTAAAAAGTATTAGTCCAAATTTTACGTGACGAGTATTCTTCTTTCAGTATTCTGATTTTTATTTAACTCTGTTCACACTACTAACCGACTAAGCGGTTAATGTGTTTTTAATGTGTTGTGTATTTTTATAAAATGTCATTTCCAAAATTAGTCTCAGGTTTTATATGAAATTTTTCTTTTTAATTAAGTACCATTTATATGAAATTTCAGTCCATATTCCTACTTTGAATATTAATAAATAACTTAATTTAAATGTCTACATATTCAAAATTGTTAAATTTATTCAAACTAACCCAGTGTAATTAGATTAAGCTAAAGTTTATTTTACTGAACTAGGGTAAAAATGAAAAGGGTATATTAAAACCTGTAATTTTAAATCTTAAAATAATATTATTTTAATGCGTTTATTTAAAAAATATATAATAGACCAAAATCAATCTACTTTAATTATTCGAAAGTGAATTGATTTCTAGTTATATTTAATCAGAAGATACTTTATGCTCCATTGCGGCAAAACCAAAATTATTTTATTATACGTATGAAGACCTTAATAACTAATCATTTTTCTTATGAGGATTTGTTTAATTAGTCTCAATAGCCTTAATAACATAAACCCAGTCTCTCTTTTTGTGTAGAAAGTTATTTCCCTTTTTTAACTTTTTATGTATGAAGTAATTTTTCTTATTTAACTTGAAGCCTCTATGTCATCTATCAAACAAAATGCCTCTGAAAAACTTTCACGAAATATATATTTTCTGATTAAGGCTACGTATAATTGTAAAATTAAAATATAGTCTTATCTAGTCAATATTTTCAGTTTACTACAAAATTCCTACACTTAAAAATTGTAAAGCAAATTAAATTGGTAAAAAATATTTTAAATGTTTGGTCTCCTCTAATAGTTCTTGTGCAATTATGATCTGATTTTAATTTTCTATGTAATCGATAGTAAATTTTTCATCAAATATTTCTAGAGTGCTACTAATATATTATCTGGGAAAAATTTAAGTTTAATGGAAATATTTATTTATCTACTTTAATATATCTTATTGATATATATGGCGGACTTATTGCTACGAGATCAATCTTTTACAGCCAACCATAACACCAGCCCCGCTCGATGAACGTCCCGGAATCGAATCCGGGTCCCCGCGGTGCGTCGCATCGTCAAAGGCCGTATGCCTTGTGACCTACACACTAACCCAACACACCACAGCGACGACGAATAGTGTACGTCTTCACAGGTATAATTTTAATAAACCTAATATTTGCTTCTATCACATATGTAACCCGTTCGTACATTTTCACAATTTGCATGAAAAGCAGGAAGTTATGTAAGGCTAATTAGTCGTGCATGACCCGTGAGTGGCGTACGGCACGCCAGTTGCGTTGAAGATTAATTAAAATTTCAGCACTTTCTCTCCTGAGGGCCCACCGTTGATTTGTTTACCTTTCACCATATTAGTTTGAATAGTTGCATAGTTCTCACTTATAACTTGTTAGATTTTATAAACGGGTTCATATGTATCAAGATTCCTTATACTATCTGTAGCTCTATTTATAAGCGACTATTACTAAACGGGTACATGTGTATCAAGAATCCTTATACTATCTGTAGCTCTATTTATAAGCAACTATTAATTAAAATTTCAGCACTTTCTCTCCTGTGGGCCCACCCTTGATTCGTTTACCTTTCACCATATTAGTTTGAATAGTTGCATAGTTCTCACTTATAATTTGTTAGATTTTAGAAACGGGTACATATGTATCTAGAATTCTTATATTATCTGTAGCTCTATTTATAAGCGACTATTAATTAATAACTCTATTAGTGGTAGGTACATAGAAAGTTAATGGTTTATATAAGAATAGAAACATCAAGCCTTCTTTTGTATAAGATTTCAATTGCTTTTTGGAATACGCTTTTCTATCCAAGGTCTCTGAACATATTGTTGTGTGAACATATCATCTGGCTTTAAAGCAGATCATAGCAACTCAGCTGCCATTGTTAAGTTTGCTATAGACAGTACATTGATTTCAGCAGTGCGCTCAAATTTATTGACTTCGACATTTTTTTGGATCGGTTGAAATCTCTTAATATATCCCAACATACACTTTAGTGGTTTTGCTTGTACCTCCGTGGACGCCAGTAGTGTGTTAAGTCAACACATATGTATTCTAGTGAGTTAGTGTTGAGTGGACAGTTAGTGTAGCTCAAGAAGGATTTATAAATCATCTCCTTTTCTAAGTATTTATTGATGATGTTGTTAAGAATATCTGTAGCAATTATCATCTCTATGCTGTTGACCCACAAATCTATGCACATTTAGACCTCCATTCGTTATCAAAAACTATCGACATCCTTAATCGAGATCTTGATTCAATTGGTCAGTGGGCTCATGAAATAACAAACTTATTGGGTTGTGTTTAGATACGCATAGAAAAAAACCAAAATGCTAGTGTATTGTACAACCAACCGGGCAACCTCCCCGTAATTAAAGTAAAGTTTGTTTTTGATAAAAGTTTCACTACAGATATATTGAAAAACGGTCGATAAAAGTATTTGAGTGTCAATATTTGTGTAATGGTGATCAAAGTTTACTGATTAAAAAACCACATTAAAACTATCAGGATAAAATTTTAATGCGACCAAATAAAAGAGAGTTCCACAAATAAGTAATAAGCGGTAGTATAAGATTGCCATCCCTTCTCATTCGGCGGACGAAATTCTTTTATTTTTTGTTTATCGTTAAAATATATATGTCTGATTGAAACAATTAATTACTAAAAAAGATATTTTTGGTTGACATTCATTTTGAAATTACCTTACGTCTTTTTAAATCGAAAAACATTATATTTTATTTTAAATCGAATCTATTCAAATAATGAAAAAAATATTTGTTTCAAAAATAGTAATTTTCTAATATATGCGGATAATCTAAAACCGTTTATTTGTTTGAAGTCTTTGTTTGAATGACTGTTTGAATATGCAAGCTGATTTTCATTAATAGCATGTTTGCTACGAAGAGAATAAACTACATTTTAGTGACTCGAAATTCAAACTAATCACTTTCAGAAAAAAAACAACTATCTTTTAAATGTATAATAAGAGGAAGTTTACTTGAAAAAGCAACATGACAGCATGAGTGGCTTTTTGTCATTTATGACAGCAAAGTACAATTTCATTTGTACACTAGTACATTGTGTCTAAGGCCTATAGAATGCCTTGGTTGTAATGAAAACAGCCAAAATATTTAAGAAATTTTGAAACGTGCTTAACTTTAAATAATGCTTACAAGATCTTAATTTAAAATTGTTGATTTTGTCTTAAATCTATTTATTTTGACATAAATGAAAACATACAGAAAACAAATTTAATGACCCTTAAGTTTTCAAATTTAATATTGGTGACCATAAATTATTTTATAAAATATTAATTAGTGAATATAAATGATGTCCCCTATAATAGTGATGCCCCCTATAATAGGTGTTCGTTACTAGTGTTGATGATTTTGTCCAAAATCCTTGAACTTGAAACTCATATCGATCTTTTGTTTAGTATCGATAACGCACTACAAAACGTTTTTATCAGAGCACGGCTATGGGGGTCAAGCGACTCGTACAATAAAGAAATTATGTTGTGTGTCGATATCGTTTTAAGGTCATGCCCCCCGTCCAAATTAGTTAACCAAAGCGCCTTATATGCATAACTTGTAATTATAACTGTAATTTCGTTTAGACAAATAGTTAATTATACGTGTTTTCCTTATGGGTTTTAAGTCTTTTTTAAATCAATTAATGTCATATTTCATTATATTAGCAATGTCTCATTTACATATGTATTTAGTTTTTTCTTCTTTCTTTTTATAAATTTTATGCTTTATTTTTTGTTCAGTGTTCATTTCATATTTAATAAAAATTGTGTTTGTTTTTGCCCTTAGAAAGAAGGAAAAGAAATTCTGTTTCACTATGATACTAAAATATAATTATGATAGTTTGTAAGTCAGAAGGAATGCAAATATACATTTTTTGGTCACCTCAATCCTCTATTTTACTAGTTTATTAAATGATTCTATTTAGCTTCACTTTCCGCATTTTACTGATTCAAATACTTTGACATTTTTTTTGGCTATTTCTATTAAAATAATTCTCTTGAAATTTCGCACAATCTTTGGGTTCCGTGACTATATACGTAATGATACAATGTCAATATTATATACATATCTTTCTTGAAATTAGAATCTGTAATACTGCTACACTTATACTGCGCAGAGTTAATTATTTACGGCGCCTTCCCTAAACTCCTCTCAAAGTTCAACTGATTTAGCATCTGACATTTATTACACTGCGTCTTCACTTAACACGCATAATAAATGAAGTATCTGGCGATATCATATGCGTAACACGAATTATTACGTCTTCGTAAGAAAAGAGAATGCTGAATAAGTTTATAAGTCATACATTCCTTACATATGGCTTGGCAATTAATTAGGATTTCAACACGTTTGCTTGCGAGAGTTCTTTGACGATTCATTTGCTTTCCTCAAACATTAGTTTAGGCCGATGCATAGTTTTTATTTTTCCTGTGTCTGGTTCCTAAAAAGGAAAAATGGAACTCGTATAAGAATATCCGAATAACCTTGTAAGAGTTTCGTTCTTCGTTCTGATCCCTCTCTCGGTCTGTTGAAGCCTATATTTTCAGAAACCACTTGACGTAGAAACTTTAAATGTAGTATATAAAAGTAATATGTTAGTCTGCTCATATAAAAATATATATGTTCGGGCATTTGGCTGGAAAAAATATTTGGCTGGAAAATTTTAATAGGGGGCAAATTTTATTATTTTTTTTAAAATTTCTATTTGTCAATATAAGTTATGTTTACTCATATATATATATATATATATATATATATATATATATATATATATATATATATATATATATATATATATATAATCATTTACATGTGATGGCAATATGATTCTTATCACGTAAATGTAGCGCGTGTTAGTTTTCATATGAACAAAAATTCACATTTGAAAGATGTTTTGTTCACTATATATTTATTTTCTACGAAAAGTGGGTTTTCCATCATTCTAAACGTGTAAATAATTATTATTACATTGCAGAGTTTTTTTATTAAGGATTACTATTTCATAGTCGCCCCATAAATTTTTACCGTGGATAAACTTGTGTTCGCGACAAAATATTAAAATTACTCAAACTACGAATTATTACGTCTTCGTAAGAAAAGACTATGTAGAATAAGTTTATGAGTCATACACGCCTTACGTATGTAAGGCGTGTCTTTTCTTCCCCAAGGTATACACCTTGGGGATTAATTATGAATTCAATACGTTAGCTCGTCAGAGTTTATTGATGATTCATTGGCTTTCCTAAAGCATTAGTTTATTTTAGTTTTGCTGTTTCGAATTAAATATTAAATAAATTTCTGAAATGAGTTCTTTTAGGATATGAATAACTTGACAAGGCGTCTTTTGTCGAGCTGCTACATTTGATGATTTTGATGTTTTGGCACGTAAAATTTTCCATGAATAACAAATATCAATATTTCGATTCGTTCTCTGCGCAAAAATATTAATATGATGACATACTTTTACAATTAAATGAAACTACGTGATATAGTATTATTTCTACTTTCTTTAAGTTCTTTACCACTTTTACACGATTTCGTTGTATTACAACATCTTCAGGGGGGATATTAGCAAAGATTTTTGCTCACGTGACGTTCTTGGACTTCTCCCAAAAGTGTTGGTCGACCCAAATATGACTTGGTAACTTGAATTTTTATTAAACAACGGCGCATTATGTTTCTCGGAACATTATACATTTTGCAGCAGTATTTATCTTCATGCCATACTTTGCAGCAAGTACAGCTGCCACCATATCATTTTCAAACCATTTGCTTCGTAAATTCTTTATGACATGGCACCACATTTTCTGTAAAACAAAATGAAAGCAAAATTAGCAATTAAAATGAAACCTTCAAAATCGTCATTTCCCTATACTAAAAATGTGAACATCAGATGTCTATATTATCATGAACATGCGTTTTGCCAGTAATATTGGTTTACGAAAAAGTATCGGTATTTTGATTACAACTAATATCAATAAGTAAACTAAAATATATTTAATATTCACTTACAGATAATCTTGTGCAATATATCAATATTTTTCATTTTAATTCAAACTCTAAATATTGTCTATCAACCTTCGCAACCGCACAATATTTTCACTTTTGCTTGTCAAAACAATCATAGGCAATCTGGCTGTGGTACTATTGGTCCGAGTGAGTTAAATGACTCTTTAGTTTCTATTAGTAGCGCCAACTATCAAAAAAATCCTAAGTTTTACAAATATAAAAAGTTTCCATATATTCCAACTTTCTATATTACCGTTCCCTACCTTAGTATAAGTTATCACAAACTATAAAATTTATATTCTCTAATATTTTTTTTAATATACTAGGGATTTTGTGGTAGTTTCGCAATGGTTTGTGACTCAATTTGGCTTGATTATATATATATATATATATATATATGTATATACATATAAATATAAATAAATATATGTATATATATATATATATATATATATATATATATACCGGACAGTTAGATATCATATTGAGTAATTTCAGATTCTATAACTGTAAATGACCTTCATTGCAAAACTCTCTAAACTACATTCAGAAATATTTTTTTTTACATTCATGACTACGCGACTAAATTACTCTAAAATTACTAACGGCGCTAAATTAAAAATAAATTAATAGAAGTAATACAACTAAAAGAACACGATTTCATACATATTGCACTTAAAAGCAGTAAGTAATGCTCAAATTTGTTTTCACTGTCTACTTTGTAAGGACTTAAGTGGAAGCCATGTTTGTTATTGAGTATAATGTTTGAATGTAATATGGTGGGGCACTTGTATAAAACAACGCGTACACCGTTGTTGTACACAAGTGTCCCACGCATACGCGCAACCACAGACTACAAAAAAATATTAGTCCAAAAATGGTTTGGATATGTTTTTATGTTAGCGAGGTCTATGTCTAACTATCAGTTCGATTTCACTGAATCGATTCGATGCACCATTTTATTGTGTTGTCTATACACAACTACCAAGTGTCATGATGAAACAACAATTAGAAGTGTACGAAATTTTATGAGTCAGATACGTTGTTACGTCATCGAGTTGGTGATCATTTTATTGTATTGTCATCGGAACTACATACAATTTTATGTAGTCTGATCATAGAGCCAAGCTTCTTGAAGATAGAATAATTAAAAGTTTATAAAATTTATTTTCTTAGATTCCATTACATAGTTATTTTGCTATAAATTGAAATGAAAATTTTGTAATGTTTACTACTTTAAGATTAAAACCACTTTCTATTCCCGTTAACTGATATCGTATAATTGTTTAGATAAATGGAAAAACAATGTCAGTAGAAAAAGATGTCATTATCTGAGATCTATATTGTGTACTGAACCTCGCAGGAACAATATTTTTAGCTTATTAGCGTTAACTTCTTACCATACTCGCCTTCTATCCCTTGTAAGAAGCATACAGTCGTAGTTTGATAAAAATACCATCACCGTAACCCAAAGTGAACACGTTTTCGTAACTCAACTTGATACGGAGCGACTTAAATACTTCTTCTCATTTAAATTTAAAATTTCAATATAGTATAATTTCATAAAATATCATTTTCCCTGATTTTGGCACTAATCTGCAGAAAAGCTGGTTATATATCTTTTACAAATTGAATTTTTAACAATACGTTATAGTATTTTAAATTTCGTAGAGATGCATTCATAATTTTCACGAAATAAGAAACCTAAAAATGATAAATATTTTAATTTAATGTTTTCTTTACTATACTATTTAAAATATATTGATTAGTAAGTAAGCAAATAAAAGCACTGTATTTACCTAAATTCTGAGTATGTGATACAAAACATAATATTACGAAACTGAATAACATAATATCAAGTTTAAATATACAGAATAATTAATTGATAGCAAAACCATGAAGTTGCGTGTGTTTCTCTCCAAATACCAACTGAACAAATAATGTTAAGTTAACACGTCGTCACATCTATTTAAATATTAATATGTAGTTTATTTATACGTGGTCTGATATTTACTTGCGTGTTTTTCCCTAATTTGATAGATTTGAGACAAAAGTACTCTCGATAAAAATTAATATTTTTGGTATTTGATGATAAACTTCCGTATAATCTTTGATGACTGCATCTAGTTATTCAAATTACTTAATATGTCATTTTCCAATAATAAAATGTTTATTTCTATTACGTGTATGAAACAAAGCTAGCCACATAAATTTTGAAATACGCACAAAGTTTTACTCCATAATAGTTTCGATGTTCAGAAATTTTTGACGTAAGCTAACTGAAATAATTTTATTTCAAAATTGGAGTCAAATTCTAGTATCTCAAGTTTTTTTCACATATTCAATTACGTGGTTTAAAAATTAGACCAACCATATTGCGGGCCATTTCAAAGCTTATGTTTTGAGCTTTAAAATTAAAAATGGTAAATACAACGTCGCTATCGTAAAAAATCTATCCAGAGAAATCCCAGCAAGTCATATGCTCAAAAAAAGTTGGTTTCATTTACAGGTCTTTAAACAATATTTTTAAATTTTACGTTATATACTAATTGAAATTCCTGCACAAAAGTTATAAGTGCAAAATGTTGGTTCATACCGGTTTAAAATTGTGAGACTATGACCGGTTTAAAACAGTAAGGTGAAAGAATTAATGGATGGTCGGAAAGACGGATATGATGAAATTATAAGGATACCTTCTTTCACTAAAGTGCAACGAAAGTACAAATAGAATAGCGCTATCTGTTTATATTTTTTCACGATAATAAATCGGTTATGTAATACAACCCGTGAGCGAACATATATTGATGTTTAGATGTAACAGCAAATCATGGCACATTTTACTAGTGGTAATAAGCACACCAGCAGTAATATCATTAGGATCTGTCATTGAAACAATTTACCGGAATTTGAAGACACCGCAAAAACTACTCAACAGAGATATTACATTTATAGCGAATGACAATAACACTAAGGTTTCATACTTTAAATAAAAGGCAGATCATCTAAGAGAAGTAATCGGAAAGTATATTCTTTGTGTTAGGAATGATAAAGTCGAATAACGCGCTAGTTCTGTGTCGGAGACTCACTAATTATACCAGCTTCAAGATTCGTCATAGAAGACTTTATATTTGAATTTTTATCAGGAGATTGAGCCAAAATCACATCGATAATGTCATAGTTATTGGTAGATAAAAATTTTACAACACAATTTGCTACAACTTTGAAATAGATGCGACGGTAAACTCTTAGTCATATAAATATCTGAAGTTAAGTCAATGCCGACAAAACAAAAAAACAGTATATGAAATTAAAGCAACATCAAAAAAATCTAACTCATGCAACCTTTCTGAACTCAAAGAGAACTTCAGTAGAGCAGAATAAACGTTCTCGTGCTACCATAACCCACGCATACCCGAAAGTTATATCTATATTATAAAGGAGAAAGCGGGGAAGATATTTCAAAAAAAAAAAGGAACTACTTAGCGGTAATATCGATTCTGACTTTACGCAATATCAGATACAATCTGTTAAGGTTTGTACACTCTGCTTGTATCTGCTTGAATTCTAGAACCAGTGTGTCAGGACATTAAAGATTATACCAGAAACTGGAAACAAAAAACCGGGCCACAAAAAGAATGATGGCAATTTGCTGATTAGCAAAGACTGCAAAATTTTATCTCGCTCCATGTAAACGGTCAATCAGATAGTAACACTCATCTCCCAAGTCCAAAAAGTTATGATTTACCTAACGAATACAGTACTGAAATCATACTTTCTATAGCAGACTATTAGCTGGGTTTATTCAAGGACGAATAAACTCTCAAACGTAGAATTTGTCAGCTAGTTCGTGTACCTCGAATCACTGCTAACAAATGAAAGCAGTACGGAAAGAAAACTGGAAGAACAAAGCAGATGTATAAAGCTGCTATGAGTAAACTGATACGAATACGGTAGAATGATAAAATTTCAAACGTCGCCGAGTAGAGACTTGCCCGAATTTTGTCTTTCAAACTATTTTATACAACTCGGAGTCACGAAGCGTCTCAATCGCGTTTTAATTTCTCTTTGTAACAAAAGCATACATTTCAATATTATCTACAAATGTTAGTTTCTAATACATGCTTAACATTAAAAATATATTACTCTCAAAATTTAATATAAAATTGATATTAATATGAAAGCTTTGAGTCGTTTGTTCATCGAAGAATTTAAATCTGATTATTCAAATTTAAATTCTTCAAAACCATAGTATATTTCGAAAATTAACTTTCATAAATCAAAGTTTCAATATTTTTTTTGACAATCTTAGTAAGCAAGCCTTTCACAAAATAGTGTCTTGCAAATTATTTCCCCAAATTTTCTTATATCATAGCGACATAATATTTACATTTTTTAATCCTCGTTCATATGATTTTGGAGGTAGATACGCTGTGACAAATTAATTAGACTATCGTATATTTATATACGATAGTCTAGCTAAATACATTGTGAATACAATTTAATTAATTTGTGGAAAATATCAAAGATATAAATATATCTTCAAAAAGAGAAAGAGGGAGCAAAAAAAAATTAAACATGACTAAAAATCAAACATGGTTTTTAGCACAAGCAAGTAAAGTCTGACGTAAAAGCCTTGCATAACATATACGTTGAGAATATGAAAGCTAGAATTAAATCAATAATGAAAGCATTTTGGACATATGTGAGATGTGCTTACATCAGCATTTTGGACATATGTGAGATGGAAAGCATTTTGGACATATGTGCAAAAGGATCATGTACTAAGGCTTAACCGCTACGAACACATTTTATTATATGCATATTTACTTCTTTTAATAATGAACCGATGATCGGGTTTACAATGACAGTACAGGTTGCTGTTAATGATGGCTCATCGTTGTTACATATCGGTACTATGTTGAAGTCGGACTTGCATTAAAACATCTCCAGTCAAAACATGCCTCCAGCTTCGATGGCCTAACTCCGGGCGTAACCAAACTCCGTGTCGATGTGTTCATCAAATCAAATATTTATAATTATTCTTTTGATTCGGACTCGGTAACTTGGTGAATCAATGGAATCTGAGCAATAAGCTACAATTGAGTATGAGCAAACGTGAGATAATGACGTCCTCTCGCTTACGTGTCTCCCATTTGCACGCTCGAATGATTTTCATCCTTGCGAGATATCGATCTAATTATGGATAATCCTCTTACGTTTCACAGTTATATTATCAAAACCTATCAGAAAGTCAGGAAGTCACCAGGATTTTTCATACTGCATTCTCAAGAGTTTTATGACGTCGAATGTATTGTAACTTTATGAACTCTTTAGTCCATAGCAATCACTTGGAGGTATCCTCATGTTGGAGAAAATACAGAAAATTTAAATTGGTTTTTGCATTACCAAATTTAAGGGTATTATACTTACTTATGTTCCTCAATTCCGATACAATTTTTCGCTTTTGTTTATTTATTTTTGAATAGTGTGGTTATGATGACTTTGAACCAGTACGTTAATAATCCCCCGATCTTGAGTTTAGAAGCGCTTTATGATCCTGGCTGCTATATGTCATAGTTTGTTTTGCCCGCCTGGAGCACGCACGATTACACGCATTTGTATTCTGCAGCAGTCACCTGTATTTCATGATCATATATTGTTTAAAACAGTTTTATAAAATGCGCCCAGTATTGATATTTTCTTCTGACCGCTGCAGGAATGGGATTATTAATTTACTTGGTTGCTCACGACTGAATACATGTTTTATAACCATTAATTCTTATTACAAGTCCATATATCTAACGCTTTGGATATATTTGTAATTTGGGCATGGAGTTAACAGGAAGTAAATAAACAAAAAAGTTACAATTTGAGACAAAGATATTAAAATTCCCCAACCTAATTTTGATGTGTTAAATATATTACTACTTACTGTTAACTAATTGCTAGTACAGTAATTCCAATTATAGTTCAGTAGTATCATGGGGTTTTTTCAAATCTATTCTTTATTTCAAACCGTAACGTGTAATACGTGTGAAACGTGTAATAAAGATTGTGCGAAATGCCATAAGTGACATCTGATGAATTAATAAACTTTATGTTATATATATATATATATATATATATATATATATATATCACTTTTATGGAGTAACTTCCATAGCGCATTTATTCTAATAACATAAAAATATTTACTTATACTGCTCTGATATTGGCAATGATGTAACCAAAAGTTCATATTTCTCCTTTTTTAAGCCACGTTTATGTTCCTTGTGTGGTCTCTATGTGGTTAAAATAATTAAAACAAAATGCGTCATTTATTTACAATTTCTTTTCATTGAATACGTTCCATGTACCCATTAATTTTGTGTTGCATGCATCGAAATAATTTTGCATTGTAAATATTACTGTATTAATCGATAATAATAAAATTATTTTTTCACTGTTTTCATGAACGCGTTTTTTCCCGCCGTACTTTAATTTTACATAAATTCCTATGTTTCCGTTAGTTTATATAAAAATTTGTAAACCAACAAATCTAGAAAAATTGCTCTTTAGCCATATTTTATATTTGCATATACTATTCACGAGTTTCCGTTAGTTTATATAAAAATTTTTAAACCAACAAATCTATCCAAATTGCTCTTTAGCCATATTTTATATTTGCATATACTATTCACGAGTTTCCGTTAGTTTATATAAAAATTTGTAAACCAACAAATCTATCCAAATTGCTCTTTAGCCATATTTTATATTTGCATATACTATTCACGAGTTCTTAATGGGCTTATGATCATTAATTTGGATTGTTTTATTATAGATTTCTCAATGTGATTTTTTAAATTAATTTCATCAACTATGTATTTAATAACATAATATTAGGTAGCGCAGAAGTTTACATAATTTTATTACAAGCGTAACATAGTAGATTATTTCATCTTATAAATCATTTTCTCACGGCTCACGGTCATGCCCACTTGGAGTTACCGACTCGTAGGATATGATTATTCCTTTTGACTGGGCTGGATTTTGACCATTGACCCCGGTATAGGGGATAATTACCGTATCTAATCCAACCATTTTGGCCGAAAATGGCCTCTCGCCTCTTCCTAGATTTTTTGCCTATTATAAATAGCTTTCCTAGATTATTATCTTTCTGTCGAGCTGTGTGGTGGATATATAAGAATATTTTTATAGGCTCATAGTGAAAAATCTTTCTTTTTTATTTTCAGCTCCTCGAATGTTTCTAACTTTATTTCGTTCAGGTATTCGTAGCGTTCTGAGCCACATTAAATTGTAAATGTAGAAATTTTCTCTCTTTCAATTCTTTTTTAAGCTCATGAATCGACTTCTTGCAGAAAAACCAAAGATATGCGCGAACTTTCAGGTTTTGATTCTAGTATCACAGTTTCAATGTGGACATGTACTCAAGTAAAAATTACATAACTTCAATTACGTTAACATTTTTAAATCTTCATTTATCCATACACTATATTGTCTCTTGGTTGTCTTATTATTTGCTTATGAAGGTAAAAAATGAGATTTATTCTAAATGATGCATTTCGATCTTATTACATGAAGTAAATCGGGTTCTCCTAAATGTAAATACTGTTGTTTCCTTACTTTGCTTACAATTAAAGTGAGGAAGGTTCATTTCCTCGATTTTCCAAAATGTGGTCATTATTTACTATGATTTGAAAATGATGGTGCTTGATATTTTACCAAGGTACTCAGTAGTCTACGTTGCTCTTTATTTTAGTACATTTCTGTATTAAATAAATGGACATGAATGATCTATTTCCTTTTGTTTACGCATTTGTAGACTGTAGCCACATTAAATCCTATTAAATAAATTGTCTCATTCTGTGTTTGAGTGTGTATGTGTTTGAGTGTGTATTTTTATATGTATGTGTGGGTAGCTTCGTATATATACGAACGTGTACTGAATTTCACAAATTTGTGCATACTATTCGCCATATTTATTTAATTCATAATTATACGAATTGAAAAACTATGTGAATTGAATATTATGCTCTATTTATTCAATTAATTATCTTTTTGCAATCAGAATATGTATTTTTCAAAGCCAACGGTACGTGTTCAAAAAATTATATTTTATTGCAAACACAATATCAACCCGTTTGCTCATTTCGCATTGTCATCTAAACAGACTTGTCATTATTGCGACCATTAAAGGCTTGTTGATATTTTTTATCAAAAACCTTAAATTTTTTCAAATTTATTCTGAACTTTGGATATATATCATATAATTATCTAAAATTCAATTCGATTATTTTTTATCGGTTCATAAATTTATTTCATAAAAATCGTTTTTTAACTTCTATAATTATATATATATATATATATATATATATATATATATATTTCATTATTCATAAAAAAAACTCTGGAGACTATTGAAATTAAAATTGTGAACAATAGGATTTTTAGATGCCTAGTTTTCACAGTTTGTTATATATACACTTTGTATTTAAGCTTATGAAAGATATTCGTAAAAAAATGCAACGTAGAAACTTGAAATCGATATATTTATACATTTTATTAACCCGCATATTTTTAATAGGTAATTTATTTCAATGTTCATGCAAAAATGAAAGTGTATTGAATAAAAGCCTTAAGTTTATTTTAAATTTATATATATATATATATATATATATATATATATATATATATATACTTGTGTATATATGTATATATATATATTTATATATTTTTTTTTTCTTATTGTTTTCTATATTTAACAAGGTTTTCCAAAAAAACGGAAAAATTAAGCATTCATCACTTATTTTCGAAACTAATGAAAAAAAATAATGAAAAAATGGCATCGATAAAATATATCTACGACATTTTACCAAAATTATGGCGTTTTTACGATCTTATATTTTTTTAATTACATACCATGTTTTTACGCCATTGTACAATTTATTTACGTTATGAAAAACAGATATTTCTAAATATTTTAATAAAAATAATGTATACTCTAATTGTTCATAACTACCTAAATGTATAAGGAAGGAGCTCGAGAGGTTTTCAAGTACATACGCGCATGTGTTATAACTTTAAAGCATATTTACCATGGTGATTCTGGCGTGAAATCGATACAAATTCTCAATCTTATTATGGCTATTTTCAATTTCATATCATTTATTCAACTATTTAATTAATTTGCATATTCGTTCCAATAAATTATTTTAGTGAGTAAAATTAATTTTTCCTTTATTTACTATTATGCTCATTCTTTTCGTTCGTTTGATTTGAATTTTGAATATGATCAAAATTAATGAAACGAAATAAATATTGCAGATTCTTAAGTTTAAAAAAACAGAGCCTTTAGAAAGCGTGCATGGACAAAAAATATGAGAAACTTAAAGATATATGTATTTGTGGCTACTAAAATATTGGCTTATCGAGGTACATTGTCACAGTATGTTAGATGAACGTATTTATTTTTCTAGAATATCATTTTATCATAAAACATATTAGTTTCCAACAGTGTGGTTCATAAATTATTGGACCTTAATTTATCAAATTTATTATTGATGCGCAATTCAATTATTAAGATTAAATAAGTCCTAAATGGCTTATTTACAGAATATATGCATTAAGAGAAGGGGCGGAGGAACTGAATGCCTCAGCAGCAGTAAAACATGTCAAAGATGTCACTTTTTTAACCCTATTAAACTGTTATGCCTATTTCAGTTGTCATATATTTACTTGTCGTGTCTTTCATTTACAAGAAGAAACTAATGAGGTAGTATTCAGGTGAAAAGGTAAAAGAATAATAGATATTAATTATTTGTTATATAAATTATTCATTATTAATAGTCATAATTCTCTTTTCGATTATGGAATACCTCACAAACGTATTGTAACAGAAAATATAAAAAATATTAAAGTAAATTTGTTGTTGGTTTAGTGCCTAATGGTAGTGGTTTTACACAGTTAAATACAGTTATGTCTCTATTCCACCCATGTCTCTAATGTTGTATAACTCTTGTCACGATTCCATTTGCAAATGGCGGGAACTAGTAGCAAAACATTGCATGTTTGGGGCGTCATGGGAAAAGGCAGAATATGCAAAATCCGTTGGCAGTGTAGGTGAAAACCGTGTACTAATTATCACTGTAGTAGCGGATATTTGTTGTTCTAAATGGTTCTATGGCACTAATTATATAAAATTGCTGTAACGTCCGAAGAAGTGGAGTCTCCATAGTAAAAGAGGTATTTATTTAGGAGTAAAAAAAATAGTTCTGTCTCAATTTTCTAGATCGTCCAACACAGGCATTGAGCCTCCATCACATATATGTTTTAAAATTTATAGCAATCCTTCAAGTGAAGTGCTGGCAGCCATTATTGGGAGTGAATATAAAAAATATCGTCCAGAAAATGGTCTCACTATTTGCAATTATTTGCCGATGGAAACTCAAGCACCTATAAATTTATCTAAGTCATGGTAGACTGCCAATCTATAATGGTGCAAGCCGACGAAAACTCAAGCAATTATAACATTATAAGACAAACAGTGTTATAACACTATAAGACTATGGTTAAAATAGAATATAAAAATCATCGCTTGCAGAATTATTGCAAAATGTTATTGGCAATTATATTACACACAACCATCTCATTGAGATCACGAAATTTATGAACAGGGTAAATATATTATATTTACAATAATGCCCTTAGTGTAATTAAAATTATTTGCAACATCAATTAATAATTGTTTTTACTTTATATTCCTATTGTTTGTCTTCTTTAATTACATTAGTCAGTGTTTAGGTTTACCGAAATAATATAAAAAAGTCAAGCAAGAAAGTGACCAATTATTTGGCAAGACTTCATTTCAATATTATATCTTAAGGATTGTGTCGTCTTTAGTATCTATGTCGAGATTTCCCAGCAGGCTTTTACGACCCTTGTACCTAATGCAAAAAAACAAAAAACTGACGGTATCAGTGGTCAGCTAATAGCTGACTACTGATATCGTCAGTTTTTTTGTGTTTTTCCCCAGAAAACAAGTATCTAATTTTTATATCTAAAGCGAACCGATTTGATGGTAACGATGAAGAATCTCAGGTTCTTCATTGCTATCGATAGTAGCATCTGTATCAATAAGGTTTTGCCTACAAACTAAACTATACAAAGAAAATATGGTATTTACTATATATGTGCCCACTGTCTCTAATTGGGGACGTCAACATAAATTATCTTTTCATATCTCACAGAATCTTATGTTTTATTCTATATTTTATTTAATATAAAGCAATCAATACGTTTATAAAGTATTTGTAAAAATATGAAACGTTTGAAGTAAATATATTAAAAAAAAAACTTATCTTTTCGTAGCCACAACGATTCACCAGTTTACTGAACTTCAGCCACAAAAACTATAACAGTGAGCGATTATCTATAGTTTAGCTGCAATGAAAATACAGTGGCCTAGTACACTTAACTTTGCGATTTAGTTTTCAAAACCGCTTAGACATAATAAATAAAAATGTTGATGGTAGATCTGAAAGCGTCCTCGTTTGGGCACGGCGGGCGCATATGGCTAAAATGAGCCTATATATATATATATATATATGTATATATATATGTATACATATATATATATACATACATATATATATATATATATATATATATATATATATATATATATATATATATATATATATAAATTGATATTTGTAGACATGAAAAGAGAAATATTCCTTTATGTAAATTTAAAATTGTAAAATAAAGAATGCTTTTAATACAAACACTGTAAAATTGTATGAATTATATTTATATGGTTAAATGTAACTCTAATTTAACCATTATATATTGAGAGCCTACCATACCTTAGATAAATTGATAAAGTTAAAATTATATATACTGAAGCGTAAATATTTTGCAGCTTTTTCCTTCTATTGTTTTAAACAAATATACAGTCATTTTTGTAAGGATAATGGATATATAGTCAGGATTAGTTTTTGATAACAAAAAAGTATTTGAACAAATTTTGAAAGAGATATTTTAAGAAAATTCTCTAGAATGCTGAAGAAATATCCCTGTAGCCTTAAATGATGGTTAAAAATACCTTCAAAATCAAAGCAATATTCATTGCAAGTCAAGTATCCGTGAATACGTCGACCATAAAAATGATATTACCCTCTCATGAATCATTCAACAAATTATTCATCTTATTTGAAAATGAAGACAGGGCCTACGACTTAATCATTAACGCGATTATGTCGCAATGGTCAAAATTCATAATTTATAACTATATCGGGCATCTAATATATCGGATTCATAACATACGAAATTTCCGAATTTTATTGTAATAAAACGCTCATTATAAACACGTGCTTTTTATTAATGAGGAAGTTGAATTATGAAGAAAAACCTTGAACTTGCAATACGAATGTACCCTATACGAATGATTAAAGGATTATAAACATTTGAGGATACCTAATATCTACAAATATTATCTTTCTCCATGTAAATATAATATTTTGTCTAGTTTATTTCATTGAATTAAAAATATTATGAATTCTTCAAATAGAAATATATTTAGTTTTAAAATCAATATTAAACATTTTCGGCAAACAAACAAATTATTATCAATGCTGCTTTTTTTCATAACTCTAAATTTGAACATTTTGAAAATGGGTGGACACTATATACCTTTCTGTACGTTTTTACTAACATCCTTCGAACTATCATTAATAAAATTTAAAAAAAAGTCCTTGTAATTCCCTCTTTCAATTGATATCTCGTGCGATAAATTATACAAAAAAATCGATTGTTTCACTCGTCTTCTTTAAAGTTCGTACGTCAATATATGTGAGGATGGTGTGTTATGTCACTATGCCAAACTTATGTTTTTATGTCAAACCGTTTCTTAGGAAAACAGCCGTGGTAGACGAATGGATGACCACATGAGTCATATTATGGGGGTTCCGTTTTTTTGAGCTACAAAATCTTAAAACTTAAGAAACATGTCCTAAATTAAGAGATTAAAAAAATTGCGTAATTTTTTCAGTCGTATTCACTGTTTTTTTCTTGTATATTGTACAAGCAAAATTTACTAAAAAGTTTAAGCGGTGACACTAAAGAAATTGTTTTTGTAGAAGCGAACAAGGTGAAGGTGTCTCCACTTTACATAAATTTAATTAAAGTAACTAACAAAGCTGCTAAACTGTCGTGGGTCCGGCGGTAGCGGTGTGCGGATGATTAAACGAATCTACGTGTTCCACTGAAACATCTCTGGGAACAATTAAAAACAAGCTATATTCCGGCCCGCAATTTGCGAGATAAGATGTGCTGGACTTCCTTCAAAACTGCGTCGTTTGTTTATAGGTATACTGGAAAAAGGCGCAAAGCAGGTGAAATGGGCGAATATTTGTGAAAATAAATACAGGGTCATAACCACTTTTCATTTTCTTCAAATTACCTGAATGATAAATTGCGTAAAAGAAATCGTGCGTTACCCAATTAAGTTTATGAGAAATGTTCAATGCGCCTATAAAGCAAGTAATAAATATTCACTTAGTTGCTTGAATTTAAAGATTTGATTTTTATTTCTTTTAATTAAAATTACTTTTCGTAATCTCTACCTTAATTTGTTCATTTGGTAAAAAACACTTCATAAAATAATAAAAATAATTTTGGAAAGCGTTCACTATTCAGCACAAAGCCTCGTTCAGAAAAGGCCACAAAATTTCTTAATATTTTAGTTATATTTAAAAAGTTAAAATTATAAAGTTTTAGAAATAATTTATCGAACGATAAATTAATAGTTACATTAAACTTTTAATTGTTTTTTTAACTCTACAGCGGTCGCGTACTAAAATCTGACCTGATTAGTTGCGTGGAGTACAGGTGTATACCATTTGTAAATTGAAATAAAACCATATAATAATCTTCAGTTATTTTTTATTCTTTATAAATCATTTATCACAATTAAAATTTTCTTCATAAAAAATAGTCAACAGAAACAATTCAAAACCTTAGGGTTTAAAAAATTCAACGAAATTTAACAAAACCTCTTTATGGCACTAAAAATAATTGAGATTATAAAAAAAACTAATCACAAAAACTTAATCCTAATTGAAGTTTTCTAAACAAGATACAAAGATAATCTTTAAATGATCACCACAAATATACTTCTTGTAGGTGATACACAGTTCTCGAGTTCTTTTGTTGCGCCTTCTTCCGTAGTCATGGCAGCGACCTATGGAACTACTTGGTGCATGTGTTGTTCCAGGGTTTTCTGTTTGATTACTGCCAAGAAACTCTTTTATTTTAAATATTAGATTTCTTGGCAATTTATTATTATCCAATTTTTGACGAGCCAGAGGTTTCTTCCAAGCCAGAGACAGGTCGATGAGGAAGTCAGGTCGATGAACAACTTCACAATTTTTATTTGCGATATAAATGCATAACGCGTTTAGTGCACTGAAATTTACCAAATCAAAAGAGACGGTTAGAGGCCATCTTTTTGAATTCCTGGACATGTTATAGAGAGAGCACGTCTTGTTTATCATATCGATGCCGTTTTTTATTCGATTATAATAAGTTGTTATTTCTGGCTTGCGACGGTCTTCTGTATCGGCATCAATTGCAAAGTCATTGTGCATCGTTGACATCAAAATCACAACTTTGTTAGGCTTTGGTACATAAAAAAACTACCGTATATGGTTGATAGAAGTCAAATTTTGAAGAGCATAATGGATTTCCTCTCGCAATGTGAAGTTCTCGTGGTAGTCCACTTTTATCCTTTAGCAACCATTTTCTAATAGTTCTTTTGCTACACGAAGAGAAGAAAACTAGTTAACCATCGTAATATTTATGTTTAGCTAGCACTGGACATGACATCCTCATAACCACATCGTGTCTCTCATTGCTCAAGTAAAATGGGCCTTCAAGTTGTTGACAGGTATATATTTCGAAGTTGAATGTATACGGGTAATGAACGCCCATGAGGGCAAAAACCTTCACTCCATATTTCGCCGGCTTGTTTGGGATATACTGCCTGAAAGTACAGCGGAACGCTGTACTAATAAAAGCCAAGAGCTGTTCATCATTTCAGCACTTGGAACAAAATATTTCTGAAAGTTTAGGAAAAACAAATCCAAAAACTTTGTTATTGGAGCCAGCTTATCGACGGTTATAACTTGATGGTCTCCAATGTCATAAAAGCGCAAAGACCTTGTCAACAATTTAAATCTTTGTCCAGGCATAGTCAAATATATAGTATTAATTCCTGTTGTTTTACATGCTCAAATATTTGAGCAACGCTCAATTAGCCTAAATTTATCACCCCAGTAAAATTTCGATGTAGCCTCTCATTTCCGTTCCGTCTATTTGTTTAGCATCTGTTTCTCTTGTGTTTTTATTCCTTATGTAGTTTATTTTTATATTTGTGTATTTGGTAAGGAGATCAATTATATTGCTGTATAAAAATAGGGAAAAGCAGTTTCGCGGAGTAGTGTTTTGTCTCGCAATTACTTTAGGACCATGGGCAACAAAGACAATCTTATGTTGAATATTCGAAAGGCCCATTTTTTACCACATAGTATTATTTACGCTAGAGTAAAAGTCAACGCGTCGGTTTCGCCGAGGTGAGCAGGAACGTCTATCAGACTGATCTTCTTCAGCATTTGAACTCGAAAGATCTTCGTAAATTTAATTCTCATAATCTTCTTCAGCTAGCCACGCCTCAATCTGAGCTTGATGCGGAGCATCCATGGTCATTCTAAAAATGTATATTAGTTTTAAGTATCTAATCATTTTAACACACTCCAGTAGTCAAACTACCATATTTATAACGTAGAAATAAACAAAAGAAAACTAAAAAAGAAAAGTGATATTTTCGAAATACTTACGTAATTGGTCGCGCGGCATACAGGTGCAATTCACGGATTTTACGAGTCTTCTGCGGGACAACCACACACGACCGACGCTCGCGCAGCACTAAATGCGTTCTTCAATTATTCAACTTAAAATAACTAGAAGTATTTTACTGTGGCGGTTTTTTAGACATTTTCGATGTGATACGTGTCGATTACATGTGTAATCCACGCAACCACTCAAGGGTAAAATATTTGACTAATCCGATCACAGGCAGACAATTTTAATTTTGAAAATTTTAATTTTGTCACAAAAAATGTTTGTGTATAAAAATTTCCAGCGAATTAAATCATAAGAACTTCCAAGTTTAAGCCTCTTAGTCTGCATGTCGGTCTATTTAAATATATTTTACAAGATTGTTTAAATATTATCCCATAATGAGTTATAAATGAACCATTTGATATATATTTTAGAGAGACTGTTATTAGTTGTTGTATTTTTAACGTAAGTAAGCACAACGCTGTTGAGATAATAGATATCATTTTTATTTCTATTGTTTAAAATTTATTATTAAAAAAACTATACTGAAACTTACTCCTAACTCCGTCGTCGGCATCGTAACTCCACTACATTTAAGACCAAATTAATAAAATCGCGTTCTGCTTTTGATACAAGGGTAAAATGTTTATTTAATCGTCATGTTTACTCATTTGCCTCTGTAAATGTTACTGTAAGCATATATTGTCAATCTTTTAATTTCGTATATGGGTTATTTATACTCATAATCTAACTTTTAATTCGGTTATTTAAATATGAAAGGAAGAAAAACAAACAAATAAACAAACGAGTTTCACTTTTATTATATTAGTAGGTAAATAGATACTTTTCACTTCAGAAAAATGTTTGTTAGGATTCTAGATTTTTTTTATTATACTATTCCTTTTTTATTATATATGTCCTTGATATTTTTATATATTTGCAATTGACCCTTTATGAAATTTTAAACTAGGACAGCGACTTCTTATACGAATTGGGAAAATACTTATATAAAAGCATGATCTAATGGAGAAAAGTAAAAGAAAAAAATGTAAATGTTTTTTAAAAAATGTAAATATTAGTCTTTACAATAATCAAGAATGCTTTGACAATTTTGTTTAGGTCTGGCAAACAAAATTACATCCAAATAAAAAAATATGAATTTTCTTGCAGATGCACTACACAACAAGTTAAGTATAAGAAGTTATGGCTATATGAAACGCTGATTTACTGCTTCTAATATGGACTTTTATGTCACTAAAACTGCATGTGACTTTAATAGAGGTAAGAGAAATATATATTGCTATAACTTGAGTAGTCACTACGTTCTGCAATTTATAGCCTAATAAATTACTAAAGAAACTACGTGACAAAAAATATGAAAGGCAAAACTGAAAGTTATGTAACGAGAAATTTAAGTATCAACCACTATTTAGGCTTCAATACCAGCTAAAAATGTCTCTTTGCCCTAAATTTATCTCACGTCTCATTATCTTAATGAAATAAATCATTAAAGCCTATTTCCTCATTTTAGCTTTATTAAAATATTTCTGTCACAAAGTATGTATCGTTTATGGCTAAAGAATATGTTGTAAACTTCCAAACTTCTTCGCTGACTTACGCCGGAAGTGATACATTACCCTGAGAGCCGTTGATTATTAGCGTCAATAAATAAATTTAATCTTGGAACTAATGCTGTTATCTGTCAAGAAATACCCCCATGTTTTATCATCAGTCTGTAACAGACCTGCTATTTACTCTAAGACTATTTTCTTATTAGTTATATTAGGTAAATTCATTGGCAATGCACATGCAGTTTGTAACCGCGAAGTACTGGATTTGTACCCTTAAATTTTATCAGCATCCTATAAGATTAATGTCTCGTAAAGTTTACTATTTTAGAGTTCTGTTGTATCTTTTCAAGTTTTTGGCCAGATTTGGTAGAAATTCTCTTTTGCTTTAGCGAACCAAATCTTAATACCAATATCGCCATCATGAATTTTCAAACCTTCATTATCAGTCCGCAATAAATCTCTTTCATTATCTTAAGACTCATCGCTTATACATTCTGATGAAAAATATTACAATATATATAAATATATATACATATATATGTAGGTCTTTGCTAATATCCCACCTGAACATGTTGTAATACGACGAACCTAGGTCGTGGTAAAGAAATTAAAGAAAGTAGAAATAATACTACATCACGTAGTTTCATTTAATTGTGAATAATGAATTTCTACAAAATTAACGCCAAATATATTCAATATTTTAAATGAACATTTATTATACCGCTTTTTTCATATCCTCTCTTTTTTTTGTTTTTTTCTTTTAATTTGAAATCAACAAAATAATTTTCGAAATTTAGAAACACCAAGTGATACTAATTTCCGGACATATCTTTATTTTGCTGCTACTTGTAAATGTATACAGATCCATGAGCGAATTCACAAAAAACTGTAATAATATCTCCATCTCCTATATATATATATATATATATATATATATATATATATATATATATATATATATATATATATATATATATATATATATATATATATATATATATATATATATATATATATATATATATATAATTATATATATATATATACATATATATATATGTATATATATATATATGTATATATATATATAATTATATATATATATATATATATTTATATATATTGTAATATTTTTCATCAGAATGTATAAGCGATGAGTCTTAAGATAATGAAAGAGATTTATTGCGGACTGATAATGAAGGTTTGAAAATTCATGATGGCGATATTGGTATTAAGATTTGGTTCGCTCAAGCAAAAGAGAATTTCTACCAAATCTGGCCAAAAACTTGAAAAGATACAACAGAACTCTAAAATAGTAAACTTTACGAGACATTAATCTTATAGGATGCTGATAAAATTTAAGGGTACAAATCCAGTACTTCGCGGTTACAAACTGCATGTGCATTGCCAATGAATTTACTTAATATAACTAATAAGAAAATAGTCTTAGAGTAAATAGCAGGTCTGTTACAGACTGATGATAAAACATCGGGGTATTTCTTGACAGATAACAGCATTAGTTCCAAGATTAAATTTATTTATTGACGCTAATAATCAACGACTCTCAGGGTAATGTAACACTTCCAGCGTAAGTCAGCGAAGAAGTTTGGAAGTTTGCAACATATTCTTTAGCCATAAACGATACATACTTTGTGACAGAAATATTTTAATAAAGCTAAAATGAGGAAATAGGCTTTAATGATTTATTTCATTAAGATAATGAGACGTGAGATAAATTTAGGGCAAAGAGACATTTTTAGCTGGTATTGAAGCCTAAATAGTGGTTGATACTTAAATTTCTCGTTACATAACTTTCAGTTTTGCCTTTCATATTTTTTGTCACGTAGTTTTTTTAGTAATTTATTAGGCTATAAGTCGCAGAACGTAGTGTCTACCCAAGTTAAAGCAATATATATTTCTCTTACGTCTATTAAAGTCACATGCAGTTTGAGTGACATAAAAGTCCATATTAGAAGCAGTAAATCAGCGTTTCATATAGCCATAACTTCTTATACTTAACTTGTTGTGCAAATGCAAGACAAGAAAATTCAAATTTTTTTATTTGGAAGTAATTTTGTTGGCCAGACATAAAAAAATTGTCAAAACACTCTTGATTATTGCAAAGACTAATATTTACATTTTTTAAAAACATTTACATTTTTTTCTTTTACTTTTCTCCATTAGATCATGCTTTTATATAAGTATTTTCCCAATTCGTATAAGAAGTCGCTGTCCCAGTTTAAAATTTAATAAAGGGTCAATTGCAAATATATAAAAATATCAAGGACATATATAATAAAAAAGGAATAGTATAAAAAAAAAGGGTGCATGTACTTATGTACGCGCGTGAGAAGTTATACTTCTTTAGCATCATTAAATAATACATACGGACACCTGAACATGTTGTAATACAACGCAACCTAGGTCGTGGTAAAGAAATTAAAGAAAGTAGAAATAATACTACATCACGTAGTTTAATTTAATTGTGCTCATTTAGAATCATAAAATGATTAGCACTATAACTTATTAACTAGGCTTATTCCCGCCACAAATTTTAGGATATCGAGAAATTTCAATACGATCTCTGAGGATAAATAATAAAATAACATCACAGTTCAGGTAAGGAAATAAATGATATATCTGAAGCAATTATTTGAAAAAAAATTATATTATTACTTGCGGATTCGCTCACTTTGCTGAACCTAGACCGTTATTTTCCCTATTGCTACACTACTTGACATCGTAGTGCTGTCGTAAATACCAAAGGTACCATCCTAGTACCAATTCATTTAAAATAAACAAGGACGCCCAAAAATTGGTTCAAGATGACAATGTTGAAACGGATCAAAACCAAGAGCTATGCATATCTAGTAAGAAAAAAATATACCTTCCCCATTTCACAATACTCCATCACGTCGTGATTATATAGCATCAAGTTTAAATAAAGTTACAAAATTTTATTTGAAAATATATTTATTATGCTATGAAAATATTATTTAAAAATTAATGTAATAATGTGATTTGTAGTTTCTTAAAAATAAAAAAAAACATGGAAAATAACACCGGATTTTATTACGTTTAATCTCATGGTAATATTGAATGTTTTACGATACATTTCGAGTACTCACTTAAGTTAATATTGTTCAGAAAATATGATAAACCATCTGCATAAAAGTCGTATTCCAGGTTATCCGCGTTGCCTAATAAGACTGAATCGTTTTTTATTACTCTTCTCCTCAAGGCTAATCTTACTTAAATATATTAAAATATTTACCTTTTAAAGTGCAATGAAGTTCCCTATACCATGATTTCTTATTGTCTCTCCTATTGACATGTAAGCCAGTGAGATTGTCACTATATCTATCTCGAGCTCGGAATGATTATAAAGTTTTCTTGACTAATTCTATAAACAAGCAACTGCTCTAAAAATATATCATATTCGCAACTCGATATACGAGCCCAAGCGCGCTTTTCATACTACCAAGAAACTCTACTTATTCGGTTTTCCAATATAATTCTCTTACAAGCTCTCCTGTAGGACATTTTAAAGGTTTTGAATAATTTGAAGTCTTATCAAAAAAATTATTTATCATTTCTCTGCCATTTTTGATCTAGTTGGTGATATTTTCGTTTAAGTGAAAATATAATCAACTAGATCAATATTAATAGAAATAGAAGGTGAAATGATAATTGCGTTAAGGAAGTCTATATTGTGTTGGAGCATCGTGTGACAGTTGCCAAGTGTTGTATATATTTCGAATTTTCGGGAAAAATATTATGTTTCAATAAACATTACATTGCTTACAATTAAGGACATATTAGTATTATTATACATTCTTATGGGAAGATTATGATTAATTAATTTTAGGTCATGAATAAACGAATAGAGAGTAAGTGAGAATAAAAGTGATCAGTAAATCAATGTTCTTATATTATTTAGATATCCATATAGCAATGATAATAGTTTACCAGTTAATTCGCCGCTTTTGCTAACGACCGTGACGTCGTTCCTTTACCATCATCTGTGTAAAATATAACACACCGTAAACTAGAACAGTGTAATTATTTTTTGGCACAATGACATACGGATACAATATGATTGTTTGTTTACTCCTAATTCTTATTGAAGAGAGATTGCCAATAATTTTTACAAACTATATCAACCCTTCTGCGTGATTTTTGCAATTCTTTTTCCTGTCACTATTATCGAAACTTAATCTTTTTAGTAGCGTTTGAAACATGCTCAGTTAATATATATTTTCAATAAACTTTACCTAATAGTAAATTAATATTATTATTAACTATTTCTTAAAATAAAGTACCCTAAAAAGATACTCAAGTTCGGAACATACCCCGGAACTTCTAGATATAATATTTAAAGGTTTATGCAAATTTCGTATTTAATAAAAATCTGTAAATCAGTTGAGATTTTAGAAAAGAAACTAACAAGGGTTTTCTGCTAGCTTATGTGTATTGTCTGTAAATATTGAGAAGTCGTAAAAGTATTTAAGTTTAATAACATTTAAATAAACGTAAATAATATATTAAACAGTTCGCGAAAACAATTTTGTCGATTCTGTGTCTTCCTAGGGCTGTTAAAACAAGTGCTAAACTCGTAATTTTCTACTTTTATTTCATAGCATAGACTTAAACTTTGGTTTAACTTAGATAATTGTATTAATTTCCTGTAGGCGAATAAATATATAATATGACATTTACGGGTTTTATATGACTTAAAAGGAAAATTATTTAATAAAATAGAATTTTCCAAGAATAATACAGAAAAGTAGAGTATGGAATACGCATTAAAGATATTACACATATTTTCTTAGCATCCGAATTCGTACAACCATAAGCACAAAATTTTCTTTTTGTATATTCATATATATTTAATCTAAAAAGGAACAAAAAAAATTTTTTGTCATATAACCATTTTCGATCAGGGCAATTATAAACAAGTAAAGGAATCATAAAATGGTGACTTATGATTAAACGAACACGCAGTATAGTGGGTAACGTCTTCAAAATAAAACAAAGGGTCTTTTCAATTTACTACTGTCTCTTTCTAGCAAGTTGCATCCTATAGCATTTAGAAGAGCAGTGATTTAAGTCATTTACTTTCATCCTTTTTTTTCTCTTTTTCTACAATGCTTCACATCTCTATTTTTTTAAATACTGTTCTATCACACTATTTACATCTCTCTTTTTATAAATTCTGTTATAATACTGTGGCCTTCCATATAATTAATTTTGATAATCTCAGTTTCAATTTTAATAAAAAATAACTTTTATATCACAGATTCACACACAAGCATAACTTAAAACTACATGAAATATTTATGTTATAAGCCGGATAAACTTGTTATCAAAGTCATTATGTACAGTCTTTGCTTATTTTCGCGAAATAAACCATAAAATATTTTGGTCACTTTATTCTTAAAATTTTCAATTTTAAAATTGATTAAAACTGTTGTTAACTACTAAATTTCATTATCATCATCTAGAACTGTGAAGTCCTTGTTAATAAACATCACATGTTTACAAAACCACGATATGCCTAATTTTACTTTTATAGAAATTTTGTTTGTCTTTGGATCATATGATTGGATCCTTTGGTAATTTACGTACCAAATTGAGGTTGTACTTAGTATATTATAGAAAAGAATTATGTAAACTTATTTAGACCAAATATATAGAGAATAATAACAGGAGTGAATCGATGATAAACTCCTTTATGAAATCGTTTAAGAAATTTCGATTCTTTTCAAATTATTAAAAATAGAATTAATGCATTTTTAATATGACACTTTAAATAATATTATTTCATATTTACCACATTGGTGGGATTATACAGAGCCATTGCATTCACCTCCCAGTGGAAGGAAAATTCATTTCAGCTTAATGAAAATTCAACCCCCAACCATGCTCATTGAGAGCTGCGCCTTAAATATGCAAAATTCAAAACAAGACGTAGATTTCTCCGACTTTTTGGATTCTTACTTTAAAATTTTCCTTCAACTTGCGGTCTTTATTAACGACTTAATTATTGCAGCTATACAAAATGTTTTTTGCCAGTATACGATATGAAATAAAGTTTGTGAAAGTGAAAAGTGATAGAAGATTAATTATGTTTTCCATGCTCGATGGGCTATGAACGCAACGAGTATGCTTATTAGTTATATCCGTTGATATAATAACAGTTTAACAAGTAGTCTTGATGTCTTTTGAATTTTTTGACCAAATTTTGTACCTATGTTTTCTAGGAAAATGTATTTTTAATTCGATGAGACAATTTCCCAAGTCTTGTTAATAATTTTTATTCTACTCTTCGTGCGGCATATTCTAAATAAACCTGCTACATAATAAAAAAAATATGTACCCAATAATATATTAAATTAGGATATGCACTAAAAATGCATGTTTATACGGAAACGAAATAAGATTCTTAAAAAAATTAGTTTTGATTCTGTTTAACTTGCATTTTTAGTGCATATCATTTGGTATCGTATTGTACATACATTTTTATTTGTTATTTACTATTTAGCAGGTTTATTCAGAATATGCAGCCTGGAAAACTAACTAACCGCCTATCTACATTAATTGTTTTATCAAGATCATATAGTTTTCAGAAAATGTCGATATATTCTTCTTTAACATTTTTTAGCAACTAAGTTTTTGATATTCTTCCTGCTCCAACTGATAGTTTTGTGCCAATCAAAGACCATAAATTTCTGTGCAATAATTTTTAAGAGATGATAGTGCTAGATAAATATTTCAGCCGGTCCCTAAATCTATATTTGTTTGGGAAGCAACAAATCAATATATGCTGGCAAGGGGGTGTCATATAATATCGTATCTTTTTCGTAGTATTGTCCGTAAATTCGTTTTCTTTCATTATGTTTGAGTGCATAAGTGCATAAGAAGTAAATTTTTACACCGGGCATTCACATAGATGTATAACATGTAAAACCAGGAGAATTTTTTATTTACATAACAAGTTGCGACCAATAACAAGCCGCATCACATACCCTGGTAAATTTTCAATACTATCCTTTCCAGCTAGTATGATCTTTGGATTTTGATACATTTTCATCGCTATCAGAAGACTCTAACATTTTGATAACTAATATATAATAAGATTTGTCTATATATATATATATATATATATTTACACACACACATATATATATATATATATATATATATATATATATGACAGCATGATGATGAGGCACAACACCATCTACCAAAAGAAAATATACCCAGAGATATAAATATAAATTCCTGCAATTTATACAGGGTGCTAGAGCATCTATCACACATGCAATGTCTTTGTTGAGTTAATATGACTCACGGAAGGTAGGCATTGGAAAACAGTAAATGTGGGAGTCAAAAGAATCGATACAGTACACTGAGTCACTAAGCTAAATGGCTCTTTAAATCAGGAATAAATCAATGCACTTAAAATGAAAAATTAATGCGTAAGCAAGGATTAAGAATAATTTCATTAATTTAATGTCGAGCGACTTAATGGATTCTTGTACATAATGCACAAGCCGTAAGCTATCCATCCAAATTATTTATTACACGGAAAAGGAATGTCTCCATGATCAGTTTTGGCCCGCTACTTCGCACATCTAATATTAGGAAAAGGTAAACAATTTTTATTAAGAAATAGATGTAACCACTTATGTAGTTAAGAGGTATTATTTGAAACATAATTTGCCAAACCTGGCTTTTTTTGTTATGGTATAGTGCAGCGCACTGCGCAAGTTACGCGATTGTAGTCTGCACTAAATTTGACATGTTAAATGACATATTTTTTACTACTTTAAAAAATTAAATTAATAAGGGTACGTTTAGTTTTTCGTGTGCGTTTATAATTTTTTCGTGTATATATCCACCATTTCCTTTCTGCAACTAACAGTGTATTTATATATATCGTACCTTTTAATCTGTTTTATATATTATCCATATGAAACGTTTTGTTGAAATTTGTAAAAAAAAAACAAAAAGAAAACAAAAAAGATTTGTTTTTATATTAATACGGATTTGAATTATTTAAACATCGTTATTCTGAAAACTTTTTTACTTACCCAACCACCTTTTTTATAAATTTAATGAATCTGATTTTGTATTATATGACAGAATCTATATTTTTTACCGATAATATGACAACGTGAAAAAATATCTCAATAACACTGACGAAATATTTGCATAAATTATTAAGTTTTAATTCAAAATTAGAATGATGAAAAACTTGCAATTGACCCAAAATCAGAACATATTTCAAAATATTTTTTATGTCGCTAAAATGGTAACAAATGAATAGTCGTCAAAAACACTATTTCAGTCCTCCTCTAAGTTTCGAAACGCTACAGACTTCATTCCTTTTCTATCGTCATCTTCGTATTTATCTCGTCAAGTTCTGTCATCGGAGGTTCGTCTGTTTTACTTGAATTATTTGTAGATAATGACGGAATGTCGCCGGTACGTATGTGAAATAAAAATATGTTACAAACATTAAAACATTTTGAATTAGTAAATTGTACAATATATACTAGTATGTAACGGAAAAGGTTTGTTACCGCATCCTCTAATTCGATGTTTTTTATATTTATGGGAGACGAAAATGATTTCTTGGCGGAATAGTTACTCTTTCTGAAATATTCTCAAGAATTAGTAAATAAATTGCTGAATTAAATTGCTGAAAAGCAATACAAGATTATGAAGTATCATAGGTTTATTGAGGACAGATGTACTTTGCTTCATTTGCTTTTCTTAATGTAGATGTATATCTTTTCTTTCTAATACATCTGTACACGGAGCATTATCGACCCATGCCAGATATAAACATAAGTCAGTTAGTAATGATTCGTATTAAACATGTATATATACCAATTTATAGCTAAATATACAAATTTATTTATATGCTTACAATATATATTACCTGACTAAAAAAACCTTGTACCTATAATTGTACTTTTTCTTCATTAAATGTGCGTATGTAATAAAAATCAAGTTTTTATTATTAAATATTTTATTATTTGCAAAATTAATAACTCAATTTATAGACACCAATTCGTGTGTTAACACATTGAAATTATGAGCTTATTATGAATTCATATTTAATTTTCAGTAATTTTACAGATCATACATTAAACACGAACTTTTAACCATTCGCCATATAAATGGAGAATTGATTCCATTTATATTCGTCATAATTAAAACAAAGTGGGGTTCTAAAAACTTTTTTTTTCATATTTCGTGGTGCCTTACATTTTAAGAAGGAAAGGAGAAATTAAATCATTATGCTGCGACGTGAAATATTTCAACAATCACAATTTCATATCAAAATTTAAAAACAGCAGAAAAACAATATGTTTAAATGAATATACAATGCCTTAACCCTTTTATTCCATTTAAATACTTAAGAACTTTTTTAATTATTTACCTATGAATTAGACTTTGGGGACGCGCTGGTTTTTTTATATTTTCCATAAGTACTAAGGTGAATTGAATTGAGATGCCAAAGTATTTTTAAGAATTTGAAATTCTATAATAAATAAGTAGAGAAAACCAGCCAAGTACTGAGTAGAGAAATATACTAAGTAGATTACCAATAGATAATACTATTAGAAAATAGTAATAATACTAAGTAGAGAAAACCAGCCAAGTTTCAAATTTAAAGTATTTTTTTCTTTATTCCTGTGCCAATTTAAAATATAAGCTTTATGTTGAAAATAAACTTGGCAAAAGTTTACATTCTGTCATTTTTATTGTTGTCGCGAGTGTGTTTGGTAATTTTTTTCTTTTCAATTTAGAATCCTATATTAACCGTCTTTGTTACTCGCATCTGAGTTTCCAACAGGCGGCATTTAGAATTTTGTATGAACCTAGGTTTTGGCGCTAGATGCAAAAAACTTGAGGTGTTAATTGTTGAATAGATCAATTTAATCTATTTCATTGCTTTGAGAAATACATAATAATTGATACCACCAATACTATATGTCAGTAGCAAAATAATAAATTTTCACTAATGCAAATTGTTCTAAACTATCCATAAAAAGTTTCTTCACAACTTTTTGATTTCCAGATTACATTTACTATTTCGTTACTTTCCCAGATTTATACAAATACTAAACTACTTACATTCCGATTTCAATGTTCATGTTTACTGAAAGTAATAGGTTTTGAAGATCTGTCTGTAAATCCATGTCAAAATCAAAGGTGATGGGCCTTCATTGTATCTAAAAAGCTTGATGAATGAAATTTGGAATTCCCCATATTAAAATCTGTTTGGTTATCAAAATAATGGGGTAAGATTTTAATTATTGCTTCGATGCACAGAGGGTTCAAAGGTATCTCCAAACGTTCGTTTAAATAATATACAAAGCGCGCAACTAGTTGTATGAAATTTTAGTTCGCCACACAACTGCGCGCTTAGATTAAAGAAAAGTGTCGGTGATTACTCGTATTACGCGATGCAAATTCAAGCCTACCGAATGATGTTTGCGTTAAATCCGTCAAATTTCAACGAAAAGTCAAGCCTGAATCTGACTACTGAATTAATGATAATCTTATCAAGTTGAAATAACAGTGTCCGGCAAACAATATCTTACTGTCCGAATTTACGTTTTTATTTATTATTGTTACATAAAAGTCTGTATTTGTGACAATTCAAAAACATAGTCTTTGTTGTAGTAAGTAGATGGTTTACGTATTCAAGTATATGTGGATATTTTTAGACATAAAATCTGCATTCATTATTGAAGACGAATTATATCTCTCCTACATACTTACATTTCAACAGGTTTCCACTGTTCCACTACCTATTCAAGCATTTTCCTATGTATATATATATATATATATATATATATACATATATATATATTCTAACAGTGGGATAGTTGATAGTAAACCAACATGTTTAGAAACACGGATTGGCAAGTCTAGCGACTTGCCAATGCGTGTTTCTACCGTGGGTGGTTTCTACCGTGTCTTAATGCGTGGTGGCGTCCAAAAACAGTCGTATATAGAATGTCGATCGCGTATTATGGATCGTGGCTGTTTTATCCGGCTTGCAACAATTTATTTCACGACGTGAGTAAAGGGAATAAGTCTTATTTTAGCTATCTACTAACTAAAATATTGAACGTGTGTTAATGTTTCCATAGCAGATATTGTTTTTTTCTGAAGCAAATGGGGACTATCCCTAGCACAAATGACAAATACCCCAATTTCGCTCAGTATAGACGCCCTCAGGGGCTCCTAATGGCGTAAGTATCCCCCTTTGACAGATATACGCGTTTCGCCACGTAAGTATACGAGGAAAAGAGATGCTCCGGATCGGATCGGATGAAGCGGATCCAAGAAACATTGATAAAAACCACAGAAACTATGTATTACAGCGTACTTATTTTGAACATTAAGCCCGTCAGTATGGAATACCAGCAAGAACAATAATATAGTGCCAGCAAGCATTCTGAAAAAACACCTTGGGAAGCTTCTTTAATGAAAGGATTATTTATCCTTTCATTTCAAAAGGTAACACTCATCACGAAAATCTTCTTGGTATGAAATACCAATAAAGGCATTAAAAAGGCACTATGCAAGAAAACATTTTGAAGAAAATAACACTTTAAATAATTAATCCTTTTATTTCAAAAAGTAACAATCCTCGCCATAAAAATTACATATGGGCAATTATCCCACATCGTAGGCAAATATTTTTTTTCTTATAGGCTTAAAAAGTGATATTTTTTCTGTTATAAGTAGAAACAACGCTTGCTCCTTATTTACCATTTCAAAGATCCAAGACGATTGTATTAATAATCATTAAAATCATTTACATTTATTATATTAAAAATATAACTTTTTTCAAAAGTTGAACATCTATCCTACCTTTCCCTTTATACAGATCGAATTAAACTTTGATGTGAAGCTCTTTTATAATACATTATTGCTTGATTATTGAGATTGCTGTGTAAGTGCTTTAAATTGTGTTATTTCGCAAACTTTATATTTCATGTGACATAATCATTTTACAATACATTATGCTTGTTTATTGAGATTGCAGTGTAAGTGCTTTAAATTGTGTTATTTCGCAAACTTTATATTTCATGTGACATAATCATTTTACAATACATTATGCTTGATTATTGAGACTGCAGTGTAAGTGCTTCAAATTGTGTTATTTCGCAAACTTTATGTTTATGTGACAATCATTTTAGTATCAGATTTGTGCACACATTTTACGAGATTTTGTAAATGGTATTGTAAATTGCTGATCTGACATTATATAATGTTTCCATTCTACAAAACGTTCCTAAAAATATTAAAATGTTAACTTAACGTCATGTATAATTATTGATTCAGATTATGACATAGTAAGCTTGCAAGACAATATTTTGAATTTATTTACATTATTGTCAATATATGTTTTACTATTTGAAGTAGCAGCCCGAGATCTATATATGTAGGCAAATTAATTAATAAAACCAACTTACTAGGTTAAAAATTAATATAGCTTCAAATAATATCTAATTATTTTTAAGATGCCTTACCTCAAAAATGAAAACAGAACCCCTATACCCTTATGATCGCTCACGTGTCCATCCGTCTGTCCACCGGTCAGTGCAAGTTAGTTAGAAATCGCTTTACTTGGAAACTTTAATTTTGGAATTGTAATAAAACATATAAATCCGCACATATTTCGATAGCTAAAACTATATAAAAACATTTATATGGAGTAAATTATAATAAACAATTTGAAAAAAATAAAAATCCCACGTGTAGTGAGATATATCTTTTGAATTAGTTTCATAGACTTTACAGAGATATATCGTTTGAATTAGTTTCAGAGACATACATAGCATTTGGTTTCAGACACATTACAATTTTAACACGTCTACTTTTCAATAACTATGACTAGAGAATTAATTAAATTCAATAATATTACGACACAATGACACTCTTCAACAAATTTACTCCCACTCATCACAGATCTGGCTGCGAGCTGGAATAGAATTTTTTTATGTAGACACGGCGAGGAATATTATAATTAAGCAAGCGCAAGTGATTTTTCAGGAGCGAAGAACGAGAGTTTTTTTTTCAATTTATACGTGTCTCAAACCATTCTATTTATTAATAGAAAAAAACAACTTAATTAAAAACATTTATTTACTGCAACCAATTTTAACTCGGCATATCCAAGAAAATATCGGTAGAAAGAGAAGAGGGAAGTACCTATATCGCCTCGTGTACAAACGTCAAATAATTTTTTTTTGGATAGTTAAATAATCCGACTGTGTTTAGTTTCACGTGAACTCCAAAGGATAGATAAGATTGCTAAGATAGAGCTTGCTCCTAACTTGCTTCGTTCTCAACCTATTTATAATATACATCTAAATTACTTACCGTTAGTTAGGTGACATAAATTTAAGCTCTCTAAATGACTTTCGTTACACTGGCAAAATGATCACGTAAAGTCAGGAGCATATCGAACTGAGCTCCAAGATTAACAATTTCAATTCATTACTCGAGAGTAGCGCATGCTATAGTGTAGCTCATCACAGAGCATTTGCTTGAATTGAGACGCAGATCGCTCACATTGCTCCATTTTAGAACAGCATCAAAATGCGAGCAGTGACGTGCAGTCTGTCGAACTTCTAAATAGAAGACAATGTGAAACTTTTCTGACTATAATACCTATATTATTTAACAGACTGGTGGATATCGAATATATTTGGCCTTCATTTTGTGGAAATTCATTATTCGCAATGAAATGAAACTACGTGATGTAGTATTATTTCTACTTTCTTTAAGTTATTTACCACGACCTAGGTTTCGTTGTATTACAACATCTTCAGGTGGGCTAGTAAAGCTGAAGATGTTGTAATGCAACGAAATCTAGGTCGTGGTTAAGAACTTAAAGAAAGTAGAAATAATACATCACGTAGTTTCATTTAATTGTGGATACTGGTGGATATTAAAGCTCAAGGTTCAAACCCTGATTTTAAAATATATTTTTTCATAATTTTAGATAATACTTGTCCCGTGATATACTAAAAGTACGCCCCTTCATTTTTATTTTCAAAATGTTTAACGTAAAATTGTGAATTTTAGACGTTACAGTTTTTGAAATATCCTTTGCGATGTTTATGTTCAACCCGAACTTTATTATAACAAATGTTATGTAATTTTTATTTGACTGTAGATGTTATTTGATATTTATAGTCTCTCTAATTTCTGTTAGTAATGACTTGTGTTAAATAATTTTACTTTAAACGTCGTCCCGACCTCAATGCGCGAGTCAAACTTTTAATTAAAAAAAATATTTGAGTGACTCACGGTTCATACAGTTTCTAACCACGTTTTTAATTCGTTTTCGATCATTATTTCTATTTATTTTCTTTTCTTTTGAATGTTTTTTTCACTTTTATATTAATTCTGTGTACTGACAATAAAAAAAATATTTGACTTCACTTTACATGAGCGGAGAGATTCACTGAATTCTTCACAAACATTTTGTTACAGGTCAATTGAAATTCCCACAAAAACATTTACTTAATTATCGTTTTAATTATAATTATGAATTTAAAAACGTGTATTGTAAAACTTCCCATGTCGAATAGAAGTAACAAAAGAATATATTATCCTGTGTAGGTAAATATCTAGTATATTCATTGAAAATTTTCTATAACGCTGTTATTACAATACATTTATTGAGCCGTAGAAACCTATTTCGTAGGTAAAAATATGGCAGTGTTGCTGAGATATAATTTGCCTTTGTTTCTTTTCAAAAATATTCGTATTTTTATTTCTTATTTTTTGATATCTTAAAAACAACATGCCTAAGGTATTTTAAGATTTTAGCTCTTCTGATAGTCTCTTGTAAAATATTTACATATTTTTTTTCAGTTTGTACCTTGGGCAATTTCTATTATTTTTTTGTGCTCATTTATTTCCATAACATATTATGTATTATGTCAGCCTGTGTAACCTTGTCTCGTACCGTTGATAGCAATGAATATCTGCGACTACGCTTCATAGACTTACCGAAGCGCTACTAATAATATCATTAGCTACATACATTTTGATAAAATGGAAATATCCTCTATGTTCTCTTTGATTCTACCATCTACTTACGAAATATTAAGTTTTGAAGTAGTAATTTTTGTTTGAGTCACGTGTTCCCACTTGCTTTCAAGTAAATCGCTATTTATTATATAAGGAAATTGAAGGAAATATTATTACAGCTATGTAGATTCTACTAGTTTCCTAATAATAGTCGATCAACTCGAAATGTAGTAAGATCATAAAAAGTTCGCAGAAACTCCGACTGCAAAAATAAGTTTATATTTTGAAATGCATCATCCACTTATCTAGAGGGTGGCCTACCTCTTAGTTTTATAAACCCGAGGGATTTATAAACTAGTTAACAGAAATACTATGTACGTACGATGTGTACACTTAAATGTTTACATACGTTTTAACGTGTACGGAAATTTCGTAGCGGGAACAAGTTTGTTGATAAAATATATGCAAGGCTCAAATAATAGAGCCTGCATTTATTTTTTTTTCAATGACATCAGCAGCTTTGAAATTAACAGTGAATACCAAGACGATTATGGAAAACACGTCGACGTATATTGGCCACAATAAATTTTCTTTGTATTGCAAAAGAATACATAATAAAACCTACAACCCTTCCCTACAATAAACTCACTAACATAAGCAGTGGGAAAACCCACACAAAACCCGGCTTCCGCTATTGTTTTTGAAACGTATAAATGCTGTTGGATGTTCCTAAGAGTTAATCTTTGCTAATAATCCACCTCAAGATGCTATAATACAACAAAACCTAGATCGTGGTAAAGAAAGTAGAAATACATAACGTAGTCATTTAATTGTATCAATCATTTAATTGTAAATACTTAAAATAACAATAAGATATTACAATTTATATAAAAAACCACTTGCAAAATATCTAAATTGATCTTGTTTAATTTTCCTAATATTTATTTTATGCAAGTTTTATCCATATGTATACTTGTATTACTAAAATGAATAAAAATTCAATTTATTTGTTTGCCCAATATAATATTTAACACTTAACAAAACAAGCTGACGTGTAATTTAAAAAAAATGGAGGCGTGTACTTATGTACGCGCGTGAGAACTTCTTTGGCATCATTAAATAATACATACGGATAGATAACCTCAATTATATTGGAGCACTTGAAAAAGTCTATAAACACAACTTTTTCACTAATATTTACGAATAATAAATATATTAATCAAAATATTGAATTTAAATCATTACTGAATATAATTTATCAGCACATATATAAATCGCACTTATATTTTTTTATCCAATAAATTCAAATGAAAAAGCGGCTCACTGCTTCAATATAATGTACTTGAAGTATTTTTGTTACGCGAAATTAATAATCATATCTATCAAAAGATGGCGCTGCGCTGATGTAAGGAAATTATAAACTAATTGATATTTTAATTCTGTATGAAAAGTGAATACAAAATAAAGATAAAAATAATATTACCATAAAGCTAAATGCCTTATGCTAATATTGTTTTAATCTATTATCTGCATAAATTAAAATCATCATCAAATAAATCTGCATCAAATGGTAATATTGTTTTTAAATATCATCTGCCTCTCTGTATAAGTATTTATCTGTGAAATTTGGATATTAGATTTATTAGTAATATAAATAAAGAATCACAATTAATGACATCAAACATTTTTAAATTATTCGAAAGACAAATAAAATGCAGAATCTAAAAATAAAAAACTTGTCTTGGAAGCGCCGGGTATCGATCTCGGTACCTCTCACATGCTAAGCGAGTGCTCTACCATCTGAGCTACGCCCCCAATGTAAATTTTTTACATAATATTAGTATTAATATATAGTCTCAATAACTGCAACCGCTGCAACTTCATACTGTAACTTTTGTGTGACGAATCTTAAAATTTCACTCTCATCATTTTTTCATAACGCGCCTAAAGAACTATAACTTCAAAAATAATTATAAGATCATGGGATGATTACCTTTGTCAATATTTAGTAAGATAAGACTTATAACTGTAGACTGCCTGGACATTGAATTGTATCAGTTTGGTCTCGGTTTGACCTAAAATAATTATTGCAGTTTGATTGGTAAATTAAACCATTTTGTAACGTGAGAATTACAAGTTATCCATGTCATGTTTTTGTTATTACTAATTATAATTATTTCTTTTCCTTTATCAGGTATAATAATAATTCGAAAATTATTATGTCATAAATATAGCGATTTGCCTGATTATTTGTTGTGAAGTAATATTTTCACATGATATTTTCATATTCATTTTTCAATCTGAAGTTTCAGATAAAAATATAGATTTCAGATATAAATATTGTTTGCATTTGGTATTCTTTATAAACTTGTAGAGTGTTTATTTTATATTGGTTTAAAGTTAAATAGACATAATGGAAAAATTCAACCAACTCTATAGGGCTGTATATGCTAAGCAAGGTTCTGGGTTTGAATTCAAACGAAGGTGCCGTTCAAAATTTTGAATTAGCTGAAACCATGTATTTACATTTTATTAGAATTATCTATAAGCTAAGCCTCAAATAGGAAATATTTCCTAATTATATTATTAAAATAATAGATAGAATAATATTTATAATGGATTAACTTGTTTGACCACCAAATAATTTTTTTCTTTATTGAATACATACTAATTGTGTATCGTGCCTTGGTGTCAGGCAAATAATCGATCCAAATATGACATTTGTATTAGTATATCAGGTGATGCGTAAGTGTTGTATGCAAGAACTGCATCAAATTTGCAATAATGTGTTATGTTGTAACAATATTTTCAAATTACCCCAACACTATTATGTTTCACTACATTGTCAAAATTAATTTTCTTATATGTATCCTAAAATCGTATTAACTTATTTGTATGACATATTTTTTTATGTATAACGATATACTGTCGTTACGCCATATGATAAATAAAAAAACCATAATTATGGAAAATTTTGCCTTTTTCCTAAACAACAAATATTCAGTTTGCTGGCTTAATGATAACAACATTTAAGATGACTGAATACGTAAATATTTTTTAATTTAAGAAGTCTAGAATATTAGCTTTTTTGCATAGACAACAACAAATACCAGTTTTAAATACATTTATTATACGCTATCAAAATGATGAAAAAATTGCGCTGACATACACGAGGTCAATGAAAGAAAGGTAAGAAGGATTGCTTCGAAGGAAATCGTTGTGCATAGGTACGAATTAAATCGGGGACTGTGGGTATGTAGGTATGTACGTACGTTTGTTTGTACATTATTATTTATGTTTTCAAAATTTTATTTATCCTAAAGTGAGCATCTTCCTTACTACATATGTTTTTTTTATTTTATAGCGCTCAATAAAATCTGTAATGGGACAACTTTCGGAAGTCCATACCACGCTGGTTATATTGTAAAAAATTTAAGTTTATATGTAACGGAAACCAAATAAAAACTACCTGGATTTGAAAAATACCAATTGCAAGCTATTCGGTTAGTTCAACAGATGGAACTTATTGTTTTTAGTTATAATCGTAAAAACTATTTCTGAAAGAAAAAGCACAAAAATTACATTTTTTTCCATACACTGGAAAGTTACAAACAGGCCTGCCATAAAAAAAGATGAATACGGTTTTAAAACTAATGCTGTGGTTACGTTACTTGACAGCTCAGATTCTAGTATTTTGTTCTTTCTTCTATATCTCGAATAAGTTTGATACTTTTGATATGAAATCGTCAGGCATATTCATGATATATTGCAGGGTTATTTGTTTTGGTGTCCAATTGTAAGTAAATCAAAATGTTATTTGCGTAATTTACGCATAGCCTCATTTTAATGAAAATTTTGTCTTACTTTATTTTAAACCGCTCTTTTATATTCCGCAGTAACTTTATTTTGAATGTGTTGGTTTGGAATTAGTTTTTGCATTTCACACAAATATAGGGCATAAAGTAACATTTTATCATAGGGCATACCTACCGAGAGAAAAGACTTTATTACAGCTAAATTCAAGGTAATTACAGAATAAACACATTCAATAAATCTAGAGTAAAAGGGCTAAAGTAATATTCATTTCTCTTACAAAGTTGTGCAAAAACTTGTCTTCTTTTTTAAATGTATGTTCATTCCTTTGCTGTAACATTGTTATTTCCTTTCATCGCTTCTGTTTAAGGCTCAATAGTGGGTAAGCATTTGATAATTCCAATATTTTAAATAGATTTTCACTTTCCCTTTAATTTACAGAGTCCATCGCGACCGATTCATCGCCTGGCGGTGAATTACTCTGTGGATAGGAATCTGATTTTTGCTTAATTAGAATAACTCGGTCTCTTCCTCGAGAACATCATATCAAACGCAGATATTTTCATTATTTGTATCTTATATTACAGTTCGAAAAATGCACTAATTGCTTTCTGGAACACATTACCCTTTTCCATAAAAATAAAGTATTTGAAACAAAGCAATGTAATACCATTAATTTTCAAATTACTAGCAAAACAAAATCAGCTTTTTAAAGTCAAAGGGTTAGTTTTTGAAAACAATATCGCAGTTATAAACCCCATTAGTGACAGGAAGAATGATATGAATAAAAAAATGGTACGTATGAAATAATAATTACCGCACAATAGTGAATTTAATGTTAAGAGCGATAAACTTCAAACCAAAAAAATATCTAAAAGAATATAAATAATAAATAAAACATTTACTTGCTTCTGCAGACTTTATTTTCTATAATAATTTTTAAAATTTAAGCCATGATTTACTTTACCAAACCCTTAGATCATTTCCTAAAAATTATAATCGTTGTGATGTACAAAGTAATTTGCACAATATTTGCAATTTTTAGGTAAACAAACTTATTTTGAATTCAATAATTATTATTGTGATTAAGTACGTGACGAGAAATATAACTTTTCAATTTAAATGTACTCTAGCTCCTTCTACTGTAAACCAATTAACTTTTCAAATGTATTTTAGATTCCATCGTACTTGAAGATCCTATACAACTCTGGAAGAATTCGTACTCAAGAAGTAAAATATTCTGTTGAATATATTTGGCGTTAATTTTGTAGAAATTCATTATTCACAATTAAATGAAACTATGTGATGTAGTATTATTTCTACTGTCTTTAAGTTCTTTACCACGACCTAGGTTTCGTAGTATTACAGCATCATCAGGTGGGATATTAGCAAAGAATTCTTTCGAACAATGTTGTAATACAACGAAACTTAGGTCATGGTAAAGAACTTAAAGAAAGTAGAAATAATACTACATCACGTAGTTTCATTTAATTGTGTAAAATATTATATATACCTAGCGCCTAGGTTATACCTAGCGCCAGTTACGCAGGATTTATTTTTTACATACCCAAACAAAATGTTTCTCCTTATGGATTCCTGCAGTAGCAGTAGTGTCAGAAAATGCACAATATTCAACTCTTTGTGCTTGCTTAGATCAAATGTCATCCGTGGTTATTGTATTTTAGTTATTTAACTTGTCACTTGTTCCTACCAATGGCACACTGTATTATGTACACAATTATAAAACCACCAAAGAGTATTCAGAATAGTTACGTTATGTGCAGCACATATTTGAAAATGTGTAAAATCAGAACCGAGTTACATGAAAGTAGAAACAGTAGCATGGTTAATATCGATTTTTTGCAATTACTGTAAATGCACAAAATTAACGAAACCTTGTTCAACACATAAAAGAAATTAAATTAAAATTTTGTAAAAAGGAATTTTTTTTTCTAGTTCTATGTTGCAATGCACCAGTATGATATCTAGATGGGCAAACAGGTAATTGAAATCAATCACTGTAATTATGAGTTAGTTTCATGAGGAGTCCAAGTAACAGAGCTGGCTTCTAACTAGCTTCGTCATATATAATAGGTTAAATAAAGAAACGCATCGGAAGTCTTTAGCATCACACAATAGAATCCAAGACTTTTGAGAAACTTTTCGCCCCATTTACCAAATGGACACGAAAAGTCGGGCGCAAATCGAATTGAACTTTTCAGTATAAAGGCGTCCCGCTATGGTGTATTCATACTCAAGAGGAGTGCGCATTCGACTGTATCTCATCGAAGAGCATTTGCTTGAGTTGAGTTGCACAGCGCACACATCACTCCGCTCCAAAACAGGATCGATATCATGCTGTAGCAACTGTCTATCTTCTGTACTCCTAACAAGAGAATATTTTAATGTCACTGGAAATAGAAGGTAATGTACAGTTTTATCTACATTTGCATTATTGTTTACCAGTATAATGAGCAGTAAAAATTGAGATTTGAAGCCTAACTGACAGATGATAACGTGAAATAAAAAACGTATATAAAATCTACTCGTTACAAGCCTTTCAAATAATTTTTTTCATAATTTGAGGTAGCATATTTTCGGTGATATACCGAAAATAAATAGAAAAATAACCTATTTTATTTTAGGAATTATAGAAAGGTAAAATTATTTAGAAGCCCTAACTATAATTATAATACCAGGTGTCAAAATTTATAAGATATTTGCGATGACATATATGTCTCTCAAAACTTTCTAGATGGGCTCTATTAGTGATGACTGATGTTAATTAAAGATATTTTACTTCCAACGAGGTACCAATGCTTCAATGCGCGGGTCAAACAAGCACAAGCCCGTTATTTTTGATATTGATACTGACAAATTAAAAAAAAAACAAAAGTTAGGGACTCACGGTCCATTTATGTTTTTAGTACTCTTTTTCGGTTCGTTGTCGTTTCCGTTTATTGTCTTTTTATACGAATATGTGTTTTGCAATTTTATAATATCTTTCTCAACCCATTGACATTAGAAATATATTTTCCCTTATTTTTTTTTGAATAGGTACATCGTTTTTTTAACATTTTACTACATATCGTTTGAAATGCTCACACAAAACGTTTACTTCCAAAATGTAATGGACATATGTTTAAACTGAAGCTTAACAAAATGTCGGGCTGCGAGAGATAGAAAGACAGAGTATGAATTAAAAAAATAGAAATAAAGCATTACAAACATCACATCACAAAAATAAAAAAAAACTCAAATTCAAATGGTGATTGAATGGCATTGCACACAATTAGTTGGAATTCGCGATAAAATTATTAGCAGAAATAAAATGTAAACAAATTCGGTAATGTAAACAAATTCGGTAAAGTGTTTTAGACGATTTTAAGAAATTGAAACCGAAAACGGTCGGTAATCTCACGCAAGTTATAGATATATTTCCTTGTTTACAATAGTTTTTATTAAGGACAATAAGGATAAAGCAAATGTAAACATTCGATTATTCGGCATAATATTAATCGAGTTCCATTCGGATAATTATCGATTTAAGGAATAGGGAAACTATTTAAATACAATGACAATAAATTCTCTAGGCGATGGCATCATATAACCTTGGCCGGGTCGCAACCTGAATCTACGCAATTTCTTACGAAATAAAGAAATCTACCTCAGGGCGACGCTTTCCAATTTTGTCTCTAGAATTTATTACTTGCTGGTCGGCTACGCATTTTGCGAAAATTATTGTAAGTCTTAGATTGTTTTGGGTAATTTTAACTTACAATATTTCGAGATAACCTCTGAAGTTAAAATATTCGAATAAAGAATATTTAATAACTTTTATTGGCTTATACAAACTTAAACAAATGTACACACAAACTGTTTATGTTTAGTACCCGCTTCTTCTGATTAAATATAAATTCGCGTCTTTAGGACTTCAGTTATTCAGTTTGATTGTTAGGATTTTGATATTGTAAAAATTGCAAATTTCCGGCTTGCATTAATAATTTCAGAGATATGGCTACTATGTAATCTTTCTTTGTACCCATGATAACTTAGCCAGTTTTAGCACTATTTAATCATTTGGCCATTACGAAGTTCAATAATTCTTGATATATTAACTACCCTGCTATTTATTATGGTTTAGCGCGCCAGCTTTGGGTTTGACCTTAGAAGGAATTGTAACTAGTGTAATATAAGAAGTAATCAAATTTTAATATGGACTTATAGAAAAAGGGCAACTTTCTCTAAACCAATTATGTTAAATATCGCATAAAAATTAACAAAAAAAAATATTAAATATTTTGTTTTCATTTTCTTTGTTAAAAGCATATGGCCAAAATAAGTCTTTTAAAGAAATTTCATGCTTTATTTCTGTAAACGTCCAAATTTCTTTGAGAAAAAAAGAAATAACTTTTGAATTTCATTCAGCGGAAATAAATCAACTAGGTAGATTGAGAAAAAATATTCATCACTAGAAGCTATAATTTTTCCATTATTCTGTTAATTATTTCGAACTAAATATCTTTTTATACATTTTACAGAATTACTTTCAGTGGTAAGTTAAGAATACCTCAAAAGGAAAAATGAATACCCTTATAAGATAATTTACATAACTGCATGTCTATTTGTCACAGTCGTTAACACTACAAAATATTCAGTCGTAAATTTTAGGAGTGAAGAGTAAGGAGGGGTGGTGCGGTAGTTGCCAATTAGGAAGTGATATAATTACAGTTAAAAGTCTTTTATGCAATATCAATCATATATATTCCGATAAGCAAGAAACAATATATACCACAATGAAAAAAGGATAGCCTTATTTTCGAAGCTATTAAACCTAAAATTATGACCAATATGTAGTTATTAGAATCCTATGGAAAGATTGTAGGAATATTATAGGGATACATCAAGACCGCATAGTCTAAAGATATTCACGATAACATACATGTCCCCGCCTACTTACGGCCTTCGTCTCTGTACAAGACTTACCACTTTTCTCCATGTATTATCCTTTTTTCAAAACAGAAAGGGGTTTTTTAAATATCTTTCTAGAGTTCTTAGTTTCATTTCTTAAAAAAATCAATTTTACGATGCTGAATAAGGACTTCTCAATTTTTTAAATATTTCGAAAAGCTTAAAGTAAAAATAAATCGGATGGACCCACCCCTGTGTCTTCTTCAAAGATTTTAAATTTTAATGTATATAATAGCTTTGTTTTACAATAAAAAAAAGATTTGTCAAAATTTAAATATTTGAAAGAAAACATAAAAAAATTGCTTTATTTTCAATAATATCCATATCGTTCAAAATAACACTTTCGATTATATTTGATATTTTGTTCAAGATTATTTTATTTTAAAAGAAAATAACTGAAAATATTTACTGCGTAGTTCTATGTAATACAAACTAATTTTGCGCAAATTTGTCTCGTCGATGCAGTAGTTTAAACGATGGATTTTAAATATAGAAATTTCCAATTCCAAAAAAGAAATTTGCACTCGAAGGCAACTGGGACCTTAACGGCTTTGATATTTTTGGTAGGAGCGTAAATGTGTCAAACGTGTGCTCAATTTTAAGTTATGGGCCGTTATTCATAGCGGGTAACGATTTTATTCACCCTTCGCAAAATTAATGTAAATTTAACACAAATTTTTTTTTTAGATATTTATAGCACCATTTTGGAAATTGAGCGGCACGGGTGCATTCAATGTGGTACGACACTTCGATTCTCATTCTATTTGTTGGAGAATGTTTCATTCTAAAGAGTTTATAAGTTACAAAAACAATAGCTGAAGCCAATTTAGGAAGGTCAATACTCGTATTAGTCCTTTACAATAACAAGCTTATGACAATTTAATATTTAACTTTCAGTAATTTTACAGATATTAAATGAAATCAGGCTTTTCACTCAAAAACAATTCTTTAATTTAATGTAATTTCTTTATAATTAATACAAATTTTAAGAGGAGTTCTAAATACAGTTTTGTATGTTTTATCATGTGTTATGTATTAAAATTTAAATAAAATTCACATCACTATTTTTTTTCGTGGTACATTCCGAAAAGGACATTTAAATACCCAAATTCTAAAGAAAATAATAAGAATATATATAATAATATAATTAACTGAAACTACGTGATGTAGTATTATCTCTACTTCTTTAAGTTCTTTGCCACAACCTAAGTTTCGTTGTATTACAACGTCTTCAGGTGGGTTGTTAGCAAAGATCTTTGCTAATGCCCACCTGAAGATGTTGTAATACAATGAAACCTTGATTGTGGTAAAGAACTAAGAGAAAACAGAAATAATATTACATGACGTAGTTTAATTTAATTGTAAGTAATGAATTTCTAAAAAAGTAACGCCAAATATATTCAATATAAGAATATATATAATAAAAATTAGCTCCTTCTTATTTTTGCCCTTTTGTGTCGAAATTTATTCGACTAATCGGAAAGTTTTTTTTATTTATCCACACAAATACAATTTCAAAATAGCAAATGTTGATTCACATTTATTAAAACTGAATCTTCAGATGATCAAAAGAAATTGAATTCTTTAAAATCCCGTACAAATGACTTTTAAATTTTTATCCCATCTAGATTTCATGTGTACTATTGATAGTAAAGCATCGTTCGTTGGAATCAATGCCAACGTAAGATTGTTCTACATAGTTTGAATAACTTTCCATTCTGTTTTTAGTGAGTTAAGGAATTTTGAAATTATTTTCACTATAAAAACAAAAATGCCCTGACCGACGGCATTGAATACCTAGGCCGTATCGCAATCAAATTGTCCGCAATTTCGTGTTAAATAAAGAATGGTACCGTAGAGCGATATTCTTAATTTTGTCTCTAGAATTGTTTATTTGCTTGTAGGCTACGTATCCTGTGAATATAATGGTAAGAGATTTTAGTTGGTAAAGTTAACTTATAATATGGCGAGACAGTTTGTGAAGTGAATATATTCAAGTAATATAATCACAACGAAGTGAAAAACTTCAAATAAATTACATTTAATAGCATTTTTTTACATTTAGTAGATATGAAAACGTGAGTAAATACATATTGAAAGAAATTCCTTTTTCGGTTCACTTGCCAGCAATTCCTCTTTTGGTTCACAATGTAATATGGTGGATCGTTTTTAAGGTTCTGCAGTAAGAAAAGTAATTCTAATATTTTCATGTCTTTTGGTAAAACGTAGGCTTACATTAAATATTCTATAGGTTTAGAAATATCATCATATACGTTTGTAGATGGCTTTTATAGAGACTTCATTTAATATGTAGCAAAATGTAAAACAAAATTTTGAAACAAACATGTACAAGTATGAATATATGAATGAAAAAAAATTCCATCCATTTTTTATCAGGGTTTGCCTTTTAAAATGAAATGGCCATCGATTAACTGTGAATCATTTCAATACTGAGATTACAAAAAATTAAGCCACAAAGTGACATGAATAAAAAATATTAAGAAATATGGACTACTAGGGTACAATATTTTGTGCTTGTCTTCATATACAAAGTAATTTGTCGTTTTTTTAATATGTTAGAAAGCTCGATTATCCATTAATGTATTGCATTCTTGAATATGTGATTTATTATCGCTTAGTGCGCAAGCCTGCATTTTGACGATAGAAGTGATTACAATTGAATAGAATTATATACATTAATTTTCTAAGAAATCAACGTTTAATATTTTTGGGTAGAGGGTATCTTTCTCTAAAGATGTTGTGTTGAACTTCGACGAGAGGCATTTAAAAAATTTGTAAAAATATAAAATTTATTTGTTTTTTTTTTAATTTTATTGGCTCTTTAGTACGAATTATCTTACTTATGAGTGAACTTACAAAAGGGTTAATATTTTAGTTCATATGTTTTGATGGATTTTAAATATTTTTGGTTAATAAATTAATATAAATTTTGATCATAATTAATAGCATGCCATGTATTTTAATGTAGTTAAATTGATTATATTATAAAAAAACCCAGGAACAAACTAATATTTAGGAGTAAATTCTTGTTTGCAAACAGATTTGGATCTAGGCATTACATATTTTTATTTAAAGCATTTACATTGTATTGACAAGTAAAGCCAAAAATAATGTAGTAAATATAAAATTAAAATAAAAAACTTGTTCATTTAATACATTTGTGGCGATGAATAATTTCTAAAAAAAATTACTTTCCTAATTTTTTATAGACAAAAAATAAACTGAATAGTTTCCATTTTCTGCAGGTGTCTATATTTCTTTTAAAAAAGACAAAAACTGATTTCTTGATTATATTTACCGGAACTCAATAGACCTGAAGTGTGCATATATTTTTGTTCATACCCAGAAGCTTTCAAATGTTCATTGTTTTAGTAAATGTTTTGAATGAAATCTCTACGCTTCACTTGTAATAGAATTATTTTTGATACTACGCAGGGATTCGTTCTTGAAGAAGAATTTATGAAAAAAATTAGCTACGCTTGATTTAGTTTTATTGTGGTGAAAATTGTTTTATTGGTCAGTTGAAGTAAATGATAAGTAAAGGCATCGATTCACGATAATGGTCGGGTGTAGGCCGAGTATTTGGTAGGCACCACGGGCTCGTAAGACGCCGTTCTTTTGGGATATGACGTGAAGTGTTGATGACCAGTGGTGTTAACTTGGGGTATATAAGCCTCGCGGTCATGTTGATGAAATTTTTTGACCAGCTCATGTACATGTGGCAGTAGTGGTTTAACTCGTCAATATAAGGTTGGTTCAATAGTTTTGATGACGTGTTCAACTCGGTGCTTAGGTGTTATTGTCATCGATATAAAATGAGTAATGCTGGCTTGTTTTGCTAGTATATTGTGAAATGTTTGTACCAGTTAATGCTTCTAACTGTTGGCATGACAATTTTTGATGTTGCAGTGACGGCAAGGCCTCAGCAACTGTAATTTAGGCATCGGTTTTTCGGGTCGATCAAGTATTGTTCGATCGACCCGAAAAACCCTATAAAATACGTATCGAGGTATTGCTTTCCAATCTGTGCATTCTACTCTACTGCAAAGAGTCTACAATAATTGGATATCAAGATTTGAATGCCCCACGACTATAATTAGCGAAAAAAAATGCTAAATTCGAAAGCCACCTATTCGCTAATCTCACTAATTCGTATCAAATAAATGCAAACCATGTCGTATCGTACACAGAGTGAATTCCTAATTGCGATTACAAATACATACGCATATCAAGATTACAATTACGTGCTATAATTCCGAAATGCGATCAACGCACTTAAGCCGTCCACCCTTGTGCAACCGCAAAGGAGTATCGAACTATGTTCGCTCATCAAGCTCTTTTCACTTGTAAACATGTATTCGTACGCAACGATGCACTTAAAAGGCTCTTACAACTACCATACGATAAAAAGTGTCTAACAAATGCTATAAGATGGCCCCTACAAAGTACGAAAACGAGGTAGCAAACTATTCACCGTGCAACGACCAGACCTACCAGCACACATTTCAATGAACGGCCGTAAACCCTTATACGTACTCAGCGAGTACAATAAAATACATTACGCACACCAGGATCGACAGCATAATATACCAACTCTTTAATATACAAAATTGGACAAGTAATCTGCCACGCTACTACCCTCAACGCTCAAGGCAACGCGTTCCTGACGTACAATTTGGCTAGAAGTACGCTTCATATTGGGGACGAACACTGTAGGCGCACTGACTTACGAAACGACGACAAATAAATAATAGAAACTTTTTTCAAAACAAAATGTAGCTCGAAAATTAAATAACAGAACTTGGAAAAACTTTTATAGAAAAGAACGTAGACGATGGGTATACCCGAACGCCGATCATCAGTCGACACCGATGCTCGAGGGGCGGCACGCCATGCTATCCCCATGATGTGTGCAGCACGGAGTTTCGTGTCACCCGTAACAGGAGGTGTAAACGGGCGAGTGTGCCCGGCGTGGGTCAACTCACAGACATGTGATGAGGAGCGGACTATCATACAATGTTCTGGCTCGCTCATCGGCTCTCAAATTTGTGTATCGCGATTTCTGTCTTGGTTGTCGTATGTCGTATGTATGTCTAGTAGTACAAAGTCGATTCATTTATCTGCGCTACCGTGTCTTATGTCGCATTATTATGTCATATTATAAATTAAGCATTGTTTTAGTATACGATCATCTAAATGAGTTTTCAAAAGATATTTTATTACTTCTCAGTTGAGATCCCCACCTAAAGCATTTCCTTGCAAAATTCCATGCAAAAAGTTTTAAGCAAAAATAAAGAAACTGTGGAGCTGTAATAGAAAGACGGGTATGACAAAAATAAAATAATTCTTTGTTTCACTAATAATCAAAACGAAAACAATATCATAATAGTAAAAAGTAATCCGATATCTAATCATAAAAATGGAATCTAATTAGCCATAGAATCATAGCTATGAAAAAAGCTCTGTTTTCAATGGTGACTACAAACTCGGGAATTCTTATCGTAGTGCGACGACTGAAAACTGATATCTCTACTGTTAATAATATTTTTACAAAGCTGACACACCACATAACGCAGCACACTTCACATTTCTCAAAGACATTCAATTCCTCACAAGGCACTTGATTTACTTTTTTTAACATTTCTTGCGTCTCATATTCATGCGACAATCAAAGCATTATTTTTCAAAAAAATATTTGTGTAATATCTTTTCACATACATTCAACTTTGATACTTTCTGCCATCTACTTCCAGCATACTTACTAACGTTTAGAAATTGTCAACAGTTTGCTTCAAATTTAGCAGTGATATTTTTGCCTCTTCCTACCTAAAGTAACAACTGTAGGTAAATAATTACCAAAATTTTACTTTTAGGTGATCTTTAATAAACTGAAAACGTGAACGTTCCGTCGTCTCGTTCAAGCGGTTTTTGTATTCTTTGTTGTACTTAGATTTTATTATTAACCACAATAAAGACTTGTTTGATGGAATGAATTCAAAGGTCAAGTTCGTATTATTAATAAAAAATAAATATCAAATATTACTTAAATATTATTAATTAAATATTATTCCTCTCTATTTATTCTTTACGAATTCAAAGAATTGCAAAACTATTTTCACTATAATGGAAATCGATTCCCAGCCCACGGCATCAAATGTCCTGCGCCGGGTCGCAATTTGATTGTTCGCAATTTCTTATGAAATATAGAACTTTACCTCAGGGCGATGTTTTTCAATTTTGCCTTTGGAATTGCTTACTTGCTTGTCGGCTACGCAACCTATGAAAATTATTGTAAGTCACAGATTTATATGGATAATATTAACTTACAATAATTTATATAGTCATGTGAAGTGAAAATATTCAAATTAGGTACATTTAATACCCTTTGTTTGGGCTGTGGAAGTAAAATCAAATATAATCACAAATTTCAGTACTCGCTTTTATGCTTGAATAAACAATTCGTTGAGTGCAAATCTTTGGTTTGTATGGTTTAATTCTTAATATTTTGAAAATATGTATATAACAATTCGAAATAATTTACCGGATGAAATAAAATGAATAATTATAAAAAAAACATATAATATTATGCAAAATTAAGACAGTATAATTTTGCGAACAATCCACTATTTTTACGCGAGATATCCTTATAATTAAAATTATAATAACCTTAAACTTCTTTAATATTAGATGTATGGAAATAAAGTTAGACAAATAAAAGTTCTAATTAGGGATTTTATTTATTAAATAGCAAAATATTAAAAATAAATATTTAGCTATTTCCTATATATAGAAAAAGGACGAAAAAAATAGTTTTAGGTATTCCATCAACTGTAATATCATTGGATTTATCTTTTAAAACTAAATTGTTGTTTCATTCACGGTTTTTCTTTTCCATGACGCGTTTATGAAAAATATCTCTTGCTCTTTCTTTTAATATTTTAATTGTGGATTTCAAACGGATTTCCATGCAGAAAAAGCATTTAATTAGAAGTTTTCATTTTAGTTATTTCAGTTAATCAAAACCAAGGATTTCAAGAGTTAGGGACCAGTACGCTATTTATGTGTCTCTAGACACACCTAAAAAAGGGTAGCTTAATAGTTCATATCTCTTGGTCAGCCGTCTCCATAGTTTGTGATTGATTTTTTACCGTTTAATCTTTTGAACATGAGGAATTCCACTAACGATTGATATGTTGCGCACTCTGTATGTATTTTATTATGGACTAGCTTGTCAGCTTTGAGGTTTGACACTTGAAGTAATTATAATTTCGGTATAAGTAATCAAGGTTAGTATAATTTATTGGAAGGTGGGATCACGATTTAATTTTTTGGAAGATGGGATCGGATTTTTTGGAAGGTGAGTCAAGATTAGTATGATATTTTGGAACCTAAAACAATTAAATTAGGACAAGTGTCATAATAGCAGTTAATATGGAGCTAGCTTTGTATCTCTTAGTACCTTCCTAAGTATGGATTATTCTGTACATGTATAAGCAAACTTTCCAAAAGGTAAATATTTTAATTTATTACTTATTTCATAATATTGATTTCGTTATTGAGATTGAATTAATTTTGTAAAATTTAATTATTTGATAGTCTGCATTAAAAATCAGTATAGTTTAATTGAATATTAAATGACTTTAGCCGCAATAAACTTGAATTCACGTATGGACTTTTGTTTACACATAGATATGAATGCAGTGAATTGAAATCCTTTCTACTGTAATAAAAATATAATATTATCCAAGTCTTTATGAAGAAAATTACATAAAAATAAAGTAATAGAAATGCTATGACAAAAAATATATTTAATATATTTGGTATAAATTCATTATTCATAATTAAGTGAAACTACGTGATGTAGTATTATTTCTACTTTCTTTCATTTCTTTACCACGACCTAAGTTTCGTTGTATTACAACGTCTTCAGGTGGGCTATTAGCAAATACCTTTGCTAAGAACAGTCGTTTCGTACATAACTAGCAAATATATTTTGCTAACAACAGTCGTTTCGTATATAACTAAATTAGTAAGAAATTAAACCATTGAATTCGAATAGTTGGCCTTATAAAATTTTTCTGAAAATAGTTTACCGCTTGTCAACTGAGATTCCACCTATAATACTTACATGCCAAATGTCAAAACGTCATGCGTGTAAATCTAAATGGAAATATAAAAAACTGTGGAGTTATTTGCAATAGACAGACGGAAGGTTCCTTTTTTCACTATGAAGTTATAAAAATGAAAAATATTTCCTTTATTTTTTATTACTATCAAATCTTAATAACAAAAAATAAACAAGTATTTCGCAAGATATTAATGATTGGCCATAAAATTCCTGATATAAATAAAAGGAATACGAACTCGGTATTTCTTATGGCACTGACATAACCACACAGTGATCTTTTCACGTTAAATGTTACTTTTTATAAAACTGGCGAGCAACCTGACGTAGAGTGCATTCCACATTTCTCAAAGATTCTCGGCTGCCGTCAAGGCACTTGACGTCACCTTGTTACGACATTTGTTGCATCTCATATTTATGACATTTTCAAAGTATTATATTTCAAGACACTTGTGAAACTCGTATGTGATTTTGCATATACAAAATTTAAATTCTTTCTTGATGCTCAGCCATTTTTATAATAATGGCTAGAATTCATAAATTTTTAACAGCATATACAAATTTTAACTGCAATTATTCGACCTATTAGGTAACCTTGTATACAAGGCACATTTAATTTTAAAGTAACAAATGCAGATTAAATTTGAGTTGTGTTTTAGACGATGTTTGAAAAACTGGAATTCATAATAATCTGTCGTTCCGTGGGTGAGTAATTGTTATTCTCGTTATATACATTTTATTAAGAAGAATAAAGAAATATTTGATTAATCGAATTTAAATATCAGATTTGTCAATATAATATTAATAGCTTTCCATTCTAAGGAAGTGTGAAACTATTTTCACGATAATGATAATAAAATCTTCAGTCTTCAATATTAAATATCGAAGAAATGAAGAATGAAGAATTGTACCTCAGGGCGACGTTTTGCCATTTTCCTTCTAGGATTGTTTACCTGCAGATTGCCACACATCATGCGCATGTTACTGTAAGTCACAGATTTGTGTGGATTTAGTTAAATAACAATATATCAAAACAGTCATACGAAGAGGAAATATTCAACTTAAGTATATGTATAAACTTTAGTTCTGGCCAAGTGAATGTAACCAATAACATAAAAACCTACTCAGTTTTTTATTGTTCTTTTTTTAAATTTGATAATACAAAAGTAGCAGTAAGAGGTATTTAAGTAATTGAAATAAAATTATAAAAAAAAGTAATGAAATATTGAATAGAAATTTTATTAAAATGGGGATCAAATTTATTTAGCGTTTTTCATTGCGCGAGTCTTTTAAAATGAAATTGGTGTTCCACTTAATCTTACCCGTTTTTATGCACGCTTTATAAATAATTAAGCTGAATAGTGACATGCAAAGGATACCGCTTTCCCAAAATTATTATGTCGCAAGATATTTAAAAATATGTTAAGTTATCTCTGTTTACGTAAAATTGAGACAAACATTTTTTACGTATTCTGTTGAGTATAATTGCGTAAATATTTTAAAACGAAATCGATGTCGAATTTACTTTTTTCTCTTTTATGTGTCAACATTTCATTATTTTCCTTAAATTTCATTCAAAATTTCCAAAGATATAGACAATTATGGAACATTTTACATGTAATTTTGTATGCAATTTTTCGGTTTTTAAACCCTACGATCTTTTTAATATTAGGAAGTTCGACTTTTCATTGATATTTTAAACACCCTTCGTGTGTATACCTTATTATCAACTAGCGCCGAGCATTGAGATTATGATGATAGAAGTAATTATAACTCAAATTATTTTAAAAGCAATCAACGTTTAATATAACTTTTTCGGAAAAGAAGACCTTCCTCTAATTAAGTTAAATTATGTTAAATTTTGAGTGCATTTATAAGAAAGACAAGTGCATTTATAAGATAAGTAAAAATATTCATGGCAATTAATTAAATATATACAAGTGATTGAATGCTGATATAGGATTTGATTCGAAAAAAAAATTAAATTAATGTTGCCTTCAATATCGGACTCAATCAGTGGATTACCACATTGTTAAATCATTGTTCAGTGATATCAAATATAAGATATTTATATTTACGTTTTTGTTCACATCCCGATTTGGATGCAATTTTAGGTATTTTATATTTTTATTGAGCGCATTTTCTTATCGATTAAAATGTAGTGCTCTTAAATTATACGAAAAACAAAACAAACTAGGCAAACATAATATAATGGTTACAACAAAAATATAATCATAAAATATAAGTTTGATGATGTAGTTGTTTTCATACATATTTACTTTATTTTAAAATAATAAATATACAGTTTTTAGGTATCCATTCCCTTTTTGAAAGTGTTAAAATGCCTTTACATAAAGAAACTAACTGACTTTATGATTTAATTAGCGTACCTGAGTTAACCTGAAAGGAACAAGAATACCTTTTATTCCTTATTAGATATCAAAATTTTTCCATTGTTTTATTAAATGTCTAAAAATCATTACGGTGACTTATGACAAATTTACTTTTTGATAGTAAATAGATATTTGGTTCACGAAGAAGCGTGTAAAGATATTAAAAATATTCTTAAAAATGATCAATTTACGTGTAAGTTTTACTTTACAATAAAGACAAACATAAATACGTAACGAAATTTAAATATTTGAAATCATTTATGATAAAAAAGTATTCAGATTTATATTCAACATCATTCAAGATAACATTTTTGCTTATGTTTAATTGCAGTATTATTCGAGTCCATTATTTCAGCAGAATGTTATTTCGATGTTTGAGACTAAATGATATTAAACAAAGTAAGGGAAAATAGTAACGTTATAATTTAATGAATATTAACAAATTTACTTGAATTTACCTCGCTGATGCGTTTCTAGAAAGTTAAATTTTCGTCTCCTTGTCGCAGACCGGTGTCGGCAAGTCGGCAGTCGGGTCGTTTACTGCTTTGATATTTTTGGTAGGACCGTAAGTGTCGAACGTGTGCCCAGATTTAAGTTATGGGCCATTTTTCATAACGGTTGACAATTTTATTCACCTTTCGCAAAATTAATACAAATTTAACAGCGATTTTTTGTCGATTCCAGGACCATCAATTTGGAAATTTTCCGGCACAGGTGCGAAAAATTCATTGTGATATGATACTTTGATTTTCATTTTAAATGTGTTTATATCTTGGGAATGCTTCATTTTAAATTGTTTGTGACGTGCAAATGCAATAACTAGTAATCCTTAAGGTAGTTACCTAATGAAAATGTCATGTGTAATTTACAATCATTCTACAGACAACTTATGCACAGGCTTTAATCATATGATATAATACAACCAATTGATTCAATATGTGTTTATTAAAATTCAAATAAATTCTAAGTGAGATTCTTAATATGTAAAATAAAACGTTTTTTATGTTTTGTTTTACCTTTTATTAAGCTTCGACGTGGTATAACAATTATAATTAATATGGTTTTAATAATGATAATTCATATCGGGATTTTAAAGATTGTGTTTAGAATATTTCCAAATAAAGTAGCGAGGGCTAAATATTGGATTAATTTTGAATTACTCTTGACCATTTATTTTCTACATTGAAGACAAACGTCGTAGGTGCGTTAGTTTTTATAAATTGTTATAATAAAGTGCAATCAGATCTGCAAATATAGTTTAATGGGTCTTAATTTTCGAAATATTTACAATAAAATGAAAAAATTGTTAACTTCAAATTTCAGTATTAAATAAAGTGTTTTTTATTTTCTTGTTACAAAATTTCTAATTATAAGCTTTATATAGAATGTAAATTGGTGGTATTGATTTTTTTAATGTGAAATTCGATGTTAAATTTATTTGTGTTCCTTGTACGTTGGATTGCTAAAGACTGTAACTAGAACTTGAGTTGAAAGATTGTTAAATAGATGAGAGAATGTCAATAAATCATCTTTGGGGCTCCGCAATAAAAAGGAAATACGGAACCATTATAAGACAATTTACGTGGCTGTATATTCAATTGTCACATTCGTATTATCAGAAACCGCCTGAGGTGAAAACTTGAAAAATAGTAAAGCGTATTAAGTCTATTTTAGTATATTTCAAAAACAATTTTTTTTTTTAAATTTGAGAAGGGAAATTTATGCATTCGAAAAATAATTTTAAAATTCAGTGCATATAGCTTTAAAATTCTATGTATAACTAAACACTTCAAACCTGGTGAATATAGTTTGAAGTGGGTAACAATAAAGGTCCAAAAAGTACTTTTTTATATTAACTTTTAATATTATATGTTCACAAATATACTGAAACAGGATCAATATCACGCTGCTGCAACTGCCTATCTTTTTCACTCCTAATAAGAGAACATTTTTATGGCATCGGAAATAGAAGGTAATGTATAGTTTTAAGTACATTACCGATATTATTTACCAGGATAATGAGCAGTAAAAACTTGAGATTCGAATCCTAATTGACAGCTGGTAACGTGAAATAAAAACATGTATAAAATCTACTCGTTACAAGCCTTTAAAATATATTTTTTCATAATTTTGTGTAGCATATTTTCAGTGATATACTGAAAATAAATAAAAAAAAATTACCTTTTTTTTATTTAAGGAACTATCGAAAGGTAAAATTATGAAGAAAACAGATATTTTAGAAGCCCACGAAACTATAATTATAATATCAGGTGTTAGAATTTATAAGATACTGGCGATAACATATATGTCCCTCATAAATATCCGGTGTTATTAAATATTTATTGCACTACAGAGGCTCTATTTGTGATTACTGATGTTAATTAAAGAAATTTTACTTTCAACGAGGTACAGATGATTCAATGCACGGGTTAAATAAGCACAAGCTCGTGATTTTTGTTATTAACATTGACAAATTAAAAAAAACAAAATTTAATGAATCACGGTCCATTCATCATTTTTAGTACTCTTTTTCGGTTCATTGTCGTTTTCGTTTAACGTCTTTTTTACGAATATTTCTTTTGTAATTTTATAATAACTTTCTCGACCCATTGACATTGAATACATTAATTTTTATTAAGGACAATAAGGAATTGTTTGACAAAGCCAATGTAAACATTCGATTATTCAGCATAATATTAATGGAATTATATTCGAATATTTATGGATTTAAGGAAATGTGAAACTATTTCAATACAATGCCAATAAATTCTCCAGGCGATGGCATCAAATAACCTTCGCCGGGTCGCAACCTGATTTCTTACGAAATAAAGAAATCTACATCAGGGCTACGTTTTCCTATTTAGTCTCTAGAATTGTTTACTTGCTGGTCGGCTACCCGTTTTGCGAAAATTATTGTAAGTCTCAGATTGTTTTGGGTAATTTTAACTTACAATATTTCGAGATAACCTGTGAAGTGAAAATATTCAAATTAAGAATATTTAATAACTTTTATTGGTTTATACAAACTTAACCAAATGTACACACAAACTATTTACTTTTAGTACCCGCTTCTTCTGATTAAATATAAATTCGTGTCTTTAGGACTTTGGTTATTCAGTTTAATTGTTAGGATTTTGATATTGTAAAAATTGTAATTACAAATACTTATTCAAATTTCCAACTTGCATCAATAATTTCAGAGATATGGCTACTATGTAATCTTTCTTTGTGCCCATGATAACATGCACTTAGCCAGTTTTAGCACTCTTTAGTCATTTCGCCATTACGAAGTTCAATTATTCATTGATATATTAACTACCCTGCTATTTATTATGATTTAGCGCGCCAGCCTTGAATTTTGACCGTAGAAGTAATTGTAACTAGTGTAATATTAAAAGTAACCACATGATAACACGGACTTATAGAAAAACAAAAACTTTCTCTAAATCAATTATGTGAAATATCGCATAAAAATTAAACAAAAAAATACCGAAATGTATTTGTATTAATTTTTACACACAGTCATCTTTATTAAAAGTATATTGCCAAAAACATGTCTTTTAAAGAAAGTTCATGCTGTGTTTCTGCATACATCCATATTTTTTTGAGGAAAGAAAAGAAACAACTTTTCAATTTTATTCAGCGGTACTAAATCAACCCGATATATTAAGAAAAACCAAAACACGATATATACACCAAAACCTATAATTTTTCCATTGTTCTGTTAATTATTTCGAACTAAATACTTTTTATAAATTTTACAGAATTAGTTCTAGAGGTAACTTTAGAATACCTTCAAAATATTCAGATGTAAATTTTAAGAGTGAAGGGTGAGGACGGTAGTTGCCCATTAAGAAGTGATATCATTTCAGTTAAACGTTTTTTTTTGTAATATCTATCATATATGTTCCGACAAGCAAGAACCAATATATACCGCAATGAAAAAAGGATAGCCTTATTTTGGAAGCTATTAAACCTAAAATTATGACCAATATATAGTTATTAGAATCCTATGGATTGATTGTAGGAAAATTAAAGGGATAAATCTAGACCACATAATCTAAAGATATTCACGATAACATACATGTCCACGCCTACTTGCGGCCTTCGTCTCTGTGCAAGACTTGCCGCTTTTCTCCATGTATAATCCTTTTATTTCAAAGCCGAAATGGTTTTTTAATATCTTTCCATAGATTTTAGTTTCGTTCCTTTAAAAAAACAATTTTAGGATGCTGAATAAGGACTTCTCATTTTTTTTAAATATTTCGAAAAGGTTAAAGCAAACATAAATACGGTGGACACACCTCTGTGTCTTCTTCAAAAATATTAAATTTTAAGACCTATAGTAGCTTTGTTTTACTATAACGAAAAATGATTTATCAACATTTAAATATTTGAAAGGAAACAAAGAAAATTGCTTCATTTTCAATAATATCTATATCGTACAAAAAACACTTTCGATGATATTTGATCAAATATCATTTGAATTTTTTATTTCAGAAAATATTGTAGAAATGTTCAAGTTTATTTTATTTTAAAAGAAAATAAGAAAAAATATTTACTACGTAGTTCCATGTAATACAAACTAATTTTGCGCAAATTTGTCTCATCGACGCGGTAGTTTAAACGATGGATTTTAAATACAAACATTTCCATCTCCTTGTACTCGAAGGCAACTGGGACCTTTACGGCTTTAATATTTTTGGTAGGAGCGTAAATATGTTGAACGTGTGCCCAGCTTTAAGTTATGGGCCATTATTCATAGCGGCTAACGATTTTATTTACCCTTCGCAAAATTAATATAAATTTAACACCAATTTTTTATCGATATTTATAGCACCATTGTGGAAATTGTCTGGCACGGGTGCATTCAATATGTTACGATACTTCGATTTCTATTTTATTTGCTGAAGAATGTTTCATTCTAAAATGTTTTTAAGTTACAAAAGCAATAACTGAAGCCAATTTAGAAAGGTCAATACCCGTATTAGTCCTTCACAATAAGAAACTTAAGAAAATTTAATATTCAGCTTTCAGTAATTTCACGGATATTAAATAAAATCAGGCTTTAGACTCAAAAACGATGCTTTAATTTAATGTAGTTTCTTTATAATTAATACAATTAATACAAAGCTTCGTTAAAATCTCGTGCAAGTGGTTTTTGATTTTAATGATATCTAGATTTTATTTTTATTATGGACATTAAAGCATTGTTCATTGGAATCAATTCCAACGTAAGAATATATATAGTTTTAATACCTTTACATTTTATTTTTTACCGAGTTAAGGAATTATGAAATTATTTTCAATATAATGACAAAAAAATACTCTAGCCGACGGCATCGAATACCCTGCATCGTAATGCAATCGGATTGTCCGCAATTTCTTATGAAATAAAGTATGGTACCCTAGGGTGATATTCTTCAATTTTGTCTCTAGATTTGTTTATTTGCTTGTCGGCTACGTATTCTGTGAATATTATTGTAAGGGATTTGTGTTGATATAGTTAACTTGCAATATGGCGAGACAATTTGTGAGGTGAATATATACAGGTAATATATTCACTACGAAGTGAAAAACTTCGAATAAATTATATTTAGTAGCCTTTGATTCGGCTATGAAAACGGAGCAAATACGTATAGGAATTATCCACTTTCATTTGTACCCAAATCACTTGTTTGAAAGCAAACCCATGTTTTATAGGTCTATGGTTTTTGTAGTTTAATTATTAGTATATCAATAATATGAAAATTGTAGTAATGAATAATTTATTCACCGAAATAAAATAAATAATTGAAAAATAAAACAAATAAATAATGAAATTTATTGGGCCGAACTGCGAATTGAAAGAAATTTTGTCAGTAATTCTTTTTTCGGTTCACGATGTGATATGACGGATCATTTTTAAGGTTATATTACAGTTTCTACAGGTTTATAAATATGATCATAAGCGCTAGTAGCTGACTTATATTAAGACTTCGTTTTCACAAAATTTTGGAGCGAACACGTACAGGTATGAAAACATGAATGAAAAAAATTCCAACGATTTTTATATAAGGATTTGTCTTTTAAAATAAAATGGCTTCTCCATTAAAAGTTTATCATTTGAATACTTCGATTAAAAAAAATTAAGCAACAAAGTGACACGGCTCAAAAACTTAAAGAAATGTGGAGTACCAGGGAATAATATTTTATGCTTGTCTCCTTATGCAATTAATATCTTATTCTTTTTTTTCGTTAGAAAGCTTGATTTCCTTGACCCAATAATGTATTGCACTATTGGATATATGATTTATTATCATCGATTAGCGCACGAGCCTGCATTTCGATAATAGAAGTTATTAAAATTCGATAGAAATAAATGCATTAATTTTATAAGTAATCAGCGTTCAATATAGATTTTGGAGGGAAGGCAACTTCCTCTAAAGAGATTGTCTTGAACTTCGACAAGAGCCAATTAAAAGGTAGATGAAAATACGAGATATAATTGTTTCTTTTTATATTTTAGTGGGTCCTTAAGTACGAATTTTTTTTATTTATGAGTGATTAATATTTTAGTTTATAATATATTTTGGTAAATCTGCAATATTTTTCATTTCTAAAATAAAATTAATTTTTACAATAATCAATAAAACCTGCAGTGTATTTTAAACTGCAGTGTATTTTAATATAGTTAAATTTGTTATTTAATAAAAAAATCATTGTAACAAACTAACATTTAGGAGTAAATTCTTGTTTGGGAAAAGATTTGGATTCATACATATCTAGGCATTATATATTTTATTGAAGGCATGAACATTGTAATTACAATGTCAAAGTATCGACATAGACTGTATAAAGAAAATTAGTCAAAAATATGGTAATGAACATAAAATAAAAATAAAAACTTATTATTTTGTTGCAATGTATTTTTACACATATCATAGAGCCATAGTTTTTTATAGGCATTCAATTTCTTTTTTCTGCAGATGTCAACATTTCTTTTAAAAAAGAAAAGAACTGACCTCCTGATTTAATTCACCGGTACTCGATAAACCTGAAAGGATGCGTATATTTTTGTTCATAACCAGAAGCCCCTAAACGTTTATTGTTGTAGTAATTGTTTTCAATTAAATCTCTGCACTTGACTTATAACAGAATTATTTTTGATACTACGCAGGAGGTCCTTGAAGAAGAATTTATGACAAAAAGTATCTACGCGCCGATTAGTTCTATTGTGGTGAACACACTTTGAATGACCAGTTGAAGTGAATGATAAGTAAAGTCTTCGATTCACGATGATGATCGAGTTTTGTGATAGCATTAAGTGTTCACGACTTGAAGTGGTGATGATCAGTGGTATTTAGTTGGGGTACATAGGCCCCGCGATCATGTTGATGGACTGTTTTGACCAGATCGTAGACATGTGGCGGTAGTGGTTCAACTCGTCAATGTTGAACCACCCTTGTTCAATCGTTTTGATGACGTTTTCAACTCGGTACTTTGGTGTCATTGTCACCGATATGCAATGTGTAATACCGAGATATTTTGCTAGTATATTGTAATAGGTTTTTTACAGTTTATGTTTTTAAATGTTGGCATGTCGATTTCACAGAGCTTTGCATTAACGGCGCGACTTTAACAACTGTAATTTAGGCTTCGATTCTCCGGGTTTATAATAATCTGGTGGTATTTTAATCAACCGACTCCTAGCATGGGTTCGCGTAGCTATGGTAAATTGCTATTTACATGATCGATGAAGATTTAGACTGAATTCATTGCTATTTTGCCACAAGTACTAATTACGGTGTTGTTGGCGGTGTAGGCTTTTAACAGTAGTAGCTTCATTGAATTATCCTTATATTCAAGGAAGAACTGTTATATTAACGTTCGCGACAACTCTGAAGCTAAGATTAGACTTAACAAAGAGGAACTAGGTGAGCGCTGGGTTCCGCTGTATCCAATGCTTTGTTCAGTGTAACTTCGTAAATTATCATAGCGTGATGCATTTTCTAGCGTCGGTTGAAATATCAAATCTTCTGTGACAATAGCAGTGCGATTGATATGATGGGGTTCGTGACTCTGACGGCGATCAGTTGTGGTAGCATGGGTTTGACTGATTGCGGAGTAATAATTATTGGTAATGATAAACACATATTATAAGGTTGGTTAAAATAGTTTTCCTGTCTTGACTTGAATTCTGTGATGTCGAGTGAGAGCTTATGAATTGCATTCAATAGTGACTCGTTATCTGTAGAGACTCCTTAAATTCTTGATGATGTGTCCCATGAATACCGAAAGGACATTCCAATAATCCATCTGTGAAAACGGACTTGATTTCGACTTCCCTATCATTGACGACCTATTGTTGATGTAAAGGAGCAAAAATGAACATTTCCAATATTTTGAAGCATTATTCTGGCGTCACTATAGAAGTGGTTTCCCTTTCAACCACTGCAAGTGCAATCTCACCAATGCACATATAACATTACTCAGATATCACATATTCCAGGATGGTATCAAGCCATTGGAAAAAAATGAAAGTCATCAACTTCCCCAAAACCAAAAACCATCGAAGAATTTTTACGTTTTCCTGGTATTATCAACTATGACGGAGAAAATGTATCCAATGCCGTATAACTACAAGCGCTGCTGAATGCATATTTACACAACGGAAAGAAAGAACTTAATACGTTCGTCGTTTGGAACCCGGTAACGGATAAAGCATTAGAGTATATAAAACTAGCATAAGAAACTCTCCCTTACTAGTTTATCCGTTACCCAATGTATCCATCAGAAATTTATCCTATAAAACACTGACGTATCAAACAAATAAGCTGACGCTATACTGAAGCAAATCGCTGAAGAAAAATAGTAACTGCTTGAATATTTTGCTAAAAAATATTCGTACGTCCAACTGAAATTCAATATCTGCAGTTATGGACTATTGGAAATATATAAGGCAATAAACCACAAAGAACGAGAAAGCTACTTTTATCTCCGAATTTGCTATAAACATATACCAATATACATCAAATCAGTTGGCAAAGTAACATCGTTGCCAATCCAAGCCAGATAAAAACAAATTTTGGGCCCATAGACGCTAGACTCCACAAACATAGCTAAAGCACAGGTACCAAATAGAGAGAAAGAGAGAGAGAGATACGGTTGCTAACCCAACAATACAACTTTATGCTAAACAAGATACCCTTTGCGATACAGAGTACAAGTTATATTGTAGAGTTTGAACTCAATATATTTACACATACATTCTTAATAACTATCGAGGCACCGCTTTCAAATCCATGATCTCTACTATACTACAAAAAGTCTACAATAACTGGACATCAAAATTCGGATGTCCTAAGGGTATAATAAGCAAAAAAAGATGCCAGTTCGAGAGCCAACTACTCGCTAACCTCAATAATTGCTTGGGTATCGAATAAATGCAAACCAGGCCGTATCGTACGACAGGTGAATTCCTAACTACGACTACAAATATACAAGACTATTAAAATTACAATCACGTGCTATAATTCCGTATCACGACCAATGCACTCAAGCCGTACACTTGTGCAACAGCCAACGGGTATTGGACTATATTCGCTCATTGCGACCTCTTCACTTGTTAACATGTATTCATACGCAACGATGTGGTTAAAAGGCTCTTACACCATACAATAAAGAGTCTCTAGCAAATACTATATGAACGGTCCCTACAAAGTACGAAAACGAGATAGTAAACTTTTCTCCGTGAAATTACCAGTCCCAACAAGCACACATTTCAATGAACGGCACTAAACTTGCATACATACTCAGCGAGTACCATAAAAATCCATGACGATATTCACCAGGATCCACGGTGTAATATACAAACTCAACTATTAAATAAATAACCTGGCACCCTGCTACCCTCAACGCTTAAGGCAACGTGTACAATTTGGCTACAAGTACGCATAATTTTGAGGAGGACCACTGCAGTCGCCCTGATTTACTAAACGGCGGCAAATAAATAAAATAAGAGAAACTTTTCTCAAAACAACATGTGGCTTGAAAATCAGATAACAGAACTCAGAAATTTCCACGCAGAAGAAATCAGTATACAGTAGACCATGGCTTTATCCAAGGGCCGATCTAACAAATAAACCATCATCAGCCGACATCGACGCACAAGTGGCGGCACGTCATGCCATCCCCATTGTGGTGTGTAACGCACAGAGTTTCATATCATCTTCGTGTATATAAGTCACAATCGCAAGCGTAAAGGAGCGAGCGTGCTCGGTGCGGGTCTACATACAGACATGTGGTGTGGAGCGAGGGATATTCATACTAAGTTCTGGCTCGCTCATCGATTCTCAAATTTCGTATATCGCCGTATCTGTCTTGGTTGTAGTATCACTACGTGTAAAAACCATATCTAGAATCGAAAAGTTAATTCATTTACCTGAACTACAATGTTTTATATTGCATTTTATGTCTTATTTTAAATTAAACATTGTTTTAGTACATGATCATCTTAATGAGTTTTCAAAAGATATTTACTTCTTGTCAGTTGAGATACCCACATAGACACCATCCCAAAAGTATGTCTTTGCTAACTTCCAAGCACAAAGTTTTAAGAGAAAGAAAAGAAACTGTAGAGCTGTAAGGCAAAGACAGGTAGTAACACTAATAATCAAAACAAAAAATTAAAAATGAAAAAATCATAGAAATAAAAAGTAATCCGGTATGCAATAAAAAAAATGGAATCTGATTAGCCATACAATCATAACAATGAATAATAAGGCTCTACTTTCAATGGTGATCGACTGGGTAGAGAGATAATGTAATATCTGGGTAGAGAGATAATGTGATAATCTTTAAGAAACTAAAAATGTGAACGTCCTGTCCTCTCATTCAAGCAGTTTTTTGTATTTCTTGTCGTATTTACATTTTCATTATTAACTACAATAAAACAATTTTGTAGAACGAATTCAAAGATTAAGTTATTCAACATAAAAAATATTAACTCCACTTTATTCCATTTTTGACCGATTGAAAGAATTGCAAAACTATTTTCAATATAATGGCAATCAATTCTCCAGTCAACAGCATCAAATGTCCTGCGCCGGGTCGTAATCAGATTGTCCGCAATTTCTTATGAAATAAAGTATTGTACCTCAGGGCGATGTTTTTCAATTTTGCCTTTAGAATCGCTTACTTGCTTGTTGGCTACGCAACCAACGAACATTAATGTAAGTCACAGATTTCTATGGATAATATTAACTTACAATAATTTAAGATGGTCGTGCGAAGTAAAAATATTCAAATTATGTAAATTTAATAACCTTTGTTTAGGCTGTGGAAGTTAAATTAAATATACATAGAGTCACTTTTCCGCTTGTATAAAAAATTCACTAAGGGTAAGTCTTTGGTTTATATCGTTTAATTCTTAGTTTTCTTAATTATCAATATGAAAATTTGAAATAATTTAACGGATGAAATAAAGTTAATATTTAAAAAAAAGTATATAATAATATATCAGTGTAACAGCAAAAGAAATTTTTTGAAAAATCCAGTATTTTCACTCAGAATATCCTTATAATTAAAATTATGATAACCTTAAAGTTCTTTAATTTAAGATATGTGAAATACAAATAGACAAATAAAAGTTTTGTATGAGGATTTCATTTATTAAATGGCAATATATTAAAAATAAATTTGAAGCTACTTTCCTACACATAGAAATGGGACGAAAAAATACTTTTAGGTATTCCATCAATTAAGATATCATTGGATGTATCTTTTAATGACATGGAGGTTTCATTCACGGTTTTTCTTTTTCATGGCGCGTTTATGAAAAATAAAGCTCCAAATATCGTGCAAAGTGTCCCTATTTCTCTTAATATTTTAATTTTAGATTTGAAACGGAATTCAATTTTATTTCGTTAAATATCTTGGAGGCGACATATTTATTTTTCTCACGAATTTACGTTTATAACTCTTTTATGGAAGACAGTTTCCTTAGTTTTTCCCAGCGTGAAAATGTCTTCTTCAAAATAAAAGAGCTATAATATAAATTTTATTCAGGGAAGATTAATGTACCTAAATGTCGAGTGAATAAACATTTATCAAATACATATAGCGAATATTTATTTTATCAACGAAGAAGCGTTAACAAAAAATATAAATATGCCTAAAAAAATTTGAAGCAATATTTTGCAATGACAACAAAAACTTATATTTTAAAATTTTAATATTTCAAAGATAACAAGAAAATGTGAGTAAATAGTGATATTTCATGTCAGCCAAGATAACTTTCATACTATATTTTTTCCCAATAATAAAATATTACAACATTATTATTAAAATTTTACAAATTAACCTGGTAGTTTAAAGAAGATACACAAACTAACATTTTCACCTCCTTGCAACCATCGGTAGTTGGGTCGTTCATGGTATTACGTTTTTGTTAGAGCATAAGTTTCAAATGTGAGTCAAGATCACCTTATGCAAAATAAACACAAAATGAAGAGCAAATTTTTATGGATTTTCGGAGTATCAGTTTGGAAATTTTGCAAACAATCCACGTGGTACGTGGTACCTTTTTATTTTTACTTTATTTGTTTACGTAACTTAAGAAATTTCATAAAATTTTTACAAGTACTTTTTAAGTCGCAGACTTAGGAAAAAGTCGTATTTAATTTATTGTTATAATACGGACATAAAATAAATGTCCACACCAGGTTTATTTTTATGTGTTGTTATGCTTTGTGTGTAAATGGAAAATAAATGAAATAAACATTAGGTCGCTTTGGTTCGGCGTGATTTATTTCAACAATGGAAATTAAATTTGAGAGTATATTTAGGTGAAAGGACAAGAGTTTAACCCTTGGGTTTATTTAAATTACAATCGATAAATTAAAAACTAATTTTTATTTGCTTATACGAGATAAACTTTGTAGACGAGTTGGTCTTTTATAAGTTTTCTAAATGTACTAACGCGTAGTCATTTGAGATGTGAACGATTATTTTTAGAAATCTAATATTCTGGAAAATCTTCTAAATCTAAGAAACTCTTTCTTCTCAAGCAATACTTAATTAAACATTTTGAAGAGAAAATGAACCTGACGAAGTATTAGATCTCAATTATTTTTAAATTTTAGATATTTTAACAGTAGTTAGATCTCTGTAAGTATCCAGGTTTTATCATTACATACAATAAACTCAAGATGATGGACAGTTAAATAAATCATTTTAATCCATTTAATTGCTGATTATGGATGAAAAATTATCAGATGTCTGCAGTTCCAGTTAGTTTAGCACCAATTGGAATAAAGTTTCGAACGTTTTTCGATATAAATTGTCGTAAAGTTCTATTAATTTCTTAGCGGTCGCTAAGAAATTAGATTGCACTTTTTAGACTTTTGAACTAAGATCAATATTTTATTAATTTTTCTGTTTCAAATTTAAAGATCTACGCATTTTGGACGTTAAAAATAAATTTTGATTATCTGTTAATGAGTTAGTGCCAAAAGCAACAATTTTAATAGGTCCATATCTCTTAACCTAATAAAATTGGATATTCACATAGCACGATCTTCTTTGTGAAGTGAATTTTAATTATTATTTAGATGTAAAGAGAGCTCAAAAGTTCCTCGAAATTATTTATATAAATAACGCAAAGCGTGCGCAATTGTTTTTTGTGAGATTTTAGTTTGCCGCACTACCGCACGCATTGAACAAATGTGTCAGAAATATGTAATGCAAATTCAAACCTTTTGAAATATTTTTACGTCGCATTTGCAAAATACCCAAAAAAACCTCAAGCCCAAATCTGGCTCCTAAGTGGATGAAAACCTTATTAAAGGTACAAAATTGAGTTCCGTTCATAACATATTCATACGTGAGTTCATGATTTATTACATAAAGCTTTTAATTCAGACTGTATGTAGGAAAACAGTAACTTAACTAAGTCTTCACTGGCAGCTGAAAAGTGGTCTAAATATTCAAGTGATATATTGATATTTGTTTGACGTAATGCATTTTTACTATGCAACATCTTTTTCTTTCAATGTTTCTGCTTTTCACTTTCTTTATATAATTTTTTTACACCCATATATGGACTTTTACTGAAGTTAGATGTAAAGCTCGTGTATAATAAACCATTTTTTATCACTAAGGTTACTGTTACTGCTTTAATTTTTTAGTATTAATTTTAAGACATAACGTTTAACTTATGTGACAAATTTTACTTTTTTGTTTATATATTTATTTTCATGCCTGTGATATCTTTTTATGTACTGTAAAGCGCAGGTCTTTCAGTGAATATTTTCTACGTAACATTCCTATGAAGACCTTGGAAATATTCAGGAGCAAGTTATATACACGAAAGAATATCTAAAAATATATTTTGTGAAGTATTTTCAAACTAAAATTATAATATTTATAAATTACATGTACATCCTTGCTACTTTTTATATTAGATATTATTAAATATTTAATACTTTAGAAACTTCTATTTATGACGGTTTATGCTAAAGTAAATTCACTCCTAATGAGGTACGGATGCCTTCATGCACGACCCAATCTTGCATTTTACGGTTTTTTCGTTAACACTGACAGATTTTTCATAGAAGCATTTGAGTGAGTAACGACCTGCATACTAGTTCTTGTTTTGTTTTGTGGTCGTTTTCGATGTGTTTTTTTTCTATTCTAAATGCGTTTTTGAGTTTTATATTACTTTAGTCAATGAATTGACATACTAAAATATTTGTTATCACTTTGATTGTGTGAAGAGTTACATTGCAACTTTATTTAACATTTTATCACATATGAATTGAAATCAACAAACAAGGCATTTACTTTCAAAATTTAATCCTAAGAGGTTCAAATTGAACCTGAAGGAATTATAAAACAGTTGCACAGTTTGACAGGTAGAAGAAGAGTTAGAAAAGAATAAAATATTTTACTGAGAAATAACCGAAATAAAAAACAATGCGTTACAACTCAAAACTGATCAAATGCTTTAGCCAGGACTTAGCTACGATTGATAATAAAAGCTTTAACATTAACGTAATAAACACGTACTGGGTAACTTTTTATTGCAGTGCCACAAACATATACTGATTTCTTCACCATAAACACTAATTTTTATAAAGATGGCGAGCAATTTGAAATAGCACTTCACATATTTTGGATTGCTCCTAGTACACTCGAAGTTACGCTTTTTTCAACACATGTTGCATCATTTCATTTATGTGACCTTCAAAACATCATTTAGCAAGAATAGAAGAAGTTTAATGACAATATAAACATATCTGATATTTGTGTTTTTTGATGATCGTAAAAAATTTAAACCAAAAATACTCTGTCATACCAATCAAGAGGTACTTGAAATTTTTTCATATCTAGTTTTCTTTTTATTAAATACAATAACAATTCTTTGAAGAAACTAACAATAATATTAGATTATTTAACATAATATGAATCTATTTCCCTTCCGTTCTTTGTGAATTTTGGAAGTATTTTTAACTTAATGACAATAAATTCTTCGCGCGTAGGGAACGGCATCAAATGTCTTGTATCTACTTGTAAAATTTGTCTGTCTGTAATTACTGATAAAATAAGGTTGCAATCTGATTGTATGTACTTACTGAGCCATGTTTTGTTCCACTGCAATGAGTACGATGATGCGCGTAAAGTTTTCGTCACTGATATTTGAATCAGTTAGAGCATTTGCTAAATGAGTTTTCAAAAAAAAAATAAATACGCTAAATTATTCGTTGAGAAGGGACAGGCTCTGACCCTGTTGGGTGGAAGCGCTAAGATTGTAGATATGGGACACTATTAGGGGCTATTTTATGAGGTGGGTCGCTACGGGTCCCAGGGGAGGCCCTGAGACAACCTGGGGGAAACGGTAGAAATAGTATGTAATTACATATGAAATATGGAATGGTACCTCAGGGCTACATTTTTAAGTTTTTCTCTAGAATTGTTTACTTATTTGCACGCTAAATACATGTTAAATAATATTTGTACATACAACCAAAAATGCTGAGATTCGACTGTTGAAATATCTTATTTTTTCCAACTTTTCCATACGTAGCAGAAACCCAAACCCTCAGAATATAAGACTCGCAAAATCTGTGGGTTAGGTATGCAGTACTGAAGGCATAGCATTACAGAGAATTTTAGAAACACTACCAATCGATTGAAGCGGAAACGCATCGTTGAAACATCCATCCAGGTTGAGAAGAATGAGGACGAAGGCCAACCATGTACATCATCACCGAGTCTACTACCATTCTGACGATGGAACGATTAGAGGAATATATATATATATATATATATATATATATATATATATATACATATATATATATATATATATGTACAAATGTATTTATAAAAATAAAAATTCCTATTTTTTAGTGGAATCTTAAACGCCGTAAAGACCTGTATCGGGAATCAATAATGGATATTAAGAAAATATCCTTTAACACAATACATCATAATGACATTTCATATATAATGAAATTTACATATAATGTTTTGTGTTTACAAAATATATTTTCTTAATAATCAATTATAGATTGTAATATAATAATTTAAAAAATTGGTTTTCAGAAACTGACCTCACCATCAGTTCGGTCGTCTACAGCTGTGATACGTTTAGTAAAATCCTAAGTGTCGAATGTATGCCCAGATTTAAATTATGGGTCGTTTTTTTAAATAACTAAATTAATACAAATTTAATAGCGATCTTTTGTTATTTCTTGTAATATAATTTGAAAGTATAAATGGGGTGAAATGTAATAGGAAAATAAATTGGAAATTTCTCAGCACACGTGCATTGTAGCAAGACGTTTTGATTGTTTACATCGTTTGATTATGCAGCTTACGAATGGTTTATTTAAAAATACTTTTGAGCTCCAAAGACCAAAAATGGCAGCGATTTATCGAGATCAGAACTAGTACTAGTCTTATAAAATTATATTTAATTTATAGTCATTTTTAATTTGTAGTTATTTTTGAGACCTGAAATAAACGTGAACTTTTGACTAAACACCATGAAACAATGTACTGATTCGTTCTATTTTGTTGCAATTAAAACCACTTCCTAGTGGAGATCCAAATATTTTGTACATTTTGATTCACGTTACGCATTAAAAACGAAAAAAACGTTTATTATTCTTCGACGTGATTCATTCCTAAAATAAGAGAAATTGTGTTTTTAAAAAAGATAAATACTCGTACAATGTACATAACTAAAGTAGTAAGAAATTAAATCATTGAATTCGAATCGTACTTGACAAATTTTAAATAATTATTCATTTATATACAGACCTTTAATTATTGGTATGCATCTAGGTATCAATAACCATAAGAAAGTTAGGTTTAAAACAAAGAATTCTAATAATAGTACAAAATATAATCGTGGCACCTCTTAAGATATTTGTAAAATTTTCCTGAAAATAGTTTACCACTTGTCAACTGTGGTTCCACCTAAAGTACTTACATGCCAAGTGACAAAACGTTATGCGAGTAAGTCTAAATTGAAATTAAAAACATTGTGTAGTTATTTGAAATAGACAGACGACGGATGAATATGACAAAATTGAAAAGGTTGGTTGCTCCACTATGAAGTTATAAAAATGAAAAATAAACCGTTTATTTTTGATTACTATCAAATCATAATAATAAAAATAAACAGGATATTTCGAAAGAATTTTTCCATAAAATTCCTAACATAAATAAAAGGAATACGAACTCGGTAATTCTTATGGGAGTGATATAAACACACAGTGATCTTTTCACGTCAAATGTTACTTTTTATAAAACTGGCGAGTAACCTGAAGTAGAGTACACTCCAAATTTTTCAAAAATGCTAGTCTGTCGTCAAGGTACTTGACGGTACCTTTTTTCGACATTTGTTGCATCTTATGTTTATGACATTTTCAAAGCATCATATTTCAAGGTACTTGTGAAACTCGTATGTGTTTTTGCGTATACAAAATTTAAATTCTTTCTTGATGCTCTGCTATATCTATAATAATTGCCAGAATTTAAAAAGTTTCAACAGATTATACAAATTATAACTGCGATGATTCGGCCTATTAGGTATTCTTGTATACAAGACATATTTAACTTAAAACTAACAAATGTAGATTAATTTTTAGTTGTGTTTTAGATGATGTTTAAAAATCTAGAATCTGTAATAATCTGTCATTCCGTGTGAGAGGTATTTTGTATTTTTGTTATATATATATATATATATATATATATATATATATATATGTGTATATTTATATATTTATATATTTTATTAAGAAGAACAAAGAATTGTTTGATGAATCGAATTTAATCATCAGATTCTTCAATATAATATTAATCGCTTTCCATTCGAAGGAAGTGTGAAACTATTTTCACTATAATGATAATAAAATCTTCAGTCCGCAATATTGAATATCCTACGCCAGGTCGCAATCTTATTATCCGCCTTTTCTTATGAAATGAATTATACCTCAGGGCGACGTTTTAGCATTTTCCCTCAAGGATTTTTTACCTACAGGTTGCCACGAGTCCTGCGAATATTACTGTAAGTCATAGATTTATGTGGATTAAGTTAAATTATAAATTATAATATTTAAATATCTAAGTTAAATTATGTTTGTATAAACTTTAGTTCTGGCCATGAAAATGTAATCAATAACATAAAAACCCATCCGGTTTTTCACTGTTTTTTTTTAAATTAGATATTAAAAAAGTAGCAATCAGAGGTAATTAATTAATTGAAATAAAAATGTAATGCAAAAAATAATAAAATATTAAAATGAAATTGGTGTTCAACATACTTTTTTCAGTTTTTATATAGGCTTTATAAATAATTAGGCTGTTTAGTGACATGTAAAGTATTCCGTTTTCTCAAAATTATTATGTCGCAAAATATTTAAAAATATGTTAAGTTATCTCCATTTATGTAAAATTCGGACAAATATTTTTAACGTACCCTGTTGAGTATAATTGCGTAAATCTTTTAAAACGAAATCGATGTCGAATTTACTGTTTTCTTTTTTATGCCTGGTTCATAAATAATTAAGCTGCATAGCTGTAAGCAGATTATCCTGCTTTCCCAAAATTGTTATGTCATGAAATATTGAAAAGGGATTTTAAGCTACCTCCGTATAAGTAAAATAAAAACAAAAATTATTTTGCCTATTCTGCGAGTGGAATATAATTGCATAAGTCGTTAAAAATGAAATTGATATTTCTTTCACTGTTTATATTTTATATGACCGATTACTAAATAATTAGTCCTTTAAACACATTTTCAGATATGGATTTTAAATATATATATTTTTATAACGTCATAGTGGAACAAGGAACCTTTTCAATTTTGTCATATTCATTCGTCCGTCTGCTACACATTGTTTTTAATTTAAATTTAGACTTACTCGCATGACATTTTGACACTTGGCATGTAAGTACTTTAGGTGGAACCTCAGTTGACAAGTAGTAAACTATTTTCAGGAAAATTTGACAAATATCTTAAAATGTGCCACCATTATATTTCATTAAAATTATTTTCCTTCAATTTCATTCACAATTTCTACAGAAATAGACAATTATGAAACGTTTTATGTGCAGTTTAGTGTGCCATTTTTTTGGTTTTTTACATCCTTTGATCTATTGAGCACTAAGGAAGTTAGATTATTCATTGATATTTTGAACACACTGCGGGTGCATATCCTATTATCAACTAGCGCCAAGCATTGAGATTTTGACAATGGAAGTAATTATAACTCAGATTATTTTAAAAACAATCAACGTATAATGTAACTTTTTGGGAAAAGAAAACCTTTTTTTAGTTAAGTTAAATTATGTTAAATTGGACAAGTGTTATTCATAAGATAAGTAAAAATAGTCCTGGCATATTTTTTCATATATACGTGAGTGCCTCGTTACATATTGATTCCAAAAATAAATTAAATTAATGTTGACAATATCGGATTCAATCAGTGGATTTGAATGAGATTAAATGTAAGAACATTTACATTTTTGTTCACATCCCGATTTGGATGCAATTTTATGTACTTTATATTTTTATTGAACGCTTATTGATTCAAATGTAGTGCTCCTATATCATATGTGAATAAAACTAGACGAACAAAAAAAATTAAAAAACATGATCATAAAAAATAAGTTTAGCGATGTATTTGTTTTCATACATATTTACTTTATTTTAAAATAATAAATATACAATTTTTCAGGTATTCATTCCCTTATTGGAGGCGTCAAAATTTATTTTCATAAAGAAACCAACTGAATTTGGGATTTAATTTAGCGTAACTGTGTTAGCCTGAGAAGAACGATAATACCTTTTATTTCTTATTAGAAATCATCATTTGTCTATCGTTTTATTAAGTGTCTAGAAATCTCTTCACTTACTTATGACAAATTTACTTTTTGATAGTAAATAGATATTTTGTCCACGGAGAAGCATGTAAAGATATTAAAAATATTCCTAAAATTGATAAGTTTTACTTTACAATAAAGACAAGAAAATACACAGCGAGATTTAAATATTTGAAAGCTTTTATGAAAAAAAAGTATTCAGATTTAAATATAAAATAACATTTTTACTAATGTTTAATTGCAGTATTATTCGAGTCTATTATTTCAGCAGAATTTTATGTCGATGTTTAAGACTAAATGATATTGAAGAAAGTAAGGAAAATAATCATAATTTCATGTAAAATTAATATCATTATTTGACTTTATCTCGCTGTTGCGTTTTTAGAAAGTTAAATTTTCGTCTCATTGTCGCAGACCGGTGTCGGCAAGTCGGCAGTCGGGTCGTTTACTGCTTTGTTATTTTTGGTAGGACCGTAAGTGTCGAACGTGTGCCCAGATTTAAGTTATGGGCCATTTTTCATAACGGCTGACAATTTTATTCACCTTTCGCAAAATTAATACCAATTTAACAGCGATTTTTTGTCGATTCTAGGATCATAAATTTGAAAATTTTCCGGCACAGGTACAAAAAAATCATTTTGGTACGATTCTTTGATTTTCATTTTAAATGCGTTCATATCTTGGGAATGCTCCATTTTAAATTGTTTAAAATTTGCAAATGAAATAACTAGCAATTCTTTATAGTAATTAACTAATGAAATTGTTATTTGTAATTTATATTCGTTTTACAGACAACTTATGCACAGACTTTAATTACATGCTATAAAACAAGGAATTGCTTCCTTTTAAGTTAATTATAATTCAAACAACTTCTTATTGGGATTCCGAATACGTTTCTTATGTTTTGTTTTACCTTTTATTATGCTTCGACGTGGTATATTTTAACAATGATAATTAATATCGAGATTTTAAGGAGGATGGTTAGAATATTTCTAAGCAAAGTAGCGGGGGCTAAATTTTGGATTAATTTTGAATTAGTCATGACCAATTCTTTTTTACATTGAAGATAAATAATGTAGGTGCGCAGGCTTTTTAAAAATTTTATAATAAAGTGTAATCAGATTTGCAAATTTACTTTAATGTATCTTAATTTTTGGAATATTTAAAATAGATTAAAACATTTGTCAAGTTCAAATTTCAGTATTACATGAAGTGTATTTTATTTTCTTGTTACACAATTTCCAATTACAAGCTTTATACATAAAATAAATTTGTTAAAAATTTATTCTGACCAGAACTTATCACACTTTTCCATATAGTGTGTCTGCTGGTATTTGATTTTTTTAAATTTGAAATTCGATGTTAAATTTATTTGTGTTCCTTGTACATTGGTTTGCCAAAGACTATAATTGGAACTTGAGTTGAAAGATTGTTAAATAGATGAGCGAATATTAATAAAACAGAAACCGCTTGAGGTAAAAACCTGAAAAATAATAAAGTGTATTAACTTTATTTTAGCAGATGTCACTAAACATTTTTTTTGGAAATTTTAGAGAATAAATATATGCATTCGAATAATAATTTTAAAATTCAGTATATATAGCTTTAAAATTCCATATGTAACTAAACACTTCAAACCTGGTGAATATAGTTTGAAGTGGGTAACAATAAAAGTCTCAAAAGTACTTTTTTATATTAACTGTTGATATTATATCTTCAGAGATATACTGAAACAAGATCGATATCACGCTGTAGCAACTACCTATCTTCTTCACTCCTAATAAGAAAACATTTTAATGTCAACGGATATAGAAGTTAATATACAGTTTTAACTACATTTGCATTATTATTTACCAGTACAATGAGCAGTATAAATTTTAGTTTCGAACCCTGACAGCTGATAACGTGAAATAAAAACATATATAAAATCTACTCGTTATAAGCCTTTAAAATATATTTTTTCATAATTTTATGTAGCACATTTTCAGTGATACACTGAAAATCAATAAAAAAAATATTCTTTCTTTTATTTTAGGAACTATCGAAAGGTAAAATTATGAAAAAAATAGTATTTTAGAAGCCTACGAAACTATAATTATATCAGGTTTCAAAATTTACAAGATACTGGCAAAAACATATATGTCCCTCATATATTTACGGTATTATTAAATATTTATTGCACTAGAGGGGCTCTATTAGTGATGACTGATGTTAATTAAAGAAATTTTACTTCCAACGAGGCAAGGAAGCTTCAATGCGCGGGTCAGACTATCACAAGCCTGTTATTTTTGTTATTAACACTGACAAATTAAAAAAAAACAAAATTTAGTGACTCACAGTCCATTCACCTTTTTTAATACTCGTTTTCGGTTCATGGTAGTTTACGTTTATTGTCTTTTTTTTACGAATGTTTCTTTTGCAATTATATAATAACTTTCTCGACCCATTGACATTAGAAATACATTTGCCCTTATTTTACTCGATTGAATAGGTACATCGTTTTCAATTGTAAAACTATTTTAATATAAACTGAAGCCTAACAAATTTGGGGCTGCAAGAGATAGAAAGACGGAGTATAAATTAAAAAAACAACAAATAATTACAAACCACAAAAATGAAAAAAAACGCTAATTCAAATGATGGTTGAATGACATTGCATATAATTAGTTGGAATTCGCGATAAAATTGTTAACAAAAATAAAATGGAAACAAATTCGGTAATCCGTGTTTTAGTGTCATAAATAAATATACACTTTTTACATTCACCGTAATTACACCTTTTCGTAAAGATGGCTAGCGGCTTGACCGATTTTTCAACCAAAATCATTTGCGATGACACCACTTGATGATACCTTTATCAACATCTTTTGCATCTCATTTTTACTTGATTATCAAAGTATAATTTTTGAAGTAATAGTTGAATAATTTACGTAGATAAATGTTTAGAAAAGTTCAGTAAAGATATAAACATATTTCACATTTGTGTTTCAGACGATTTTTAGAAATTGAAATCGAAAACAGTCGGTAGGCTCATGCAAGTATTCCATTCGGATATTTATCAATTTAAGAAATTGTGGAACTATGTCAATACAATAACAATAAATTCTGCAGGTCGTGGCATCATATAACATTCGCCGAGTCGCAACCTGAATCTATCCAATTTCTTAGGAAATAAATAAATCTACCTCAAGGCGACGATTTCCCATTTTGCCTCTAGAATTGTTTACTTGCTGGTCGGCTATGCATTTTGCGAAAATTATTCAAGTCTCAGATTGTTTTGAGTAATTTTAACTTATAATGTTTCGAGATAACCTCTTAAGTGAAAAAATTCAAATTAAGTATATTTAATTACTTTTATAGGGTTACACAAACTTAACCAAACTATTAACTTTTAGTACCCGCTTCTTCTGATTAAATATAAATTTGACTTTGGTTTTTCATTTTAATTGTTAGGATTTTACCATTGTAAAAATTATAATTACAAATACTTTATCAAATTTTGGTTTGCATCAATAATTCCAGAGATATGTCTACTACGTAATCTTTCTTTGTGCCTATGACGATATGAACTTAGCTAGTTTTAGCACACTTTAATCATTTGGCCATTACGAAGTTCAATTATCCTTTGATATATTAACTATCCCACTATTTATTATGGTTTAGCGCGCTAGCCTTGAATTTTGACCTTAGAAGCATTTGTAACTAGTGTGATATTAGAAGTAACCAAGTTGTAATACGGACATAGAAAAAGGAAAACTTCCTCTAAACCAATTATGTTAAATATCGCATAAAAATTAAACCAAAAATATACTATCAGAAAAAATACTATACAGTCATCTTTGTTAAAAGTATCTTTATATCTTTTAAAGAAATTTCATGCTTTGTTTCTGCAAGCGTTCAAATATCTTCAAGAAAAGCAAAGAAATAACTTTTGAATTGTATTCAGTGGACCTAAATCAACCCGATAAATTAAGAAAAAATATTCATCACCAGAAGCTATAATTTTTCTATTGTTTTACTAATTATATCGAACTAAATACCTTTTTATAAATTTTACAGAATTACTTTTAAAGGTAAGTTTAGAATACTTCAAAAGAAAAAAGGAATACCATTATGAGATAATTTATATAAATGCGTATCCATTTTTCACAGTCGTTCACACTCCAAAATATTCAGACGTAAATTTTAGGAGTGAAGGGTGAGGAAGGGTGGTGCGGTAGGTGCCAATTAAGAAGTGATATAATTTCGGTTAAAAGTTTTTTTATGTAATATCTATCATATGTATTCCGATATGCAAGAAACTATATATATCACAATGAAAAAAATATAGGATTATTTTCGAAACTATTAAACCTAAAATTTTGACCAATGTATAGTTATTAGAATCCTATGGAATGATTGTAGGAAAATTATAGGCATAAATCTAGGCCGCATAATCTAAAGATATTCATGACAACATACATGTTCTCGTCTACTTGGGGCCTTCGTCTCTGTGCAAGACTTGCCGCTTTTCTCCATATATCATCCTTTTATTTCAAAACAGAAAGGGGTTTTTTAATATCTTTCTAGAGTTTTTTTAGAGTTTTCGTTTCGTTCTTTAAAAAAATCAGTTTTAGGATGTTGAATAAGAACTTTTTTGAAATATTTCGAAAAGTTAAAGTAAAAATAAATTCGGTGGACACACCCTTGCGTCTTCTTTAAATAAATTAAATTTTAAGGCATATAGTAGCTTTGTTTTACAATAAAGAAAAAAGATTTATCAAAATTTAAATATTTGAAAGGAAACATAAAAAATTGCTTTATTTTCAATTATATCCATATGGTTCAAAAAAACACTTTCGATGATATTTGATCAAATATCATTTGAATGTTTATTTCAGCAAATATTATATAAATGTACAAGTTTATTATATTTTAAAAGAAAACAACGGAATATATTTACTACTTAGTTCCATGTAATACAAACTAATTTTGCGCAAATTTGTGTCGTCGACACGTAATTTAAAGGATGGATTTTAAATACAGAAATTTCCATCTCCTTGTATTCTAAGGCAACTGGTTTACGGCTTTAATATTTTTGGTAGGAGCGTGAATGTGTCGAACGTGTGCCCAGCTTTAAGTTATGGGCCATTATTCATAGCGGCTAACGATTTTATTCACCCTTCGCAAAATTAATGTAAATTTAACACCAATTTTTTATTGATATTTATAGCACCATTTTGGGTATTACCCGGCACGGATGCATTCAATATGCTACGACACTTCGATTTTCATTATATTTGTCGAAGAATGTTTCATTCTAAAATGTTTGTAAGTTACAAAAACAATAGCTGAAGCCAATTTAGAAAGGTCAATACTCGTATTAGTCCTTTACAATAACAAGCTTGAGAAAATTTAATATTTAGCTTTCAGTAATTTTACAGATATTAAATGAAATCAGGCTTTTAACTCAAAAACAATGCTTTAATGTAATGTAGTTTCTTTATAAATAATACAAATTTCAAGCGGAGTTCTAAATACGGTATTGTATGTATTGACATGTGCATTAGATTTGAAATAAAATTCATATCACTATTTTTCGTCGTGGTACATTCCGAAAAGGACATTTAAATACTCGAATTCTAAAGAGAATAATAAGAATATATATAATAAAATAACCGTTGTGCCGGAATTTATTTCACAAATTTGGATTTTTTTTTATTTATCCACACATGACATAAATATTATATGTGTACTGTACGTTTCAATATCAATAACAGGATTAGTTTAGTGCAATGATTTATTATAAAACTCAAATATATAATAGTCACATAAATTTCAAGGAAATCGAGGAAAAACCATATTAAGAGAGCACTCTCTTAACATGTACGAAAAAGTACAACGAATTTTGTTAAAAATATATTACTACTCGTCAATAAAGATTTTCACCCAAAGTATGTGCTTGCAAAAGTTCATACACTTAAGTGTAAACTGAAACTAAAGGATCTGCGAGTCTACGATAGATGGGTGTTTCTCCATCTATTGCAGGATAACGGGATACAGACACACAGACGACAGGACAAAATTATAAGGGTTTTTTTAATGAAGAAATCTTGTAATTGAAAAATAATCTGTTTTAATATCGCGAAAAGGAAAAATAATAAGCTATGAAATAACAAAAAGTAAAAAAGCTGACATTTTGAACGTTTATTGACTCGCGTATCGCGAAAATATTCCAGTCCATAATACGACTCGTGACATACATAAAACGAATACAAACTCGAAAATTCTTATTGTAGTGTCATATTTGAATACTCATATCTTTACCTTAAATGTTATTTTTTATAAAACTGGCAAACAACTTGACGCAGTACACTTCACATTTATCAAAGACGCTCATTTGCTCTCAAGGTACTCGAGGTTACCTTTTTTCAACATATGTTGCTTCTCATATTTATGTGATCATCAGAAGCATCATTTTTCCGCAAACACTAGTAAAAGTCGCATGTTTTTTGTATACACAAAATTTTTATGTTTTCATAACCTTATATATGAGCCATTTAATAATTGCTAGTGTTTATATATTGACTGCCCAAATTTTAGCTGAGTTGGTTTTGCTTTCTGAAATATTTTATTCATAACCCAAATTTAATTTCAAAATAAATGTTGATTCATATTTAATAAAGCTGTGTCTTCAGATGATCTAAAGAAATAGAATTCATAAATTCGTTAAAATCTCGCGCAAGTGGTTTTTCATTTAATGATATGTAGATTTTATTTTTATTATAGACATTAAAGCATTGTTCGTTGGAATAAATTCCAACGTAAGATTATATATAATTTTAATATCTTTACAATTTGTTCTTTACCGAGTTAAGGAATTGTGAAATTATTTTCAATATAATGACAAAAAATACCCTGGGCGACGGCATCGAATACCCTGCATCGTATCGCAATCGGATTGTCCGCAATTTGGTATGAAATAATGAATGGTACCTTAGGGCTGTATTCTTCAATTTTGTCTAGATTTGTTTATTTGCTTGTCGGCTACGTATCTGTAAATATTATTGTATGCGATTTGTGTTGATAAATTTAACTTGCGATATTGAGAGACAATTATGATATAGAGACAATATGAGGTAAATATACATAAATAATACATTCACTACGAAGTGAAAAACTTCAAATACATTATATTCAGTAGCCTTTGATCCAGCTATGAAAACGGAGCAAATACATATAGTAATTAACCACTTTCATTTGTACCAAAATCACTTGTTTGGAAGCAAACCCATATTTTATAGGTCTATGGTTTTTGTTTTATTATAAGTATATCGATAATATTAAAATGGTATTAGTGAATAATTTATTCACCAAAATAAAATTAATAATTTAAAAAAGAAAATTGAGTAATGGAATTTATTGAGCCGAACTGCGATATTGAAAGAAATTTTGTCAGTAATTCCTAATTCGGTTCACGATGACATTTTTTAGGATCCGCAGTAAAAAAAGCAATTCTTATAATGTTGTCACGCCTTTTGGTTAAACGTAGGATTATATTACAGTTTCTATGGGTTTAACACTAGGATCATAAGCGCTGGTAAATTATTTTTATGGAGACTTCATTTACCATGTAGCAAAATGATAAAACAAAATATTGAAACAAACATGTACGGGTATGAAAACACGTATGAAAAAAAAATTCTTTCATCGATTTTATCAGGGTTTGTCTTTTAAAATGAAAGGTCGGCTCCATTAACCGTATATCATTTCCATAATGAGATTACAAAAAATTAAGCCACAAAGTGACATGGATCAAAAATTTCAAGAAGCATGGGCTACCAGGGAATAATATTTTATGCTTTTCGCCATACGCACAGTTCTTTAATTTATTTTTCGTTAGAAAGCTCGATTATCCACTAATACATTTCATTCTTGGATACGTGATTTATTATCGCCTAGTAAACGAGCCTGCATTTTGATAATTGAAATTATTATAATTCGATAGAGTTAAATTCATTAATTTTATAAGTGATCAACCTTTAATATAGCTTTCTGGAGAGAGGGGATCTTTCTCTGAAAATATTGTGTTGAACTTTGACAAGAGCTACTTAAAAAATATGAAAATTTAAGATAAAATTGTTTTTTTTATATTTTTGTGGCTCTTTAAATAAGAATTCTTTTATTTATGAGTGAAAGTTTTTACAAATATCTCTGTAAAAAATGTTATGTCCATAATTTTTTATAAGAATTCAATTACTTTTTTCTGCATATGTCAACAATTCTTTAAAAAGTAAATAGAACTGACTTCCTGATTTTATTCATCGGAACTCAAAATGACTGAAAAAATGCGTATATTTTTGTTCATGACCAGAAGTTCTCAAATATTTGTTGTTTTTTTTTTTAATTAAATTTATGCGCTTCACTTACAATAGAATTACTTCGATACTATGGATGAATTTATCTTTGAGGAAGAATTTACAGCAAAAAATATCAACGTGCTATTTAGTTCTATTGTGGTGAATACGGTTTTATTGGCCAATTGAAGTGAATGATAAGTGAAGTCTTCAATTCACCATAACAGTCAGGCTATATGACAGCATTGAGTGTTCGATAGGTACCCTGGGTTCATAGGATGTCATTATTTTCTGGTACGATGTGCAGTGGTGCTGACCAGTGATGTATGCTCGGGGTACATAGGGGATACTCCGCGACCATATTGACGGACTTGTTTGACCAGCTCGTAGACATGTGGCGTTACTCATTCAACTCGTCAATGTTAAGGTGTTTCGGTAGTTTCGATGACGTGCTCAAATCAGGGCTTGGGTGTCATTGTCACCGATATGAAATAAGTAAAGCTGAGAAATTTTGCTAGTATATTGTTATAGGTTTGTTATAGCCAATGCTTCTAATTGTTGGCATATTGATTGAACGTAGCGTCGCATTAACGGCAGGCTCCAGCAATTGTACTTTAGGCGTCTCTTTTTCAGATCGATGATAATCTAGTGGTATTTTAATAAACCGTTCCCTAGGATGGGTTTTCACTTAAATCGAGTAAGCAAAAATGTGGACTGATAGCCGATTAAGACACAAAAGGCATAGCATCTGAGGGATTAGATATTGGTGAGGTTTTTCATTTGGTCATAAGCGGCTGGACCACTGTTTGCCCAGTACCACATTGAATGATTGGAACCTCATTTCTTTGCTTTTTTCATAGACCGACTTGGCGCAGTTTACGATTATTTGCACTACTTTTAGAGAATATTCCTTCTTGCTCGAGATCCTATTTTTCCAAGTTGTCTAAAGTTAACTGGAAGTATTTGCAATACATTTTTGTTTAAATCGCTGGTATTTTAATAAACCCGCTCCTAGGATGAGCTTGCGTGGCTATGATAAATTGCTATTTACATAAACGATGACGATTTGAATTTAACTCCATTGCTATTTTGCCATAAGTAATAATTACCTTGTTGTTGGCTTTGTAAAATAAAATGAATAATTTATTTTAATTAGCAAGAATTCACATAGAAACATCAACTAGTTTTTTTTTAATTAGAACGCATTTACTTAGAATCATTACATTATTGTAATTTTATTTTTGTGGTTGGTGTGTGGTTAAAATTTCCGTGATTAGGTTATGTCCGTAAAATAAATTCATTATTTTTGAGAACTGATATAAGTATATACCTCTCTATGTTGCTGTTTTTTATTGTTTTTGCAAGATACTAATTATTTAAAATAAAATATTCTCAGGCTATATAAGCTATAATATTAAAATTCAAGTAGCGTGTTACATTAAACTTTTTGTACCTGTTCTAGGAATTTGATACTCCAAAAATCGGTAAAACGTATTTTAAAGTCTGTATTAATTAACCGATAAATGAATGGAACTTTCAGCCTCTGTGAAAAATTGTCCAGAAACAATCATAAATTTGGTCATATGTTCCATATAAGCGCCAAACAATTGCACCAAATATATCAAAGCTGTGAACTGACCAAAGTGGATAAAAAATTCAGTTTATCAAAAACCATTTTTTGAACTATATCAATAAGGACACTTTGTGTCATTACATCTTTATTGCATTGGATTAAGTTATTGCATTGGTTTTAAGTTCAAAATTTCTCTAATTTTTATTTAATATAAAACAATTATTTGAACACGGACATAATATTTTTCTGGAACACAAGATTCAAACGATATAGTGAAAATATGATGTTGACTGATATTAAATATAATTATAAAGTTATTGTTCCACCAGTTGGTGTGTCAAGCGACGAGACCTAATTCAAAACTACTTAAACAATAAGCAACTGACGTACCCTATAAAACACTGATGTATCTAACATATTAGCTGGCCCTATAATATAGGAATTTGCCGAAGAAAAATAGCAACCACTTGGGTACTTTGTTAAAAAGTATTCGTACGCCCAATAGAAATCCAGTACCTGCAATCATGAACTATTGGCTATATACATGGCTATCTAACATTATTTGTAGTTCTTTGAAAGACTCAAAATTATCATTTTCATTAACTACTAGGCATTCACCATCGTCTTCAACAAGCTTTTGTCGCCCACGTAAACGCCACAAAGAACGAGAGAGCTACTTTTCGTCTCCGAATTTACTACCAATAAACGCCATATCAGTTGGCAAGGTAACACCATTGCCAATTTTCTAATCCAGATAGAAACAAGTTTGGACTCATCAGCGCTAGATTTTACAAACGTAGCTAAAGCACAGGTACCAGAAAGAGAGAGGTACGTTTGCTAACCCAATAATACAACTTTATGCCAAACAAGATACCCTTTGCAATACCGAGTGAAAGTTATATTGTAAAGTTTCAATTCAATATATTTACACATTCAAGCTTAATAACTATCGAGGCACCGCTTTTAAATCCTTGATCTCTCTTGCCTCTACTATACTGCAAATAATGTATATGAACCAGATATCAAGATTCGGATGCCTTAATTCTATAATCAGCGAAAAAAAGACAGAAATGCTAGTTCGAGAGCCAACTATTATTTAACCTCACTAATTGCTTGGGTACCGTGTCGTACGCCGGCCAATTCCTAACTGCGACTACAAATACCTACGTCTGTTAAAATTACAATCACGTGCTATAATTCTGCAACGCGATCAACGCACTCAAGCCGTACGCTTGTGTAACCGCAAAAGATTATCGGACTATATTTGCTCACTAAGTTCTTATCACTTGCACACATGTATTTGTACGCAACCATGCGGTTAAAAGGCTCTTGCAACCACCTTACGAGTCTCTAACAAACACTTTATGATAGTCCTTAAAAAGTATGAAAACGAGATGGCAAACAATTCACCGTGCAACTACCAGACCTACAAGCACAACATTTCAATGAAAATCCATCACAAAACTCACCAGATTCCATAGCACAATATATAAACTAAAATACTAAACAAGTAACCTGTGGGAGGTTACTTGTTAATTAGTTTGTTTTATATTCCTTCCACCCTCATCGCTCAAGGAGCTTTATTTTGAGGAGGACCACTGTAGCAGCACTCACTTACCAAACGGCGACAAATAATAGAAACTTTTCTTAAAATAACATGTGGCTTGAAAATCAAATAACAGAACTCAGAAAAAAATTCCACACAGAAGAAATAAGCACGCAGTTTACCATGGCTATACCCGAACGCCGATCCAACCAATGCACCATTATCAGCCGACATCGACGCACGATTGGTAGCACGCCGTGTAATCCCCAGTGTGGTATGTGCTGCACAGAGTTTCGTATCATCTTCGTGTATATAAGTCAGAATCGGAAGCGTAAAGGAGCGAGCGTGCTCGTTTACATGTGCGGGTCTACATGTGGAGCGAGGGACGTTCATACTATGTTCCGGCTCGCTCATCGGCTCTCAAATTTCGTATATCGCCGTGTCGGTCTTGGTTGTCGTATCACTGTGTGTGAAAGGCCATATCTAGAAGAGCAAAGTTAATTCATTTAACTGAACTACTATATTTTATATTGCATTTTATGTCTTATTTTAAATTAAGCATTGTTTTAGTACACGATCATCTTAATGAGTTTTCGAAAGATATTTTACTGCTTGTCAGTTTGATCCCCACCTAGCCATCCTTCCCCCCAACCAAAAAGTATGTCTTTACAAAAATCCACGCACAAAGTTTTAAACGAAAGTGAAGAAACTGTGGAGCTGTGAGAGATAGACAGGCAGGGTAAAAATAGAATGATTCTGTGTTTCACTAATATTCAAAACAAAAAATTAAAAATGAAAAAATTATAAAAATAAAAAGTAATCAGTTATGTGATCATAAAAACGGAATCCGATTAACAAAACTCCAATAAAGCTATAATAAAGCTGTAATAAAGCTATAATAAAGCTCTATTTTAATGGTGACCGACTGGGTAGAGAGAAATTAGACAAAATAAAATCTAAACATTAATAAGTTTAATACAATCTCGGAATTCTTACCACGACTGAAAATTGATATCTCTACTGTAAATAATAATTTTATGAAGTGGGCGAACGAACTCGCGTAACACACCTCAAATCTTTCAAAGACGCTCGTTTGTTCGCAAGGCACTTGCATTACTTTTTAAACTTTTATTGCGTTTTATATTCACGTGACAATCAGAGGATCATCTTTCAAGACACACTCGTATAACTCGTAAATCTTAAAAACATACACCATTTTAATATCTTCTGCCACCTGCTTCCAGCATAATTACTAGCGTTTATAAATTGTCAAAAGTTTATTCAAAGTTTAGACATGATATTTTTGCTTCCCCAGTAATTTTGAACATATCTTACATTTAGCTTCAAAGTAACGAATGTAACTAAAGAATGAGCAAAGTTGTGCTTTTCGGTAATCTTTAAGAAACTGAAAATGTGAACGTCCTATCCTCTCATTCAAGCAGTTTTTGTACTTCTTGTCGTATTTACTTTTTTATTATCAACTACAATAAAAACAATTTTATGGAACGAATTCAAAGATTAAGTTATTCAACATAAAAAATATTAATTCCTCTTTATTCCATTCTTGACCGATTGAAAGAATTGCAAAACTATTTTCACTATAATGGCAATCAATGCTTCAGCCGACGGCATCAAATGTCCTGCGCCGGGTCGTAATCTGATTGTCCGCAATTTCTTATGAAATAAGGTATTGTACCTCAGGGTGATGTTTTTCAATTTTGCCTTTCGAATCGCTTAGTTGCTTGTTGGCTACGCAACCAACGAACATTGATGTAAGTCAAAGATTTCTATGGATAATATTAACTTACAGTAATTTAACATGGTCGTGTGAAGTGAAAATATTCAAATTAGGGATATTTAGTAACTTTGTTTAGGCTGTGGAAGTAAAATTAAATATACACAGAGATTCCAGTAGTCACTTTTCCGCTTGAATAAAAAATTCACTAAGGCTAGGTCTTAGGTTTATATCGTTTAATTCTTAGTATTCTGAAATATCAATATTACAATTTGAATTAATTTATCGGATGAAATAAAGTGAATATTTAAACAAAAGTATATAATAATATAACAGTGTGTAGAATTGAAACAACAAAAGAAATTTTGTAAAAAATCCACTATTTCCACTCAGAATATCCTCATAATTAAAATTATGATAACCTTAAAGTTTTTTTAATTTAAGATATGTGCGACACAGATAGACAAATAATAGTTATTTTTCTGAGGATTTCACTTCTTCAATAGCAATGTATTAAAAATAAATTTCAAGCTACTTTCCTACATATAGAAATGGGACGAAAAAATACTTTTAGGTAATCCATCAATTTAGATATCATTGGATATATTTTATAAAAAGAACATGGATGTTTCATTCACGGTTTTTCTTTGTCATGGCGCGTTTATGAAAGATTCAGCTCCAAATATCGTGCAAAGTGTCCCTATTTTTCTTAATATTTTAATTGTAGATTTGAACTAGAATTTGATTTTATTTCAGTTAACTAGAACCAAGGATTTCAAAAGTTAGAGACCAGTACACTATTTATGTGTGTCTAGACACGCGTACTAGTTTATATCTCTTGGTAGGTCGTCTCCTTAGTTCGTGCGACTACCAATTGGTATGTCGCATCCTTTGCATATATTTTACTATCGACTAGCCTGTCAGATTCAATGACTGCAGCCATAATAAACTTACATTTACGCATGAATTCTTGTTCATACATAGATATGGATCCAGTAAATTGAAAGCCTTTCCACTATAATAACAATGCATTATCATCAAAGTATTTATAAAAAAAATTACATAAAAATAATTATAGATATATTAAGAAAAGAAAAATGTACTCATTCGTTAAATATCTTCAAGCCGACGTATTTATTTTTGTCACAAATTTACGTTTATAACTTTTTATGGTAGATAATTTCCTTTGTTTTTCCAAGCGTGAAAATGTCTTCTTCAAAAGAAAAGAGCTATAATTTAAATTTTATTTAGGGAAGATTAATGTCTTAAATGTCGAGTGAATAAACATTTATTAAATACGTATAGCGAATAAATATTTTATCAACGAAGAAGCGTTTATAAAATATATTAATATACCTAAAAAAATTTCAAGCAATATTTTGTAATAACAACAAAAACTTATGCTTTCAAATTTTAATATTTCAAAGATAACATGAGAAAGTGGGCAAATAATAATATTTAATGTCAGCCAAGATCACTTTATTTTTTCACACTATTAAAATTTTACAATATTATTATTTAAATTTTATTAATTAACCTGGTAGTTTAAAGAAAATATCAAAACACAGTTTCACCTCCTTGCAACCAACGATAGTTGGGTCGTTCATGGTATTCGTTTTTGTTAGAGCGTATCAGTTTGGAAATTTTGCAATGAATCCACGTGGTACATGGTACTTTTTCATTTTTACTTTATTGGCTTAGGTAATTTAAGAATATTATTAAAATTTTATAAGTACTTTTTAAGTCGTATTTAATCATCATCATCATCATCATCATATATATTAATACGCTAAGGTTAAGATGTTACATTCCCTTTTTAGAAAAAACCTCACAACTAATCCACATAAATTATATATCATTTTATAGATAATTGCTTGCTCTACCGGCATCCACAACTAAAAAATTTATTATTGCTATTGTTTTTGCAAATTAATTAATTATTAAAATGATATACACAAAACAGTAATGCTTCCATCTAACGGCTCAACGTCAATATGATTGACGGTCGGTAAAATTTTTGTTTAATTTCAAATCCACTCACGTATAAATAAAGTGGCGCTTTAGCTCAATGCTTTTGATACTTGCGCCTCTATATGTCAATTTTAGTAAAATATTTTATCTGTCATCTGAGCTTCATAATGGAATAAATAATGCGAAGACTTCGCACGGGTCACGCTAGTTTATTGTTATTACACGGACCTAAACTAAATGAGAACGTACATCATAAAATAATCAACATATAAAAAAAAATATTCCATTGATTCGATGTAAAAGAACTCCTAAGTGAGATCCCAAACAGGTTTATTTTCATATTTTATTATGATTTGTGTGTAAATGAAATAAACATTAGGTCGCTTTAGTTCGGCTTGATTTATTCCAACAATGGAAATTAAATATAAGAATTGTAAAAATGCAACAAGAGATCATATTTAGGTAAAAGAACAAGAGTTTAACCCAGAGTCAGTAAGAACAAGAGTTTAGAGGGTATATATAAATTACACTCGACAAATTAAAACGTAATTTTAGTTTATACGAGATAAACTTTGTAGACGAGCTGGTCTTTTATAAGTTTTCTAAATGTACTAACGCGTAGTCAATTGAGGTGTGAACGAATATTTTTAGAAATCTAATATTCTGGAAAATCTACTAAATCTAAGAAACTCTTTCTTCTTAAACAATATTTAATTAAATATTTGAAAAGAAAATGAACCTGACGAAGTATTAGATCTCAATTATTTTTAAATTTAAGAGATTTTAACCGTAGTTAGATCTTTGTAAGTATCCAGGTTTTATCATTATATACAAAAAACTCAAGATGATGGACAGTTAAATAAATCATTTTAATTCATTTAATTGCTGAATATGGATGAGAAATTATCAGACGTCTGCAGTTCCAGTTAGTTTGGCATGAATTGGAATTCAACGTTTTCTCATAAAGTTCTATCAATTTCTTAGCGGTTGCTAGGAAATTAGTTTGCACTTTTTTGACTTTTGAACTAAGGTCAATATCTTAATAATTTTTCCTGTTTCAAATTTAAAGATCTACGTATTTTGGAAGTTAAAAATAAATATTTATTATCTGTTAAGGAGTTAATGCCAAAAGCAACAATTTTAAGAGGTCCATATCTCTTAACCTAATAAAATTGAATATTCACACAGCACGATCTTCTTTGTGAAGTGAATTTTAATTATTATTTAGATGCAAAGATATCTCAAAATTTCCTCAAAATGATTAACATAAATAACACAAGGCGTGCGCAGTTGTTTTTGTGAGATTTTGATTTGCCACACTACCGCATGCATGGAACAAATGTGTCAGAAATATGTAATGCAAATTCAAATCTTTTGAAATATTTTTACGTCGCATCCGCAAAATACCCAAAAAAAACTCAAGCCCAAATATGGCTCCTAAGTGGATGACAACCTTATTAAAGGTACAAAATTGAGTTCCGTTCATAACATATTCATACGTGAGTTCATGATTTATTACATAAAGCTTTTAATTCAGACTGTATGTAGGAGAACAGTAACTTAACTAAGTCTTCACTGGCAGCTGAAAGGTGGTCTAAATATTCAAGTGATAAATTGATATTTGTTTGACGTAATACATTTTTACTATGCAACATCTTTTCTTTCAATGTTTCTGCTTTTTCACGATTTTACTGAAGGTGAAGATGTAAAGCTCGTGTATAATAAACCATTTTTTATCACTAAGGTTACTGTTTTACTGCTTTAATTTTGTAATATTAACTTTTTTGTTTATATATTTATTTTCATGCTTGTCATATCTTTTTATGTACTGTAAAGCGTATGTCTTTCAGTGAATATTTTCTACGTAACATTCCTACGAAGACCTTAAAAATTACATATATATCCATGCTACTTTTTATATTAGATATGATTAAATATTGATTACTTTAGAAACTTCTATTTATGACGGTTTATGCTAAAGTAAATTCACTCCTAATGAGCTACGGATGCCTTCATGCACGACCCAATCTCGCATTTGACCGTTTTTTCGTTAACACTGACTTATTTTTCATAGAAGCATTTGAGTGAGTAAAGGCCTGCATACTAGTTCTTGTTTTGTTTTATGGTCGTTTTCGGTGTGTTTTTTTTCTATTCTAAATGCGTTTTTGAATTTTATATTACTTTAGTCAATGCACTGACATATAATATCTGTCATCACTTTGATTGTGTGAAGAGTTATATTGCAACTTTATTTAACATTTTATCACATATCAATTGAAATCACCAAACAAAGCTTTACTTTTAAAATTTAATCCTAAGTGGTTCAAATTGAACCTGAAGGAAGTCTAAAACTGTTGCACAATTTGACGGGTAGAAGGAGCGATAGAAATGAATCAAATATTTTACTGAAAAATCACAGAAATAAAAAAAAATTGTTATAAATCAAAGGTGATCAAATGTCGTAGCCCGGACTCAGCTACGATTGATAATAAAAGCTTTAACATTAACGTAATAAACACGTACTCGGTAACTTTTTATTGCAGTGCCACAAACATATACTGATAATCTCATCATAAACGCTCATTTTTATAAAGATGGCGAGCAACTTGAAATAGCACTTGACACATTTTGGATTGCTCCTAGTACACTCGATGTTACGCTTTTTTCAACTGATGTTGCCTGTCATATTTATGTGACCATCAAAACATCATTTAGCAAGAATAGAAGAAATTTAGTGACAATATAAACATATCTGATATTTATGTTTTTTGATGATCGTAAAAAATTTAAACCAAAAATACTCTGTCGTACCAATCAAGTGGTACTTGGAATTATTTCATATCCAGTTTTCTTTTTATTAAATACAATAACAATTCTTTGACCAGACTAACAAAAATATTAGATTATTCAACATAATATGAATCTCTTTCCCTTCCGTTCTTAGTAAAAGTATTTTTAACCTAAGACAATCAATTCTTTTTTGAAAGTATTTTTAACCTAAGACAATCAATTCTTCGGCATAGGCAATGACATCAAATGTCCTGTAACTTCTTGTGATATTTGGCTGTCTGTAATTACTGATAAAATAAGGTTGCAATCTGATTGTATGTAATTACTGAGTCATGTTTTGTTGTAATTACTGAGTCATGTTTTGTAATTACTGAGTCATGTCTGTAATTACTGATAAAATAAGGTTGCAATCTGATTGTATATAATTACTGAGTCATGTTTTGTATGTAATTACTGAGTCATGTTTTGACAGCCAAATTTCGCAACGGCATCCCATAGGCAACGGCATCAAATGTCCTGTAACTACTTGTGAAATTTGGCTGTCTGTAATTACTGATAAAATAAGGTTGCAATCTGATTGTATGTACTTACTGAGTCATGTTTTGTTCCACTGCAATAAGTACGATGATGCGCGTAAAGTTTTGTTAGAGAGCATAAACTCTAAACAGTATAGTTGAATCACGCGGAGACTTAAAACGTGGAATTTTTAGTCAACGAAACTTGATTGAGAATGCACTGATATTTGAATAATTTAGAGCGTTTGCCAAATGCGTATTAAAAAAAAATGGATTCGCTAAATGATTCGTTGAGAAGCGACAGGCTCTAACCCTGTTGGGTGGAAGCGCTAAGATTGTAGATACGGGACACTATTAGGGGCCTTCGATGGTCCTCTATTTTGTATGAGGTGGATTGCTACGGGTCCCAGGGAGGCCCTGAGACAACCCGGGTGGAACGGTAGAAATAGTATATAATTACATATGAAATAAGGGATGGTACCTCAGGGCTACATTTTTAAGTTTATCTCTAGAATTGTTTAATTATTTGCAGGCTACGTATCCTAAAAACGCTATTGTACATCGCTGATTGTTCACATGTAAACGTACAATATATCGAATCATGATAGTTGATATATTTAATAGCTTTTGATTGCGCTACGAAAATGTAATCAAATATTTTTACGAAATATCCAAGTTAAATAATATTTGTACATACAACCAAAAATGCTGAGATTCGACTGTTGAAATATCTTATTTTTTCCTAATTTTCCATACGGAGCAGAAACCCGGACCCTCAGACTAAAAGACTCGCAAAATCTGTGCGCCAGGTATGTAGTACTGGGGGCGTAGCATTACAAAGAATTTTAGAAACGCTACCAATCGATTGAAGCGGAAACCCATCGTTGAAACAGCCATCCAGGTTGAGAGGAATGAGGACGAAGACCAACCATGTACATCATCCGAGAGTCCACTACCATTCTTACAAAAATGAAACGACTAGAAGAATATATATATATATATATATATATATATATATATATATATATATATATATATATATATATATACGTGAAATATAATAGGAAAATAATTTGGAAATTTCTCGGCTCTGTAGCTAGACGTTTTGATTGTTTACATCGTTTGATTATGCAGCTTGCGAATGGTTTATTTAAAAATACTTTTGGGCTCCAAAGACCAAAAATGGCAGCGATTTATCGAGATCAGTAGTAGTACTAGTCTTTTAAAATTATATTTAATTTATAGTCATTTTTAATTTGTAGTTATTTTCGAGACCTAAATAAACGTGAACTTTTGACTAAACACTATGGAACAATGCACTGATTCGTTCTATTTTGTTGTAATTAAAACCACTTCTTAGTAGAGATCCAAATATTTTGTACATTTTGATTCACGTTACACACTAAAAAGGAAAAAAAACGTTTATTATTCTTCGACGTGATTCATTCCTAAAATAAGAGATATTGTGTTTTTAAAAAAGATAAATACTCGTACAATGTACATAACTAAAGTAAGAAATTAAACCATTGAATTGGAATCGTACTTGACAAATTTTAAATAATTATTCATTTATATACAGACCTTTAATTATAGGTATGCATCTACGTATCAATAACCATAAGAAAGTTAGGTTTAAAACAAAGAATTCTAATAATAGTACAAAATATAATCGTGGCACCTCTTAAGATATTTGTCAAATTTTCGTGAAAATAGTTTACCACTTGTCAACTGCGGTTCTACCTAAAATACTTACATGCCAAGTGTCAAAACGTTATGCGAGTAAGTCTAAATTGAAATTAAAAACACTGTGTAGTTATTTGAAATAAAGAGACGACGGATGAATATGACAAAATTGAAAAGGTTGATTGTTCCACTATGAAGTTATAACAATGAAAAATAAACCGTTTATTTTTTATTACTATCAAATCTAATAATAAAAATAAACAGGATATTTCGAAAGAATTTTTCCATAAAATTCCTAACATAAATAAAAGGAATACGAACTCGGTAATTCTTATGGGAGTGATATAAACACACAGTGATCTTTTCACGTCAAATGTTACTTTTTATAAAACTGGCGAGTAACCTGAAGTAGAGTGCACTCCAAATTTTTCAAAAATGCTAGTCTGTCGTCAAGGTACTTGACGGTACCTTTTTTCGACATTTGTTGCATCTTATGTTTATGACATTTTCAAAGCATCATATTTCAAGGTACTTGTGAAACTCGTATGTGTTTTTGCGTATACAAAATTTAAATTCTTTCTTGATGCTCTGCTATCTCTATAATAATTGCCAGAATTTAAAAAGTTTCAACAGATTATACAAATTATAACTGCGATGATTCGGCCTATTAGGTATTCTTGTATACAAGACATATTTAACTTAAAACTAACAAATGTAGATTAATTTTTAGTTGTGTTTTAGATGATGTTTAAAAATTTAGAATCTGTAATAATCTGTCATTCCGTGTGAGAGGTATTTTGTATTTTTGTTATATATATATATATATATATATATATATATATATATATATACATATATACATATATATATATATATATATATTTATATATTTTATTAAGAAGAACAAAGAATTGTTTGATGAATCGAATTTAATCATCAGATTCTTCAATATAATATTAATCGCTTTCCATTCGAAGGAACTGTGAAACTATTTTCACTAAAATGATAATAAAATATTCAGTCCGCAATATTGAATATCCTACGCCAGGTCGCAATCTTATTATCCGCCTTTTCTTATGAAATGAATTATACCTCAGGGCGACGTTTTAGCATTTTCCCTCAAGGATTGTTTACCTACAGGTTGCCACGAGTCCTGCGAATATTACTGTAAGTCACAGATTTATGTGGATTAAGTTAAATTATAAATTATAATATTTAAATATCTAAGTTAAATTATGTTTGTATAAACTTTAGTTCTGGCCATGAAAATGTAATCAATAACATAAAAACCCATCCGGTTTTTCACTGTTTTTTTTTAAATTAGATATTAAAAAAGTAGCAATCAGAGGTAATTAATTAATTGAAATAAAAATATAATGCAAAAAATAATAAAATATTAAAATAAAATTGGTGTTCCACATACTTTTTTCAGTTTTTATATAGGCTTTATAAATAATTAGGCTGTTTAGTGACATGCAAAGTATTCCGTTTTCTCAAAATTATTATGTCGCAAAATATTTTAAAATATGTTAAGTTATCTCCATTTATGTAAAATTGGGACAAATATTTTTAACGTACCCTGTTGAGTATAATTGCGTAAATCTTTTAAAACGAAATCGATGTCGAATTTACTGTTTTCTTTTTTATGCCTGGTTCATAAATAATTAAACTGCATAATTGTAAGCAGATTATCCTGCTTTCCCAAAATTGTTATGTCATGAAATATTAAAAAGGAATTTTAAGCTACCTCCGTATAAGTAAAATAGAAACAAAAATTCTTTTGCCTATTCTGTCGAGTGGAATATAACTGCTTAAGTCGTTAAAAATAAAATTGATATTCCATTCACTCTTTATCTTTTTTATGACCGATTACTAAATAATTAGGCTACATGCAATGTATCCGGTTCTCATGCATTTATTTTGCAGCAAAGTATTAAAAATAATTTTAAGCTACCTCCGTACGGGTAAAATGGAAACGAAAATTGTGTGCTTATTCTAATAACTAGGATATCATTGCATTAGTCTTCTATAATGAAAATGATATTCCATTCACTTTTTTATTTTTTGAACGTCCTTTAAACAAATTTTCACATATGGATTTGAAATATATATGTCAACATTTCATTAAAATTATTTTACTTAAATTTCATTCACAATTTTTACAGAAATAGACAATTATGAAAGTTTTTATGTGCGGTTTGGTGTTAAATTTTTTGGTGTTTTATACCCTTTGATCTATTGAGCCCTAAGGAAGTCAGATTATTCATTGATATTTTGAACACCCTACTGGTGCATACCCTATTATCAACTAGCGCCTAGCATTGAGATTTTGACATTGGAAGTAATTATAACTTTGATTATTTTAAAAACAATCAATGTTTAATATAACTTTTTGGGAAAAGGAAACCTTCTTTTAATTAAGTAAATTATGTTAAACTGGACAAGTGTCATTTATAAGACAAGCAAACATATTCCTAGCAGTTAGTTCTATATATATGTGAGTGCCTCATTACATATTGATTTGAAAAATAAATTAAATTAATGTTGACTCCAATATCGGACTCAATCAGTGGATTGGAACATTGTTAAATCAATGTTCAATGAGATCAAATGTCGGAAACTTACATTTACGTTTTTGTTCCCATGCCGATTTGGATGCAATTTTATGTATTTTATATTTTTATTGAACGCTCATCAATTATAATGTAGTGCTCTTAAATTATATGTAAATAAAACTAGACGAACATAGTATAGTGGTTACGCAAAGAAATTAAAAAACATGTAGAAAGAAATTAAAAAGAATGAAGGCGTTAAAATTTCTTTTCATAAAGAAACCAACTGACTGGGATTTATTTTAGCGTAACTGAATTAGCCTGAAAGGAACGATAATACCTTTTATTCCTTATTAGAAATCATCATTTGTCCATCGTTTTATTAAGTGTCTATAAATGTCTTCACTGACTTATGACAAATTTACTTTTTGATAGTAAATAGATACTTTGTCCACAGAGAAGCATGTAAAGAAATTAAAAATATTCCTAAAATATATCATGTTGTGTGTAAGTTTCACATTACAATAAAGACAAAAAAATGCGTACAAAAATACAAATATTTGAAAGCTTTTATGAAAAAAAAATATTCAGATTTAAATACAAAATAACATTTTTACTTATGTTTAATTGCAGTATTATTCGAGTCTATTATTTCAGCAGAATTTTACGTCGATGTTTAAGACTAAATGATATTAAAGAAAGTAAGGAAAATAATCATAATTTCATGTAAAATTAATATTATTATTTGACTTTGTCTCGCTGATGCGTTTTTAGAAAGTTAAATTTTCGTCTCATTGTCGCAGACCGGTGTCGGCAAGTCGGCAGTTGGGTCGTTTACTGCTTTGATATTTTTGGTAGGACCGTAAGTGTCGAACGCGTGCCCAGATTTAAGTTATGGGCCATTTTTCATAACGGCTGACAATTTTATTCACCTTTCGCGAAATTAATACAAATTTAACAGCAATTTTTTGTCGATTCCAGGACCATCAATTTGGAAATTTTCTGGCGCAGGTGCGAAAAATTCATTTTGGTACGACTCTTTGATTTTCATTTTAAATGTGTTTATATCTTGAGAATGATCCATTTAAAATTGTTTAAAATTTGCCAATGCAATAAGTAGCAATCCTTTATGATAATTAACTAATGAAAGTGTTATTTGTAATTTATAATCGTTTTACAGACAACTTATGCACAGACTTTAATCAAATGCTGTAAAAAAAGGAATTGCTTCCTTTTGAGTTCATTATAATTCAAACAACTACTTATTGGGATTCCAAATACGTTTCTCATGTTTTGTTTTACCTTTTATTATGCTTCGACGTGGTATATTTTAACAATGATAATTAATATCGGGATTATAAACAGGATGGTTAGAATATTTCTAAGTAAAGTAGCGGGGGCTAAATTTTGGATTAATTTTGAATTAGTCATGACCAATTCTTTTTTACCTTGAAGATAAACGTTGTAGGTTCGCTGGTTTTTTATAAATTTGTATACCAAAATGCAATCAGATCTGCAAATTTACTTTAATGAATCTTAATTTTTGGAATATTTAAAATAGTATAAAATATTTGTCAAGTTCGAATTTCAGTTTTATATGAAGTGTATTTTATTTTCTAGTTACACAATTTCCAATTAAAAGTTTATACAGAAAATAAATTTGATAAAATGTTATTCTGACCAGAACTTATCACACTTTTTCATATAGTGTGTCTGGCGGTATTTGATTTTTTAAACTTGAAATTCGATGTTAAATTTATTTGTGTCCCTTGTATATAGGATTGCAAAAGACTATAATTAGAACTCGAGTCGAAAGATTGTTAAATAGATGAGAGAACGTTAATAAATCATATTTGGCTCCGCACTAAAAAGAAAATACGCAACCATTATAAGACAACTTATGTGGCTGTCTATCCATTTGTCACATTAGTATTATCAGAAACGGCTTGACGTAAAAACTTGTAAAATAGTAAGGCATATTAACTAATATATTTTAGTAGATATCAATAAAACTTTTATTTGAAAATTTGAGGAAAGAAATTTATGGATTCGAAAAATAATTTTAAAATTTAATATATAAAACTTTAAAATTTCATATATAATTATACCCTTCAAACTTGGTGAATATTGTTCAAAGTGGGTAATAATATAGTTCTCAAAGTAATTTTTGTAAATTTTTAATTCTATAGCTTCAGAGATATACTGAAAAGTATTAAAAAAAGTATTTGTTTCCTTGTTTTTGAAATTACTGAACCTGAAATGTAGAAAATACTCCCAGGTTGTATGAAAACTATAGCAATTATTTTAGATTTTATACATTTTTGAAAAATGGTCTGTACTATTTCGTTTATAAGAAGTATAGTAGGTAATGCATTAGCTTTGGGATAAAACTAGTATTTGGTAATAATATAATAGAAATGCTATGAACTTTTAAATGTAAATAAATACGTTAATTTTTATGTAATTCCCGTAATGAGATTTCTGGTCTACTTCATGGGTACATTAATATATTTTCCCATAAGGACGGGTGTGAAATAAAAGAACACTTCATGTTCATAGTTTCTGTTAGTTTAAAACAAATTAAAATAAAGTGATCTTTGAATCTCTATACAAATTTTTGTTCTCAGTTATCAGGTTTTCCGGATATTTTCCTTGTTTTCACTTTTTCACTTATGTACATACATTATTTAGCTCTGGTTTTGAATTATTAATTATATATAAAGGAAGCTTAAAGTGACTTGGAAGGTTCGCTTGAATAATAAACTGTGCGCGCGATCAGTTTTGAGAGACTTCATCCTGCGCACTATCGTGCGCTTAGATTAAAGATATATCGGAAATGACATGTTTCCTTGAATTATATAGCGCAAATTCACGCCTTCTAAATGTTTATAATATTACGTCTGCCAAACGTATGCGAAAAATCATACGCGAATCTGGTTGCTCAATCGATGTTAGCATTTTTAAATTGACATAAGGTTGTCCTTTTACCTTTACATTCATACATGAATTCGCGGTCCATTACATAATACTTATATTTAAAAGTGTATATTACTTCAAAAACATAGTCTTCATTGGTAGTACATAGGTATTTTAACTATTCAAATAATATGTTGATATTTGTTTTTCATACTGTCTGCATTTATTACTGAGGAATATTTATTATTTTATATGCTATTTAGTTGCTATTTTGTCAGCAATTTTCTCTACTTCAGAACGTTATTGATTGATTAGGGAAGAAGTGGACAATAAACAAACAATCGGACCCAGATCGCTAAGACTGCAAAGAGTCGACTGACATGTTTGTAGCAGGACAGGAAAGTTTCCAAATTTAATTAAATTGAGACTAGTTTGGACTCTGATTTTCTTGATATTTTTAACCTGGCTCGAAATCGCGGACGATCCCGTCTGTGGAACAAAAGCAAATAGGTATGTATGTAAATTAACATAAAAATGTTTAAAGAAATTATGTATGAACTTCAGATATAATAAATATCATTGTTGTATTATTTAGGTTTCTGTGTTTGTGTTTAAAATTTAGATGTTTTTCTTTAAACGTATGATTACATTTTTTTCGTAATATACTTTAGCAACATGCTTATCCTAATTATATACCAGATCTTGTACATGTTATATGGACAGCAGATCTCCAATCACATAATATCTTACAAAGATGGAACTATTTTCTTAATGCCATACTAGTGGTCATCCAGTAGACAAAATTCGACCATAATGTACTTACCCACTCACTTTCTTAAAACACTAATAGGTAGGCGAGGGTAAGCCATTTCAGATTGCTGCTACAAAGTTATACTTTTTCAACAACAAAAAGCAAACTTTCTTTCACTAGTATAAAAAATACAGAAATCAGTCACATAAAATATAAAATAAACGCTTTTTTGCCTTGATATACACTCCATAGATTATTGAAAAAGAAACATTTGAAAACACACAAAACACACGGCTCGAAACTCATTCAGCCAACCTAACATTTTAAAATTTTTTAGTAACAATCTGCACTCTATACGACTGATTACAGACTATTATGTGTTTGACATTAAAATATTAACGTAAATAATGAACCTTTTAGTGTATTGAAAATACATAGCTTAATGTATTTGTAACACATGTTATATATACATTTCACGTTTATGCACTTGTTCTTTATACAAATTTGAATTATCCCATATCTCACACTCCGCAGTGCGCGCAATATGCTTAAAAAGGAATACAAATTTTCCCTCCACGTATTAATATATCGGTATATTTATTGATAAATATTTATACTAAATTTGCAAGTAAAATTTTTTCCTGAATTTATTTATATTATTGTTATATCCTTCATTATACAAATCGGTAGATGGAGAGATGTAGTTGTGCAAAAATTAATTTATAAAGGAAACTTACTTTTATAAGGTAAATATTTTTGTTTGAAAGCCATATTAGACTAAATATTTTCAGTATTCCTTATCTTAAAACTTAAAATTAAACCCTGTCAGTATACCAGTGACACATATACCTGTTTCTGTCTATTTTCTCATTACTGAACCCTAATAAATTATTAATATAATCATTTTATTGTAATAATAGTATTACCTATTAAGATATGTACGGGTAATTATAACACCTATCTCAACAGCTAACATTAAAAAAAATTCAATTTAATTTCATATATAGTGTGATCGCCAAAATATTTTGTTCATAATTTTAGGTGGTTTACCTTTAGAAACAAACTGAAAAATATCTGAAAACTCGTCTAGTCTTATTGCTGAAACTACGAAACTAAAAATTATAAAATAATTTAACTCAATTTAAACTGAAAATCATAAAAGAATCAGGATTTTTAGAAGCCTACGCAAACTATAATTATGATTCCAGATCTCACAATTTCTGAGATATTCGCGATAAAGCATATGTACCCTCTATTTCATTATATTAGGTATAACCAAATATTCATTGCTCCAGGAAGTTCATATTAGTGACAACTTACCTATTGAGGTAATATACTTCAAATGAGGGATGGGACATCGATGTACGAGCTAGATTCTGACGTGGCTAGTTTTTTCCATTAAAACTAGCAGATTTTTTACAAAAATATTTGCGGTACTCATAGATCACTAACTGTTTCTAATTATATTTTTCACTCGTTTTCGGTCATGGGTTCTATTTACGTTCTTTTTATTTCAAATGTATTTTTTGTGTATATATCAACAAAAAGAAATATCTTTGCCCTGACAGATAGAAACAATTTTAAACATTTTAATGCATATAAATATCTCCGAAGAAACTAAAGGAATTGTGAGGTTGCAAAAGATGCCGGGGAGAATAACAAAGATCCTTTATTTCACCGCGAGCTAAACAAAACGAAAAATAATTCACTATAAAATCGCAAAAAAAAATAAAAAATACGCTACTAAATCAGAAAAGTGAATGAGCCGCACTGAATCAATTTTGTATCATTGGCGCCGTGCGCAATTACTTAAAATTTACATAAAAGAAATAAAACGAATATAAACTTAGTAATCCTCAATAAATTACCATAGATGTACACTGATATCTTCACCATAAATATTTTAATAAATCTAGTGAGCGACCTGACGTAGCCTCTTTACACTTCAAAAAAGCTCCGTTGGATTTGAGGCATTTCACTTTATTTTTTCCAGCATTTGTTGAATCTCATATTTATTTGATCATCAGAGAATCATTTTATTAAGAAATTCTTATGTGACTTATATAGATAAATATTTAGTAAAGTTTAGGAAAGATGAAAATATATTTAACACTTGTCTTTTTAAAGGGCCTTAAGAAAATTTAAATTTTAAACATTCTGTCATACCATGCAACTGGTGCCTGTATTTCTTTCAAAATGTAAATTTGTTTATGAAACATACTAGAATCTTTATGAAACGAATTGAAATACTAAATGAACTTTAATATTTTAATAACAATCCCTTTTCATTCCGTCTTTATCTATTGAAAAAATTGTGAAACTATTCTCACTCTAACTCAATTCACTGCCGGACGGCATCGAATATCATGCGCCGAGTTGCAACTTGATTGCCCGCATTTTTTGGGCTAATGAGAAATGTATCTCGGAACAATGTTTCTCAGTTTTGTCTATATAATTTTTATTCTAGAATGTTTACAATTTTTGCTTATTGGCTATGTAGCCAGCGAATGTTATTGCAAGTCACAAATTCCATTTTTTTTTTTGATAATGTTAACTTTCAATATTTTGAGTCAGCTTATAACGCGAATATCTTCAAGTTATGTACAATTAACAGCATACACGACTTATCCACTGTCAGAAGTACTTGCCTTTCTGGCTTGAATACAAATTCGTGTCTTGTAAACGTATTAACAATATAGAATTGTGATAATACAAAATAAATTTATAAGTAAAATACATTATTGCGATATCACGATCCGTAATTATCAAGTTGCCGTGGTGAAAGAATACTTCTTATAATTTTGTTACGCCTTATGGTCATAAGCCGATAGTCTCCATAGTTTTAGACAAATAATAATGCAAATTGGCTGGTAGATATTTCATATTGTAGGCTTAGTTAATTAATAGCAAAATGTTAAAATTTGATGGATTCACCGTTTAGCCTTTCAATACCTTGTCCGTGTCAAATTAAAGCAATAATATAATGCGTAATGGAACCCTAATTCATGCGTGTTTCGACACGCGCTATGACTGTCCATTAATATATCACACACTATGGATGGGTGTTTTATTATTTCCTAGCGCGCCAGCCTGAATTTTGACGAGTACAACTAATTTTATAAGCAATCAACTTTTAATGTAGTTCTTACAGAAACGAGATCTTCCTTTAAAACAATTGTGTTAAATTACAAGATTGCAAGGTATTTGAAAATATAACATGTACTTGGTTTTGTATATTTTGGTACCTCTTTAGTATACATTCTGTTATCTATAAGTTAATTTACAAAAGTGTTAATGTTTTAATTTATTTTGTTTTAAGAATCAATTTTTTAAATTAAATTTTTATTAACCACAATTGATAGCATCCGGTAGACTTCAACGTGGTTAAATAGGTTATTTAATATAGGCAATTTTAACAAGTTACATTAATGGCAAGTCCTTGTTAACAGTTAGAGATTTGAATGTTAATTTAGGCATTTAATTTTTTTTGAAGACTTTTGCCTCATTATTTCAGGACAGTATACTCAAAGTAAATATAAAGAAAATTAAACAAAAACAATTAAAAATGTTTTGGAAATTTAGAAGAAAAACATCTTAAATGTGTTTGTAGTGAAGTATTTAATTTTACGTATATTTTTGTTGAATACTTTACATATTTAATTTTTTATAAGCATCCATTTCTTTGTGTACAAAACTAAAATGAATTTATAATGTGGAACGAAATAGACCTATGGGAATAACTTCTATTCATCACCACTAATTGCCATTATTGTTTCGCAATAATTGTTTCGAATGAAATTTCTCTGTTGACTTATAATAAAATTACTTTTGGTATTAAATTGCATTTTTGTCTATTTGTTTGAAATATCATAATATCATTTGAATCTTTTGTTACAACAGAATAGAATGCTTATGCTCAAGTTGCTTTTATGAAAAAGGAAATCAGGGATAATATTTTCTGCTTAATCATACATAATATAAACAAATTTATTAGATTTTGCTTCATCGACGTAATAAATTAAATATTCAATTGGGTTACGGCTTTGATATTTTTAAATCGGTAGGACCTTTAGCATTAAAAGCGTGTCCAGCTTTAAGTCAGGATCCATTTTTATAGGGGCTGAAAATTTTACTCATCCTTAACAGCAATTTTTATAGATTGTTAGACTATCAATTTCAAAATTTCCGGCCACAGTTGCCAACAATTCAATATGGTATAACTCATTGCTTTCTATCTTGTTTGCTTATGAAGCGTCAGAAAGTTTCAATTTATTTCGTTTGTAATTTGCGAAACCAATACCTAACGTCGACTTATACAGGTCAATACTTGTATTAGTCTTCTAAAATAAGGAGCTGGTAAAAAACCTTATCTAGTTTTTGGTAATTTTACAGGTCAAATATTCAAATTGCGTAGAAGTATAATTAGAATATATCTAATTGAAATAGCGAGGGCCTACGTTTTGTAAATTTTATTTTATTTATTGGCATTTGAGATTAATGTTATATGTGCGCCTCTAAGTTAATAACATTAATGTGACGGAGTTTAATACAAAATGTTTTGATAACACTGGAAAACCTACTCATGATACATTTCAAGAGATTCTGTAGAAAAAATGTTCACAACTACCTTATAAATATTAAGAAGGAATACATGGCATTTTTGAAAAACATTTTTACTATTTTTCTTGAAACTCGCACTTGTAACAATTATTTGCAAAATTTCATGCAAATAAATCTAAAGTAAAAGGTCTAAACTAAAGAAACTTTGAGGTGCGGATGGTTGGATGTATATTCCAAAATTATAAGAATTTTTTGTGTCATTGTGAAATCAAAAAGTGCAAAACAATCTGTTATGGCATTACATAAATGAAAAATTAATGATATTTGAAAAGGCAATTAAATGATATAGCACAGAATTAGTTCAACTCAGTAAACATCTTAACATAAATAATATGAATACATATTCTGTAATTCACATTGCAGTACATTTAATTTAAACTGGTGTCTTCGCCATTAATATTCCTATTTATATAGGTGGCGAGGGACCTGACGTTGAAAAATAATTTACTATGAAATCACAAAAATAACAAACAATACGCTATTTAATCAGACAAATTAATGAATAGCACCAAACAAACTGTGATTCAATGGCACCGTGCGCAACGTATTCAAATTCACATAAAAGTCTTAACAGATACAATATGAATAATAAACTCCGTAATTCTCAATCCAGTACCATATATATACATATTGATATTTTCGCCATAAACATTTTTTATAAATCTAGCGAGCGACCTGACGTAGCCTCTTTATATTTCTCAAAGACGCTCGTTTGCTCTCAAGGCACTTGGCGTATCTTTTTTCAACATTTGTTGCATCTCATATTTACGTGCTCATCAAAGCGTTATTTTTCAAGAAACACTTGTATTTCTCATGTAGATAAATATTTTGCGAAATTTAGCATATACACAAACGTATTTCATATTTATGTTTTTAGCTGATCTTCAAAAAGAAAGAAGTTAAGCCTAAACGTAAGTTTGTTTCAATTGCCGCCATCAAACAATATACTTAACTGTATTGGACTCCACTGTGCACTCGCAATTGAGGTCGGTATCAATTTTATTCATGAAATATTATTAAGGTTTATCGAAATACAAAATAAATTAAAATATTAACACTTTTGAAAGTTTATTAATATGTGAGAGACTTTGTACTTAAAGTGGCACTGAGATAATTAAAATCCCTCTTTCTGTTATATTATCAAATGCCTTGTAAATGACTTGTAATTTAATACAATTTCATTGGAGGAAGATCTCGCCTCTAGAAAAACGCTATTGAAGGTATTATTTATAAATTTATTTACAATTAATCTATCGAGTTTTAATTATTTCTATCATGAAAACTTGATCCTAGAATCAAAGTCGATAACAAAAGACATACTGGCAGAGAATGCAATAGATCTTGGGATTTGAAACTTTTTAATGACAAAAGATTTTTTGTTGCTGTGATTTCTGCAGTCTTTCGGGATTTTTTGAATGTTGTTTTTCATATTATGCCATTTATAATACGTTTTATACTTTTATATGCTTTATTAAAACCAGTGTGTCATGCCGACGGATTGCAATGAAATTCCTTCAATATTTAATTAATTTTACCTAAGTTAGGAATGACGATTTCATTGAGATAAATTTTACCAGAAACCTAGGTTTCCAAAACATATATCTTATAATTGATCGCAATTTACGGCACTTCTGATTATAATATTTTATTGTATTTCATAGGTTTATAATTGTTGCTTTATTTTTTAATAATTCCCCTTTAAGATTTAAAAGTAGTTATATTTATCTTCATATAATTGTTTATCCCTATAATTATTACAACAAAACAAGCAACTTGACGCGTCACTATTATATAAGGTTAACTGTATGTCAAATTATTTTAGGTTTGTTTATCTAATTGGTTCCATGTATACAGAAAATAATATTAACGCATTATTTAGTGTAACTATTTGCTTATTTATGTCACTTATATCGCGTGAAGGAAATATTACTTTTTCCCTTAACATGTTGGTATAATAACATCATATTCATTATTATTTTCTTTGTCAAATATTGACATTTTCAATGTCTTTCCTTGAGTCATGATGACTTATGATAAATATAATAATATCATCCAAATGAGGTATGGGATGTATGATGCATGAGTCATTTCTTCCATAAAGCTGACAGATTTTTTTTGAAAATACTTGAAAGACTCACAGGTCATTAATGGTTCCCAGTCATATTTTTTTCCCATTTTCTGTTATTATATATGTTTCTGGTCTTTCATTCGAAACGAGTTACTTAGTTGGCATGTGGAGAGACTTACATCGAAACTTTTAAAAGTGCTTCACTGCATTTTCATTTAAATCTGCACGTAAGTTAAAATGAAACTAAAGAACTGCGAAAAATGGAGGCATGATTGGGTAGAAATTCCAAATTCTTTTCATGTACCTTCCGTTGATCACAAGAAATGAAAACAAAATTATATTACGGCATGATAAAAGTTCCAATTTATAATAAAAGTGAACACTATCTCGGTAAACTTCATTCAAACATAAAATTAATATAAACTCGATGTTTCCAGAAAACGTTGAGAAGCTCATTTTGAGAAATATTGAGCAAAGTTGGATTCAGAAAATCTGGTTATGTTTCACAGCTATCTTTGGATATTCTTTAGAAAATTGAACTAGAAAATACGCCCCCGTGTAAATTATCCTTGTCTTCCCTTTCAATTTTTTTTTAATAAAAATAATTGAATTGTTTAATAAAAATAATTCAAGCACCAAATCATTCAAAGTAATTTTAATCCCTCACTATTTCATCTTTCATCATTTTAAGAAACTATGCAAACCCTTTACCCTTTAGTGACAATAAATTCTCCGGCTGACGGCATTGAATGACCTACGCTGGGGCATAACCTGATTGACCGTAAATTTTTATGAAAACAAGGATTGTACCTCGGGGCTATGTTTCTTAATTTTGTCTCTAGAATTATTTACTTACTAGTCGGCTACGTATCCTGCGAATGTTATTGCGAGACAGTGAATTTTGTGGATAAACTTAACTGATAATATTGTGAGACATTAAGTGATATGAAGACACTCCAGTTAGTTATATTTACTCGCTCTATTAAGTTAGTTATATTTATTCGTTATATTTAATCTGACCAGCTCAAATTATCAGAATATCACCAAAAACATATGCAAAGTACCTATTTTTAAAGTTTTAAAGGCATTTTATTAATTTTCAAAGTAGTAGAAATAAAAATTATTGTTTTGTAGTTGTTTGGTTTTGTAGTTTAATTATTGGGATATAAATAATATAAAAATGGCAAAAGGAAATAATTCATTAACTGACATATAATGAGCAAAATGAAAAAAAAAACAAGTGATGAAATTTAGATGTTTACAATTACGATAAAAAATGAAACAATATAAATCATTCATAATTTTGATTTACGATATCAAATTTAGGCACTTTTTTTGTTGTTAAAACCCATGGTACCGGATTTTGCTCTTCATTAGCCATTTAACATGGAAGTCGCTCTTACGTGACATCGGCGTTTCTGCCATATCCGTTAAATATACATAACTCCTAAAATATTGATTTTTTTTAAATAAATTCTTTTACATAAATAAGAATTCAATTTTCAACATAAAAGAAGTAATTTATTAGGAAGAAACAAAACAGAAATTCCCTCTTTTCGTAAGAAAAAGTGTTTATAAAAAAAGTTTTTAGGAAATGCAATTTTTGTTATTACCTTAAAATAGTAAAAATAATAATTAAATATAAAAGTAAATGAAAAAAAAAATGTTTTGCTATTTTTATGTTTTTTGGATCAACCCTTAATGACAGCCATTTCACGCGGAGCAAAATCCGTAAATAAATGCTTATACATTCGATTCTATTTTCATATGATATATAATTATCTATACGTTTCTCTCATTTTAACTGAGATATGTACGTTTGAACAGAGCAAACACAGGCGTCGCTTGCAGGCAAAGTGCGCGCTCAAAGGGTTTTATCGTTATACATATTATACGTAATAAAAATTATATTTTATTTAACATGCATTAATATATTTGATACATATAAGCAACCATGTTCTTAGCTGTAAGGCTGCAAAGATACTTCAGGCAACATATGGACATAATGAAAAAAAACATATTAATAGTTTAATTTATAAATAAAAGGCCCTCAAATGTATAAACCTTTCAACTATGCATAACTATGTATGGAATATATATTGTAGTGCGAATTTTACTAGTACTTATCCGGTTTATGTTGATAGGCGATCACAGCATAAAATAATACCAGTACAATGCCCATAAACTAGTTGATGCTCCACGGTATAAACGGTAGTTTGTGTTTACGACTGAGATATTTATCGGCGGCGGGCGAATAATTTGTTGCTGGCCATCACTTGAAAGTGGCGGTTGAAATATAGGTTAATATAACGGTTTATGTATAATAGTTGCGATTGGGTTGCTTCATAAAATGAGAGAATTGTTATCTAATGGAATTTTAATACAAGTGATAAGAAATTATGCGTTCCGTGATAAAGTATATTTGATTAAATGTGAAAGTATTGATTTGAGGAAGAAAATTCGTCCATGTTTGTAGAGTATATAATATTTATTTCCTTAAAATTTCATCAGATTATATTTTATTATATATGCATGTGTGAACACACACCTTTACAAAATATACATATGAAAAAAAACAACAAAATTTTAGAATACCAATAAAACACGTATATAATAAATACAATCTACACATAATAAAATAAATTGACATGGTTAGGATTCGCGACTGAAAAAAGTTGATAATAAAGTTCTGGTTATCGTTTTTCAACCTATTTGAAAACATATGTTATTTATTCCAATATTTTTGTCTCTACAAATTCTTGTTATGTTTGGTTTATTTATAGAATATAATCTAAGATTAGAGATTTCACTTTTATTTTGAGAGAAACTGAATGATTTATTGATGTTTGAGGACTTTTCCTTTTGTTATCAGTGAGACTGTAAGGTCATATGTATGAGTGTGTGAGTGTGTATGTATGTGTGGGTGTGGGAGTGAGTGTGTCTCAATAAAATTAAATATTTGAATTAGTTCGTTTAAATTTTAAGGTAAATGTTTCTCCATTAATAAAGGTGAACATAATTTGATTGAAGTGGTGTCTCAATTCGCCTGAAAATTTAGTTGACATTTTTTTTATTAGGTAATATAGCCGTACATTTTTAGTCTACTTTGAATTTTTCGAATTTGAAATATATTTTTATAACATATCTTATAACTTATCTTTGCTTGGGCAAAAGGAGGGCTGTGAATGCATTTTCATATCTCGAACTTTGATTATTCCGAATATCTCACGAAAAATTGTATCTCCATTTTCACACCTTTTAGGAGTGGATTTCCACAAAACTTATCTTAACGAGTAACTAACAATTAGTGAAATGAATAGGGGTATATACAGAAATATAAATACATAAATATTTACACAAGTTTACATTTGATTGTGTGAGATTAAGTGTCTGTTATATGCGATTTACATTCAGCGCTTGTGTGGAAAATGTTTAAAGTCACAATGCAGAGGGTGCTTATAATTGTCGTAAACACAATACATTCCCGATTGTAAAGAAATGTGAAATGCGACGATTATGGATAAAATGTCTATTGAATCTTTTGGTCATATTTGCAATTGAAATTTTTACAGTTGATTTTATGAGATTAAGTAACCTATTGAAGATTGGTTGTGTAAGATTGAATGTCTTTTATCCGCAATGTATATCCAGCGTCTGTGCTGTGTATATAAACTTTGTAAGTCGCAATGCAGAGGATGCTTCTACTTTTCGTATACAAACAAAATATTTGCTCTATTGTTAAGGGGTGTGGATTACGAAGAGTTTATTTTTAAAACAAGTGTCTATAGAATTATGTGTTGGTTATATTTATAATTGACATTTTTACAGTTATTTGTACAAAATTAAATAACCTATTGACAATTGGTCGTATAAGATTCAATATTTCTTTTACGCAATGTACATCCAGCGCCTGTGCTGTGTATATAAACTTTGTAAGTCGCAATGCAGAGGATGCTTCTACTTGTCGTATACAAACACAATATTTGCTCTATTGTTAAGGGGTGTGGATTACGAAGTTTATTTTAGAAACAAGTGTCTATAGGATTATGTGTTGGTTATATTTATAATTTATATTTTTAAAGTTATTTATACAAGATTAAGTAACCTATTGACAATTGGTTGTATAAAATTCAATATTTCTTTTACGCAATGTACATCCAGCGCCTGTGCTGTGTATAGAAACTTTGTAAGTCGCAATGCAGAGGATGCTTCTACATGTCGTATACAAACACAATATTTGCTCTATTGTTAAGGGGTGTGGATTACGAAGAGTTTATTTTAGAAATAAGTGTCTATAGGATTATGTGTTGGTTATATTTATAATTGACATTTTTACAGTTATTTGTACAAGATTAAATAACCTATTGACAATTGGTTGTATAACATTCAATATTTCTTTTACGCAATGTACATCCAGCGCCTGTGCTATGTATAAAAACTTTGTAAGTCGCAATGCAGAGGATGCTTCCACTTGTCGTATACAAACACAATATTTTCTCTATTGTTAAGGGGTGTGGATTACAAAGAGTTTATTTTTGAAACAAGTGTCCATAGAATTATGTGTTGGTTGTATTTATAATTGATATTTTTACAGTTATTTATACAAGATTAAATAACCTATTGACAATTGGTTGTATAAGATTCAATGTTTGTTTTACGCAATGTACATCCAGCACCTGTGCTGTATGGACAAACTTTGTTAGTCGCAATGCAGAGGACGTTCTTATTAGTCGGCCACGAATTTAAGGTTTGCAAAAATGTTAATGAATACGAGTCGTTAAGGGTTTTATTTTATAATCGTGCTCAAAAACTATATTCTGTCTATCCGTTAACGTAGATAAATATTCAAGATATTTGAAAACTTTATGTGTTGTCTACAAACCACAAGTCTTTGAAAGTCTTAACTCTCTATCTACGATCATAGATAACTTTCTATTCCTGACCCAATTTCTTTTCACCTCGTTTAAAGCGACGCATTCCGTTAATGCATATATTTATAGAATTTACCATTTGAAATATTTGCGTACCAAATAACCCAATAATCACTAAACAGAAATATTTTAACTATGAAAAAGTAGATATAATTTCTGATTTTATATGACCGCGAATGATTTTTCTTATACATTAGATTCAAGGGTATTATAAATTAAATAAAAGGATTTAAAGTTATGCATAATTATGAAACGGAATCTGTGTCTGGTTTTTCTTTTGTCGAAAATATTAAATCGGATGACAGTTTAATACTCGCTTTACAATCTTTATAATTGAAGGAAGAAATAATTGATAATAATAATAGTTATAACAAAAAAAAAATTCAAAGGAACTCTTATAAATCCAAAATATAATTTTTAAAACTTGCTTATTGAGCCCGCAAGTATTATTTATTAGACTTTCATTATCGAAATCACCATCCCAGTGTGATAACAATCGCAAAATTTCCAAATTGTTCTCACTAGAGGACGACAAACATGCGAATTATGTTAACTATCATTTTTTAATAAAAGAAAACTTGTACAAAAACTAGACCATTAATAGGTCTAATTACTTGAAAATGACAAAAAAATCGCTTACTTGTTCATTGTCAAGACAATATCCGTCGACGAAGATAGCTATTTAAGATAAATGTTAACTTTCCGTCTATACTTAGTTTACTTTCCACAAGTATTTTTATGTTTTAATTGTTTACCGACAGTCGTAAGTGGTTTCCCATCCCTCCTGTACAAGCGACGCGTTCTGATAATATATACAGCAAATTCGCTATTAAAAATATATACATATCAAATAAAAGAATAATAACTATAACTATATATTTTTCTATATATTATTCTAAGTAGCAGGCATATTTTTTTATTTCAAAATTAAAAAAAAGGTAAGTAAAAGTAGTCAAAATTATGCGTAATTATGAAATGAAATCAAACTATGCTTTCCATCCTGTCAAGTGTTAAATTGGACAAAAATCAGTATTAATAAAATGTTTATAATTGAAGGAAGTAATAAATTTTAAAAAGTAATGAATAATTATTATTATATTTATTATGTACATAACAACTCTTGTTATTTTATATACAATAAATTATAATAAAATTGTTAATATTACATTAACTTTAACATAATTTTTATTAATCCGAAATCCCGTTTTAAAATATTTTTCATTGAGATTACACACGTAATTTACTCGATGTTTATATGTACGCCGGCTCTATTACTTTACTTACCGGATTCATCATCACAGTATGAAAATGACCGCGTAATTGCTATAGTTAGAGGACGCCATGCTTGCTACTGATGTAGCTGTTAATAACTTTCTTTAATAAATCATTGGATAATTTTACATAAAAAAGACCGTTGTAGGCATCAGTCGCTCAAAAATGACAGAATAGTCGCTCACTGTTGATAACCTAACCTATCGAAGATAAACATGAAAACGTTATCGGGAAGCAACATCTGTAAATTCTACACAACAGTTGATAGCCAGTGAATCGTTCGCCCTCCCTTTGGTACACAGCGCGCGAAGTTGCCTGTTTTGCATTTAACCTGTCTGTTTAGTATTTTATTGATATGCAAAGCTGAACTGTCCGAATTGAAATTTTAATAACATAAAAGCTTGAGCAGATAGACGTGTCTGTGAAAATATAGGTTGTCAGTATTTAAAATTAAAACTAGGTGATTTGCTACGTTTTCAAAGTGTAGTCTGCAATTTACGTATGTAATATTAATAATGTTACGTTGCAAAAAAATTGCATTAAATAAATTACATATTAACAACAAAACCAGCCAAGTATGTCTCGCGCATCAGGGGTGAATTATTTTTTATCAAAATATGTCTTAAATATGGATTTCTTAGCGCAACAAATGTGTAATAATACCCATCTATAATAATCGTTGTGGTATTTCCATAATATTTAGGTAGACTTCTAAATACTTAGTTTTTTTATACTTTAAGTTTAATTTGTTTCGGAAATAACGTGAGGCGGGGAATGTATTTCTCTTCAAAATCTTTGGTTTGTATCAAATCTAAAATAAGGAACATTTATACCCAGTACTTTTACTGCCTACAACGATTAGTCGCTGGTACGGAAAATTACATAGTGAAATACTTTAATTTGAAGTTACAAAATTAATCATATTTAAAAAAAATATCAAATTGTTTTTTTGACTATGACATAATTTTAGTCAAGTTAAAGTAAAATTTATTAATAATAAAGTTTAGGTGAGTTAAAAACATTGTCAAGGATTAAAGTTGAGCATCAAAATTAATTTTTGCATTTTCGCTTTTTAAAGTATATGAAAGTTATTTTTTTCATAAAATAAAATAAAATCAATACGAAAAAATTACAATATTTTTTAATAATTTTCACTTGAAGGGCCAACTTGGTAAATATAAAGAATTGTTTTTCCATTCAAGTGAGTCGGAAATAAAAGACATAAATAAAGGCAAGTCTTTCATTTCTAACTAAAAACTAAAAGAGTGAAGGAGTGAAGTGTAATGAATGTATGAAATATGTGGATGAGTGAAATGTCCAAAATATTTATTAGTGTAGGATAAGCAGGTTAATTGGTGGCAAGATAATAAAACAATACTCTAGTCAAAAGAAATCAGTCAAGTTTAAGCGAACTTGTAATTCCGAGTTTTAATCATTACCGAAACTGTCTGTTATTCAACTTTCACAGGTATGTTTGTATGCACAAAAAAGCATATGTTAATGTCATGTTTAACGCAAAGTGAAAGCAAACAAAAAGCATACGTTAACATATCATGATTAACACGGAAGTTTAAAAGACACAACACAAGGGCAACAATATTTTCTATTGCAAAAAAATTAAGAAAAATCGTTTGTTCCTTTTTCTGTGAAAAACATTCCTTTTTAGCTTACATATATCTAAGCACAAATGTTGAATATTGCCACAGCCACCCAAGCTACTCCATCTAATCCTGTGTTTTCCTGTGTTCACGTCAGATTATTTAATAAATAAAAGGATTAAAAGTTATGCATAATTATGAAACGGAATCAGTGTCTGGTTTTCCTATTCATATACGAAAATATATACATTTCCTATTCATATTCAGCATAGTACGCATATCAATTCAGTGTATAATCATAGAGCGCTTACCTCTGCTATCACGTTGTAATATTGTTATGGCAATGAGCAAATGTGATCATAATAAAAAAACAATTTACTTTGGAGTTATACACGTTGTCTCAGACTTTCCCCATGAATCGTGTGTAAATTGTAATATGTTAACATTGTAATAACTTGAAAGGAAAATTACCATAATATATTTAATTTACTGTAATACGAGGAATATAAATCAATTATTACTTTTTCTTGACACTATTACGTTAATTTGGTCGCAATTTAAATTGAATTAGTTAATCTATCATAACAAAATCAAAAACCACTTCAGGTAATCCGACGCTGACAACATTTCATTATTTCCTACAGCTATGAAAAACTTGAGTTTTAAATAAAACTAATATATTTGGCCCTAATTTTTGTGGAAATTATTTATAATTTCATTTTTCACAACTAAATCAAACTAGGTAGGCAATTTGTAAATTTTTTTACAAATTGCACCACCTGAAATTGTTATCATGCAACGAAATCTAGGTCGTGGTAAATAATTTAAATAAAATAGAAATAATACGTAGTTTCATTTAGTTGTGAAAAATAAATTTAAATTAATTATTATATATATTTAAATCAATATAGTTTATATTAAATAATAAAAAATAATAGGCTAGCTCGCAAATTCTTTAAAACTATTGGCATGCATTTATAAATATTACATTACTAATTTTAATTGAATTTACAGATTTCAATTTATTAATTTATTTGGCAAATCTAATTTGCCTTTTGGCTCATTTTTCTGTTTATTTGCAAGTTTCGATAGATCATTTTTAAGACATACATTGCATTTTTTACTTATCTCTCTCTCTATACAGATCTTTCTCAATGGTTTAAAGCTAACTTTAAAGGAAAAAAAACACTAGGTTTAGTTTGTTGAAAAAAAGAATGATTACCAACATTTTACATTATTTGGATAAATATTTACTGAGAGTAAATTTTTTTCATTAACCCGGAATTAGTCGCGTCATTTTCAATCGAAATATCATCAGTTTCCTACTTTGCGCTGAATAGTAAAGCAGCCAAACAAGCGCTTACCGAAGCATTAAATAGGTTTATAATTATAGAAAATACATCCCATATATATATATATATATATATATATATATATATATATATATATATATATATACCCATTTGATATATTTCCTCAGCAAATTTTGAATATTATATGGATATTTTAAAAATTTATTTAAATTATAATACATAAAAATATTTGGAACGTAATGCTATAGTCCGTAAAAACTAAACTAAATTTACCAGCACTATAATATATTATAAACGAGAGCTTATTTACTTTCACCCTTGCTACTCACTTATTCATTGCTAGCAAGCTAACAATTGTGCATTGACAAGCGAAAGCTTTCTTATAAATATTTTTCTCTTGTACTTGCTGGGAACTCAAAGGAATTAATATAAACTACAAATCTTCCCAACCTAGCGAGTAAAGGAGAATCGCATATGTAATGACGTCACCGATATTATGTAGCCACAGCGACTAACGTAACAAACTGAGTTTCCTCGTGATTCACTTGTGCATAAATCGAGCAGTCGCGTAAAGAAAGTTGTCAGTCGCAATGCAACTTACACTTTAAGTTACGAAGCTTCAACTTTCAACGTAATATTTACTCGTTGCCGTTTTACATTTGAAATTTTTAAGGAACAGAAATGCTGTTCTTTTTGTTATTATGTTTATTTTTAAATTAAGGAAGCCTTGCAGGATATCCCGCTACTACTCAATAGCTGAGAAAAATTTATATGGAAATGGTTACGGGGCAAATTAGTTATTGAAAAAGAGTTTATAAATTTCGTATATGGTACGGGTTATTGGTTGAAAAGTATATTTAATAAGATTTCAAAGTACATTTTTCATAACTTAGGGTGATATATGTTCAAAAATATATTGAATCTCTCTTTTCTTAATTTCTTTTTATCTCTTTTCTTAATTCCAAAAATTACGTACCTAAAATTGTTAAAAAATCAAACTTTTCTTTTTTTGCTACAACTCTTGCGTAGGCTTCTAGCCTACACAAGAGTTGTAGCAAAATTGTAAGGATGATTATAAATGACAAAGTTTTTGAGTCATTCCTGCGTATATATATGTTCCCTCTTCTTAATTATAGCAGGTATTATTAAAAATGTATTTCCTTAGAAACACCCGAGATATTAGTGAAAACTTAAGAAAATTAAAGTAATTTTACTTTAAACGAAGTACATAATCCTTGATGCACGTGCTAGACTTTGTCGATTTTCTTTTAATCCAATACGTCAAAATTCATAATAATGGCATTTAGAGGCATGAAAGATTAATTCAATAAACTTAAGTAAATAAAGTAAAAAGACACAAGTAAGCCAGCGATATAGCTATACTCTTGTGAAAAATACCCTAAGCAATTTATTTACATATTGAAACATATTATCAGTATTTTTTTAATAGTTTAAAAGTAATTCTGTGTACCCTAACGGGTATATATTTAAACATATGTGCACAAAATTCTTGTTTATGTAAGTTTTGTTCATATTTAATATATGTATTTTAATATATTTCGAAGTAAATAAACATAATCATTAAAGTAAACTAATCGTCATTTTGATATTAAACTTGTGTAGAAACTTTAAGATACATAGTCGATTTCGATTTAATATACATATATAGCTTCTAACGTCCTCCAGAAAGAAAACAGTTAAAAGTCCATATAGAGTAGGACTATGATGTCATGTGAATAAAAATTATATTTTTGAATAGAAAAAATTAAAAATAAAAGCTTTATGTAAATCGTCAAAAAGTTTTGTGTAAATCTTCAGTCGGAGAAACCTTGCACTTATTCATGAAAAAGTCAGTTTCCTCATAATAGTTTACTATTCTTGGGAAATTCTTTAAACCATCAAGATGAAACAATATGCTGATTGTGTACCGCTGTATCTTCCATATACAGATGTAAAATATTGATCGATGAATCTTGCATGCCCGACGTGGTTATAAATAATATTAAACTGGAAAGAGTAAAAAAATTAAATTTGACATTTGAGAGACAATGAGAGTGTCAGTTAACAACATATTTTTAATTCATTTATTAAATAGGTACTCATTAAAACACGATATCACTATTAATTATTTTTTTCCAAACTTTTCTAAATAAATTATTTACTTACTATTTTTAGAATTTATTTTATTAGAAACTAATAGATCATAATTATTATTTTTATTTATTATTACCCTTTGCATACTACAAATATAATTTTTGCGCATTCAGGAGAATAGTTTTTTAATTGTCCTGCGTCATATTTTCAAATTGCATTTAATTTTTTGTTCCTTTCTGACAGTAAATAGCTGAATCTTTGGTTTAAATTCCAAATTTAAAATTGATTTAATAAAAACCAATTCTTTTGAAATTAGTTATATTTCTATAAAATCAACTCCATTATTGTCAATCTCCTTTCTCGCATCAAGTTAAATATATTTACTTCAGTTGAATATATTTTGAAATATTTTCTTCCATGCATTATCTAAGAGATAGTGCCGTGCTCTTTATAATATTGCGATGAAAATAAAATCTCTACTCAAAAGCTTCAAGGTTTGGAGGGGACCTTTTTATTCGGAGAAAGAATTGTACCCCGGGGCGATTTTTTTCAATTTGTCCTTTGAATTGTCGCGTCCCGTGTTGATGCCACGTCCTGCATTTAATAACAGGCTAGTCGTATGAATGCCATTGGTACAGGAGTAAATTTATGCTGAAATATAAAAATATACTTTTGTCTTATGTATTGTTCATATAATAATAGAGCAATCATTCAAAAGTAGATGTGTTTGTTTTAAGAGGTTATTGAGTTAAATCAACATTTATTTGTAAACACTTAACATATATCCTAATATTCGTCATTTAAACTTACTGCCCGGAAATTTTAAAACTTTGATATTTCAGTGTGTATAATTAATGGGAAATCATAAGAAACATAGTACGTCGGTTGTGATATCAAAAACGTACATTTTGACTAATTTTATTATCGAAAATCGTAGTTTTTCAGATAAAATATTAAAAGAAAAATCGAGTTTAGTATATAATTCAAACGATAGTACTTATTCTTTTCTAAAATTAATATTACTTTTATCTGTCCAGGATGTTGGTTAAATAGTATAGAAAGGATTATATCGAAATGATCTCAAAAATATAAGACAATCTTAGAGTGTAAACATTTTTTTTAATTCGGACTTATATTATGAAGAAATAATATATTTTTCGTTATTATAATAAAAATATAAAAAAAAGGGTACGTGTACTTATGTACGCGCGTGAGAAGTTATATTTCTTTGGCATTATTAAATAATACATACGGCCAGATAACCTCAATTATATTGGAGCACTTGAAAAAGTCTATAAACACAATTTTTCACTAATATTTACGAATAGTAAATATATTAATCAAAATATTGAATTTAAATCACTACTGGATATAATTTATCAGCACATATATAAATCGCACTTATATGAAACTAAAACACGTGTGTGAATGTAGACACTAGAAACATGTGGATAAATACTATGAATATGAAAACAGTGAACAGAGGCGACGATGGTGCCAATAGCTTTTGTTTTGAGACTGCAACCACTGCAACTTCATACTGTAAATTTTGTGTGACGAATCTTAAAATTTCACTCTCATCATATTTTCATAATGCGCCTAAAGAAGTATAACTACAATAATACGTAAAAAATTAGGTAAAACATGAAATTTCCAGTAAAACTGATTTTTATTTCTGCGATAAAATGGTTTGGTGTCCTGCGTTGATGCTGCCAAAGGAACATTGGGTGCGTTTACTGTAGGACCCTTAAGTAACATTCCGAGAATAGGATAAAATATAAAAAAAAAACATTTCTTGCAATCTCCTTCTTTTAACTCAGGAACTCAAGAGACCGGATTAATGTACAATTTTAGTAACAGTAGGGAAATTTCAGATACCGGAAATAAAAATCAAGTAATCAGAAAATTATTCTCTCAGTTATGTAATTTTGCGGCCAAGCAATGTGAGTACTCATAATATAAAGTTAAAGCCTATATTACAAGTTTACGTAAGTATATTACATTAAATTAATTTAAAAAAAAACGTGAGATTTTATTTGATCTTTGTTTGAGAGCAGATATAATGTACTGTAGGAGATAAGGAAAATAGTTAGAAATTAATGTATAGGAATTGACACTTTGGGGCCATATTTTAAAACAGGAAAAACGGAAGAATATTTAAAAGAAAATTAATATTGTATTTAAAATTTATTGATATATTAAGTTAAAATTATTGGTTCTTTCGTAGTCTGTGTACGTCAATATTTCCTGTAATAATACGCTTCTCAACGCTATTAGTAGGTTTTTGCGCAAGAGCATGTCTATTGAGCTCGCCTGACTTATATTGACTAGTCCTTTGCTTACAAAGGATGGTAAGAGTATATTGATGAAAAAAGTGTGACAGGAACTTCCAATCAACGAAGAGCTAGTTAATCAAATCTGAGCTCATTTGACTTATCTACTGATTTCTTTGATTACAAGTAGTGTTCTTAGCTTGACAATAAGCTGGAAGCTGGTGACAGGAACTTCTCATTGGTTAGCAGTAACCTCATCGAGTTTGGATTCGTTTGACTTCCCTTGGCGTCAGCAAGAAAGTAACAAAAGAAATTCGTAGGTAAGAACTAAACTGGTTTTGCATGGACCAAAATTATAAAAACATTGCACGATCAGTGTTCCTCACAATTTTTCAGATTTTACAGATTTTCATTATGAACCAATTATACTAATAAAAACCTATTTTATTAGTATAATTGGTTCATAATGAAAATCTTATTTACTCCTTAAAATTGACCTCCAAAATTTGATTTTGCTTCATGCAACTGGGCCTAAATTCGATTAAAAAATATCTATGATAAACAGACGTGAAAGTAACCCGCAAATTTTTCATTTTCCCCAATTTAGTAGATTTCACAAAAATTGCCGCACGTTGTGGCACATCCTGCAATCTATCTCAAATGTACAATAAACGGTTACCTGACCGTGAATATGGGATAAATGTACAAAATTATTGCAAGTAACATATGTTTTAAGTGTACTTTATGTGGTGAGAACTTTAACAATATTTTCTAAAATATAATCACAATTAAATAATTGGAGATAAACTGTTAAGTGTACCCGCTTGCAATTTTTTATTTTTTTGTTAACTAATTAATTTTTTTACCTCTTTCAACTTAATACTTTGTCTAATTTTAAAATGTATGACGAAAGCACTAATCTAATCCAAATTATTAATGTAGATGAAAAAAAACAAGCAAATGCACATCAGAATATGCATAAAGTAGAATAAGGTATCTGTCTATAGAGCTTGAAATTTTCTATGCAATTTCACCGCAATAGTTTAAACCGAACATTCTAATAAGATACACTCTAAAATTGAACGTTTCTTGTATTAGACATATTATAAATATAATAGGAATAGATTAAGGAAGAAAAGTTAGAATTAGGGGGACTTAGAGTGACTTAGCTCGAACTGTAAATATTTAGTTCCTTTTCTATAATTTTTTTGAAAAACCTCTTAGTTTTTCCATTCTTTAAATACATTAAGTTGAACTCTTATTTGTTCTATTTTAACAAATAAGAGTCTAACTTAATATACAATAATGTAAAATTTAGATTTTGAAAATTTAACATAAAAGAAATCATTTTTAATACAGGGTTTACCAGTAGTCTGAATTATCCACAAGTATATTTTTCCCATTTTCTACGTTATGTTACTCTCATAGTGTGAATAAATCGCTTAAATAAAAGTTTGCAGGACATTTATAATTGAGTCCTTTTCATCAAAATGAACGAGGTATGCTAATAATGATTAAATTATTGGCCCTCTCCATTACTACAAGAGTAATTAGATTTGAGCACCATCTGTCGACGGCTAAATATCATGATCATAAAGACGAACTTCATTTAATAACCGTTGACTGCGCTGTATCCACTGTCGCTCAATTTCACACAATAAATTTTAATGTATTTATGTTTACCTATACCGTCACATATTTCATATCAGTATAAAATTTACCATTTAAATTAATTATAGGTCTGTGAAAGTAAAGCTCGATCTGATTTGACACAAGACCCAAGGTCCAATAAGTATTTATAATATTAAAATACAAGAAACGTAGAAATAAGAGATGCGAAAAATTCACAAATAGTTACTTTCCATTACATTGTACGAAATGTGAGAATATGGACCCGATAAGAATTAAATTGATTGATGAATATTTTCGATATCAAAAATATTTTTAAATTGGATAGATTTATTTGTTTTGATACTTTTTTGATGCAAAAATATTTTTAGATTTTAATAATATTTTTAGGTTTGCTAATAATAAAATTGAATAAAAAACGTAGCTGTCATACATTCACTTATCTCTCATACATTCACTTACCTATTAGACTGTTTGTCCGTAACAAACGTTTTTCTAAGAAATTTTTCGATATAGAATCTTAAAAGTTTTAATAGTATAACATATTAATATAGCATATTATTCGGTACAAGTCTCGATTATTAACAAACAAAAATGTTCATGTGGAAATGTTAGGTTATACAATGTACCCTAATTTTTTTCAAATTTTATGTTTCCTGTCGATTATCATTTGAAAAATTAATATGGATCTCAAAAATTTATTTTTCATAATTTTAAATAAAATATTTCCATTAACAGGTTGAAATATGTAAAAGATGTGTACCCTTTTACTTCCCGCCATTTTCAAAACTACTGCCCTTAGAATTACAAAAAATAATACATTTTATAGAACATAATTATTCCTTACAACAATTTTTCACAGGGGTGATTCGGTTCGTTATTCTGAACTAGCTATGCCCACGGCTACGTATGTATAGACCACTGATAAACGTATAAATTTACAACAATAAAGTACGTAATAACCAATTTTTAACAATATGGTACTGAAGTTACCAAAGTAATGAAATTACAATTGTTTTATTTATTTCTGTACTCTAAGTAATATATTTTATAAATATGGTGAACTTATTACTACGATAGCAAACTTTTACAGCTAACTAACTAAAACATCAACCAACCGGAAGCTCACTCAAAAAGCAGACCGGTAAGCAGCACCTTTGTAGGTTTTATGCCTTGTGATTAACCCAAAACATCACGACGATGACACAACGATAAACGTTTACTACATATTAAAATGTTAAACAAATTCTGGAAACAAATTATGTTTACATCGAATACTTCATCGAAAAATGTTATGTGCGAAAGGCTACCGAAAACGATGTCTGCCCTCATGAATTGCTTGTATCCATCCGGGTTGCGTATTCAAACATCTATCTTTCTCGTAAATTTTCACACTTCACATCTTGTCACAACTATTTCGCCAATGTATATTCAGGTGGAAAATTTTATTGCGTAATTAAAAATACATCTAATACCATCTATTGATGTAAATCTGTACACTTTATTTTGTATTGATGGCGTAATTATTCTATTTCGAATGGTTAAATACTACTTTACTGTTACTCTAATGTAGAGTAAATAATTTTATAAAAATGTTAGTCCTGAATATATTTGAATAAACAAAATAAAAACTAAACATTATTTTAAGTTACACTCTATATGATTTCTATAGATCAATGCTTATTTCATTAGTACTTTTTACGTGATGTTTGCACAAACAAACACAAAAACATAGAAATAGACGAAAATTCAAAAAAATAATTTGTTGGATATGGATATTATTTTGATTCTATCACACACAAAGTTTACATTTATATTATTATACTGGTAATAAAAAGAAAAAATTAAGTGTTTCTTTTTATTTTTACCATTCCACATAAAGTGATGAACATATATTCTTAAAATTAAAATTACAACAACAGTATAACATCAACACTATGTATCAATTTCTGATCTAATTAAAGACATTTTGTTTGGAAGTTTTCCTGATAATTTTTCATTTATGTTTTTCTGCGATCTATAGGATTTGTTAAATTAAATTTATTGAAGTATTTTTATGACGAAACATTGGAATATTTTTTCAAATTCCTAATTTCAATGCGTTTATCTTGACAACCTTTTTCATATTCACTAAAATTGTTTCATATTTATAATCATAGGACGAATCAGTCCTGTTGCGCATTTTTATTAAAAATAAGATTATTTTCTAGATATTGGAAAAAAAATTTACTAATAAAAATCAACAATTTTCGAATTTATGGATAAAATAAGGATATAGAAGGAGATAAATCGATAATTTTGTAGAAATATCCCCTCTCGGTGTGCACCGAGTCACACATCATAATATGTGTGGCTGGTGGTATAAGGGTAGGTGACATTTCTATTATATTATGTACAACCATGAATGTAATTTTTCACCATATAAAATATCTGTCACATAATTCTAACATAAGAATATTTTCTGGGTATTAAAGAAAATATTATTCCAAAATAAGTAGTTTTGCAATCCTTTTAAGCTACTCTTTCATTATATTTAATAATTTTAAAAAAAACCTAGTACTTTAGCGGGCAAGCCTTCCTAATTAGTGTACTTTTTTAATATTTAAAATTTTAAAAGTTATTGTACTTTTTTACTATTTAAAATTTTAAGTTTCTTTGTCAGAAGATTTATGATTTTAGATTTTTTCCTTCGCTTTTCCCGTTATTCTGACTTTGAAAACTTAGGTTGACCGAAAGTACCCTGTATAATGAATAAAAAAAACGCTTTAAGGACCTTATCTTTTTGTTGAGTAAACCTATTGGTTTACTTAACATTGATATTGGCTTGATATTTTTACAGCGATGTAAGGCTGTAAGCCTCAGTATACAAAATTACTTTCAAATTGAAATCTCAAGCCGTTTCTGAGAAAAAGGGTCCTTACAGACAAACGAACTGACATCTGGATGGACCACAAAGCGGTCCTATAAGGGTCATTTCTTCTTATTTTGATAAACCTTAAAACGGTTGTGACAGAAGGATATTATGTCATAAGGTTTTTGTTTTTACAATAGACAGTGTAGATGGACAATAGATTTTTGAATGGATAACTCTGCTCCAGTTATTCTGCTTTATTTACTCAATTTCATCCTACACTCTCAGCAATTCTAGCAAAATTCTCGATAATGAAAACCGTTCACCTCCTTTCAAATCGTTTATCAAAATGAAATCATCAAAGGGAAATTTTCATTTAATACACATCAAATTATGTTTACAATACAATTTAACAAAAACCATATGGTATTTCTGAAAGCCGCATATGGGAAAGTCGCAGGATCTAATATATCAAATATAATGCAGGATTTTCTATATAAATAACTGGTTAAGAAAAGATAAATTTAAAAGTAACGCTTTTAACTAGATTCTCAAAAACAAAAGTAAAATAAATTTTAAAAAGAAAAATTTCCAAAAAAAAATTTTTCAATAGTTAAACAATGTAAGTATACCGAAATTTTACAAATCAAGAATTGAAATATCGGGGTATAATTTATTTATTTAAACACGAATTTTATTCTTATTTAAATTCTAGACCTGCATCCCATTTTAATATCAATAAAAAAATGAAACGGTTAACACCTATGCCAATAATACTATCTTGGTAATGTAATTTATTGACAAGGGGATATACTTGAAAATAAAATAAATTATTCAACTTCAGATCCCATTGTTTCAAATGTTTATTGTTTTCTTTAGCCAATCATTAGCGTTGCTCTTGTACAACCCTTTTATTTGATTGTTTTGATATTTCTGAAGGGATATTTCTGATTATTCTGAAGGGCTTTATTGAAATGATTTTTAAAAATCATATTTCTAAGTTTTATACTTTCTAAGGTTCTCTAAAACTTACCCTTTTAGAAACAGAATTGCTAATTTTGTACACACCATTATTCATAAAACTCCAGAAGCAAGAAAAGTAAGAACTAGCTAAAAATAATCTTTTTTAATCGTAATTTTTAACACATTACGTATAGATAAAAATAGAACGACCATTATAAGAGATTATGTCACTTGTTGTTAGTATACTTTCTTGAATTTATTAATTAGTAGTTTTTTTGTGATTTCTATTTTCATCTGCATACACAAATTTTAAAACAGGGTAAAAGTTTTACACGCAAAACTAAATATTACAACCAGTTAACAAATTTTCCTGTTCACGGAGGCAGGCGCAGTTGACGACATTTTTAATTTGGTGTGTGATTCTCTGAATTGAAAATAAAAAAATACCAAAATTGGAGCCGATGAAAATCATTTCGACTACTACTCCTTTGTTTCTGATACTGTGATAAAAATTAAGATAGGGCAGTAATTTTATTAATCTTAAAGAGTTACACAGTAGTGTCCGTCAAGTTACTGCAATCAAAAGTGACTTATTTTTTTTAAATGTTTTTTGCTACCCTAGATATAACAATTTATTTCGGGCAATTATATTTTGTCATAGACGTAATTTCTACAGAAGAAGATGGGAAAAATTGGGTGATGAAATAACCTTGACTATATTGACGTTATGATTCTAAAGGTAGTTTTAATTTCATTTACCTATAAAAATAAAATAACCATTCGGATTTACTATTAGTACTACGCAATAAATTATACACACTCCATCTAATATTGATTCAGTAAAAGAAAACTTTGTTCAGCAAACGAAATCAATGAGGAATCGACCATTATCTTATTTTTTTCTTATTAAGTCTAAATTAAATATCCATGTTTCTTTTCGTCTCGGTCAAATTTAATCATATCTTTTAAGAACAAATGTTGACCACAGAATATTTTAATAGATTTAAGGAATTCTCGGAGATTAATTTCAAGTACAATTGAATATATATAATTAGGAAGCCTTCTAGTTTGATAAACAATACTTAACCTAGACATATTCAATTTGCACTTAGTAAGAAAAATTCAAAACTCCTTTTTTCAATAAATAAAAGCAATAAATCATTTGAATCAACATTGATATATAAATTAATTTTTTTCCCATAAAAAAGGTATTTAACTTTCACGGTTTTGTAAAATAAAAAAAACCCACGTATTTTTTATTCTTAGAAGCGCATGCGGAAAGAATCACAAATAATCAAAGATGTTTATATATATATGATAATTTTCGTTCCTTGATATATACATACGTTACTCAGTCCATGTTGTAATACTAACATTTTGCTTTTGAACAAAAACACCGAGTTTTATCCCATAGTTACATATTTATTTTTCAGTTTAAAAGATTATATAATATCAGACTTTTAAATTTTATGATGATCTGTAGTAACCTTTGAGCTTAATTAATACACTTTCCCTGGTGTCAATATCCAGCGAATGTCAAACTGCCTATAACGCGTTATTTCCCTGGATGCTAAACTAAGTAGTAGTTCGTTGCTGGGCTGCAGAGTGATTAGATAAGGAACACTCATATTCTTACTATTAGATAGCTAGTGGTATAAAATATAAGGGGCGTCCCTAAATATAAAATTAGGCTAAAATATTTTTGATTATGTGGTGCCCCTTTGTTCTTCGGTTTAACAAATTGAATTAATTTATTACAAAATGCGATACTCTCTTTTCCAGATAATAATGAGTAAAATAAGGAGATATCTATTTATAGATCTTCATAAGAAGCTGAACTGTGTCTCCATTTCACAGAGCCGTGAGCACCTCGACGCACGAAGCTTGGTGGTGGTACCTTTATATTATTTTGTCAAAAGAGTCCTTTCGAACGCAAAGTATATCTTTTGTGTAATGGTATGGAATGACATCTAAGGTAACTTTTATGTGATATTTTATATGTTATTCTAAATATAATTATTAAAACTGAAGTAAAATTAATTAGAGATATTTTGGTTTGTAATGTACACCCAGCACATCATACTCCTTTTCTACTTGCAATACTACGTCTTAAAATTATTTAAGAAAGCCAATAAGTGAATTCTGAACAAGGATTTGAGCAAATTTATAAAGATTTTCTTCAGAATTTATAAAGACACTTCGCTTTATGGAATAAAACTTATTCGAAGTATAAAGTAAATGGTGTTCGTTTTGCTCTTATTCTTAAATATATACTAATATAAATGTAAGACAAAAACATAATCCATACCATACAACCAATAAATATATTTTTGTTCCGTGCAATATATATTTTTTATGAATTAAAATAAAATGCTTTTCGTGGTGTCTTAGTAAAACTGTTTTTAAATATAAGTCAGCTTTTTTACGTGTGATCACAACCGCATGTTTCTATGTAACTCTCCTAGGAGAATAGATTTATGGTCTTACAGTGATAAATAGTCTTAAAGTTTCTCATCGTACTAGCAACAAAAAGATATCAGTTGGACAGAACTTTTCCGGGTCAACTTTAAGCAGTTGTTTTTGTTCACAATTTGTTGAACAGGGTTGTTCTTGATCGATTCAGCACTACTGAGTAACTTCACGACTGCATATATGTATTACTTGATGAATAGGAAAAATGCAATAATTTTAATAGTTTAAAAAGTAAGTTTATTTTCTTAATTTAATTCGAAATAAAAATAAATGAAAATGTTATTGGTCTAATATAAAAAAATCGACCGACGAAATGTATAATATATCTCCATGTGCAGCCACTGTCATTGCTAATAATATGACACAAAATAACAATGAATAATCCCGTTAGTGCAGGATTTATTCCCGAAAATTTGAGATAGAAATTAAGTTTCGTTCCTTTTGATACGTGTTGTTTTAAGTAAAAACCATGATGACAAGAAACAAATTTCGATATAAGAGAGGTGGCGTGATCCGCCAGCGCTTTAAGGAGCAAACAATTGGTTTTCTCAATATAATTCCACATTTCTACGAGAAAAATATTCAAGATGTAAAAAAAGTTTAATTTATTATATAGTGCCTAAGAAATTACATATGTTTTAATATATTATTTTAGGAGTCCCATTCGATAAACGTTTACATCTACAGTATAGTTTTTTTAATTGGGTACTATTCCTGAGAAGCTGGGCCTGTGTTATATAATGTTTTAGATTTGCTGTCTCATACTGGATATAGACCCACACACAGAAAATTCCAGTGTATTTTCAGATGATTAATTACAAAGTAGTCTGTATTAACTCAAAAAATGTGAAAAACGATTTTGGATAAACTACACGTTAAGACGCATAATTATCGTCGCATCGTTAATATTAAAAATAGATGTCTGGTCTGTAAACAAAGCCGACAAACTTTTTTTTTGACTCAAAGGTATTCAATTATATGACCACATCTGGCATGAAAAACTTTATCTTAACTTAAGTCTATAGCAACATAATGTCGAACGCATTATGTTGCTTATTATTCCCGAGTATTATTGCAATTGTAAGATGATTTATTAAACATTGTTTTTAATTTACAAATTGTCCCCACAATTAAAATTTTTCTCAATCCACCAAAATTTTTAAATTTTTTTATTGTAATCTCTAATTATGTGTTTAGCATATATATATATATATATATATATATATACATACATATATATATATATATATATATATATATATATTTAAATATATATATATATATATATATATATATATATATATATATATATATATATATATATTTAAAATTATAACTAGTGAATGTTGAATAACGATAAAGAAGTGACAAAAACACCGCTTTTCGACGAGGACATTTTACTTTTTTACAGCATATACGTACAGTCTCTGAAGAGACGTTTTCAACATACGACAAATGTTCACGATTGTTTTTCGCTGGATCGAGTTTGCACATTCTATACTAATTTGCGGATATTTCTTTACTTTTTAATTTGAAAAAAAAGTGACCCTTGCTTCAAGTTGAAAGTCTTTCCTTTACAACTTAAGGTTTACGTGAATGTATCTCTTGAGCTGTATGGACCTAAAACTGCTCTTTTTTAAATTTTCCTTTAAGTTTACTCATTGCATTGTTAAATTGCTGGCCTATTTCTTTTTAATTTAGTGAATACAATGAGGAAGCAAAGGGAAATATTAGAGACATAATATAATTGAAAAGTACTTTAGTAAAATTGAGAACTATTCACAGTAAATTCCTTTAATGACAATTATTTTATTTTTTAAACAATGCATGGTTTTTAATGTATTTTCTTTAATTTTTAACAAATAATCCATCAATAGCGAATTCATATTATAAAAACATGCTTGGATAAAAATGTTACATGAAAATTTATAATAAAAGCAAAAAAATGTACTATGAATTGAAGACTTAAATATTTTTCAAGTTGATAATACTATGAAAAGTTGGTAATACTATGAAGATAAATACAATGAATGGAAGACTTAAACATTTTTCAGGTTGGTGTGACTGATAGTTTTTGTTAATTCATGCCACAAATTAATAATTTTTCCATAAATTGTAAATTTGTATTATTAACTTATTCAAATACATCAGTTCGCATGTACACACATATATATATTTCATATGTATACATATACATATATTTTACTTGTCTATTGATTAATACATCGGAAAATTGGAGAAAAAAAATTAGAAGCTCTCTAATTTAAGCATATTTATTGTAAGTAATTTTTTTTTTAAATAGATTCCTTTATGATAAATAATAATGAACGGCCTTTCTTAATACGTCGTTTTTTATATATATTCTTTAATATTATATCGAAAAAACAGTTCAAATTTGATTGATACTAAAGTGTATTTGTTTCCGATTTTGCAGCAGTAAGCAGGTGAAAAGAGTAATCACCAAAATTAATAGTAATTAGTACTTGATGTTTTTTTAATTCTCATGTTATCTACAATATTTTCATATTACATATTGAAGTAGCTCTAAAGGGTTACTACGTACCAAATAATATACTGAAGTAGCTGTAAAGATTTACTACTTACAAAATAATCAAGAATAGATTTAACTCTATTAAAGAGGTAAATGCTATTGTGATAACTGATAATAGCCCCAAAAGTTTAGTATAGAAAGAAAATTGTGGTGGGTAACATGAGTGTTATATTGTTTTTATGGTCGGGGCATTATTTTAGAAAAAGTCTCAATATCATATGAAGTAACCTTGCAAATGATGTTAAATGCATGGTGTAAGCGAGAGTTATTGGAAAATGTGAAATAGTATAGATGTTCAAAGAACATTGAAACAAATGCATATTAGGAATTTTGGGTGTTAACTTTATTACAAAATAAATTTACCCTTACCGTAACGAGTACAAGTATGCGCTACGAGGGTTCCTGAATATTTAGTCGCATATAGGCATTCAGGTGTTTCCATTTTTTTTTAAATATTTACTAATATTCATTTTCCAAAACTTAAATAATAACTTTCACGTTTGATTCGATTTTGAAATATGGCGGATATTTCAAAAATAACTGTTATATTTAAATAATTAGACTCATATCCCTGTAGTTTTCCGAGAACATTTACGTAGGTTTCTGTTACTCTATTTTTTTCCATAAATTTACGTTCAGTAACTTTTGGAATATTTAGGGGTGGGAATATTTTTTCATATATTTCAATTTATCTCTAAGGATATAACGCCTACAATTTTAATTTTTTTTATTAATTTGTCTAGTCTTTTAAACAATAATCCACACTTCTTAGGAAAATAACATTTTTCTCAAATAATTTTTCACTCTAAAATTTCCGTATGAATAATTTTCAGTTCTAGTTATCGGTATATACGCAGGTTGATGTACTTAATTACTATTCTAAATTAGGTGGTTTCTGAGAAAAACGCCGGTGGCAGACAGGTAGACCGACACACGAGAGATTTTATGATGGTTGCGATTTTCCTTTTAAGGTATGAAACCCTAAAAATAATAAAAGTAAGTATAAACAGTCTGTTGCAATCATATCGTTTTAAAAATACGCTTAATGAAACGTTCTATATCTTAATTAATCGAGAAAATATTTAAACGCACAGGTGATTTGTGCATCATATGGGTCTGCATAATTTAATAATTTTCTCGACAATGGTCATGTAATTTTTTATCGTCGCTTATTGGTCACGTGCCATGTGTGCACGAATATGTTAGTAGTAAACACATAAACGCAAATGATAGTAGGAAACTACCAATTTTATAACAATAGTTACCTGGACATTTGTTTGTCCACATGGAAACAAACTAAATTTCTGAGAAATTAATTTATTTTTAATCTACATTAATTTTTTCAGATTATGTAGACGCGCAAAGGATATAGATAATTATTGCATTTGAATCATGGTATAAGTCATAATTATAGAAAGATATGAAAGAACACTTAACAGAGAGAGGATAATTGGTATAATGTCTAATCTCTTGAAACTGGCAATCAAGAACTTCAATTAGCGAAGGACAGAAGAACTTGACAGAAAATTGTGAATTTAGCTTAAACTTGCTCTGCATTATAATACATTCAAATAGAAGTATCTATTTGAATCACGTTTTCTTTCCTTTTCGAATAAAGTTCTGGTTTGAAAAGAAATTTGAGATTGAATGTTATGATATTGGAAATATCCAATAAAACAAATATTTATTAATTCAAAAAAATAATCAAACCTATTCCGGATAAATAATTATAATGCAATGTCCACACCTATTTAGGGTATTTCAAATGTTTATTCATTTTGCTCAACCATGACATGATCGCATAAAGTCTATGTATTGCAAGTCAGGTTTATATTAAGGGTGTAATGTGAAAGTGAATTAAAACATAAATATATTTTTTAAGAAACCCGATCATAGGTTTAAAAGGGGATCTCACCCCACTTTATAAAAGGGGTATGGCCCCAAAGACGATACAAAATAAATGGTTTACAAGAATAAGATGATGCCATAAACTGCTAGATCTTTATTAGCAATGTTTTTCATAAGTTCAGAAGTTCATCAGAATTGTATTTAAGTAGTTAAATTAGATCAATAATTAACCACTAGATGTATCCATCGTGTCATATAGGTGCGTCTAATATGCACCTTTCCAAAATCTGACACGAGCCTTTCCAAAATCGATGTGATAATCTACTGGAAACGAGTGTCTTGAAAAAGTTTTATAATTTTTTATGACATCAAAAACTTGATACTTAATAATACACTTCGAATAACTGAAAAACCTAATGCTAATTTTTTTACCCATATTCGTGGTTTTGAATCGACAACTTCATCAACGTTATTACATCATACTTAAACTAATTCGAATAATTACATACTTCAATAAATATCGCGTCTGCAAAATAAATCAACATTTTAGTGCAAGTAAACAAAAACTCGCACATCCCAATCGCCATTTGAGTATACTCCTTTGTCGAATGCTCTTCTAGCTGCGTATTTATATTATTAGGATAGTTATTGCCTATGTGAATAACTGTAAAATATAATTCAATAATTATTTGTTCGGATAAAAAATTTGCATTGAGGGGCGATTTTTGACGAAGTTAAATAATTTTTTGTTGTGGCGTTCTAAATTAATGTAATATTAGTTACAGTGCTATTATTGATAAAAGATTAGGGCAGAAAAATTAAGCATGCTGCATTATAAAGCACATAATAAATAATGTAATGAATTGATGTTGTAAATTTTCTACATTATGTAATTTATTTCAAGTTATTTAGTGTTCACACTTTTTCCAAAGTCCCAGGTTAACATTTATTAGGCTAGTCATAATATAATCTATCTAGTCAAGTTAACGTTGGTTGTAAGATCAGGTTAAGCATTTCGATTTCTTTTATTAAGCTTAAAAAATTAGCATTAGGTTTTTGAGTTATTCGAAGTGTATTATTAAGTATCAAGTTTTGATGCCATAAAAAATTATGAAACTTAAAGCCTAACTTTTAAATTCTAAGAAACGTTAAGCTTTGTAATGTAAAAAAAATATAAAATTATTGCGAATCGTACGGTATTCTTTACTTAAATGTAGGAAATTTAAGAAAGTATTGAATTTAATAGTACTGTGGAAAATGCCGTTGATATCATTGATGTTTGCAGGACAATGACATGTTTCTGGCCAATGTTATTTTCTTACATCCGGAATACATAAAAAATCGGCGTGTCTTCCAAACTTTGATAACCGATAAGTTGATGTATAAGTAGGCAACTTCTTTAACGGATCGAGATACAAGATAGGCTTAAATGTCAGTAAAAGACTCGTGTACCAGTAATGGACTCGTATATCAGTAATTGACTCGTATACCGATAATAGTTTCCATTTTAACAAAGATCGTTAAGTGTTTCAAGCTTAGTATATAAAAAAAGCTTGATAAAACTTGTCAAAATATTTATATAAATTGCTATATTTCGATTGTTTTTGAATGCTGAAAATAACATGTTGCTTTGAAACTTCATTTTTGTAAACTGTATTCAAGAACATAATATAATAATTAAAACCTTAGTTTCGTTTTAAAGGTCCAACATAATCTAATCTCTATATGTTTTAATAGTTTACTCCATGCAATAACCGAAATAACATTTATCTTCCTAACGTGCATATGTATGACAAGAATATTTAAGTTTTTATAGGCGATAAATTATTTAAAATCTCCATATTAAAGGTCTACATGGAAAATTTCGTACATTTAAACTTAAAACTACAGAAACTATGAATCTTTGACAGGTAGATAGAATTAATATAATGAAATTATGAATTATTTTTTCTTATTATGGAATCGCAAAAACTTACAAATTATGATTATTAAAATTTCAAAAAAGAATATGTTAACTTACCTTTCGGTTTTTACGCTTCACTTCGCATTGAGATTATATATTAAACGTTTATTTTACTCACAGCAAGGACCTTGTGAACTATATATAGTTAAATATCATTTCGCACCAAGCGTTTTCTTAAATAAACATCTTTTATCTAAATATGTAAGAGCATCGGAGCGGCACGCGCACTTGTATTGAATCATTATACGCGTATGTTACTAGAAACACAATTTATTCAATTCTTAATTAGGAATTCTAATTCTATAAATACTAATATTACCCTATTAAATCTTGCATGCAAAGTAGAATATTCTGCAATATAATGATTTGATTCATTTTATTAAAAGGAATTGGCTATTTCGAATGAGTTTATTTATTTAGTTATGAAACGTTGCGCAACTCGAGAAACTTCAAAACAATGGTAAACTGTATGACTAATGAAGCTAGTTAATGATAATAAGCAAACCAAAAACTCCGTTAAAATTTAATAAAATGTGAATGCTACCGGCCATGATAATAATACCAAAGGTATGGATAGATAATTCAAGATGATTTATAAAAGTAATTTCGAGTTATTACTCGTAATTATATTATGAGTAAGTAATGAAATATCAAAAAGCTTTTGTACAATACTCTAATTACGGCGTGTACAGTAAAGATTACTCCAAAAGACGCACTTTTATACTGAATCTTTAGAAGAGTTCTCTTGTATTTTGATTGTAGTCAAAATGTTGGAAAGAAGGAGTTAATATAATATGCATTGAAATTTAAGTTGTAAGCGTAAAGAAGGAGTTATATATAATAGGCATTGAAATTTAGGTTGTAAGCGTAAAGAAGGAGTTATATATAATAGGCATTGAAATTTAGGTTGTAAGCGTAAAGAAGGAGTTATATATAATAGGCATTGAAATTTAGGTTGTAAGCGTGAAAAAAGAGCAATAAAAATTTACATTTAATCAAGCTGGACCTATGACCGCGTAATATATACAATTAGGAGAATGTTGCCTATATTATATCAGACTTCACTTCACAGGATGTGTACGTTATTTAGTTTTGAATAGTAAAATATTTAAATTGAAATATTGAAATAGCTTGATATCCTAACCCAAAACATCAAATGATAGATAATTTAATATTATAGAAAGTATCTAATAAAAAAATGCTCTAAAAATTTATCCTCCCATACAATTTAAAGAAGCTGCGAGGTAATTTATACGACAGACTAACAAAAAGTAATTATACGACAAAGACGTCATACAACCTTTGTTTGGTGAACAAACATAAATAATAATTAGTGAAATCTGTTTTCGAAACCGTGACCCTATTATCGAGAAAAATTCGGACAAAGGCAGTTTTTAAGAAATTATTTGTACTATTTTATTAATATAAAGTTTTTATCCTTAATATCAAGGCTCAGCGCCCTCATGAGAATAAAATCAATTTCGCTGCGCCGAAGGAGAAGCTGTCGAGAAATGTAATTTGTTAACCAGCTATTCGTTCTTCGCTGCTATTTTGCTTTAGTATAAGAAGTCATATTTGATTATAAGTAGATAAGGAGCAGTAGTTTTAAACATTTTAAAGACATTTACTAGAAGAAAATATGAATTAATTTCATGCTTAGTTTCTAAAATTTTGCACTAATCGGTACGCCTATTCTTTTCTGAAGCGATATTAAAAATGGATGGAAAAATATACGAGGGACAAACATTTTGCATTGTTATCCAAAAATCGATATTGGAATTTATACTTTTGTTTACGAAAAAAAATTCGAAAGAAATACAAAAAAAAATTAAGTACAGTGCGATATAACTTGACGAGGTATATGGCATTGTACCTTAATTTTTTGTTGTATGAAGTTATACGCGTATATGTGTAAAGATATAGAAATATATATGTACAAAATTTGACCTCATTCAAAATTTATTGGTTTTCGACATGTAGATATATTTTCTTGAAACTTCTATCAAAAAAAATTAAATTCATAAAATTCACTATTTTGGATCAATCTTTTAGATGACACAACTATAAATTAAGTCTGATTGTTAATTTTTATATAGTCAAGTATAGCTGCGTTTTAAGCTTTTTAAAACATTTTTCAACACATTTTACAACAATTTATACGATTCTCTTAAGAAAAATTCAAAAACATACGTTTTAAGATTTTATAATTTGCATCAGCCAATTTTGATTGTTTGTGGTGAAAAAATTGTAGTATATAAAATTACCAAATCATTTGAAAAATTGGCACGTGTAATGAAAAAAATAGAGTAGATTTTTAATCTTATAGAAGATTTTTAATCTTACCATTTTTAACTATAAAAGAGAAGATATTTATACTTAACCACAGAAGGCATCTATTATGAGGTAATTACCCTGTGTTTCAGTTTTCATGTAATTATATTTTTTTAAAATTTTAGTTTTCGTTGCAACTATTAAAAATATTTTAGCAATTTCTTCAAAAAATTAAGTTTTAATATTTCGTTATACGAAATCTTTAAATTTGAATTACTTTTATTATTTTTATGAAGTATTTATTAGCTTCCAAGAAAAAATTCCAAGGAAAATATATTTAAATGAAAATTGAAACACAGGTGATTACCAAATTATAGACGCTTTCCCTGGTTAAAAACTTTTTATTGATGTGAGATTTTTATCATCATGATATATGTATTACATGCCCCAATTTTTCAAATGGTTTGGTAGTTCCGAGTTGATATTTTTTTTTCAACAGTCAAACTTACGTTATGAAAACCACAAAATTCTAGAACGTACGATTTTGAATTTTTTCTCGAGAGAACTGTGTTAATTGTTTTATATTAATTTAATTTATTCAAAAGGCTTATTATTGAGCTAAAATAAACTACAAAAAAATTGACTATCGGACTCAATTAGTAGGCGTGGCATTTAAAAGATCAACGCAGACTAGTAATTAGAAAAAAAATTGAAAAAGGATCTAAATCTCGAAAATCAAACATTTTTGTTTAGGTTAAATTTTGTCAGTAACCTAGTCTTGGTTTGGCCTACTTCCCTTTATTGGTTGGTTTATGACTTACGGGACACCTGTATACACATATATGTGTATATGTGCATATACACACACACAAACACGCGCAAATATATGTACGTATATAAATATAAACACGTAAACTTTTAAGGTAATCTTGAATTTGGTATTTGTATTAAGTTATAGTGAAATCACCTCGAATTTAAAAAGTTAAAATCTTCATAAGAGATATATTTTTTTGAAATTCAATTACTTTCACTTCATTTATGCTACATGATAAAAATATTACAGAAATACCTATTTTCTTTGAAATTAAATATGATATTTATGAGATAACCAGAATTGCTTATAGATAGTAAAAATATTGATTTTATTACGTTTTTATATGAATATTTTAATACTTTCCAAAGAAGAGAAAAAGAAATGCAGGTGCATGGATATTATCACATTATGTTAATATTTTCTACATATATGGCGTTGGTATTCGCGTGACGAGAGTCCTTGCTATATCTGAAAAATTCTATCACCTATATTTGGGCTACTTCAGGCTCATCGTAACAATTGGGAGATACTGAAACGAATCTTGTTACAGTTTTCATATATTGAAACAAATCTAGTAAACATTTGGCAATATTGAAAGAAATATTGTGGGAATTTCGATATATTGAAACTTATCTCGTGACAGTTTCGATATATTGAAAGAAATGACGTGAAAGTTTCGAGAATATGAAAGAAATCAATCAGTTTTGAGTTATTGAAAGATATCTTGTAACAATTTAAAGATATTGAAAGAAATTTTTGTAACAGTTTTGAGATATTGAAAGAAATCTCGTTCTCGTGCTGGTTGATGTTGCAACAATTAGAGAAATATTCCGGCACTATTTTGCTTGTTCTTACAAGCTTAATAAATAGTGGTGGGCAAACTGGCTTCCTTCTACTCAAATTATAACTTAATGCAAATAAGTTTTTATTTCATGGAATTATATCGACTATATATTCCATTACTTCATTGCTTCAGATGTGTTTCTTTGGAAAATTTAAATGTGTATGTAAAATACTTTGTATCCGTGTACACTATGTTTTGGAAGGAAAAGATATGAAACTAGAATAACTACGCATTTCATCCAAATTTTAAGTATTAAGTCATTGGAGTTAATCGTTTGTTATTAGAGTATATGATAATAAGCGTTGGTGTGCTACAAAGTTTTAGCTGGGCGGCTCTCTTTTTTGACGACTAGCATTAATCAAATTGATAAACTAAATATGTTTGCCTATGACACGTGCATAATATTTACCTAAAAAAATAGGACCTGATAAAACCGTATTGAATTCAATGCGAAGCGGATATAATCGATTCCGAATTAATGGTTTTTTATATCACTAATCTAGGAGAAGAAACTAATTCTAAAGAAATTGAATAAAACAATTTACTGGTTTAAAACAGTTCATGAAACTGAAAGTACATACACCCGTATTTTTTGTTAAATATTCATTTATAGTAAAAAGTTAAAGATTAAAAAAAAACAGAGAAAAGGAGCGAGAAGAATCACACCAACATGGGACCGAGGAACGTTGCCGAATGCGAAAGAAGGGAGTAATGTGGAAAACAGTTTAATAAAAGTTAAACTATTTGACATATCATTTTGAAAATCAACATGCTTCTATTCTGACAGCAAGCCAATCGATAGAATAAATAATTACCAAAATCGGTCAAAGATTGCGACATGTAACATGTCCTTATACGTACGAACTATATGATGGAGAGGCGTATAAATTTTGAAACGTTTTAAGTCTTTATAAAAAATTTAAACACTTAAAAAATAGCACTATTTTTTAGAAGTTCCCAAAAATGTACACAAAAAATGAATATTTCTAAAATTACTTGGGTAATAATTATTCCCATTATTAAGGGTTGGCTGTCCAAAACTGGCACACTAGTCACCACACACTGGCACCACAAATATTTAAATTCAATGCTATAATGTACGTCATCGGTACAATACTAGTCCTCTGTATTCAAGTTGACATTAGAGCTGTGTACTTCTAAAGTGCCCTTAAGTATAAGTCGTTGCTCTGGGGATACTGTATTAAACGTACAGTACCCCAAGAATAACAAGATATACTACATTACACTACAGAATACATAAGCATAGACTTAAGCCAATTTAAGTGAGAGATTAGCAATAACTTCCAAAAGCCCATGGATGTACAGGGACCGCGTAAAAAAATAGGGGTCACTTGAAAACATGCATAACAACATAAATAATGGGGATGATAAATGTAAAAAAGTACGAGTTAAATGAAGAAATTTAAAACTTAAAGCCTTTTTAGGTGGTATATCTTCAGAGACAAACCCAAAAATACGCAAGAAAATCTTAGCTGTTATTTCTTAAATTATGAAAAAAAAACAAATATTATGAAAATAAAGGATTGTAGAGGCCTACGCAAAGGTTAGAAAAGCTGTAGCGATGATTCCAGATGAATTAATTTTTGAAATATGCACCATGTTTTACGACTATGAAAATTATAATAAACATGGTAATTGCGTTGTGAAAAGTTAGTGAAATTTCCCTAATTATTCGTCTTTAATATTTACAATGGTTTAAATGTATATTTCGTTAGATTTTTATTGTTTATTTAAAATACTTAATAATTAAGGCTAATGTACACATAAGTACCTATGAAAATAGTTATCTCCGGTATTGTGGTAAAAAATTTTCATTATATTTTGCTACTTCCTTATTACCCATCGCTTAATTATTTTGTTTCTTATTGTAAAAATGACAATTTTCTTTTGTCGGTACTTTGTTAACTAAATCTTTAAATGTACAATTAACTAAACTGTAATGATACAAATAACTACCATGATACAGAACGCTTCGATAGTTACAGAACGCTTCGATCTCCACCGCCATCTGTCGAACATTAACATCTGCCGTTTTCCTCTCACGCAGCCAATAAATATCTCTCTCAAACACAAACTTCCGCCCATGGCCGCTACTGCGTAACGGCTCTCCGCCCTACCTCTGCATAAATTCATTCGTTTTATATAGAATCTGTTATGCGTCATCATAACCCGCTTCTAAACGTAAAATACCCATTGTTAAATTAAATTTAGTCTATTAGTTTTAAAATAAAAAGTGATGAGCTCTATTATTCTCTTTATTTTTCATAGGTTTAAGAGAAAAAAGCTATTAAATTTGAAGTCGGAAATAAATTAGTACTTATTAGATTAGCTCACCCTGAATGCTCGAAAAATACCATGTCCATGTAATAATCTAACCGAGAGTTTATCATATATAAATGTATAATAACATCATAATTAATTAAAACTACGTGATGTAGTATTATTTATACTTTCTTTAAGTTCTTTACCACGACCTTTCGTTGTATTATTCCGCCTCTAAATGTAAAATACCCATTGTTAAATTGAATTTAGTCTATTAGTTTTAAAATAAAAAGTGATGAGCTGTACCTGTCTATTTTTTGTGCGTTTATGAGAAAAAGACTATTACATTTAAAGTTGGAAATAAATTAGGGCTTAATAGGTTAGCTCACCTTGAATGCTATAAAAAATCATGTCCACGTTATAATCTAACCGAGAGTTTAGAATATCTAAATTCATAATAACGTCACAATTAAATAAAACTACGTGATATAGTATTATTTTTCATTGGTTTCGTTGTATTATACCATCTTCATGTGGGCAATTAGCAAAAATGTTGTATTACTTGAACATGTAATAAAACGAAACCTAGGTCGTGGTAAACAACTTAAAGAAAGTATAAATAATACTGCATCACGTAGTTTCATTTAATTGTGAATAATGAATTTCTACAAAGTAAACGCCAAATATATTCAAAAGCATAATAACCTACAAAGATCCGACGTCTGAAAATACAAAAAACAAACATGAAACAGTAAATAAAGCAGAATTTTCGCCAGTGCTGATTACACACAGTTATTTAATAAACTAGAATATGTTTTCCATCTAGGTATTTAGATATAATATTATCTTCGGGAGAAAGTCTAAAAAATGTAAATTATACGACTAAAGAAATATCAATTTTATTCTCTATTTGAGGACTAAGTTCAGAAAGCGCCGATTGTTATTAAGCAATTGTTCATTTCATACAATTGATTAAAACATTAAGTTTAAGGTGATAAGACTAGGGTCTCAACAGAACTTGCAAAAACAAGGCTATCTGTGCGTGCATAACATACATTTTATTTGTTCAAATATACCTACCTATTCATATCTCTCGTGTTAGTGACATATCAAATGTATATTCTGTAAATTTCTTCGTCTCATTCACATATATCGCATTGTTTCTATCCCTTAGTGTTGACACTATGTTGTAAATATTAAAAACACGCAATTATTTCTAAGTAATTACGATTTACTTTATTTATTGAATTTATGATAAGAATATTATGTCTTTGATGTCATTTTGTTAAACTGGTGTTTATTTATTTGAAAAATAGAAATAAAATCATATTTTACCCTGTGAACTATGTTTTCTCGAAAAAAATTACTGCCGATACTTCTAGATAGGGTTCGACAAATCTCTTATTAGTGATAAAGAGTTGCAAATTTGAAATGGTTATACATAATATAACGCCTAGAATGTACAACTAAATGAAACTACGCGATGTAGTATTATTTCCACTTCCTTTAAGTTCTTTACCACGACATAGCAAAGATTGTTATCTTTGCCAATAGCCCACCTGAAGATGTAATGCAACGAAACCTAGGTCGTGTTAAAGAACTTAAAGAAAATAGAAATAATACTACATCACGTAGTTTCATTTATATCAAGTAGTTACATTTTTTCGATACTGGTATCTATTTAAGAAATATTCAGCTTTAAAATGGTAATTTTTGTCAGAGTTACATGTCTTCACACCCTATTATTTAAACCACTATTTTTTAATATATGAAACGTATTCAAAATAGTAGTATATAGAAATAAATTAAATTAATAATTACCACAACTAAGTGGGCTCTACTAGATTACGAATAATATTTCACCAATAAAAGAAATCAGTCACATATTTGCTTGCAATATGTTTATGATAGTATTTGGGTCTCTAAAAAATCGCACAAATTTCATACAAGTTACTTAAATCAATTGCAAAAATGACTTTGTGTTGTAGTTTTTTTATTACGCCTGTGAAAGATATGCTAGGCAATATATTTATAAATTTATATGTAGGACATTGATATTATTAAAATGTGTACCATGTCTTTACTCCTTGAAAGATATACTAGGCAATGTTAGTATTTGCACCGGCTGCTGTAGGAAATAATTAACATGTGTGCGCCTGCACACGATATATCGTGGACGTATTTTGGCCTCTTAATATATGGGTAGGGTATTTCTTATTACTTATGTCTTTTGGTCAATATATTAATATCATAAATATTAAATATAGGCTTTTAATTAACAGCATTTTACTATTGTAGACAGTGATATTTTACTAAGTCCACAAATATTTAAAAACTAAACAAACGGAATTATTCCAAACACAGTTAATAAGGGTCTGTAGTCGCCACGTGTGTTAGAAACGAGACTCTTTACATGTTATTACCCTGAAGGTACAAACAGAAAAAATGGAAGTAATTATGTAAGAAAAGTATAAGATAATTATTTATGGGAATTCTGTACCTATTATCACTTTGCAATGTTCATAAAAGGCACCGAAACTTAAGATAACTATTACACAGATTACTTTTAATGTATAAACTCTATCTATATAATTTTAGTGCACTTTAAAGCCAATAAGTATCGAAAAGAATAAATTAGTAACATTAACAAAAATTTTAACGCATATCATCTCAATATTATCAATATTTAATGAAAAACAAATTCCTCAGCAACGTCTGTGTGTATTCATATAGTTTCATGTAATTTTCTCATTAGATACTAAACGTGATTTGTTTTTTTTTATTAATAGATTGATAGATTCCTAAAGAAGATTTAGATGTGTAATTTACGAAAATTGTTTGAAAATTACTTGTGACCTGGCCTATGACGATGAAATCAAAAAAATATTCCCCTGTGAATTATTTTGTCGTCACGTTTTCTAAATTGTCAGAGATGCATGGAAACAATATAGGGCAAAGGGAATTATTTTGGCGTCACGTTTCCTAAATTGTCCGAGATACATAGAGATACATACAGGGCAACATTCTTCCTCTCAAAGACATATACACACACGCACGCAGGTATACCCACATACACACAGGCACACACACACACATGTATAGTTTTATATGTATATATATATATATATATATATATATATATATATACATATATATATATATATATATATATATATATATATATATATATATATATTTTATATATATAATTCATAATGAACATTTTCGTTATTCGACTACATGTGGATCACTTCATGTTAAAAAGTTTTTGCAATGTTCCGTAGATAAAATAATTTAGCCATTTCGAGGCAATAAAATTTTTCTTTCATCCTTGTAAAGAAAGTTATAACATAAAATAAGATATTTATTAAAAGGCTTTCAAGACTCAAATATTGGGTAAGGCTTTACCTGACGAATAATTACGTTGTGAAAAAGGACTCTTATTTTATTTTACATTTGCAGAAGAGTTTATATTAAAAAGATGAAGCACAATAATTACCACAATAAGAATAAAATATTTTCTATTACGTATTATAGCGTGACATTCGAATTTCAGATTGACAGAATGGATGGCTCATTTTGTACGTGTGATTGTGATGACAAACAGTTTTATAGTAAGCCTTGTATTTTTCAAGAGTTGGACCAAAAATCGATCCTTATCTTTTTAGATCTATGTAGTCAAACACAGAACCTCTATAGTTGTCATGTCCGTGTCTTTGATACGCCCGAGCAGATTTTATAGTTTTATATCTACGTGCTTAAGAGTTTCCATGTATAAGCTTCAGAAAAATATTTTAATTATTGTACATAAAATATAATTTTGATTCTACTTTTAAGGTTAGAAATTTATATAAGCATATCCCATTGTATAGTGTCGTCAGAGAAGAATTTTAAAGTAACGTTTTAATTATATTTAGTAATGAATTTTTAAGCACACTTTCACAAAATATTAAACTTTAAAGCCGTTACAATAAATGAATACAAAATATTATGATATATGTAATCGCAATAGCAAATCCAATAGAATCTTTTTAAAATCCTTTTTTTACGTTACCAATATTCAATCACCCATTACATTCTTTTGTTAAACTGAAGTTAAGATATATTAATTATCATTGTTTTATTAATGTGAGTTATAATGTGAAATCATATTTATCGAAAACCGCAATTTAATACACCTTCCATTTCCTATTAACATTTATTATTTCTTTTAATAAAGTTAAACAATTAGAGATGTGTAATATTTTATAATGGTACACATCCCTAATTATTGAAAAGAATTTTTAGAAGAGTGTCAGAATAATTGTTAGAAGAATTTTTAAAAATATATATATATTCACTTATCATATTTATCATAACGGAATCGTGCAAAGTTTCCTGCACTGAAACAGATCGAAAATTAGTAAAGCTAACTTTAATTATAATTAGATATCTCTAATTTCTTACATCACTATTAATTGCATCTTTTTTTTCAAAATCTCTTTCATTCATTTTAATTTTTCCGAATCCCGAAATAATCTATAATTAATATTATGTTTACATGTTTATCTTTTTTTAAATATTACGTGAATATACTTGAAATTTAATTTTTTAGTGAACCAGAAGCAATTAGTTACAATAAATTTGTTTCATTCCAAAGTTTGGATCACAATGCAATGTACGACTTATACGAATAATTGGCAGGAATGTATATAAAGGTAAAATATTGTAAAAGCGCGTGAGAAAATACAGGCCATTTGAATAATTTGTAAAATAAAACTGACTATGTTTGCCATTTGAAAGCGGTCTTTTTATTTAAAGGTTTGCTTTCATTCCGGGTTTGATAACCTTATTTAATTTTTTTTTAACTATTATATACCGTGTTGTAATCACACATAACTTTACGCTAATGGCAAACATATTTAAAGTGATTTTCTTCGAAGTAATATAAAAAAGAAACAAACGGTATTTATTTGGTACACATGGAGGGTATAGAACTAAGTTTCAATTCCAATATATTTCGCCTTCACTTTGTAGAAATTCGTTACCACTTAATTTTTATTTATAACGAAATGAAATACGTGATATAGTATTATTTGTAAAGATATCTTTACAAATTTCCCACCTGAAGATGTTGTCACACCACTAAACTTAGGTGACGATTAAAAATTTAAATAAAGAAGTAATAAGACACGATGTAAACTGAATGAACACGATATAAACTGATGAAACTACACGATGTAGTAGTGTCATTTAGTTGTGACTAAAAATTAACTGAAGTTGCAATTATTTAAAATATTTTTAACTAATTTAAGACATGCGTGGCCTACTTTAATAATATTTCTAGATTACGTTTTTATGTCTATTAAAAGGCATACTAAAAGAGTGCAATGAAACTTATATCTACTTAGCTGGCAAAATCGCGTAACTTTTTACTGGAAAATTGCATATGGGTTTAAATCGAATAACGTAAATTATCTACATATATTCTTAATCACGTAACTGTATTTAAATAGACGTCGTTTAAGAATATAATTACAATAACTTGCATATTGATGTCTATTAATTCAAATCAATGTTCAATATAACTGAATTTCACATGAGAATGATACTTGGCTGAATAATGAGGCGTTCTTGAAAAACATTCGCCAGAATTTTTCATGTTGAAAATAATATTAATTACAGCTAATCTTGTTTAATTCGGAGTACTAGATGTATTGAATGGCGAAGTGTTGGATTTTAGAAGATAACCTAACCTAGTCTAACCCTGTTTGGTGGAAGTGCTTAGATGGTAGATACGGGACACTAATAGGTGGCCTTCGAAAGTTCCCTCTTTTGTTTTTTGTACGTGGTGGGATGTTACGCATCCCAAGAGGGGCCCTGAGACAAACCGGGCGGATAAGTCAGGAATAGTGTTACCTTATTTATTGTATATATCGTTTTTAATATAAGTAACACACAGCTTGTAATTAAATATCATGGTAAGTCTTATGTAATACAGACTTAATTACAATTGCTTCAAGGTGTTATTAAATTGATTTTCGGATAATTTATAAAACAATAGTAAACTGCTCCATCTATGACCTTTAGTTCAAACCCTACCTCGATTTTATTTAAAAATGACGTTGCTACAGAAATGAAAGGCATTAACGAAATGTTTTTTCAAAATCAAACTGAAATATCAAAGAAATATTACCCTTGCTCCTGCACAAGTTTTGCTTTCATTTATACTGTTCACCCCTTATCAGTCATATCACGTGTATAATACATTCTATGTATTTGCCCGAATGACAAAAAGAAAATAAATAAAACCAGAGAAACTAATATTCTAAAGAAACCACGTAAAACAACTTTTCTATGTACACCCGTACGCATAATATGAATTTTCTTGATTTAAATAATCCTCCCTTATTTTATAATGTAATCACATACAATTACCAGAAAAAAAAGTAAATTATTGGTTACATTTTTAGAAACGAAGCTGAATTCGTTAAGCATTTTGTGCATTTGTGTATCGAGTGCGATTTACCTGTTAATTTTTTTTTTATAAGATGAAACTGAGTATATCATTTAGAAGGAGAAACATTCCAATGGTAGAAGAATTTTCCAAATGAACTAAGTAGTTATAGATATTCCTATTTACGTAAAGTGAGAGTAGAAATTCCTATTTATGTAAAAGAGGTTCCTATTTATGTAAAGTCTCTTAGATTGAATGAATGCCTCAAACTTTGGTACAAAAATATGAAATTCTATTTTATGTTTAAAAATAAATAGCGCTATTTATTAAAAAAATGTACTCTTTATCGAAAAAATACAACTGCTTCATAGCTGGCCCCAATATTTTCTAAAAACAAATAAGGTGATATTTTAAACATTTCTGTTTTAACATTTAGTAATTGACCATAAACGTTTATACTGAATGTTTGCTATAACGATTGTGATTTTACTATTATTCTGTAGTATATGGAGAAAAACATGTTGTGATCAGTGTTCTTAACAATTTCACCGCGTTAATTTTTGGTAGACCAAACCTAAGAAATGGGTAAAAATGGGTATTAAAAATAATGTTTTTTTTAGTGGTTAAACTTATTTACTAACATAGTATACAAATACCATATCAGCGAATAAATTTTCTTTCCGGAAAGACTATGTGGGTGCATAATAAAATAACCAAAAAAGAGTTTATTTAAAAAATTATTTCTCCTGTGCAATATCGAAGAGGTTTATTGTAAGTTCAAGATAGAATATCTTAGTAAAAGGAAAGCGTGACTTTTTATTGCAACTAATATTAATGGAATATCAATTAATATTTAATGCAGGAGTCATCATATCTCTCATTTCTGAAATGGAAATCCATTTATTCTTATAAAGACCTAAATGACTGTACGTACCTACCTACTACCTACGGATATCCCAAGTTGCTTTATGCGTTTATACCTGTACATATTACTTTACCTATCTAACTTACTTCCTACCTATCTACTAATGAATTAGTGGATTAATATTTTGTTGTATACTAGTACGTACTTACTTGTCTGTTTGCTTTGTTGTACCATGTTGCTTGAGCTAAGAAAAGTCAAACAAGCCCAAAGCGCTAAGAAAACCGGTTCCGCACTTTTGAGGTGTTCCTATCACCAACTTTCGGCTTCATGACCAGGAAAGTTTAGACTTCTCTAATATAAACTGGCATATACTATGTCGATACATGTATGAGGGTGGGTTGACCACATTTTTTTAAGAATCAAAATTTACTAATAATTGAGGTGATACCGACATACGACCGACATCTTAAAATAAAAGTATGAGACAAAGAATGAAAAGTATGTAAAAAGATTGGTTCGTCCTTAGATAAGCATAGATGGAACAGGACATCTGCAACCGGATGTGAACAAATTGCTAAATTTACCTCTAAATGTAACCAAAATAATTTTCGTGTTACCGTATTTTTGGCGTAAAATATTTAGGTATTTTAAAACGTTTATGCTTACAACTGCATTTCCATTAAAATTTCTGTATCAGAAAAATCACATTGAAATAAATTAAATACTTAGATATTTAATTCTCTGCCTACTGTAAATAAAAACTACAAAGAAAAAGATCATACTGATATGGGAGTTACATAATATCTTAAGTCCCATGGTAATAAAATATTGAATAATTAACTCCCACATACAATTTACAAAAATCGACTGCAATCAACGATAAAACAATTGAAAGAAATGGATGTCGATGCAAACATATTGCTTTACCAATTACACATGTTACTCGCGCAAATAAAACTTGCACCAGATCTGTGTCATTAAGCTTTCGGTTCATTCATTTCGTTGAAATAAACTTCAATTGATCGTGCGCGGTCAGGCGTAACACGCCGTTTATTTATGTCGTGTGGATTTATAAATTCAGCAGACGTTAAATTTAAGTTGAAATAAATTCTTTAGTAGGAAAGAATAAATTTGGGCTCTTGTTTCACGATGTACACATAGGTTTCCTCTGGGTCTATATTTAGATTTATGAAATGTTCGTTATTTGTAGAATTTGCAATGATAATAGATCGACACCTTGAATTTTGTTTTTGACGCAAAATCTGTCCACTTTCAAGGGCTGATAATGAAAAAGACTGCATAATGTATCTACAATTTCTCCACTTAATTAGGCGTGAAGTTTAAAATGTTTATTTATTCCAAATTTCCAGCCCAACTTAGAAATAATTTTAATGCATATATTATTAAAATAAATGATGTTGTAATCGCGAAAAAGAAAAAACTTTAAATATGAAGCAAGATTAAAATTAATTAGATAACAAAAATTACATAAGTACTAATCAAAATAAGTCTGAAGAATGATCGATTGTGAATGACTAAGCGTTCCAACAATCTATATCGCTGAAGCTGGCCACGGAGATCAGTTACGTTTTTGCATTGATCAAAAATGGATAATTATATGCGCTTGAGATAGCGAAACTGTTACTTTATTCATGCATTTATACAAAAGCCAGGAGAATTAAGTGCCACTAAACTAAAGGACGTAGGTCTTTAAATAATTGTTGACATGATTAATAATTTATTCGGATGAAAATACGTTTGATTTATGCATATATGAGCGCATTGTTTTAAAAACACTTTTAACTAGAGAGTCAAATCAAAATACTGTACTAAATGTAATGAATGTCATGAAAATATTACCTGACCCATTTCAGTACTCTGAATACCTACGGAGAAGTACCGATGATACACTACTGTTAAACACGAAGCGATTACATCAAGCATACGCTCAGATGAAATCTTCTCATTTAACCCAACATTGTGTGCGGGATTATATACCATTCTTTGATATTTGATCGTATTTAAGTATAGTATAATTTTAAGATTGCTTAAGAAAATAAAGCCCATATGGTGCAATCGCTGATTATCATTAGATCGTTTAATTACATCGAAGAAAACCCCAAAATTATTTCTACTATCTTCGGCAAACATAATATTATTAATGTAAATAAATTATGAATATTAATGTGGAAATATTAGGCATTTATTATAATGAAAATAAAAAAGAACTGAAACTACTATCTTTCCTGGTACTACGCTATGCAATGCAAGCGTTTGAAGTTTTGAAGTTTTTCTTATGATTTTTGAGCATAAAAATAATTGAAAAAATACTATTAAAGAAACGAACATACTAGTCTTGAATAGTTTCATCAAAATAATATTTTTGTCAAATCGATGAAATGTTATTTATAATCAGCTTTCATAAGTCGAAGTGGTTTGAATTTCTAGCTACGCATATTCTATATACACACACACCTTTATATATAGGTGAAAAGGCAAAAATCGTAAAATATTTTCTATACAATTTTCCTGCCCATTTATTCTGGTTGCAAACGCATTGTGCATGCTCTTGTCATTGATTTAATCCTGACGGAAAAATATAAATCTGAATATATTTTTGCCATTAAAACAAATTAACAATGGAAAAATCGAAACAAAGATGTTAACTTGATATAATGTACAACTGCTAGTTCTTAAATATTACAATCACACACTTTGTTTTTTTTTCATCGTTGAGAATGTTTGTGTAATTGAAATTTTATGAACTTTCATTATTTCTATTATCCAAAGCAAACAAGGTAATATTACCTTAAAAATAGTTATATGGATTGTAATCATACATTTTTGACGTAGCATAAAATTAAATCGCAAATTAGTATAAAAGAGATATTGAAATGTAACAAATTGACGCAGAGTTGCCTGTACCGATCACCTTCATTACTCTCTGGTTTTTATAAATGCAAACCGTAAAAAACTATTAATAACGCTACTTAGGTAAATTGTAATAAGACGTATTATGTATAATGATGTATATTCATTCAATTCTGTAGATCTTCCAAAACTCTTTCAAGGCAATTGTACGTCTCAATTGTTTAACTGATTATTAGCATGTCACAAAGTGGCTGGAGCGGTGCGCGAGACGGACGTAGACAAAATAATATTTCTTGATATGTGAGAATATATCTACTTTAGACTGTGTGAAGTTATCCAATATATCTTAGATATTGAACGAGACGATGGAATCATGAAAGAATCACACAGTAAAAGAAAAGTTGATGAAAGTAATTTTAGCGGGTTTCTTGTATAAGTAAAATAATGAAGTAATTATTTTGAAATTTATGAGGTACAAATAAATGGAAGAACATGGTTAGGAAACGATTTAGCTCAATGGGAATAAAGACAATGAAAATTGACGCCTTTTACTATTTTGAATAATTCCCTACGAAAATTTTTTTTACAAAATCTTGATTTATAGTTTGAAACTATCCTATATTTCATCTTTAATATTATCAGAATATTATATAAATTAATCACATAAATGTATGTAGGTTAAGTTAGATACAGTACGACTCTACAATTTACTTAGTCTAAGAAATATACTGGGTTTACGCAATAAATGGGTCTCATTTATTTAAGGTTTTATACTCATTTTTCATTAGAAAATAAATGTTTTACCATATGTTTTTGAAATGAGATATATTAAAAACCAATTTTTTCAATTTTTAAATTTCGATTGAAAAAGTCTCAAAGTTATACACCTCTGAAATATATATTGCGAACAAATTTAATCAGAGCAGGTAGACGCGATAAAGCGGTAACTTTACGCTCAGCAATAACCGTTCTTTTTACATACGTAAGTTTATTCTTTTTATCCGCCTTTCTTTACTAGCATATTTCTTTAACTTATATTTATTTCGAAAGTTTCTATAAGAAATATAGAAGTTATTTTATTTCTGTGAAAATTCGTCGTGTGTAATTTTCCTCGAATTGTTATTTTACAAACCTGTAAAGGCGATTTTTAGAAATACGTTAAATAAACAGTTTTTTATAATAACTATTTTCATGGTGCTATTTTTAAGATACTAAAACCTTAAAGTCGGACAATTTTTTTATTTTATAATTTTTTATTTATAAAAACAGATAACTTCTTCATCGAAAATCGTATTTGAATTTTTGTCAACCGTTAATTTCAATCAACGAAATTCATAAAATATAATATTTTATTGGTTGTGACGGAAATCACCCCAAATCCTTATTAAAATATACTGGGAGATATGCATTTTGTAACTATGGTCAAATATTTTTTAATGAGAGCCAAGACAACAAAAAGTATGGATTAGAAAATATTGTAGAGCAGTAATTTTTCAAAAATGTCTAACAGATTCTAATCTGCAAAAGCCAAAAATTTCCAACAAGCTCCAAGCATACAAAATGCGTCAAAACATGTTATTGAGTACAATTCCGTGAGTTATTTCTAACACTAAAATATATGTATTTGTATAAGAATATTGTATCGTATGTCGTACTGTATCTACGTAGTCATGATTTACGTCCTTTGTGGGTACGTCATATCTTTTATTATTCTTGCTGAGGACGCTATTTCGTAAACATTTTAATATATTTAATTTACGCTTGAAATTTTACATCTCTCGTGTTATTCGTGTTAAGACTAGTATTTTTCATTTCTATAGTAGGGTGAGCATACTAGCTCTTGTGAATTACTTTTCCTAAAATTCTTTATTGCCATATAATCGCTCGCAATGACAGCCACGGCCCTAAAAATTGTATTACCGTATTGGATCTACAGTCTATATATTATACGTGTTTATTTTGACGGTTTTGCTCTTAACGTATGGGCCCAGTCTACATAGTATTATTTATATATTTGTGGAGAAAAACGAAATATGAACATTTGAGTATAAAGTTGAATTGATTTCAATGATTAATTTTGTATTAATTAATATTAAGTAATGTGTAATAATATTAAATATTCTGGAAAATTATAGAGAAGATTATTTACATCTTTTTTCAAAATTTGGTTTTTCTTTTACTTTTTAATAAGGGCACTACAATCCGATTCTCCAAAAAAATTATTTTGAAATGTTTCTGTGACTGAAGGTAATTTTATCTTTTCTTAATTCACGGACAAAAGAATTAGGATAAATGTTAAGCGAAAATTTCAAATATAAATCAATCCCTTAGTCCTTTTTCCAAAAAATATTGAAACTTACACCATTTTTTCCTCCATTTCCTAATTCATGTTTGTGATTTCCACTGTCAAATAATAATTTTTTGCCCGTATTGCACAAAATTATTACTTTAAATACAATACTTTATTCATGGGGGCTTTAGACGCCTCGAACGCACTAATGATATTTATCAAATTTCTTATTTATGCTTACGACTAAAATATTTGTCATTTGTGATATTATAGCAGGTATAAGTTGTAAATAAAATATTATAGCAGGTATAAGTTATAAAGGCATGATATCGACTTACAGGTGTTGTACGGAATCAATGAAAAATATTCCTGCGTATAATAAAGAAAACAAAAAGTTACACAATTATTTTTCTGTTGTCGATCTGTATGTTTCTTAATTAAAGTGAACATAATAATAATACAATATAGTATTAATTATCAACGTTATAAAAAGTTACTCGAAATCTTTTTTTTCCACTTTCTTAGAAAATTCGCGTTTGTCACCATTTTGTGCAAAAATGTAATTGATTGACGTCACACGCAAACAAAAGAAGTGGATCTTGTAAGACGATTTATCATATCCAAATTTCATTAATAGCTACAGATGCGTGGAAAAGCGCAAAAATTTAAAGGTCGACTTTGTTAAGCGCCACCATTAGTCAACAAAAGGCTATGCATGTACAAATCCACATTCTTAACTAATAAACTTCAGTTATATATTTAATCTAATAACATGTTTATAATTCTCAAATAGTTCACAGTATTCTTCGTCTGATCATTTATCGTTAGAGCTACGAGCTGTGAGACATGAAATCTCACTTAGGTCTCTAAGCTCTTCTAATTTACATATTTTTATTATTTGCTCGGTTTTAACTATATTTTAATTTATACTACTGTTGATTAGTTGCTTTAATAATATTTTTTTTTAATTTCTCTAAAAAAGCGAGAATAAAATAATTAATAATAAAAGTTTATTTAAAAAAAATTTCTTACATTAATTTTTTTTTCAATCCTGATCACGCTTACACATTTTAGCAGCATAAACAAGACCTCCATAAAACACCTATGAATCTATAAATACTTAAATGAAAATAGAAGAGTTTATTTATAAATCGCCACGTCACATTGCATTACTTTGATGATGCCTGATGTCACTTTATTATAAATCTTTTAATTTTCTATTACCTGAGGTTAAATTTTTTAGTTTCTAGTAACACTGAAAGAGTGTATTTTAAGAACAATATCATATACGGAAAAATTTCAAGTATCCAATTAAAGATTTCATTTCATCAATCATTTACAATTAAAGATTTAACCTTGAGCTACTTTTTAGACAAATTGAAAATTAAGCTAATTTTTCATTGTCTTAGAAATCAAGTATTAAACAGAATTATAATAAGTTAAATGCTCCACATTCGTATGTTTTGTTACTGAAAAGCTTATTATTAATTTTAATAAAAATAGTATTCATGTTATGGAAATTTTATAAATCATCACAATTTAAAGATATTAAAATAAAAAAGAAATTTAAAAAAGTTATTTAAAATATCGCCTGATAAAAGGGAATCACTGTTAATTATTCGGCAAACTTTCAGATCCATTAATTTACACAAGTAATGAATCTGAAAGTTTGCCGAATCATTTATAATGGACATGTGACACCTCATTTATAACAAAATAAGTTTAAGTTTGCATAAGTGAATTTAAACGACATCAAAATTACATTTGCGTCATTGATCTTCATTTCTTCAATTTTAATACACGATCGACATATATATATATATATATATATATATATATATATATATATATATATATATATATATATATACATATATATACATATATATATATATATATACATATATATATATATATATATATATATATATATATATATATATATATATATATATATATATATGTATTATATCTTCGAATGATATCAATATATTTATAAATTGATGATATACTCATTATTAATTTTTACATCACATGATAAAAATGCTCCAGGACGAATATTAGAAACGCATCAAGTTATAATATATAAAAAACGATGAAGATTCTTGTCGGTGATTTCAAGAAAAAGCTATCATTATAGCTGCAACTTAAGACATTTTGTAAAAGCATCATTTGGTGATACTTTTGATAAGAGTATTCAATAAGATTTCAATAGGGATCAGGTAGAACCGATTAAATTAATTGAGTAATAATCGACGATTAATGTTGAAGATAATTTTTTTTGCATATATGTTTGGATCTATATGTTATGAAGAATATTTCATTATCAACATAAAATTAATAAAATATAATTGCCAGCCATAATTAGCTATTTATGGGGGGAATAAATATGTAAAGACCCCGAATATACTTTGAGATTAAAATGTCCTTGATTAAGAATTTGTAATACAAATTAAAAAAATACCAAATATTCTGACCTAGTTTGTTATTTCTATGAATATTTGTCATTTCTTTGAAAAAATAACAAATATTCTCTAAATCGTTTAAGATTTAGAACAGAGGAAACACAAAATAGACGAGGAAACAGATCACCCGATGTAAATTATAATATTTTTTACTTGATTACTTTTTCACAAAAATCTTTGTCAATAGCCCACTTGAAGATGTTGTAATACAACGAAATCTAGGTCGTGGTAAAGGAATTAAAGAAAGTGGAAATAATACTACATCACGTAGTTTCATTTAATTGTGAATAATGAATTTCTAAAAAATTAGCGCCAAATATATTCAATATTTGATTACTTTTTAATTATATTTAACTTTACGGAGACTATTGATAATGGGAGCAAATTTTAACTTATTTATTCAATTAGGGCTCGATATACCCAATACAAACTTAGTACTGTCAAATAAATACTGTGGCGTATACTCCACATTACTACAATTATTTTATAGTGAATCTTATTTCATCCCTGTATTGACTGTTATTAACTTTTTATGAAAGTATTTTTCACTACCGAGGTAATAACTAGGTACTGAAATTCCATTAAAAATTTGTTTTGAGTCACAAAACACGCTCCACTTAATAATAGTGTTGATGCTATGCTGCAATAGTTTACAGTCTTTTGAACAGTTGAATACGTATTTTTGTAATTTAGTGCATTTGTTTCCAGCTACGTAAAATTTTCTAGTTATTATTAAACTATTAAGGCAGAAAAATGAATAATATTATAAAGTAAATACATACGTATACTTCATAATATATTTACTTAATAATTTGTATTTACTTAATAATAAGTTTTTGTAATTAGCACGGAAAACGTAAACTTGATGCAGAACGTTGTCCTTGAGCAAATTTTGTATCAAGGTGTTCACGCCTTTGCTTAGAAATTAGAGTTTGAAGAGCTGTGACAATGCACAAAGAAACTGAATAATTAAGTCTAAATGGAGAGGTATATATTCTGTCGGAAATAATTTCTAATTTACAATACGATGTTATATTTTCACAAAATATACCAGATATCTGCTCCTAAAGTGAAGGAGGTATTTATAAATATATGTTTAATAATAACTAGCAAATTTTAATAGACTCTATTATACTATTAGACTTTTAATATACTCTATTAGATCGTTTAACTGTGAACAAATAAAGAAATAAACAGACAAGCGTTTAAATTTCACTATATTATTATTAATTATGTATAGTCTATCTTTTAATTATTATAGGATTCTATACTTTTAATTTAATCTATGTTATCCATGTGCAAATTTCTACTGAAATCAGTTGATTCGTTTTAAGGAGAAAAACAGACAAACAAGCAAGCCCACAAGCGTTTCATTTTTATTATAGTAGTAGTGATAATTTTGAAACCGTTCTCAGCGCAGCAGATAAAGTGCTTGCGTCTTACAGAAGGGTCCGAGTTTCATTCCCGGTAAGTGTTTGAATATTTATAAATTATTTTAAATAATTGTGAATGACTTATCACACCTTCGATTTATATGAGAAGTTAATTAAGTAAATTAGTGAAGTCAGCAATTCACTATGTTTACCATCACCACCTCTGCCAAAAATACTACGTTCGTAAGGATGATGGCTTTTATTGCGGCTTGTATGTTATAATAAGCTTCGCTCGCAGGTTACTCCGAATATCGAGCCGTGGCCGGAAAGCAGAAAGTAACCGGGATCGTATATTTATTTATTGATAATATTTTAACGAGAGAAACAAATTTGTAAATTAGAACTAGTATTGCCCTATTTATGGGAACTGTTTTGTTTTGAAAGAATTATTTTTGAAAAAGTTATGAACATATTCCCATGTTATATATTTTACCATTAGAATTATTTAAGACAAAATCATTGCCGCTATGATTTCCCCTTTTCATGTTTAATATTTTAAAGTTCACAACCCTAGAAACTTTATCTACGCCTGCGAGGCATACACGCAATGTGAAATTTTCTATCTCTTTCTAACAGGTAAAGTTAGCGCATTGTACTTTTTAACCAACTTAATGACTGGCGGGAGTTCTGTCGTTTTTGTCGGTATTGCTAAAGTAAGGTAAAGTAAGTAAGTGCGGGCACACATTTTAAAAATAAAGAACGAAAAGAACTGTCATTTCCAATATTGATCAATATAAAAATCAATAATGTTAACCAATTCAATTATAGTTTTTTATTTAAAATTATAAATGCATAATTATAATGTAAATTAAAACAAAATGTATCTAATTTCTAACGATATGCACCCCGAATGGTCCAATTTTATCTTTGATGGATTTATTTTTTCCTTTATTTTAATCTCTTTAAATAATAGAAACAAAATATTAAAACCTTAAAAAATACGTGATTTTTGTTTGTAAAAAATAGGGCTCGTTACATCAGCTGTTCGGTACAATATGTAATAATTGTGCATAGTAAGTAAACGTTCATGACTTTTATGTCGAATTATTATTTAATTTATGATCGACTTATTACCAATTTTACGTATATTTTATAAATTAAAAGACTGATTAAATATGAACTTACTCTATACAAATCCACTATGAATCCGCACAGTGACCCGATCGATTATACATTCCAAACTTCATCGGCCGCAGGAAGCAGGGTTCTGATGGATTATTTGAAGTAAAACTTTCTTTTTTGCATTGAGATATTTATCGTAGGGAAAAATGTTATGGGTTCGCGTCACCGTCATGCTGCTGCTGAGGTTCGCGGCACCGTTGCGTCAACGGCAGTGTATCTTTAGCTATAAGGGTGATGTATTATGCTTTGTTACTGCTCTGAAAGTGGAAAGTTCAATATGCAGTGTTTAAATTGTGTTTTAGTTTGACTATTGTTATAATCGTTTAATTGTCGGACCCTGTGCAATACAGCATTGAGAACTATGTATGTTAGTATTTTTGTGTATAAAAATTAATACCAAAAACAGAGCATTTATTTTCAAACATTTCAAATATTCATATCAAGATTTGCGTGTAAACAAAAAATTTTATATTATTAAGTTTTTTAATATTTGGTCTCTGCAATACATCATACAATGAGTATTTCACAGTGACTTAGGAGTTCAGTCTGTTTTACTAGCGTGGTGAAACAGATTTCTAGTTGTTCGATAATATTTTTGCCGCGCCTTTTAAAATTAAAAAATTCATAAAATTTTATAAATCTTCTTCTTTCTCTTATTTATTATTTTCTCTTATTTCTCATTATTAAGTTTCTGCTTCTGTCGGTAGTCTCCATGACCGCCTATGTTTTTTTTGTACCGACACTTGTCTATAAAAATTTATATGCAGTTCCTGGTCAGTAATTACATCCATTTTTAAAGACATTTCATAATTTTTTCTCAATTCAACATAATCCCTGAACTTAAGCTTAACGTATTTTTTATTATTTTAGTCAATGTACCTCCTCTGCCACTGAGTACCTTTCAAGTGACTCGTTGTTTACAGCGTATTTTGGAAAAGGAGGTTCAGACTATACCAATTTATGGAAAAGTAATACATTTTAATAATCAAAGTAGTATCTAGTTTCTTATAATTTACCGTAAATAAAATATTTTATAAAATTACATTTATAATCTACGACTTTATAAACAATTAATTCAGACTTTCGACCTACAATTTTTTTTAAATCACATATGTTTGGGTAGTTTAAAATGTTTTATGACTATGTCGTATTTTAAATTTTATGAAAAGCGGTTTTTTCAAGAAAATGGATATGACAGATTGACATACACCTCAATGACATTAAATGATGATAAAACGTTGAAATTTCATAAATAGGTGTGAAAGTCAATTAAAGAATAGGATTATGAGAGTGATTTAATTGTTAAAAAGGAAATATTTAATAATGGGTTTGATAATTAATTAACTAATAGGTAAATGTATATAAAGTCACCAAAATAAGCAAATGTTTAAATCATAATTTAAGTTTTATATGTACATACGTTTTAAATATTACTTAAATTATATAGATATTGCATGCACTGATTACATTGACTGATTTAAATAAAAATATGATGAATTTTTTATCGCCCTAAGAAAACGCTTCAAGGAACACTCATATTTTCTATATAAAATAATGTAAAAATGTATGCGAAATTCAAAGGCACAAATGTAGTAAGTGAACTTAAAAACAGTGCTTTGATTAAAAGAAAAAAACTTTCATTCATTATATAGAAATTGTTTCCGGCCCTCATGGTTTAGGCATTGTGGTAAATTACATTGTGAGGACTTCTCATTTATAGAGGCTCACAAAATATTCTTAAATCCATTTTGAATAAATTCAAAACGAATTAAGAACATTCAGAAAGGAATGAAGATTTACATCTGATTCGTTTGAATCGTGATTCTCTTGCAAAGTAATTTTCTCGAGAAAGAAATTGGATTAGGCGGACCTTTCTCATTAAACGAACGGTTTTCTTTAAAGACCTACTTTGAAGTTACATTTTTGCTGTTGGTAATTTTTAAATTTCGTACATTCGTCATTGTAAAATTTGTCATTATCTCATTTGTTTGAAGTTTTTTGAATAAGTTATATTTGTCTTGAATGATTTAATGTTCGCTTAAAAATAAATTTTAACTTCCAACGAAATTAAACTTTCCTACCTTGTGCGAAAGTACTTAGGGATCTTATACATATAATCAAAACATTTTTTTCCTACTTTACAAGATGAATTTAAGAAATGTTTGATCTAATACGAGTAAAGAATGTATATTCGTTACTCCTAGTTAGCATCAGATAATTTTAATGACCCTTTCCAGACATTAGTAAAACAAATTATCACAAAATTTATTACCTATATATTCATCCTAAGGCAGCAACAAAAAAAATTTGTTAAATGTTATAAGTGTTAATCACGGATCTTTCTGAGACGGAAAATTTGAGCTCGCTAATCATTGTAATTGATTATTTCTTAAATTACTTGTATTTTTTAAATACATATCTTATATTTTACACCTGCTTTTATAAAAGTTTCAATTGAATTTCGACACTCGTTATCGGCGTGCTGGTAACCTGACATAAATAAATTAACAAAAACTTAAGAGGCTATGTACAAATTTAATCTTTAAAAGTTTCTAGCGATTTGATTTGTCACATTGTCTCATCTCTAACATTAGTTCCGTGGATTCTCACTACTGTGGACGCATACTATTAGAGCCAAAATGGCGAGAATCAAATTACAAAAAAAAATACGTTGTTGTGTATAGACAGTCAAACATATTAGTTTAATAGACGCCAGTGGGACAATTAGATATTTATATATTGCCAAATGAAAAATAAATAAAACTTATAGTTTTAAAATAAATAAAAACGCTCTTATATAACCGACCAATTCATTGAGATAAATAAAATATTCCAAACTTATTGAGTTAAAGGATATTAAATTTTTTTGTTTACAGTATATAATCAAAGAGCTCCTTGAAGAAGACTTGGTAAATTGTTTACATAAATATTCACATAAAAGTAAAGGTAAAAAAGTGAGTTACAAGAGAGACTTGCTTAGCACATGTGAGGGTCCAGAGATATAGAAGAGCATATGTATTTACTGGTTATGAATATGTTGTTATTGAGCCGTCTATGTAATGAACTGGTGGAGCTTCCCATTTAAGATTAAATTAGTAAGCCTGTTGTTTTCCAGTTTAGAAATTTCAAATAGCGACATTACTCAATTTGGAGACAGCTAAGGTATTAATTTAGGTCTTGTTTCGTTTCTCAACGTGATTAAAAAATTGCTCTCAGATGTCAGCATTGCTCGAAGCCTTCTGTTTATCGATGATTTGAAACTATTATCGGAGATAGAAAAGCAATCCGATTACGATCGGGAGTTACTGTAACGTGACAACGATTTAGTATTTCAATGGAGTCTCAGAAACAGGTTATAATTTAATGTGACCAAATGCGCAATGATGACGTATTTACTCCTCGTTTACCCTTATGAAGAATTAAGAGTTAAATGGAATGGTGTTCGAAAGGGTATTTGATGAGATTATAGACAATCAACTAATATTTTACAACCGTATTATTTTAATCTGTCAGAAGACTAGTAAGTATTTTAGGATTTGTCATGCAAGATCCCCACGATTTCCTTGACAGTGAGTGTATTGTGACTTTGTTTAATTCTTAAATCCGTAGTAATCTTAAAACTCATGCAGTCATTTATAATGTTTTTGCATGCAGTGGCCTGTTTACTCATGGTGGAGAAAATATTAAAAAGGTCTAATAGATTTTTGTGTGAAAAATTTAATTATTTTCTTCAGATTTTATAAAGGCACGGTCTTCAAATCCGATGAGGAATGAATTCAAATCCGATGGTAATTTCTTTTTATATTGTATTTTTTTAAATTAGTATATAATTTTGTTGCTAATCCATCGATCTTAGGTTTGGTAAGGCTTTATACTCCTAATTTTACGTGAGAGAAATGAGTCTTCAAACATTTTTCCGCTCTATTGAACTTATGGGACGCAATTACAGAGTTGCTTGGTAATACACGCTTGACAATTAGGTTTTAGTTTAATTTAAATTGATTTTTTTTTCTATTTTATGAATTAGAATTTATAATTTGTGTTAAAATGGATATAGGGTTTTTCTAACAAATAAATAAAGAAATTAATGTTAAAATACTATTAAATGTTTATCATATTTAATTTAATTTGATTATTTTGGGAAGTAACGAATATGTTATTGAGAAGGCTTACAAAAGGATCGATTAATATTAAAGTATTTAATACATCTTCCTACACTTTAATAAAAGTGGGGTCAACACTTTGGAGTTCATGTGGTAAAAGTCAGGGATATTTCGGTGGGAATACTTGGTATGGTAAATAAATAAGCTGTTCTTTCTTTTCTTTGTAAGTTTTGAGCAATGTTCCCCGACTTTGTTACTAAAGAAGTAAGCATCACTACTCGTTCCTGTCAATTATGGCTTAATAATATTAAAGTCTGATTTATCTAACATTAAAATAATTTTTAAATCGGACGTGTGGTTTCATAAATTAGTTTAAATAAACAAACGAAACAAAGAAAAACACATTTCCGCTTAATAATTACTATGTACTTGTAAGTTTTACCGACGTAATACATATGAGACGATGGAGAGTATGGGCTTACCAACACAGAAAGATTTCTAACAAATATATTAGGGTGTATGAACAAATAAATAATAAACTTCCAATTTATTTATATGTACAAATGTAAAATGTTTATATATACAGATGTAATGTAATTTGTTTTGTATTGAAAATTGATATATTTTTTCATTAAGCAGGGTTAATTTCATTTATATTACTTAACAGCACGATGTGCTTATATCATTACCGAATTCCTGCAATAATCCGATATTCAAAACCAAAATAAAATGATATTTTCCATTTATACGTATTTTAATGAATCGGATGTAGATGGATACTCATATAATTAAATATAATATCAACAAATATAAATACAGTTTAATAAAATCTATTTGGTTTTCAAACATTTCCGTACTGAGCTGCTCATTAATAAGCTAACTAAAGTTTCGTTCTGTCATAAATTATTGAAAATGTTATTCAAATTTTATTTTAAATTTTGTAAGTAGCCATTAGAATTTTATATAAATTTTGCGTAAAAGCAGTTCAATAATCACTGAATTATATAAATTTCTCTCTTAGCAAATTATGTGGGATTCTGTTTCTGATGACTATTATACCTTTTGTTCCAAAACTTAGGTTTTATACATAGCTCAGAAATTATTGCTGTTTAATAATTGTTTCAACATTGTTATTTTATACTAGCAATAATATTTTCTGTACCCGCAACTTCGTTTACGGGTATAGAAAATATTATTAAGTTTACTGTGAGATTATCAAACGTTACGTCATCTATTATACTAAGTATGCTCGAGACTAGCGTCAAATTGTCATATCTTCTTTTTGGCATAGGTTGTCCCAAACCAAAAAGAATCCATGAATAAATCTGCATAGAAATTCTTTTAAAACCACTAAATTTTCCCGCAAATAAATGGACAATATTTCAAAACAATATTTTTTCATTATTAATATTTTTTTTGTGAATACCTTCAATGTACAGATGAGCCAATTCCATATTTCAATATATGTATAATATTTTTTATTTAATGATATGTAAACCATTACACACATCAAAGCTTTTCAATAGAAAAACTAGACGTACATATCGAAGTGAATCGAGTGAATTGTCTATTTAAATATAATGTTGAAAAATGTTACTTTTTAAGAAAATTTCTTATTTAAGAAAATAATTTCTTTGAAGAAAATGAGAAAGTCAAGAAAGGTTATATGTGTTAAGGCAAATACGTATAAAAGTTAATGAAAATATACTTATAATTTACCTTGTTGAATGATTTAAAACCAGAAAATATTAGCCAATATTACAAACGAAATAGACATAAGAAATACTTTTAAGGTTGGAAATACAAAAAAAAAACGGTAACTTTCCATAAAAAAGGAAAACTGTCAAGATAGTATTTTTGAAATGGTTGGATAATACAGAATGGGCAGTAGCTTAGAAGAAAATGTAAAGAATAAAAAAAAACTAATGATACTGAATTATTGCAAAAAAGACTGTAAAGAAAGAAAATTTAAAAAGCAATAGACGTAATAGAGAATTTGGAATTAATTTATACCTATAGTAGACATGATTAAACAAGCCTACATCGCAATATTAATGTGTATTTATGCAAGTATAATAAGATAGCGAATTCGAAAATATTAAGTGTTACAATAAACAAAAATGTCAATTAATAGGTTAGAATTTAAATTTCTGACATTGGTAAAGCCACTATAAATAAGTTGTTCGTACATTTTTCGCAACTATATCCGACTAAAGAAACCTTAATAGAGTCTCATGAAAATTATTTTACTTTTCGTTTTTAAAGTATAATTTTGACAAGAACAACTATATTATTCGTTTTTAATTCAAGAAAAGTAATTGCTCTGTGTTTTATTTAGTAATTGCTCTTTATTTTTATATTAGGATTAGTGTCAATATTTTTGTTGAGATTACGCTTGTCTCGAGGAAACTGTGGTAAGGAGCTGGCACAAGCTATGCTATTGACAACGCTTATTTGCCACATTTATTCGTTCATCATCTATAGACCTATAATACCTTGTATCATCCTACCATCTGTCCTTGTACGTAAGGTCTTCTTCGTTGCAAATTTCAGAAATATGGGACAGCTGTTGCCCCGGCGGAATATTTAAAGTATATTTCATTTAATGAGAAATTAAATTACATATATTATAAATGTGCTTTTAATATTTAAATTGTGCCGTGAAATATGGGATACTTTGCAGATTACTTTGGTGTATTTTTGCCTTGAATCCTCACGATTCAGATCTTCAGTAAACAGCAGAGTCTTTTTTTATGAAGTGTATTTATAACTCGCACTACGAAGATTCTGTACATATTTAGACAAAAATATTTAGGGGTATAGAGTACACAACGTAAATATCTTGTTTACTATAGGTATAAAAAAACATAGTGCATATTTCCATAATTACAAGGTGTAAAATAAAATCGCTAGTCAGATTTTACCAATCTTGCTTTTTAATTTTTTTTGCCTCAGTACTTTCGGAAAGTGCCTTTGCGCCATTCATGCATATTTTTTCGATATATGTTATTTAATACATAATAGAAAATGGAAACGGAAATCCATTTTTACTATCTTTAATTTAATTCACTTAATTCTTATATTAATCGTTAAATAAATGAGTAGATAAGATGTAATACTGTATCAAATTTCAAATTTATAAGTTGCACGGTTTCTGAAAAAATCGACTGTGAGTAGAGAAAAACGTAAACATTGCACGGTTCACTGGCGGAATAATATTGTAAATATTTCAAAGGTTATTATATCTAGAATCATAGTCACAGTTTTCCAAAAACGTTTGTGTGTGCTTCCAAAAACGCTTATTTTTTCATAATTTTATGTCGATTCGTATGGGAAATTAAGGGAGGAAGGGAATCTATTCTTAAAATATTACTATATTTCTGAAGATATTTTTGAAAACTGTGTGACTAGACTTTTAAAAGGATACACCGTACTATTTATTGAAATGAAATAAAAATTAATCTTTAAATTGTCCCCCAAAAAAATTCCAAATTAATATTTTTGCGCTTTAGGATGGAGATACATTATAATATGGTGATATGTCATTAATACTTTTATTACTATATAAAATTTCAAGTTTCGGAAAAAACGCTTATAATGAACAAGCGATTGCTGAAAAAAAAATATTATGACAAACAGACGGCCTACACGCGAAATATCTTATCCAGTTTTCCTTTTGAATCACTGAATACAAAAAACATAAAAATTGGGCACTTAGTAATTTGTTTCCCTTGTTTTCTTCTAAATCTCTATGATACTCTAAACATATGTTTTGTGACTTAACTACAACTTATAGATATTCTTAAACAACATTTGCTTTACGATTTATTAGAAAATAAATTACGAAAACATGTAAACACCCTAACCTGGATTTTTCCGATATTGAGCTGCAAAATATTGAAGTTATGTTAGATTGAATAAAATTAATGTCGAAAGGGATTACATAAAATTTTCAGTATAAACATAATATAATCCGGCACATTAACAACTCATGGATTCATCATGACCGCCAATATAATGACCAAATAATCCATTATTTGTATTGAAAACTCCAAAATCATGATTTGTACTTTTGTTAATAAAATATTTTAATGGGGTTCACGAAATTTCTACTTTCTTACTTTTATTTACACCCATCAGGGGTGTAAATAAAATATTTTCAGCTATAAATTTCTTTAAAAGGATCGGCTTTTTCCTTATACTTGACATCACCGTTTGTTTTTTAATCTTTTTTATGCCATAATATAAGGCAATTAAAATATCAACACTTTTCACTTCTGCTTATTATATTTCAATAACAATAAAATAAAAAAAATTTAGAATATATTCTTATATCATATAGCAATTGGTGACCCCTTGGTTTCGCGCCACCTGGGCCATTATTCACTCGCTTGCATTTATAAATATGTTTTTAAAGGTGATGTACCTTACATAGAAAACACGAGTATAACTTTACTTAATGATCGTGAGCACGGGCTTGCAGTAACATATACTCCTTCTGCGTTTATTTTTATTCCTTTCACCATTAGCACCCATAATTTATGACGTACAAACTCGAGCTTTTCGAAATCATTCCATGTTTCCCCAATATTATCAAGCTTTTAATTAGAAAGTTGAACATATAATATCGAATACAATTTTTTTGTGACAAAGTATAAATATATATATATATATATATATATATATATATATATATATATATATATATATATATGAATTATATTCTGCGATGTGGTTTTGAAACGCAGTCCGTCAGCATTTGAATGAATACAGATTGCGAAAATGTCTATACAAAAGAAGTGATTGACAAGTTAACGAGCTATTGAAAAGTGAGTTTCTATAATAAATTCGCTTGCAAGGATATTTTTTGATTAGATAATTACCTTATATTTAGACATGCTTATATAGGTACATTGCAATTGCTGCCTTACCATGTTTTTAACTTATCATTATTTTAATATTATTGAGAATTAAAGCTTTCATTTAACATAATAATTAAAAAAACCTCCTATTTACATCTAAAAATAATTAAAATACATTTGATATTGTAAAATATTTTCGATGCCGTAATAGCATAAAAATAATCGAAATACTCTAAAAATCTTGTTTCCTGCAAATTGCAGTTTTAAAACATATAGGCTGTTAATAGAATTTCCTTTTAAAAGAAAAAAAACCAAGTTTTTTTTTCATTTAAAAGGAAATATAACTTCAATAAAAGAAACTTTTAAACAGAGAATTGCTTCTTAATTTTTAAAAACACTCTTTGATCCAAAAATAATATATGAATATTACATTATTACCATATCTTCAATGATATATTTATAGGCAAAAAATAATTTTGAATTAATGATTTATACGATATTATAATATAAAGTAAAGTTTTTGATGGTTCCTTCTACTTTTCATACATTATTCAGGTTATATTCATTTCACATTTTATTTTCTTTCATTTCACAAAAGCTGGTTTCCAAGCCAACCATATGTGTATTATATCATAATTTTTTTAACAAATCTCATCTTACTAGTATGGTTTTAGTTATTTCGTCCTTTAAGAAAAAATAATCATAGTTTAATTCGTTTAATTTCTAAGAAATTGTAGTCTGAAGTATTTTTAATGTTATCATTTTATTATTCTGAAGAAGTACGATATTTTTCAAGAAAACATAAGTCTTTCTTGCGCAATAAAAAACAATTAGTTGGTCAATATAAATAATTAAAACATCATTACGTATTTTTCCGATTGTGAAATATGAGTCCTAATGTTTTGTTATTATTTGACTATAAATTTTCATATAAATTTATGCTAATATAAAATTTTGTAATATAATGGAACCACGATCGTTTGATGTAAAAGGACGATAAAACTAATTAAATTCTTTATTCACATTATAAATACAAGTTTAAATTATATATATATTCGATTTAATGATGAGTATCAAAAATCTAATTTATGAATAAAAACGACATCTCTTAAGTTATCTTACGATGGAGAAGAAAGAAAATAGTAGAAAACATCATGGCTTCAGTCATGGCATAAAAAAATAAAGATAAGAAAGTAATTGTAAGATTTTTAAAATGTATTTCTTAAGAAAACATTGGTTCAGAGTTAGTTCATAGTTTAATTGAACAACTGTAGCTGTGTATAATAAGAAAACTGTTTAGACAACGATAACACAACTGTAGTAAACAAGTCATTATTTCTTTAAAAAAAAAACTGTTAACATAATCGTATGAGTTTTTATGTAAGTATTTTTTCCTATAAACATGGAATAAAATACACCTATATGGGAAAAACTATATACTTGAAAACTCAAAAGATTATTTTGAAAGTAATTTTTGGACTAGAAAAGATTATGGGTTAGCATAAATGAAATAAAATAATAGTGCTTCTCCTTAAAAAACGAGAAAAATTACTAACATTTTTCTTACAATCACAATTATGAATATATCTTATATAAAAAGAAACAAAATTTGAATGAAAGGAAAATCAAGAAAAATAATGAATCAAAATCGCTTTTTCTTTTTGCGAAATGATACTTGAATATCTCAATATCCAAGCTCAAGCTGAAAAAACTGAGCAAGATGCTCAAACTGAGCAAGGTTCGCCGCACCGCGTTGTAGTGTAGCTTTGATGATGCCGAGTAGCGTGAGTGAATGGGTGCAGTGGAGGACGCTCAGCCCTTGCACTGATATTGCAGTATTATATCTCGAGGAAAGAATGATATAGGCAAAAAAATTGTCGATTACAATCATCATAGTTTGTATTCACAAACTTAACGAAACTGGCTTTATATTCCAATTAAATAACCTGTTGTAAATGTAGTTAAAAGTTACAGTTCGCATGCAGATACATAAATTAAGAAAAAATTTAGTAAGTCAATATGAATTTAATTGAATAAATATGTAAGAAGTAAAATTGATATACTAAAATATTTTACTTTTTACTTGTTATATAAATATATATGGACCTTGTCGTTGTCTTTTAACAGAGGGTCTTGGAAAAGGGCTGCGCCTTGATTTTAATATTTGGTGATTATTGTAACCACATGCGCAAGTAACGTTGTTGACCGGAGGTGACGACACAGACTCACATTATCGCTACCGCAGCTTTATTACGTTATATATATATATATATATATATATATATATATATATATATATATATATACATATATGTATATATATATATATATATATACATAAGGAAATCTGATGTAATATCACCTTTACTTTCAGATAATATTATTATACTTTCTGTTTCCTCCTGAAAACAATTATTTCTCTATTATAAAATATATTTAATAATTTCTCTGACGAGATGCAAGAAAAATAAAAAATGCATTTCTTTTCAAGTTACGGAAAGTTTCAAAGGGAGCATTTTTAGAAAAATTCTCCCTAGATGGTTGATAAAAATTTGAAGGAAAGTATGACTTTAAAATTTGCGTACGCTCCTTAAAAAGTAAGGCTTAAAATGCATCTTTCGTATCTGCATATTTAATATTTTAGACGATACATAAAATATTATTCAAATGGACACGCCCCTATGGAAGCACAGCACGAAAGTAACTGTAATCAATTAAACTTAATTAATTTTATTGTTTTCAATAAATATATTGAAACTGAAATATTTCAATTATAAATAGTTGATATCAACATTTGAATCTAATCACTGAAATTGGCATTTGGTATTACAACTTTTTCAAAATAATTTTTGAAATATCGTATAGTGCAATCCTTGAAATCTCTTGCTATTAACTACTTCCACTGAATAATACGTTTAGAAATATCGAACGATCTATGCGTCTCTGGTGCGTTTGCTCAATTCGATGTAAGACACTGAATATTGATGACTGATGTGGAGAGTACTAAAATGATAAATAACAAAAAAGGGTATAATACCTATTATAATATTATTTTATTTATAATAAAATCATTAGACATATTGCACTTAACACTAATCTTCTGAGTTTGTTTTTATGACATCCTTGACCGAACCTACTCTTTAGACTATATTGTTAAATAAGTGGTATGCGTTTCTTAAAATATCTTTAAGAAACGCATATCACTTATAACTATACTTTACAATAATGATGTTAAAAAATATACTTAACTAAAATAAATTATAAATCTAAAAGGCAACAAAACAATAGGAAAAACAATATTCACAAGACGAATTTTTAAGACATGTTTTTATGATACTACAGACATATATTCTTAATAACAAATATAAACAAAACTTTTGACAAATGTACCATTTAATTTTTCCCAACTAAATGAAACTATATTATGCAGTATTTTTCTACTTTATTTAAATTCTTTACCAGGACCTAGGTTTCATTGAATGATAACATCTTCAGGTGGACAATTTGTAAAATTTGCAATCTAGCTATCTTTACAAATTGTCGACCTGAAGATGTCGTAAAACAAAACTAAATAATATTACCTTACATAGTTTAATAATACTACCTTACATAGTTGAGATAATACTACCTTACATAGTGTCATTTAGTAATTAAAATTAAATTATAAAGAATTCCTACAAAATTAACGCAAAATATATTCAAAATGTACAATTTGAAAACAACCTATAACAGTACTGTATATTTTTATTTGCATAATCATCCAAGTAAATGTTGCTCTCTCTTATCCACTATCTAGTGTTAAATAACTATTGCCATTAAATGTTTTAATTACATCTGGTATAATGCTTCGTAAACGGAACCCAACTACCCCTCTATCCCAAATTATATTGATATTTTCTGTATATTTGTTCCAAGAGTCGAGACAGCCTTTTAACTCAATTTAACGTACACATCAAAAGTCTAAAAGCTAACAAAACAATAACACAATCAACTTTAAAGTGACCCACCCTTTCGGGGTCGATTACATACAACTCACACACAGCGAGCTCGAGAACCAGATCTTCACAGAATAATTGTTTGTACGAGACAATAGTGGCGTGAGACGTATTCATGGGGTCAGATAATCGGAGGAAAATAAAGGGACAGAAACAAGGAGCTAACGTTGAAAAAGGAACGAACATTTTCTCTTCGTTATCCAAGCATTGTCTTTCAATTTTACCTTAGAGGCACCCTGGGGCAAAAAAAGGAAATTGCTGCCCAAGTGGGCATCAACAGAAATCCATTCGGGCATCGGAAAGTAGAAATAAATAAGTTTAGTTAGTGTTAGTGAGGTAGTAGTTTTATGAATATTTTTATGAAAAACAGTTAGAAAAAGAAGACGCCAAAGATATCTGGTCATAGGTGGTCTCGCTTTTTCTAACTTGGTATCATCTCTAAAAGAGTGTGATACTTAAAATGTAAGCAGTTCACTATTCGTTCTTATTAAATTTGGATGAAAAATGACTATTTTACAAACTTTGCATGTTTATTAAACTTAAACAAAGTCAAAGTTATTTGAAGCCTTTTATTATTTGGCAAAAAATAAAAACAACAAATTACAAAGAACCAAATAAACAAAATCATGCTTAAACTACTAACTATTTAAACATTTTTTTCTATTTGCATGATGACTTTAATTTTTTAAATACCAAAGAAAAATATTAGTCATATACGTATATACAAGCATAACCCTTCTGGTTCAATAAAATTCAACGAATCGCAATATTAACTAGCCCATTAATAAACAACCAACTATGAACAAGGTGAGGAACAACTCACCGTCCCGCAATGGATCTTGACGCAAAACTAGGGCAATAAAGTTGTTAAGAGGGCTTAATTATATGAAAAAATCCGTCATTTATTACCTGTAATTACGATCTCGATGCAAGTTCCAGTATTATAAAATATAATCGTAATTCCAAAACGCTCTGAAAACTGGAACGGTTACGCGAGGTTTTGGGATCAGATGCTCTAGTTAAGAATTTATTTGCAGAGCATAATTTTCCATCCACATAATAATCATGAAAATGAAAAAAAAAACGAAGCAAAGCGTTTATGTAGCTAACCCATCAGGCATACAGCGTTCAGCTATAGTTTACGTTATATTACTTTATTTAACTATCATATTAAAGAGACTGATAATTATATTACATATTAATACGAAATCCCAATTATAATTTTTCATGAAATATCTGCTGCGCAGACATGAACTGCGCCTTCTGGTTTCTATATTTGTATTAAAATATTTCCAAATACAAATTTTTCACAATGTAAATAAATAGTCCACCATATCTTTCACAGAGGTGAAATCATAGTATATATTTCAAAAATCACGTAATCTAGGGTAACCTCTAAAGTGTTCCTACAATGCAATGGTTGTAGGATTCAAAAAATTCTATTTTTTCGTAATTTTAGGTTGAATAATTACCAAAATAAACAAAGTGGAGTTATGTTTTGCATATTTTTTCGAAGATATAAAAACTAAATTAAAAAAAATTAGAGGCCCTTATTATTGGCCCTTTCAAGCGATAATCCGATTCATATTCCTATATATGGAATTTAAAGAAATGCGCGTATTTAATTTAGCAATCGATGAAATTCCCGTATAATTATTTTTTTTCATTTAGCTGCTGAGATATGTGCTGTAATTTAAAACATATTATTTACCGAATTTAAAGTTTCACACGTGCGTAATTTTATACCGTTTCCGTTTTTCCTGTTGGGGTACGGAATTTTAATTACTCTCAAAATCATCCATCAACTAACTGATAACAATATTTTTATTGAATATTTTTCGTGAATTTTATAAATATTTATTATAAACATAAGTGGATTTCAATTAAAAAAGATATAGTTTGATTCATGAGAAGGTATGGTTGTATTCCTTTTCACTTTAAATAGAAATATCTTATATATAACGTTCTTGAGAACATTCATTTCAATATATGTATTCTTATTTTTTTCTTTTTAAGTGTAAACAACGGGCGAGTGCTCCCGTTATTATCATTCATAAAAGTTTTGTTTTTTTTCTTTTTATGTGCAGCTTATTATACCGTAACTTCTCGTACAGTCTACTAAAAAATTAGTTTATTAAAATGTATTATTACTGGCTGGTAGTTTACATTAAAGTTTTTAAAAAAAGGAGTAAATAATTTCAGCGCCCACCGTAAGTAGATTGTTTTAATATACCATACACCTATTAAAACTATCATATAATTTAATGTATGACGTGCAAATGGTAAATAAGGAAAATGTCAGTATGACCCGTGATATAAATTTTAAACTAAAATTTTTCGTTTAACGCTGTTTTTAAATAATAGTCAAACATTTGTTACATATGGGCATAATCGATTAGGGTCAGCAAAATTTAGCCTGCAATGCGGGTAAAATTTTTTCTCGATTGTCGCTCAGTATAAAACACACTGAACGCGTTCTCACTTTGAAGCATATGACATCATACCAGTGACTGCATTATTATTATGGAATACCGCCACAATCTAACACGTCACATTATTTACGTCATTATATGTAATACTTAAAACAGCTATGTCATGTTGAAAATTTTGATTATTTCCTTGTCGTATGCTCTTTAATTTTCGTATGAAATTATTCACTTTCAACTTTAAGAATAATTCCGAAGTCAGAAGTGAAAAAATATCTATATCTTTCGGTACCAGATACATTTTTTCGACATGAGTACTCGGTACCTCTTAATTGATACTTTTTTCATATGAGTATTTGACAGCAGGTATCGCATCTAATCTCTCTTAAAAATCTTTCCCTTTTATAATATTCCAACAACTTCTTTTCGACATGAGTTCTCGGTACCTCTTAATTGATACTTTTATTCGTATGAGTATTTGATCGCAGGTATCGCATCTAATCTTTCTTAAAAATTCTTCCTTTTTATAATATTCTAAGAACTTCTTTTCGACATGAGTACTCGGTACCTCTTAATTGATACTTTTATTCATGTAAGTATTTGACAGCAGGTATCGCATCTAATCTCTCTTAAAAATCTTTCCCTTTTATAATATTCCAACAACTTCTTTTCGACATGAGTTCTCGGTACCTCTTAATTGATACTTTTATTCGTATGAGTATTTGATCGCAGGTATCGCATCTAATCTTTCTTAAAAATTCTTCCTTTTTATAATATTCTAAGAACTTCTTTTCGACATGAGTACTCGGTACCTCTTAATTGATACTTTTATTCATGTAAGTATTTGACAGCAGGTATCGCATCTAATCTCTCTTAAATATCTTTCCTTTTTATAATATTCCAAGAACTTCTTTTGAATGGTAACTAAGTGGTCAAAATACAACACTACCAAAGTATTGTCATATTGGGTAACATTAATCCTGTTTGCGACTTGAGAAAAGAAGCTTTTTATTTCTTTCATTCCTTGCAAGACAGCCACCTTCGTGCTAAAGCATGTGTCAGTATCAGACTCCAACAAAATGATTGTATTTTTTTTCTTACGTTATTTTGATTTAAGCAAACTTTGGTTAATTGAATTCTTGTTTTTTTTTACTTTAAACTTTTTTTAAATTTGCATTAAATTTATTATTTTCACAAGCATGAATTTTGTTGTAGTGTAATTTTTTTTTATTTATAGAAAGAGATCAGCAACTATTAGTTTCTAATGTAGTGCTATTCTTCCTACATCGCCAATTCATATGCGCTAGGTATAAAATATCTACAAAAACAAGTAGAACATTTATTCTTTTTTTTTTATTTTATATATATCATATATAAAATTTAAAAAAATGAATAATTTAAAACATGCTTATAAACATAAGCATGTAAGATTTTATTGGCGTAATCTGGAAAATGTTTAATGGAAAACTTATAATTTTTCAATATCAATTTATAATTTTCACTTCGCTCGTATCTTTCTCACATCTTAGTATATAGTTAAAATGGCAAAAATTTAAAATCTTGCTTTATAGAACAAGTACATATTTTAATATTACACTAGAATCAATTTTTATTTTTTGATGATTGAACATATCCCAAAAACCTTTCTTCGATTTCTATTTACGATACATGTATATTTTCTTATAAATAACTTTGAACCTGATAACTAATTGCGTTCGCATAGTCCTCATATTTTAATACCAGCATGTAGAGCCAATTTATGTCAAAATTGTCCACTTACCCACAATTGCTATATTGCTTGCCCTTTCACTACATCATAAGCTGAATTGTAATAATATAAAACTTGCTTCCACTTTAATTATGCAATGAAATACGAATTAGCATAGCACTATATAGAAACATTTCTTGCTCTATGACTAGTTAAACCAAACTTATATCATTCATCTCAAACAGTTTATAACATTAGCTTAAGCACCAGCAACGGCCTGCAAAAGCTCATTTGGCTATAACGTGCTAAAGACATTAGGTTTGGGCTGCAAATACAATTTTCAGTTGCAATGCTCTCTATGTTTGAGTTAAAAGCGTAAAATTAAGTTTTATAAAATTAAGACAAAAAATATTTTTCAAGAATATGAAACCAATATTTGAAGTAATCTTCGTGAATTGGTTTCAGATTATTTGCATATTTCTTTCGATTAGAAATAGAGGTTGCGTAATGTACACGAACACTGAAAAATAATACTTGCTCTATTGAATAAATTAGGGGTAGAATTATTTATAATATGCTATTAGACGTTTAACATATTTTGTATGGAAAATTCTTGATTAAATTAGAAATTACTTTTAAAAATGTTTGTACCGAAGAAATTTACATTTAGCATCAGTTAAGAGTAATAAGGATTACTTTTTAAATATTTATTTTTTCATATTTAACTGGAAAACACCAAAATTGCAAAAAATTGATATTTATAAATCTTCCATTATATAACCAATTTGTGTGAGGGGGGGTTAGATGATTCTCGAAAGAACATTATTTTAGATCCTAATATATTTATTGATTTACCAAGGAGGAAGCGGTTAAGAAATCAATAGACATACCTAGATAATCATGGCTGCAATGAACCAACTAAAATATTTCTGGCGGGACAGGAAGATATCAAATATCACCCATTTGAGACTAGTTTGAACTCTGGTGTCGATATTTCTACAGGGGCAGATTTCAAAGTTTAAACAAACATAGTTTCTGAACGCAACACATAAGAGGGGCGCGGGGGGCGTCGTTACAAGCGCTAGCGGTGCGGATGTTTTAGTAGCCATGGAACAGTGGAGTGGAGAGCACTGCGCTTTTGCCGTCGAGGTGTATATTTTAAGTGGATTTTTGCTGTCTGTAGCACGCCGTCGATTTAATAATCGTTACAGTATTCGTCGATTACTTGATGGACTATCGATCAACCTCATTCAGTCATGGGTAGCAAGGTTCAGAGCTACAGGATCAACATTAAATAGGCCCAGGCCAGGACCTACACTATTGGTAGCCACGGATGAAAATGTCAGGCGTGTTATGGTTTCTGTCGTTGAAAATCCCCATTTATCACTGCGTACACCGATATTGGGAATTCCAAAATCAACTTTACAGGTAATAATGCGAAAAGAGCTCAATTTCCAACCATATAAAATTCAAATTGTTCAAGATTTACACGATTCTGACTTTGAATTAAGAAAAACTTACGCAGAGGTGATGTTGTTGAGATTTCGTACTGCTACCAGGATGGGCAACATATTCTTTAGTGACGAAGCTCACTTTCACATCGGAAGATATGTGAATAAGCAGAAATTTCGTTACTGGGATGTCCACAACCCAAGAAAAATGCATCAAGAGCCTTTACATAAGCCTAAAATAACAGTCTGGTGTGCCATGTCTGCATCTGCAATCATAGGGCCTTATTTCTTTGAAAATCAACGTGGCCAAATTGTAACTGAATTCGAAGAGATATGCCCAGATGTTAAATGACTTTTTCAGAGTAGAACTACAGAATAGTCCATCCTTCAACCAAAACACATGGTTCCAGCAGGACGGGGCCACAGCTCACACTGCTAATGTGTCCATGAATGCAGTGCGGCAGTTATTTCCAGAAAAAAACATATCCCGAAACGGTACCGTACAGTGGCCAACTAGGTCACCCGATTTAGGTCTCGATTTAAGACCTTTGAGATGTGGTGTTGTAGAGGGATAACATGGATTGTCAAAAGACCTCGATGAGTTGATTGTAGGTTAGGTTGAAGGAAAAAGAACCCGCGGCTGATCGACCAAGTGACTGCTATCACTGGTATCTATGTAGCAACCTGCCCTCAGAGAAACTAAAAAATCGACAAAGTGAAGGAAGTGAAGGATTGTACATAAAGCAACAAATGCTTTTCAAGGCCACGACCTTTAGAAATAAATTACACCACTAAGAAAGATCCTAAAATAGACGTAATTAATTACACTTAAATTTTTATTTCCATTTATTCAAGTAACTTTGGGGTGAGGAAGGAAGAAGTGGTCAAGCGATGGTGGTTCTCGTCTCACTGTGCAATTGGTGTTAGTTAAATTCTCGTGAAAACATGGGCACAAGTCATATTTGTGAGCGAGCATATGCTTAGAACTTATTAAATTAAGTCTTTATGATTATCGAGTATTTATTAAATCGAATAAATATTTCTATATTTTTGTCATTTACCATAATAGAATTATCAATATTAAGTACATAGTGAATTGCTGCTTATGTCAATTGATGACGGAATAGACAATCCCTAATTGCAAAAAAGATCTTCGTACTTCTTTAAAGGTTAGATGTATTATACATTCTCACTTATTTTATTTACCTATATCAGCTAATCCCAAAAAATAGTTGGAGGTAGAACTCAAATGAATTTGTTTCTAATATCCATATATTTGTTCATCTGTATGTCACACCTTCCCAGTATCTACAAGTTTCCACTTACGTGCAAGAAATTGTGAAAATACTCATATATGTTACGTATAAATTTCCTAATTAATTATATTCTTTTAATAAGTGGGGAGGAAAAAAAGACTCTCTATCGATGCATCGCACAATGACGTACATTTTTATTGTATCCCATTATGTGGTGTACCAAAAGATGGTCCTTTTTAAATGATATTCAGATTTCGTTTAATAGTTTTAATATTTTACGTAATATAAGGTCCCAAAATAATTTGAAATATATCCCATTTCTTTTCGTTTTTAAACGAGGCTATGTAAAATTTTCTGAAAAGACATATTAGTAGATACTTTCAAAGAATTTCTTTGGAGTAATCTAATATTAGTTACGGAGTTATCAAAAAATATCTTAAATACGCCGAAATAACGAACATTGAAATTAGTGGTCAACAGAGTTTGCTTAAAATAATTTAGGATGAATTATTAAAATATGCTGTGTGATTTTTTATTTGAAGAAATTAAAAACAAAATATCGCCCACAAATGCATTTTATTATCGATTATTATGCAAGTAATATGTAATTATGGAAAAGGCTTTAAAAAAAGATATATAAGTAAATTAAAAATAATTAATTACCGTAATAAGTTTACCGAATTTCAAAAAAGGATGTTTCCAGAAGTAACCATAAAAAAAATTTATTGAAATAAGATGTTATTAATTTGTTGAAGGAATTTATTCACATAAATAAATGGAATAAAATTGCAGTTTGGAAAAAGTAAAAAAAAGAACACTTTGGTAGCAATATGAACTAAAAAATATAAAAAAAACCTTTAGATATAAAAATGTTGTTAGTTTGTGGAGCAACAACGATAATATAATTAAAATGAAAATAAAGCGATTGTTAAAAAAATTATTTTAATGTCAAAAAAGGTTGGGGTACTTGTTATGAAACGTAAGCAGAAAGCAACCCACTCATTTTTACATCGGATTTTAATACGTGTGCAAAACTTTAAATCATAAAATGTATTAAAAAGTAAGGCTTTGTTAACACTCTTTGTAATCAAAAAACTTCGCAAAACAATTTCTGACTGAGCGGGAAATCATTTTCAGAATAGACGAGCAAGAAAATTAATTTAAATCCGTGGTGCTGTAAAAGTATTTACTTGTACTTGACCGTATTTATGTTTTTCGATCCCCACATATTTGTTATTAAATTTCTAACTACAAAATTAAAGTATCTTTAATCTATGTACTTCAAAGTCTTGATTCTCTAACGATAATAAAAATATTTTCATTTCAATATTTTTATATTGCTGCTAAATGAAAAGAGAAAGTACAATATTGTACAAATCAATGAAAAGCTTTGATGGACGCAGCCACGTCCTTATTATTTGGGGCACGGCTACATTTGCATCGGCAGCCGATGCACGGGAATTATTTCAAATATGTATTCAAGTTGAATAAACATGCGATTTCATAAGGAGCTTGTGATTTATACGGCATTCAGTTCGGGCACTCGAACAATTTGCACTTCGGCTGCAATTCTAGGCGCATATGCGTAGGGCTTATTAGGCGGGCGGTTTCTGAGCTACGGGAAAGAGTGAGATTGATCTTCAGTCTGGATTTAATGAGCTGCTATTCGAGTATGGATGTAGAGTTTCCATGTTTTTAATAGGGTATTTGCTTTGTGATTATTGATTGGTATATTTTGATATCGGCCATAGATTCGAACACCATGTTTTAATTTTAAAGTATCATGGTTAGCTGTATAAAGTGAAAAGAATAGAGTAAAATACACAACATCGCTTACGAAATAATTAACACAATATTTTTTGATCGACATTATATCATCTCCATAAAATTAATGGTACGTATTTATACAATTATGAGGTTTAGTATAATCACTACAGCTTTACGGAAATCTTCTGGTCAAATTTTATCAATCCTGATTTTTTACCTTTTTTTCAATTTAGAGTAAGACCTAAAAGTGAAACGTGTAATTATTTGTTTTTTTTTCTATTTTATTCTTCAACAGCTCAACAATTTTTTGAAATTGAAGGAATAGAGAACAAATAACTCTTATTAAAAGATAAAATTACTCCCTCACTTAAACAAGCAGAGCAGTAACACAGATGTTAAAAAATTATGAAGACGCACGAAAACTGAATGCACTGCTATTAATTTTATTTTTAATGATAAATTCAAAGATTAATTATTGATTAACTCAATAAGTTACGAAAATAATGAATATATTAATGCAGATTACATCTGTCCACATGATCCACCTGCAAAATCTATGAAATCGACCGAGAAATATTTCGTATATATCTAGATGACTAAATATCACCTTAAAATTACAAATAAAAGAATAAATATTATTTACTTTGAATAGCGGACTATCATAGAAACATTTATTTCAAAATTGATGGTTCAAGTAACGGGATATAGTTTTAAAATAATGTTTCTATTTTGAATAAAGATATTAATAAGTTTAAGTAAGATAGATATTTAAGTAAGGATATTAGGAATGTCATTTAAAAATATTTAAATAAATATTTCTACTTGTTTCTGAAGATCTACTTGTTTTAATTGATTTTTGTCGAGGTCTGGTAACCTCAGTAAAAATAGTAACAAATAAATGTAATAAATCTTGCATTTTACAATCGTCAAAACTAATTAGACAATGCACCTAAACTAACTAGATGATGCATATAACTCTTATAATATTTGTGATATATATCATAAATAAACGTCACAAGTATTTTTAACTATTCCACCCCACGGCATTCCATGCATGCATACGACGATGCTTTTGAAATGATAGGGAGCAGGGGTGCACATGCTCCGAAATAAAAGCAGTGCATTTATTTAGTACATGAACGTGTGTCGAATTCGCAAACGGATATTCAGCCATTACATGAAGTAACTTACAAATTTTGTGGCAGTTACTCTTACGTTTTTTTTCTTGCAACACACTAAATGTACCCTTAACATTTTTTTATCTTGAAATGTCGTTACAATGCAATAAAAAAAATAATGCCGAATATGAATATCCATTTACATGGAATACTTAATATGTTTATTATATAAACCCAATCACCGTTCCAATATTTTGATTATAAGAACTGAAACACATAGAAGTATTACTTTGAAAATTAAGTACGGGAAGAAGTCACACCACTAGTACTCCGTATACACTAAGGCACATATTACCACTTAAGTTATATATATATATATATATATATATATATATATATATATATATATATATATAATATATATATATATATATATATATATATATACATATATATATATATATATATATATACATATATATACATATACATATATATACGTGAAAAATGCACAAGCATCTTTTACAGGTATTAATATACATGGGAAATATTCAAAAAGTAAGGTTTAGAATCATTGTTATAGCTTCCCATTAAATATTAAGTAAAGATCTGACAATGTTGGAATCTGGAATATTGTGTACATTTTCAACAATATTCCTAGAACTATATTTTTTGCAATACTTTAACTTAAGTCACTGTAATTCACATACAGATGCATTCCACCTGAACCAATATAACATTATTAGATTCAATTTTAAATAGGTCATATTCACTTCGCTCTATAGAATTCGTTCCAATCATCAGGCGTCGCTTTAAATCTCGTAGCAAATGATCATAAAATTATGGCGTCTTTGACAACTTAATTCCCTGCACTAGGGCCATCTGCGTCTATGCAACCACTTACAGTGGTGTTTCTAAAGATGTACATTATCATGGATAGAGTTGAACTGGTAATGAAAACACGAGTATACTGAACTGATCATAAATACGGGCTTCTAGCTATATTTATTGTCTCTTTACGAGGCATTTATTTTTACTCCTTTCGCCATTACGGTGTTCAGATTAGAGCTTTCCGAAACCTTTCCATATATCTCAGCCTTTGTGAAGCTTTCGATTGAAAAGTCGACTATATGACATTAAATATTATACACACACATACGCGCGCGAGGACGCCCGCACGCATGCGCGCGCCCTCGCATTCACACAAACACACGTATACAGAAATTACATTTTTCGATATAGTTTTGAAACGCCCTGAGCCTGCAATGCACCCTAAAGTCCCTAGGTACCTGAAAATATCTTGCAAAAAATAGCCATAATTTATAGCAATTTTTACATAAGAGCTTTTTATTTTGAAACGAAATATACCTCCTATGAAGGATATAACAAATACTTTAAATAATTGAGAAGTATATTTAATGAAGGTACCATTCTTTGACTCGCGAATAATGTGTGAATATTGCATTATACATTTACATGTTGAAAAATTTTACTATAGTGTAAATAGCAAATTTTTTTATGGAGTTTAATTAATTTTCAGAATTTATTCTGCATCACTCAAGATAGATTTATTTCAATAATTCTTGATTCCAAATATGCCACTCCATGAATATTACGTCACCTTTTTCCCCTATATCTTACGTTCATGTTTTTTGTCGTTTAATGAAAATGGAGACCACATGTCCATTTTTTTTAAATTTGTGGTCATTTATGATTTAAGATATTTATAAGGTAATTCGTCAATGTGACTAATGAAAATATATTCAAAAAAATTTTAAACTTTTTGAAATTTTAAGATAATTATTATTTTGTTTTATTATTGTTTAATAATAAAATTATAACATACCCGATATGGATATGGAAAATTAAGATATATTATAACCGTAGGCTTTTAATATAATGTTTATCTACATTTTACTTCTGCAGGTGTTGTTAAATTGGTATTGTAAAATCGGTTTCTCTAGGGTATGTACTTAGAGTATAAATAAAAAATATTGTAATAAAAAAGTTCTATCTTTGCTCATCTCGTTTTTAAGATTCATTGTAAAAGTCTTAAATTAAGGGTTAAAGGTTGAACTCCCCATTGAGCTGTTAATATCAAGTGACACAAGTAATATTTCGCAGAAAAGAATTAAGAAAGGAATACCGTTCAGTATTTCACCGAATTTTTTTTTCAGTGATGTTCTCTTTACGGTTATGAAATATTCAAATTTAATTTTGCTTGACGAAATGCTGTAGTAAAATATATTATAGAGTCTAAAGTTAGACGTAGTACTCGCTATAGTAATAGGTCAAATCGAAAAGTGTTTTAAATTCTTTTAGTCTTATATTATAATATATAATTAAAAAAAAAAATACTAAAACAAATAACTAAGAACATGTATATATAGAATAAAATGGTAACATAATATCAATCTTTGAGGTAATTACGTAAAACCCATCGGTAAGCAGGTAAGGGCAGGTTTATAGTAGTTTATACTTCAGAGGTTTGACGAATATCTAGAATAATAATAATGAAAATTATAAGCCAACCCAAGTATTAATTAATTAACATAATAATTAATCAACATGCTTATTTTGAGTGCATCAGTTTCTTTTGTCAGGAATTATCATAATTGTGTAGTTTCATAATTTTCCGCTACAATTATATTTAACAAATTCTTTTAATTTAATAACATATTATAGTCACATATTAGTAACTAGAATACCGTCACTATTTATCAAACTCCACGGCACCCTCCAGGGTTAACTGCAATAGGAGAAAATTTAATGATTTCGAAATGTTAATTCAGCACGGTTTGTTACTATTTTACTGTAATACATGGGTAAAAAATCTGTTTATTGAAAAAGATTCTACAAATTTTTCTTTATTTTGTGAATAATAAAAATCATTAGTTCTATTATATTTCACATAAAGACAGCAAAAACGTATTAAATATAGCTGTTTACTCTTTCAATATCATCGCATTTTGTTCAGTGTATCATTGGTATATAAGCAGAAGAAAAGTTGTTAAAAATAGCCGCACCACCCACGTGGATCTTTTAAAATATACATTAAAATCCGTAACAAAAATATTGGATAATTTTAAATAATAAAAAATTTTAACAAGAAAGTTAAAAATTCAGGAATTCGATATTAACGTCATTCCTTTTTGGAAATATTAACACTTATTTCACTCAAATTATGAAAGATATAAAATGACGCTGCATTTTTGTCCAATACCGCAACATTAATTTATATACATAAGACGCATATTCTGAACTGAAAAATGGCCAAAGCAGAACACGAAGATTATTATATACACCTCATTACGATGAATACCGTGCAAGTCCATGAAAAGTAGATAATTTACAAAGAATTGAAAAAATTTTAATTTTCTTATAAAGAGAGCGTCTCCTTTACAGATTTCTCCAACGATTTTATTTGTATTGTGAATGCAATAATATTTTGCATAATAATATTTTCGCGTAATAATTCTTTACAAATTTTTCAAGGTAGCAATTTTTCTTATTTTCCCAGGATAAGGCAGTTATTTATTGCATCAGCTCCACATATACATTATTTCTTATATATTCTCACCCTTATAAATTATTTACACTGCTTATTAAACATTATACACGTGCGTGCATGTGTGTGTGCGCGTGCAAGAACGTGTGCGCGTGTGCTTGCGTGTGTGCGTGTATGGGGGTTCGTTTGCGTGTCTGCGTGCGTGTGCGTGAGCGTGTGCGTGTACGTATGCGTGTGCGTTTGTGCGTGTGTTTGTGTGTGTGTGTGTGTGTCTGTGTTTATACACACACTCACACAAACACATACATATACACGACTTCTGAATATTTTTTAAAACATTTTTTTAATATTTGTTTTTGTTTTTGAAGAAATAACGGTTATCAATATATTGAATAATTGCATATTATCAAGTTAATCCAAGTTACTTGAAACAGATAACTATTGATTATATAATCGTCATAGTATTTAAGAAACGATAACACAATTTCAGTTGTTCAATTGAAACATTGGCCAACTCGTGTTTTGTCAGAAAAAGAAGTTATTGGAAGGTTTTCAAAATGTGTTCCCTAAATTTCTAAAACCTTTCAACAACTCCTTTGTCTTCGTTATCTTTTAAGTAGAAGCAATAATGCCTTAAAATATTGTATTACTACATCTTCATAAGATAACTTAAGAGATATGTTGTAGTTACTTATCTACTCGTTTAAGTGATGAATGTCGAAAATTATTTCAAGATTATACTATCATTCATAAATAATTTAAACTTGCCTTGATATTATGAATAATGAAACTCATTAGTTTTACCGAAGTTCCACCTAAATAAAAAGAAAATTTGGCTTAGTTAGCGTACTAGCTAACTTTATCTACAAACGCATATTACCCTGGTCGTTGTTGTATAATTGAGAATCCTGGCATTTAATTAATGAAATTTCTAACTATTAAATTATGAAACACACCATTTCACTGAACATTAACTTTCGAAATATTGAACAACTCATTCGGCTCTGGTATGTTTTTCATCAATTCTGGGTGACTTTTTCAAGGCTATAAGGACAAATGTGGTGGATACTAAAATGAGAAAAAAAAACCTACAAAATTTTTTATAATTTTATTTTATTGATAAATGTGACAACCAATAATACATATTATTGGATATATTACATTTAACATTAGTATTATTTTTCTAGAGGTTTGTTTTTATGACATTTTTGACTGAGCCTACTCTTTCGACTCTACTGTTAAGTAAGTAGGATCTAGTACTTACAATGATGACTACATTTGTTTATAATGATGTTCAAAAAATGTATTGAACCAAATTAAAACACAAATGAAAGAAAACAATAAAGAATTCAATACCGCAAAGTTAATTACCAAGACACATATTCACATTGCACTTCAGACATATTTAACTTTATGATAAATAAAAACAAGATTTTTTAAATGTGTAACTTAAAAAAACCGATACAAATGTTTACCTAATCATCTAAGTAAATGGTACTTTCATTTATCCACTGTCAAATATTAGGCAACTACGGGCATAATATATTTTAATTGCTTCGTGTGTGGTGCATCGAAAATGAAACACGACACCCTGCCTAACCCATGTTACCTTGATAGTTTAGAAGTAATGGATACTCTTGCCGAGGGTCTAGGTGGCCTCTTACCGCAACTTAACACACACTTCAAACGTCTTAAAGCTAACAAAGCAATAAGTGAGTTTTAAAGTGACGGACCCTTTCGGTTCAGTTACATACAACTTACACACAACGAGCTTAAGAGCAAGATCTCCGTACACCGTCCGATATAACGGTTTGTGTTAGACAACGCGGCACGAATACATAGGTCAGCTAAACGGAGCGACACGAAGGGACAGAAAAAAGAGCTAATGCTGCAAAGACAATTTTCTCTTCATTGTCTAAGAGTTATTTTTTAATTGTAGCAATGACGTTATCTCCGATGCACCGCGGGGCTAAAAAAAAAGAAATTGTGGTCACGCGCTTTAAATGAGCACCGGTACGGATCCATTCTCATATCTCTAGATAAAAAAGTTAATAAGTTTAGTTGGTAGGAGCGAGGTAAGTAGAAGAAAGAGCGTTATGAATATGTGTGATAAATAGAGTTGGAGAAATCTTTCTTTCACGGTCTTGCCTTTTCTAACTGGCTATGATTATCTAAGAGCATGTGATTCTTGAAATGTAAACAGATATAAAGTCATTATTCGATTTTAAATGTTGCTATTTATGTTGAGTTTTTTAAGAATGGTAATTTCTAGAGTATATTCAAAAGACAATCAATTATAATGGGATATTTTACTGGATTTAAAAATCCAGTTCCAAGATTTATTATAATCAGGATTTCTTTGAAACCGAGGTCGTCAAAAAGAAGGGATATACTTGCACGACAAACGACCTCTTTAAAATTTTTGTAATGTGTACTGAACTTTAATAACTTTACACTTATTTTAAATCTTTTATTATTCGACAGGTAATAGGAAAAACAAAATTTAAAAAAAATTATTTAAACAAGGTCACATTTCCTTATTCTTAAAAAAATAAATAGGGACAAAGAGAATAATGGATCACAAATGTATATAGTGGCACTCTTCTGGTTCAATAAAATAGTGGTATTGCCTATATTCTGATTTGAATACGCTTATTTATTAAGGGCTAATATCTTGCCCTAGTCACTAATCCAATAATAAACGAGTGTAATCAAATTGAGGTTTGGGTAACGCCCTGTGTCGTAATGTGTTACCTTGACGCAAATCTAGGATATAATAATTCCCAAATAGAGGGTCAAATTTAAAACAAATGACTCTTTGTGTTTGTTAATGCCGATCCCTATGTGAGAGACCACTTCAGATTCTCGATTTGACTAGTATCGAGTTATTACTGTAAAAAATTTTTAAGTAGCTAAAAGAACTACCCAAATTGGTCATCAGCTCTTGGGCTAAAACATTTCATCCCAATTCAAGAATATTCCCTACTTTATGTTAATACACACGATTATCCATATATTCGTTTTTTTTACATTATGATATTATCTCTTATACCAAAATTCTCAACTCGATCATATCAAATGCTCGTAGAGCTTGCTTTTCAAAGGACATGTCTGAAGAAAGTATTATGCAAATTCATTAATTTGAAACATTACTTGGCAATTCCCATTGATTTGGTATATTTATGAACCTATTTTTTTAAATAATTAACTCTGTACCGAGAACATGTAATCAACTTTACTACAAGGAATAATTTCGTTTAAAAAACATTTCATTCCTTGTATAATAGCCGAAGTAGAAATACAAATGCCTAGCTTGATTCTCATTATTTATTTGTTTAATTTTATTGATTAAAGTTAGAGTACGAGGTGGGGAATAAATGTGTATTGTGCCAACATCTTTCGTTATAAAACAATAATGCTACTTTAATCTTTTCATTATTATATAAGACATAACTTTCGCAGTGCAAATAAAAGCCTAGGGAAAATCTCTATATGGATGGCTCAGAAACTTGAATTTTTCTATTGTTGTAAATTATTTACATTTTCATAAACTAGAACGATATTCTTTACAGTTCATAAATTAACCATTTTACGAAATCTGTGTAGATTGTGTGGCTGTTTTGACACTGAGTTTTCAGTGTTTCCCGTACCATTTATTTTAGTTTTTCCATACCATTATACTCTTTAGAATATAAAGCGGATTTATTCAGTTCTGAATAAATGCGCTTTGTATTCGAAAGAATATAATGGTATGGGAAAAATACTCAGCGTTATTTATGGAATAGTTTTGCCTTACTCTTTTAAACTTGATGAATATTTTAAGAATGTTTCTATAATATCTTGCAAGCATTTATTGCTTAGAAAATTGCAACGCGACTTTAATATCGAATTGAATGAAATCAGTGGTTAATGTTCCAAGTGGAACACTTTCTCTTATGAAAATCCTGGATTTTTGGAATTATTGCAAATTATTTATAATTATATATAGAGGGTAAATTATTTTTCATCTATATATATATATATATATATATATATATATATATATATATATATATATATATATAAGTAGTGCTTATGCGACTTAATGGAGTAGCACTCTTTACACTTGCACAGGTAGGCGTAGATAAACTAAAATATAGAAATCTATTATTTTTATTAGATATATTGTTCAACTTTGTACGGTTGCATAGAGGCATAATTTCCAATATGAATTTAGGTTTAGGATCATGTATATCTACATAAAGTACAAGTAGAATTAGGACAGTAGGTTCAATATATATTGGGGGTACACAAATCACCGATGCAAGCAAAGTCGTAATAGTTTTTTTCTTTTAAAAACTTTATTACCTTATATGTAAAGAAAACTGGTGAAAGTAAATATTACTATATTTAAATTCTGAGGACCAAAAACCATTCAACATTTCGCTACCATCGCAATTATTACTATTATATGAATGGCAAGTTTATGTATTATATTTAACTGAAATTAATAAGATTTTACTATATCTTTTGTCCATAAAATAATTATTTATTTTAAAATTTTGTCAGCAATATTTTTGATTGAATTCTCCGGAGAATTTTGAATAAGGTTTGTATGAAATTTTCACGTTACGTTTTTTAGGTGTTTTTGTTTAATAAAATAAAAAAATAAAAATTGAAAGTGTATCTTTCAAAATTGGATATTTATTTTTATCGACAATCTATTGAATAGACTATGGATTTCGTTAATGGAACAGAGCATCGTAACGAAAATTATTGTAATTCAATAAAACATATTTAATTGTAATAAATAAATTCACTGAAACTAGAACATTCGTTTGGAGTTCATCACTGCAATTTACATTTGATCATTGGGCATTTTTAAATATTTCTTGAAATATCATGTAGAGTAATTATTAAAATCTCCAATTCTTATTATTATGTAACACACATATTCATTTAATATAAAATTGGAGATTTTAATAAATACTCTACATGATATTTTTAGAAATATTTAAAATGCCCAATGATCAATCCTTTGAAATATCGAACAACTTGCGTGAATCTGATATGTTCACTCAATTTGAGATAAGACTTATTCAAGATTATTGTGGGGAATAAAAAAAGATAAATTAAAAAAATTACGTACAATATTTATCATAATCTTATATTATATGTAAGTATAATAACCAATAATATATCTAATTAGACACGTTATACTTAACACCGACGTTATATTTGTGGAGGTTTGTTTTGATGCCTTTTTGACTGAGCCTACTCTTCAGACTATAGTGTTAAGTAAGTCTTCCCGGGTTCGTACAATAACAACCATTCTTTTTAATAACGATATTAAAAATAGTTGATTGAACTAAATTAAAACACATTACTAAGGCAAAAATGCAATAAGAAAAGCAATAATCACAACTCGGATTTTCAATGCATATTTTTTCTTGACCCTACGGCTATATTTTCCTTCATTATGAATATATATATATATATATATATATATATATATATATATACATATAGATATATATATAGATATATATATATATATATATACATATATATATATATACATAAGATTTTTACAAATGTATAATACGAAAATAATCAATCATAATCGAAAATAATCATGTCGGGTATTTTTCTTTGCTTAATCATGTAAATGAATGCAGCTTTTTATAATGCATTTTCATATATTAGGCAGCTACCAGCAAAATAATTTTATTTGATTCTTGTATAGTGTATTAAATGTAGAATACAACTTTATGTCTATCCTAAGTTACCCTACCATTTTTAATGTGGTGGATACTCATGCCAACAGTCGAAGCAGTATTTTACCTCAACTTAGCATAATCTCGACATGAGTGAAAGCTAACAAAACATTATGTGAATAAACTTTAAAGTGTGAAAAACGATTGTGGTCGATTACATACAACTTAGACACGGAGTTTAGAATGGGCTATAAAGCAAGATTTCCGAGCGATGTCCTACATAATAGTTTGTACGAGACAACAGCAATGCGAACATGTCGATTAGCTAAACGGAGCGACATAAAGGGACAAAAGTAAGGAGCTTTGCAAAAAAGGAAAGAAGATCTTCTCTTCATTTTCTAAGAGTTATATTTCAATTGCAGCGACGATGTTATCTCAGAAGCACCTTAGGATGAAAAAAAAGGAAATTGTGGTCTTGCGTTTCAAGTGGGCATTGACAGAAATATATTCTCATGACAAGTTAAAAATAAATAGGTTTAGTCGATGATCGTAAAGTAGTAGGGTTATGAATATTTATACGCCAAATAGAGATGGAGATATCTTACGCGATTTGGTTTTTTCTAACGAGTTATGATTTTCTAAGAAGTTTTGATCTTTGTATTGTAATACAATCACTGGTCATATTTCTATGTTGATATTTCTATTGTGTTTTTTACGTAATCGTAATTTTGAGTCTATTTAAAGGAAAACACGTTATATAACAAATTAAAGTCTTTGTGTTATAATTATCATTCAAAATCCCTTTCATAGTAGTGTAATATTCTGGGTATTGAAATTGTAGTCCCAAGATTTATAGAAGTTAAGATATTATTAGAATCAGAGTGGTTAGGAACATGGGGTAACTTTTTATGTGAATGACTACTTTTACAATTTTTGTATTATTTACTGAACTTGCACTTATATTATTTTACAAGTAATAGATATAATATAACGAAGACACATCCAAATAGATAAAATAACACTAAAGCTTTTAATTGTCTATAAAAATACTAGACAAAGAGGATTGAAAACATATGTGTAAATATATAATGGCACACTTTTATTTCGATAAAATCTAATCTTAGCTCGCCATAAAGATATACGAAAAATTTACGAACATCATACTCGGAATCGTTGGGGGTTAATACCAACCGGGACTTCCTAAATTTACTTCTTTTGAGCTAATGATCTGAAAATTCCACCTCATCGAAGGTTATCAAAGGAGGATTTGGGCTATTTAATATGTCCACAGCCTGCTTCTTCTCAATTTGAGGTTCCCAATTTCGAGGATGTGACATTTTCGGATTCTGATGAGTCTAACGCCAGAGTGAGCCATGATCGTAAAGAGGAAACGTTTATAGTACAGTAATTAATTACAGTTAGATGTTTTCATTTATAGATAAGTTAAGTTGTTCTTTAATTTAAATTTTAAAATTTTACCTAGTTATTAAGTAAATGTTGTCGCCTTTCATGATTGCGTTGCAATAATTCATAATTTATTTTAAACCACATTTAATTGTTTTCTTGTGTCGTACTGTACTTATTTTTTTGTATTGTTTTACATTTAAGATGTACGTTTTTAATTTTGTAAATATTATTTTTCGGACAAAATTTCTTTTTAACTGGAAACTACCTCTTTCTATACTATATTCGACAAAAATATTGGGCCATTGTCTCGACGATTTGGGTAGATTGTTTAATTTACATAATTTCGAACAATGACTTGTATGGGAGTGGACTACTATGCAATGAGGTAAGCAGAATATAATTACACATAAAACAAAACTGATTATAAGCTACAATATGTTTATTAGATTAGATTGGATATATCGATTAATTTTTAATCTGCAATACTATGAAAGCTAATTAGAAATTTCACTTAAATTTTCTGCATTATTATTTGATTACAACATTTGTAATAATATTAAAGATTAAAATTAGACATTAAGTATTACATTTATAATATAAATACTATATTCATGACAAGAGAAGATGAGACTTCATTCAATCAAGATACATTTTAAAATACTCTGCATAATTAATATGAAAATTATTGTCTTCAATTTCTATTTTGTATATTTTAGGATTTTCTATATTTATTTACCAAAATTTTTGGATCATATTCGAATCGTTATCAGTAATAATACAAAAATTACGAATACATTGTATTTTACTTAGTAGTTTTAGCCGACAAATAAATCATTTGAATATTTACTTATCACAATCTATTAACGGGTCAATGAACAGATCTGACCAGTCTTGCTGGGCACTTCTGCACAAAGCATCGTTTTTCGAAAAGGTACGATTATTTTTATTAAATACTTCGAATCAAATACAGGCAAAGAATTTAAACAATCCATTCGGAGGTAGACTGCAAAATTGGTATTTACAATATAAATAACACCAATCCTTCAATTAAAAGTGAAAGTAGTAACAATAACAAATATTTAGAAAAATTAACTTAAGTTGGAGTGTATCATAGCAAAGTACAGATGACTAACAACATTTAACTGCTACTACTGACTAAAATTTTCATTGAGCAAAGTACCAATTACTTCAATTACACTAGTGGAGAAAGACAGCTCTATTAAATAATTTATGTTTATTTTAGAAAGGAATTTTACCACTAATTATAATAATGATATATGTATATGCAAGTAAGCTCATGTTCATGTGGATGCGTGTGAGCGTATGCGTGTGCGCGCTTGTGTATGTGAATCTATATGTAAGTAATTATATGCACTTACATATTCACACGCGCGTGTGAATATGTAAGTGCATATAATTAATTATGTCGTGTTGTACGTGCATTATTATTACTTATGTAAATATTTTTTAAATTTTTTAGTATATATAATTGTACAATCTACTTCAGTCTACCACAAAAAATTAATAAATTTTCTAGTATTTTTAAGTGTAAGAGATTGCTTTCTTAGCAATATTTCTACCAGATGTACCAATTACGTAGATTAAACTTTGTAAATAAATAAAGTGTGGTGTTAAACATAAACACAACAAAAAGCTCGTGCTATATATGAATATTTTGGTTAATTTCTAATATTGTCTCACTACAATTTTGTAAGACTTTCGATATATTACATTTTTCTGTAAAAAAATTCAGCTGCTAAATCCAGTTCGAAGTAAAGACTCGATTCATATGCCTTATATTAATATTAATCAAACTTTACCTGATAAACCTTATTTTATCATTATTCATCTTAAAATATGAGAATAATGTTATTAAAACTTATTATTCCATTACCTTTGACCTTTCTCAATATTTCAAAATATAAAATAAAAGTTATTACCGTTTAAGCAAGGAATATGCTGTAAAATTCGGGTTGTTACACGGATAGTAATTTATCTGAAGGAAATACGAAAGTATTATGTAAAACAATATCGTTTGCTGTTTGAAACGTCGCCTTCGACACCAGTAGTAAAGTGGTTTCTACGTGAGTGCTTGATGTAAATTGCATCAAACAGATATTATACTTCCGAAGGTGTAGTGTATTGGCGGTTGCATTATGTAAAAGCAGCGGCCAGGTACAACTTGAAACTTTTCTTCATTTGTGACGCTAGATTCCAAACGCTAAAATATAAAGCGGTTTTAAGTTATAAAAACCTACAGGAGTTAATATTTAATAAGTCGCAAAGAGAGTATTTGTGATTTAAAAGCCACTATACACCAAAAACTAGTATAATAACTATTTATTTATTTTCGTTACCCTTTTTACTTTACTTCAACTTTTTATAACTTGATAAATTTACATTTCATAACTAAAACAATACTGCTTTGCAATTATGAAATGTCTTACCTGTACTGCGATACTACTTTGCAAACTTTCTAAGTGGCTAAAAACATACACAAAATTGGCCATCAGGATATTGCCTAACTTATATTAATATACACGATTATTCATATATTCTTTGATGATATTGTCTGTTATATATCTTATTGATAATGTCTTTTATATCTACAAATTCTCTACTCGTTTATATGAAATGCTTGTAGAGCTTTCTTTAAAAACGATGTCTCAAGTTCAATAATTCAATGTATTACTACATAATTGAAATGCAATGATTTGGTGTATTCATAAACCCATTTTTGAACATGATTAACTTAATATCGATAAATGTGTTCACCTTCTAAAACTATATCCATAGAAATATTTTGATATCCTTAAAATATTGAAAATAAATACAAATATATAAGCTCTTCTTGATTGATTCGATAAAAATATCAATTAAACATGCCTTTTCAAAAGTCTTAGATTTAAATAAAAGTACAAATAAATATTTCTAGCACTTAATAATTTAACGTTTTCCACGGAAGGATAAAACTAATTTGCAAAATGTTTGTGTATTTTCATAGGGTTTTATTTTCATTTAAGTCTTTATTTTCTCTGTTACAGGTAATTTTATACCTAATGTAAAACGTGTCGAGAGGTCAGTAGTAAAAGTGCACAAAACTTTCCTCAAAATGCGGCGTTTCAGTATCCAATTAAATAACCTTATATTTGGTCTCAAACATATTTGAATATTTCCATATAACGAGTAGCAGACTAATTATAAAAACATAAAAATGGCCAATAGAATCCGAGTCTGTTAAACCTTAAATAATATAACCATAGCAACAGCAGCAATTTGCTGTGGTTACCTTTTATGTACAGGAAAAAAAATGTTATTTGGCCATATATGAGAAACGTACTTACTAATATTAAGTGAAAAGTATAAAAACCATTTACAAAATTCTGTAATTAGTACGATTCCAATGCAATTAGTTTCTCTATAGTTTTTATTAAAAATATGTTGATTTAAGATTTTCGATTTCATAACGAAAAGGGAACGGATTTAGAAGTTCGAAACTTTGGTTGGAGTTGGGAGACGCATAAATATACTATGTACTTAAATACGCAGATACTCCGATATGATTCGCGTTTGTCCCCTAACCTTTCTTTTGAAGACACCCTTTTTCTCTTATTTTTATTTACACTCTCCTGAATACTAACACAATATTTTCATCAATTTGATACAAAATAGGTAAGAAGACAAAGGCGCCACAACAATACCTTATGGTAACACATCGAAAGATATTATATGTAAACACTTAGTTTATTTTCATTATATTTTATTGGAATACTAAAACGGTATCTAACGTTTCTGGTAACTTAATGTAGTTTGATGCAATGAACATGTCCTTAAGTTTTCTACCAATCGCGTTTCACACAATCATCTTTAAATGTGAAGAAAATAAGAACGCAGTGTACTAGTTGCTTCTTAAATAGATTACGACAATAATTTTTTGCAGGAGCATCCTGTTAACATTATCTTCTTAAAGTTGCATAGGCTTGAAAGGAACATACACTTAGTCTGTAAAAGGAAAAAAAGAAGTATGAATAAGAAATTTACCTGATTTATATATTCATATTTTATAGGTATAAGAAAACTTACAACTTACGAGTGAACTTCGTATAATAAAAGAAGTTTCCTCGTAGGCCTAATTATGTTAGGCTCATTTTTGTTTTTTGTTGACTATAGAAAATTGAGATTCCTAAACTCGAACAGTTTAGCTGCAGCAGACAGCGCAAATGAATATCGTCCCCATATTAAAAGTGTTTAAAAACAGTTCTTCTTAATAAAAAAAGTGTTTAAAAAATACCATTAATATGTTGTTTTTACCACTTGGGTATTTAAATTGAATAAATTCATTTGTATTGTAATGCGAAACGAGTGGCGAAGTTAATAAATCGTGGCGGCATTTTAACAAGAAGTTTTTCGGAAGTGCAATTAAATAGAAACAGCTTTGTATACATTAAACAGTAAACATTTACATATATATACATATATATATATATATATATATATATATATATAGAACTATATATATATATATATAACTATATATATACATATATATATATATATATATATATATATATATATATATATATATATATATATATATATATATATATATATATATATATATATATATATATATATATATATATATATATATATATATATATAGTGGACAAACTAATTAAAAACAAGCAATTTATTAAACCTAATAACATAATGTATAAAAAAAGTTCGTGAAAATTTGTCCGAAATTAAAAATTTAACAGAGTAAAGTCCAGTGTTAAAATAATTAAAAGACGTAACTAAAAATCAGAAAGTGGAATATTTGGAGTAAAACATCGCGATAAATATTTCAACAACTAAATTGATAAATAAAAAAAAATTACAGTATCTAAATCAAAAATAAAATAATTTTAAACAATCCGTTGATATAATCTAATAGTATCAAATTGTTCTCTTAATAAAACCTTTCGACAAAATTAGTAAATAATACTAAAATAAAACTACATCTAACGGCTTAATAAAAACAATAAAAATACACAATTAAATGAAACTACGTGATGTAGTATTATTTCTACTTTCTTTAATTTCTTTACCACTAATGGTAAAGAAATTAAAGAAAGTAGAAATAGTACTACATCACGTAGTTTCATTTAATTGTGAATAATGAATTTCTACAAAATTAACGCCAAATATATTCAACAATAAAAATAATTGGTGTGAGTATAAAATGCTTCCACAGGCAACGAATAGAGGGCTCCACAAAGTTTTACTGAACACGCCATTAGAGAGCAGACCAGTTATTAATACTTAGAACAATGAGTACCCCAGAAGCCGAGAACAAGCGTGAAAGTGTGTCCAAAAAACTACGCATAAATTGCATAGCATCAAAACACCGCTCGGAAACGCTCGGGTTACATGATAATCTAGCTTAAAATACCGGGCTTGTGCTATTTCCATCTGCAAAAATATCACTGGACCGAAAAATAAACAAGTGGGCATTACTTTTAATACGCAAAAACTATTACTTAATTTCATTTTCAATTATCTATGCAATTTCAAAATATCGAAGTAGATTATTATTAACAGAAATTGTTATCATTGTTGTTAATCGCGCGCTATTTTGATTGGTGATATCACCTCTTAAAAAATTGTTTACCCAAATTAAAACATCTTAATTGCTTGGTACTGAAAAATGAAAAATTTTATTTTAAAAAAACTTGGGATTTGGAAAACGTCGTTGGAGAATTTGGTGTAACGTTTGAATTTCCGTTATCATATTCAATTTTATAATATTTTACGTATTGCGTATATAATCACTATATGTGGGATTACGACAAGAAACACATGTTACATTCAATCATTTCCGCCGTCTTCTTTAATTTCTTGAAAAACGCGAACCGATATTGTTTAAAATATGAAGAAATTTTATCACGACATTGAATGTTAAATAATATAAATAATTGTTTCGTCCTATTTTGAATTTCTTTCGTATGAGATCAATTATTATGGGCATTTTCACATTTCTTTTTACTTTAAGACACTAAGATAATGGTTTTCTTTTTGTATTAATTGTTAAGGGATGAATAAAATGGTAAAATGTGACAAAGTTTTTAAATTATTTTAATCTAAATACTTTGGCCATTGGTTGTGTTCAGAAGAAACATTTTAGAAATTTAACATATTTTAATAATACTTCATAAAAGCCAAGCCATGACCATATAAATTGATGCAAATGTGAATCGTACTGCCGCAAGCAAATATATTTATATGTGTCGATTTCCTGAAGTTGGTGGGTAAATGTATTATGCTGGTAACACCGTGCGCGTTGGGGGAGGGCGCTAGTAGGCGGAGTGCGGTGCCCCCTCCACAGATTTTTGGCTTCACCGCGACCGCAAAGAGATTTGTGCGTATGCGCCTTCTGGATTATTCTATATTCTAAGTATTAATTGCCGATTGCCATTCGGATTTCGGTAGTGCTTGAACTGTCTGGACCCTGTACAAGGAACCAGGCAAAGTCTTTTACAAATACTTCAATCCTACGCAAAATTGAGCTTCAACACAGATCACCATCTAGTTGATATTTAAGAATAAAGTCTCTTAAACTAATGATGATATAAAAAATTTAAATGGCATTTTATTAGTTAGCCTATAATAAAGATATTAGATTTAAATAGTAAATGGTTTGAAAAATTGTGTAAAAATTAAAAATATATTTCGTTAAATTTTACAAAATTTAAAAGCTTAAACGAAATAAGCAAAATTAATGAATATCATTTTCAAGAGATGGAAAAGTTAAATTTTCGCCTGAGTATCTGTACGTCTCAAAAAGTATCAAACGCAGAAGTAGAGTTCCGGCGAATACATTTATATAGAACATAAACATTTTTCATAAACCGTATTGTTTTAAACTGCGGTACTTTTGCTGTATTATATAATTAATCGTATAATTAATAATATATAAATACTCATATCTATAGAAAAATATAAAACGTAAATGAAATATAAATAGTGTTCTTTTAAAGCAAGGACTGATATTGGTTTCATGAGACGAGGTCCAATTACATATTCTACCTAAAATTATTACCATATATACCTCTGCCGTTTAAGTTAGGTACTTTACTGTCCAAGTAGCGAAACTTTGGAATCGACTGAATCCTGACACCGGATAAATAGTCTCGATATATGCCTTTAAGCGTTGCCTATCTCTATAAAATTGAAAAAGTCATATCTCTCCTAAACCTGAAAATACCGCAGTATATAAAATTGTAATACCTATGATATAAAATAACACAGAACATGGAACTGACAAATAAGAAAAATCTCATTACAACTCATGAAACACATTTTAAACTTTAATTCTTTCGTTTAACTATTTTTTTAAATAACCCTAAGTCAAACATTGCCTGCAATGGGACTGGCAAAGTTTCCTCTCAATTGTAGCTCAAAATCATAAACATTGAACGCGCTTTCATTTTGATGCATCTGACTACATACCAGCGGCTGCATTAGCAAAATGAAATGCCTGACAATTCAAATTATTTACGTCGTTATTTATAATTATACAAAAGAGTTTTTTCATATTCAAAAGTCTGATTATAAATTATTCTTATTTTGCTTTGCACGTTTTTTGTATAAAATTAATTGACTTTCAACTAACTGACTTTCAACGAGGTTTCCTCCGAAGTCAGAACTATGAAAATGTCGATACCCTTCGATAACTGGTATATGTTTTTTCGACACTTATACTTTTGTTCTTAATTGTTACTCTTACTCCTCTGTGTACTTTACAGCAAGTGTCGCATCGAATATCTCTTTAAATATAGTAGTTATTTTAATATCAAAAACGCTCGTTTTGAATTGCAACTAAACGGTTTTTATAAAAGACTCCGTTAATATTTTTTTGATATTTGAGAAAATACGTCGTCCGTTCGTTTCATTCTAATGAAGACCACCAACGTAGCGCTAAACCATATTTCAATGTCTAACTCACAGCAAATCGATTGGATAACATATTATTTTCAAGTCAATTTTACGGAGGAAGAATGAGAAGTTTATAACTTTATTCCCATTCGCTCTCCTCTCAAATTGCTTTTGTGACATTTTTCTTACTTTTTTCCTACTTTTATTTTTATATTGACTAAAATACCAACTATGGTTAATTCAAATAAACTATGGTTAATAGAAAGGAATCCATAATTTTTTTTTATGAATTCCTTTCTATGGAGTATTCACACAATCTAAGGTGTAAAGTACTTTCGAAAATATGTCTAATTTTGAAAATACTTTTGATAAGGTTCATCGTATTTTGTCAACTAACACGTACTAGTTTTAAATCAGGTAACATAGCAAATAGAAAGTTGGTTTTCATGATTTCAATTAACGTTACTGGGAAATATTTCTGAAAACTTAGTTTTTTAAAAAAATTATTTATCATCGTAATAAATGCATAAATATGAAGTTTTATAAAAAAACCGTAGTCATGTATCATAGGGCAGATTATATATTATATTAATTTAGAATTAACTTTTGTTTTTTTCTTTTACTTATTATAAAAGCTATCATGCCGTAAAATTACACGAAGTAGATAAATAAACAAAATCATTATATTGTTGACTGTGTATAGCAACTAAGTTTTTGACCATAATTTTAACACTCATTACGAACGGTTAAAGAAAATGTTATGTAAACTTTTAATAAATTAAAAAACAATGCAATTTAACTATTAATGAATTAAGTTAATGAAAACCTAGAAAAAATTACAATAGTAAGTATATATATATATATATATATATATATATATATATATATATATATAATATTTAACTTAAACTATTCCTTAACGTTCTTAAAAAAACTCAGGTTAATCTATTGATTAGTAACATATCAATGCTGTGTTTAAAAATAAAACGTATATTAATGAAATGAAGATCCATCTATAGTACTGAAAATTTAGATAAGGGTAATCTAAAGATAATAAGTGCATACAACTTAGAATTTAAAATGAAATAACTTTTTCAAAATATTAAAAAAGCTCCAGTCATACTATTGATTAACTGCTTACCTTGGCTAATACTACCGATTAATTGTTTAATCTATCTTTCAAAGTAAGAAATATTTTAATTGAAGTAAGGGGAACATAAAATTGACATATCTTCAATAAGCCTGATTCAAAATTTTAAGGCCATTAAAAAGTGGAGAATTTCTTTTTAAATTGGTTCTAGACATAGCGTTATTAAAACAATGTGGTAACGAAAAAACACAGAATACCTAAAGCACAAGGGATGAAATCAGTTGTGCCTAATAATAGTGTTAAGTAATGTTTTCATTTAGCACAATTAAATTAAATTTCCAATCCAATTATGTTTAAAATTTAATTAAATTAAAGTGGTAAAAGAGATTACGTACTCAAATGTAGATTAAGAATTTCACAGTTCGTATAGGTATCAAAGCTATCTTATGAATATCTTTAGAGTCTATCCTTGGTCTCACATTGGCTTGATATGATTGACCTTACTAGTATAAACTGAATAAAAATGATATAAAAATCCTGATATTGGACAACCCTAATATAATACTTCTGATAATGTTTCTGCTAATTCGCTAAATATTTCGAAAAAATTCAGGATAACGTGTATATTTTCTTCAAATTACTTCCGAATACCTGCATGCATTAAAAAAGGCACTATTTTTTCTTTACAATAACGTTGAAACACCTATAATAGTTCTTAATATGCTTATTCTAATTGTTTTCGCATCTTCCGCTTGTGCTTTGTATTTATAATCCCTGCCGTTCGTGAATTTAGTTTAACTGAGAAGCAAATACGTGTGACTAATATTCCGTCTTCTTATATTATATTGTTATTTCTCTTACAACACGGCGGTAAATTAAAACACGAACAGGGATAAAAGTTTTCTGATTTTGAATTTCTACTTTTTTGTAAAGTAAATAAATATTTGTTGGATTTAAATACTTAATCAATAAACAAATAATTTCTTTATATTGGAAAAAGAATACTCGGATACTGAACATTTTACTTCATTTGCCGTTTGCATGTATTTCTGATGTTTCAATGCTACTACATTTGATACCATATTTTTCTCTCTTGGAGAAACAAAATAAGATTTTTGACAGAAAGTCCTTGCTGATCGTAGAATTTTGTTCTCTGCATGATATATGTGATTAATTTATATATATATTGATATGATTTTCCGATAGGTATGATTAAGTTGCGCAGGATGAAAAAAATATTTCCTTGTCATTAAACCTTTGAAAAAAGTTGTGCAGAAGCATAAATTAATTTGTGTTTCGTTTCCATAAAATTTCTAGCTTCTCCAATAATAGGATATCATCGCAGGAAACTTATAATTTTATCACATCTTTTTGTCCATTGTTATATCAGAGCGTCCTAGCTTTTTCAATTTAAGACCTATTCTGATGAAATTTTCAGCAAAAAATTATTTTAATTACACCAACCTATCAAAATGAAAAAAGGAATAAATTTAGTTTTGTTTTGAAGATTACTCCTATATATCATAATTATCGATACTTTTTTCTCCTTCTCTTAACACATTCTCTACAATATATTCGAAAATACTTAGTTTTGGAAACAGTATTTCCTACGCGAGATAAGTTTCGCCAAAGTGTTCTTGCGTTGTACGTTCTTCCTGCAATCTTCCTCTCTCTAGTTTTTAGACCAACTCGTTCTCTTTTCTGCATCTTTAATTTGAGAACGCTCACTTTGCCATCACTTGATTTCTCCATATACCTCTGAATTGTCCTGTAGTTCATGAGCCTCCCGAAGTTCCTTCAAATAATCTCTTGACTAAAGCGTTATAAAATAATCTACTCTATTCTTTTATCATATTCCAGCCAATGGAATATATTGCTTCACTGAATCTATAAAATGATGCATTAAATTTCACTTAAAAACTAATTAATGGACTTTAATGACGAGTCAGAACTGTAACGCTTTTCATTATTTTATTATTTCATTAGAAAACCAAACATAAAAAAGAGGAAAATTTTTTTGCAAGAAGAAACCATTTAAGAATCATTGAACACGTTCTGACAGAGGTTTTATAACGTAATTCTATTTTTGGAAAAAGGCCCAGTTACCATTAAATGATGCCAACAACTTTGTGCAGCACAATTCTTTTAATAAATGAATCGATAATTTCTATATATGAGTTTGTCGCAGGTACGAGTTTCAATTTTTTATCCAAAGAAATGTTATTACTGCAAAATCAATAATCAATACAAACTCATTAATACAACAGAAGCCAAACGCTGCCTGTTCATTTGTTTTTCTTTTCCGCTTAATGAGTGAGTCAGATCAAATATGTGTGCAGCACGTCTGCGTTGCTAAGTTCAACAACGGTTCTAATGTTGGAAAGAATTTGACAGATGTCAGATCGAGCGCACTGCATGTGGACCATGTGACTAGGCCTTGGACGACAAAGAGGGCGTGCGAGCGGGACGGCAAAATGGCAACGTCGTAAACGCGCCGCGTTTTGTTAACGTTATGTATAGCTCTCTGTATATGATGTCACACTGGACTGTTGCATGCATTTGTTGTGCAGCAGCAGTGCAGAACAAAAATGACTCGTGTATTTGTTTCAATTATCAACACAATAATAAATGAAACGTTAATACTAACAGTTTGTAAATGTGATTGTATTTTCCATTTCAGCAACATAAATGTAACACTTGAGGTTTAACTAAATGAGGTAAAAAAGTCGAGACGTATGAAAGTACCAGTAAAATGTTTTCCAAATAACTGCACTCTCGTAACATATTAGTCTTATTCCTTTTTCATTTATGTCGTGGTATACAATACAGGTTTCTTTTCTTGTAAAGTGCTTGTAAAACATTACCTTGAAAGTCTATATTCTCTGGCACTTGTAAATATGTCATTTGAATTTATCTGACGTTTATAGTAAAACGTTTTCCAAATAACTGCACTCTCGTAACATATTAGTCTTATTCCTTTTTCATTTATGTCGTGGTATACAATACAGGTTTCTTTTCTTTTTAAAGTGCTTGTAAAACATTACCTTGAAAACATTACCTTGAAAGTCTATATTCTCTGGCATTTGTAAATATGTCATTTGAATTTATCTGACGATAACGGAAAACTACGAGAAGTCAAAAAAATACAAAGAGACTGTGAGCTATAATATTGCTATAAGCTGTAAATTTGAAATTTTATAGACCCAATTAAATATCTTATAATCTCATATCCTTACTAAATGAAAAGTGTACGTACAGTATCTTGGGAGCCAATAAGAAGGTATAATAGACGCAGCCAAGTTATTAGTACCCCGAGCACGGTCGCCGTTTACACCGACGGCCGACGCACGGCAAATATCTCAAATATATATTCAGGTCGAATAAACATTGCGATTATATAAGGAATTTGTGATTTATACAGCATTCAGTCAGGGCGTTCGCGCGATATGAGCTCCGGCTGCAATTTTAGGCGGATATGTGGAGGGACAGAGCGGGCGGTTTATAAGTCGAGAGAGAGAGTGAGGTTGGCCTTCTGTTCTGTGAATCTAAATGAGTTTTCTGAGTTTGGGTGTAGTGTCTTACTATTTTTATTGGTGAATTTATTTTGGAGCCTTATATTTGAATCTCGCTTTTTATTCGAACACCGTATGTTAATTACCAAATAAGATGATGCTTAGCTGAAGAAAGTGGAATAATTCGAGGATAATACACGACAATACTCATGAAATAATTAACACAATATGTTTTAATCAATATCTAAACATCCTTATTGACGTAAGTAGAATTCGCACTACAGGAATTTTGTACAAATTTAAGCACTTAAAAACATTGAAGAGTAAGTAACACTTTTATTAAATTATTCACCAATATTGATTTTCCTTTACAATAAATTGACTGCTATACTTTACATAGACATAAAGACATAGTTCATACTTCAAAAATCAAAAGATCTAGGATAAACGCTGTAGTCTTTCTATAATCATCGAGTCAGATTTCACGGCAGTGTTTCTTTCATGATCCTGTTTTTTTTATTTAAATGGGGGAATGCTTTATTTTGGCATATTATATTTAATATCATTCGGAATATGTATTAATTATGAAAAAAGTTGCTGTATTTCTCCCGACAAAGCTTTCCAAATGACACCATCGACATTGTTTCTTTCATGATTCCGTTTTTTATTTAAATGGGGGAACGCTTTATTTTCACATATTATTTTTAATATCTTTCGGTATATGCATTAATTATGGAAAAAATTGTTGTATTTCTCCTAACAAGGCTTTTTAAATAACACCATCGACATTGTGTCTTTCATGATCCCGTTTTTTTATTTAAATGGGGGAATGCTTTATTTTTACATATTATTTTTAATATCTTTCGGAATATGCATTAATTATGAAAGAAAATTGTTTAATTTCTCCTAACAAGGCTTTTCGAATGATACCCGATTATTTACACGATTTATTAAACGAATAAAAAAATGGTTACTTTTATTTAAATATTACGTAAAGTACGTATTATTATGCCAAATTTCAAGTTTTTATCTCACAGAGTTTCTGAAAAAATCGACTGGGAAGTCAAATAGGGAAAGTGACACGTGTCTTATAAGGGATCCATTTATCAAGTTGAGGCATGCAAAGACAAAAGTGAAAAGTTGTGAAATTATTAGTTTCGTTTGCTTCTTTTTCCCCTTAAACAGTACAATGAATTTCAATTGAATTTAGTAAATAGATAACTATAACTTTGCCCAACGGTTTCAATCGCATAAAATTAGTTTGCAGTACACGTAAACGTTAAATAAATTATGTCAACACACAAGGAAATTTAAGTTCATGACAGTACATTAGGAATTACTACTATGGTATTTAATTTTTAAGAGAAGTAGAGCATGTTCCAAATAATATGCCAAAAACTAAAATTATTATTCCATAAGATGTTCAACGCGTCATACTGATCCGCAAAAAAAATTAAGTCTTATTTTTGAACTTACATCCCAATTAAAACTTACTTCGTAATTACATAACTAGTCTGATTCAAAATCTGTAGATATTTCTTTGGAATAGATAGGATTCTTTCTTTGGGATGGACATTTCTTTGGGAGGAGCCACAATAAAAACCTAGTTATGGTATGTTATGTTATGCCTGGTATATATATTTGTATGTTATACAAATAACATTAAATTGAAGGAAAAAATCAACGCATTTGCATTATAGCAGTTACTTGGAGTGGGCATGAATACTGAAATAAGTATATACCAAAAGAAATTAATATGCTTTGTATAATTTTAGTTATCAAAAATATAGATTCTTCAAAGATGTAAATGAAAGAACGAATGAAAAAATCCTAAAGTTAATAATGAATAAATGAAATCTGACTTAAAAATATCTTTTGCACTCACAATAATTTTATTTATTTTCCCATCATACATATTTTTAAGACTTCAACATGCACACAATAATGTATGCAAAAAACAAACTTATTAATATAGTTACATCTATTCCTGTCTATGAAATATCTGCACATCTAAATTAAGGAATATTAAATAAAAATAACCGCTCAGCCAGTATATTAAATAAAAATAACCTGCACATCTAAATTAGTGAAAATTAATTAAAAATAACCAGTCAAAAATGAATCGTATTTACGCAGGACATCTAATTACTACAGTGATATTAGTTTGAAAATTTGTGGTTCAGAGTTTTAAAATTATTTTTAAATTTTACGTAAAATTATGAACAAGTTATCAAGATTAAACAGGGTTATTATAAAAGGACATTAACCTTTTCTAATCTTTAAATAAATACGTCGGCATTAAGTAAATAATCCGCTTGTTTTTAACGATTACTACTGAAATTATCAATCATAAATAGATAAGTATACTAAATCTTCCAATTAACAACATCCTGCATAATATACACAAAATAAATAAAACTACCGTACAAATGTTTTTAAAAGCTTGGTGAGCATATCATTTTCCCAAAATAAAGTTATAAATTAATGTCAAATATATTCAATATTCTCAAAATAAAATAAAGCAAACAATACTTTATTCTACCTCATAGCGTACCCCTAGATGTATTTGACAATGCTTTTAAAACCACAAAGAGCAGGCGCGGGTATGCTCCGCAATAAAATATAGTGCATTTATCTAGCATTTGAGCGTATGTCGAATGTGCAAACAGATATTCTGCTATTCTACAAAGTAACTTACAGCATTTTATGGCAACGGCAACTGTACCTTTAATTGTACCTTTATAATTTTTTGCAGTAAAGGTACATTTAAAGTATTGTTTCATAGTAAAATTTCATAGTAAAGTTTCATTGTCATAGAAAAATTAGAATCAGCAAACATGAATACCAATTTTTAGGGAACACTTCAATTTTTACATAGAACTTACACTATGGATATATCGTATACACTAATTCACATATGAAAATTTAAAATTATTAGATTGGCTACTTATAAATCGGCTACTTTTTTCAAAAGTTTTCTGGAGTATTATAGATGCTTCTAGAATATTTCTTGTATAACATATAAAGACTGCGGCTTTTGAACTTTTGTTCAGTTTGTATATAAGTTGACATCATTTCAACTAAAGAGTATAGCTAATATGAGTTTGAAGCTACTGAGGTCCTACCATACCAACGAGAGGCTAAAATATCTGGTTATAGCAGATGAAAAATGGGTGGCTTATGAGAATGTTTAGAGTAAACATTATAGCTAGGAGCTGGAGAAAATGATGTACTTAGAACAAAATATAACATTGTGCAAAAGATAATTTTTAGTGTATGGTGGAGGATAAATGTACTTATTTTTAATTGTAGTTATTTATTAGTTATTCATTGGGAACACTTTCAAAGTCACAGCTAAACTTCCTTTAAATGAAAGCCAAGTTTATTTTTTTAATGACAAGTCTCGATCCGACGTAGAAAACTAAGGCGTGAAAAATTGTCACGCATACTCTCTAAATAACAGCGGTTTGTCACAAAATTACGACGTCTTTACAAATCTTACATCCCAGCACTTGTGTTGCCTGCGCCTTTTCAGTCACAGTTATTATAGTTTTTCTAAAGATTATGTCATTTTAAAAACAGGAGTAAAACTTTATTAAAGTGAATGAAGGCTTACAGTTTTACAAACATTCTATTAACGCAGTATTTCGGTATTTATTTTTAATGCTTTTGCCGTAAGCGCCACGTAATTTACGATACTTGCTTGAGTTTTTCAAAACCTAGGCATATTTCCCCCAATATTATCATGCTTTTAATTAAAAAATCGAATAGCTGAAATTTTATATTATTTCTTCGTGACAAAATACACACACACACACACTCATACTTATATATATATATATATATATATCTATATATATATATATATATAAATATATATATATATATATATATATATATATATGTAAACTAGAGTCGTCGATATGATTTTCAAACGCCCTGAGCAATGACTGAATAATTGCTGCACTATACAAAAAAAAGAGATTAACAATTTAACCACCAAACAAAAATTGAGTTTAATCACTATAATATATTCATTTTGAAATTTATTTTCTCATCTAAAAATAACCTTATTTTTAATTACCTCTATATATGTACACTGCAATCCCTACATTAAAATATTCTTTATTTATTAATTTTTATAGTATTATAGGTCGTTAGATCATTCAGTAAATGAAAAAATTAGAGTAACAAAATTAAATTTACACCAGACTAATTTGTAATAAAATAAAACTACGTAACATAGTATTATTTCTAATTTCTTTAAGTTCTTTACCATGGCCTAGGTTTCGTTGTATTACAACATCTTCAGGTGGGCGGTTAGCAAAGATTATTCTCTTAGCAAAAATCTTTGGTAACAGCTCACCTGAAGATATTTCAATACATCGAAACCTAGGTCGTAGTAAAGAACTTTAAGAAAGTTGAAATAATGCTACATCACGTAGTTTCATTTAATTGTGAATAATGAATTTCTACAAAATTAACGCCAAATATATTCAATGTCAGACCAATTCAGTTCAAACCAATTTTAATAGATTTTATGTTGAAACATTCTAGTATAATGCCGTAGTAATCCCAAAATATTCAATGTACCCTAAAAACTCTGTAACTTTAATACTTGAAAACTTTTTTTATTTTAAAGAGATACGTCTCTAATGAAAAAAAAACCATAAAAAACTTTGCTAATTGAGAATTGGTAGTTGCTATTTTTTGGCTCGCGTGTAATGTCTTAGAAACGACGTGAAAGATGTCATATAACTCTTCAAAATGATAAATATTCACTGGGAATATTTATCACCTATGGAAACAACGACGGTTATGTTACTCAAATTGTGTAAAATTATGTCTAATCAAAAAATATTTATTAAGTATTATAGTTAACTAATAACGTTCCAGGAAATATATAAAAGCCAAAAATATATGATGATTGACAAATTTAAAAAAGACGACAAAAAATGGTGAAAATGACGTTGTATATTTTTTAATACCGCTGCGTAGTTTTAAGTGTATGATACGTATATTCAGAACTAAAAAGTTTGGAAAATTTGTCTAATGAGGAATATGTTACAAGTAATTGAAAAGATAAATAATTTACAACAAATTGATAAATATTAGATTTCCTTATGACAGAGCATTCCTTTTAGAGATTTTCCCAGAGATTTTAATTGTGCTGTGGAAATAATATCTCGTGCAATAAATATGCATTAAAACTTAAAGTGGTATTATTGGTTTATAAGGTGAAAATATTTTCAAAACACTTAAAATATATGTAATATAAACGATATTTTTGTTGGGGTAAATTTTTAATGATATCTTTGACTGAAACCATTTATTATATTATAATGTTCAGTAGCATCGAATTAGTATAAAAGGAACTGCCCTCTTTAGTAATGATGTTAAAAGAAATATATCAAACCAAATTAAAAAGAAAATCTAAAACAACGAGAAAACCAATATACGGAATGTGAATTAACACAACATATATTTTCACGACTCTGGAGCTATATTTTCTTTTATAATAAATAAGAATAACATTTTTGACAAGTGTATAATTTGGGAAATACCAATTTAGAAATTGTATCGAAATACGACCGATGGATATCTTCTTTTTGCTAATCGGCTAAATACTGTTTTTCTTTATTCACTCTCGAATATTAGGCAACTAACACTAACATTTTTTACTTGCTTTTAAGTACAGTACGTCGAAAATGGAACACAAATTCTAGTTTATCCCAAATTATCTTAGCATTTTTATGTAATTGATTCTCGTGTCAAGTATCGAGATGGCCTCTTACCGCAACTTAGCATACACCCCCAAATGTTTAAAAGCTAACAAAGCAATAAGTGAACCAACTTTATAATGAAGGGCCTTTGGGTTGGGTCGGTTATATTCAACTTATACACAACGAACTTAAGGATATACCCCTTAACAACGTCCGATATATAATGGTTTGTATGAGACAACAGCGGCGCGAGTACGTCGGTCAACTGCATGGAGCGATACAAAGGGGCAGAAACAAGGAGCTAATGCTGAAAAAGGAAAGACAATTTTCTTTCCATTTTTAAAGAGTTGTTATTCAATTGTAGCGGCAACGTCATCCGGAGACACCCCGGTGCGAAGAAAAGGAAACTGCGGGCCCAAGTGGATACCGATAAAGATCCATTGTCACATCGCAAGGTAAAAATAAGTTTAGTTGATAATAATGAACTAGTGGAAAAATTATATTAACTATATATATATATATATATATATATATATATATATATATATATATATATATATATATATAACAAATGGGGCTAAAAATATCTTTTCAAACTGGCTATGTTATCTAAGAGGTTTTGATACTTGAAATGTAAATAGTTATACATTCACCGTTCGTTTTTTGCGTTGATATTTCTATTGAGGTTTTCTAATAATTGTAATATCTAAAGGATATTTAATAGAAAATGTGTTATGTGTAACACAAATTTTCCTGTATTACAATTCATATTCAGAATCAGTTTTATAATTGGACATTCTTCTGTGTAATGAAATTTCAGTACGAAGATTTATCTGAATTGAGATTTTAAAGAAATAGTGGTTGTCAGGAGGACGAGACATATTTGGTTATTAAGGGACTGTGTTTAGAATTCTTATATTATCTACATTAATAGAAATTAATAGAAAGAAAGATTTTCAGCAAAAACATAATTGGTAAACTATATGTATGGCTTTCATGATGATATTTAAATATGATTGATGAAGGATTTTGGGTACATGATTCAATAAATTAATGAAATTCTCAAGAGAAATTTACTAATCTTTCTACTGGTGTGGATTTTCCGCGGATATCGATATCATTAGAAATGCTTTTATATTTTGAAGAAAAATATTCATCAAACTACAGAAAATCATAAAATATGACAAAATATAAATTATTTTTAAATACTTCATAACGATTTGTGTAATATTTACTTTTTTACCATACACTGGTGTATATGTTTTAGAAAATTTAAATGACTATTTTTCATGAAAAACTATAACTAATTAGATTTAAAACTATTCGAAACGCAAATGAAGTCTAAAGGGCGTAGATTTCTATAATATCACAGAATCCAGACGAAAAAATATTATGCTTAATTCAAGATTGCAATGATGGTGTTATACTACTATGGGGGCGCAGTAATGATGGCTTAAAAAGATAGTTTAGAATGCTGAAACTCTGGTTTAACGAGTAAAATAGAGATAAATCCCTTTTAAGACAAACCGTATTTTTATACGAAAAAAGTTCTTAGACTAAAAAATCTTGCTGAATGCATTCACACTTTTCCGCCGCCTATTGCCTTGTTGGGTGAACATCGTTAGTTCCGTACCTGCACTGTTCGCAACTTTATGATGATTATTGACTCGACTCATACCAGCAAGCAGGAGCTGAGGATGCAGGATGGTGTATCGTTTTGACGCGTGGATTGAAGTCCATCGCTCGGAGGCGGACGACGCGGAGAGGTATCCAGGTATCATTATGTGGATTATGGTGGTGGAGGTGTGATTATGTTTCACATCAGTTTTCTTCGTTGTTTTGTTATTGAGTTGATGATATGATATGTACAGATTCAGTAACATTATCAAGCCAATTTTTGGTAATAATTGAATATTTACTTTTTCAACGTGGCCGATAATAGGTCATAATATTTTATACGCAAAGTTTGCATTGACATTTTAATGAACCCTTAAACCTAACACTCTGTAGTTCAGAATCAATTGACGTATAATATTTTGCGATGCACAATTACTTGGATAATGCCTATACATAAGTATAACTCCTAAAGTAACTAACATTTAGTTGATAGCGGTCCTTCCCACAGAGCCTGAAATATTTAGTTTCATTTTGTATCGAAATAGCAACTTGCGCTGCAAAGGTCGAATTTGTGTTGAATTAATCGGAATTCATCTTGGACTTTTGACTGTAATGACTCTCATACCTTGTATTTTATCGTAGTAATGTCCATAAGAACGACTCAGAAATTTTGTGTTCAGCAGATCGCATCTCAAATTCTCAAATTAGAGACTGATTCCTGTATTATGACATATCAAATTATTTCCCTTAACTCATTGACGTTATTACGCCGAAAAGTGAATATATAAAAATTTTAAAATAAATACATTATAACCTGTATTGCAACATAGGCTACAATATTACATATTTAATTATAATTTTCTTAATAAACCTTGATAATGATAATAAAACATATATAACATTATAAAGTATATTAAGGACAATAATTTTGGAGTATTAGTTGATTTGCACAATTATATTTACTTTATTATTATATCGGTAATAATATTAGTAATTATGTTAGTGACTAGAATTACAAATAAAGTACACGTTAATCATATAAATGATTTCTTACTAATTTCAAAATTCTCTGCGTGAATCAAGTGGAGACTTTATTAACAATGTAAATAAAATTCGAATACACAAAAATTATAAAAACATTACATCTCATTTACAGTTTTAACCGACAAATTTGTAATTCATACTTGGCCGCTCTTGCTGGACGCTGCCACATAAAAATATAATTTCTTAAAAACATCATTTTAAGTTTTTTTGGTCATTCCTGTTACACACATGTGGCGAGTTTCTATAAGAGCAATTTCTTCCAATCAACCACGGACAGCGAATTTAAACAATGAATTTCTAGGCGGGCTGTTGAAGTTTGTAATTACTAAGTAACCAGCAACAATTCTTTTAATTAAATTGAAAGTAGATAAATCTATAAACATTTAGAAAAATCAACTTAATTGACAGAGTGCACCTTACCAAAAAAAAACGATGACTGGCATCATTTATCCACTATTATCACTAAGATTTTGGATTTTGATCGACCAAAGTACCAGGTACTACCTTTACGAAAGTAGAGAATGACTGTTGTGCTAAACTATTAAGTTCATTTGAAAGAGGAATTTTTGCTAGCAATCACTAAATAAATTGCAATTTCAAATTAGTCCGCCCCTATTTTAGTACCTCTCAAAACGTCTGCCACTTTCATTTTCATAGTTTATAACATGTTTTATTACTTTATAATCAATATACTATGTATATAATCAATATACTGTAATCAATATACAGGCAAAAATCTGATTCACGATTTGATTGTTATTGAGATATTACTGCGCATCATTTATGAGGGACAAAAAGAGCTACCGAAAATTTATTATCAGCTCTTGGGCTAAAACGCCTCACTTTAATGCGAGAATATCTTCTAACTTATGTAAATACATACAGTAATTTACTTATTCATTTATTTTTAAACTCTATGATTTGGTCTCTTATATCAAACTTCTCTACTCGATAACATTAAATACTTGTTGCTTTACAAACGGTATTACTAAAGAAAAAAATTGTAAAGTTCTTAATTTAAAATGTTCCTACATGGGTTCAATGATTTGATGTATATACATCATTTTTTTCATGTATAGCGTGTGATTTTTATCAGGTGCATCATTCTTTTTTAACAATGATTGAAATAGTAACGAAAAAAATGTACAAAGGACAATTCTATATAAAGAAAGGTTTCATTCTTTTTAAAATATCCAAAATAGAAATATGTACGTTTGGCTTGATTCAAAAGTACAAGTAAATAATTCTAGGGCTTGAAGTTTAGTGTTTTCTATGCAAAGATATAAGCAATTTTTCAAATGCTTGTAAGCTTTTGTGAAATGTTATTTTAGTTTATGTCATTATTTTCTGGTTTACAGGTAATTTTATTGAGTGTAAAACATGACGAGTGGTCAGAAGTAAAGCTAGATCAAACTTTATCAAAATTCCTGAATGCAATAGTTTTGTATTAAATTATTTAGCTTCGTATTTAGCCATAAATATATTTTAATCACTTCACACCAAGAGCAGCATAATAATCGAAGTTAAATACACTCTAAAATAACCTATATAATTTGAGGTGTGAATCGACATAACTATAGCAACAGCATCAAATAACGGTCATCTTCCTTTAATGCGGTGCATGATCTGCCAATAACTTTCTGGTATAGGAACAAAGCTCTTCTTTGGCCAGATCTGAGAAACAGATCTACCAATTTTAACTAAAAACAATAGACACCATCTCATCGTCAAAGTCACATTCTTCATTTCTAAAGATAGTGTCGGTCCCGAAAAGTCCTAGTGGCATCGTTCATTAGTTCTTTTTATTCAGCCCAGTCCTCCACTTTCCTAATAGTAGATGTGATTTAGAGGCCTGTGAGCGTAGTGACTTGGTTAGTTCGTCAGGTAGGAAACCTACCGTGTGATCGTTTAGGCTTGAATTTTCCAACAACCAATAGCTTTACTGCATGCAATATTACTGACCGATATTTCCATTCTTCGGGTCATCCAAGTTATGCGCACCATTCGACACTAACATGTTATCTCGAACGCGTCTAACTTAAACTCCACTGATCGAATTTTCCATAACTTGGAGCCGTAAGAAAGTGGAGGAAAGTTAGACTAATGTTCTTACTAATCTTATTTTGAAATTATTAGCGGCCACAATCGTATCGTAGTTTACTGATAGAACATTTGGCCCTTTGTGTCCTTCTTCGAAATTCTTTATGGCTTCCTCATGGTTAGTGAGTAGCAATACCAGGTATATGAAATCGCTGACCAAATATAGGTCAGAGAGTTCTCATGTCCATGAGACTTTGCCGTCCTTATCTATGACCATGACCTACGTTTTAGCTCTCTTGGCCAAGAGTACAATCAGTCGCCTCATACTTGTTTCTTTTGAATAAATTAGCTAGTTTTTCCTCTGACCTAGCAAAGAGAGTGGTGGCATCTACATATCTTAAATTGCTAATTTTGGTGCCAATTACTGAGGTGCTACCCTCCAATTCTACCAAGACTCTCCTCATTATGAATTCGCCATATATGTTGTTTGGTTTTGGCTCCCAAATAATGCGTTTAACCTTCAAAAATATTGAATATATTTGGCGTTAATTTTTATTGAAATTCATTTCAATAATTGTTGAAATTCATTATTCACAATTAAATGAAACTATGTGATGTAGTATTATTTCTACTTTCTTTAAGTCCTTTATCACGACCTAGGTTTCGTTTTATTACAACATCTTCAGGTGGGATATTAACAAAGATAGATATTAGCAAAAATAGATATCTTGGCTAATATCCCACCTGAAGATGTTGTAATACAACGAAAAGATGTTGTAAACCACGACCTAGTGGTAAAGAAATTAAAGAAAGTAGAAATAATACTATATCATGTAGTTTCATTTAATTGCGCTTCAAAAATATGTCCTTTGTGAGGAAGATTTGAGCGTGATCTTCAATATCCTATATGTTAACATATTAAGTTAAGATGATCTTCTCAACTTAATCGGTACATTCGTTGGACATTTGCCGACAGCGCTTGATGTTGTGCACTGTCATAGTGAGCATTAATGAAAGAGGTTTTTTTTATTTCCTGGATTTCCATTCTTTCCTTGGACGTTTGGGCGTTCAGTCATCTTATTTTGGGATTCCAGACGAGTGAATACAATGAGATTTTTCGCGCCGTCTCAATGTGAGTCAAAATCCATAAAGCTTCTCATACGAAAATTTTCACCTTTAATTTTAAGAGTCTTTGAATATACACAGATCACAGGTGTTCCCGCCTATGGTTTCAGTAACTCACGATAACACCCCTTCAACGATACGCAGAAATTTGCTATCAGCAATTTGTGGTCGCTTACAAAATTAGTCCCTGGGGTCGTAGCCCGATGGCCTGGTGGTACCTTCTTCTTTAATTTTCAAACCAAGTGTTTATAACGGTCAACGTGTTATCTGCACAGAACTGCACCCAAATTTCACCACTTTCGTTCCTTTTTCCTAATTCATAGCTCCCCAAACATCCCTAAGATTGTCACTGATTTTTGTGGAGCTCCCTTTAGCATTAAGGTCTCCTATTATTAGAGTAATGCCGCGTCTTGGTAGTCTTTTAAAAATCTTATTCAATGAAATAACACTTGTAAAAATAACATTCTATGTCAACACCGGACTTGTTTGTTTTGTATAAGAAATCATCACTCGCTTTTATTTAAAAAACAATCGAGTAGCTGTGTGAAATATTGTGGTGATGATATATGATAAATATAAACATTATTACAATATATACCAATATCATTCAATTCGTAAAATAAATACTTTTACTACCTTTCTAAACACACCGTTACTGCTGCCTTTGCAAACATCAGCACCCAATTATTTATTTAATAAATCGGACGCTGTACTTTTTAAACAGTCGCGCAGCTGTGAGAAACACTTAACTGACAATGATGTAAGATATACACAACGATTCTTAAAAATAAATACTATTCAATAAAATAGTGCTTGTAAAAATAACTCCTGGCGCCTTTATTTACTTTCATTTGTTTTATATAATGAATCAATCGCGGCTGTTTGTTACAAATCATTACGCGCCCTTGTATAATAAACGATGGAGCAACGGTGTGAATTATTGAGGTCACGATTTAAGATACACGCAATGATTTATACAAATAAATATAATTCAACTTGTAAATAAAATACTTCTACTGCCTTTTTAAATACACCATTTATTACGAAGTTCATCAGCACCCAATTATAAATTTAATAAATCGGGAGCTGCTGTTTACAAACATGTAAAAAACAGCGCCCGATTTGCGTGTGAAACACTTGGGTGATAATGATGCAAAATATACACAATGATTCTTCAATAAAATAGCACTACTAAAAAGAACTTCTAACAACTTCATTAATATATTCGTTTGTTTTACTTAATGAATCAATCGCGGCTGTTTGTTTAGAAAACAAAATGTAATTCTTGGTGCTCGATATTTATTAGATTCGTGTGTGCGACTTATAAAAACATATCTCATTTATATCAAATTATGATATTTTCTATGTTATAAAATATACTCGCGCACGAACTTTTTTCGTATTGAGGTTGAAAACATCTTATAATTTTTTTATGGCCTAAACATGTTTATGTTATCACAAAAATATTAATAATATGTTTGTAAATATTAATACATATAAAACATATTATTTATTCATAATCAAATAAACTAATTAATGCAAACATGATAAGCTGCCGTAAATGCACAATTTATTAAATAGGAAATGCATGGAATGTCTTCCAATTTTTAGTAGGGAATAAATAATTTTTTAACACAAAATACATAATATGCCATTTCTGTGTAAAAATGTTTTGCATTTTTCTTCTTGTTTCCTACTCAAAATAATTATTTCTCCATGTTAAATATATTCAACGGTTTGGCTGAAGAAACGCGAGAAAAGATGAAAATTGAAGTGCTTTTGAAATTTTCGAAAGTTTTGACGTAAGCATTTTCGGACGAATTTTATCGAGACGACCAAGTCTACAAAAGAAAACTTAATGTTACATATTACGTAAACTCCTTAATAAACTTAGGCTTTTTAAGCCTAAGTTGCATGTGCCTTTCGTGTCCGGACATTTATTTTAATAGGCAATCTATTTAAAAATAAAAATATATTTGTTATACTTTTTATTCAAATTATTAGGGAGAAATTCCCACACCCCTGTTAAACACAACATCGTAACAAAAGTAATTTTAATTCAAGTAATATTACGTTATTTTAATTATTCAATCAATATATTAATATTATACTATTATAAACGACGGAGATAACTAAATATCAACTTAATTAGAATTAGAGCAATATCATTGAAAATCTCTTACCAATGACCTTACAGAACACGCCGACTGATTAAATGCCAATTATGAAATTTTTCAAAATATTGAACAACTCATACGTCTCTGGTAAGTTTAATCAATTCGGGGTAGGCTGTTGTCAAAATTGTCGTGAAAGGTGTGAGGAATACTAAAATGATAAATAAAAATTTCATACAATATTTACCTTCGTTTCATCATTTTTGAACTTTGAATATACAATAATATGTATTACGACACAATATACTCGACACATAAAAATCACCAATGTCACGATGGTCGATTTTTATTTTCATGATATTCTTGATTGCCCCTCTTGTTACACTATACCCTTACGTAAGACGTATCGAATTCATATAATAAAATTAAATTTTTGTATTAAAGACATCATAATAGTTCATTGAATTAATTTAAAACATAATTGTAAAGGGACAAAACGTTCAAAAAAAATATTCACATTCCAAAATATCAGAACATATATTCGCATAATAAAACAGACATTTGTGTTTTGTGTGATTGAATTTTACCCTGGAATTAAATCTACGTATTGTGAGAAAATTTATTATAAATAAAAACATAATTTTTAAATTCATTCGTTCCAAGTACAATTTAGAGATAACCGATACCACAGGTGGGTTATCCGCTATAAAATATTAGGCAACTACTATCGTAATATGTTTACATCGTTTGTGGTGTAATGCGTCCAAAAATAGCACACGGTTCCCTGTCTATTCCGAGTTACCTTGCCATTTTCAATGTAATTGAAACTAATGTCAAGGGTCGTGACGGTCTCTTAACGCATCTTAACGTACACACCAAATATCTAAAAGTAACATAAAAATAATTTAATAAACTTTAAAATAACAGATCATTTTGGGGTCAATTTTATAATTTACGAATAGCGACCATAAGAGTAAAATCTCGGCACTAGATCCGATACAACAATTTGTACGAGACAAAAGCTGCACGATTACGTTGGGCATCTAAATGGAGCGACACAAAGAGAAACAAGGAGCAAATGATGAAAAAGGAAGGACAATTTTCTTTTCATTCTCTAAACGTAGTTTTCTAATTGCAGCGATGACGTTGTCTCGGAAGCGCCCCGTGTCGGAAAAAAGGAAATTGTCGTCCCGAGGTCATTTGGACCCCGACATAAATATATTCTCGTATCGCAAGGTAAAAATAAACAAGTTTAGTTGATAATAATGAAGTAGTAGCATTATGAATATATGTATGACAAATAGGATTGGGGAAGTCTTACGCAGCCTTTTTCCAAATGGCTATGATTTTCTAAGAGGGCGTTATCCCTGAAATGAAAAAATCATCAAGTGGAAAACTAAATAAAAAAAATTATTGTCTGATTTTGCTAAATTCGAATTAAATGCGAGGTTTAAAATTGAAATTTCTTCAAAGATTTTGTTTGATATTTTCATTACAACGGAATTATAACAGAATCCCGCAAGTATAACAGAATCGCTTCCGTTTCCTGCTACTCTTTAAGAAATTATTATTATAAGAAAAAATATTATTTACCAGTTATGTCTTCTGTCAACATATATAACAGAAGACGATATGATTTAATTGAATATATTATAATTAAATGTAATATATTTGATTTTTATCTGACACCGTAACCGAGGGCTCCAGCTCTTGTGGATTTACGTTCCCTCTGAATGAAAGGCTGATTGAAAGGGATTGCCCCTTTCAATCAGGCTTACCCATAACGCTTTTGACTTACAATTACTTGATATTTTCATTTATCAGTTATCCAACTTCTGCTTTTTTGCAAGTAATTTCAATATATTTAATGAATACGCTTTAAACGTTTAAGCAAGCTTAAAATATGTTTTCAGCAAATTTCCGAATTGAATTTTCGAGTTGTCTGTCCACATTTCATTACTACTCAAAATCTCTATTATTTATATTTTCATGTTTTGTGATAGGTTTTTTTTACGACTATTTGAATTTCATACTGCCGAAAATATGATCTTCGGAATATTTTTTTTAAAAATTTAATTTATATACACATATTAAATTATGAAAATCACGTTAATAGTAATAAAGCAAAGGTTCAGACAGACTTTCGGTTCCGTATTTACTAGTAACGAAATATTATTGCGCAAAGTTTCTAGGTGGCTAAAACGTTTTTCACGAATATTCGCTATCTTACATTATAACCCACGTTTATTCAAATATTCGTTTATTATTATTTTCAAGATGACCATGTCATTATTATATCAAAATTCTCTACTTTGTAATATAGAATACTTGTAGAGTTTTCCTTTAAAACGATATCAGTAAAGAAGATATTTTTATTTATTCACACAGTAATACACACATTTATGGATACATGAATAGAAAAATACACAATAACTACAAAAGATAACGACGATATAATTGGACAAATTTATTTTCACTCATCATAAAGAAAGCACCCTGGTGTGGCCTTTAATAAATTATTGAGTATTAGAATACGATAGGAAACTGGAGAGTTCCGTTATTATTCGATTTCAGAGGGTAGCACAGGAAGAAGGTTATCATTGTGTAAGCGCAGAAAATTGTCAGATACGGTAAATGTTTGTCTACTCAATAATTCGGGGCATAGAATTATCTTTTTAATAGTTAGAACATAAATTTCATAAGCGAAAACTCTTTTGGAAATTGCAAGAAATAGAAACCTAGCATACATAAGAGGAAATCGGTAGGAAATAGAACGGTGGACGTATTACGTCCTCTACACACTTTCAAATATAAAGCTGTATTTGATTTCGTATGAGCTCCATACTGTAGAGCCAGATTCTAATCGACTTTACACTAATAAAGGGCACAGTACGCAAATTGATGACATGGATTTAAAAATAAATCACTATTTTTAAATTAGATTGTTTTTAAATTTTCTAAACAGAGATATAAGTAATGAGAAAATCTGTATGCTTACATAAGATTTTATTTTCATTTAAGTCATTGTCCCTTCTTTTAGAGGTTTCTGAATATAAGAACCAAGTCAGGTTCGTTATCTTGATACTGAGTATGAGGTTAACGAGCTGTTAGATGCAAAGCTGGACAAAATTTACATCAAACTGCGCCATTGCAATATTTTCATACTAAGTCAATTATCCTCGTATTTTGTGATATACATGTTTGAATAATTTCGTAACTGGAGCAGCATACTTATCAAAGTTATAAAAGTAAAAAATAACCTAAAAAATTTAAGCTATTAAATAAAACAATCGTAGCAGCAGCATCGTATGACTGACATCTTTTTCTACTACACGCGCCTGACATACCAATGATCTCGTGGTATAAGAAAAAAACCCTTCCCTTACAATTCAGTTCTCTAATGTACTTCGAGGCATTTGAAAAAGGGAAGCGATTTTTCCTTTAGAATCAATATTTCGTAAATTAACGTATATGCTGCCAAAGCAGTTGATCCCTTGTGCATGTGTGATAGTCGAGATACTTCTATCAATAATGCATAAAATTCTTCTTTAGTTATACCAAACCAAAATTTTTTTAAATGTTCATTCATAGTATCATTATTTTCAAAATCCATCATTCGGTCTTTCTTCAATAGACATATGAAAACATATATGTAAGCTTCGGAGAATGTATGATTTACTTCTTCAGTCTCAGTAAACTGATTCGGCAACTGACTGGAACGTAATAATTGAAGTCAGCAAACAGTCTTATTTAGAGAAGAATCGCAAATATTTCAAGACGATGACAGCTATGAAAAAATCAATGGCTCTGTGTACCTTATACTTTCCCACACTGAGGCAAGATTATTGAAGGTTCTTGAGCAGGTAGCATAATTGGTTGAGTATTGTTAAGAAGTACAACGTCTTCAGAAGCTGGTTGAGAAACCACAGATAAATCCACAACTTATCCTTGGGATTACATTGACATTGGCTGTAGATGTACACGCTAGAGATCTTGCTCAAGATGAAGTTAATGGCGGAGTGTAATCTTCTGCTAAGCTGTCACATCACTGCTGCATGGATGGCAAATCTGATCTGATGAACGAATCTGAAAAAATATAAATATTCATAAAATTTAAAATATTTTTTTACTTAAATCATGTATCCCTTGAAGACTTACAGATATAAATGTCTATAAGTCTTGTCCCTAAATAAAAAATGCTATGTATAACTTTACTACGACTGTTTATCTGAAATATGTTGTTCTGATGATTAGAAAAGGCAATACGTTTCTGATACTATTTCTGCTCGGTTCGCAGTATCCTTTGTTTTGAATTTTAGACTTCATTTATACTGTCACATCGAATTAGATTTGGGAAACAAATATAGATTATCATTTAATTACATAGTAAAAATTTGTTGTAACAACATCGGTTATAGCAACATTCTGGTTGTAACTTAGTGTTTCCGGCTAGACCCTATAGACTGGCTTTATCTGAAAAACTGTTTAGAATAATATTGATTATAACAATATATCACATTTACAAACATCTTTTTCAAAGGTTTTATGTAGAATCACATTGGTCATAATGATTTGATATAATGTGTTTGTAAACTAATATATTTGGCGTTAATTTTATAGAAATTCATTATTCACTATTAAATAAAACTACGTGATGTAGCATTATTTCTATTTTCTTTAAGTTCTTTTCTACGACCTAGGTTTCGTAGTATTACAACATCTTCAGGTGGGCTCTTAACAAAGATCTTTGCTAAGAGCCCACCTGAATTTTAATGAAATATTAAACTAATATGGGACATTTTTACCATAAAATTTTATTGATGTGGTCATATAGTGGACATCCAAAAAACAATGATCGATCACGAACCATACAATAACTCCATAATGAATCTGTAAAAGGTAATTTTCATAAAACTGGAAATAATTTCATTTCAGAAATAAGTTAAAATGAAATTGACTAACGTGAGCCAGATGGGTATTTATATAAACATATAGAGACGTGCGAACTCTTCACAATTAAGTGCTTAAAACTCCTTCGAATTAGATGTTAAGTATTTACATTGCAATTTGATATAATTGTTCTAATTCATTTAAAAAGGTTGTCAATTTCAGTTCGAGCTAAGAGAAATTAAAATTACTATAGTCAATGAAAATCAAAAGTGATTAAATAAGCATGAAAAACTTACGTGTAAAGTTTTTTATTACATTAATTATTTTAGATTTCAGTTTACGTACACTTTGTGCTGGATAATTAAATTAAGTTTTCATGTGGTCACGTGGAAATCATGGAAAATATCTTATTAGTAATATTTGCTACTACTTACTCTCATGGAATTGTTATCATATTTTCTCCTGAACGGGGATATGGTGAGGTGATATGATTGAGAAAAAATGTTGGAATATAAACATTTCATTTTTAGAAATATTTTCGAAAAATAATATCTACCGACAAGGTGATAAAAATTTCACTAGTTTGGATAGGAAAAAAGTTATAGGACGTTGTTTGTTTATAATTTTTGGCAAATATTGTTTTTAATTAAAGTCGCTACAGCTATGTGATATATTAAGCCAAAAACAGTTTGTTTCTTGTACCAGAAACTCACTGGCTTGTCGCGCGCTATTAGTAAAGAAATATGATCATCGTTTGAGGCTGTTGGTGAGGTTATTTTGTAACTAGTATTCAAAAGAAATTTTTTTTTTTTAAATTTGAAAAGTCCGTTGCTCTTCATGCAAAATCAAGTGAATTGGTTTAATATGAAATTATTGATGAAAGTTTTGATTAGCTTTACTCCTGACCACTGATTCACAATCGCTGTAAAATATCTGTAACATAGAACACTACTTAAATGAAAATAAAACCTCATGAAATCTAGCAAACAGTTTGTAAATTGTATTTTTTATTATATAGAAAATAATAAAATTTCAAGCCCTAGAAACATTTATTTCCTCTTTTATTTATGTCTAAAATTTCTCAAATACGAATGGTTGTTTTATTGATGTTTTTTCAGATGAATCAATCCAGTCTATTTCTATTTTGGACAGTTCAAAAGGAATAAAATATTTTTATGGATGGAACTATCCTTTGTATTAAAGTTAATGAGTTATTAATTTTCAGAAATAGGTTTATGAATACAGCAAATCGTTGAACTTGTAGTTGTATATCAATATTTTAAATTTATAAAATTGCTAAATGTTTCCTTGCAGGAACATTTAGCAACTTCATAAATTTACCTAGATATAGTTTTTATAAACAAGGCCAATACCCACTTAGGTCAACACGCACTTGATGATACCGAGTCGCAAATTTTGGTACAATACACAATATCATAAAATAAATGATTGACAAATGTATGAATAATCATGTGCATAAGTTTGGGAATACTCCCGCAATTGAGTGAGGTGTTTCAAGCCAAGAGCTAAGAAAAATATTAAGAAGGTGTTTTAACCCCTAAGATATTTTGCACAGAATTGTAAACTACTTAGACATTTTGCCGCAAAGTTCATGTTGATTAAACAAGAGACATAACATTAGCGAATTCTCAAAAAAACAATTCCAAGAAACATGTTTTCGGCAGTACGAAGTTCGAATAGCCATAAATAATACATGTTATAAAACATTAAAAAAATGGTAGATGTTTTGATTGATCTTTAAAAAATTACTTTGAAACAATTATTCAAAAATATGCTGAAAATATACATTAAGCACGTCAATATTTTTGGAACTAACTTCCTTATCACACGTTACACACTTGGCATGTGAGACTCAATAAGAAGACGTGTAAGATTTTGACCGACATTTCGCTACAATATACGTTTTTGCGTTTTACAAGTATAAATTAATGTACAAATATATTATTAGAATATAGACATGCGGTTTGCGAATTAAATGTATTCCTTTAAGCCTGCGTATTTAGCAATCTGTGCGTGCCATAATACTTCTAATCTCTCTGCACTATTTTCAAACTTGTGCTCATAATATTCTATAAAGAATGCATTGCGAATGTGATTCAGTAGAAGTCGAGGATGGTGGTGATATTAAATTTTCGTATTAACTTTTTTTGTATCGACACAAGTTTATAAACATATTAATTCATACCAAAATTAAACGTTGCTCGGATTGCTTCTTACCATTATTCTTTTTTTCAAATTGATGCAGTTTTTTAGAGACTTTCAGGCTAAATTTATTTCTAAACATATGTGTCATATCTCAGCTTCAGAGCAATTATTACTTAAGTTGAATGTACTGATTAAGTTCATAATAATTTATATTTTTATAGTAATTAAAAAAAAAAGTTTATTTCAATAATTTTAAAAGAAACATTACTAATTCAAATTGTATAACCATTCATTCATTTATTTCTTTTATTCTTTCAAATTTTATTAACTTGTTTCTTTGTGCCTGGTATTCAATACATAATATAAAGTGAAAGAACCTCGTTCTAACTTGGTGTCTCATGACATCTTTTGTCCTTTTTATAGCACTTTCATAAAATATATTTAAAATTGCTTGCAAATGGCCATAGTAAAATATGGTTATAAATAATAGGCAAATTAAAAGAAAATTTTACGTAAGTGCGAGAGAAAAGCGTTATGGGTAAACCCGACTGTCAGAGAGAATGTCAGTCGACAGCTGCTGAAGCCCCAGGTACGGTGCGTCAGATTAAAAAAAATAAAATTATAAAAATCAAAAGTAGTAAATTTTATAACAAATAAATTATACTTAATCATATCCCTCATAATGCTGATCGAAGATATAACTATTAAATGATTTTTCTTATTGAAAATGTTCGCTTTTAAGACAGATGTAATTTTAGGGATTAACAGTAGAAAACAAAACCGATTCTATTATAATTTAAGCAGAATTATGACACCACAACTGGGTTGGGGTTTAGAGATAATAAGTTTTTGATTTTATTGCAGATTAAAACATTGATATATTAATCAGAAATGCATTAAAAATATAGATATAATGCGTAACATTAATTATCATGCTGGAACGTTTCCAGATCAATAATATATTTTATAATTATGATAAAGAATAGATGAAAGTGTAAAAATTAAATCTATAAAATAAAAAAAACTACAATTGAATTTAAAAAAAAATTAAAATTAAATAATTGTAACGCAAAAAAATTTACATTTCATATAATAAATTTCCTCTTCAATATACTTTAAATATTACCATTCTATAAAAATTTCAATAGAATTACGAATGTAAAAACGAACAGTAAATATATAACTGTTTACATTTTAAGGATCACACCCCTTCAGACAATCATAGCAGGTTCGAAAAAACAAAATCGCTTTATATATCACCAGCCTTATTTTTCATACATATATTCATAAAGTTAGTATTTTACCATTACCATCTAAACTTGTTTATTTTTACATTGTGATGGGAGAATAGATTTCTGTCGGCGCCCACTTGAGCAGTGGGACCGCAATTTCTTTTTATCGCTCCGGGGTGCCTCCGAGATAACATCACCGCTACAATTGAAAAACTACTCTAAGAGAATGAAGGGACAATTGCCTTTCCTTTTTCATCATTAACTCCTTGTTTCTGTCCCTTTGAGTCACTCCGTTTAGCTGACCGACTTACTCGCGCCATTGTTGTCCGATACAAACCATTATATCGAACGGAGATCTGACTGTTAGCCCCTTTGTGTGTAAGTTGAATGTGACCGAACCCGAAAGGTCCGTCACTTTAAAGTTGATTCACTTATTGCTTTGTTAGCTTTTAGAAGTTTGGATTCCATGCAAAGTTGCGGTAAGATGCCGTCTCGACCCTTGGGATGAGTATCCATTACATCGAAAATGCTAAGGTAACTTGGACTGAAATTTGGGTTCTATATTCAACGCACTGGGCTAAAAACACTTAAAATATATTATGCCGATAGTTGCCTAATATTTAGGCTTGGATAAACGACTTACTTAGATTTTTAAGCATAGGGAAATACCCGTCAGTAATACGGCTATCGTGAACATGAGAAGAACTAACATTTTTTCTTCTTACAGAATTTGTAAACAGTGATTACGTGATATAACTTTTCTTCTTGAGGCAATGGAATAATTAATAGAAAATTAAGAATAGAAAATATGGAATAAACGAGTGTCCTGTAAACCTTTCTCTGTTATAAAATCATAACACTAATTTAAATTTTTATGAATGTTATTATATGAGGATGAGGCATAACTTTCACGGTGTAAATCAAAGCGCTGGGGAAGTCCCTAAATAGAATGCAATGTCATAAGATAAGCCAGGACTTTTCAATTTGTTGCAAGTTATTTCTCTTTTACTGACTTGCATAAAATTCTACATAAAATATATTCTTAAAAATTTCATGGATGATTGCTTTGACAACTTTTTAGTTCCGAATATGGGTATTATGTTCTTAAAAGTAGTATCTGTACTAAAAAAATACACTGCCTTTTTGTAGCATTTGGTTTTCGTGTTTTTTTTAAACTTTAAAAAATAAAAACTTTATTAAATTAAGAAAGTTATAAAGCAACTTGAATATTTTATTAATATTTTTAGAGGTAATATATTTTTTTATAATTTTGATGAAATTAGCGTTGACGTTTCCAAAGGTAACGATATATTCTATGAAAACCTTCGATTTTTTAATTAAATGTAATATTTATCATCTTAAATAGTTCACATCTTTCATGCAGTTTCAAAGTTTAATATAGGTGGCTGCGTTAACAATAAATTCAATTGTTGTTATTATATGAGGTTGTACAATGCGAGTGTTCCGGTGTATGTAATAAAATTAAAAGGAAGTTTTTCTCAGTAATATATTTATACAAAAGCAAGGGTATCTGAAAGTTAGAACAAGGTTATACTACTAATTCTTCATATCTCCGGTTTTATTTGTTCATATATTTATTTATTAATTTGTTACCCTCACTAAAATACTGGTATATCGTTTAACTCTCGGAAATATAATAAAACCTCAACCGCTCCCCTACAACAAACTCACTAACATAAGCACTGGGAAAATCCACAAAAACCCGGTTTCTGCTTTTGTTTTTGAAACATATAAATGCTGATGGATGTTTCCAAGAGTTAATCTTTGCTATAAGCCTACCTCAAGATATTGTAATATAACGAAAACTAGGTTGTGGTAAAGAACTTAAAGAAAGTAGAAATTATACTACATCACGTAGTTTCCTTTAATTGTGAATAATGAATTTCTACAAAATTAACGAAGAATATATTCAATAGTATGATTTAATCAATTTCGTCGTAGAGTTAAGAAATGTTTATTAAATTTTTTGTAGCAAAAAAAAATTTATTATTTATTACAATAAATTACTTTCAAATCGTGCTATGTTACCAATTTCAAGATCATTAAATCTTTTCCGTTTGCAGTTAGTCCAGGAGGCTACCGTAGTATTTGATAGATAGCTACGACACTTTAGTTACTAATACGTGGGTGCTATATATTTACAAGCAACTGAATGAAATTTGTGGAACTACGCAATTATGATGTTGCTAATGGTAAAATTATTCGCTTAAAATAGGTTAAGTGATAATATGTAAAAAAATTACGTAATACTTGGGTTAATTAAAAATGTTTGATCATTGCTATATCAAATACAGGTAAAGACTAAAGTATGAAAGTACAAAAACTCGTCCAGTCGGTTTTGTATGATCTGCCCATAGATGGAAGTTTTATTACCATTTTATTTTATTACTTGTATCTTGCTTATGTGTTACGTTAATAATTTTTTTAGATTCTGGTCAAAAATGTAAGACTAAAATAAGCTAAACCATTTTGAGATTAGTTCCTTTATTACCGAAAAATTAATTTAATTTTTGGCAGCATAATAATTTTTATTTGCAGCATTCTCAACCAAAATTATATTTAAACGTTTCATATTTATAAACAGAATATCAGTTAAAAAAACACAATTTAAGGAAAAGGCTAAACTACCAGTAAAATTGCTTTTATTCTCTGCGAAATAATACTTGTGTTATTTTAATATTCAAAGCTTAGCATTAACGTTTTATTATTATATCTTTACAATGGGATGATATATATTTATTATATATATATATATATATATATATATATATATATATTTATATATATATATACACGTGTATCCAAATTTAATTCATTCTCATAAATGCCGTTGGCGCTGTAATAAAATTGTTCATATTGTAAATGAATAATATGATATTCATAATTAATCTAGAAAATTAGTGATGGCTTTTCTAGTTTTTCTCATTAAAGATATATCAGTTTTTAATGAATAAGCTTTTCATGTTAATTCATATAAATTATATCCAGTACTTTTAAGGTATTATAAGGTATATGGTAAGAATTAATAAAGAAACATAATAAAGTAGTAAATACAATGTACGCATATAAGAATTATTAAAAATAACATATTTATGTATTAACAAACCAACTTTTAAAATTAATTCATTATAGGAACCCACTTTTTGATCTCTCATTAGCTTATCAGTTTCTTTTGCATAGATTTAGTCGCAGCTTGTACGCATAAATTGCTCAGAGCGTTTGAAAACCAGGTCGAAGATTTAATTTCTATGTATATATTTTGTAACAAAGAAACAATATTGAATGTTATGCGTTCGACTTTTCTATTGAAAACTTGAGAAGTTGAGGAAATATGGAAAATTTTAAAGTATAACATAAACTATGGCAATGATTCTAAATTTTACTTTTGTAGGGAATTCTTGAAACATCGAAATCTGTAAAAGATGTATTAGGCAATACATGTACATAATGACAAATAACATGAATCTTTGTAATTAATTTGACACAAATATTACGTTATTTTAAGTCTTAATAATTATCTTAATGTGTACAGAGTATTCGTAGTGTGAGTTCTACGCACTTAAAAAGTTTTATTTAAATATTATTATATTTATTGCAGTTCACATAATAAAAGTAATAGAACGGTTATTGGCTTCGAATATGATATCCGGCAATAAAGATTTGAAATATTCCATATAAATGGGTATTCACATTTGCTACTGTTTATTTTCTTCATTCGTTTTAATTTGCAACAATATATTAAACCTATCTTCCGCCTAGAAAATAATAAAGGTACGTGTTTTAGAAGAAAAACAAAACGCAAGGGTTGCTGCCACAAAATTCTGCAAGTTACAGTGCAGAATGACCGAACAGCCATTTAAACATTCGACACACGCGGAATGTAGAAACCCCTGCACCTTATGGTTTTAAAAGCATCGTCGAATGCATGTTAGGGACGCTATGGGGTGGAGTATAGTGTTTTTGCTTTATTTTGTTTGAGAAACGTGGTGTGCACCCCCAGATGTTTGAAAAATATTCGTGTAGTGGTTTTATTTATGATACCTATCATGAACGTATCATGACGATGTATCTATTCTATTATAATGTATAATAGAAGATTAAATACATCTATCGGTGTACGTTTCATAACCACAGTTATAGTCTATTCAAATAAGCAAAGTTTCTACATTTGACAGAAATATTTATGTTAGGATTAGCAAAAGGTAATGACCATTCTTAATATTCCTACTTAACCTTCACAAATTTTTCATAGCTATACGCAAAATTTAAATATTATATTAAAATTCAGTGTGCATATTTCAAGTAACAATTTTTATAGAAGGTTTATATGGTTTGGCACTTTTTGTGTATATAAGGTATATTAATATATTTGTTATTTTTATGTGATTTTTAGTCATTGACATGTCTTTACCAGATATTTTATGCAGATTTTACAAATAATAGCAGATGTAGTATGCATTAATAAATATGTCCTTTGCATATTTTACCGTGTAATTGGAAAAATTATTAATTATTATTAAATATTCCTGCGAACTCTTATCTAAATAACTGACTTACATTAATTTCGTTCAATTTAATGTTATTTCTATAACATTCTAATATATGGACAATATATAACATACCCTACCATAATCAGGTTTTGACCGCGGCTTTGCCCACGTAATATTAGGAAAATGCGAGAAAGATTTTATCTCAAAGAAATGGGTACAGATTTCAAACAGACCAGTTAAAAAATTACGAGGTAAATATTGATTTGGCCGTAAGTTGTCAGGCCTACTTTTAACATCTATTGTAGACAAGTGCGGTGCGTCCCGCGACTTAGGCCATAATCATTTAGGAATTTGGCACATTAATTTGAACATATTCTATTACTTTTAAAAATTAAATTTATAAGATTTTTGAATGCATTTCTATTATTTGAATTTTTTCGTGTGTGGTCATATTTTCTACCGTTCATGTTTCCTGCTCTGGTTCTCTAATTGGTAGCATAATAGGATATATATTATTTAGTCCTTAAATTTCATTGAAATTTGTTGCGCTGTTTAAGGTGACAGAGAGACAAATAAAAAAAATCTTATGATTACATACCTCAGATCGATAAATAGAACTCTGATAAGACACACGTCTCTTTGTCTGTGCATCTGTCACAGCCGAATTTCTCAGAAAGTATGCGTGGTAATAGCTTGAAATTTGTAGATGATATCTTACTAGAAGAATATATGTTGTCCTAGATTTTACCATTTTTTAAATATGTACCACATTTTTATGCCATTGTAAGATATGGCAAGAAACATACTGATGTTTAGGAAAAATTATATTGGTATAAAGTTCACAGAAATACTATGTACTTTTCAATGTTTCTGAGAGTTTATATGTATACGGAGTAAGGCAAGTTCCATTAAGTGCAAGTTCTTGACAGGTTTATTGACAATAATATGCTATAACAAGATGCTAGGATGTTGATAACAAAATATCGTGTTAATTATTTCATAAGTATTCTTGTGTGTTATCCTTGACTTATTTCGCGTAATTCAGTTAAGCATGAGCTTTCTTTTTATTAATCATACAGCGTTATTATTCAAGGTCAATATATGCAAACCAATAGCTTCAAACTAATCTTTCCAATAAAAACAGTACTACCATACAGTCACACTCGGAAAGTAGCTCATTTAGATTCAAAGAGAATATCGACCACAACCTTTCGCGCGTTTTAGAAGCCGCCCGCTTCGTCTCTCCTTACATCCGCCTGGAATTGCAGCCGGAGCTCATATCCCAAATGAATGTCGTGTTTAATCGTAAATGCTTTATATAATCGCATGTTTATTCGACCTGAATAAATATTTGAGATATTTTCCATGCGTCAGCCGTCGGTGTAAAGGGCGGCCTCGTTCAGGGTACTAATAACGTAGCAGCGTCTATTAAACTTTCTTCCTGACTCTCAAGACACTTTACTTATTATTTTCATTTAGTAACGATATGAGACCACTAGATAATTAGTTTTTATAAAAAGGTCAACTTTATAGCTAAAGGCCATATTATTAATTTTATTCCGTTTGTTCTTTTTTCAACTCTCGTAGTTATTAGTTATCGTTGGGTAAATTGTGTCAGGGCGTTGAGATTTTCAAGTTAATATTTTAAGGATACTTCAAGTAAATAGACCCAAGTAAATCTTTCTACACAACCCCAAATTGGGATTAATTTTATTGGTCGTCTCTTGAAAATCATTTGTCATTCGATTGAGAAATATTCGGTATCTTTCTTTGAATTTTGTTGTTTTATGTTACCTCAATAAATTAAATACAAATTATCTCAAGTAATTTTTCTTGTAAACGTACTAACTTTTGCCTGGTTTCACCCGCGTGGTGTTAAAAAAAAATTAAATAACTCACTTTTAGAAGTAGTAAGTATAAACTTCAATCGTCGAGGTAATTATGAGGTGAATTCCGAGGCAAGTGTTATTCGAAGAGAATTTGCCAGACGCGACTTTTAATATTTATTTTGGTGCTGTGTAGCGCGCTTTGTAAGTTATATGATGATATTCTTGATTAAATGCGGAAAACAATGACCCATGAATTTGACTCATTAAATGGAGAATATTCCAGTACATTTTTAAATTAAATTAATAGCAGAATTAACGTATTATGCATAATTTTATAGCTATTTTGTTTACTGCTCTGCTCCTTTACATGAGAACGTAAATGTATGTAACCAATATTTTGATCGTTCATGCCTTTCTTTGAAATTTCATGGATTATTTAAAGCTGGAGTATACAAGACGCATTGCGTATAGAGGATAACAGGTTTGCATCCCACAGCGTTGTGTCAATCGGCCGTGTGACGCGTTGTGACACCGGTCGTGTGACGCATTGTAACACCGGTCGTGTGACGCATTGTGACACTAGCCGTGTGACGTGCAATGCTGTGCTGCAACACGCTGGTTTTCTGTACAAAGCGGTCATTTGTAGACATGTTTAGTACGACGTGCCCAGCATTTTTGACCAAACATGTTTGGAAAGTAGCTCACGTCACAACGCATTTCTGCTTCTGACTACCACAGAATCATGAGAAAGGGGAAAAAACTACGTCGTGAACTACGACGTAAATAAAAAAAGAACGCAAGGAACCTGTTCAGAGTACTGGAGTTTATTTGATAAGACTTTTACCAGTCTTATACCTTTTTATCTTATTTAATTAAACCTCAAATATTGAATTTATGTAATTACTATTACCGGATTTTTAAATAGTATCAACCGCATTCATAAACTATTGCTATTAAGTTTTCATTCTGTCTTACGTCCATACTAGAAATAAATATACGTGCCTTTTTGTACTTCACTACTGCTGCATAACATGCACCAGTCCAGTGGGACATCAAATACGGAGAGCCATACATTACAACGTTAACACAGCGCATCTAGTTTGCATCATTAGCATTCTGCCGCTGCACTCGCGCGCCATATTTTTCTTCCGAGGCTTACAAAGTCACACGCTGCACACATAGTGCGTTTGGTATGATATTTGTCAAACTATTTTACTTCATTAAAATCACTGCTGTAACGCAGACATCCCGATTCGTATTCGGTTTGACACAGCCTTTAAGCGTGAAGGAAAACAGATGGACAGACAACGTTCGCTTTTATTATGTTAATAGGTTAAGATATAATTATTTATCCTATATTAAAAACATTTTGAGACATATGAATGTTATACCCGTGTTTGTGACAATATAATGAAAACAAATTTTGAATTATGTAATTAATAATTTATAAAATTTAGTTGACTAATTTTTATAGGCAGACTAATTTTTCTCTTTATTTCTATCTAGTTTTTTAACATCATATTGTCCTGAAACGTGTTTCAGTTCTGATTCTCCATTAAAATTCATCATTGTTTAAATTAACTATTACGTTTTATGGATTCATTGAAGGAAAATAATCCCGTAGTAGGGATGTGTCAAAAGAATGGACTAGTATATTTTACTCTAGTTAAGTTAAGGTATTAATTCAAGGAAATTTCGAAGTCTCAAGTACTTGAGAAAAATACAAAGATAGACAGGGAACCCAGGTTAGAGACGACCTTGGAAAAGTTAGTATATTTAATTAAAAAAGGAAAAGTAGTAATAGAAGAGATTGGTCTGAAAATTCAAGAGAGTAGTGCTGAGGGAAATGGGCACAATATGAAATTTTGATTATTTCATTTTGGAGATACGTATTAGTATCTCGTGTAGGAGGTACCCTATCAAAAACTAGGTATTCTCAAATGTGATATAGAGATATTTATAATTAAAGCTTTTTAGTTTTGTGAGAAAGAAAATATCTATAATTTTTTATTTATGAGAATAATCTCTAAAAGAATATTAAATATACATTTTTTTCGTTGAAACTGGATAACATAATTAAATTAAGTGTTCCTAAAAAAACCTTTACAATGTACATTAAATTAAAAGATTATGACACTTTGATTTAAAGATGGAAAAAGAGACATAACGAGATTATAACTTTTCCGTGGTGAAACCCTATAAACGAAGAAAGTAGAAAATTTTTCAAAAATGAAATACGAATAATTTAAAATATATGCATAGTTACTTTTACAAAGATTGCATCACAAGGAGAGATTTTTTCGTCCCGCTGCAACTTTTCATATGTGTCCGCAAAATCGTATTAATATATTAATTAATTATAAATATAGAGAACGACATTCTACGACCAGCAAGAACTTTCCGTTAAAAAGCTTGCAGTGTCTTCAAGAGAGAAAAAACGTATACTGTAAACACTGAAAACTCAGAAATTTATGCAAACTACAAATAAAGGAAAACATTATGGACTGCGAATTTTTAATCACATTGTGAAAAAATTATTTATTGATTGGTTAATTATTGATATCAAAGAAATATTTGTATAAACTTGAGTAAATAAAAAAATAATTTACATCCTAACATAAAAATAAATTTTAAATATATCTTAAATTATTAGAGGACGAACGTTTTGAATATATTTAAAGTTAGTAATTGTACTTAAAAAGAATAATTTCATAACAAAAATATTTTTATTAATTATATGGGAATCGATTTAGGCATTGTTATATATTTTATTGTACAGAATTTTGATTTATGGAGGCTCACAGAATTTTGTTGTATCCATTTTGAATGAATTCAAAGCGTATTAATAATATTCAGATAGAAGTGAAGATTTATCTTTAATTCGTTTGAATCGTGATTCGTTTATAAAATACTTCTCTCTTGAAAGAGATTATAGCACACGAACTTATATTATCAAACGAACAATTTCCTTCAAGAGACCTACTTTGATATTTCATTTCTGCTATTGCTAATTTTTTAATTTTAATCGCTTGTCATTGTTAAATTTGCACCTTGCATTATCATATTTGGTAAACTTATTGTCAATACTTGAATAGCTCACCTAACAAATGTAAATTATTATTGGAAATCTAAATTTAAATATCTTAATTTTGCTGAATCACTTTTTATGTTCATATGTATCTCATTCATTAAATTAATTTTGTTGATATAAATTGGTAAGTCGAAATGTTTGGAAATTTATATAGAAGAGTTACAGTATTATGATCAAAAGAGTTTTTTTTGTGTTCTCCTTTTACTTAACCGCCCTGTTGTAATACAATTTTCTATTACTTAATGATATTTCTTGTCTACAGAACTGGCACATGAAAGTGACATAAGAGAAGAAAATGGGATATAAGTCTCACTTATTAGTTTTTTATCTTATCGATGTTCACGAACGCCACGGATTTTTTTTTAATAATTAATAATGCTAATCGCTAGTGGGTGATATGAAAACAATTGGAGATTTACAAATTATGAATTATTATACGTTATTTTCAAGGGAAAGGTAGTTTCTATTTTAATATATGCAAGTATTAAAAAGTGATTTGAACAGTATAAACGCTAGACTGAATTATTTCTAATTATTTTTCAAATTGGTGAAAGCATTAATTAGAGATATTGTAGTATAATTTTTCCAAAATTTAGACTTTTAAAAATGCCTTCAATTTATACCGCGTCGCATAAATCAGGTCAATCATATGGAACCCATGTGAGATCAGAAGTAGCCTCATCGAAAAAATAAATAGGGAAAATTTTATCCCAACTCACGAAACATATTTTAAACCACAATTGATTTGTTTAAAGTATGTATTAAATAACAATAAGTCACACATTACGATCGCATGGGCGCAAATGAGGAGGTTTAGGAAAGTTTTGCCTTCAATGCGACCGGCAAATTTTTCTCTTGATGGTCGCTCAATATAATATACATTGAAGGAGCTAAATTCTCGTTCAATGTACATTATATCGCTCCTTGAAGCATTTTACTATGTACTAATGGTTGCATTATTCATATGGAGTGGTCGTCCCAATCTGAAATTTCACATAATTATATGAAAATTTGTTTTATTTGCTTACTGAGTAATATTTTTTGTTTATCATGGTTTTCGTATGAAATTAATTCACTTTTAATTTCGAGAATTCTTTCGAAGTCAGAAGCAAAGAAATTGTCGGTAACGGGTACATTTTTCGATACGTATACTTCTGTATTCAAAACTTTTAGTTGATAATCTTACTCATATGAGCACCTTACAGAAAGTATCGTAACGAGTCCCTCTTATTTTTTTTGGTATTTATAATAATATCACTAGAGCTCCTTTTGGATTGCAACTAATTGGCGACAAAACGACACTACTAAAGTATTATCATATTGGCCAGCGTTAATACTGTTTGTAACTTGAGAAAAGATGTTATTCGTTTATTTAATTCCAAATAAGAAAACCAACTTATTTAAAAAGGCAAAAAAAAATGTTAATGCCTAACTCAAAACGAAACGATTGGACAAAATATTATTTTCAAATAATTGTATGGAGAAAGAACTCTTTCCCTCTCATCTCGTACCGTTTTCATAATATTTTTATTGTTTTTTTTCGTTTTGGTCTTGATTGAAATATAGACTATGGTTAACTTAGTCCTTGTTATATTTCCCTATTTTTTTCTGTCATTTGCATCAACATTCTTATTTACATAAGGGTAAACTATGCTCAGGTATTATTATTTTTGATGGAGAGAAGAAGGTAATACACATCTACACTCGAAAGTTATTACATACAATTTTCCATTGAGAATTCCTTTTTATGGAGTGTTGGAAATATCTAAGGTGTAAAGTACTTTTTGTGTTCTTGTTTAGCGATTCATCCTAAAGAAACCTAATAACGCCATACATCAGCAAAAAAAATATTAAATTATCTAAAGAAAACAAGAAATTATCCCTAGAACCAAGTTGACACAGCACGAAGTTGTCTGATACCCGTCATAGTTAAGTGCATAAAACTACACCAGAATCATATAGCAAATATTTACATTTGAATATGACATAAATGTGGGAAATAATTTATAAACACTATCAATTTCGATTCGAGTTAAAGAAATTTAATTTACTATGGTCAATAGAAAATCAATATTGAACAAATAAGCACAACGAACTTACGGTAAACTAGGTTTATTATTCACAATTAAATCAATAATAGGTTTATTATATTATTTGCATTAGATGACAGTTTAATTGTATTTTGCACTAGATAGTTAAATAAAGTCTAATAATCTCTATATCATCGAAATTATGGAAATACGTTGTTAGTAATTTTTACTTACTGTTACAGCTCAATACATACGGACGTATAATATAATTCTACAGATGAGTGTACGCTCCTTTCAAGCAGAGTGTATGCAATTTCATGGCAATATTGTTAACAGGAGATCTCTACACCAACTGAACAAGGTAATGTATTGCAGAATCACCTAGTGCACTGCATTGTTATTTACTTTATATCAAAATGTGATTACGTGGAAGGCGACTGGTAGAAAATTTAGGGACATGTTTACTGTTTAAAGTTACATTAATTTACCAAAAAATATTAGATAGTGTAAATATTCCAGTAATGTAAAATTTCATGATAATATTCTACAGTGGTACCTTTCTGCCGTATTGTTATCTACATGATAAAAGTATTGCGTTAGAATAGTAAGCGAAAAGAGAGTTTTTAAAGGAAATTTTGGGAAGCAATCACAAATCACATTGGATCTGTGGATATGTAGGTATATACCTACGTACGTTTATATGTATATATTTCCCAACTCCAACCAAATTTTCCGAACTCGGAAATCCATTCCCTGTTAGTTATGAAACCAACAATATTTGTGTTATATATTTTTCTATAAAATCTAAAAAATTTTTTTGCATCTTTTTTTGGTTATTATTGTTAAAGCTCTTTCACAAATTCATCAAAATAACAGATCTCCTTATACTAGATGACCGTCATTTGATTTATTGCTATGGTTATATCATTTAACGGCACATATTTTATAAGGTTATTTCTTTACAAGTAACTTTGTTTGCATTTTCGATTACAAATAACTTTTTTTTAAACGAATGACTGAAAAACTATTTTATGGATGGTTTTATCTGATGAATCTATCCAGGCGTAAATGTTTATGTTGTGAATAGTTCAAAAGGAACGAAACATTTCCGTGAATGAATTGTTCTTTATAGTAAATTTGAATACATTTTTGGTACCGAGTTAATTATCTTGAGAAAAAGGTTTATGAATACACCAAATCAATGTATTAAAGATTATGTAGTAATATTTTAAACTAATAAACTTGCAAACGTTTTCTTTGGATACATCACTTTTAAAGAAATTCCTGCAACCATTTGATATTAACGAGAAGAGAACTTTGATATTATTGTCAATATTATAAATAGAGATTAAAGGAATATATAAATAATTGTGTGTATTATTACAAATTAAGAAAATATTCATACATTGGCGTGACGGGCTTTAGCTCATGAGCTAATAATCAATTTTTTGTATATGATTTAGCAATTTACAAATTTTGCACATTATAATCTCGATATTGGTTAAGCAAAGAATTGAAAATCTGCCTGATAAATTGCTGAATTTTTTATACTACAGCGTTTTCTGGAAATTCTGACAAAAAAATCGAACAAATATCTTATGGTCAATGTGAAATTGGACATAAAACATACCATAAAATTGAAAATAAAAAAGCAGATATTTGAAATATAAGAAAAATACTTTGAAGTTGAAATTTAAAAATATTCTGAAAAGTTTTATATTTTAAGCAAGTTAAAATTTTCAGGGCATGTTCAGTAAATATACTCAAAACTACTTGCAGAAAGTCAACCGATAAAGGTAGTTTCAATAATTGTAAAACAAAAGAAAATTTTAGTTTAATATGAGTGAAAAGAGTTAATAGTAAACCTGAATGAGGAAAAGCGTTAATCGATAGCTACCAGAGCGCTCGCGTGTTGTGATAGAATAAAGTAAATGAAATAAAAAAAAAAGAATTAAAATGAATAAATTTCATATATTTCTGATTAAATATGTAAACAGAAAACTAAAATATTAATTTGTATTTTTCCTTTAAAACGACCAACACTAAAAAGGCATTTTATTGCTTAGTAGTAGGAAACGGAAGCGTTTCAATTATATTCTGGATGGACTTGTGACAACAAAGCTATGAATGTATTTACCGTAATAATTAATTATTTTTTGTATTGGAGTCTTAGCTGTTGATGTAAATATAAGAATTGCATTAAGCAATAGGGAAACATATCGTAATACTGGTCCAAACGCCAAGTCATTTAAACCTTAAGATATTCTAGAATTACAGGACAAAATATATTAAGTTATGAAAAGTAAGTTTATGAAGTTGACAAGAGTAAAATTAATGTTACAGAAAGCAACAAAACGAATTAATTAAATGGTTATAATAAGAGTTTTTGAATGTGACTTATTTTTAAATGACTCTACTTGTAAACCATTAAATTTTGTAGATTTTAGCAACTTGAAACCGTTTCAAATTACAACATACGGAATCAAATGCCATAAATAAAGAAAAATTCCAATTTATTGCTGGTGGTAACTTAACTTAGTGCAGCCACCAATGCACTACACTTTCAGAATTTTTATATCTGTTCAATGCAATTTACATCGACGACTTGCGCGGAGGTAACTTTACTATTAATGTCGGAAGTGACGCTTAAAACTGCAAACGGTACTGCTTTACTTAGTACTTTCATATTTGAATATATTAGGCGTTAATTTTGTAGAAATTCATTATTCACAATTAAAAATACGTGATGGGAAACTACGTGATGTTGTATTATTTCTACTTTATTTAAGTTCTTTACCACGACCTAAGTTTCGTTGTATTACAATATCTTCAGGTGGGCTATTAGCAAAAATCTTTGCTATTAGCAAATAACTTAAAGAAAGTAGAAATACAACTACTTTCGTATTTGTTTCATATAAATTATGATCCATGTGCAAACCAAATTTTACAATATATTCCTGACTTAGACAGTAATAAATGTCAACATCATGCCCACGAAATTAGAAGTTTTAATAACATGGTTCTTATACTTTGAGATTAACGATGTGCAAATAATAAGGCTGTTCAGGTAAGGTTTGATTAATCTTAATATAAGGAAGTTAAGATTAATTTGTAAATCTTATTTCGGACTGGGTTTAGCGGTTGGCTTTTTTTCGTAAAAAAATTAATATAACGCAAACCTCTTACGAATTTATAATTGAATATGTTCATATACATATATGTGTGTATATATATATATATATATATATATATATATATATATATATATATTACCTGCATGTACGTACACGAACGCGCACGCATAGACGCCCACTAGGCACCCACATGAATATGCACACACATATAATCATTGAATGTGTAGTACTAAAATTACTTTATTTCTTTCTAAAATAATTGTAAATAATTTAGTAAAGCCATCTTTGTAAACTGTAAAGGAAATACCGGGTACTTTGCTAGCAGATAAATGATATCAGTCTTCAGTTATTTGGTATGATACATGCACTCTCTAATTTAAATAAATTTTTCTATATATTTATTATTCTTTGTACATTCATTTAACTTAAAAATTACTGCTACGTATAAAATTACTACAAACTTTTGCAGGACACATTGGAATATAGTGTTTGGATTATATTAATGTGGTGTATTGGAAGGAACTATTCTTCTAATATTCATTTTCAATAAACGATGTTTTAAAGAAGTGCCCAGCAAGACTGGCTAAGTTGATTATTGACTCGTTAATAAACTGTGACATATAAATATTTAAATCTCACAATTGTTGGCTAAATTTATTAAGTATGGCCGAATGTGTTTCTAATATTTGTAATCTTTAGTTGCTATAATAATTCGGACAAGATCAAAGAGATATAAAGAAAAATATATCAGAACCCGTAATAGAAATGAATAATATAATTTTATTTGTGCGGAAAATTTTTAAATTAATCTTGATTCAATGAAGTGTTATATCTAAAAAATTACGATCTCTGTTTGCGACTTTATTTATTATTAAAATAGTCATTCTCAAGATTTCGGGATTTTATAGCCTAACTCAAAACGTTGGGTAGATTTGTGGAGCACTACCGAAGTGCACAAAATAGAGCAAAATATATATTTCTTGTTTAAACTATTTCCTACTTTCAACTATAAGACTAAGTACTTAATGATATAAAAAAAAATCGTAAATATAATTTTAATAAGAAAAATTTGTAGGATTGAAAAAAAAATTCGAAGTTCGTTTTAATTACTTTAACAATGGTTAAAAAATTTTGTAAAATAATGGTTAAAAAGTTATAATTTTAATTGATTTTGAAATACTAAACTGTTGTAATTTCTGTAAAAAAAATTACTATCAAAAGCTTCCATTTAGCGAGAATAATATTTTATAGATATATTTTATTATATTGTAGATATTTATTTTTTTGTATACTGGTAATAATTAAAATCGATCAATATTTTAAAACAGTCTTGTAATCGAACTACAATTTATACCTCCTCCCATCATATAACTTTGCACTTTCTGCAATTTGATAAAAACTTCCAATAAATTTTACTGATAATAATTCAAATTACGACCTAAATTACCACGCAACGGAATTAAGATTTTTTGCCACCCAATGCACTTCCTACCTGTAAGTTAAGATGAAATTTTCCGCATCTCGGGTCGTTCAAAAATTTAAAATTTAATAGAACACTGAATTTTCCTACGTGTTTCTTATTTAAGAGCATTTTTGTTGAAATACGAGTATTTGTCTAAAAGTTGCTTGTAATATGTATCTAAATATCAGAATAAATCTTTAAAATATTGCTTGGTGAGCTCATTGTCTTAATATTTCGGTCATGTTGCATCAATAAATGCACTACGTGGTATATATACATAAAAGGCAATATCCTAATGGACATATAAACATCCAGCCCAAACCACTAATAAAAATTTACAATTTGGAGAGGGTGTTGATTTTATAACAGAGACATCGTTGAAGTAAGGATTATTCAAAATTCTTGCCTTATGGGGGTGTAAAGGTGTGACTAAGTTTGTATGGGAAAAAATATTTTTATGATAATTTTCACTTAAATCTGGGTGTTCATACTCTTTAATAAAAGTAATGTTACCATTGTTTCAGGATTTTTCGAGATAAAACCTCTAAAGAGGTGAAATATAAATGCAAATTCAACCACCCCTGGTTGAATTTGTATGGGATAAAATATTTTAATGACAATTTTTACTTAAAACTGGGTTTCTATGCTTTTTCACAAAATTAATGTTACCCGAGTTTCAGGATTTTTTGAGATACAACTTCTAGCGGGGTGAAAAGGGTTAGCTAAATTTGCAAGGAAAATTATTTTTACGGTAATTTTTACTTGAAACTTGGTACTAATACCCTTCAGTACAAATAATGTCACATATGCTTTAGAATTTCCGGGAATTCAACCCCTAGAGGAGTGAAAAGAGGTGGTTAAACTTGTATGGTAAAAAATGGTTACAGTAATTTTTACTTAAAAAGTGGTATTAATGCCTTTCAACCCAAATAATGAAACGAGTGTCAAGCATTGTCCGAGATTCAACCACTAAAGGGTTGACTCAATTTGTATTGCAAGAAATTGTTATGGTAATTTTTGTTTAAAAAATTGTATTATTGCTTTTTAATATAAATAATGAAATAAGAATTAAACATTTTCCCAGATTCAACCCCAAAGTGGTGAAAAGGGGTTGCTAAATTTGTATGGCAAAAAATTTATTGATAACATTTACTTAAAAATGTGTATTAAAGCATTGCGACACAAAGAATTTAAAAAGCATTTAAGTATATTCCGACATTCAGCCCCTGAACGGGTAAACAGTGGTTGCCACATTTGTGTGGGAAGAAAATAGTTATGGTAATTTTTACTTTAAATTTTGCATTAATATTTTCAATACAAAAAACATGACAAGTATTTAAGGATTTTACGAGAATCAGTCTCTAATCGAATGAAAATTGGTAGCTAAGTTTATATGGGATAAATATTTTTATTGTAAATTTTTACGTGCCACTGTGTTCACTGGCTGTACACATGGAGGGGGGCGATCGGTTTTCATACTGCTAATACAGCTTATACACTATTATTATGTTTTTGAATTCAAGCAACTACAATTTCCACTGAGTCTGTTTCGCAACGTCGGTCAATGAATCTTAGGGCATTATAAAATGTGGTAGGTTTTGACTTAGGGGAGGATTGCTTCACACATGATTTTAGCGCCAGATAGTACAACCACCAATGTGGCACGCAAGGAAGTGCTGTATTAAAGTCTAACTTTCTCTCTGTTGCTTTATTTAAGTAAACAAGGTATACGCTGTTTGTAGAGTTTTTCGATATGTAAATAAACAATAGTGTTAACAACATACAAGTAAGTAGTAATTTAATAAAAATGAAACCGGTTTTTTATTTTATATTTTAAACTATAAAACCGATTTTTCTAAAATTTTCACTATTCTCTAAGTTGAAAGATACTTAAGCAGATTAAAATAGAAAATTTTTAATCTGATTAGTAGTTTCTAAGAAATACATGGAAGAACCTGTACACAAATATTCATACATTTTTAGGCCACAAATTTGGGACTCAAATATCGACGTCTATTAATGAGATAATAATCATACTTGGCTACGCTTGCTGGACACTGCTACATAAAGTTATAATTTTTTGAAAATGTCATTTTAAGTTTATTGTACAATTTCTTCCAATCGCCAAAACTTTAAAAAATGATTTCCGAGGCGGACTGCTATAGTTTTTAATTACCATGTAACCAGCAACAATTCTTTAAATTAAAAGGAAAGTTGATAACATAATCAATATTTAGGAAAATTAACTATATATAGCGTGTATCTTGCCAAAGAATCATTTGTCCGCTACTATCCACTAAGATTTTGATCGAACAAAGTACCAGGTACTAATCTTTACAGAAATAAGGAATGACCGCTATACTAAACTATTTAAGTTCGTTTGAAAAAATAATTTTCACTACTAAAGAAAATGTAGGTATACGTATGTTTGCGGTTGTGTGTGTGTGCTTGTGCGTGTGTGTGCGTGCGTATGTGCCTGCGTGCGTCCGTGTGTACATGCGTGCCTGCGTGCATATGTTTGTGTGTGTTTCTGTGTTCACGCGCATATGCGCGTGTTCGTGTGGGTGCATGTACGCGGTTTTGATCGTGTGCTTGTATGAACATGTATGTACATGTAGTTTAGATTTATATATTTTTTATTTTATTTTTAATTTAATTAATTGCAGAGTCTACCAAAAAACAGTCTACTATCACTTTAATTGCATTGTGGTTCGCTATAATCTATTGCACTATTAGCAATTATCTTCGAAAGTATTATTATCGTACGTTAAAATTTGTAAATGAATAAATGAGAATAAATTATTCGTGCCAGTTATATATTTTGAGTTATTTTTAAAAATATTGTACCATTTCAATTTGATTGTGGGCTGTGGAACATTAATTCATTTACGAAAAAAACCCGTCATTAAACACAGTTCGAAATAAAACTTATGATTAAGACTTGAAATTAATTAAAGTTTATCTAAAATACATTCTTATTTTCTCATAATTCATCTCAAAATATAATTAATTTTCCATTGAAACTTATTATTTCTTCAAACTGCTGTAGATCTTACCGAGCATTTTAAAATATAAAGGAACCGAATTTTTTCTTGTTTCGAAAAAAATTTATGTGATACAAATAAAAAATTCTTATTTAATATAGTACCCATAAATACAGTATCCACAAAGCAGTTTTATGCGTCGTTTCCAACACTAGTAGTTAAGTTGCCTCCAGCCGAGTACATGATGTAGATTTCATTGGACAGATACTGTAATGCTTTCTAAGGTGGTAATCTATTGTGGTGGTGTGGTGGCTGCAATATGTGAAGACGCCGCCAGCTGCGGCTTGAAATTTTTCATTATTTATGACGTCTTATTGGAAATGCTACAATATCAAGCGTCCTAAATATATAAAGATCTACCAGATTTAATGCTTATTAATACAACAGGAGAGTAATTTAAAAATGGGCTATCATCATACCGGGTTAAGAAAACTAGTTTTAATTATTTATGTTACTTTTTCTAACTTTACATTTAAATCTTGTAACATAATAAACTAACTTTTCATAATTTAATAAATTCTACCTCATAGTTCGAGTACATATTAGGGCTCTAAAGACGGGCATGTAGATGAGTATGATGATGTTTCGATATGAAATGTCTCCCCATTTTTTATGCAATTCTGATATATGTATAAATGGTTAAGTCTCCAATAAAATCAAAAATAAATTTTCCATAGACCCCATTATAGTTTCGCTGCCATAAATACGTCCAAATTTTGACGAAATTGCTTTTGTTTTCCAACTATTTATACCTATAATTATATCTCTTTTAAAAAGAATATCATTTGATAGCTGTATTTTCCGTCAACATATATAAACAGAAAGGGTAAAATTAATTATTTTATTATAATTAAATTAATCATATTTTCTTCAGCTGTATTTATTTTAATCTGACTCAGCATGCAAGATTCTCGGAGGCTATTGATTAACACAACTCACATTCGTATTTTCCTATAATGGTTTTTAATTTAACGCAGGTAAGTATTTTTTTTACTTTGTCAAACTTTTGGTTGCCTATTTGCAGGTATTTTAAAATATATTTTGTATTAATTTTAGGGTGTTTAAACATGCTTTCAGCATATTTGTGAATTTAAATTTAATACAAGTCCACCCACATTTTAATACAAATTAAAACCTTTGCCATTTTCATTTTCATAGTTTATAACATGTTTTACTACTTTTAGTTTCTTCGAATATTTTCTTCAAAATTTAAATGATGCGCGGTAGCCTACAATAGATTTTATTGTTATAAAAATGTTCTCTTCAAGATCAGTAGAACGGTCAAAGTTATAAGCACCATAAAATAACTTATAGAAGGTGTGAAACGAAATAACTATAGCAACATAATCAAATAACCAATTTTAACCAAAAACAATAGATACCAGGTGGGTTCGTTTAAGCTTATTTTTCCGAAAACCAATAGCTTTACTGCGTGCAATATTACCAAAGTATCTGAGGATTCTTTGGTAGCAGATGGTATACAGAGTGGTTTTAACTCCGAGTGGTTTTCAAATCGATATATTAGTTCTTCTGGCCATCCAACGTATGCGCAGTATTCGTCACCGACACCTCATTTCGAACGCCTCTATCCTGCACTCCACTGATCGAATTTTCCAAGAATTAGAGTCGTATGGGAAAATTGAGAGGACTAATGTTCTTCCTATTCTCATCATTGTTGTTATTAGAGGCCATAATCGTATTAGTTTACTCATAGAAAATTTGTCCCTTTGTGTTCTTTTTTTAATTTCTCTATCGCTTCCTCCCTGGTTAGTGAATGGCAATCCCAGGTATACAAAATCTCTGAAAAAATGAAAGCCAGAGAGTTCTCCTGTCCGTGAGACTAGGCCCCTTTTATCTATGAACACGACCTTCGTTTTAGCTCTATTGATACAAGTTAACTAGTTCTTTCTCTGACTTAGCAGTTTGTTGGCATCTACATATCTTAAATTGTTAATTTTGGTGCCACCTACTGAGATGTCACCCTCTCATTCTTCCAAGACCCTCCTTATTACAAATTCGCCATATACATTAAAAAATAGGAGATATGATATATCCTTGCTTTACACTTACCTTTCCAGTCTTAAACAATAAAAATAACATATCATTTACTCTTACCCTGGAGGTGTTGTCTTCGTACAAGCTTATTATCAAATTTATTAAGTACCAGATACACCCATTTCCAGTAGGGAAAGTAATTCCATTGCATACAATCAAAATCTTTAAAATAGTCAATAAAGCACAGTAGAGTAGAAACATTGAACTCCTGGATCATTTCAATAATCTACATCTCGTTAACGATTTTTTCTTCAATGTTATGGCCCTTGATAAATTCGGCCTACTTGCTTGGTATTTGTCATTGCAAATATGATTTCAATCTCTTGTAACTATGTACAAAATAATTTTACTGGCATGAGATATCGAGGCCACAGTTTTATAGTTTCTATATGGTTGAGTGGGTCCTTTCTTAAGGATTGGTTCGAGTAAAGATCCCCTCCATTAAGCATGCCATTTACATGTACGCTAGACTTGGTTACAATGGTCGAGCAAAATTTAAACACCTTTGTAGCCAAGGTTTTCAGATCTTCGACGAATACTCCGTCTCTTCAGGCTGGATGGTTGCATTTTAGTTTTAAAACGTCTTTGCACCTCTGATGCAAAGACGTTAGGTTTCACGATGAAGTCGGTCTCCGATACAGTATATTGTCGTGTTCTTCAGATGTAGTTATGTATAAATTTTCACAGTTTGAACTCCATCTCTCCACCGCTTGGTTAACTTCAGGTAAAAAATTGCCGCCCTTGTGTGCAATTGCGCATGTTTGGTTCCAAATAATGCATTTAACCTCCAAAATTATGTCCTTTGTGTGGAAAGTTTGACGGTGATCCTCAATATCCTGACACATTAAGTTAAGGTGATCTTTATAATCTTACCGGTACAATCGTTGAACCCTTGCCGATAGCGCTTGGTGTTGTGCACTGTCATAGTGAGCATTATTCAGAAAGAGATTTTTCTTTCCTGGATGGAGCCCTATGTCCTTTGATATCCATTCTTTCCTTGGACGTTCAGAAATCTTATTTTGGGTTTCTGTACGAGTGAAAACAGTAAGATTTTTTATGCCGTCCCAATGCGAGTCAAAATCCACACACACCACTTCTCATACAAAAATTCTCAGCTTTAATTTTAAAAGTTTTTGAATATAGATAGTTCACGGGTGTTGGTCTCGCCTGCGGTTTTAGTAACTTGCGACAACACCTCTTCAATCCTACACATATGTATTTTCAAAACATGTTTATTGTTTTAAAAATACGATCGTCTTTCAAAAAGTTGAGCCTCTATCCCACTTTTACTCTACAGATATACATACTGCGTAAATCTGATGCCAGAACAGTACATTGTAACAACGTACGCTTATTAGAATATCATGGAATGGGTAAGTAGTGACGTCCGCTTTTTAGTCTTCTGAATTCTCCTTATGTTTATTACAATATAACACCATGAGAAAAAATCAGTACGTAAACGTTTTTTGTGATTACGTATTTAATATTTAATTATGCTACTATTTAATAAAGAAAAAAAAAAGATGCGAGTGAAATAAGATTCTTTATTTATAACATTAAATTTACTGACGTTTTGGAAGTGTACATTTTTAAATCAACGCAAGAAATAATTTATTGAGGTAATTAAGCCACATAAATTAATAGACGAAATACTGTTGTTATCGACCTTCTTTCTGATTCCACTTTTAATGGTTGTTTAGTGGAATATCATTAATCTTTTAACTCGAACGTTGCAATCGTTTAAAACTCCTAAGCATATTTTATCTGAAATATCCCGTGTAAATAAACACCATCCACCACAGATCAATAGAATGCAGAGAAAATATAGATAATAATATTTGTCATTAGGGAAACCTTTTAAATTTTACACATAAAAATAAATATCTGACTGTTCGTGTCGTTAAAAAACAAAAATTGTAAATACAGTATCTTTGGAGTCAATAAGTTGGTTTGATAGATGCATCCACGTCCTTAGTATCCTGGCCAGAGTCGCTGTTTGCACAGGCAGCTGACGCACGGGAATTATTTCAAATATGTATTCAGATCAAATAGAAATTGCGATTATATGAAGAATTGTGATTTATACGGCATTTACTCAGGGCACTAGCACGATATGAGCACCGACTTAAAGTTTAGGCGGCTGTGCGTAGGGACGGGGCGGGCAGCTTTTAAGCTGCGGGAAAGAAAAAAGTTGATCTTCTCTCTGAATATAAATGAGCTGCTTTCCGACTGTTGAGGTATGATTTTGCTGTTTTTACAGAGAAATTTATTTTGGAGTTATTGGTTGGTATATTTTTACTGCCGCCTCACATTCTAATACCGTACAGTAATTACAAAGTAAAATCTTGGCTAGCTAAATAAAGTGAAAGATCCGAATATAATGCACGATAACGCCTATGAAACAATTGACACAATAGTTCTTGTTCAATAAATAAAAACAAAAAGGCCTGTTCCTTTCCGTACTTATAAATTATTTTAATCTATAATATAAGAAAAAATACAAATTGTTGAATGTATTTAAATCCCGTTCGGGCTAAGGTCTCCTCCATCTTCTTCCAGGACTCGTGGTTTGTTGTCCTTTTGGTCCTGCTCCCTTTCTTATATTGTATGCCCCACATATGCATGGCCTGCCTTGTCTTATTTAACCTATAAATACGTTCCATAGCCTCAATATTTTTGTTCATATGGCTAAGTACATTCTAGCAACGTTACTTGCGTATTGCTATTTCTGTTTCAACGAGTGTTTTAGAGCATCTATTATATTTAGCGTCTCTCTTATATTCATATGTTTACTCTTGTGCATACGTTTCTCAGGCTCTATGGCACACAAATATTTTGTTTTTTGCTTTAGTATATTTCCAAGTCTTAAATCTAGCATACCATATGTGTTAGAGAAAACAGGAACCAATTGCCTTCTTTTTTAGATTTAGCGGTAATGAACATTTAAGGACTTCTACCATACTCCAGAATTTGCTCTAGTTTTGTTAACTCCTTTGCCAAACCTTCTTTATTGTTATGAGGTCTTATAGATAGTTATTTGCCAAGGTATACATACTATTTCACATATCCTAGGTTTACAATGTTGTCATAATTTTTTTTCTTTTCTGTGTTCAATTACTGACCAGTTTCTTTGCTAACAAGATGTAAGCTATTAGACATGTATTATATGTTCTGTGGATGTTCTAATATCAATAATATCAACTAGCAATGTGTAAGCTATAAAACAAAAATTATATGTCCTGTGGATTTTCTGATATTACTTTAAAGCATTGTTTGTTTCACATTTCAACAAAATGTTGTATGTAGGTAACATACATTTTAGATTACAAATAGCTTACATTTAATTAAAAATTATTCTCATGCCCGAAAAAAGCATAAATTAATTTTTAAAATATTGGAATATGTTTTAATTAACATGCCCAATTTATGAGTTGATTAGTCTACAACTCTAACGGTGTGCTTATTACTCCAAAATATTTATTAAATCAATAATTTATGTTCAAAATAATGCTTACCTCGTAACTTGACTCCTGCCCTGATTGAAAGCTTTACATATTTTTTTCAAATAAAATTTCCGATATTTTCTAAACACCACATTAGCGAAGCTACGGTCATAAAGTGGTTTAAATTATGTTAAATTGAAAGATATTTCTGCAATAACCAATGAAGAATATTACTGCAATTACAATTCTAATTGCAAAATCCAATAAGATTTTGCACGATGAAAAATATAAATATGTGGAACGAGGATTTACTTTATATTTTATAACATTTTGATCATAGAAAACAAAAATAATTATAGTCACTGTTCACAAAATCTGACATTAAACTTTACTATTAATACTATTTGCATAAACTTTTCTCTAATAATTTTTTTAATACTATTTATTAATACGTACTGGGTCTGCTCAAAATTAGTTACACTTACACAGAATTTCGAACTACCATACAAATGTTTACTCAATAATTGTTGCAAATAAGGAGATGGAATTTTAAAATAATGTTTCCATTTTGTGTAAAAGTGTAAACCGTTGGTGAAAACTAAATAGCGGTCAAGTAGGGGTACTATAAACGTCATTAAGCTTTACCATCCCTTAAACAAATACGCAGTTTAGAAATAAATTTTACCAATTTTAAATTATTTTTAATAAAATTATAAATATTATTATGTTTTTTGTGTATATTATTATATATTACCATTAATTTTGTTAAAAATGTAAATGTAATTTTTTCCTATTTAAATATGTTATCTAGTATATCTTTCAAAGGCGTTAATATATTGTGAATTGTGTAAAAACTGAGATTTATGATCATTGCTGTATTTTTCCCGTAATAATCTGGTAACGTCCTCTTCCAGCTAGGAATATTAGGGGTCAAGCATATATATTTTTACGAATATTTTTTACAAGATATATATATATATATATAATTATAAAAAAAATATTTTAAAATTCGTCATTATAAATTATATACGATCTTTTTCACCTAAACGCTGATGAATTTATCAGGATCAATTTCAAATAAGTTACATTCACTTCTCTCTGCATTACTATTTTGAATCATTACACATTTTCTTTAAATCACACAGTGATTAGCCATGAAATTGCGGCGTCTTTGAAAATTTGATAGCACCAGCTTTCGAGCCACTTTCCTCCATGCACTCTTTTGCAATTATTATTGTGTTTTTAAAGATGATGCAACTTAAAATGAAAATACGAACGGTACCTTACTTAAGTAATCTTGAATACGGAGTCACAACTATATCTGCTCTCTTGTAATCAGATATTTATTTTCATTTCTTTCGACATCAAAGCCATATAATTTGATATGTTCAACCTCGAGCTTTTGAAACTTTTTTTCCATATTTTCTCAACTTTTATCGCGCTTTCAATTGGGAATTTGAGCGTACGACATAGAATATTATTTCTTGAGATAAAGTATATAGAAATTATATTCTTTGATATAGTTTCCAAACTTCCTGAGCAGTTGAATGCATACTATTGCGACAAATCTATACAAAATAAGTGGTTGACAAGTTAAGATTGAAAAGTTAGTTTCCATAATAAATTGATTTGAAACCTTGTTATCTTAATAAATAATTACCTTCTATATATGCATTGCAATCTTTACCTTATGGTGTTAACATATATTTTTACTTTAATTTTAAATTATTTGAAGTTATAATTTTCTGTTTAGGAAAAAACCATTAAATTATCTTTTTAATTTTACATAAAAAATCGATTTAAAGAAGATTTATACTCGAAAATTATTTTCAAATTCAAACTCAAATATAACTTTGACAAGGAAATCTATAAATTACTTGGCCTGATTGAGATGCATAAAACATCTTGACTAATTGAGATGTGTATTAAAATTTAAAGGTAACATTCCTTTCCTCAGGCATAATGTAAAAATGTTGCCCTATTCACTTACAATGGAACATTCATTACGCATTTGAACAACATAAAAGTACATATTTTGATAAAATTAATTTACAGCCTAAAGAATATAACATGCTGAATTAAGTTTTGGGCGCTTTTTTGTTTCCTTTGAAAAGTTTTTCACTTATTAAATTAATATCTTCAACATTTGTTTTCAAACAAGGCATACCTTGGACATTCTTTTATATTTTTACTCTATTTGCAACTTTCTGGTATCGTTAAAGTTATTTTGTGATTTAGTAAGAATTGAAAATGTCTGATTTTTTTTAATCGTACCAATGGTTGTATAAATTCTCACTAAATTATTTTAGAGCTGCACGACAGACTTCAAGAAAATTTCCATGCCTGTCTTTCTGTATGAATAATATGCATAATACGAAAAAACCATCAGTCCATATAACTAAATAATGAGGTTATATTTAGTCACATTAAAGTTTTCCTATTTGTAAAATTCAAATTGTTACCTTTTGTTATTATTTAAATATAAAATGGTGACATAAATTGATTTGAACATAGAATTTTGTATTTTAATCTGAGTACCATCGTTTAACATAACCATATTTGCGTAAAGTCTCTAACGTTTAACTACAATTTATATAAACATGGTGTCATTTAATAGGTATGGCATACCAGTTTTTATAAGTATAAAAAAATTAATATAATTTATAATTTCTTATTTTCGGTTTTCATTCCATTCTTGACATTATTACAATATGAATGCAAATGTTAGACATTGTAAGGTGCACTCATTCCAGGCGCCACGTGGGATCATCCAAGATATGCTACGCGGCGCAGCAAACACCTTCCTCCGATTTAAATATTATTTTCAGAGAAAAAAATCATTTCTACTGGTTTTTAAATTTTTTCTTTATAATGAGATTTTGCTTATTTACATGAAACGTTTATATGTAATAAATTTTGATTTAGAAAATATTGAAAATAATATCGATGGATTATTTTTATCTTTTATTTTTGACGGAATAAAAACATATTATTTGCTATTCAAAATAACCAATACGTTTGTGTATATATATATATATATATATATATATATATATATATGTACAAAGATACATACATACTTATATAGATATAGCAAAATTGTTAACCGAATTATTAACCCAGCAAAGTATTAATTAATATTCAATAAATTGCTACCTACTTAATTGACAGCTACATCTGTTTCTTTTACTCAAAACCATTAATATTTTGTATTTTCATTATTTACCGGTAGATTATATTTCATAAATATTTTTAATTTATAAACGCATTATATTCATATAATGAAAATTGAATATCGTCACTGGCTATGTTAATCTACGACATCCTCCTGGATGTGCAATAAACAATTTATTTCTCATTTTTGACTTCTTTGTAGAGTGAAAATACCTAATATTAATACAAAAACTGGCAAATACGTAATGGCATATTCATTAAAAGAACCAGATGACAAGAAAAATGCACCGAATAATATTTTTGCACATTGTACACTCTGAGAATTTCTAAAATATCATTGAATTTTTATAAGCATATCATTGATACTTGCGTAAAATAATAAAGTAATAGTTACAAAATCAGTCGCACCTCTACATAGAGCCTTTGAAATAAACATTACGAACCACATGTAAAATATCATACAACCCATCACCTGATAAATAATTTACTGAAGCCGACACATGTGAAGCTTATTGAATATACCTTACGTACTTCACGAAAAATGGCTTGCAAGAGATCACGAAATTATAATTCAATTACATAACAAATTTAAAAATCCTACACTTCATTTAGATAGAGTGTTGCCTTTATATATTTCCACGACGATTTCCTTAGCAATTTGAAAGTATATCTCATCTAATAAACAAAAGTTTAATGTCGCATTATGATTTTATATAATTAATGTTTGCAAATTACTAATTAATCTCACTATTTACACTCCAATTTTCCATTAGTTACTCGATTGCCTGCACAATAAATATTTCATTACGTAATAACAATTGTCATATTGTAAAAGATTTTCAAAATATTTTTCTTTCTTTGCTTATCTATCCACAAGGGCACATCAAACTGAACTGGGTGGATACAGTTATAAGTTATTCTCTTAATTAAGCTCCGGAAATTACAACTTTTATTAAATTCTGTATCTGATTAAACAAATGGTATACTTCCCGCAGCACATTTGTTCAGTGTGTAGTTTTCTTTTCGTTCTTTCCTTTTTTGTTTCTTGTTAGTTCTTCAGTCTAGAACATCTTGTACTAAGATCATCACCATCGTTTACGTGTTCAAGAACTTCGTAAAACTTCATTCTTCAATGAAACTCTTTTAAAACGTTATATTATTCACCTTCTTTACAAATATTATAAGGAAAAAAATCCAGTCATAATTCTCATTAACGGTAAGCATTATTACTTTATTTTATTTATTCCTACCAATTATTATATTCATAATAATTATTCTTGCATATAAATTTAGTTTTTGTATTTTTACACTGGTTAATAATAATTCACACCATTAAACAATATTGTAACGATAAAATTTATACTTTCCAAGAAGAAGTACCATGATTTTATTTAATTAAACTTTGTTAGTTCTTTGGTTTGGTTAAAACAAACCAATATCTTCTATTTAAATTTTGTTTTTAATAAATTTTGCACTGTTTAAACTCAATTGTGTAAATTAAATTAAACAGTATAAATGTATCGATATGATGTTAAAAACATTCTCGAAACTTCTAGAAGGTTTTATTGTATGATATGGATAGGCCAAAATGCAGTGAGATGGCAACAACTAGCGCCGAAGCTTTAAGTGAATTACATAAAAGATAATGAATTGAAATCGATATCAATTACGAATTCTATTAATTTACGAATTTCGTCATGTAAACGTAAAAATGTCACGTAATATAAAATGAAAAATGTCATGTAAAATGTCACGTAATATATGTCATGCGATGGGCGAGTTCACAGTGTCATGAGACGGCAAACATTTGGTTCAAAAAGTTCAGGAATGACGAAATATTGAGGACGAACCCCGTACCAGACGTACTGTTGAATTAGCCGCTCAACGATTACGATGCCTAATTAAGGAGGATCCCTGAATAACGACTCGATCATTAGCTGATGAGTAACACTTCATTCATGGCACCATAGAGACATACTTGCCAATTTGGGAAAAACTTCATAATACGGCGTATGGATACCTCACGGGTTGTCATCATATTACCTTCAGTGCAGAGTTGATACTTCTCAACAATTTTTGACATTGAAATGTAACTTTGACTGACGGAATCAGTCAGTAATTGACGATGAGAAGTGGGTTACATACGTTAACTAGGAAAGCAAACGTCAGTGGCTGGATATCGGAGAAACAAGAATTTCAGTATCCAAACCTGAAATAAGTGCCAAAAATGTAATGCTAAACTGCTAGTGGAATGTAAAGGCAGTGTTAATTGGGTGTTGCTTCCAGAGGGACCTACACCTAATGCAGATATATACTGTTAATAATTAGACCGATTTGCGAACAAATTGAGTGGTCAACAGGATCGATTTATTTACACGATAAAGCTAGATGTACTCGTGATAAATTAGAGGTGTTTGGCTGGGTTCTATTCACTTATACATCATATTCTCCAGGCATTGCGCCCTCTTATTACCATTTATTCAGGGCCCCGATAATCATTTACGTGAAAAAAATTCGACGTTAGAAAATATCTCTAAAGCGACCTCGCACAGTTCACCGGTTCAACAAAGTCACCGGAATTTACATGGAAGGCATATTGTCAGTGAGGTAGATGGTGATAAGTAGTTAATAATAACGGTGAATACTTAAATGAAACTTATTATAACGTATAATTTTTTAATGAAAATTTGGTAACAGGAACTCAGAGTTAAAAACTTGGTAGCCAGTAATATATATATATATATATATATATATCTATATATATATATATATATATATATATAAACATATATAGTAATTCCCTTTTAATTGTTACTCCATCAAGAAACAATTAAAAGAGAATTACATTAAAATATAATTCTAAATCCAAAAAATAATAAATAAACATTATTTACGATGCGTTCTGTCAAAACATGTACATTCCACAATATAATTTTTCTTTTGGATTATTATACCTACCTACGGAATAATAATATAAAATTTGAGAAAGGTAATAAGAAATTAAAACTTGCAATCCTCTGCTTAATTATCCAACTAAATTAATATAGCTTTCGTTTATCCAATACAAAATCTGGGGCAACTACCGCCGCAATATCTCTTAATTGGTTCTGGTATAGCACTTGGTTAATAGAACTAAATCGTCCATATCTGTCTATACATTTCCATTTTCGATATAATGGATACTCGTACCTAGGGTCGACGGGGCCTCTTACCTCATCTTAACATACGCTCACAATTCTTAAAACTAACAAAACAAATTGAGTCAACTTTAAAGTAACGGAACCTTTCGGGATCGGTTATGTACAACTTACAAACAAAAGGCTTACAAGGCTTAATATAAAGATCTCTGCACAATATCCGATATGGCGGTTTGTACGAAACAACAGTGGCCCGAGTATGTCGTCAGCTAAACAGAGCATTACAAAGGGACAGAAACAAGTAGCCAATGCTGAAAAATAAAAGACAATTTTCCCATCATTCTTTAAAAGTGTTTTTCAGTTGTAGCAAGGTGCATCGGGGCGAAAAAAGAGAAGTTACCGTCCCGCGGTGCACATAGCCGAAGACAGAAATCCATTCTCGTATCGCAAGGTAAAAATAAGTATGTTTACTTGAAAATACTGATCGATTTATGTATTTTATTTCTATGACAAATGAGGTTGGAAATAAAGTACGCCGTAATGCCTTTTCTTGGCTAGCTATGGTTGATCAGATGGTGTGTCCCTTGAAATGCAAATAGTTATACATTCACTAGACTTCCTAGTTAGGTTTATATTTCTATTGAGGTTTTAAGGAATGGAAATTTCTAGTACATATAAAAACGAATTATACAACACATAATTATGATCCTGTTAAAAAAAAGGTATTTATAATCAGGTTCAAAATAAGGACTTTGCCTGTGTATTAAAAATTTAATTCCCAAGATTTCAGAAACCATAATAACCGATAGTGATCTCATAAGAAAATATTTTTACAAATAGTGTTTATACTATATAAAATCTGGTATAACTACCTAAGAGGCCGTTAATCATGCAGTGAAATTATAATTTTTTACCATCCAATTCCACCGATACATATAATATTGAATATATTTGGTATTAATTTTGAAGAAATTCATTAATCTCAACTAAATGAAACTACGTGATGTAGTATTATTTTGACTTCATTTAAATTTTTTAAAATGATCAAGGTTTCGTTGTATGACAACGTCTTCAGATGGTTTCATTTAGTAGCGATGCATATAAGTTACGACGATTTTTTCTACTATTTTGACATGGAAATATATGTTTTTAAGAAAAATTCAGTATTGAATATATTTGGTGTTAAATTTGTAGAAATGTATTATTCACAATTAAATGAAACTACGTGATGTAGATGTAGTATTTCTACTTTCTTTAATTTTTTACTTTTTATTTATTTCTTTTGTGAAAAATTAATTATTTATATTTGAGGTTCCTTACGCGTGCTATTTATTTTATTTTAAAACCTTGTTTATGAAATATTTAGACAGAAATTATTTTTAATATGGGAGCCTGCTTAATTCAATATGTACTTGAACATCAGAATGACCTTGAAAGTTGCTTCATGAATACCTTAAAATACATGGTGTGATTACGGAGTCTCCCAACCAAATTTAATTTAGCTTACGCCAGATTAAATCTTATATGTTTATTAAACCGTAAGATATAAATAAAAATTATGTATTCATGATAACATTTATAGTCGAATTGATGAAAAATACTGGGTGTGAGAATTGTTCATTGAAAATTATGAACACGATAATATGTAGTTAAATAAATAAGTCTCGTGATGAATAAAAAACAGAAGAACCAGTTATTATCGGACCACTTGAAAAAAAAAACAGACCGTAGAGTAAAAATAAAAAAGACACAAACCGTCTTTTTTATCACGCACAATTGAGAAAATATCATTACTATGTTTTATATACGAAATTTGACCCCAAAGTGGACACAAACAAAATTATTAAAAATGATTTAACTCAAACTTTTACATATCAAAATTTTACATGGCGTTAATTTTGTAGAGATTCATTATTCACAATTAAATGAAACTACGTGATATAGTATTATTTCTACTTTCTTTAATTTCTTTACCACGACCTAGGAACGAAAACTCACTAACAGTGTGAGTAAAAACTCACTAACATAAGCAGTGGAAAAACCTGCACAAACGCGGCTTCCGCTATTGTGTTTGAAACATATAAATGCTGTTGGATGTTCCTAAGAGTTAAACTTTGCTAATATCCCACCTGAAGATGTTGTAATACAACGAAACCTAGGTCGTGATAAAGTAATTAAAGAAATTCGTGATAAAGTAATTATTAGCAAAAACTAATAATCTGTGCTTTAGCATGTTGTTTTCTTTTTAAAAACAAAACGCATAAGCAAAAGTAAGGCTAATAAGCAAATTAATTACAATATACAGTAGGTACATCGCCGCTTACAATTCCTTGCATTATTTACAAATTTTGTTAAGAAAAAATGTATCCCAAGAAAAAGCATTATTACATTATTCTATTTATTTTAACCTAATATTAGTCCTAATATGTAAATTGTTGTTGTTGTTGGTGTCGTGTCCACATGAGATGAAAAAGATCTAATATGGAAAAATGGTTGCCAAAACCTCGAAAATTTGAACTTCTGCAGTCCCGTTTCATGAACGGCCGGGAATTGAACCCGGGTCACCGCGGTGCACCGCGCACACACACACCACAGTAACGACAGATATTACCATTCTTTAAAAAAAGATAGAAATATTAAGGTATAAAACGAATATAAAATGTAACTATTTACATTTCAAGGATACACTCTCTTAGAGAATCACAGCAAGAAATAAAAAGAAGAAACCGCCTAAGATATCTCCAAACCAATTTGCCATAGATATATTCATTAAGCTGCTACATCACTATTATCAGCTAAACTTATTTATTTAAAAATTAATTGCGAGAATAGATTTCTGTGGACGTCCACTTGAACCCCGGGATCGCTATTTCTTTTTCTTTGCTAAGGGGTGCTTACCAGATCACGTCGCTACAATTGAAAAACAACTCTTAGCGAATGAAGAAAAAATTGTATTTCTTTTTTCAGCATTAACTCCTTGCTCCTATCGTTCCGTTTAGCCAACCAATGTTCTCGGGCCGCTATAGTCTCGTACAAACCGTTATATCGGCAATTATGCAGAGATCTTTCTCTTAAACCCGTAGTATGTAAGTTGTATATAACCTGATAATTTAATGGTGTAACCTAATAATCTCTAATATAATGGTCTTTGTCGCCATTTCTATTACGTTGTTCCATCGGGTTGTGAATCACCCTTGAGATGTTTTGCTTTGAATCTGTCACTGCATCGCTAGGGTTCTATCAAAAGTTTTGTTTTGGAGATATGGCCGAAAAATGAAAGCATCTGCAAGTGTAAACATTTTCCTTCATTTTCAACTCTTTGAAAATGGAGAAATTGGTGTGAAAAGCAACTTAAGGAATTTTTAGCATGCGACTCCAGCACCACACTTCTAGCACATCGATTTTGTGACGGTTTTTAATCTGAGGTTCCCGGTTTTCATCTCCATATATAAAATTATAAAAACGAGATATTTCAGTCTATCTCTCCAAATATTATCCAACTTCTCGACACCAAAACTTGTGTTGTCACAGACTCTTCTGGTTTCATCTTTACATTCTTTTAATATTATATAAAGACGAACCGAGGTATAAATATAACATTTCATAATTGTCAATATTGAACGGATTGGTTATTATATCGACTGCACTGGGAACTTCTATAATTTTTGTCTTTTCTGTATTAATAGAAAGTACCAACTCGAGACTAGTCGTTTGCAGACGATGTAGGAGAGCTTTTGTTTTTTTGTAAATAAAAGTGTATGTATATGATTTTTAAATGGTTAAAAGAAGTTAAGTACTCATATATATATATATATATATATATATATATATATATATATATACATACGTATATATATATATATATATATATAAAACAAAGTCGTGTTAGTTACACCGTTTATAACTCAAGAACGGCAAGACCAATTTTTTGGATTTTTGTGTTATTGGATTTGTCTTCGTCGGGAATAGGATAATAAGTATTAAAACATTGGAAAAATTCACGAGAAAAAAATTTATTAAGAAAATTTTTTTTCTCATACATTTTGTATGGAACGGCTTTGTTGATGATATATCGAGAACGGATTGACTGATATTTTTTTTTCATTGAAAATTTATATAATTATTATATATTTATTGAATATTTTTTTATCTCGGCTTCGAGAAATTTCCTCGCGCATTGGAAAAGTAAAAACAATTACAAATAATTTAATTGTGTATAAATCGTAATATGTGATAAATGACAGAAAAAAAAAGAAAAAAGTAAGTCATAAATGACAGACCTGAACGAAAATGATAATTGGTTTTTAATAATTCTTATTCAGTTTTCGACTGTTATTTCATTTGAATTTGATTAAATTAATTCTCTTTAAACAATTTTTCCTGAAATTCATTAGCGGAGAGTGATTTCAAATAGTTAAGTTTTATGAAGATGTTCACTTTGTGAGGTTATGATACTTGTGATTGTGCGGATATCGATAATTGCTTCATTATGTAATTTAAGCGATTAATTTTTGTGTGATTAATTATAAAGTGTTATTTATACTGCTGAGAGTGTAATCTTTCACAACGAAACCGTAATGCAATTCAACTTAGGAATATTGCGAATCGATCCACTGCAGATGAACAAGAATTGCAGGGGAAGAGCGTAAAGAAGACGCGTAAGTATGGCCTGACTCAAGAACAAGACAAATAGCTCAGTTGGCAACGAAAAATCGTCGAGCTTATCGCACAGATCAACAACGTAATAATCTTCGACGCACAAGAAGAAATGCTTCAAGCGTTGATTTGAATCGAGTAGTATTTCAATACGATTCCATAATTGACTACAGCTCGCATCTTTTCGTTCGAATTAGCCCAATGGATATTGTGTGCGACCATTGCGAGTGAAAGTGGCAAGATGATATTGCCATTCTTGCTTCTGCCACCTGAGTCATTGCATTCATTACTTCGTACCGAAACACCAGAATCATGACATTTTCTATTGAATGTTCAAAGATACAAGGGATGTTTCCAAATGATTCCATTTGGAGCATAAATCATTGAAAAACGCGGATTCAATCTGACATTCAAGGTAATTCCTGCTAGAGTGACCATAATTTAATAAATCTATCTTCGCCTTCGACTTTATAGATCCAAGGCCAAATTCACAATCGAATTGGATTATTGCAACCGCTTGAAGATGCACAGCATAAATTCATCTAAATTTACTTCATGGGCACCATAGAGGAACAACTTGATCGGTGTCAAAATATCGAATCGGCAATAAAAAGAGAAGTTCTTCAAGATTTATAGCAACTACTATATGAATATCATACATTGGTTCGGTTGTTCATAACGCGTTGGATCGCATGCCAAGTGATAACTACAAATTCGTGATTTTAATGTTATTTTAATTTAATTAAAATAGTTTTCATTTTGATTTCTATATTTATTGAACTTAATTCATTTTGAATATTAATTTAAACTTAATAAAAAACTGAATTTAATTCATCTAATAAGTTAAAACATTTATTGACTCTGAGGCGGTACGAAGTTCGCCGGGTCAGCTAGTATATATATATATATATATATATATATACACGGTGTCCGGGAAAAAATGTCGGACAAAGAAAGTCATTATTCGTTGACGGAAAATTAGAAAATTCAAAATAATACTCACAATTATTTGTTATTTTTTTCATTCACACAACACTTGCGCACGTCAATCATCACCGCTCGAGTTAATGTCCCTCGCGAGACATTGTATAAAAAAAAAATTATATGTAGTAATTAATCGCTACCTATACATTTTTTATTTACAATTTAATCGATTGGTTAAATAATATAAAACATAACTATCAAAAACTTAACAAACAATATCATTAAAGTACTCACTCATTTTATAGTTCCGCGGAAACCACTAAGTCCATAACTTTTTTCACTTTTATAAAGTATATACACAAAAAAGTCATTTTAGTAACTATTATTTCACATATTTGTTTAAAAAGTCTAAAAGGATATGTTCCAAATCGTTTCCGTTTTGTTCTAAACACAACCACACTTTCTATATAATTTAATGAGTAACATTATCCACTATTCGGACATTTCTCTTAATTTTATTTCAACTGTAGATAATCCTTTCTCATAATGTTTCTTCGTCCATTCAGTTGAAAATACGATATGATTTGATTCCATTCCAAAGAAAAAACATTAAGTGGTGTTGAATCTGGTGATCCCGGAGGCCAAGGTATAGGTCCATTGTATCCTATTCAGTAACAACAATTTTGCTCGTCTAAATACTCATGTATGCGAATATCGGAGTAAGGGGACACTCTGTCGTACTACCGTCATATATCTTTTACTATGCTGAAAGGCAAATTTGAAATAAATTCCTTCGCTTGATTGCGCAAAAAATACAAATAATTATCTGATGTCATTCTGATAGGTAGGAAAAACAAACCTACGAGCTGATTACACAAAATTGGCGCCCATGTATTTAAATATCATCCGTGCTGAATCATTTTAAATGTGGATTCGTATGGCTCCAGTAGTGTTCGTTATGCATATTAAATATTCCATGCCGTGCAATCATCTGACCATAAAATTCAAAGCGTAGTGCAATCGAACAAACGTTAGCGAACCGCCGTTCATGCGAGTGAACCAATATTATACAGCACTATAGTGCAACGAATATTGTCCATCTTCTCTCAGCGTATCTACATCAGCGTAGCGTACCGACAAGCGTTTACGGTAAGCTGATAGACATGGCTCTCGAAATTATGTTGCAAGCAGGATCTTTGGTGAATACATAGAGGATAGTCATGTGGAAGTCGTCTACCCACTGAGCGTCCTCTATGGGCCTAACGACCACATTTAATACCAATACTATAAACCCGACTAGCCAAACTTGCGATGGTCCGTTCATTTAGCTTTCTGGCGCGATTTGAATTTGAATACCTTATAGTCGCCTGGCGATCATTGCAATCACATGCACCTAAGCATATCAGCATGTCATAATATTCCGAATTGGCATAGCGCTCAATAAATATTTTATGGTATCAAAACGATAAGTAACAAAAACAAACGCTGATACTCCAGAAAACCGAAGTACATTGAATGTAAAAAGACACGATACATTTAAAGCACGGCGTTTGACTACCTGTTTTTTGAAGCGCAATAATAAATACTTTGCGCCAAATACCTTCCTTTTTCAAACTGGGGGTCGCATTTATTATTAAAGGGGTCGCAATGTGTCCAAAAAAGAAGACCTACCTACAAAACATTCGTTAATTAAAATGTTTATGAATGAAGGGTTACAAAATAGAACATTAACGTGTAATAACATCATGAAATATTAAAGTTATAGTTCACTAATTAAGCCGTATTTTTTTTAAAATGATTAACATTAATTTAATTTAAATATATTTTAATTTTAGAGTATAGAAAAGAGGTCGCAAGGCTTTTTACTTAACTTTTCGTTTCTTTTCGTGGCTCGCCACATAAAAATGGTTGAGGATAAAATGGCTTACACTGTTCATTGTTTTGTCAGATGAATCGATAAATTTGTAGCTAGATCTTTGTTTCTTCCAATTACATTCAGCTGTCACTTACGCTAATTATAGGATATTCATTGCATTTACATTTAATTAAATTGATTATTTTATAAAAATATTATTTTACTAGAGTTAGTACGGTAGAAATAGAACACTAGAATATAATACTCAATATCTGTTTAAGAGAAAAAAATTTATACTTTACAAAATTGTTAGGACGCGACTGCCGCATGCCCTATTAGTAAATCAAAAGAATTGTGGCCAAAGTAAAATGAAAATAATTTAATAAACGTTTAATTGAACGTATGATTCAAAAAAAGCATGTATAATTATCGATTGTGATTTCCATTAGCAAAAAAATTTCTATTAGGAAAGGAAAAACAAAACAAATATAAAATTCTTCTTTAAAAATTACAAATATTTATTTTTTCTTGAATTCAATGAGATACTTCCACAATTTTACGGACTAAATGTTATACAGTATGAAGACAGCTTCTCACAATTGTTTTATATAACCTTTAAAGCTACATTCCGTATATATCTGATAACTAAACATATTGAAGAATTATCTTATCTAAATCTTTCCTTTGTAGAATTCGTTAGAACTCTGGTATAATCATTGATTTCAATAAGTATCCTCTTATGCATACGTGATTATTTAATCCAATCTAAGGTATCTCCGTACAATACTCAAAATGCGAACTATTAAAAAAAAGTCAATAATGTAAAGCATTGGGACATCTGGTTTTACTTGTCGGCTTTGCTTTGAGACAAGGAATCATTTCTAATTGGTTGGTATAATCGGATGATAAACGTTAGTCAATTCAATCTAGTCCACGTGGACTATTAGCTAATAGGAGTCATTAATGGTATTATAATGCCCCGCCATTTTCTATCATGCCACTTTTTAAAGTTTCTCAGTAAGAATACAGAACATTTCTGAAAACACATGCGTTGTCTCACACTTGACGTAAAAAACAGACTAAAATGTATAAATTTAGTACCTTCGACTGTTACACTATTTAAATGAACTTTAATTATTGTTTTATCGATGTTATAGTTTATCATATATAGGCGACAAGTTAATTAAAAATAAATATTTTTACTCGTTTTAGAGTTCAGACTTTAATTTTGTTGTATCCATCGGTCGATCTACGAAGAAATTTTACGCAAAATGATTAGCAATATTTTAATATGATTAATATAAATACTCAAATGTTTGATAAAGTGATTCACTGGATAATTAGGAGAGTGACATTTTGTTTACAATAATATGGTTAATATTATATATCTAAGGCCAATTAAATATTAAAGTGAAGTAATTTTTCAGTGAATACAACATAATTGAAATATTTTTTCTGTACATTATATTACAAACTGTTTAAGTTACGTGATAAGTGATTCTGCATACTACAATATGAGTGAGTACATTAATAATTAATTTATTATATTTTTAATACTCATGTTTCATGGCATTTATCGGATAAATTAAATTCCATATTTAGGTAGGTAATGGCGCAGGTATTAGCGAAATAATAATATCGGCTGTTTGTTACAACGAATTATAGAGTATATGTAGTGGTTGCGTACGCCGAGCTTATATCGTGAGCTTGTGTGCGTGCATTACCGGTATTAGGTTTATTAAAAAGAGAAATATATATATATATATATATATATATATATTTGGTAGGAGTGCTATCGGGTCAGGATAACTTTAATATTATAAGAAAATATGAAAAATCACTAACTTCTTCCTTATAACATATGTAAACAATTTAAAGTGTGCGGCGACATAAAAGTTCTTTAAAAAATAAAGCCTATAAACATACTAAACACTTAATGAAAGTATAAGTAGAATATATAATGGACTCAAAAAACAAGCAGAAAACGAAAACAAAGAACAACAAAAAAATTTACATTGAATGTTAAGGGAATATTAGAGGAAGCATATCTTTGTGGGAGCAAATACAGAATTTACAGAAAAGTTATCATTTCTACATCTTTATTAAAAAGATAGCGTGAAAATGTATCCACTCCGTGGGGGTTTAAGGATAGATAGATAGACCTAAATATTGGCACATGTCGATAAGTAGACAAATAAATAAATTTTTAAAACTGTCTTCAATATTAAAATTGTAATTTTATCATGTCATATTTATTGTTCATGCAATGGAGTAATTAATAAAAAACTTGAAAAAACTAAATAATAATATAAAAAACGTAAAAGTTACAAAATAGTAATGCGACTTTAAACTATTATCAATGTTCATTACACGAGGCATAAATTTCACAGGTCAAACACAATCATTAAGGAAATCTCCAAAGACAACGCTCTGTCGTAAAAAAATCCAGAGTTTTTCAATTTCTTGTAAATTCTCCATCTTTACATGGACATGTAGGATATCTTTCCCAAGCTATATTTTATAAGCCCCGTGTATAGATCCTTTGGCTACTTATCAGTTTAAAATATAGGTAATATGTATTGAAAAGATGAAATGAGATTTTTTAATTATGCCATGCCACTTAGAGCCTTTTGTAGTCGTGTTTTTTTGAAAACTTGGTACACAAATGAATATAATTTTTATCATATCGTAACTTGGAGCTCACTTCACAATGACCAACACAAAATGTGAGGTCAGAATTGCAAGTATAAATTTCAAATACGATGCGGGTCCTGGGTTTGAATTAGAACCAATAGGATCATCCATTTTAAACTAGAGAGAAAATTATATTAAAAAAGTGGAACAAATATTTAAATCGATTTTCCATATACTGATAATCTTATCCAATTTAAAACTAATTGAAAAGTTTCCATAAAAATATCTTTAGTGCACGGTAAAATAATTAATACTTTCACAAAGACCTTCATAAAGTTTTTGTTTTCAAATTAATATGTTTTATATACATATTAATCAAATATTATAATTATTAATCTTATGGAATTAGAATTTTAATATATTTTATATTGAAGTCACATAATCAAATCAATAATTACCTCATATTTATATTATTTATATAACGTAAATTAACGGTAATAAGGATTGGTATTATGTGTCAACTAATTTATTTTGTTTTTTTATTATTTGACTGGAAAATAATTGGAATTATAAAAGTGGACAATCAAATATAAACTCGATTTTTGCAGTTTTATGTATGGAGACCTAAATATTGGCACAGCACTATTTAGTATCCTAATATAAATATTTTTCTTACACAGGTTCCATTCGAAACGAACCTTCGGAGAAGTTCCCAATTAAATCAGGAATCCGCGAAGATCGAGTCGTCTCTCTTCTTCAACCTTATTATGATGCAATGCTGCGAAAAATATTGGATGGACGAGAAATAGGATACGATGCATTCCTGATCGACAAAATGTTTGTCGACGACATTGCGGCTATTGCCAATTCTAATACTCAAGCGCCAATCGTCATTTAAGAATGAAAGAAAAAAAGACTCTAATTTGTACCTAACGAATTAAAATTCTCTATGACCATTATATCAGTAATTTCGATAAGAGGAAAAGGGGTCAGGAGATGACCGGCAAAAAAGTTCATAGTTTCTTCTCTAGTCCCACCTTATTAGGAAAAGTATCAAGAAAATTTTTAAATTAAAAATGTAAGGATATATTAATCACATGTCAAAAAATCCAGTGTGTCTCTTAAAGCAATATCAAGAGCAATTTTTTAAAATTAGGAATGGGTTTTCAATGAACGAAAATTATAAGCAAAGAAATATATTAAGTTGGAGACTAATTAACCGCACAGTTTTTTTTTTCATTTCCGTTCATCAGTGTAAGCAAATATAGTAGATCCAAAGCCTAGAATTGTTTTTTTATTATAGTATGAGAACCTGGGAGTAAATCTACAAGGTAAGGCGGATTTTATGTGAGACCGGTTCGGGTGAAGCTTTTAATTTCTTTTTAATTGAACGTTAACCTTTTCTAAGTGAGTATTATAGGAGAGATTACCATTTTCCCTTTTGGCCTAATTCACAATACTTTTTAGTGTTGGTATTGACCTGTCGTGGTGTAAATTTTGTTTGTTAGTTTGCTTTTAAATAAGTTCAAGAAGAAAAACCATTCCAAGCACTGTTAGTGAAATTTTGTTAAACAATTGTATTTCATTTCACGGATGTCAAAGTAACAATAATATATTGAAATAGAATTCCCACTCGCTTCCCGTTAATTGATTTTTATTATTATATTTTGCACTCATACTTGTTTCCAATAGCAATATAATATTAAGGTTATTTTGAGCGGGTTTGATGATGGCGATAGAAACTGGTCAAGGAAAGTCCTAAATTAATTTTAGGAGAACGACCCTTATAATTATAAATATTAATAATTATATACCGTTATTTGACCACAATTAATTCGTCTTAGAGAGGATTTTAATTCTGGTAATATATTAATCACATAACCCCCACCCCCTCAATCCAAGTCAAAGTTTTAGTGCTATGAGAACTAAATGACTAACTACTTTTTCATACTTTCTTAAACGTAGGATTCATTGATCGCACATATTTTACATTATCAGTTGTCTTTAAAAATTTGTTTCAAAGACAACTCAAACATATTTTTAGGGTTCCATAATTAAACACTCCTCCTTTTAAAGAAGTGCGGTGGAATATTTTGTGGGATATCGTTAAAATTATTTTTTTAAAGAATATTCAGATTTCCTTTCTATTAAAAATATTTTTGCCTATTTTTAACTACTTTACCAAATATTAATCATAGAAAACAATTTGCAATCATTTCCTCTTCTTTCCGTTACGAAATGTAAAAATGTAAACGAGATCTCGAAGACAGGTTTCAAAGAATACTTTCAAATAAAATTATTCGGAGGAATTTAAATTTATTAATTTTTAAACTATCAACAAATATCTAAATCTACAGAAATGATGCAAATGGAAATGCGACTGAGCTTCTTAGTGCACTGCAGGTAAATTAGTGTCAATTATTAAAATGTGCTATGCAATATTTATGTTAAGAAAATACAAAAGACTAATTACAAAACCAGGTACAGTTAATGGTTTACTAGAATCCTTCAACCAACGTCGACCATTCTAGTCCGGTCGTCCGGTTTTTTGATCCTGGATCATAAAGTATTTTTTATGCCCAGCGTGTGAATGGTCTGCTTATCTGCTTTTGCCTGTCGATTCTTTTCATAGCATCACTATCTTTGTACATTTGGTTTCGGATATCCTGATAACGCGACCTGCACCTTGTAATTTCTGTTTCATGCAGTGATCTAGAGCATCTCTTACTTTTAACTTCTCTCTTATTTTCTTATGTCCAATCGTGTATGTATACATTTCACCCTGGGTGTACTACTCTCTATGGCTATATGGTACGTTGTAATTTTTTTTTGGTTTGTTTAGTATATTTCCAAGTCTAATATCCATAAGTCAGCGTTGATGGAAAACGAGAATATATTACCTTCTTTTTTAGATTCAGCAGTAATTAACTTTTAAGAATTTCTACCAATGTCCAGCATTTGCTCCAAGTTTTATTAACTCTTCTGTATTTAAATCATTACTGTTGCTTGGTCTCCAGGTAGTACACTCTTTCATATATTCATTTTTAATTAAAATATTGCACCCATTTTTAATAATTTTTATATTTTTTAGTTCACTTTCAGACCTCTTCTTTACAAGCAAGATAAAATCGATGAAGCATATGTTGTATGCTTTACAATGTCTGATAATAACACAATGTCATCCTATAATGCTATTTATTTTTATACCGTTATTCATTTTTTAACAGTACAGCGTCCCTATCAATAAAATAAAAGCAATGCGTGGTGTGTATATTTGTTTGTTCTTTTTTCATCCACGGTTAATGAACTCAGTGGATTTCAATTAAATTTTGCACATATATAACACACAACCTAGATTACAAGGTATTCTAAATTTAAATAAAAATTATACTTGCGTACGAAAAACTGAATGAGTTAACTTCTAGAAGTAGTGGAGCATGTCCCAATTGATATGCCAAATTAAAGAATTAATAATTGAATAACTCGTGCATACCGAGACAGAATAAATGTTAAACTGGTCTTAGCAAATTGTTTTTAAAATAATATTTGCCTCGTAAATAGATTACTGTCCCTATAAAGGCTTGACATATTTTTTTCTAACATAAATTGTCTTATATTTTCCTAACACCATATGAATAAAACCGTGGTCATCAGGTGGTTTTAAATGGTATTAAATTGAAATAAGTTAATGCATTTACAATTGTGAGAGTTTTGCATGATGAACTATATTAGTATATATTACGAGAATTTTATCTATCACATACAAAATTTTAGTTATAAAATATATGCATAGTCAAATTTACTCTTATTTAAAATAATTTTATTGTTGATGGTAATTTCATAAGCGTTTTTGCTTATAATTTTCGTAGATTTCAACAAACACAAAATGAATTAAATAATTCAAATAACTAACTTGTTAAAACGTACTATATCTGCTAAAAAGCTGTTTATATTTACACAAAATCGAACTACCATACAAACATTTACTTAACGATTAATGGATCAAAGAGACAGAACTTTTAAATAATGTTTCCGTCTGGTGTAAAAATATAAACAATTGACGAAGACCAAGCAGGAGGTCGAGTAAGGGTATTAGAGAAATTCACCGAGCTCTACTAACCTTTACACAAATATGTAGTGAAAGGGCTTTCCTAGTTTTAAACAACTTTTACTGACGTTATCAAATGCAGATATATGAATGTGCTAAATCTTGTATTTTATAATATGCTAGGCAACTTTTAGATACACCATGCGTGTATTTTAAATAAAATTACTGAACTAATATTTGGCAAATGTCTGCGAGAGTCTATCACATTCTCCAAATAAAATAAAGCAAACGAATACTTTATTCCACCCCACAACGTTCCCTACATGCATTTAACAACGCTTTTAAACTGTACGGAGCAGGGGTGCGTATTTTCCGCAATAAAAATTTATCTAGCCTATGAGCGTATGTCAAATGTGAAAATAGCTGTTTAGCCATTCTGCACAGTAACCTGCACCATTTTGTGAAAAAAAGTCATTGATTTTAGGATTCCGTAACCAAATGGCAAAAAGAAACCGTTATTATTTCGTGCTGTCCGTCTGCACGTCTCGCTGATTGTTTACCTGTATGCGTATATTTTAAATAAAATGACAAAACTAATATTTTGAAAACGTCTATGAGAGCGTATCACATTCTCCAAATAAAATAAAGCAAACGAACACTTTACTTTACCCCACAACGTTCACTATATGCATTTAACAATACGTTTTAACTATACGGAACAGGGGTGCGTATTCTCCGCAATAAAAAAACAGTCATTTATCTTACACATGAGCGTTAGTTAAATGCGCAAATGGCTGTTCAGCCATTCTGCACAGTAACTTGCAGCATTTTGTGAAAAAAGTCATTGTTTTTAGGATTCCGTAACCAAATGGTAAAAAGGAACCCTTATAGTTTCGTGCTGTCCGTCTTTCCATCTCTCTGTCTGTCTATATGTCTATTTGTCGTATATCACAGCCATCTTTCTCGGAAACTATTGCTGCTATATAGATGACATTTGGATGTCTTCCGTGAATCGCTATATAATTAAATAGTGGGAATATGAAAAAATAATGTTAATTTGCCACTCCAAACATGTAAATAGATAAAAAAAAATTCTAGTGCCCATAGGCGTGTAGGATGTCAATAAATAGACCCTAAAAATAAATAAAAGTCCCAAAAATATTTCATTTAAATTAACTTTGGTGAGATATGTGCTTCTAAAATTTTAAAACGTTTATCCACTTTCCTCCAACGTGTGTAAATATCTGAAAAAAATTAAGGTAGTAGAAAATAAATTAATCTTTCAATTAAATTTATTTGAATGAGATAGATCATGTAGTTTTTGAAATATAGATTGTTTTCGGTATCGACTGCAGCAATAACTTGGTTTTCCACAGTGTTTTTGGGAAATACAAATTTATAAGTTTAATATTGTTTGGTGTTACAGACACCTTTTTTCTTAGAGCACTTTGAATGTACCATTTTAGGTACGTTTAAAACGATGTCAACTGAGTATAAATAAAAAAAAATATTAACAATTATTAAAATCCCCTAACAATAAAACCTCAGTTTTTATGGAATATTTTATTCCTTTATTACCACTTGTTATATTATAACCTAATCATCATTCTTATGCATTAATCAAAAGGAAAGCCGTAATAGATATGAAAATATTGAAACAATAAAAACTTGTTGAGTATATGTTGAATTAAGAGGGTTCCTTTCACCTCAAATTACTTGATAACATTTAATATTACGTAGATACCCATTTAACGTTAAACAGCTTTATTTCCAAACAAAAATGTAATTTTTTTCGGTATAAATGTATTTTTTAGCCCATTTTTTACCTTTTACGTATGGTATAGTTTCTCGGTAATCATCCAGTATCATAGCGTTCCGGTTACGAAGATTTGGGATTAGGTATATATTTTTATGAATACTTTCAAAATGAACTTCTGTAGAATTATATTATGTCGTGAAATTCGTAATTTTAATTACTTACAATATTTTCTATCTAAGCTAATTAAACATTATCGGACTTAGTTTTAAATAAGTTATTTTTACGTCTCTACATAACTCGTTCTATTCGACAAATGGTGACAAAATTTCGTCGTCTTTAAAAATTGATATCCCTTGCACTCGTGATACCTGCAGCAATGCACTCGATTTCAGTTATTATGGAGTTGTTAAAGACGATGTTACCTACAAAAAGTGTTCTTTACCATAATGATCGGGAATACAGGTTCACGACTCTACTTGCTCTCTTTAATAAAGCATTAATTTTACTAGTGTTCACTCAATCTTCGAAATTTGATCGTAATTCATTAAATCATAGTGGTTGTGCATAATTCCTTTTTAATTTTGTTTTATTACGTGAGCTGAGACAGTCTACAAATATGCCATTAGCGTGTGTTGTTTGTCATAATTCCCTGCAATATCTAAGAAATTTAGGATTTAATATTAGTAATATTTAAAAAAACAGAATTACTGATTATATTTGTATTTTATTTTTGATACAATTCATTGTCGGTTTCAATTTGTTCATGTTATTATTATATCAAATAAACTCTGATGATAATCAGACTTGACGTCCACAGAAGACACATTGTCTTCAATTCAAATGGAATACATTTAATTTTTTGTAAGATACGAAATTTGAAAGCAGTTTGGACATTATCTGGTACATACTTTGTATATTTTTTTAAGGTTATTCTTTGGGCTTTAAGTTTTGAGTTCCTTGAAAGGTATGAAAAATGGTGGAAAATATGATTTAGCTTGAATAAAACGTATTTAAAAAGCTATAACTTGTTTCAGAACTGCAACTTTGAGAAACTCACAACTTCCGTGAAGTTGAGATGTTTTTTGGAAAAACTCTTTGATTCTTTGCTAAATGAACTTGACTATTATGTTCGGAAATTTAAAATCTCAAAACATGGAATGATCGAACTCTACTTGCTACGACGTACAATTAACCATATATAAAAAGTGGCTGTCTCAATAAAATTCAAATTTTTTCTAACGTTTGTCCTTGAGACCTATTATCATCTTAAATCTAAGTATAAGTGCACACGTAGTTCTTTGAAATTAAAATAGTAAAATATTATGGTATCGAAATGTATTAAATTTTATTCGTCGAATTGAAGTCCCTTTATCATGTGCAATCTACTTAAAACTGTGCAATCAGTAGCATTACGATGTATACACTTGATGAGCATTGTTGTGCCATTGACTAATATTTCCTTTGCATTTAAGTATGTGTTAGTAAAACAATGTAATTAACTTTCAGTACTAACTTACCTCTACCACGAAACTCTAATTAACAGTTATTGATTTCATTGTCATCATCACAAACTATTTTATTGTAGCTATGATTTGTTCCAAGTTCTCCTGGTATTTGATTAAGTATATTAGTAGTAATAAAAGTACTGCTGTATTTTTATTAGTACTGTGTAAAAATGATGCATCATCATGTTTAGGTACTGAAATAACTGACTTTATGGTGTTTTCAGGAATATTTCCATATACCTCGTTAATAATATTATTTTTATCTCCTATCAATTGCCGAGATATTTCAAACTTATTTTCATCGACTAAGAAAAATGTGGGGTTTCTGCATTACCAATTTTTAAAAAAAATTCATCAATTCTATTTCAATGGGAAAGGCAACTTTTGACGTTTTGAGTAAACGAAACTTTAAGAAAATAATCCAATTTATACTAACTCGTGACATAATGTTTGATTAAAATTACGTGCAATTTTAATTGATCCACGTAGAACAACTGGTTAGATTTGCCGATAATCACCACATGGAAGTATCTTTTTTCCTACAAAAGTTCATCATTTGCATCGCACGGATCTCGCACTATATATCAATAATTTTCAACACTTGCAGGGGCACATGGAAATTTCATCAATAATTATCAATGACGTTGAATTTATGTATAAGTTGTAGTGTCTATAGCTACTATTTGGGGTAAAATTTGCTAAAAAATTTCAAAAATGAGTAGAGGCAATTTAAACATTTGTTAAGTTCTACCTTCAAGTAATGGAGTTGAAGCTATGCCACTGAAAGCTGTTGCAATGCAACGAAAGTTAAGTATATTTAATTTGTGTATGATTGCTGCTTGTGTAAATATTTTACCAGAACCTGCATCAGCGAACAAAAACATTAGATCCAGTAGTGTGAAGCAACACTTAACTAATCACGTGATCGATTAGATTACGCTATTCAATACTTGCAGTTTCATAATGATCAAAAAAATAAAATCTTTTTCTATTAAATAAATAGCATTTGCTTCGTCTACTCACCATAAATATATGGGAGATACTAAACCAAGTCCTTGACATGACTAATTATCAACTTTCAAAATATCTTTAATTTTTATTGGAGTTGTATTAAGGGATACTTCTTTGTAGCAATATCTCAAAAAATCTTCACTAAAATATAATTTAAATTTATTCCATAACGCCAGTGTATTGGCTGACATATTTAATATACAAAACGACCAAATAAATTTTGCATTTGTTTTTGTGAATTAAATTTTTTTTGCTTCACTTAAATATTCATGCTATTTACAATCTTTTGAAATAATTCCGTAAACATAGGAAGCTTCAATGAAAGAAATATGTATATTTTCATTGTTTGTTCTAATATTCCCAAATGATTTTTGACTACAGTCATGTAATAAAACAATCGTAAATGAGAAAGTTCCATGTCTTTTTGTGACACTACATACATCCGTTTAATGATTCTATTACCTCCACCCCTTCTCTTCTCCCATTTATACCAGGAATCTACCCACACATGACGCAGAGAAATGTCAATATACTTATATTCATGCGCTAATAAATCGGACTGATTCATATAAAAAAATGTCAATAATTTTGTTTGTCATGCATTTTTAATTGCTGAACGTACTTGCCCTTCTCGAAAGTAAACACTCTGTAGACGCGGTAAATGAATACCAAGTCCTAAGATGACATGTGATTGAAAATGCCGTGGGGATGCACCATACAGTTTCTATTGATCCCACATAATAGCCGTTTAAAAAAAAATTAACGCCATTAATTTACATTTCTTGATCTAATTCATTTTTCTCTTAATCTAATTCAACAGATGCATTGTCATAGCCTTTATACGCGAATTTATAAATATATTTAACACTTTTCACTGCAGTGCATACTTAAAAATTTATATCGCAATTAAAATTGGCAAGTAAATACTAATCGTAAAATACATCATGACAATTATTGAGGCAACTACCACAAACTTCAGCATTAATACAATTGTCACGCCTTCTGTGTATTGGATATCAATTTAATGATTAACATTTAAATTAATTAAATCATTATGGACAATTTTTTGTGCATTTTTCATCTCTCATACATACAGAATTTAGATTAAGTACACCGTGTGGACAATGCATCATGTGTTTTAAAATATATTCTTGCAAAATAAGATGTTTGAATGTTACGGATCTCCTGAGGTTCTAACAACTTTTTAACAATTTTATCTTGCTCATTTAAAGAGAGTAAAATGCGGACATGGGGCAATTCTCCCTTTTGATACTCAATGTCATAAATGAATGGTTCAACTTTACAAAAGATTTGTTTAATGTAAGGTCCTCAATTAATGCTTTAAGTTTAGACCTTAATACACGCCCAACAAAATTATCTGACAGACCTACGCCAATAGTACTAACTTTTTCAAGCAAACTAGGAATGCAAATCATTTTAATAAGCAAAGAAGGCATACAGAGTATTGCAACATTGATATCGCATCTAAATAAATCTGATACATATTTCTTGGAAATCAATTGAATGAAGATGGTAAAATTATACTACGGATAATATTATTGGCGTTGGGGTTCAATTCTAAATAATCTGTTTAACTGTTGAAATATAACCTCGTGCCCACTCTTCTCACATATATATCAACTATCCAAACCAGATCTAATTTTTTAAACGATGAAATATACTAATATCTCCTATAATAGCAATTCAATTGCCTGGGTACTGAAGTATGATTAATTTATTTCTGGACGCTATTTAATGAGATGTAGTTGGTACGTTATGAGAAATATTGATACACCGTTATCACGATTCGGTAAAAGTAATGAATAGACTAAAAAGTCTAATGATAAATTCAAAACCGGTATATTTTAATGGTACCAATAACTTTTCAAAATGAAACTATATTTTATTCGAGTATGGGTATAACATCAACTGTATTAAGTATTACTGCTACATCAGTTTGAACTGCTTCATTATAATGGCATAGATTTAATTCACGATTTACTTTAATGACCATATCAATTTCTTTACTTTGATTTTCAACTGTCTGATGATGATCTTTCATTTTAATGAAAGATCGATCGACAGGATTAATGCGTTCCAATCCAAGACAGACTTTGCCCATTATATTTTTATTGAATGTATGATAAGAGTGTTCACGTAATATATCACTTAAGGCTGGTAATATTGCTTTACCCTTACAATATGAAGTGAACGCAGTTTTTTCAGCTAAAGATACAAAACAAAAAAAAATGGTTGATTAAAAATCTTGACATGGTTGGGAACAAGGAAAATGGGGAACTAAATGGAATTAGGAACGATAGGATAGGGATTTTGAGAGGAAGTACTTTTTCTTTTCTTTGAATACATTCAGGGAGGGTGAGTTCCTGGTATCCGGATCTAGTCGATTTCAGAACCTTAAACCTTGGCCAACGAAGGACTTTTCATAAAGTTGGTTGTATATTTGAGAAAAAGGAGACTGAGCTGGTTTTCAGAGCGTAGCCCTGTACCATGTGCAGACAAATAACTAAATCCGCTTTTAGGACAGGTTGGATAAGTATAACTATTCAAAATATTATAGAGAAGTGTAAGAATGTGAAGATTGCCTCGATTACGGACTTCTGTCCATTTAAGTTGCGGTCTTAATTGAGGTACATGATCGATCATATTTTTTGCAACGAAAAACAAAGCGGATTGATAAATTATGTAGGCGGCTCACCAAGGTCTGGATAGCATACATTTCCGTAGTCAAATAGTGACAGTAATAGTGTTTGACAGAGGAGAGATTTGGTTTGAACGTCTACAAAATTTTGAAGATGCTTGAGGGGGTGCATTCTGCTGCAGATAGGACGACTAACATCATTTACTTGAGGTTGCCAGCTAAGATTTTAATCGATCAGTGGACCCAAGTTTTTAACAGTTGTTGTAAATGTAATTGGTGTTTCATTATTGTTAGATACGGCATCTAATAGCCTAATTTTAGAAAACAGTCTTTGGCTACCAATTATAGCTTGAAACTTAATTGTATTAACTAACACGTCATTGTATATGCACGGACATATTATATATCAATTTTAGCTTTCTGCACTCCTTCTTCATACAAATTTTAACTATGACAAATCTCACATTTCGGTTGCGTAATATACTTTAAAAATGTACATAATTTTCTCTCCACGTATTAATATATAGATTCATTTTATAATTTCCGCCGCGTCTTTGAATTTTCCATATTTCCTGAACTTTTATCAAGGTTTCAATTAGGAATTCGAACGCACATCAAATATTATTTCCTCGTGATAAAGTATGTACAAATATTGTATTTGAAATGGCTTGAACATTAGTATAAACACAGGTTGCGACATAATGCACACAAAGAAGTGATTGACAAGTTGACAAGCGATTGAAAAATGAGTTTCCATGAATATATTCACTTGAAAGTTTACTTCCTGAATAAATAATTATCTTTTATATATGTATGCCTATATACATATTTATATACTGTGTATATTGTTACATTATGATAATTATTTGAAGTTATAGCTTTCCAATTATGAAATAATCGAAATAACAGCGTTGAAATATCCGTAACATTTAACAGAAAAGGCTAATTTAATTAATAGTGACTTTATTGCTAGAGTAGCAGTATTTTTTATTAAACTGGAAAGAGAGACAGCGCTATGTTTTTCTTCTTTACAGTAAAATTTGCAATAACCTCTTTTCTTCTGTAATATATTTTAATATGCATCTGCACTTTTGTTACTATACAATTTGTCTTTGTTATTTTATTCAATTATAAATTGTTAGTACTTGTTCCCGCTTCGAGTTGTTCGACTTCAATATGGGAAGTACTGTGTCGTAGCTCCCATTGTCCTAACTGTTGGTGGTCCTTTACTTAATCTTCGTATAACTTTTATTTCTTTTTGTTCCATTATGTTTTACTGAACATAATCTTAAAATAAATTAATCAAAATATTTGAAATAATTTCTCGTTTTTGGTGAGGTACTTATAGCTTAGGAAATGAGTTGAAATCTATTATACACACATAAGTTAACATAACCTATACCTTTAAAACCGTAACTATGTATTACCTATATTTTATTAGTTTATACATAGGTAATATTATTTATGTAAAGTTAAGTCACTTTTTATGTATTTTAACAATATTATGTAGTTTTCACTCGACATATAAAACGAAAGTATTAAAATTTTCTAAAAAAGTTTGTGTACACAGTTACCTACTGCATGTGTGATGAATTTTCAATACGAAACTTTCTTAGAATTAATTGAAATCATACTATCTATCGAAACCAAATGGAATCGTGTAAAAAGAAAAACCAAAATGATTTTTACAACAATATTAACTACTTATTGTAGATACTTCATCTATTCCTATGACTGCACCACCGTTTTCGTTTTTCGAAACAAGAAAAATTGTTTGATCAGGTGCACTCATGACAGTATTTTTGCATCTAGGTACAAAATGACTTTTGAGCTTCTTCCGTGGCTTAAACGACTATTATACTGAAAATATGTGCAAAGTAAACAGACGTTGAGCATGGAGTGTGACGTTACCATTGAAAATGGCAACATTTAAAAAGCTTAAATTTCTGCTTATTTGATATAAATTGTTATGGGTATTGATTTTGCAATTTAACATAATACAACCTTTTAACATAACCATATCCGTTCAAGGTATATAAGGTTTAAGTACATTTTATACAAACACGGTGTTGTTTAATTAATATAACATGCACATTTTCATGGTTTCCCGAGTATATAATAAAATGATTATAATTTTTTTCGTAGTCCATTTTTGAGGTTATTACAATATTATTGCAAAGTTTAGGCATGGTACAATGCACTCATTCCAGGCACCGCGTGGCCTCGTCAAAGCTATTACGTGGCGCGACGAACACCTTATACAAAATTGAGTTTAATTTTTCTATTGTATTATTTCTTCAATATTTATCCTAATTTTTTGTATTCATTGAGATTTTCTCTATTATCATGAAATCTTTATCTATAATGTGTTATGATTGAGAAAATATCGAAAGAAAAGAATATTATGGATTGTTTTCATATCACATTTTCGGGAGGAATTAAATAAGGTTTTTGCTGTATATAATAACTAATAGCCTTTATTCATATAAACAAATTGTATCAAGACGGCAGTCTGTGAGTAGATCAAACAAAACCCAACGAGTTATAATGAAGTCTGTAATTTTAAATTTTACTTAATTTAATGACAGCGACATCTATTTCCTTTGTCACAAAACCATCATTATTTTGTGTTCCATAGTTTTCCACTAAATCGTATTTAATAATTTTTTTTATTGATGATGCGTTATATTTATACATCACGACTTCTTCCACCACATATTTATTATTATAATTTTGTGAATATACTATAAACGCAGAAATTTAAAGATTTAGAATCGGTAAAGTAGCACGATTTTCCCCCCAAAAAAAGTGGGACAAATTTAGGGAAATCAAATAATTTTGTATAATTGGCAATTACTTTCACGTTTTTGACTTATTCATATAGTGAAAATAACCGATTTGGATACTAGAACTGCCAAACACGGTTATGTCGATTAAAAAATAACCATAATTTTTTTTTACTCAAAGTTATTTTCAATGTGATTACCAAGCCTCAAAGAAAAATAACCGAAATATACTGAATAACACTTTAACATAGCGGATGTTTTTGCAAAATCATTACATTTCTACAAGCGTATTTTATCTAATCTATGATTAATTATAATTTGAAATATATATTTATATTAAATTCCATAAGCCTATTATCCATTAATAAACAAAATTGCAAATGAAGCCACACCATCTATATGGAGCCTTTAAAATATACCTTATGAATCACTTGAAAAACTTCTTACAACCATGATATGATAAATAATTTACGAGAAGCCGATAAATTCATTATTCGATACTATAAAAAACGATATCACGTCTAAAATCATTGATAAAATATTCAAATCGCGTTGTGATTTCCTTTGCGATATTTAAATGCTTATATTACGTGACAAAAATATTTGTAAAATAATTACTAAATTTAAAAAAAAAAGAAGAATGTACGCTAGGAAAAATTATATTGTATATTTTCCAATATACAAAAGTTTAGACAGCAGCTGCACATGGAGCTTATAAAATTCACCTTACAAACTGTAAAAGAAACATCATGTAAGACTATGAAATATTAAATCAATTACAGAACAAAGTCAAAAATTCTGTATTTCCTCGAGACAGAGCGTTCCCTTCAGAAATTTTCTCAACGATTTTTTTCCCTTTTAGAAAGTTTTATCTCGTCTAATAAATAAAAGCTTTAAGTTACATAATGATTTTATGCAATAAAAGTTTTCAAAATACTTGTTCATTACATACTTCACACTCAAATCATTAATTAATTACTCCATTGCCTGAACAATAACTTTTATTTTACATAATAACAATTTTCACATTGTAAACGAATTTAAAAAAAATGTTTTCTTAACTATTCGGAACGACAGTCTAACTCTCATCTAGTAGATACAGAGACATGATAGTCTCTTAATAAAGCTCTGGAAGTTACCACTTTTCAGAAAATTCTGTATCTGCTTCAACAAATAATATGCTTCCTGTAGTACATGTGTTCATTGCGTACTCTTCTCGCCGTTTTTCTTTTTTCGTACCCTGTGAAGGTTTTCAGGCAATATAGTCTTGTAGTTAGATGTTTGTGTATTGTTTTACGTATTTAAAAGCTTCGTAGCAATTTATTCTTCAATGAATTATTTTTTAAGCCGTTGTGATATTTACTTATATATATATATATATATATATATATATATATATATATATATATATATATATATATATATATATATATATATAATTTAAATAACGAAAACGCAACTGTGATTATTCAATTAAACTATCAACCTAGTCGTATCAAGTAAAAGCACACATTTCAAAAAGTCTGTGAATTACGTTTCTGTCTTCATTCTTCGTTGTTTATCAATCGTCTATATAACTATTCCATTCAACACAACCGTCAGTCATAACGCGCCGAGATGGGCTAGTGGTCGGTTGTGTGTACCGGTCGTTCTGAACAAAAGTATTCACGATACACGCAATGTAATTATAGTTGGACCATTTCGGACTTTGAGAGCTTGTTAGTTAAAAATAATTCTTCTTCTTTATTTCAGATGTGCTGCCAGAATCGGCAAGATTGTAAGTGCACAATTGGTAAGATTGTAAGTTACTTATTATTTATTACTTCTTATAGGGTTCCGTGCCTTGAAAGGAAGTATAAAACCCTTAAAAAATATTCACGTATACGCCCGTCTATCTGTTACAGCTGAAAGTCTATCCGTTACGCTAAACCATATTATCCCGCAGTATTTCAATAGTTTATAGTAAAAATATTTGTATGGGAATTTGAGTGGGGAAGGTAAAATTTCTCGAAACTTTTCCTTAAATTGTATGTTTTATGTACTGTAATGTGTTTTTTTATGTAATGTGTTTTTTCATAATTTTAGGTATTATGTCTTCAGACACATGCTATCAAATGAGAAAAAATGTGCCCCCGCCCCTCAATTTCCAGACTACTGACATTACAATTTTCGAATTATGGTTTTTAGAAGTCCACGCAAATATTGTGGGAAATCTACAGCGGTAATTCTAGTAGTAATATTTTTTTTAAATATACACCGTTTTTTACGCCTGTGGAAGCTATGGTAATATATTTACGTCTTTTTTATTTACAGCCGATTTTCTTAGAAACCATGCGATGCAGAAACTTGAAATTGGCATAATAATATATCTTATAAAACCCAATATTTTTAAAAGGTAATTTTTTTTTAATTGTATGTATCATAAGAATATTATTTGATTATGAAGATTTCATTAATTTTTTATTATATTAAATTTTATATTTAACAATATATTACAAAAAATATGCGGAAACTAGCATTCCCTCTCTTATTTTCGAAATGACTGAAAACAAAATAATGAAAAATAGCGGTAAAATCTGACTATTAGATTATAGGAAAAACTATAGCTATCTTATTCTTTTTGAAATACATGCGGTGGCTATATATGGAAATTCCATACTCTATAGAACCCTCGTAGTATAAGTTTTACTAGTGCTCGACAGGTTTTTAATCAGAGCTTTGAATATACGCAAACGAATGAAACGTTAGGACGAATCCTCTTTTTCTCTGTAAGAAGAACCTATTTTATTAGGAAATAATTTATTTAAAGGCGCTGCTCTTGCAATCGCACGCATGGACAAGGAATACAAGAAACCCAAATATATATATATATATATATATATATATATATATATATATATATATATATATATACATAAATATGTACATATATATATATATATATATATATACATAGACTTTTTTATATTTAAGCTATTAGGCTCAAATTTTAATAAATTCGACAATACAATGATATTTTCCAACTATTAATAACAATATTTTTCAACAAATATTTTTTTTATATCTATTAAATTCTTACACCCATTTTATCATATATTGTTGTCATATATTTATATGTCGTGTTTCCAATTTACATCCATCTAATTTAAAAATTAATTATTAATTATTTATCAGAATAATTTTCAGTTTTGGCAGACATGATTCTCTTTTCGATTACGATGTATCTCGCATACGTATTGTAAAATAAAATAGAACAGGTTTATATTGAAATTTTACATTTATTTACGATATTTGCAGTGGTGACTTTGATTTAGAAGTGGCACGAAGATATCAAACAAAATTGAACATAAACCAAAAAACTTTTGCTGGTATAGTGTCTGTTGGTAGTGGTTTTACACATTTAGATACAGTTTTTTTCCATGTATATATTCCACCCATATCTGTATAACTCTTGTCATGATACCATTTGCAAATGGCGGGAATAAGCAGTAGAGCATTGCAAGTTTGAGGCGGCACGAGAAGAAGCAGAATATGCTAAATTTATAGGCAGTGTATATGAAAACGGTATTCCAATGATCACTGTAGTAGCGGATGGTTGTTGGTCTAAATGGTCCTATGGTATCAACGATTCTGCAAGTATTGCACCAATCATACGTCTCCATAGTAAAACAATATTTATTTAGGATTGAAAAATAAGTACTGTCTTACATTTTTTCGGTTGTCCAACGAAGGTATTGAGCTTTCATCATATACAGCTTTCATCAAGATAATTAATTGAGGTTGCGGTGGTATGTAAATTTGTCTGTGGAACATTGGAATAGTCAAAAAATACCGTTTGTTGAAAAACATGATAACATAAAAATAAATGTTATGAATGGACCCTATCACATATTTGGCAATCATTCTAAATGTTTATCTTATTTTTGTACCGACAATTTGCGAAATAGCAAGGATTTTGTTACCTCATTAATAAATTGTAATGTTTTCCACAAAATAACTGACATCACTCGTAATATATTTAAAAAGATAAGTTATACAACACGTCATAAGTATTATTTTACAATAACTATATTTATAATCGGTTTAAAAATAAGTGATTTTTCTGAATATTGAAATTTCAACCGCAAGATCAGTACCATATTCGCATAAAATACGAATATTTTTACAAACCTTGTGTATATTGTATAAAATTGGGCGTAACTACCTAAAAAGCCGTTGAACATGGAAATAAATTACAATTTTTTTGCCCGATGCAACTGATTTTATAAGTCTGAACCTTTTATTTTTCGCGTTTATCATTGTGACCTTTAGGAATATATCTTTTCAAATAGAATTAAGTATTAAAAATTAATGTGCCTTAAGAGTGTTATTAATTTTATTTTAAAACTTTTTTCATGAAATATTTAGCCTAAAATTATTTTTAATATATGTGCCTGCACATTTAAATATGTATCTGAATATCAAAGCAAATTTTGAAAATTGCTTCATTAATTAATTGCAGTATTTGACATAAGGTATGATGACGCAATTCTCCCAACAATTTTTAATTTAAATTACCACATATTAAATAACACATTTTTATTACATTCATTAAACCGTAAGCTACAAACAAGAATATGGTTTTCATGATTATATTTAAAGTTGGATGAATGAAGAATATTGGGTGTGTGAGTTGTTTATTGAAAATTGACCTAGATTTCTAACGATAAGGCTGGTAGTCAAATTAAAGAAAAAATAGAAAACAGTTTTAGTCATGGTTACTTGAAAAAAAAATTTAACTTAGAATAAAAATGAAAGAGATACAGACAGCGTTATTTTTTTATCATGCTCAATAAAATACGGATTTAATTAAATTTACTACATACAGTACAAAAAATGTCACCGAGCGGAGAGAGCAGAGTAACCCATAGACAAATCACATTGCTTACTTCGTTCTTTTAATACAGTATAAGAGTGACGCTAATGTGCAACAATAAAGGCTCGTAATTTAAAACTATATTAATATTTTAATACTCCCACCAAATTCGAGCTTACCTACTGAGTAAATTTAAATAAAATTAACTTAAGCAACTTCCTTTATATTTTACTATATTGTAAGACAATTTCTACATAACGTTAAGTTTCCTTGATACATGTCGTAAACGTAAAATATAAATAATAGTTGTTTAATTTAATGAAAAGATAAATATAGTAAGTTGCCTCACTAAGTAAACATACTTAAATTATTTATATATCCGTTTTTAATTATTTATTGTATACTTAACCTAACGCTATGAACGATGAGTTTGTTTGTTTTATCGTAGTTGTACTTAAAACAGAATTCAGTTCAGTTAACATAGATTAATGTGAATTAATGTATAAATACCCATGTCTACATAGGTATTGAAATATTTCGCCCACTTGCTACCGTTTCGAATCAAAAATCGATAACTTGTTAATTTATAAATATTATATTGTGAAATTACGCACAAATATAAAGTAGTGTGTAAGGTTTTAAATGGGATGTAAAGTATTCTAGTATAATTAATTTTAATATCCTATATTAGCAATTAAATTAAATTTCAAAATTATCTAAAAATACTTTTATTTAATTCTGAGCTATTGAAATTATTTAAAACATAAAAAAAATAAAGTGCTGCTAGTTGAATCACTAATTAATTATTAAACAAGTGATTGTAGGAAATATTTTATAAAATAATGAATATTATACAAACTAGTATAATCGTAGTGCTTGAAAAATTGTACATTTAAATAGCTTGATATATACGCCTACAGAATTATATAAATTCCTTTAATTAAATTAATATATATTGTAATTTCAGCAGAGGAGCTTGCATTGTAAAATAATATTCTAACAGTATTACCGTCTTTAATACTATCACTTCCTTGTCGTGGTTGATCGGTAACCAGTCCTAGCTCGTGACGAAAATGTTTTTTGCCAGGGTTTTCGCCTCTTGCTTTAGCCGTTTCTTTTCTTCTCTGTTAGTTTAAAGATTTCAAGTTAGTTAAGTTGTTAGTTTAAAGATTGTAGGAAATATGTGGTATCATTTCCATGCAATGAATCCAGGCATGCAAAGTAAATAGTCAGTATTGATAGGAATTTTCCTGTTCAGACTTAGCAGTAATTTTAGCCAAACTTTTCATTCGCCGTAAAGTAGCTTTGTATATTGTACATGTGGAACCGTGTATTCCTCAATATCTGAGCTACTTTTCCACCTATTGTAGTAAGAAAGAGTTCATGCTTAACTTACACCCCCTCACCTTCTTTGTTAATTAAGGTTGTGCTCAAAGAATTTCTTTAGTACTTTATTTCACCCAAAACATCTTTAATTTTCTCGGGAGTTTGGTAAATTCTATACATGTAGGCCGACAAAAACGAATGGTAGAAGGTACCGGATTTTGCCAGATATCATCGCCTGTTAACTCATTAATTCATTTAACAAGCACCAAACAAATGAAAAACAATTTGCTTCCGAAATGTGTTAAGACGTTTCTGTTTGTACTAGTTTTGTGTAGGTGAGCCGTCACAGCCCCATTAACTGTAAAAAATTAAATGTTTCAATCCATTCTTCCATCTTGGTTCAGTGTGATCAAATAAATCATGAAGTTTTACTATTTTTGCAGTTGTGTTTAGTGAAGTCGTTGTTAGATTGTAATATGGTAGAAAAATAAAACAGATTCGTTCATTTATTAAATTTCTTAAGTATAAATATCGTATTTTCGTTAAATCTAAATCAATCAAAACACTCAATGCTTGTTCATAGATTAGATTCTGTTGCTAATTTGATTTTTCTACGGGACTCGAGAATAAGGTCTTATTTTCATTGTCAGCAATCCTTAATGTTTCCACAGGATTTGCTTCTGTATATATGCATTGTGGATGTGCTTAAGTTTGTACTCCTAAAATAACAAAGTATTCTTCTCTTTTTTGCTCTATTCAAACGAGTCTGCATAAGATAAGCAAGGTCTTTCACATTTTACAGACGAAGTACACGGTGTGAAGTTCGTTGTAACGTCCTTTGAGTTAGGTAAAGTTACTGAATATTCTAATTTTAACCAACTACTATTCTTCTTCAAAAATTAACCTTTCTTCCGTGAAACTGCCGACCATCTTTGTTAAAAGCAGGAATAATAAATTTTTTAATATCACTGATAATAAAACGTATGTTGTCTTCAAAGACTTGACAATTCTCTTTCAAAACTGTAGATAATCCATCAAAGGTTTTTCCTACCTCGATACAGGAAAGTATTATTTCAAGCTTAAACACTTGAAAGTAGATATTTTATAGAGGGAACAAAACGTGTAAGTATATTATATTCGTTACAATTACCACTTTAAATTTGTAATGGAGGAATAAATACATCAACACTTTATATACTAATATAAAGAGTTAACTATTTGAAGAATTAGGGTAGTGTGTATCTTGTTGAATAATTTTTTCATATGCAAATTGAGTACAAAAGTGATAAATGCCCTACTATCAAATAAATGTTCATAATAAATTACAAAACATACCGCAAATTATTGGTATGAAGATTCTATATTCAAAACTGCGATAGATAACGGATTTCCGTTTTTTGGCCTTTCTTACATTTTTATCAATTTCTTCATGAACAGCAAAAATCCGCAGCTAATTATTATAAACCTCTCATCTCATCTCATCTCTTATAAACCCCATAACTATGCTACAAATCAATTTTGAACGAAAAACGTGGGGTAACGTCGGTTACTGTCAAAAGTCTCGACAAATTTGAAAAAATTCCTTTTTTTCACCTCATTTTATTTTGAAATTGTTTTAACGTAAATGTTAACATAAAGTTACGAATGTATTAATATATACATATATATATATATATATATATATATATATATATATATATATATTACTATAAAGTTAACTTTAAAATCATTTTAAAAGCGGTGAAGTGAGCAGACTTCACATGGACGTCCGTAGAAACAATAAAGATTGTCATATTACCAAAAATATATTTTAGACAACATATGTAAAATTCCTACACCAAGTTTGATCCTTAAGCTATAAAATAAAATGAAGAAAGTATGACAATAGCTACATTGGTAAAAACCGTTTCTGATATGTGGTTGTTCTACCATTTTCCATAGTGTGACGACCAAAGATCAATTGTTCTGTCCTCGTGGCTTAATAACGTTACATGAACAGAAATATTTATATAGAGATATATATAGAGAATATGTTATATCAGGTAATCTTATTTTTAGTTTACAACTTGTAGTAATTGCCTCTCTATTTTAAATATATTTCTCCGTTCCACTGAAGAATTGCCAGAAAAATTTTAAACTTTAAGTACTTTTAAAATAGCCGAAAGTTTTGAAGCGAGCATTTCCGGTCGAATTCTCTCGATACGGCTGAATAAAATGTGAAAGGAAACTTTAGCTTACCAGTTGCGTAGGCTCCTTAATAAAATAAAGTTTGAAAATACCCCTTCTCCATTTGAAATTTATTCTCATAAACAATATATTCGATAGAATCAATCAAAATATTGAAAAAAATTATTTTAGAAATGATGCAGACAACTAAATTTGATGATTGAGATAGAGCTCTATTACTATTTTTCCAATATTGTTTGAATTATTGTATAGTGTACTTATTAAAATCTCTAACTACTAATTTTTTGGAACGCGAAACCTCAGTAAATAATAATACATCTCCTAAATACCAAAGAAATTACACAACTCTGAGAAGGTTACATAATTCGGATAAGCCGTTTATCAAGATAATTTCGATAATGTGTACGTAAAATATTTACCATAATTACAATGTATATTAAGTTAATTAATAAATAACATAAAATAATAGGTAATGTACACTTGACACAAATGTTAAGCTCGGGAACTTTTGTTTTTAATTATATTTCGGATTTAGCCTATTCTTCAGACTTAATTTTTAAGTAAATCAGATCTGTTTTGTACAATATAAATAAACACTTTATTAAAGATATTGAAATAATTTATTGATAGAATTCAAATTTCAATCCTAAAGCAAAAAAACGATAAAAACTAGTACTCATAGCGCGATCCCTCCAACATATATTTTCATAATATTACAAATGCCTTATGGAATTTAATAAAAGTTAATAAATTCTCCCACAAAATTTAATAATAATAATGTGCGGTAAGTCATTTTAAATGAAAACTTCATTTTTGACATTTATTTGATGAAAGTGCAGTATAGATATAACTGATACCACTGGTTGGCATTCTCTCTCGTTTAAATATCTAAGTAAATGTTGCGACAGTTTATCCAGTATCAAATATTAGGGAACTATTAGCGTAACAACTTTCAATTGATTTTTATGTAGTACGAAACACAACGATCCCTGCTCATTCGAAGGTACCTTGCCATTTTCGATGTAATGGATACTTATGCCAAGAGTCGTGGCGGCCTCTTGGCACATCGTAACGCATACTCGCAAAGCTTAAAAGCTAACAAAACAATAAGTGAATAAACTTTAAACTGATGGACCCTTTCGAGGTCGGTTACATAACTTACATATAACGGGCTTAAGAGTAACATCTCCACACAGCGTCCGATATAACGGTTTGTAATAGACAACAGCGGTGCGAGTATGTCGGCCAGCTAAACGTAGCGACGCAAAGAAGCAGAAGCAAGGAACTAATGCTAAAAAGGGAAGATTATTTTCTCTTCATACTTTAGGACTTGTTTTTTGAATTGGGGCTAAAAAAAAATTGCGGTCCCGCGGTTCAAGCGGGTGCGACAGAAATCCATTCTCGCATCGCAGGTAATAATAAATAAGTTTAGTTTCAATATGTATTCATTAAGCTAGTGTTCAGTGAAATACTAGCTTAATGAATATATGTATTGACACATGACCACAGGTTATATGTATTGATATATAACGAATAGGGTTGGAAATATCTTAATTGGTCTTGTTTTTCTTTCTGGCTATAATTGTCCAAAAGGGTGAGACCATTGAAATGTAAAAAGCTATATACTCACTATTCGTTCTTTTTACGTAAATATTTATACTGAGTTTTTTATAGAATGTCAATTTCTAGAGAATATGTTTAAAAGAAAAGAATTATATAACGTAAAAGGGTATTGTGTTACATTAACAATATTTGAAATAAATTTAAAAATAGGGCATTAGTCTGGGTAATGAAAGTTCACCGTAAGAATTTCGGGAACCATAAATATCCCGCGATCCAGGTTTTACTGGAATCGGAATTATTATAGGGAAGAGCTAAGTTTGCGTGAAAAACTGCTTTTTCAAATGCTGGTTTATTTACTGCTACATTGATACGTTTATATTAAACGTATTCGTCTACTTTAATATGTTAATATTAAAAGAATTCGCATTTATTTTTAACAATAACAAAGACAAAATCCCACTTAAGTTACATATTGTTTAAAACATATATGAAACAAAAAAAAACATGGATAAAGCACAGTGACACCCTTCTGTTTCAACAATATCCAAGTTGATGAAAAAGGCACATTAACGAACAAAGCGGGTTAAGAACAACGCAGCTATCTGCAAATCGGGTTAGGGAAAACATAGCTATCCACGCTGTAACCTTGAGGCAAGGCTCTAATTATATAATATAATAAATGTATAATATAATATAACAAATCTAATTCATTTCATTATATAATATAATAAAATAAATCTAATTCTCACCAAAATCAATGAAATATTTTCCTACTTTTCGTAATTGAGTACATACTCATAAAAATTAAAGTCTATCTATTTTTTTATCTCTCCCATTTTCAGAGTTCTGTAACCACACTAATACAGGTCCTTTCGTTAGTCATATTCCTTCGCAGATTCCACTATTTTAAATATATCCACATAATATTTTACTAATATATGCTTCGAATAAAAATTTAAAAGAACGTGCAATGAAATTACGTTTTTTTTTGCTTCACGATGAAGCCGATGTATTTTAGTTGGGACGAATTTTTTTTCACATGTCTTATTATGACTAGCAGAAATAGGTCTTTTAAAATAAAATTTATATTCTTTACATTGATTTTTTTATTTTAAAGTCTTGTTTGCGAAATATTTTGCTAAAAATAGTTTATAATATGTAAACTTGCTTAATTTAGTAAGTACTTAAATGTCGGAACAAATATTGAAAATGCTGCGTAGTATGCTCCTAAATTTAAATTCTTTTCCAGCATTTTATTTCATGTCCGTGATGTGGTATAGCTACGGAACTTCGTTAAATTATTTTTAATTCAAATTACGACGATTTAAACCATAAGTTCTTATTTCTTTACACTCATAATCCATAGACTGTTTGAGGATAGATTCTGAACATGTACTTAATTAGCCAAAAAACTTTTTCGCAACAATTTTTAGTTTAATTGATGACGAATGGATTGTAAGTAATCCAGTAGATATATTTTACCTGCAATGCAATTGACAAAGTTTTCTCTCAATTGTCACTTAATATAAAATGTATTAAACGTATTTCCACTTTGATGCATCTGACTTTGTGCCAGTGGCTGCCTTATTCACATGTAGAGCCGCCACAACATATCACTTCACATTATTAAGGTCAATGTACGTAATAAATACGTACAATTATACAAAACAGCTTTATTATATCGGCAAATTTTATGATTAGCGCATATTCTTTGAGCTTTGTATAAACTTTCAACTTCTAGAATACCTCTGAAGTCAGTAACGAAAAATATTGTTATATTTCAATATTGGGTATATTTTTTTCGACACAGATACTTTTTTGCTCGATACTTCTTAATTTATACTTTTACTCGTGCGAATATTTTACAGCAGGCATCGCAACCAATCTCTCTTATAATTCTGTCCTTATGTCCTGCTCTAAATGTTGACAGTACAACACTACTAAAGTACTGTAATATAAAAAATAGATAACGCTGTTTTTAATTCAAGAAAAGTTGTCATTCTTCTTTTTTATTTCATTTAAAGTAAGACCACTAACTTAGCGCAAAAGCACGTTTCGGTGCCTAACTTGGAGCGACAAAATAATATTTTCAAGTCATTGCAAATAATAAAAGCGGAAAGTGAAGAACTTTGTGCTTGTTTCTAGTTTTTATATTCATGTGTTCCTTTTCATATTGATACAAATATAAACTTTGGTAAATTTATTTAATATTTTATTCCCTAAAAACTTTTATGGGGTTTGCATTAAATTGCCTCTTTTCCTGACCGTAAATTGTGTTGCAATATCTTTAAATGCTTTGATGGATAGAAGAAGATTGTAGATGTCCGTGATCAAAAATTATTACATAAAATATGACATTAAGAATATCTTTCTAGGAATATTGGCAAAATCTGAGACGTAAAGTATTTTCTAAAATATTTCTAAGTTTGAAAATACTCGTAATGCTCTATACTTCCTACTTCGTCAATAATACGTGCTCGGACAAAGTCGTCTAACAATGCAAGTAGAAATGTTGTTTTTATATATATGTATGTGTGTATTTATATTACACCTGAATTCAATTTCATTTTGGTGGTTGAGTGTGTTCAGAAATGTTCATTGGTACATTAGACTATACAGATACTTTGTTTTTATTTATTTTTGCAGTTCAATGCATCCGGTTGATATTTATGGCGGACTTATTGCTTCGAGAGCAATCAGAACACCAGTCAAGCCCGCTGTGCATCGTGCCGTCAAAGACTGTAAGTATTGTAATTAATCCAAACCACCTCGACGAAGACGACCTTTTCTGTTTCCTATCACTTATCTCTTAAGTATACTGGGACGATATATTGCAGCACAGAAGAAAACTTTCTATAATTTTCCGACTGTTAAATGCAAATGTTTTACGTCCAAATTTATTATGAAACTTCGGACGTGATAATTACCAGCGCTCGCCTAGTCATTATATTTTTGTTATACCAGCGTATAGAAATAAATTATATAAAAATTCTCCACTCTCCCACAATTGCTCAACCGCCTGATTGCAATTGCACCAGATAGTAACGTGTTTGTGATGAATGAGAAGTAAATTAGTTGAAGTATGTTGCAATTATGGGTCTCATATATATGTAAATTATATAAAAGAACGTACAGGTATCATATCCATTTTATGGATATTTTTATGAGACTACGTCTGGTCTTATATGGGCTCTATATCACTATATTAATTTATATTAAAGTTTGAAGAAATTGGAGAAATGTTAATACTACTTGCCAAAATAAAGCAAAAAATTTCATTGCGACGCTTATACTGCCTCGTAAATCATTTCCGAGTACTTGCGTGTGTTAAACAAGTCACGTTTTTACTTGATAATAACGTTTATATTGTCTTGAAATAATTCATTATGTACTAACCTCTATTTTTTTTAATCACGTACTAATGGTTATCATCTGTTTCCCGTTTCCTCCCCACTCGTTGCTGTTCATGCATCATATATCTAGAGAAAAATACAATTAGGGAAAAGAAAATTCTGTTACAGCAGGTTGGTTCAATAAAATACCAGCAGGAATAAAAACTTTTGATCGTAATTTTTCTATGTGAACGTCCAAAGGTTTCGATTTATAAATTAACGTCGACTAAATGTGATTAAAGTAGTTACTTATAAATATCAATTTATTGACAGAGATATAAATATAAAGGGAAAAATAATTCAACAAAGCAAAGAAGTTAGAATAAGTTTACATTCGTTAAGTGCACCACTACAACATAACCAAAATTAACTTATTCGAAAACAACTTGTAACAAAAAATATTGTGACAAAATTGACAGTAAGAGAATCTTGAAATTCAAAAATTACCAACAGCAGAAATTAAATGTCAAGTAGTGTTCTTGAAGAAAAGCTTTTGTTTGATGATGATTTTCTCTTTCTCCAATCTCTTTCACGAGAAAATTACTTTGCAAGCGAATCTCGACTCAAACGAATTAAATATAAATTCTTATTTCCTTGTGGATATACTTTATACGTTTTAAATTTATTCAAAATTGGTTTAGGAATAAGCTAAGAGCTTCTGTTAATGAAAATCCTTAACAATGCAATTTGTAACAATGCCTAAATTACAAGGATAGATACAGTAACCACATAATTAAGAAAAAAAAATTTATAATTTAGGATATATCTATAACATTTTGTCAATTTATTTTAGACGTATATCGTGAATTTAAACTTACTTTTTTAGTGTAAATATATTTTCATTTTGTTTTTAATAATTCAATAAATAATTTTTGATAAAAAAGTCGCTTGTTTATAAATCTATTTTCATTCGTCGCTTACACATATTTCCGTGTTTTTAATGTTGAAGCCTTTTTGTTTTCTTTCTTGAAGGAATTCAACAAGCTTTTTTATCAGAATTTCCTTGCAAGTTGTAGAATCTTTTCATCCATATGCAAAGTTTCTCACATATCTAGTTTTAGGATTTCGCAGCGGAAATCAAACAATTTCGTTAAGTCCTTCCGTTTACCTTTATGTCAAAGCATCTTAACTCTTTCAATTTAAGACATTTTGATGAAACTTTCAGCAAAATATAGTTTAATGACGCCAACCTATCAGAATAGAATAAGAGCAAATTTAATTATTTTTAAAGAACATCTAACTTAGATAATTTTTTGTTTATTTTCTTCTTTTAAATTGAATTCCAAATTGCTTAGTAATAGTTTTTCTTCCTTGAATTTTGAGATCAGTCTATTTTGTTTATTTCTTTTCTTTGTTAATGAAACACATTGAATTTGCTGATAAATTCTGTCACCTGATTTCATCATCTATCCCTCGATCTCACTCTAGTTCTTGAGCTTCCTGATTTGGATTTTTGTAATCCTTTAACTGAACCGGAGTGACATATTTTGGTCCATTCTTTTGACACATTTCGACTACTTTTCCTTGAATTATATAATTTATATTTAGAATGAAGAATTTAAACGCCACTTAGTTTTATTCCTAACTTCACTCAAAAATTAATAAATGCATTGGAAGACTAACCATTACTGTAACGCGTTTTAAATTGTTGTAATATTAGAGAACTGAATAGCAATGAAGTAAGAAATTGGCATGCAGGAAGACCTCCATTATAAATTATTAAACAAATTGTTATAACATTTTTAATACATAACGCAATTTCCAAGAAAATATATGTAATATTTGATTTTGCTACGTCATATTTGTTTTTTTTTATTTACATGCAAATTGCTGAAGACTCCCGGTAAAACAAAATGATTAACATAATTACCAACATCTTTGTATATTACTATTTTTCGTAAACGAATTGATAATTTAAAAGTGTTACGTTGTGTAAATACGTAGTTTTATGTGCAAACAAAACATATTAACAGTAAAATAAACAATTATTCTTAAGCAATCATATGTTCCAAAGGGAGCATATGCTATAGTCATATATCTGTACTAATAAAAGTGAAATGCTCTTTGCATATTTGTTTACTGGTCTTTTATCGCGGTCCCGGAGATTTTAATAAAATTTTAAATAAAGATATTAAATTTCAGTCAAAACCATTCAGTTACGTAGACATGAAAAAACAGACATTAAATATCTGTATTAGGTTATCTAGATAACATATCCTACATTAAAATATATGCTATATACAATTATACTAGCATTACTAGCTATACTAGCATAAAATAAAGGCCACAGGAATTTTGCTTGCGGAGGAAAACTGAGTGCCTTGCTGTTAGTTTGGTTTTCCAATGTAAAACAATATGTTACATTTAATTTCCTAGTTCATAGATTAACTGTTATTCCTAATTTTATTCAAAAATATAATCGTATAACTCATCGACACTCCACACTACATAATAACAAATTTTTGTAAAATTACATTTAAAATAATACTTACCTCGTAAACTGTGAAATCTAAATTTAGAAAAAATATTTTCATATTCCTAATGCCACGCGAGCGAAGCTGTTGGCAAAAGTACCTTTACAAATGTGACCGTCTCATGAAATTTTTAGTCATCAAATGTAAGTGAAGAATGTTCGTTGCTCTGTTAGTAAATTGTTAGTTCAGTTTCAATAAAATAAAATTTGCCCACTAAATGCCAATTAATAAGGAACCACAAAGAAACGGGAATATAACATAAATTTTCATTACTATATCATATGGAACTAAAATGACAGAATAGACGTCATTAAACCAGGAGAATGCCTCTGTTTATGTTAACATATCACTCAAGTACCTCTTTGTTCGGTTACAGAGTTAAAGCCAGTTAGTCCCTGGTCATTTATACAATCATAGCCAGTTAGAAAAAGCGAGAGCACGAAATCTCCAACCTTATTTGTCATACGTATATTTATAAAGTGACACCATTACCAACTGAGCTTATTTATTTTTACTTTGCATTGCGAGAATACATTTCTGTCGGCGCTCACTTGAACCGCAAGACCGCAGTTTCCTTTTTCTCACCCCGGGGAACTTCCGCGTTTACGTCGTCGCTACAATTGAAAAACAACTCTAAGAAAATTAAGAGAAAATTGTCTTTCGTTTTTCAGTATTATCTGTCCCTTTTTGTCGCTCTATTTAGCTGACCGACGTACTCTCGCCGCTGTTTTCTCGTACGGTTATATCAGACTTAGTGCGGTGATCTTTTTCTTAAGCCCGTTGTGTCTTAGTAGTATGTAAACGATCCCGAAAAAGTATGTCAATTTAAAGTTGATTAAATTGTTGTTTTGTTAACTTTTAGATATTTGGTTGATATGTTAAGTTGTGGTAAGAGGACGCTCCGACCTTTGGTGTGAGTATTTAATAAATAGGAAACGTCCAGGTAACTTCGGATAGTTAGGGAATTGTGTTCTATTTTCGACGCACTATAATGGAAGCAATTAAAACTTATTACACCGGTAGTTGCCTAACATTTGGTAGTGCATAAATAGAAGAAATATTTACTTAATAAGAAATATTAATTTATATTTACTTCAAAACTGCCCATTTTTTTAAAAATCTTGTTTTTATTTATTATAAAAAAATACGGTTGCGGTGTCATTGAAACATATGTAATTCACAGTGAGAATCTTGTTTATATTGTATTGTTGCTTGAGATTTTTGTTTTAATTCAGTTCAATAAATTGTTTTTAATATCTTTAATAAAAAGTGTAGTGGTTTTTTATATAAACCCGACACGACTTACTTAAGAGTATGGTCTAAAGACTAGGTTAATCAATAATATTACAAAAAACCCTTTTATTTTTTAATATATTAATTTAATGTAATAAAATAAAGCAAGTTTCATTGTGTTTAAATTATTTTCAATATGAAACTGCATTCCGCGGTGACGTTAGCATTATCTTATACAAATTTTAATAAAAAGTGTAACGAATTTATGTTTCATTTCATAGATTGTCTACAAGAAAAAAATGTTCAGACAGGAAAGGCGCAGTTTAACTTTCATTTTATTAAGGAGCGTACGCAACATATTACGTGAAGTTTCCTTCCATATCTTACTCAACCATCTCTGAAGAATTCAACCGAAAATGCTCGCTCCAAACTTTAAGAAACTTTAAAAGAATCTAAATTTTTCATTTCTTCTAGCTTTTCTTTAGCAAAACTTTTAAATGTATTTTAAGCAGAGAAATAGTTCTTTTAAGAAGGAAAGGAAAAGTAAAAAAATATTAACTGAAGGTAAAAATATAATAGAGCACTCTTCTTTACATTATAGTAAAAGTTTCTATAAAAGCAAAATTGCCTTTGGCCATCACATTAAAATTTGGTAATATTTACTTTAAATGGTGAAAAAAGCACATATTATTTTAATTAATTGCCTACAGATAAGCATAATATACCAACAAATATAAATATAATATACCAATTTAAATATACATAATCTAATAAAGCTGCGATGATAGAATAATTCTAGAATCGCAGCAAAATCTTTGATATTCACCTCCAGCAAACATTATCTGGTTACAATAATTATCTGATGATAAGATAACCAAATCGTAGTTCTTTCTTTAACCCTCAATTAAATAGCAAGGAAAAATTAAACATAAAGTTATAGAACACGTAAGCTAGAGACATATTTTAGTATATTTGTTTGGTTCTAATATATTAGTCTAGTCGTCATTCACTTGTCCGAGTGGTCTTTGTCTCGGCAAAGATTTTTGGTAATTGTTGGTCTTCGTCCTACTTCATCTCGACTTGTATGATTTATAGATGAATTTACACTTTAGTCAATTGGTAGCATTTCCAGAACACGCTATATCTCTGTTACCGTCTTTATGAAGTCAGTTCAACGGTTCGGGAATCGCCCTTGAGATCTTTTGCCTTCAACCAGTCTCTTCACCACTAGACATTCCCCCAAAAGTTGTCTTCTGGAGAAAATTCCGAATAATTTTTATACAGTTGATGAAAATCTTTCTTGGACTTTCAACTGTTTCTTAATGAGATATTGGTGCAAAAAGTAGTCCAAATAATTTCTAGAATGCACCTCCAGCACCATATCTCTTGCGCTTCGATTTTAACATCCCAACAACAGATCTGGTGATGGCAGAACGTCTTCCAATATCCTCTTCGCAACCTCCAGCATTGAAAACAGAAGAATCGAGGTGAATATAACTTTGTAACATTTCGCAGTTGCCAATGTAGGATGGATTTTTATCATATTTCCTATCTCGTCAACTATCGTAATTTTTATCTTTTCTCCATTAATAGCTAGTACATGCTTGAAACTTGTCGTTTTTAGACTATAAAATAGGTTTTTCATTTCTTATGAATTAAAAGTAGTAAAGTAACTAAAACTATTTTAACAAACCTAAGTACCGAACATAAATATGTGTGTGTGTGTGTGCATGCATGGGTGCGTGAGCGCGTGGGTGCATGCAAGTGTGCGTGCATGTGTACGTGGAGTCAGTTAAAATAAAATTATAGTGTTTATCCTTAGAAAATAAGTACAATGACCAAGTTTTTCTGCTCATAAAATTTCGAAACAATGTGAGCAAGTGTATAAATATACACACATATACATATATATATATATATATATATATATATATATATATATATATATATTTATGTATATATATATATATATATATATATATATATACACGAAAACTGATATTGGGCCAGGACAACTTGAATAAAATAATGATGCTACTCCTTAGAAAATGAAAAAATTAGTAACTTGTTTTCTTCACAAAGCTTGTTAACAGTATAAATTACACAACTATGTAATTAGTAACTTGTTGTTTTTTTAAATAAATAATTGATTTCTTCAAAAGCTCAACACACAAAACACAAAATAAAGGTAAAAATAGATGGTGTGTACTCAAAAAAGCGAGCCGGGAAGGAAAACGCAATGAATTGCAGAAAAAATACAAATTGTATACTTGTAACAGAGAATTTACTGAAAACTGATAATTTTCGGAGCTTAGTTAAGAGACCAGCGTATCACTATCTCCACTCAGTAGGGGTTTGAGTGCTATATACATATATATATATATATATATATATATATATATAAGTAGATAAATAAATAAATTTTCAAACCCGTTTCGAATATCATACTTGTAATTATGTGATAAAATATTATACTATTGTTCACGAAATGAAGTAATTATTGAAAAAGGTAATAGTATGGAGTGTGGAATTAACAAGAATTTTGCAAATATGCATGATTTATAAAATCATAATACTTTAATCAACTTTTATCAATGTTTACTACACGAGACATAACTTTCACAGTGTTAACAAAATTGTTGAGAAAATTTCTAAACTCTTTGACGTAAAAAAATCCAGTATTTCTTTATTTGTTGGATTTACCTTTACTCAAACATGTGCCATGTCATTCGTAAGGTATATTTCATAAGTTTTATGTTGCAAAATATACGTTTTACATACTTAAAAATATGAAACGGCATTAGATAAGTACTGCGCCATTTAAAACATTTTACAGCGACGTTTTTTTTTAAATTGGTACAGATTGTTTTATTATTTTTGTCATATAGATTACGCACTTATGTATTGCTGAGAAAATCGCAAAGCGATTTCAACATTGTTTTTTTCGACGTAATACAATTATTCACAATTTGAATAAAACTTCTGAGGTAGACACCTAAGAAAAAAACGTATGATATCAAAATCCTGGTTTTTTAAATTTCCTTTTAATTTTTGTAACTTTATATTTTTACAATATTTTCATGCGGTTTGTAAAATATATTTTTAAAGAATTGACTCACGACATACCTAAAAATTACATTAATATTAGAAATATATCTAATGTTATTTCCCATTTCAACTTAAGCGCAAGCAATTTGGAGCTGACTTTTAATTACTAACTCAAGACATTAGGGTCAGAATAAATTTTAGCTGCTATACGCTTTGTGTTCAAAAGTTTTGTTTACAAAAATGGAATAAATATTCAATTAAATTTTTTACTTACTCGTAATTTCATCCAGTTTTAAACCTATTAAAAAAATAAAATAGAAAAGAAATTGTTTTGTGAACATTACTCTAATTTACTTATTATTTCTCAAATTTACCCTTTGACTGGAATGTTTGCAATTGAATAAATGGAAAACTTACAGAATAAACTTGGCTTCTGCAGTTATGCAGAAAATTCTTATATAGGTTTTCTTATATAGGTTCTATCCGAAATCATTTCTTACATAGGTTCTATCCGGTAACACCGAATCGCCTCTCCCATTTAATATTGTTATTGGCCCAATCTTTAGGAAAGCATTTGTTGGAAAACGAGGAGTATGATACGATTCATTCCTGATCGACAAAACATTTGCTGACGATAGCGCGATTATTGCCGATCCAATACTCAAGCGTCTTCCTCTGCCAATCGTCAGCTAAGGACGAAAAAAATGATCTATATAAACCTAATAATTAAGAGATTTATCAGCTTTTATACAAGTATCATTGAGAAAAAGGAGAGGGGTCTGTCGACGGTCGTCAAATGAGTCCACAGTTTTTGTTGTATAAGTAATTAATCGGAGGGCAGGACAAATATTTTCGTCAATTGGCAAACATGTTAGTTGAGACTTTTATAAATATTGTGGGAACAATAAAAATGTGTTTGTCAATTAAAGTATTTATGGGCATTAATTAATTTCCCACAAAGAATTACGAAATAACATGGGTGACGAGCGTGAAACAAACCATAATTCATAAACACAAATGTTCCACGAGATATCTAATGTAATACAGTGACATTAAATAGCGTGAGTTTCTTGTTTACCTCAAAGTTATCTGAAAGTTTTTGGTTAATGGATTTAATAGAACAACAAATAAAAAAAGAAGAAAAGCTTGGATACAAGAGAAAATTAAAATATAATTAATAGAGATTGCCAATAAACTACAACAAAAAATGGTTTTCTTGAAAATACATTGCATTGGAGAGGTTAAGGAATACTTACGCGAATACGTAGACAGATTAAAAACCAAACACTGCTCACACGGCGGCATCATGACTTCGATCACTAGCTTGGAGGTATTAAGAGGTGTAAATTGGTATGCATATCGACAAAAATTCGAACGACGTAGCCGAAGAAAAAAGGTGCCTCTAATTATCACAAAGCTAAGTACGAATGTTTATGATTTGTTGATAATATTGTATTTGCTGCACTCGGAAAAAAAAACGGAACATATAAAAAAGCATGTGAAAGACTGAGAAAATACTAGTCCTATAAAAAAACAATGCAATATAGCAAGCGGAATTCCGCAAAAGATATCAGAAACCTAATGAATCAAAAACTGTAATTCCAAAAACTTGAAAAAATAAATATAAAGGAAACATTGTTGAATGGTACTTATTTTGATTTTTCAAAATTTTAATTATTGAAACAAGTTAGCATATAAGCAAGAGTTTAACCATGAAAAAAACAGGAGTAAACACCTATGTTTCCATTACAGAAAAAAAAATTCAATATAAATGAAAACAGTGCTTTTTTGTTCAATCACACCAATGAATAAATAAATGTCTTGTCTTTGTTGAGGAAAAAAATTACCATTTGAAAGCATAATGTTAAATCCGTGAAAAATTCTGTAGTGAATGCAGTATCAGAGGACATATTTTTAAAGTTTGTGGTATAAATAAGGCATTTAAAGTAAAAAATGTGAATTTCATAGATGCTAAAAAATACCGATGACAAAGATGGTTTTGAAGATAAAAACATCAAAGCGAAAACATAAATTTTTGATATAATTTATTTCAGTGATAAAAGCAAAATTCCACGTGCAACTTTACAGGTTAGTATAAATTGGAAAAGTTGTAGAGTTTGAGGTTGACATGGGAATTGACGTGAGTGTGTGAGATTTTAGTTCACCAACAACAATATTGTCTAGGTTCAGAAATTAAACAACGTATTGTGATATTCTACAACTTTGATCTTCACTTCAAATCCTTTAGGGGTTATTGAAAATTAAAATAATAGGTATAAACCTGTTAAAATAAATAATCAAAAATTGTTTATTGTAATGGATGGACCGTAAAAAATAAAAGGCTAAGATGGACTTTCTTTGTTGCAATTATGGACCCCAAAAGTTGCACAAAAGTTTGTCAAAAAAATTCTAAAGATAAATTAATAAACACATAAAAAGTGAATATTCCACCTTAATTGAACCAAGTATGGGGGATTTTAAAGGAGAGTCAATCCATTTACCTATTGAATAAGGTATAAAACCGATATTCATTCCTGTCAGAACTGTTCCTTTTGCATTAAAGGATAAAGTCGGACAAGAAATTGATTAGTTGCAAATAAACGAATTAAACCAGTGGAATATCTATAGGTACTCCAGTGGTACCGGTTTTAAAGCCAGAACAAATATTTATTGCGATTCGAAAATCATCACACAAACGGAACAGTTTGTTTGTGTGATAATTTTCGAATGAAAATAAATATTTGCAGATTGATCATTACCCATTACCTACTATAATATAATATAAACAATATATTGACGTAAATGCAGGACAATGATTATTTTTGTAAATTAGACTCGCAGGAGATAAATTTACAAGTCCCTTTAGACAAAGAATCTCAGGAACTAGTCACAATAGTCAATGAAGAAGGTATCTATAAATATTCATGCTTACCTTTTAGTATCAGTACCGGTCCTGATTCATTCCAAAGATTAATTACACAAAAATTAAATGGATTAGACATTATAAAGTACATCAATAACATATGTGTATGTGGAAAATCATTATTAGAGATAAATGAGAAATTAAAACAGGTACTGCAAAGACTCAGAGTCAAGATTAAAATTAGAAAAATGTAAATTTTTGACGAAAAACTGTATATTTTTAGATTTGAGGTAAATGTTCAAAATTATAATAAGTAAAATTTAAACTTTATTATCTTTATTGGCGTCAAAATTATAATAAGTAAAATTGAACTTTTATTGTCTTTGTCACGGCCAGATAATGTGAAAATGCTCAAATAATTTCTGGGAAAAGTTAATTATTATAACCGATTTTTCAAAAATATATGGCAATTATATTAACCATTTATATGATTTTTTAAACAAAAAGAAGTTTCATGAATCATTCCAAGAAATAAAAAAGCCATTACTAATACAACCCCTGTGTCCCATTATGATCAAAATTCTACAATTATATCAACTTGCGATTCAGCAGATACTGGAGTAGCCGCTGTATTATCTGTAAAAGATAGTAATAATATTATAAAACCAGTGGCATTTGCAAGCAAAAAATTGAACCATACCTAATTAAAATATCCTATCTTAGAAAATAAGGTGTATGCAAATACGTTTGGAGTGAACAAATTTTATGGGTTTTTTTTTGGTCATAAATTAATTTTACAATCTGAAAACAAGGCGTAGTTATAAACGTTAGGATCAAAATGTAGTTTACCAAAAATTGCAGTGAGGCGATTACAATAATGATAAATTTTTGTAAGTGGGTTTAGTTATGAAATTCAGCACATGAAATCCAAAAGTAGTCCAGCGGACTATTTGTCACGTATAGCCATTAATTGTTAAGACCAATTGAGAAACACTGAAATATTAGATAAAAGCTTTGCATGTAATACTATTAATTATATAAATAAATGAGATTTTAACGCATTAAATTAATAAACTATTCAAAGCGAAACTAAAAAAGATAAAATATTATGTAATGTTTTAAGATATAGTAAAGATGGCTGGTCAGTAAAAAATTATATAGGTGAAAATTATGAACCATATTTTAGAAATAAAAATGAAATCAATGTGGAAAAAGAATGTCATAATAGACATTCTTATAGGGTTTTTATCTTTAGGGTTTTTATATAGGGTATAAAGTTATAATACCAATGAATATTAGAAACATTGTAATGTGTGGGTTAAACGCTAGTCATTTAGGTGCAGCACGCGTGAAAAAAATATCAAGACCAAATTTTTGGTGGCCGGGCATAGCAAAATAAAAAACATAACAAACAATTGCATAACTGTTTGAAAAATTATGAAAATCCGGAAAAACTAAATTAACATTGTGGCCTCAACTGTCAAGAGTTTGAAACAGATTACATGCAAATTTTTCGGTCCTTTACACTCAAAATTTATTTAGGCATTATGGATACTTATTTCAAATGGCCCGAGGCATTTGTTATGGGTAATAATAACAATTAAAATGTTTAAAACATTTTTTTTTCATTATGGTATCCTTTATATTGGATCACTAATAATGTTGAGTACATGGAATAGTGAGGAATTTAGAGCTTTTTGTTAAATAGTGGCAATTAAACAAACATTCACCCCTCCACACTATACAGCAATAAACGGACCAGCTGAAAGTTTTATAGTCATTCAAGTCACATGTGATAAAAATAGTATAAACGGTAAAAGACTTGAATACATCTATAATTTATTTTTATTGTATTTTAGATGTACTGCTTATAAAACCAAAGGCTATAGTTCAGTCAAATTAATGCAAAGTAGGGAATTGAGATATCGTATCTTATTATTGAGACCAAATCCAATAAACATAAAGTAGATTTTTAATAAGGGAAAATAAGCAGCATTATAAAACACTTTTAGTGGAAAAAAAATTATGGTGAAAGACACAAAAAAAAATTATTCTTAAGTAATAGTATCAAGATTTTAGTACCAGGTGTAACCAACATAGGAGAAGTGGATGGACTCCAGTTGAAACGAATTAGGTTACGTTTAATAACGTATGTATATGTCTAGGTATAGAATACAAATATTGTTATTCAGTATTTCTAGTTTTGTACTTGTTTGGTAAACGAGGAATAGTATTGTATGAGTAATTAACCAGAGGGCAGCACAAGTTCCTCCGTCAATTGGTTGATGTGTTTGGTGAGACTTTTATAAATGTTGTTGGCATTATAATAACGTCTTTGTCAATTAAAGTAACTAGGTGTTTTAATTAATTACCTATAAATAAATACGACATAACAGTTTCTTTTTTGATATCTACCCTAACATGAAAGATACCAAAATTACCAAATTAACAATTTTGGAACAAATCAATTAGATGCCAGGAAAACTCTATCTGCTGATTAAAACAATGTCAAGGGATATTTTCAAAAGTTATGAATAAGTCTATAATGAACGAACATTATGATCGCAAACTTATAAACCGCTGGGTTATTAATATCAGTTAATCAGTGTTAGCTAACCTGGTAATCCAAAAGCATATATCCGCCATTTTCCAAAAACCTAAAGTTGTTTTTCTATTATAGTATGAAAACATGGAAGTAACTTCCACTAGAAAATGCTGAATTTATTTGAGACCAATTTTAAAAAGGTTTTTAATTTCTTTATAATTTAATGTATGACCTTCTTCTAGATGAGAAATGACAAAGAATCAAAATTTCCTACTTAGGCTAATGCTTGACTAGTCCATAATACCCGTCGCCGTGTATACGCTGTGTGACGATTTGTTCTAAAATAAATTCATGGAGAAATAGAAATCTTAGTTTCAATATTTATTTTTACAACTGCCAAACGAACAATGAAATATTTATTAGAATTTTTACCATATTTTCGCTAACTGATTATTAAGAGTTTAATTTTTCGCACTGAAATTTAGCTCCAATAACAATATAATATTATGGTGATATTGAACTCATGTGATGATGAGGAAAGAGGATGATCAAATAAAGTCCTAAATCAATTGTAGCGTATCTACCGTATTCATTTGACTTTAAAAGAACTTTAGTTAGGGTAGACAGCAATTCCTTCCTTCCTCAATCCAGGTTAAAGTTTGTAGTGTACCGAGAACTAAATTGTACTAGGATGGTTAAACATGGTGGGTCGCATGTTCTACTCGGATTCAGCAAAGTCAAGCTATAAATGCTTTTCCTTTCAAAATGAACCTCTGGAAGGGATAATAATTTAGTTTGAAATGTCATAATAAAATTAAATAATTTAAGAAATTTGACGCAAAATATTTTTATTTCCATGAAATTCTTACACGAAATGATATAAAATAGTTTTCTTACCATTTCATATTTTATATTAATATACTAGAATATGTAAAGCTCAAAGTCATGAGTATATATTTTATCAACCTGCCTAAAATAATGGTAAAAACTACAATAGAAAAAAGTGATATAATATGGGTTCGTATACCACTACCACAATTACAGCGATATCGGTACCTTTCTTTTCATACAAGTATGTAAAGAAGCATTTATATTCAATATAAAAATTATTTGTAGCTTTAATTATTATATACCGAGGCCTCTGGTTAAATTATTCTGTGTGTTACATAATCTGTCTTGAAAATATAGTTCTAACTGTTGATTTATTCCGCGATATGTAACATTGCAGTTGCCATTAATTTCGTAAATACACTTCTCTTGGAAATACCTACATAAGTCATATTTGTCATGAGTGGGAATGTGTGAACGGTTTACTGCTTTAAATTCTTGTGATTATTTTGTATTCATTATTTTGAAAACACATTTCGTTTAAAATATTGCATCCATCTTTATTCTCATAAGTTAGCATAAGGTTCCCGTACGCACTAAGGTATATAATAATATTTAAGGTTACTATGTATACATAAATGTTATTATCTCTTTTATTTATATTATTATGTATTTCTGTAAATTTTTTTATAAAAATAAATCTCATTTTTCCCCATAGAAATAAGGTATGTAGTACATCTTTTACAGGCGTAAATATATTGTGAATCTCGTAAAAACTGAGATTGAGATGGGCTGTATTTTCCCGGTAATCATCTAATAACATGATCTTCCAGTTTCAAGATTCGGGGTCAAGCATATATATATATATATATATATATATATATATATATATATATATATACATATATGTACATTTGCTTATTTTCCACAATATCTCTAATTGTTATATTATTAGACACAAATTAAAATAAGTTACATTCATTTCTCTATACCTAACTAATTCGAATCGTCACGTGCCCTTTCTAAATCACACAGTGATATCACTTTACAAGTCATGCCATGCACTCGCAGTTATTGTTGTGTTTTTAAAAAAGATGCAACTTAAAAAGAAAATACGAACAGTACTTTACTCAAGTGATCGTGAATAGAAGCTTATAGCTATATCTCCTCTCTCTTAATCAGATATTTATTTTCATTCCTTTCCACATCAACGCTGCGTAATTTACGATATTTAGCTTCAAGTCTTTTGAAACTTTTCATATTTCCTCAGCTTTTATCAAGTTTTCAATTGGAAATTTGAACGCACGACATCTATTATATCTTCGTCACAAAGTATATATACAAATTATATTCCTAAATATGGTTTTGAAACACTGTGAGCATTTGAATGAATACAAGCTGTCACAAAATCTGTACAAAAGTGATTGACAAGTTAACAAGCGATTGAAAATTGAGTTTTTCAATAATTTCTTTTGAAAGGTTATTTTCTGAATATATAATTACCTGCTATGTATATATTCCTATACACATATATTACAATCACCACATTTTAATGTTTTGTAGATATTTTGTCACTTCATTTTTAAATGATTTTAAAGTGACAGCTTTCCTTTTATGAAATCATTGAAAAAACATCAATAAATTATAGTTTTAATTTTACGTAAGAGACCAATTTAAATAACTTTTACATTCGAAAAAAATATAAAAACAAATTAAATTTAAATATAAAAATGAAATATAAATCTGGTAAGGAAATATATAAATATATAAAATACTTGGGCTTAATGAGATGTATAAAACACCTTGACTAATTGAGATGTACATTACAATTTTAAGATAATATTCTTTAGCTCAGGAATGATGCAATAATTTTAAACTGTTGACTTACAATGGAACGTACTATGGGAAAAATACATATTTTGTTAAAATAAATTTACAGCTTAAAGAATATTACCAGATTAAATAAAGTTTTTAATGGCTTTTTTGTTTCTTTTGAAAAGTTTTCCAAGTATTACTATATTTATTTTTTTACCATTTGTTACCTTTGATTTTCTTCCATATTTTTCCTTTAATTGCATTTTTATAGTATAGTTAAAGTTATTTTGTGAATAAGAAAGAATATATTTCTTTTTAATTCGTACCAATGGTTGGATAAAGTCTTACTAGATAATTCTCGGGCCGCACGATAGCCTTTAAGAAGATATACGTGCCTGTCATTCTGTTTTTTTATACTTAATCCAAAAAAAAACAATAGGTCCGCATAAATTGGCAATAACAAAATATTCAGTAAAATTACAAATTTCTAAATTGTAAAATACAAATTGTTATATTTGGTTATTATTTGATAACAAAATTGTAACCTAAATTGATGTGATTATTCAGTTCAGTAGCTTAATTTCCAATTACAATCGTTTAACATAACCATATTCGCGTAAAATGTATAAAGTTTAACTACATTTTTATATAAACATGGTGTCGTTTAATTCGTAGGGCATATCAGTTTTTATGGGTACCCAATTAATTGAAAATTTTTAGAATTAATTTTTAGAATTTTTAAATTAAAAAATTGTTAGAATTTCTAATTTTATTCCATTCTTGATATCATTATAATATTATTGCAAATGCTAATCACGCTACGGTGCATCATTCCAGGTGCCGCGTAGTATCATTAAAGTTATACAACGCTACGTGGCGAACCCCTAAAACAAATTTGAATTGTTATTGCAGATAGAAAAATCAATTGTACTAGTTATATATATATATATATATATATATATATAAATATATATATATATATATATATATATATATTTATATATATATGTGTGTGTGTGTATATATATATATATATATATATATATATACATATATAAATCCGTAGTCAAAATATATTGCACGCTTAATAGTTTAAAGATCAGTTTCTCATCTTATATAAACAGATGTTTATTGCAATAAATATACGACATATATAATATATATGTAATTAATTATTTCAATAATTAAGTTGAAACACAGATTAGAATTAAAAATACTTATTTCAATACAAAATTTATGTTTTATTGTATATATTCAGATTTACACATTTACAGATAGTTACATTTAAATTTTTCTCACAATGTATGCTTATATATACATAACATATTTGCATTACATATAAACGATATTTAGAGTTTTATGGTCATAGCTGTAAATAAACAAATTTTGAGGTGATCCAACTCGCGAACACGCAACATACAATTGGCCGTGTGAAAAATATGTTTCCTTTAGGTTACCACCGCAATATTGAAATGTTTGACCCTGTGCTTTGTTGATGGTTATGCTGTAAGCTAACTTAACTGGGAATTGTATTCGCCTAAAAGTGAAGGGCACTTAAATTTATTCACGGTATAAATACAATCAGCCCTTTTCCCTTACCAGTCATTATATTGGCTTTAATGATGTGATTCTGTAATTGCTTGATGCAGTCTTTTACCATTACACCGTTTTGGTGAATTTAAATTCTGTAGTAAAATAATTGGTGAGCCAACTTTCAATTTGAGACAATGTAGTGGCATTCCTGAAACTTTCAGTCAATTTAAAAACTCATCAGAAAAATTGGCATAAGATATGTAAATTTTTTGTTCGCCCGAAATAATCTCTTGGATATTCTTGTTAATGTCGTTAACAATGATATTTTTCGTTGCTAGAATAACTCCCTCGCGTAACCATTCTGAATTGACATAATTGTCAACGATATGGGGATATATTTCGGTTATGAACTGTTTAGGTATTTCGATAATGTTACATAATTCATTTGTCAGTACGATTTGGCCAGAATTTGCATATATAGGATAGATAACTTCTCCTACTTGTAAAAGCTTTTCAGAAAATTCTTGCGCTTTTTCGTCTTTTGAAATTTGTACTGTCCTCATATTTGTTATTAATATTATTGTTTTTACGTGTTTCCATATGACAATTTTTTTCCAGCAAACAATAATTTAATCCGCTGGTGTCAATTTTGGAATGACAGGCAGTGTTCGGTGAAAATCGCCTGACAATATTAGCAATACACTCGTGTTGTTTCATAGATTTATTCCTTTCCTCGGGTTATTCCTTTAGTGTTCTGTTCAATGCTTTCAAGAACTTTCCATGGGTCATTTTATTTTCGTCTCATATAATGGCCTTGCACTGTTTCAATATTTGTCCACGTGCTGATGAATTTGTAATGTCACATACTGAAAATTCATGATCAGCTACATTTAACAGTAATTTCAATGCAGAATATGCTGTTCGTCCGACATCCATAAGTGTACCTGCTACTCTCGGTGATACCAGGGCGAATACTACATCTTTGTTTAGACGAATTTCCGCTAGAATCAAATTAATTAAAAATGTCTTCCCAGTACCGCCTGTTGTATCCAGAAATATTATGCTTCCCTGTTGTTTTTTACAGTAAACTATTATCATATTATAGGCCTTTTTTGGTTCCGATTTAATAAGAGTTTATTGTGTTGAATATTGCTCTGCAATTCAACGATGTTAAAACTTGTTTTCTTTAGTAATTCACTATTCATAATATCAAATTCACTTCGTTGAGGCAATTGAACACTCTGTTGCTTTAATGTTTCATTAGATGTCTCCGAACATCTATATATAAGAGCTTTGTTAAAAATTTACTCATTAAAATTGATTTCTAAGTCCGGAATTTGTCATCGTAGTTGAGCCAGGATATTACTAAATATTTCTCAATTTTTTAGCCATATTCGATTTGGATTTAATAGATTACATGTTGTTAATATAATTGCAAACAGTTCACGAATTTGATTTGCGGTTCCCACTTGTACAGCTTGGTCCATAGCTAATTCCCAGTGATTGTCGTTTTTTAATGTGCTTAATCGTTGACATGCCTCTCGATATGTTTCACAAATATAATTATCGACAATTTTCAAGTCTTCAAATCATATTAGGCCACGAATGTAGTGAAGCAATAGACGCAAATAGAAACATTCATCATGTTTTGGATGCACCGTATTGACTCTCGTGCTTGCACTGGCGTTCCTCGTTTTCGTAGGTAATTTTTTTTATTTGATGCATCCCATGTGTAGTAGCTTGGTACTTCTGGGTAAAGCAAAGTCTTTGGAAAGGGATCTTCTTGGCATAGCTCAAAAAAAGCTGTTAAAGTTTTTCATGCTGGTGGTTCCATCGCAACTTGTTCTGCTGTTTCTCTAGTGAAAAACACGCGATGTCCATTTTCTTAGTGGACAGATAGTAGATAGGAGGATGAGGACCGTTCGATCGAACATTTTTTGGTTGAATTCTTCCGAGATAGCTAAGTAAGATGTGAAAGAAAACTTTACGTTACCAGTTGCGTACGCTCTTTAATGAAATAAAGTTTTTAAATGCAACTTCCCCATCTAAAATTTATTTTTATAGACTATCTATTTAATATAATATATTTATCACTTATATATTTTTTTATTCCGATTATTAAGTAGGAATGCCAACGCCACTATGAAATACAGCATCCTATTTAAATTATTACAAAATCAACTTACTTTATTTTGACGTATTCGATTAATACACTCAAACATTTCGATTACATTTGACGGAGACAACTAAATATTGACCACTAAATTCGAACAATGTACATCGACACTCTATTACTAACTCTCCAATATTATTTGATTTATCATACAGAGTAAATATTAAAATATCTAACTGCTAGCGTTATAGAACACACCAACTTATTGAATACTAGTATGTATTTAAAGTATCAAAAGATGAAGTCACACTACTCTGGAAGTTAACTTAATTGGCGAAGCTCTTTTTTTAAGATTATATTAACAGGTGTAATGAATATTAATACGACAATTTAAGAAAATATGTAAAATATTTTCCTTAGTTATATATTGTTTATAATTTAAATAAACAATGATACATATTATTAGACACATTTTACTTGCTACTAATATTAGGCTTGTGGAGTTTATTTTGATGACATTCTTAACTGGGCCTACACTATAGACTGCACTCTGAAGTAAATCGTGTCGGATTTTTACAAAAACAACTACACTCTTTATTAATAAAATATAATAAATTATTAAACTAATTAAAAGCAAAATTCTAAAACGATAATACAATAAAAAAACCATGTTCAGAGCATGCGTGCTCAAATAACTATTTCCATAAATTCGTAGATATATAATTTCATAAAAAACAGTTAATAAATCCTTTAAATGAATTGAATATACATAATGTGGAGTAAATTATTATAGTAATAATTTTTCATGTTTATTTGATGAAAGTACAATTTAAAATTAACGAATTCCACTGGAAATCCACATCTAAATAAAGATTATGTTTCTTTATCCAGTAGCAAATATTAAGCAACTACTGGCACAATATATTTTGATTACTTCTAATGTAGTGCCTCAAAAATATAATAAAATAAATCCCCCTATTGTAAGTTAATTCGTCATTTTGTCCATAACGGATACTCTTGCAAAGGGTCGAGACTGGATCTTACCGCAAATTAACATACACTCACAAAGTCTCAAAGCTAATAAAACAAAAAGTGAATCAACTTTAACCTGGCGAACGCTTTCGGGGTCAGTAACACACAAACTACACACAATGGGCTTAAGAGTAAATCCCCGTGCAACGTCCGATATAACGGTTTGTGCGAGACAACAACGATGCAAGGTCAACTACAGAGAGCGACTCGAAGGGACAGAAACAAGGAGCTAATACTGAAGAAGCGAAAAACAATTTTCTTTTCATTCTCTACGAGTTGTTTTTCAATTGTAGCGACACCGTTATCTCGGAGGCATTCCAGGGCGAAAAAAGAAATTGAAGTCCTGCGATTCAAGTGGGCGCTGACAGAAATCCATTTTCGCAAAATGAAAATAAATAAGCTTAATTGATAATTGTTGAGTAAAAGCTTTATGATCATAAATATGTATGACTAATAGAACTGGAGATATCTTCCGCAGTCTTGTTTTTTTTTTCTAGCTGGCTGTGATTCTCTAAGAGTGTGTGATCCTTGAAATGTAAGCAGTTATACATTCAGTGTTCTTTTTTTTAACGTTTAAATTTCTATTAAGATATTTATAAAAAATGTCAATCCCTACAGCATATGTTCGAATGAAAACAAGTTATATAAGATAAAAATTATTGTGTTTCAATAGCAATATTTGAAATCAGGTTCAAACAATTCGATCCAGTAATGAAATTTTAGATTAAAAATGTGGGAAATGTAAATACCGATACCGATTGATCGATATTTTACTGAAATCGGGATTATTATAGAAATAAGTTCTTTAATTAGGGAAAACTCAAAATATCTAAGAGGCAAAATACTTTAGAAACATTATAACCTTGACTATTCTCGTAATTATATTCTGCCTACGTCGCTAATAATACGTGCTAGGATTAAATCGTCTAACAAGGCATCTAAGAATATGTATTTATGAAATTTTGCATTCATATGCTTACATGACCATAAGCTTTTATTGACATAACTTGGAAAAGCTTACCCTTTTTCAATATCCATTTAAAATATTTATTTCGTTTCAATTGTTTGTATATAAATCGGTATATAATTTTATAAGGAAAGTTTTAAACTCATGTATTAAAGGATATATATATATATATATATATATATATATATATATATATATATATATATACATATATATATATATATATATATACATATATATATACATACATATATATATATATATATATATATATATATATTTATTTACTACACTAGAACTCATTTTTATTTTTTGATGGTAAAGCGTTTCAAAAAACGTTAATTTTAGCATTAGACGATATAGATATTTTTTCCATTTACTTGTTTATTTATGTACTTCAAGATATTTAGTTTATACATACATCGAACTTATTGCCATGAGAGCAATATCTTATAACCAACTAGAACAATCAGTTCTGTCCTGCTCGATGAGCGCCCGGGAATCGAACCGGTTCAGTAGGAGCGCCGTGCCATCGAAGACCATATACCGTGTAAACAATCCAACGCACTTGATGACGACTTTTTCTATTTCCTACCAATTTTCCTATGGGCATGCTGGGTTACCATACTATGCGGCACGAAAGAGAAATTTCTTTAATTAAAATAATTTTCCGGCTCTTAAATGCGAACGTTTTATTATGTTCATTAAAAAACTTCAAACCCGATAACTGCCTGCGCTCGCACAGTTTTATTATTTTTACTATTCAAGCAAATAAAACCTAGTTATATAAAAATTCTCACTTTGGTGCAATTACTCAACCGCCTGTTCGCAGTTGCACCAGAGAATAACATGGTTGTGATGAATAAGAGTAAGCTAGATGATGTGTGTTGCAGTTATGTGTCTTTGAGTTTAATTAACTGTCTAGTTACTGTTATTGAAATGCTAAGGTGTTAAAACTGTAATATTTCCGAAACCGTATGTTAATAAAAGAGTAGTAAAGAAATAAAAATTATACTTATTATAAAATACTTAATAATTAGAAGAAACACGAAGCAATTTATTAAACTGTTATCATTTTAACCTTAATTGTATACAATATCTAAATTGTTTTACAGTAATGTTGATACACATTACAAACGCAATACCACATAATTAGTTAAAGTAAAGATTGGATAAACGCATACCAACTAAAGAAACTATGTAATTTAGCGATTAATGAATTGAGTTTAGGCAATAATAAGTACATATAAACGTTCAATTAAAGATCAAATTGGTTTCATAAACTTGATAAAACTCCAGTTATTGTATTAATTTACAGGTTACAATGGTGGTATTTCAAAAGAAAACAGATTTTAATTAAAATGATCTTCTGATTACATTAGATAAAAATAAGATATCCCTGATCTAAACTTATAATAGTAAGTACATATAAATATTAACTTTAAAATTAAACACAATCTTTTTTCACAGTCTTAAAAAAACTATAGTTAGACATTTAAATAACTACCTAATTTAATTATTTTTCAAAATAAAATAAGTTAACAGATTTTTAAATGAAATAATGGTTATATAAAATTGAGAAATCCATCTGATATCCATCCTTGACCTCAAATTGGAATACTATGAAGAAGTAGAGAATTCTTTTTTAATTCGATTACCAGATGACTTAATCAGAGAATGCTGTTAAGTACAGGGAATGAAATCAGTTGTACCTAATAATAACGTAACACAATCTTTTCATTAACAAAATAAGTTTCCAAGCAGATTATCCATGGTATGAAATAACACTCAAATGTTAAACATTTTGGTCTCCTATTAAGAAGAATCATATGACAGAATCTACAGGCATCAAAGGTGCCACTTGCGTATTTTTAGTAAGACTGCTTCTGGTTGCACATAGACTCCGAATTATTAACTTTACTTAAACCAATCTTTATAAAGTAAAGGTAAATTATTAAGAAAACTCTTCATATTGAGCAATCCTAAACTTTTTCTTCAAAGTAATAGTTTCATCTCTTCGCTAATTAACGAGAAAAAATTTCGATACGACGCGTATACATAATAAGGCTTACGTCGCCTTAAAATAGTTCAACATATACAAGTCTCTAATATTTTTGCATCTGTCACATTGATATATATATATATATATATATATATATATATATGTGTGTGTGTGTGTGTGTGTGTGTGTGTGTGTGTGTGTCTGCGTGTGCGTGCGCGTGCGTGCGTGTGTGTGAGTGTATGTAAATGTAACAAATTATTCAACAAAAGTAAGAAAATTTATATTTGTTAGTGAACCATTAGAACATTGAAACCAAATGTACCAAAAATATATATGTTGACTTTCAGACCTATTACTTTGCTAGCAATATGTAAACTCCCAATCGTGGGTTGCATTTTTGATGGATTTTCTGATGAAAGCATAATGGCATCCGCAAATGGGGTGATGTCACGTTATTTTTATGTTCATTTTTGATCAAAAGAGTTCAATAAAATGGAAGTGAAGGGTTTGTTTCTTTTTCTTTTATTTTTCATTTACTCTTAAACGACTGAATGGATTTTAGCGAAATTTTGTATGTATATGACATATGTCTAAGATTGTAAGTAGCATAAATTTAAATAAAAATTACGAAAAACTGAATATGCCATTTTATTTTCAAAAATGTTTGAACAAATTTTAATTAGCATGCCAAATTTATGAATTATATATTTCATAACTCGCGCGGCGTGCTGCTCTGCGCCGTAATAAATGTTAAATCGAGCCTGGCAAATTATGTTCAAAATAATACTCACCTCGTGACTAGATTACTGGTATAATTGAAAATTACTAACTATACCTATTTTTAAAATAAAAATATTTTATGTTTTCTCACCACAACATAAGCAAAGCCGCGATCAAAAGGTGGTTTAAATATTATTAAATTGGAGAAAAATGCTGCAACTAGAAAATATTTAAAAAGAGTTTGCATGACGAACAATATAAATATATAGACCGAGGATTTGATTTATTATATATAACATCTTAATCTTAGAAAACGTAAATAGTTATTGGCGCTCTTTATGGAATCTGTGAAAAAAATAATTTTATTATTAACGACAATTGCATAAACTTTTACCCCATTAATTTTTTTAATACTTCGGTAAAAAAGTGAACTAAACGCATTTCGTTACAATTGTTACTATGTAATAATCTCCTAAAAACTAATTATATTTGCAGTGAACCTCAACCTGCTATAAAAATATTTATTTAACAATTAATAAATCATACGAAAAGACGGAATTTAAAAATAAAGTTTCCATTTCTTGTAAAAATATGAACACTTGGCGAAAACTAAGTAAAGACCGAGTAATGGAATTAGAAAAGGTAATTAATCTCTACCCATGTACAAATTCATGGTGTAGAAGCTTTGCCAGCTTCAAACGATTTTTACTAAGGTTACCCAACGCAAATAAAAAAAAATGCAATAAATCTTATACTTCATAAGGGGATAGTATATACGCACCATGCATATATTATAATTAAATTGATTGCACCCACACTTTTCAAAGGTCTGGAAGAGCATACCACGGTCTTCAAATAAAATGAAAGCAAACTACATTTTATTCCATCCCCAATCCTTCCGTATATGCATTTGATGATACTTTTAAAACAATACGGAGCATATATTTACCTAGGCAAGAACTGTGCATTTATCTAACCCATGAGCTTGTGTTGAAGTGCTGTTTGGCCGTACTACAAAGAAACATGCAGCATTTTATTCTTACAATGCTTTAAATGCACCTTTAATATTTGTCACATTAAAATAACTTCTAAAATATTATCGGCTCAGTATAAATAAACAAACAAATTGTAATTATTGACATACATTAACGATAAAACCTAGGTATTTATGGAATAGTTTATATTTTGTTCTAACCTATTATATTTTAACTCGATCGTCTTTCTAATATTTCAATAAATATAAGAACCGCAAAAGATATAAAAAATATTAAAATAAAAAAATTATAAGTAGTTAAACTAGAATAGTCCCATTCACATTAAGGTACATACCTAATAATATTTAAGGTTAATATGTTAACTAATATGTTATTTCCTTTGTGTATATTATATTGTTTCTCTATTAATTTTTTTTTTAAATTAATTTTTTTATTCCCCTAACTTCATCTTTCTGGTATCGTTCAAGTCATTTTTATATTGTAGTATATCTTTCAAAGCCGTTAATGTTTTGTTACTTTCTTAAAACCTGTGATTTAGAATCATTACTTTATTTTTGTCCTGTATTAATCTAGTGATGTAATCTTCCAGTTACAAAGATTCTGGGTTTTTTGGGCATGTCAATAATATCTATAAAATTTTATAAATATTTTAAAATGTTTCATCACATTTTTTATACGACCTTTTCCTAATAAACCGTTATGATATTATCAGTCTCAATTTCATACAAACTACATTCTTTTCCCTTTACCTAACAAGTTCGAATTGTCACGCGTCCTCCTTAAATCACACAGTGATTGGTCATGAAATGGCGGTGTCTTTGAAAACTTGATATCACTTGTATTCTGGCCACTTGCGGCCATGCACTTGCTTACAACTATTGTTGAATTTTTAAAGATGATCCAACTTAAAAAGAAAATACAAACGGTATTTACTGAAATGATCGTGAATACAAGCTTCCAGCCATATATGTTCCCCCTTAATCAGATATTTATTTTCATTCCTTTCGACGTCAACGCCATATAATTTACAGAGCTCAACCTCAAGCCTTTCAGCCTTTTGAAATTTTCATATTTCTTCAGCTTTTATCTAGCTTTTACTTGGGAATTCGAATGCATGACATCGAATATTATTTCTTCGTGACAAAATATATATACAAATTATATTCTTCAAAATGGTTTTGAAACTCTCTGTGCATTAAAATGAGTACAAGCTGCGATATGATTTACACAAAAGAAATGATTGACTAGTTAATGAGCGACTGAGAAGTGAATTTCTATAGTAAATTCATTTGAAAGGTCAGTTTCTCAATATATATATATATATATATATATATATATATATATATATATATATATATACATATATATATATATATATATATATATATATATATCTATATATATTTATATATAAACATATTTACAAGTTAAAATATAATACGTAGGAACAAAATATAAACTATTCCATAAATACCTAGGTTTTATCGTTAGTGTATGTCAATAATTACAATTTGTTTGTTTATACTGACAATTATGACTTTACATTTTGTTTGTTATTACTGAGCCGATAATATTTTGGAAGTTCTTTTAATGTGACAAATATTAAAGGTGCATTTAAAGCATTGTAAGAATAAAATGCTGCATGTTTCTTTGTAGTACGGCCAAACAGCACTTCAACACACGGTCATGGGTTAGATAAATGCACTGTTCTTGCCTAGATAAATATGTGCTCCGTATGGTTTTAAAAGTATCATCAAATGCATATCCGGAAGGATTTGGGATTTTATAAAATGTTGTTTGCTTTCATTTTATTTGAAGAACGTGGTATGCTCTTCAAGACTTTTGAAAAGTGTGGGTGCAGTCAATTTAATTATAATATATGCATGGTGCGTATATACTATCTCCTTATGAAGTGCAAGATTTATTACATTTTTTTTTATTTGCGTTGGATAACCTTAGTAAAAATCGTTTGAAGCTGGTAAAGCTTCTACACCATGAATTTGTACATGGGTAGAGGTTAATTACCTTTTCTAATTCCACCACTCGGTCTTTACTTAGTTTTCGCCGCAAGGCAATATATATATATATATATATATACATATATATATATATACATATATATATATATATATATATATATATATATACATATATTTATATATATATATATATATATATATATATTTCTTAAAATCACTTCATTACAATATTTCATACATGTTTTATTAGTGTATTTTTAAATTATTTGAAGTTAAATCCCTCCATTTATGAAATAATTGGAAATTCACCATTAAACTATAATTTTAATTTTTTAAATTAATTTTAATTTATCAATTCAAATAAGTTTCATTTTCAAAAATTCTTTTTAAATTTATAAAATGTGATTTATCCCTGGCAAGAAAATATATAAAGTAAATGGATATAAAGTAATTGATATGTACTTTACAATTTCAAGGAAATATTCTTTGGGTCAAAAATAATGTAAAAATTGTATACTGTTCATTTACAATGGAACGTTCATTACTCATTCGAACAATGAGAAAAAATATAATTTGATTAAATAAATATACAGGCTAAAGAAAATTACTATGTCAAAAGTAGTTTTTGAGGACTCTTTTGCTTCTTTTAAAAAGATGACAAATATTACTAAATTTACTTTGCCAATGTTTGTTTCCAAGCGAGCCATATCGTGGGCATTCTTTCATTTTTCTTCCCCTAACTTAATCTTTCTGGTATCATTCAAGATATTTTGTAATTTATTAAACCCTGGAAATACATGTGTTAATTTTTTTTTTAATTCGTACCAATATCGGTGTAAAGAATCACTTAATTATTCTGGGTTTCACGACAGTCTTCAAGGAATATGCGTCCCTGTCTTTTCGTATTTTCATGCCACGAATAAAACTATTTATCAATACAACTAGGCAATGAGAATATATTTAGCTGGTTAGAATGTTCTGAATTTTGAAATACAAATTGTTGCAATTTGTTGATGTTTGACTATTAAATTTTAATAAATTGATGTTTAGGTTTAACCGTTTAAAATAACCATATTCGCGTAAGTTTTGTAACGTTTATCTGTCTTTTTTCTGATAAAGCATACCGTTTAATTGATAAAACATACCAGTGTTTACGAATTCCCAAGTATAAAAAAAAATGGTTATAATTTTTATTTTTTTTTCAATTTCATTCTATTCTTGAAGATTATTACAATATTAATGCAAAGGATAAGCATGGTACACTGTAATCATTCCAGGCACCGCGTGGGATCACCAAAGTTTTACTACAACAATAATAATTTAATATATATATATATATATATATATATATGTGTGTGTGTGTGTGTGTGTTTGTGTGTGTGTGTGCGTGCGTGTGTGTGTGTGTGTGTGTTTATAGGATTTTGTTTTTAGTGATAACTTTTAATACTCATATCGTTTAGGTTGTACTGTCAAGTAAGAAGTAATTACTTCGTGTAATAACAATTAAATAGTAAATAAATAATACTGGCAACTTCCTTTTATGTTATTAAGTTCACGAAATTATGATTCTGTTTAATTAAAACGGGCGTTCCTCTATGCTTAATTTTCCGATTAAACTACAGTTGCTTTCGTTTGTTCACTATCATATGCGAGGCAACACCGCCGCGACATGTCGTATTTGCATCTGGTTCAGTGTTTCGTTACTACAACAAAATCCTCCATATCTATATTCACCTTGCCATTTTTGATATAATCGATACTCGTACCGAGACTCGACGCGGTCCCTTACCACAACTTAACACACACTTCAAATGTCTCAAAGCTAACAAAACAAAGTGAATCAATTTTAAAGTGACAGACCCTTTCGGGGTCGCTTACATTCAACTTACACACAACAGGCTAAAGATAAAGATCTCCGCACAATGTCCGATATAACGTTTTGTACGTGACGACAACGGTGCGAGTATGTCGATCAGCTAAACAGAGTGACACAACGGGATAGAAACTATGTGGTAACGTCAATTTTCTCTCCATTCTCTAAAAGTTGTGGAAAATCGACGAAGTTTTTTTGGTTGCAACTCGGGATGGAAAAAGGAAATTATTGTCAACGATATAAGTGGGCGCGGTTAGAAATCCATTCTCGCATCAAAAGTTGAAAATAATTAAGTTTAGTTGGTCATAGTAAAGTAATAGATTTACGAATATAAGTATGACAAATAGGGTTGGAAATACTTAGACGCCTTTGCCCTTGCTAACTACCTATGATTGCTAAGACGGTGTGGTTCTTGAAATATATACAGTTATACATTCACTCTTTGTGGTTTTTACGTTTATATTTATATAGAGGTTTCAAGTGTTTAGGTTTTAAGTTTTAAGTAAGCGATTTCTAGTTTATTTAACAGAAACAAATGATTTAAAAAAGAACGAGAAGTCTGTGGGACACCCGGTTAGAGCGTTACTTCGCTAAATATGATGTATTAAATTAAAAAAAATTCAACATAATGAAACATTGATTATTTTAAAATATGAAACTGAAGCAATCCAAGCAACACCTCTTAATTAAACAAAACTTGCATAAACGATAATCAGTAATTTCATGATTTAATTTTGATATCAGTTAATATGTGTAAACTTTTGTTGATGGAATTAAAAGATGATACCAACATTTACGTTAAAAATAAATCGTCCCCTTATTGTCACTTTCCCACTACCAGTCTCGCCTGACCATCATCACCATCCTCCATTTGTAAATAACTTTCACTATTCATTGTTTATTCAAGAAAAAGGTCATGTAAACTTCCAAATATCTACGCGCGTCGGAAGTTATGCTTCTTTGGCATAACATAAGATTAACTTTATTTAGCAGGCAAATAATTAAAGAAAATAAAATAATAAAGGGACTGGAGCATGATGCGAAGTACGGTTGATAAAATTTAAATTCAGTCCATTAAATAAATTTAAAAAGAAATTTAATTTGACAAACGACATTTTAGTTTTCTGTTGGATTACCATTGTAAGTTATTCGTAACAGAATTTCTAAATTTTCGCATTTTAACTTTATTATTTTACACATTTTATTACCTTACACAGTAGTAAAAACTTTTATCTTTTTGTCTAGAAATAAAAAAATGTAATTTAATTTCAATCTAATTATATTCGTTCAATTATTTTTATTTTTAATTTTTAATTTAATTATTTAAAACAAACATTTAATATTTTTTTAAATAAATTTAATTACTTTAAAAATTTAAGTGAATAAACTGTATTAACAAATTTATTAAAACTTTCTTAATAAATATAAATTAGTAGTGATAGTAAATGAATACGCTAAAAATTTATTGTAATTGATTAATTTACACTAACTTATTTTTACGTTTATCAATTTTAAGTACTCGATAAATGTGAAGTGATAATTTGTAATTTATAATGCAAATAAATCATAGCTAAATAGAACCGGACTGGCAGATGAATGGCTTACAGTAGAAAGCCAGCAAAATAAAGCTTGTGGTTATACTGTAGCAAAGGCGGCGCACGAAATCTTATACTTTTTTTGGGATAGTTCTCATCCGCCAAGCGTATAACTTGCCATAAGGAACTTCGTTCCAACGTACAAAACTTATTGTATTACAATGACGATATTTAAAATCAGATTCAAAGTAGGGCATTCGTCTGTGTATTGAAATTCGGCCTAAGGTTTCATAAGTTGTAAGTACCAATACCAATCTTATAAAAAAGGATATATTTGCATAAAATATGAGTATTTTTGCAAATCTTCTATATAATATATAAGAAGCAATATTTCACTATGGTATTTAAAGAAGGTTTGATAAAAAATATTGAATGTGAGTATTATATATTGAAAATGATCATATAAATGTGAGAATATGTAGTAAAACGAAAAAAGCTCATAGTGAAATTAAAAAAAAATAGGAACCGGTCAGGGCTACTTAAAAATAAAATGGGCTTAAATTAAAAATGAAAGAGATACAGACAGCATTCTTTTGTTATCATGCTCAATTGATAAGATATCTTAACTCTATTTTACAGAAAGTTGATAACCATTTTATATAGGGGATTTGGCCCCAAAACGGACACAAACAAAATAATTAAAAATGATTAAACTCAAAATATAACAATATTTTTCATCAGTAACTCCATCAAAACACTTAGGACATAGGGCATAGGACATGGAGTTATCCAAACTTAGCATATGTGCTAATTAATAACCATACCTAATCGATCCGAGATGGGACACCAATACGATATGAAGCATTCACTGTAACTACCAATTTTGATACCTTCATGTTAGTCAGCTGAAAACATTTGCATGTTGCACAATATGCTTGTTGTTTTAATTTTAAAATCAAAGCTCAGAAGCAAAAACAAGGCCAATATTCCATTTCACGTCAACGTTTTAGCATATTATATAATTTTAGTGTCGCTATGTAAAATGTTAGCTTCATATTTTAGAGTTCATTTATTAGTAAAAGCAGATTTTATTTTTGAACTTTTTTTTTCACTTAACGCATCCAGCGTATGTGAAAATAATAGTTAATAATCAACTATTTAAAAAGTAATTTTATGAACTATTTTTGTGCCTAGTAATTAATGATTGAACAATTAGTAGTCGATATATTTTTCGCAAAAGCACATAGTAATATTTAAAATATATGAATACATTCAGAAGAGAAGTGAGAAGTGGTTGAAATGTTTAAAATCTATTTTATTATTTTGAAAATATTTATACGAAAACAAATACTTAAAAAAACATCTTAATATACCTATTGGCTTTTAATATCAATCTCATACTTGACCCCGGCGGGGCCAATTTTCATAATTATACTCTCTCCAAATTTTTTGAACGATGACAAATTATCCGGAAATTTAGTCATCGTTCTCTTTTCCTAATTAGAAGCATCATTATTTCATTCTAATAAAATATCAGTTCTAGTATGTAAATTACTTTTGACATATTCACACAGCTAACAGATGATTTACACTTTTTCCAAATTTTACGAGGAAAAAAGGCAGTCATTGTTCTCATTTTCGAGGTAGACACACTATAATTTTATGAGTTTTTATGAGTTTTGTTCATTTTTTTCAAAATACATGCATATATATATATATATATATATCAAATATATAACTAATTTTAACATTAGTTAATGTATGAGAGATGGATTCATTTGTTTTATCGTAATTGCACTTAAAACATGATAAAAGTCTACTAGGTTAACATAGATTAAAAGGAATTAATATATAAGAACCAAAATTTAACCACAGAAATATCCCCCAACTCACTATTTCAATAAGTTTATATTGACCTTGTCGTTGTCACAGAATTGAGAGCTAGGCTTTGATATTAGTACTTGATGATTATTATAACCACATGTGCAAGTAAGATTGTTGAACGGGTGTATGACCGTAGACCAATTATCGTAGAATCGTAGCTTTATTAAGTTATACGTAAGGAAAATTTATATATTGTACGTAACTTTAGTTAATATTGTTGTCAGTTAAGTAATTTTAGTTTTGTCTTTATTTTAAATATATTTAACCGTTCCTATAAAGAATTGCCAGAAAAAATTTAAACTGTAAATACTTTTAAAAGTGAGTAACATAATGTTTAAAGCAAATATTTTCGGTTGGATTCTCTCGATAAGGCTGAGTAAGATATAAAAGAAAACTTTACTTTACCTGTTGCGTACGTTTTTTAATAAAATAAAGTTTGAAATTACACCTTCTCTATCTGAAATTCACTCTAATATAGAATATATTCAATAGAACATGAATTTCTAACACATTTTATTAAAATTATTAAAAAGTAATTCCAAAACCCCTATAGAACACAGAGTTGTGTAGAAAATAATTATAACTTAACTTAAACTACTTGACGCATTCAATCAATACATTAAAACAATCTATTGTAAATGATGGAGATAATTGAATATTGACGTTTTAAGTTTAGAAATATCATTGACATTGTATAACTATTTTTCAAATATTATATGAAATATCGTGCAGTGTAATTATTAAAATCTTTAACTATTAATATTACAGGACACGTCACCCTACTAAATACTATTGTGTCTCCTAAATATTCACGAACTCATACGATCCTAGAAAGTTTAACTAATTGTGGTAAGCCGTTTGTCAATATTATTTCGACCGGTGTGAGGAATACTAATACGAGAAATACCAAATATAATACCATAGTTACATTTTATTGATAAGTTAATAAATAATAATACATACTAATAAATAAAATATACTCGATAACAATATCATGCTTATGGAGTTTTGTTTTTAATGACAATCTTGATTGTGCCTATGCTTTAGATTATACGCTTGTGTAAGTCGTAGAGGATTTGTATAATAACAAATATACTCTTAATTAACGATATTAAAAATAATTTATAAAACCAATCTAAATCATACTCCTAAAGTGAAAAAACAATAATAAAAAAAAATCAATAATTACATCATACATTATCAAACAAGTATTTCCATAATAATATAGATATCATATAAGTTCAATAGAGAGAAGTTAAAGAATTCGCCCGCGGAATTTAATCTTCATAATGTGGTGTAAGTAATATTAAATAAAAAAAACATCATTTTTTTTATTTATTTGATAAAAATACAGTTTAAAAGTGACTGATTCAACTGGTGGGTGTTCCTCCTTGCTTAATTATCTAAATAAATGTTATATTTGTTTATCCGCTTATAAATATTAAGGAACTCCTAGCGTTAAAGGTTTTAATTTCTTCTGATATAGTTCTTTAAATATAAAATACAACTATCCCTGCCTATGTAAGTTACCTCGCCATTTTCGATGTAATGGATATTTGTGCTAAGGGTTGAGGTGGTCTTTTATCGCAACTTAACACACAGACAAAACGTTTAAAAGTTACAAAATATTAAGGGAATAAACTTTACAGCAACGGAACCTTTCTGGGTCTGTTAAATACATCTTATACACAACGAGCTTAAGAGTAAGATCTCTGCACAACGTCTGATATAACAGTTTGTGCGAGACAACAACAACAACGCATGTGCGTCGGTCCACTACAGAGTAATTCAAAGGGAAACAAGGAGCTGATGTCGAAAAAACGGACAATTTTCTTTTCATTCACTACGAATTGTTTTTCAATTGTAGCGACGACGTTACCTCGGAGGAATCCCGGGACGAAAGAAAAGAAATTGCGGTACCGCGGTTCAAATGGACGCCGATAGAAATCCATTCATGCATCGCAAAATAAAAATAAAAAGTTTAGTTTGAAATGATATGATAGTAAGGCTTATGAATATTTATGTAAAACAAAACAGAGGTAGAAATATCTTATGCAATCCTATTTTTTCTAATTGTCTGGTATTATCGAAGGTATGATCTTTGAAATATAAGCGGTCATACATTCAATATTCATACCTTTTACGCTGATGTTTCTATTGTTTTTTAAAAAAATGACAATTTCTATAGAACATGCTAAAAAACAAGTTTTTAAACACGTAAATTGCGTTACATTACAATAACAATATTTAAAATCAGTTTCAAAAGTAGTGTATTCCACTGGGTAATATAATTTTAGCTTAAAGATTACGGAAAACCTGTGTAACGATACCGATATCGAGATAGATATTTTACTAGAATCGGAAGTGTTATAGGGAAGGGGTGTGCATACTTGAAAAGCAATTTCTTTTGAAAATTTTTTTTTAGACACTAATAGTATAAAATAAATATTTGACACAAAAAAACAAGAATCACACACAACGGCACTCTACTAAGTCAATAAATCCGACAGGTCGTAATAATCACTAGCCCATTGATGAAAAAAGGGATTATGTGTTTAGATCGTGTGAAAAGTAGACAGAATATTAAAACCTCGGAACAATAGAGTGGAATATCAATTTCTTTCTATAAATTCATTACTTACTTTAACTTTAAACCATGGTTGAATATTTTTGGCGTTATTTTGTAGAAATTCATTATTCACAATTAAGATTTAAAAGATTCCAAAGCAGATCCACATATTACAAATAATTTTTAGTGTCATATTTCAAATCTCTTCGCTAATAGCCCACCTGAAGATGTTTTAATACAACGAAACCTAGGACATGGTAAAGAACTTAAAGAAAATAGAAATAATACTACATCACGTAGTTTCATTTAATTGTGTTAAACTACAGTCTTCAAATATTGGAAAAGAAAATCGCAAATATCATTTTACTAAGGAAAAATTAAGTGCCGGAAAAATATTTTTCGATCCATTTTAATTATTTTAATGTAAACTCTCCACCAGAAAATTGAGAATAATGTATCAATGTTTAAACGATATCTATTTCAAATATCTAATATTATTAAAGTCGTGTTTTCCATTATAAAATAATTCTGGAAACCGTTAACCAATACTTCATAATAATTTTATTAACATTTGTTTTAAATATCGTAGATGTTTATGAAAATCAAAAGTTGATTGCGAGTAAAAAAGTTATTAAAAATATCTAATATAAGGGCCTAATAATCTAACATTAAACTTTTCCATCCCCATATAATTTAATGTAGATGCTTCCTACTAGAGAATGAATAACACGGAAAATTGTTAAGTAAATCGTGTCTTATATTACTGAACATGTTATACAATACTGATACTGTATGCTACTGACGCAATGTATTGCATGCTATCCTTACTTATGCTGATTTACTTTTGTCGCACGATATTGTACCAATGGACCGATTTAAAAGTTACGTGACATACGAAATGTACAATAATGTTTGAATAAAATTTTCGTACTAAGTTTTGCTGCCCGGAGTATAAATATATTAAAGTTCTTCCATACAAATTATGATGAATCAGTTTTATTACATTATAAAAAATATTTAATAACATTTCATATAAAACGATAATGGTTACGAGGAAACAGAGGCAAGCAGAAATGGAGTTTGTATAATTAAATATTCAAACTGTTTTCAATAGTATGTAAAAAAATGGTTCACTACATTTATATCCCAAATTTAATATAATTCTAAACCTACAAAACTTGGCAATGGGTTTCAAATCTCCGTAATATTTATGTACGAAAGTGTAATAAAACTTACTAAAAATAAGCTGCGTATGTTGTGTATTCGATATTTTCAAAAGAGAATATCCAATACACAATATACGTAGCTTGTAGTCATAAGATCTTACTCAGATAAAATTAATAATATATTCTTACTTTTTCAATATTCAAAATAATCGAAGTAACTTATTTTTTAATCTCTTCTATTTTCAGAGTTCGGTAACCAATCTACTATCCGTCTGTTCGACAAATCATATAGCCTCGCAAATTCGAAAATTACGGATATATCTACGTGATGTTTTACTGATAGACTCTTTTAAGAAAGATCTCAAGTAACGTGTTATAAAATTATGATTTTGCCAACCGATGCAGTCGATGCATATAAGTTAAATAAAGTTTTTCCGCATATTCTATTGCCACGAGCAGAAATTGTTTTTTTTTTTAATTATATTAATGTTACTAATATTTGCTTTTTTTTAATTAAAAGCCTCGATTGTGAAATATGACACTAAAAATTATTTGTAATATGTGGACCTGTTTAATTAAATATAGGAACCCATCCTGATAATCTTGCTCAGTAAGTTCATTAATTTAAAATTATTTTGTGCACATTTGAAATTTTGGACACATTCAATAAGTTGATTGACGCATCATTTCCACTGGAGTCTATCCACTTTCACCATGTAGGTTACACCTGGTTAATAATTTTACCTAATAACCAACTATATTTATTTTTTCTTAAGTCTTTTACTATCAATTTTTCCCCCACTGAAAATGGTTTATAATGCTCCTTACTATTCATCGTTAATTTCACTTGTTCAAAATCTATCGTATCATTTATGGGAATTGGTCTCAAAAATGAGAAACGACATCTCAACTCCCTAATATTAATTTGGCTGGAATATAGCCTGTGGGTTTATGAGCGGTACATCTATAATCAAATAGGAATAAATTACAAGCATATTCAAATTTTTTCCGCTTTCTGCTATTTTGATCACATGTGATTTAAATGACTCTACAAAACGTTCAGCTAGTCCGTTTGTTGCTGAGTAGTATGGCGGGGTGAACGTCTGTTTAATTTCCAATATTTTACAAAAACCCTTAAATTCCTTACCCATAACGAACAAAAATACTTTTAAATTCTTCAATTGTTGGTGTGCTGTTATATTATATATATATATATATATATATATATATATATATATATATATGTATATATATATATATATATATATATATATATATATATGTATATATATATATATATATATATATATATATATATATGTATATGTATAGCGAGCTGTTATAGCATTTGTTATTAGTAATAACAAATGCTTCATGCCATTTTGGAATAAGCATCCACTATTACCAAAAACATTTTTGAGTATAATGGACCTAAAAAATCTGAATGTAATCTATGCCAAACTGTTGGCGATTGAGAAGACACTGTGAATTTAGTTTTTTTCTGGATTTTTATGGTTTCGCAAATAGTAAATACATTTTTTTTATGTTTTCTACTAGATATCGATATCTAAGCCCGGCTACCAGAAATATATCTTGATATTACTTTCATGTTACACCTAAATGACTAGCGTGTATCTTACACATCAGATTATCTCTAATTTTCTTTGGTATTATGACTCTACACCCCCATAATAGACATTATTTTGCCACAATGATTTCATTTTTTCTTCTAAAATATGGTTCACAGTTTTCACCAATTTAATTTTTTGCTGGCCAGCCATCTCTACAAAATCTTACAGCCTTAAATAATATTTTATCTTTTTTAGTTTTATTTTAAATAGTTTGCCAATTGAATGTGTTAAACTCCAATTTCTTTCTATAATTAATAATGTTCATCATCCAAAGTCATCATCCAAAGGTTTTATCTAACATTTTAGTGTTTCTTAACTTGTCTTGACAATTGATGGCTACACGTGAGAAATAGCCTGCTAGGTTACTTTTGGATTTTGTGTGCTAAATTTTGTAATTGAACCCACTTAGAAAAATTCACCAAAATTTTAATCACCTTGCTGCCATTTTTAGTAAACCATATTTTGGTCCAAATATTTTTGTCATCGTCTCATTATCAGTTTGTAAAATAAATTTATGATCAAATAAAACTCATAAAATTTACTCACTCCAAAAAGAATTGCATATGCCTCTTTTCCCAAAATAGGATATTTTATTTGGGTAGAATTTAATTTTTTGGTTTTTCAGTATCTGCTAAATCACAAGTTGATATATTTGTAGAGTTTTAATCATAATGGGATAAAGAGGTTCCTTTAGTAAGGGCCTTTTTTATTTTTTGGAATGATTTATCGCATTCCTCTGTCCAGTTAAACTTCTCTTTCTTTAAACAATCATATAATGGCATTAATATTATAGCAATATTTTTTTAAAAACCGATTAAAATAAGCAATATATCCTGGAAATGATTTAGGCGTTTATACATTATCTGGCCGTAACAAGGACAATAAAGGATCAATTTTATTTTTATAATTTTGACACCCATTTTGTTAACTCAAATCCAAAATTATCCTGTTTTTCTTCAAAAAAATTATATTTTTCCCATTTTAATTTTAATCCTCACTCTTTCGGTCTTTGTAATACCTGTTTTAATTTCTCATTTGTCTCTGATAATGTTTTTCCATATACATATATATTGTCGACGTACACTATTATATCTAATCCATTTAATTTTTGTGTAATAAATCTTTGGAATGTACCAAGACTGGTACTGACACAAAAACCAAAAGTATGAACATAGTAGATACCTTCTTCAGGAACTTTCTTACCAATTTCTGATATTTTTGTCCAAAGGGGCCTGTAAATATGCCTCATGCAAGTCTAATTTGCAAAAATAAGCATTGCCCTGCATTTTTGTCAATACATTATTTATAGTAGATAATGGGTAATGATTATTCTGCAAATATTTATTTATTGTGATTCCAAAAAATCACCGCACAAACGAACTCTTCATTCTGGCTAAAACCGGTACTACTGGAGTACCCAGTTCTGAGTACTCCACTGGTTCAATCCGTTTATTTACAACTAATCTTTCAATTTATTGTTTGACTTTATACTTGAAGGCGAATGGAACAGTTCTCACAGGCCAGAATATTGGCTTTATAACTTATTCAATATATACATGGATTGGCTCCCCTCTAAAATCACCCATACCTTGTTCAAATAAGATAGAATATTTCCTTTTTATGTTATTTATTAATTTATCTTTAGAAATTTTTTTACAAATTTTGTAGGCCATAATTACAACATAGAGAGCCAATCTTTGGCAGTCCATCCTTTACAACAAACGATTTTTGATTATTTAAATTGACAGACTTTTAGCTAATATTTAAATTTTCAATTATCCCTAATGTAGGTTGTTTAATTTCTAAACCTGGAAAATATTGTTGTTTGTCTGCTAAAGTAATAGTATTCACGTCAGCTTCAGTGTCACCTAAAACTCTACAATTTTTCCATTTACACTAACTTGCAACGTTTCAGATAGATGGTTTCTGTGTTAACGTTTTTATTTAGTTTCTTTTTTATTTTTTTTTAAATTTTTTTTATTTATTTTTTTTTTGATAGCAATTTCACAATTTGTTTTTACCACGAACTTTGAAAATATATCCTTTGACACCACACTCACTACAGAAATATGTTCGGAGTGAAGATTGTGCTTTCAAATACCCATTTTTTACACAAAAAAACATGACATATTTTATTTATTCGTTGGTGTGCTTGAGCAAAAACCATTGTTTTTATTTCTATTGAAGTATTTTCTTGTTCATAGTTAAACGCTAGCTTATAAGCTAACTTCGTTGTTTTTGCAATGTTAGTTAACATATCCAATGATTGATCCCAGGTTACCTCAATTATTCAAATTTTACAGCATCACAATAAGTATCATTCAACAATGTTTCCTATATTTCTTCGTCTAAGTCTATTGTCAGCAAATTATAAACATTCTTAGTTAGCTTTGTGATAAGTAACGTTTCTTTTTTTTCTTTGGCTACGTTGTTCAATAACATGAAACACTCCAATTTTTACCTGTAAATACCTCCAAGCTAGTAATCGCAGTCGTGATGCTACCGTGTGAGCAGTCTTTTGTTTTTAATCTGTCTATATATTTAAATAAATATTTCCTAACCTCTTCAATAGAATGCATTTCCAAGAAAACAATTTTCTGTGCCAGTTTATTTGCAATCTCTATTAATTTTATAATAATTTTCCCTTGTATCTAAGCTTTGCTTCCTTCTTTTATTTCTTGTTCGATTAAATCCATTAATGGAAATCAACACTTTTTCACTTTTGAGGTTAACTAGCAAATTTAAATGTTTAGTGTCGGTCTTATGATATACGAATTACGAATGTATTTACGAATAATTATGGTTCGTTTCACGTTCGTCACCAATGTTATATCGTATTTCTTGTAATTAATTAACACTAAAACACTTTAATTGACAAAACGTTTTTTTATTGTGTCAACAACACCTAACATGTCAGTTCATTAACTGGAGAGCCTGCCCTGCCTCTCTGCTACTGCCTCTCTACTTGCTCTTCCTCTAACTGCCCTCTGTCTAGTAATTATTTGTACAATAAATACCTTTGAAGGTAAAATCAAGAAGTATCGTTTTATTTCGGTGTCGGATACTTATTTCAATACAAATATTTTTGTGCTCGATACCTCTTAATTGACCGTTTTACTTGTATGGCTATTTTATAGCAGGTATTTCAACAGATCTTTTAAAATTTTGTCCATTTTAATATATTGTAAAAACTTTTCTTGAGTTGCAACTAAATGGAGAAAATATAACACTACTAAAGTGTTATTATATTGGAAATTGTGAACACTGTTTATATAAAACATAATTAATTTGCTTCAATTAAAGCAAAACAACCAACTTCGCGCGATGGCATGTTTTAGTACATAACTTGAAGCGAAACGGTTAAACAAAATTGTATTTTTAAGTCATTGTACAAAAGAAGAGTGGGGAGTTAATAACTTTGTTCTTTCTCCTCTCGAATAATTTTGGTGATAGTTTCTGGTTTTTCTTTTGCTTCATTGATTTTAATCTTCATTTCAATTTAAATTTTGGTTAATTAATTTCTTGTCTTATTCCCTTAAAACTTCGTGAGATTTGTATTAAATTGCTTATATTCACAAGCGTGAATTGTGTCCTAAAATTTATCATTTTTTTATCAATAGAAGAAGATGATAGATGTGTGGAGTCGAAAATTAGCATAAAAAATATGCCACTAAAAATTCCTTTCTTAGGGAATATTCAAAATATCTAAGAGAAAAAATATTTTCAAAATATACTTCTTAGTTTGAAAATACTTACAATGCTTTTCATCCTACATCACCAACTAATTCAAGCTAGGATTAAATCATCTAACACAGCAAGTAGAAAGTTTGTTTTTATGAAATTTTGCTTTTAATAAAGGTACCTGGAATTTTTTTTATGGAAAACTTGCTTTTTTCAATTTTCATTTAAATTATTCGCTTTGCTCAAATCTTCCCTTTGCTGTAATTGCTCATACGCCCGATTAAATGAATAAAAGTAACCAAGTTGAACTACATGTATAATGCATATATATATATATATATATATATATATATACATATAGGTAAATATATGTGATATATATATATATATATATATATATATATATATATATATTTATAATGTAAACTTATAATTATAAAAACATACAAATATTAAATTTAAAATGAAATAACTTTTTTGACAATCTTGAAAAGCTCCAATTAAAGTTTCATTAATTTTCTAACTTGGCTGTTTTTCAACATAAAAAAAATATAATATCTACTTCTATGTATATGGAATTGAGCGTTATATTATATGGAATTTAGCGTTATATGAAATTGAGATATCGATAATATATTTGATTCACAATTTGAATATCACGAAGAAGTGGGAAATTTCAAGATATTGGATGATTAACGATATATGGTAATACTTAATCTCAGAATACTGTGAAGTACTGGTAAGTCAATTAGTTGTACGTAATAATACGGTAAGGCAGTTATGATTTTTAAGTACCGACAGTTATAATTATATTTGTATAATCTTTAAGTACCGACCTCATTTTTTAAGACTGTCCTGGATGTGGAGTCTCATGATCTCCTATATTCATATGCAATTATTTCTTAAAAAAAATTCTGAATGTCTTCAAAACTACATTCACATGAAATGACAGGTTTTTAATATTAAAATCACATTTAATCAATTTTATTCATTAAATACAGAAATATAAAAAATAATTATTATGACACTTTTCAGGATATATCGTCTTACATTGTGCTTTTAGTAAATAAAAAAATATAAAACTAGTTATTGAATAAAACAAACATTTTATCTTATATTCCAATACATGAGAAACGAAAAAAATATAATATCTACTTCTCATAACAGAAAACAAAATTCTGACAAACGGACTTTATAACATAAATTATTGGCAGTTGTTGCATAAAACATCTAAATATCGCACAACCTCTTTTCAGCCTTCCGAAGTGAAACACTAAGTTGTTTTTTGATGGTTTGACTTCGACACAGCTCAATAAAATAATAGATCTAAAAACACTTCACACTCAACCATATCCAGGTTTTTTAGATCAGGTTTATTGTAACATACAAACATGGTCCTATAGCTACATATTTTTCATTCGCCCAATTTAAAATTTGTTAGAGTATTTCAATATCCAATAGCATATTCTAGATATAAAACGAATCTCTATTATGGTCAACCATCAACTTCAAGGAAGCAGAATGAAATATAATAAATATTTTGAGGTATCCGAACCCTAGCAGTAGGTGGCGTATTTGCCAAATTTTAGCGATTTTTTCATAGCAAAGGTTGGATTTTAATTCCGAAATAGGCGCATTGTCTGAACTATCAATGACTTCATCTCTAAGACCCTGATATTCATCTGTATCTTCACTGTAGCTACTTTCATGATGCTGTATTATTTTCAATTCAGATTTCATAAACATTTCAATATTTTTCTCATTGGTCGACTTATTCGTAGTTAACAAAGAATTAAATTATTTTTTGAAGGATAGATCATCTAGTCTTGGTATTTTCTTGCAGGCGGATGAAGTGAATTTTAAGATAACCGTTTTATATTTAAACAACTCTCTTCAAGGTTTTCTGTCATTTTGCTTAACGTAGTCTACAATATCACAAGAAAAAATTATGTAACAATAATGGACACGGAGGCTGCCAGACTCTAGCCAATATTTCGACCGGTACTTCATGTGTCATAGATCGTATTAAGTAACTTCCTCCTTTAATAGTCGCTTCGCTACTAACACTGAAGATACTGATAAGATCGGTCACCGGGAAAAGTTAAAAGTGGACGGGAAAAATCGAAATTGTCACGGAGCCTGTGGGGCTGCACGTCCAAAGTTTAAATTTAAAATAAAATTCAGCAGGTTATACTTGGAATAAAATAAGATTGAAATAAATTACGGTCTCATATATATGTTAATCATATTACAGTAAGCACAGGCATCAAAGTAACTTTTCCTTATTTTCAATGAGATTAGATTTGATGTTATATGAGCTTCAAATGGTTAAATTTACTTATATTAAATTTTATAAATGCAAAACTAATTATCAGAAATCTTAATATAATTCATTCTGAACATTATTTTCACTGCTTCTGAGTACACAAGTTCCATTGAATTTTTCAGAAAAAATTCAATGGGACTGATGTACTCTTTTTAAGTTACCTTTGAATAATAGTTTATATTTGTTAAATGAACCATAACAAGATTGAAAACAAATTTATCGGGGCCAAAGGAACTTTTAGCAAATAGGGTAATGACAAATTTGACGACAGGCGTTTGAAATTTACCAAAAACAGAAAAGAAATGCCAAAGCAGTTTTTGTAAAGAAAAGCATTCGTTTGATAATAAACGTTCGTTTACTTCAACCTCTTTCACAAGAAAATTATTTTGCGAGCGTATCACAATTCAAACGATTTAAATATAAATCTTCATTTCCCTTTGTATATTCTTAATACGTTCTAAATTCATTCAAAACGAATTTAAAAATATTCTGTGAACTTCTTTCTATAAATGAGAATTCTTTACAATGTAATTTATCACAATGCTTAAATTGCGAGGGATAGCTACGAATCCTATATAATTAAGAAAACGGTTTTTATGATAAAACAATTTTTTTTTAATACATTTGCTACCTTTGAATATAGTCACAGCCATTCTCTTCGTAATTTGAGATATATTTAAAACATATTTTTGTGTACTTACTTAAGATGTATATTATTAATTAGAACTTACTATTTTTGAAACGTGGAATAAATCTAATTTCGTTTTTAAAAATTAATTAACATTTTTTAACTTTTCCATGAAGAAGTCGAATTTTTATTCTTGTCTTTTCAATCGTCGCATGCACATATTTCTGAGTTTTAATTTTAATGTTAGTGAAGCCTTTTTGATTCTTCTTTTGACAGAATTCAACAATTTTTTAGACAGAAATTTTTTGCTACTCATAGAGTATTTTTCTCTGCATGCATAATTATTGAATATATTGATGAGATTTTTGAATATATATTAACAGGTTGCGTAGGATGAGAAAAATCTGTTCTTATAGTTAAATTTATGTAAATAAAATATGCAAAACCATAATACAGATTCACATTCCATTTTTAAATACGTTTTAATATCCCTATTTTTAAGGTTTCATGGCGGAAATCTTAAAATTTCCTCACGTCGCTTTGTCCATCTTTATATTAAAGCATCTTAGCTCTTTCTATTTAAGATCGAATTTAATAAAATTTTCAGAAAAATTCAATTTATTTTTCAAAAATCATCAGAATGAAACAACAAATTTAATTGGTTTTCAAGAACACCAAACTTGGGAAATTTTTTTTCTCGCAGACCTGGAACACTTTAATTATAGACACCTTCATACACAAGAAAGTGCTTAGTTTTTGATAAATTATCCCCTAAATGAGCTATTTGTCTGCAGAGTGTTTTGCACCGCGTTCTCTCCCATCACGTATTATTCCTTGAGCTTGACTTCTATCCTCCGTCACCTGATTTCTTCATTTATTTCTTGGTTTTCCTCGAGTTCTTGAGCCTCCTGAGTTTCCTTCGTGTAATCTCTTAACTGAACCCGAGTAAGATATTTTGCCCCGTTCTTTTCATATATTCCAATTACTGGATTATTTTTCTTGCAGAATCCACAAGATGTAATCATTAGATTTAATTTATGTTTAGAACGAAGAATTTAATTTTAAGTTTTTTTTATTCCTAACTTCACTCAAAAGGTAATGCATTTTATTGACACACCATTGTAACGTGTTTCAAATCATTATGCTATTAGAGAACTGAGTAATAATAAAGTAGAAAATTTTAAAGCAGAATGAAATATCTTAAAAATTACCAAACAACATTTTATAAAATTTATTTTGTGTAACTCTATTTCCAAGATTACTTATTTATGTATATATATATATATATATATATATATATATATATATATATATATATATATATATATATATATATATATATATATATATATATATATATATATATATATATATATGTATATATATATATATATATATATATATATATAGCTAACCAATGCACTCGCGCCGCTGTTGTCTCCAATAAACCGTTACATCGGAAGCAGTTATACAAAGATCTTTCTGTGAAGCCGGTTGTATGTAAGTTGAATGTAACAGACCCCAAAAGATTTCGTCACTTTAAAATTGATTCACTTATTGTAAGTTAAGTTACGGTAAGAGACCGCTTCGGCCCTTGGTACTAGTATTCATTACATGGAAAATGGCTAGATAACTTGGGTTCGGCAAAAAAATTTGTTCTATTTGCGATGCACCACAATAAAAGCAATTAAAACATATTAGGCCAGTTATTGTCTAATAGTTGATGGTACACAAATGAAAGAAACCTTTACTTAGATGGTTAAGCAATGAGGAATATCCAGAATTCGGTTACTTCAAAATTACATATTTGTCAAAAACTTAGTTTTTATTTATTATAAAAGAAGAAATTCTAATTCTTCTTTTTCCTACTAATTTATTGCTTTAGGTTTTATTTTAAATTAGTTCAGAAAACAACTTTTAATATCATTATTAACCATTTCAATGGTTATTGTACAAACCCAATAAGACTTAAATAACCATATGTTCTAAACAGTAGGTTTACTCAAGAAAAATATTAAAGACTAACTCCCACAAATGTACATAACGTTAGTGTTAGATATAATTATTATGTCTAATAATAGGGATGACTGCATATTTCATTGGTAAATTAAATATTGTACTAAATATTGTACTTTTTTTATTATAACCTTGACAACGTTATTCCCATAATTGAGTTACCGTACCAAAATGTATGACTAGTTTGACATTTCAAAAATATTCAACAAAGTGACATAATCCATAATGAAGTTAGTTGGAGATTTACAAATTACATTATGATAAATCAAAAAATATTGAAGAAAGTCGAAAAATCGAATGTTAATGACATTACTAAACTGGAAATTTCAGTAGTTATAATTATCCCAAATATTAATAAAGGAAACGTTTTATCAGCTTTAATTAAAATGTAGTAAGTTTTAAATAAATATTGCGTTACAATTACTGTAGACACAATGCTGTATTCCACGGTCGAGTGAGCATTCTCACTTCATAATTTTAATAAAAAGAGTAACGAATATATGTTTCGTTTTATAGAAAATCTATAAATAAAAATATTCACATAGGAAACACCCATTTTAATATTAACTTTATTAAGGAGCATACGCAATATATTACGTGCAATTTCGTTTTAAGTATTACTCAACCGCAAAATCAGGAAAATTACTAAGTTTTTTCTTACGAAATTCGTGAAGAGTGTGAATTATGCAACGATGAAAATAGCAACAATTTCATAAAAGAATAATGTTCTACGAAGGCTTCAAACACGTTCACAATAAATCAAGATGTAAGTAGAACATGATATGGAATTAAAAAGCAGGGAATGAAAATGCAAAAAATATGGGAAAAGGTACGCATTGAATATTTGTACATATTTTTGACGTGATAAAATTATTCCCAATTTGAATGAAATCCGTGTTTGTGTCTCCAATGGAAACGATATTCTGTATAATAGCTATAGTCCATTGAAATGTTACAATTTAAGGACCGAATATTGCATTTTTTAGAGGACGCAATTTTATTTTTGAGACATGTGTGGGGGGTCAATAGAAGCTTAACCTCAAGTTTGTGGGGTCGCCACCCTTGTCCCCGGCCGCCATCTTGGAAAAAGGGGTGAAAATACTTTTTTCGCGATATCTCGGAAACTATGCGTCTTACAAAAAATTTGTTAAGTCATAATTTGTAGCAAATTGTTTTACCTAAAAATATGTTTATATAACTTTTTGCTCTGAATTAAAAATTAAAGAAGTTATAAGCAAAAAAATGAGAAAATTTTTATAAAAATTTTCTTTTTTGCTCTATAACTTTTTTTTTATACATTTTACAAAAAAATTACTTCAGACCAATCTTGTAGATTATCTTTTGAGGAAAATTTTTCCCTATAATTTTTTTAAATTTCATTCATTTAAAACGCTGTTACAGCGCTCCAAAGTTGACCGGGTTCGTTAATGCTCATGAGAATCTGGTCGAAACGAAATGTTTAACTTATTTTAGATTTTTTTTTATTGTAAATATATTCTTACAAAAATTTTGTTATATTCGTACAACTTTACTTATTCATTCCTATCTATTTTCTTTACCATAGAACTTACCAAATTTAACTTATCGGATATTAAGCAGGTAGAAAAGGTCTGAGTTACCGTTTGGGGACAAAGGAACATCTGCCTGCTACGACTATTATTATTATACGTAGGGTCAGCTGTTTCTTCTACCTCATTTTATTCTCTTAGTTGTGCTACATATTTTGCCACGTGTAGACGTATTGAAAATTGCGGATATTATTTTCAGTTCAATTAAACTATGAGTTTTGTGTGGTGAAATTTTCATTTAGGTATAAACGTTGCGCCTTTTTTAAAGCCTGAATCATGAGTGATTGTTTTATATGTAAAAAACCTTTTGGGGACATTAAAGTTCGAACTGTGAAAGCTAGAGGAGTGAAAACTTTGCTTGAACGAGCAAAATTCAAAAACAATGTGGGTAATGAATTATTTTTACAAAGTGTTTCTGAAGTAACTATTGATATTCCCTCCTATCATTATTATAGTGATAGTCGAACAGATAATATTGTTCGTCGTCTCAGCTCTAGCAGTTCATCATCTTCAGTATCAGAAAATCTAGATACTCAATATACTAAATCTAGATCTTAAACTATTGCTTTATTTGCGGCGAATTATTCCAGGATCAGAGTGACTTGCGTCAAAGCCGTCAGAGGAAAATATGTAATGTACGTCATGAAGGTACAAAAAAAAGCATTTTGGACCTTGTTCTCAAACTTTCTGATGACAAGGCAAAGATCATTGCTGATCGCATAGCTAATGTTTCTAGCTTAGTCAATGTTGGAGTTAGGTATCAAAAGGATTGCAGCAAGCAATTGTACTCCAAAAAATGGAGTGACGAAATAAGACATGATGAGCGCAAAAATAACATTGACAATGCTATGGAGGATGTTTTTGCTTACTTGCATGAGAATAGTGAAGAGTGCCAATTTCGACTTGCGGATTTAATGAAATCCATTAAAGGAGACTACATTCCAGAGAAGTGTACGGTCATTGAACGATTAAAGGCAAAGTACAAGGACGAAAGAAAAGCATGCAAAAATTTGGATGCGAATACAAGCTTCCAAGCGTCCAGCACCCCCCGATCTCATGAAATTAATTTCCTGCAAATGCAAAGGAAACTGTGGAAGCATTTGTGGCTGCAGAAAAGCAGGCCTGAAATGTTCTACAGTATGCCTCCATTGTTCTGGCGAAATATGCAGCAACATTATGGAAATATCAAAGTTAATGGAAGAAAATGAATTTGAAGACGAACTTCCAACAATGACTCCAATTTTAACTCCTGTCATTCCTCTAACTTTCACATTTGACGTTGATTTAGGTTCTGAGCCACAGCCTGGACCATCGAAGAAAAGTCGATTAGAGTAGCTAGCTAATAAGTGATTAAAAATATTATGATGTCGAGGATTACCTTATAAGCAAGATGTCCGTGGAGTAGGCCTACTGGGGATACCACGCAAAAAAAAACGCGCCTACAGACTCTACCTCATAGGTGGCGGTGAAAAGAATTAAGAATGAATAAGTAAAGTTGTACGAATTTAACAAAAATTTTGTAATATTTACAATAAAAAAAAATCTAAAATAAGTTAAACATTTCTTTTCGACCGGATTCTCATGAGCATTGACGAACCCGGTCAACTTTGGAGCGCTGTAACAGCGTTTTAAATGAATGAAATTAAAAAAAATTACAGGGAAAAATTTTCCTCAAAAGATAATCTACAAGATTGGTCTGAGGTAATTTTTTTGTAAAATGTATAAAAAAAAAGTTATAGAGCAAAAAAGAAAATTTTTATAAAAATTTTCTCACTTTTTTGCTTAAAACTTCTTTCATTTTTAATTCAGGGCAAAAAGTTATATAAACATATTTGTAGGCAAAACAATTTGCTACAAATTATGACTTAACAAATTTTTTGTAAGACGCATAGTTTCCGAGATATCGCGAAAAAAGTGTTTGCACCCCTTTTTCCAAGATGGCGGCCGGGGGACAAGGGTGGCGGCCCCACAAACTTGAGGTTAAGCTTCTATTGACACCCCACACATGTCCCAAAAATAAAATTGCGTCCTCTAAAAAATGCAAAGCTCATGTAACATTTCAATGGACTACTATCCGTAATCGTTAAAAAACACAAAAGTTTAAGTTTATTCGTCAAAAAAGTAATCTCCATTGTTCCGGTATACAAGAAAAATGACACCGGACCCACTCTTTCATATGCTACTCGTAAGCCGATAATGGTATGGCCTTTAATCCCCATTGTGAATAATTTTGATGCCTTCCATCTAGTCTTCAATCGATCAATTGATTAGCTAGATTCAATAATTCATCTGATTCATTAAATTCAATCGATTCCATCGATCAATCGATATCTTCAATCAATGCCTTTTTTGCAAAAAATTAAGTTTTTTCGGAATTAGTATAGCGGAAACATGTCTCATGCTTAAAACATTGGTTAAAATTCCATGAACCGTCATTTTATCAATGTTTTACTGTCAAGCCAACTCTCTAATACTGAAATAAACAAATAAGTGTCAATAATTTTCAAGCACTGATTGTTTGATATTTTTTAAGGTATCGTCAATGGTAAACGTTGAAGACCGTCTTGGACGAAACAAATATTTGACTATTTCAAGCCCATCTTTGAACGATTTGTGCTACTCATATGATTGTGCTTTTGACGTTGTCAAGTCGCCAAAGGGATTTCTAAATATTTCTAACTATTCATAGCAAACAAAATTCGTTTGAAGCACAAAATTTAGGGCATTCTTTGTTCAACTAATTTATTCATAATAAAATTAGCGGTGCAACTTTTAATTTATTACGATAACTGTTTTAAATAGACTAATTGAGAGATAGATTTCAAATTTTTCTTGATAATTAAGGAAAGTTCTACCAATTAAATAAAAGAATTTACAGTTTTCTTTTAAACAGTTAGTTTTTTTTAACGATTTCGGGTAATTTTTTTACAGAAGTTGTTATGTAGCAACTTTGAATTTTTCAATTTCTTATCAAATTTATCTTTTTCTAGAATTGTATGATATTTTTCATGTGGTTTGTAAAAGGTACATTGCTTTAGCAACTTAACTTTTTTTCTTCTACGTATATATTGGTGATACACTTAAAAAGCTGTAATGATATTGAAAAATGTAACGATTTATGTCTCATTTCAGCTTAACCACAAACAATTTTCTGTAGGAGCTCACTGCATTATTACGAAACTCAACACATTAGGTCAGAATTGCAAGTATAATTTTCAGTTTCGATATGTTCTGCGTTTGAGTGGAAAGGGTTAAGACTGTGCATTCTATCATTTATTCTCTTAGTTTTAGAGAATAAATTGTTAATAGAGTAATTGTTTTGTATATTGTTAGCAAAAACAGAACGAATATTTAAATAAATTTTCTAATTGCTGGCAATCTTAAGCAATTTAAGAACTCATTTAAAAGATTCAATAGAAACAATTTTATTTATTAATGCCGTAAAATTATAAATTCCGGCTCAGAATAAGTACTGATGTTCATGATTTTTGTTATATTTACATTTACATATTTTACATTTTCATTTTCAATTTTTACATATTACCAGCTTGAAGATGTTGTCATACAATGAAACCTAGATCGTGGGTAAAAATTTTAATAAAGTAGAAATAATACTACATCACGTAGTTTTATTTAACTGGAAGAATTAAACACTTAGGGTATAGACTCAATTCATAAGTTTTTGAATTATCAAAAAATGTCTTAAATAAGTAGTTAGATATTCGTAAACTAAATAATTTTTAAAACGTGCATCGCAATATTTAATTTAAAAAAAACATTAGCTGAATCATTATTCCAATGCAAACTGGTATTGGAATAATGATTCAGCTGACATAGATTTTTATGGGTACGTATGAGCACAATAAATCACACATAATACATCTATTGTGATATTTTGTGGAATGTCCACCTGAGAGCAAAAAAAACTTTACTGAATTTTTTTTCATTTAGGTTAACTCCAAAATAAAATTTATTTTAAGGAAATATGTAAATATTTAATTTAATATCTCGCCACATATAATACTATCAACGTTGATAGCCGTGTAAAATATTAATAATATTACATATATGCGATAAAACTTTTCACAATATCGAGATATGATGTACAGATCGTTAAAATTTCATGGAATATGTCAGCCATGTCATCTTTTTTTTGGTCTCATGATTTCTTCTTAAAATTATTCTAAAATGATACCTTGAGAAAAAAAAAGTTATACACAAAAATATATTTTGTTATTGATGATTTTATATTTATTATTTATTTATACTGTTATGTATTTAAGAAAAATAGTATAAACGAAAACGAGGGGAACAGGATTCATAATTTCTACAATAATTTATTAGCTTTTAAGAAGTGTATATTTCTAAATAAGCAGAATAAAAATTGCTTGAATCAGAACGTGATTAATTAGTTGAGGTATTTTTGTTACTTAAATTAATAATCAAACACCGTATTTGTTAATAATCTCTGTTTAAAGAAAATTCTAAAATATGATCAGATCATATCAATATTTGAAATGTTACGGACGAGAAAGATTACATACGAAAATATTACTTGAAGCTGATCGCATTTATGTTCTTACATAGTTCTGACAACGTCTATTATATGCTTAATGGAGTATCCTTAACCTTCAACTTGAACGTTTCGTTATTCAAATACTTCTAAACGGATTTCATTTGCAAAATTAAGTGAACTTTAATGTAAATAATGAATTTCTGCAAAATATATTCAAGATTTCATTTGATTAATTATAAAAATAGTTGCCACCCACGAGAGACCGATTAAATGTAAATTGAACATAAGTAGTGATATTCGCCATTGAGGACAAGTTTTAGGCTTAACAAAACTAATTAAATATCTAACTTTATCATATCGTTATTAAATTAAAACAGTAAGCATAATATCTCGAAGTCAATAAGTAGGTTTGATAGACCCATCAACCTCATTAGTATCCCGGGCACGGCCGCCTCTTGCAACGGCAGCCAACGCACTGAAATTATCTCAAATATGTATTCAGGTTGAATAAACATTGCGATTATATAAGAAATTGTGATTTATACGGCATTTAGTCAGGGCGGTCCGGCTGCTATGAGCTGTGGCTGCAATTCTAGGCGGTTGTGTGGAGGGACGGGGCAGGCGCTTTCTAAGCTACGGAAAAGGGTAAGGTTGTTCTTTTATTTGAATCTAAATGAGCTGCTTTCCGAGTGTAGGTATAGGGTTGTGTTGCTTTATTGTGGAATTCATTTTGGGATTATTGATTGATTTATTTTGATACCGACCGTAGGTTAGAACACCGTACGTTAATTATAAATTTGGTTAGCTAAATGAAGTTAAAAAATTAAATTATCATACACTAAAATGTGTCCCTGTTAACATAATAAAAGAGAAACATTCTGTGTTTATTTACTTGTTTGCTTTTTTTACTCTCAGATGACTTAATGAATTTCAGTCAAATTTTACGAATAAATAATTAACCTTGTGGATTTTAAGAAAAGTACAATAGTGAATATAACGACATTTAGAGAAGCGAAGCATTCCCTGCTGTAACATATTGCTATTAGTTAAATTTTTACAACTAATAGAACATGTTTAAATAAATGAACCAATTGTACTTGTCCTTCACATGATAAACAATATAATTATATAGAACGAGAATTTGATTTGTCGCATATAACATTTTAGTTATAGAAAATATTCATACACATGGTTATGAATTATTAAATATGGTTTTAAAATATCTGAAATTATTTTAAATTACTTAAAATAACTTGTATGGTGACAGCAATTTCATAATATTTAGCGCTATTCTTTTTTTTAATTACAGTATAAACAAAACTAATTAAAGTATGCAAATAAACACCTTAATAATAGAGACTACATCATTAAAGAATAAATGATATATACCCAAAATATCCAACTGTCATGTAAATAGTTCTTTAAAAATTATGAATCAAAGAAATAAATTGTTTTAAAATAATGTTTAATTTTGCTTGAAAATATGAAATATTGGCAAAGGTTAAATAGGCGTCGAGAAGGGGTATTAGAAAGGATTACTGATCTTGCTAATCCTCATATCAATACGTAGTCAAGAAGCTTTGTTTGTTTCCGATTATTTTTGCTAAGTTTATCAAAGGCAAACAAATAAATGTACTGAATCTTGCATTTTATAAGATGATAGATTAGATGCACCATGCATATTTCGGAAATAAAAGAATCGCCAAATATATCTCAAACGTCTGGGGGAGCAGACGACGTAACCCAAATAAAATTAAGCCAACACAATTTTATTCCGCTCCGCTGCGTTCCCTGATTGCATTCAGCGATGACATTAAAACCATATGGAGCAAGGGTGCGTATGGTCTGCAATAAAAGGCAGTGTATTGAATGTGCGAATGGCCGTTCGATGATTCTACAAAGTTGCAGCATTTGGTGATAGCAATCATTGTTTTTTTTACGATGCTTTAAATGTATCTTTAATATTTCCTACGTTAAAAATATGTCTTGATTATTGCCAATTCAATACAAATAAAAAAATAAATAACAAAAATTATTTTTATCCGTTAACAATAAAACCTTCATTTTTATGTAATATTTTGGGCCTTTAATGCTTCGTGTTGTTTTAACTTAATTACCGTATTACGTTTTAACTCAATTACCGTTCTAATATCGTAATCCCAAGATAAAATACAATGAATATAAAAATTTAAAAATAAGGAAATATTGTTAAATAGGAGTTGAACTACGTGGGTTTCGTACCGACCTAACCAAATATAATATTGATAGACTGAATTTAAAATTCTAACACCCATGTTAAAGTTTCGAATTTGCCACTTGATATTTTGACAATTTTTTTGGTACGACACGAAAGAATATAGGTACATTAGAAACGATATCTTCAAATAAAAATATCTTCAAATTTATATGTTTCTAACTTTTTTACTAATTTCAAAATGTATTTATCATTAGAAAATACATTCTTAACACACACGAAAGTATGAACATGAATCAATACAATTATATGATTTGAAAATATAAATTTAGAAAGACAAATAATTACGGCGTTTTTTAAATCAACTGTCAGACATATTCAATTATACCAACGTAAAAATATTTCACCATCTTTAAGTCTTCCATTATTTTTAAATTAATACCTGTCACGGCCGGGCCGGATGGTTTTGGACAAGCATGGTGGGCCAGACCGGATCAGGCTACAAAATTTTTAAAACAAAATAACAAAGTCTGTAACGTATTTTTATGAAATACACGACTGAAAATTTTTTTTTAAGCTTTACTGTATACAATTTCATTTAAAATACACAAAATAATGAATTAATTTTTAATAAAAAACAAAATTGTAATAAAATTATTACTCGAAAATTTCCATTTGGAAATTTATTCCAAAATTAAAAAAAGCACCATAATTTAAATTAGTAAAATATTTGTCCGAAGCTATAATTAATTATTTTCCATAGCTGATTAAAAATAAGCCGTAAACTGACTGTTTTCAAACTCATATTTTTAACCTATTTAATTGAATTAATGCACAGTTATGCTTTTAAGAATGTTGTATGTAATGTCTAATGATAAATTAATCGCCAAAATTACTGAAAACATTCGGAAATAGGTTTAAGAATATTTCTCCTAATTTTGTTCAAATAGATTTTTTTCTAATAAATATGTTGTCACCGTAATGTGTTGGGTTGATTATAAGTATACAGCCTTTGACTGCGAGACGCACCGCGGGGACCCGAGTTCGATCCCCGGTGGCTGTAAGAGATTGCTCTTGTAGCAATAAGTCCGTCACATGTATCGATACATCAAAGTACAGAAATAGAAAATCGCAAGACGCAACAAATTTTTTTGTATACTACGTTTTTAATGACTCTTTCGTATCATGTCAGAAAAGTATCAAAATGTCCTTAGCATTAAACTTTATTTCCTGTTAATTGCAGGTTCTTACTTTTGCTATGGATATGATGAAATAAGTTAAATTAGTTTCCTTATATGGAACTCGTTCCATTCGTCAAGTATCCTTTCTGAAACACATAGCGATTTGCCGTGAGGGTGCGGCATCTTTGAAAACATAATATCCCCTGCACTCTAGCCATCTGTGCCCATGCGCTCAATTGCAGTTATTGTGGTGTTTTAAAAAGCGATGTAACTTACAACGAAAATAAGAGTATAAATTATACATGAGTTAGGGAACACGGACTCACAGCTATTCTTGCTTTCTCTTAATCTATATTTTTTTTCATTCCTAGCTCTACCTAATTTGCGGTGAAATTTCAAATTTCCTTAGTTTTTATCAACCTTTCAGTTGTTAAGTAGAAAGTATGACATCGAATATTATTTCTTCATGTCAAAGTATATGCAGAAATTATATTCTTCGATGTGGCTTTGAAAGGCCTGAGCGTTTGAATGAATACAAGCTACGACAAAATATATACAAAAGAAATGATTGACAAATTAACGATAGACTGAAAAGTAAATTATAGTAATAAATTCCATTAAAGGGATATCTATTGAATTATAATTCACCTTATTTTCAGTTATGCTTGTACACATAGGCACGTTGCAACCGCCACATAGGCACGTTGCAACCGCCACATTATTATATTTTTACCTATTAAATCTTATTAACATGATTAGAAGTTAGAGTTTTCAATTTATCAAATATGTTTGAACTTCTCTCCATTTAACTTTGCCAATTTAAGTAGGTTTTGTATTGGAATTTTTTTTGAATACCTTGTTAATTTGATAATAAATATCTACCCTATTATTTAAAAGGAAATATATGTAATGTACATATATATATATATATATATATATATATATATATACATATATATATATATATATATATATATATATATATATACATATATATATATATATATATATATATATATATATATATACATATATATATATATATATATATATATATATGTATATATATTATTGCGCATATTTTCTATTTTATATTGTTAAGTAAGAGATATTTCTTTCGTAAAATAACGTTTAATTAGAAATTATTGAGTGAAATTAACATATATAAATGCTAAAGCAATAAAAAAATTATTTAATTTTATATTTAATAACAATATTCCAAGCAAACACATTACGTAAATTACATTCTGTCGCTTCACCATAGATTTGAAAATGACTGAATATTTTTTTATAACTTCAATGATTGAATCTGGTGTCTCTGGGAACGGTCATGAGCTATATAACACTACAATGTTATCACAGCCATGCTGCAGTTAGTGAAAATACCGAGCTAGTTGCAGAAAAATCACAATCCACATAAAATTGGTTACTCTAATTTAGCTATTATGGAAATACTACAAATGTATTGTTGTAATTAATTTTTTCTTTGAAAAATATTGTATAAAGATAGGTCACATGCATGTTTTGTAATGGTACTGGGACACAGGGCCAACAAATCATATCAAGGGTATTGAAAATCCAATATATAAGAGACTACATAAGGCAAAGTAAATATATCAGATGCATTATCGACCAATTGATCGAGACTGAATCTAATAATAATTTTGTTACTTAAAATGAAAAGAAAACAGCCTGAATTTATCCACTGATTCACAATAATGCCGATTTTTTCATTAATAAAAAAACTAAATTTGTTTAAATGAATAATTATATGTTATAATCAAAGAAACCTACAAAACTATATTTAAATGCTTCATTGCTGGTGTTGTTAATTTTCATTGTAATCATATCCTTCCTATGAAAAATTTGTTAGTATTTTTTTGTGGTTTTCTGTTTACAACTTTATAGTTTATTATACTTGTAGTTACATGTTAAGTTAGTTAATGTCTGCATTAATAATACTCACGTTATATTTTAAATCTTCAAGAAAACCATATGTGTTAATGAGTATGCCAGAAAATATCATAATGAGTGACATGAGGAGCTAAAAAGTAAAGTTAAAGGTCAGTTTAATTATTAAATCTTATTAACATGATTAGAAGTTAGAGTTTTCAATTTATCAAATATGTTTGAACTTCTCTCCATTTAACTTTGCCAATTTAAGTAGGTTTTGTATTGGAATTTTTTTTGAATACCTTGTTAATTTGATAATAAATATCTACCCTATTATTTAAAAGGAAATATATGTAATGTACATATATATATATATATATACATACATACATATATATATATATATATATATATGTATATATATATATATATATATATATTATTGCGCATATTCTCTATTTTATATTGTTAAGTAATAGATATTTCTTTCGTAAAATAACGTTTAATTAGAAATTATTGAGTGAAATTAACATATATAAATGCTAAAGCAAAAAAGCAATAAAAAAATTATGTGCAATGCAAACTAAACACGAAAAATTATTCCACGACAATAAATCCACCTCTTTCTTTCTGTTTTCAAACTTAAACACGAAGTTTAGTCTCATCATATGAGTAAAATTCGTGAAAAAATAAAAACAAAGATGAATCTTTTCGTAATTATCTGACTATAATTTAGCAGTTTTTGTTTATTCACTATCAAAGGAAACTACGGCTGCAGTTCGGCCTAATAGCTCCTATTGCAATGGTTCATAAATTTAGAAATATTGTTTAGAACTGTCTGCACCATGTCATTTTCGATGTATTCGATAGTGCTGAGGGTCCATGCGGTCTCTTACCGCAACTTAACATACACAAAAAACGTGTAAAAGTTGACATAACAAACTGAATCAACTTTAAAATGACGGGCCTTTTTAGGGTCGATGGGATACCGCTTACAACAGGCTTAAGATAAACATCTCCGCACAACGTTTTATATAACGGTTTGGAAGAGAAATGAGCGACGCGAGTTCGTCGGTCGGCTAAACGGAGCGGCACAAAGGGCAAGAAACAAGCAGCTAATGCTGAAAAAGGAAAGACAATTTTTTCTTCTTTATATAAGAGTTGTTTTTCAATTGTAGCAACGACTTTATCTCGGAGACACCCCGGGACGAAAGAAAGGAAATTGTGGCCTCACAGTTCAAGTGGACGCAGACAGAAATTTATTCCCGCATCGCAAGGTAAAAATAAATGAGTTTAGATGGTAATAGCAAAGTAGTAGTTTAATCAATATATGTATGGTTTAAATCAAACTAATTGCAAAAATCTGTTTGCTTGTATGATAATTTATTTCGACGTTATTCTCCGTTTCTAAGTTTTTGATACTGATAGCTTTTGATTTGAGTGTTTACACTCATATATCATATATATACTATTCTAACTTGCAGCAGGAAGTAAAGCTAGACACAAATTTCATTTAAATGCGGCAATCCGTGAATTACACTAATGAAGGTATGACTCAGTTACGATTTATTACTAAATCAGTCAACCTTATAATGTGTTATTAACATGTTTGAATCATTTAGAATCTATAGTTGCAGAATCTATTGGATCTGAATTGTTAGGCGATATAATCATTGTACGAGTAACTGCCGAATATTTGGCCAGACCTCTGAAACAGCTCTATCTATTTTAAACATAACAATATGTACAACCTAGGAACCGTTAACAGCCTATCCAGTTCAACTCAATTAGCGTTCCTTTAGATTTTCTGAATATCTTATGATTTGAATTTTTGGTAGCATAATACAAGGGCGGGGCGGAAACATTACACAAACATCTACATACGTACGGACGTATATACATATTTACTCACATTTTGATGTGATTCATTCTTACCCAGTAATATTTTCTTTGAAAACACCCTTATTCTCTTGGTTTATTACATTTCCATTGTAAAGAAAGTAAAAAACAAGGTAACTGAATAACATATCTACAATTCCTTCAAAAATTGAATATCAGATTTAGATGCAATTTTTATTAAACAATACTGTGATTTCGAATAATAATTTTCAAAATCTAGGTCAAAAGACTGATCAAAACCTCAGTGGGCTTTCTCTAAAGAATCACCAAAATTTTATTCCAACAAAAACTAAACTTCATTCGATGATAGAGGTATATGGTGTTTGAGTTTTATTAAAAATTATGGAATGTAGAAGCGTCGGAATCGAATAGCCAAAAAAAATAAAAGGACACAAAAGAGCGAAATGCTCAACAAATCTTTCATTTTAATAATCGAAAAACCAATTTCGTAAGTAAAATATTCTTTTCCAGACTAACTATACGTACAATACTAAAGCGTATAAATAACGAAATCTAACGACGCACGTCTTACGCACGAATTTAAACTTTTTGAATTATATTTTGTGACATCAGCTAAACGCTTCAATAAAGGCAGATGTAAATCAATTTTAATTCCTAAATAGATTAAATCTATAAGTCGGTTAATAAAGTCACGTTCATGGTATCATCTTGAAAGTGCATATGCGCTTAATGGTATCATCTTGAATTTGCATGTGAAAGGAGCATACATTGAACCATAGCCATCTACTGAACGTTTGCCTGCATTAAGCCGTAATCCGCTCGCAAGGTCTTATGCAAAGATTGCTCTAACAACTCGCAATCTTCTGTATTTCCAACAACTCAAAAAATCGTAATTATGTTCACAAACAATAGGCAATACATAGTTTTTATCGCCTTTCATTAAGAAATATTTCTGAATATGAAATATTTATATTGAAACAAAATTAATTTGTTCCATATTACCTAAAACCTTTAGTAGTATTTTGAGTAGTATTGTCTTTCCAATTACATGAGTACTCCGTTTAAGAAAACAATATGAAATATAAAAACACTTTCATAAATATTCTCGCAAAAGTAAATGAGGTAAATGGTTAGTAATGAGATATTTCCATACGATAGACGTATATGTATATATAATCTAACCATCTGGACTAAAGTGTATATATGCTGAAATCGCGAATAACAGAAGTAATAAAAAAAATTAACACTTAGGTTTTGATGTCCATTTCTCGACTCTTATTTTTTAATTACCATAGTTATTGAATTTTCTTTAACTCGAACGAGAAGCAATATAAGTTATAAATGGTTAATCAATTGTACGTTATTGATGTGTAATTATTTGATATCTAAATTTGCGGAGTTTTCTGAACTCGGTTATGAAGTGCTCACACGAATTTATGCATTTCTGCAGCTGCTTAGTTCGTTTATGTTAATCAACTTGGTTTTGGGAATGCTTTATTCTTTAAACTAAACCTTTTAATATTTCACTGCTGCAGTATTTAACTTTCGGGTGATGCTATATAACAATTTGTATATAAAATGATATTAATTGTATTATCACGTCAACAAAATTTTACCTCACACTTGCTCTTAAATAGTTAAGTTCATTAAGATCCTAATTTAAAATTAATAATGTCATCCAGAAATGTACCAAAGTTACATAGAAACTTATGAAATATTTATGATAATACTAACCTGACAAAAAAATATACGTACTTAAGACGGGACATAGCTATACACCCATATATAGGGTATATATATAAATCTATTACGACATATCCCGAATAAATATAAATCTATTACGACAACTTGTTTCCTATCTAAAAAACAACTGGATTTTGACACCATGAAAATATCCTTGGTAAATATCTCCAAGGGTTGACTAAAAAAGGCCAACCTCTCCTAAACCCTAGTCTTTCTGTTCTCCTTCCGTTGTACCTCGTGTTAATATTTCTGTTCTAATTTTCTGACTTTTATTCAATTTTACCTACTCTTATTTTGCTTTATCAAAATGTTTTCTTCATTTTGCTGTTTAAATGGATATTGTAGTCTTCTCTCGGAGTCTATCAAAGAGATAATTTTAAAAATAATTGTTAATAAGTTTGACTGGAAAAATACAATTGTTAAATAGTTTATATCATAGCACATTTACGTCACACTCTCTGCTCTATTAAAACGATTACATTTATAACGTTAAATAATGACGTAATGTTGATAAAACGGCTCATGAAATACATTTCGAACAGAATTTCTATGGATTAACGTATTTTTTTATGACACATAGCCAAAATCGGATTCGCATGTGACCTATCAAATAGATGGAAGTTTTGCCTGCATTGCGATTGGCAGTCTTCTCTAGACTGTCGCTCAGCACAATATATATTGAATGCGCTTTCACTTGGATGCATCTGGCTATTTACTGCATTATTACTATGGAGTGCACCATAACCTGACACTTCACATTACTTACGTCAATATATATATATATATATATATATATATATATATATATATATACACATATATACCAAATACATGTGATGATAAAAAGCATTTTTATCGTATTGAAAATATTTATTATTTACTTATTATATAATTTTTTATTTTCGCTTGAAGTACTTTTTTCTAGCTAGTTTTGAAGTCAGATGCAAATTTCTTTACTTAACGATCCCTAAAAATGTCGACACCTTTTAGTATCGGGTATTTTTTTTTCCATACGCATACTTTTCTACTCGATACCGCTTGATTGACACTTTTACCCATACGAGTACTTAACATCAGATATCGCATCGAATCTCTGTTTAGATTCTGTTTTTATTACAATTCTCCAAGAATTTCTTTTGAACTTCAACTATATGATGTCTATACAATACTAAGAAATCATAAATAGGAGGGAAATGGTTGATAAAATGTTATTAGTACCGAGGAAAAGTGGGAAGTTGAGAGCTACGTTCTGGTTCTCTTTCCTCTTTAATTTTTTATTGTTTCTTTGCTCGTCTCTTTCGATCCTACTAATCCTTTAGCTGCTCTTGTTTTCTATTTGTTGGTATTCCCATTGATGTAAACACAAACTTTGGTTAATTGAATTGTTATTTTTTCCCTTAAACTTTTGCAAATTGCATTCAATTTAATATTTTTTCGACAATAAATTGTGCTATAACATTAATAAAAAATTTCATTTATAAATGAAGAAGATTAATGTTTCTTGTGGAAAACTGTTACATAAAATTTTGCTAATAGGAATCGCTTTCTTATAGAATATTGGAAATGTCTAAGGTGTAAAATATTATCGAAAGTATATCTAATTCTCTTCTTTTTTAATAAAATCGTATTTCGCCAATTAATATTTGTTAGCTTTAAATAATCTAGCAAGGCTAGAGAAAGCGTGTTTCACAAAAAAATGCATTATATATATATAGTCTTATTGTCGCATTCAGAGATGTTTTCAAGAAAATTTACTATTTTTCCATAATAATTTAAAACATTAACTTTTTCCGAATATTTTCTACATAAATCAGCCTATACTGTTATAAGAAAAGACATAAACTAATCTATTATAAGACAAATATTCCAAAATTACCAACAGAAGGAATGAAACGTCAAAGTGCTTTTCTTAACGAAAAGCGTTCGTTCAAGGATAAAGGTTAGCTTAAGTTAATCTTTTACCCGAGAAAATCACTAAGCAAGCAAATCACGCTTCACACAAATTAAATATAAATCTTCATTTAGCTCTGAATACTATTAATACGTTTTAATTAATTCGTAATTGATTCAAGAATATTCTGTGGGCCTTTATATATGAGAATTCTTTTCAATGTAATTTATCGCAATGTTTAAATCTCGAGGGCTAGATACGATTCCTAAGTAAACCAGAAAAAATTTTTTTTATAAAATCTCCTTTGTATTTTGTATACATATGTATTTTGTATACATCTTTAAATTCATTTTATAAAAAAATATGTTTTCAAGACGCTGTTAATATATGACGATAATTAAATCCTTTGTCTTTTTCATAAGTAAGATATTTAAAACATATTTCTATGTACGTATTCAAAGTGTAAATAATGCATTAAAACTTGTTATTTTTTCAAATTAAGTATTTTTTTCCTATTTTTAATAACTAACAAATCAATAAATATTTTTTTAAAACTGTTAGCAAAGAACTGGTATTCATTAACCTGTCCCTGCTTTCGTCGTTTGCGCACATTTTTGAATGTTTAATGTTAATATTAATGAATTCTGCAAGAAAGAAATCTCTTCAAGAATTTTAACAAGGTTTTTGACGGAGTTTCTTTGATGGGAGTAGAATCTAGTCCTATAATCTGTATAATTAATAATTTTTGGACACATACCGACAAATTGCACATGATGAGAAAAATCTGTTTTTATAATTAAATTTTTTGAAATAAATTATGAAAAGATATTATACGCAATCCATTTTAAGTTCCATTTTCCCCATTTCTAGGGTTTTGTAGCGGAAACCTTACAATTTATTTATGTCCTTCTATCCAATTTTAGGTAAAAGCATCCTAGTTCTACCAATTTAAGACTGATTTTGATGAAATTTCACTCAGAAATCAGGAAAATCAGGAAAACACAGTTCAATTTTGACAATCTATTGGAATAAAAACATATTTATTTTTTTAAATTATTCTGATAAATCAAACTTATCGATCGCTTTGCTATGATGTCTAACTAAAATATTAAATATTTTCTTTCACATAATATTAATTTCGGGAGCAAAATAATTTATTTTTGAGAAAAAGCGTCTCACGCTTTTACGTTCAAATAATATACTAAATAATGAACACGACTTACATTAAATTCTGTACTTTTTAAACGGAGAAAACAAGTTCGATATTTATTTTTTCTTTTTAGTGTAATATTTAAAAGAAATTGTAAAAAAATTATTTTTTCAAAATATTTTCAAATATTTAAAAATATTTTCAACAAATTTTTTCAAATAATTTTTTATACTCTTCATTTATTTTCACAATTTTTAGTTTTTGTTTCAGTTTTATGACTATAAACTTTTTTCATAATTTCGATTAAAATCATAATTTTTTAAAAATAAAATTATTTTATTTTATTTATAAAATATGTTTATTTTAATGAATTTTTCTTTAGTTATTCCATTATTTTTTGTGTAGTCTTTTTTCTTTCAAATCATATTTTTTTTTATTTTAGTAAATTACTGAATTACTGCAATAGAATCTGAATACTGGAATCATCCGTTCTTAACACTTACGCAAAATTTTAAATAATTATGCGAAATAAATATTGGAAATAAGTGCCCACAGATCGTATTCAAATAATAACTATATCATAAGTCCATAATCAGGGATTGAAATATATGTAAATACATAATATATTTCATAAACAAAATAATTACATAAATTTTTTTCGAAACATTTGGAGTAGCATATCACGTTCCCCAAATAAAATAAACAAAGACACTTTATACCTTTATACGCATACTTCTACATGCATTCGATGGAGTTTGTAAAACCATGCGGAACAGAGGTCCGTGTGCTCCGCAATAAAAGGCAGTGCTTTTGTATAGCACATGAGCGTGTGTGGAATGTATAGAGTAACTTGCAACATTTTGTGACGCATTGTGTTTCATTGCGTTTTTCTGTACAGCCCATTAAATGTACCCTTATTATTTTTTCAAGTTTCTCTTACTGAGTATTTAAAATTTGTTTTCCTGCATATCATATTTATTATACACAATAACCCTTCTAATAGTTTAATGATAGGAACTGCAATAAATATAAAAATATTAATATAAAACATGGCAGAGCTCACACTACGAGTACAGAGAACGCTCTAAGGGGTATACTGACATATAAGCATTGAATATATTTGGCGTTAATTTTGTAGTAATTCATTATTCACAATAATGAATGAAAAAAAAGAAAAAAAAAAATAAATGAAACTACGTGATGTAGTATTATTTCTACTTTCTTTAATTTCTTTACCATGACCTAGGACATCTTCAGGTGGGATATTAGCAAAGAATGACTTTTAGGAACATCCAAGAGCATTTATATGTTTCAAACTCAATAGCGGAAGCCGGGTCTGTGTGGGTTTTCACACTGCTTGTGTTAGTGAGTATATTGTAGGGAAGCGGTGTAGGTTTTATTATATTTCCGAGAATTATACGATATACCAGTGTTTTAGTGAGGATAGTAAGTTCAATTGTTGTTATTCTATGAGGTTGTACAATGAAAATGTTCTGGTGTATGTAGTAAAATTAACTGGAAGTTATTCTCGGTAATGTATTTAAACAATACCAGTAATTCTACATATCTCCGGTTTTATTTATCCATATATTTATTTCTTTATATATTTATTTATTTATTTATTTTAATTTTTATGTACTTATATTTATATGTGTATGTGGGCTGAAAAAAAATTAAAAGTACTGTAGTATCTAATATTTTAGGTTGTTTTTCAATTAAAAATTTGTGTTTGTATTTATAAGCTTTCTTGACTCAATCCTTTTTTCTTATTAAATTTTTGATTTTTATTATCACTTGGTATTTGTATTATTAATTTTTTATGTAATCCTTTTCTTAAAATTCTTTAACCACGACCTAGGTCTCCTTGTATTACAACATTTTCAGGTGGACTATTAGCAAAATATTTCTAATAGCCCACCCGAAGATGTTTTGACCTTGCAAATAGCCTTCATTTATGTGAATTAATGTAAAAAGTTTTCCTTTATAAAATGTGAGGTTTATCACGGATGAAGAAAATTATAAATATCTTGACTAATTGGAAAGAAAATTTCATTTTAAGGTACTATTCCTCGACATGAGAATAACGTATCAATGTTACATTATTCACTGAGATGTTGAGTCATTTTACTATAACGTCAATTTCATCATGTCATGTGCAAAAATATTTTGGATACATATATTTTCATATGTTCAACAAATGCTTTTAACTTAAGAAGTTTTAATTTATATTTTACGAACTGTTTTTGATTCTGTGAATAATAAAGTTTATTAGTTCTATTAATTCTTAAATAAAGGCAATTAATTCTTAAATAAAGGCAATTAATTCTTAAATTAAATGAAATAACATTTTCAATATAGCACCTTTTAAGTACATTATCAGTGTACACAAAGAACAGAAGTTACTAAAGCAGCCACACCATCTACATGGAGCATTTGAATTATATTTTTAAAATCGTGTAAGAAATAACATAGAACTCTATAACTCAAAAATTTAAGATTTCGATATTATACATCATTCCTTTCGGGGACATATACTCTGATTTTACTTGAATTTTTAAAAATTATGTCATCTTAGTCACAAAATATAGCTTATAGAAAGACGACAATATAATGCTATAAATGACTCTGCTTCTAGTAACTATTAACGCAACATCATTTTATGTACATAATACGTATATACCGAACTGAAAAGTTGCCAGGGCAGCCAGATATATAGCTTATAACGTATACTTTACGAAGAATGTCGTAAAAGTATACCACAAAATAAATAATTTATATAACTTAAAAAACGCTTGTTTTCTCTATGAGCTCTTTCTCTATGATATCCTTTAGGGATTTCCCCAAAGATTTATTTGCGCAATGATATTAATGTCTCCTATATAATACTAATAATATTTCAAAGTCGGATTATCATTATATAACGGATAAATGATTGCAAAGCACTTGTTTATTCTATATTTTGTACTCATTATTTTCATTAATTAATTAATTGCCGGAATAATAAATAGATTATAAATATTTGAAACGATTTTGAAAATATTATCTATTTGTCGACTCACTATCCCTTTATGTAAAATAATCCTCAATAAGTGGAAACATTTACATCCTAATCTCTTAAAAATCTCCAAAAATTACCATTTTTCAATAAATTTTGTATTTGCTTAAAAAAAAGTATTCTTCTGGTTACACAAATATTCAATGTGTTCTTTACCTGTCGTTTTTGTTTATTGTCCCCTATTGATTTTTTAAGTCCACATCATGTTCTACTTATATCTTCATTTAGTGATATATTTGTTTAAACCTTTTTTAAAAACATTATTCTTTAATGAATCTGTTACTATTTACACGGTTGTATAATTCACTAGTTTAAAAATAATAAAATTTCAAATATATTTTGGTTATTTTTCAGACCTTCCAAAAGGAAGAACTGAGATTTTTCAATTTATTCTAACCCAACATTAGATCTAATGCCTAAATTTGGTCCTAAGATTTCATATTACTTTTGGTTCAATTGTATTTTTTAAAAAATTATAAAAACATTAACACACACACATACACGCATGTACGAACACACGCACGCATACACACACACACACAAATATATGTATATATGTATGTATATATATATATATATATATATATATATATATATATGCGACATGTGTGGGGAACACAATTGAAATATGTTACTTTTTCCAATCATGCCTTTCTTTACCTTCATAAGTAACTTAGAGATATGTTTTTATAGAGTTATCGTGGTTGTATTTAAGTTAAAACCAAGATCTGTTAGGTTCATATGGATTAAAGTAAATTAATATGTGAGTACCAAAATTAATATTGAAATTTTTCACCAACTTCCTATTTCTATGCACATATATTGAACTAGTTATAGTAAGTAATATGGTTAAGACTCTTAAAAGAAAAGCTAGTTTTGATCTCGATGTTTGATAATTAATGTAAGCACATGCCAGAAAAATTGTTGAATGGAAATAATAACCAGAGACCATTTGGTTTATCATCGCAGTTTTATTACGTTATAAAAGAGAAAAGTGGTATTTAATATTTTTAAACAGATAATCCTACTATGTATTTCCTGATGTCTCTTTTAAAATTAAAGCTACTGGATGTTTGTTGTGACGATTAAAGGCCAATTGTGCTATCATCGCAACTTTTACTAAGTAAGAAACTACTTTATAAGGAAAACTGATGCATTATATGTCACGTCAGGTTACAACTTTCCATAATTTATTTTCTACATTAAACTTATTTAACCGTATAAGAAGAACTTTCAAAAAAAATTTAACTTTAAGTGCTTTTAAAATTGAAGAATGTTTTGAAGCGAGCATTTGTTGATGAAATTCTTCCGATACGGCTGAGTAAGACATAAAAGAAAACGTAAGGTTACCAGTTGCATATCCTCCACAATAAAATTAAGCGTGAAAATGATAGTGTATATTTACAACCTGAAATTTATTTCTAGAGACTATTTATTCAATAGAGCATAAATGTCTAACAATATTTGTTCAAATTGTAAAAAAGGAATTCTAACGCCACCAAGGTACACAGTATCGCACCGAAAAAAATTCTTACTCAAGTAAACTTACATTATTTTAAACTTTTGGATCAAGAAATAAAAAAAAAATTGTTATAAATATTGGAGATAAATAAATATTTACAATATCATTATTTAATACCTATTATTATTTTTCCAATATTATTTAAAATAGCCTGCAGTGATTATTGAAGTCTCTAACTACTTATCTTATATAACAGGCCGTCTCACTAAATACTCAATAAATTACTTCTCTTAAATTCTGAAAAACTCACAAAACTCTGGGAAGTTTACTCAATTCGGTGTAAGTTATAGCCAAGATTATTATGACATGTACGAGGAATACAATACGAGAAATAAATATAATATATGTGTATATGTATATATATATAAATATATATATATATATATATATATATATATATATATATATATATACATGTATATGCACATAAATATTTCTATTTCCCACTGAATTTAATTTGCATTATATGGAATCGGTTAGTTAAAACAAAAATGATATCATAATTGTTGACATTTATTTTGTCAAAATTCAATTAAAAAATAACTAATTCCACTTCGTTTAATTAAGTAAATGTAGTGCTTTAGAAATGGAATACAACTATCCCCTATTGGAAGTTACTTTGTCATTTTCTATGTAATGGAAAGTAGTGAAAACGGTCGAGGTGGCCTCCTACCCTAAGTTAACATACACCCTAAATGCCTTAAAGCTAACAAAACAATAAGTGAATCAACTTTAAAGTGATGAACCCTTTTGGGGTCGGTAACATACAACTTACACACAAGAGGCTTAAGAGTAAGATCTCCGCACAACGTTCAATAAAACGTTCTGTACGAGACCATAGCGACGCGATTACATCGGTCAGCTAAACGGAGCCACACAAAGGAATAGAAACAAGGAGCTAATACTAAAAAAGGAGAAACAATTTTCTCTTCATTCTCTAAAAGTTTTTTTTTCTGTTGTAGCGACGAAGTTATCTCAGAGGCACCGCGAGGAGGAAAAAAGGAAATTGCGGTCTCCCGGTTCAAGTGGACGCCGACATAAATTCATTGTCGTATCGCTAGGTAAAAATAAACAATTTTACTTGGTAATAGTGAAGTAGTAGTTTTAGGAATATATGCATAAAAAATAGGATTGGAGATACTTGAGGCGATCTTGTTTTTTCCAACTGGTAATGTTTATCCAAGAGGTTGTGATCCCTAAAATATAACCAATTACATAAATTCACTATTGGTTCATTTTACGTTGATATTTCTGTTGATTTTTTTAAAGAAGTGTAATTTCTGCGAAATGCATTTAAAGGAAAACAAAGGGTATCTTGGGGATGGCGATATTTAAAATCAGGTTTAAAGTAGGGGTATTGAAATGTCAGTCTCAAAATATCGGAAAACGTAAATACCAATATCATAGGAAAAAGTACAAAGAAAAACAGAAATTAGCAGGGAAGCACAATAAGCAGCACTCTTCTGGTTCAATTAGATTCAACCAGTCGTAACAGTCTCTAGCCCTCTAATGAAGAATCAACTGTGGAAAAGAGGAAAATTTTCGACCCGCGAAGGGATCTTGCCCAAAGAGGAATAAATTTAAAGGAAGTCGTCAATATAAATTACGATTGAGTGTTTACAAAGATAAGGAAGAGGTGATATTTTTTAGTATTTTTCCATATATCTCCAGACTCGCTATCCAAATTCACAAAAAAGTATATTTTACACCTTTATTATTAGCATTATTTTCTCTCAGATTTTCATTGTTTGCAGCCTAGAAAAGGCATTAAATTAATTTTTAAGATGTTAAATTGAATTATTTTGTGCCTTACTTTATTCAAAATTTTCTCATTAGTCGCATTTAATAATTTCCTATTCTGGTGTAGTGACTCTTTCTTAAAATTTTAAAATATCTAAGTTATATACTTTTTTAGTCATGCAAACATTTTTTTTTCTTCCTGAATGAAAGTAATTAAAAAAAAACTTATCGTTGTATATTGGAATGTCAAAAGATTTGTATCTTTTATGTATCATATAATTAGAATTATGTCGGGACAGGAAGATAACTGTACTATTTTTATGTTGCTGTCTAAATGAAACAAAATGTGAAATTACTGTATAATTTAGAAATTTCTGAACGGATCCGTTAAAAGTTTGTCTTAGGGTTTATAATTATTAATCAGGATTAAAATATATTCTACATTTATTTTGAAATTTGAAATAGTTCCTCTAAGGATATATCCACCTTTCGTGATGTTTGTTATGTTCCTACTCGCACGTATCTGTAACGTTATTCTGCAAAAAAATTCTAGGCTCTGTGTTCAAACAGGCTACATTAATGTACTTCATAAAGCGAGTAGTTTCTTATGTTGTACAAAACATACCGTATAGAAAAACAACTATTATCGTAGGCCTATATATTTTACAATAAAATCTAAATAGTATCGCGCTTTGAGATCTACCTAGGAACACTCATTACAACTTATTATTTGTTATTTTTAGTAATATGGACGTATTCATTGGAGTTTCTAATAAAAAACTCGTTTTGCCACGATCAAATTTCAATTATAACAAAATTACAACTTAACATAATGTTTAGCTACCGTCCACACAATTTTTAGAGAATATTTAGCGCAAATTGGATTTTTACATTGACACGGGTTTTACATTTTTTTTTGGGTAAAACTTTGAGCAAATTTTTCCTGTTTAAAATTTTCCAAAATGGCTAGTCACCAATGTGATCTGTCCTTAATTCATTTGTAATATGCGGCAAATAGAGCCCTGAATTTCTCTTTGCCAACTAACTTTTTGCTAACGACGTTTTAAGTGACGTTTCACAAGATTGTCAGCAAGTTGCTTCATGGAATTTAGCCTGGGCATACTTGTCTGAGTTTGGTTCATAATCTGAACGATGTATGTACTTACAAATATATTTAGTATTCTGTGTAATATCGTCAATAGCCAAAGTTGCGTTTTTATGGATTATAAAGATCGATTTTATAATAATATAACAACATCTACAAAATTAACTAGTACTAAGAATACTGTTTACATTGAAGATCAACGTTATATAATGTTATTGAAAGAGGTCATTATAGAAAGAACGCACGAAAAAATAGCACAAAAGACACCTCGTGATTATTGGTCATTACGGCGATACGATGTGTTCAATTTAGACAAAGAAAGTAAGCATATTTTTTCTCTTAAAGATATTGGAAGCAATATACTTCACTACATCTGTGACACCGAGTTTTTCTACATATTACCCAAAGCATATATAAGAATTAGCCACGGCGGAAGAGACCGCATGACGAAAGAGATATAGAGTCACTACAAACACATAACACGTAAGGATATAGAAACCTATATTCAACTTTGTGAGCCCGGTCGGCAAAAGTAAAAGGGCATTAAAAAGCGTATTATTGTCAAGCCTATTACAGTGTTTGAGTTTAACTCTAGATATCAAGTGGATTTGATAGATTTTCAATTTCGAAATATACTGATTTAATGGATGTGACTTACCCTGTAAATTAAAACGGCGCATTTGTTATATGGCGGGCACTACAGATGATTACTGGATCGAGCGTGTACTGCACAAGTTGCCCCTTGTTGAGATTCATGTTCATTACTAGAGTGATGATATCGTGGCTGTTGGAAGTTCTACATGAACTAAGATCGCATAGGAAAGAAATAAATGGTATGGCATGAAAAAGGCCTTTATCCGACTTTTGGTACTCCAAAAAATTTAATGTAAGTAATATTTTAATTACTTTCACAAATATTGAAATTAATTGGCTTTCACGTATACAAAACGTGTTTTAATAATCCAGTATAATGTTTTTTTTAGTATTGAGTTGAAAGTAAATGCCATTAGTTAATTAAATGTGTATTTTTGTTACTTTTTGCTGAAGACAATTTAACATTAAATTTATTTATCTAAAACCTTAATTTCCGATTTGTTTCTTAACATAAATTTAAATATATTTAACGAGTATCATGTAAATATATTAATGTGTCTAAAATACATATGGACTATGTTTTTGAACTGCAATTTTTTGGCAGTGTGCTGATATCTTTTATTCAGCTCTAAAAGTCTAACATTTTTACGTTTTATATATTTATTTACGTCTATTCAAATTTTATACCGCCTACATTTTTTTTTTAATTTGTATAATGCGCGTTAGCAAATACCTAGCTAGAGTCACTATGAACTTTTTTTAAAAAACGCCGCAGCCTAAGAAGGGATATTAACTAGTCGTAAACTTGACAGTAAGTTCATGTAAGTAAGGCCTACTTTGACTACTTATATTGTTTTACAACTAAACCGAAAATATATATTTTATGTTTTTAGCTAACCAATTTCATTTATTTTATGTTAATAATTATTCTAGCTTCATTCATTAATATTAATATCATTCCAGTTTAATTTCGAATTTAATTCATTGACTGGTCCATCTAAACCAACTAGCTATGCAGAATGATTGAATGTCTCATATTATTTTACCTTTTACATGCATTTTGATTGATTTAGTTGGTTTTTGTCCACAAATTGAAACAAAGGGTAAAATTATCTCTACTAAAATATTAATGAGAATTTAGTAAATAAAAGAAAGGATTTCTCAAACCCTTTCACTAACAACTGACGTGATTACTTCTTCAGCCCCTGTCGCTAATGTATACATTCTGTTACTAAACAATTTTGAATATAAAATGATTGTTGCTGAATACACTAGAACTCCTTCCAAAAGTAGTTAGTAAGCAGCAGTTAGTATTAGAAAATTCCTGGCACCAAGTTGCTTAACGTAGAGGGTTGTTACAAAAATATATAAAATCGTGTGAACACTTCTTAGTTGAAAGAGTAAAACTCCGTCAAATTAGAAGTCAAATAAATATTAGTAAGATACAATTGTTTAAAATAATTTAATTTAAGATGGATATTAAAAAAATTAAGATAAAAGTGAGCCCGATGTACATGTAATTTTATTTCATTACATTTAAATTTTCGAATTGCATATAAGTATAATTTGTTCTTAATAGTTAAATTTTATTTTGATGTACTACATCACATGGACATTATGGACATATCGCATTACTAATCCGTGTTTTCATATATTTATGAAAATCTATTCTTAATGAGAAAACTCCAAAAATATTATTTGTAAACACTAATATAGCATTGTTAATGAAAGGGGAATATAATGGAATTATGGAAAGGTAGGAATGAGGGATTACGAAAGGAAGGACTTTTTTAGAAGGTCTTCGTAAAAAATACGATTAACATATATTATATTTTATGAAAAAAAAAATTTTAGTGGTTTTATTTTAATAATACTCAAACAAACATCGCATATGCAATATCTAATGAGTTTAAGAAAATGCCTGCAATGCGTCCGGCAAAATATTCTCTCCACTCTCACCCAATATAGCTAAACATTGCACGTGCTTTCACTTTGATGCATCTAACTATGCAGCACTGACTGCATAATTAATATGGAGTATTGCCACAACCTGACATTTCACATTATTTACGTCACAATATATAATGATGCAAAACAGCTTTATCATGTTGAAAATTATGATTATTTGCTTTTTGTATGCTCTTTTTCTTTACTTATCATGATTTTGTAAACATTTAATTCACTTTTAACATCAATATAACCTCCGAAAACAGAAGGGGAAGAAATGTTGGCCCTTTAGGTAACGGGTACATTTTTTCGATATGAACATTTTTGTACATAATACCAATTAATCGATAGTTTTACTCATATGGATACATTAGAGCATATCGCATCGAATCTCCCTTAAAATTCTGTCTTTATTATAATCCTCCAAGGCTGTTTCTGCAATAAATGTTGAATACAAAAATTACCAAAGTATTACCATATTGGTCGCTGATCATATTGTTTGCAAGTTCTATTTCAAATAAGACAGCTAAATAAGCACTAAAACACAATTCATTATCTAACATGTAGCGAAACCATTTGAGCAAATTATTATTTTTAATTGACAGCACAGAGAAGAGCGAGTAGTTCTATCGAATACGTTTGCTGTTTCTTGTTTTTGTTTTTCTACATTGTTTTCGTGCAGATTTGAATACAAAATTTTATTATTTGAATGCTTGTTTTATTCCCTTAAACTTGCGCGAATTACACCAAACTTTTTATTTACAAGAACGTAAGTTGTATTGTAGTATTTATACTATTTTTATGAATTCATTAAGCTGGTAAATAAAGGTACAAAATCGTCAAATTCTTACGGAATATTAAATTAAATTATTTCTGATTCTGAAAATACGGATAACGATATTCTATTTATTTCGTTCGTAAATCGTCTGAGAAAGTAAGCAGAAAGTTGGCTGTTATGAACATTTGCATCAGTATGTTTACATACACTTAAGTTTTTATTGAAGTAACCTGGAGAAGTTTTTCTGTTAAATATATTTCCCTTCACTATTCACTTATAATATTCACTTTGCACGAATCATACTTACGTATATGAATATATAATTTTATGTTTATAATTTTATGTGTATGCTGTGTTGCCATACGTTGTAACACCGAAGGAGATTTTTGTAATAAAATTTATTTTTTAATTATTAAATCCAAACACTTTATGCGAAAATTTATTGAAAATGACTCGCTCTGATAACAACTTGAGCTTACATAGACCTAATCTTTTTGCTATACCCGTATCTATTCTCCGTTTTTCCACTGTGTACTAATGCTCAACAACCTGATTGCGGTTTCACCAGAGAGTGACATGTTTGTGGTGGATGTGAGTAAACTTTTTGAAGTGTGTTTCCGTTATGTGTGGTAATGTAATTTTATTTAATGATTTAACCAGTAGTCGGCAATGGTTTAAATTTGTAATGATTCGTAAATGTAGATAAATAGGAAAAGTAATTAATATAAATATATAATATATATAAAGGAAACACTTTTTGAAGTATGTTGCCGTTATATGTGGTAATGTAATTTTACTTGATTATTTAACCAGTTGTCGGCAATGGTTTAAATTTGTAATGATTCGTAAATGTAGGTAAATAAGAAAAGTAATTAATATAAATTAATACTTAAAATTACATTCTGCTATAAAATATTTAACAATTATAAGGAAACTCACAATCTCAAGAAAACTTCAATTAAACTTTTGGCTAGCTGGGTTAACTTGGATGTTATTCCAAAAAAAAGAAGATTTTAAATTAGACGATAGATTTATATGCAATTGAGATACCCATTACATTCTTAATTCAAAATGTAACACCATATAAAAGTAGATAATTATATTTCAATTGGATTATAGGCATTGGAATATTAAAAAGATATGGTAACGATATAAGTACAGCGTACTATTAAGTACAGGGAGTCAATTAGTTTGCATCTAATAATAATGTAAAACAATCTTTAAATTTAACAGCCGTACAACAAATTTTGAAACAGATTATGCGTGGAATAAAATGAGAATTAAGTAGAAAAAAGCATATTTAAGTGAATCTTATAACACCACGTGCAGGTATCGTATAAATTTTTTAAATTTCACATTTTCAATAAGACATCTTATTCCCACATAGGCCCCAGGTCATTGACCTGACTTACAGCATTTTGTATAAACTGAAGACAAATTACTTAAAATTATTGATATTAAATAATCCTAATATAATCATTCTGATTTATATTTTCACTACTTCTTAAAACAGAGGAAATTCAATTTAATTAATTTATGTGTAAATCTAAACCTTATATTGCATTTCATGAATACTTCTTATTGGTATATAATTAGCAATATAACCCTCTTTATTTACGTGTACTATCTGTAAATTCTCTCTGAATATAATGTTGATATCACCCTAAAACCTGTATTTGCCTTCGCATTTTCAAGTAAATTGATTCTGGGCATATTGATTAAAAAAAAATAGTTGAAAATGCTTCCTGCCCATTATGAACACCTTTAGGATAAGAAACAAAAGGCGAAAACAAAATCCCGTTTTCTTGTCATACTCTACTATTTATGAATCGGATATCTGTTCCAACAGAACGACTCAGAAAAATACCAATGGGAACAAAATATTTCTGATTGTAATATCATAATTTTTCTAATATTAGAAAAAAGTTATAGAAAATATATAAATAAAAAAATTATTCAGTAAATATAATACAGTTATTATATTTTTAAAAGTGACCGATAAAAAGTAATGTTTCTTAAGTGTGCTAAGTGTGCTGTTAAATCAAATTAAACCCAATCAAACATTTTAAACAAATAAGATAACGAAATATTTGACAATGACATCTGCCTGAAATTAAATAATTACCAATAGCAGAAATGATACTTCAAGTAGTTTTCTTAAAGAAAAGCGTTCGTTTAATGACGAAGATTTGCATACTCCAATCTCTTTCATAAGAAAATTATTTTGCAAGCGAATTGCCAATACAAGGTAAATCTTCATTTCATTTTGAATATTCTTAATGTGTTTTGAATTCATCCAAAATGAATTTAAGAATATCTTCTAATCCTCTACACATAAGAATTCCTTACAATGTCTAAATCTTGGTGAATAGGTGCGTTCCCCATATAATTAATTAAAATATTGTTATGGTGAAATTACTCTTTTTAAATACACTTACTATTTTAATTACACTTACTACGTTCAATGATAAAGGTTTGCATACTCCAATCTCTTTCTTAAGAAAATTATTTTGCAAGCGATTTGCCAATACAAGGTAAATCTTCATTTCATTCTGAATATTCTTAATGTGTTTTGAATTCATCCAAACTGGATTTAAGAATATCTTCTAATCCTCTACATATAAGAATTCCTTACAATGTCTAAATCTTGGTGAATAGGTGCGTTCCCCATATAATTAATAAAAATATTGTTATGGTGAAATTACTCTTTTTAAATACACTTACTATTTTAATTACACTTACTACGTTCAATGATAAAGGTTTGCATACTCCAATCTCTTTCTCAAGAAAATTATTTTGCAAGCGATTTGCCAATACAAGGTAAATCTTCATTTCATTCTGAATATTCTTAATGTGTTTTGAATTCATCCAAAATGGATTTAAGAATATCTTCTAATCCTCTACATATAAGAATTCCTTGCAATGTCTAAATATTGGTGAATAGGTGCGTTCCCCATATAATTAATAAAAATATTGTTATGGTGAAATTACTCTTTTTAAATACACTTACTATTTTAATTACACTTACTACATTCAATGATAAAGGTTTGCATACTCCAATCTCTTTCTTAAGAAAATTATTTTGCAAGCGATTTGCCAATACAAGGTAAATTTTCATTTAATTCTGAATATTCTTAATGTGTTTTGAATTCATCCAAAATGGATTTAAGAATATCTTCTAATCCTCTACATATAAGAATTCGTTACTATGTCTAAATCTTGGTGAATAAGTGCGTTCCCCATATAATTAATAAAAATATTGTTACGGTGAAATTACTCTTTTTAAATACACTTACTATTTTAATTACACTTACTACGTTTAATGATAAAGGTTTGCATACTCCAATATATTTTATAAGAAAATTATTTTGCAAGCAAATTGCCAATAAAACGTAAATCTTCATTTCATTCTGAATATTCTTATTATGTTTTGAATTCATCCAAAATTGATTTAAGAATATTCTCTAATTCTCGACATATAAGGATTCTCTACAATTCCTAAATCTTGGCGAATAGGTGCGGTCCCCATAATACACTTACTACTTTTGTGTATTTAGAATGAGTAATTTAGGAATTAAAACTTGTTTTTCACAATCAAAATAAAGTTTTCTTTAATTTTTATTTAATAACAAGTAGATAAATAATTCTTTAAATTTTTAATGATAACTTGCATTTATACCTGTTCCTTCATTCGTCGTTTGTACTTATTTCTGAGGTGTCAAAATTAATACTAATGGAATTTTGTTTTATTTTTCTTAAAGGAATTGAACGAGGTTTTCAAATAAATTTCCGTGAGTGAAACCTTCGAAATTCAGTCGAAATGCTTGTTGTATTCCTTCAAGAGGAAAAACGAAAAGTACCATTAGTAATAAGTCTTCAACTAATGATTTTTGATCACATATAAACAAGTTGCGCAGGTATTCTTGTTGAAAACACTCAATTTGTCTAGATTTTGAGTCACCTAATTTTTTAATTTATCTTGGGATTTTCTTCGATTCTTGAGCCTCCTGAGTTTCCTCGAAAAAAATTTATCGACGTAATCAACATATTTGTGGGACCCATAAAACCTAATTGTTAAATTTAAAGTACGTTTAGAATGAAGATATAAAATTCCATTGTGTTATAATTCTATCTTCTCTCACAAACCAACTGTGATAATGTTGTATCAAAATATGTAATTAGTGAATAGTAGCGCCATCTCTTATCATTTCGTAGAAACTGTTTGTCTGTCTATGACAATTTGCTAAAATAAAAGACAGTCTATTGCGATAAAACGTGTTTTACTAGAGGTTATGGGCGTACTCTGTGCTAAATTATCAGTTATTTTCGTGAAAATAGATAATTTGTGAAAGTTATATCGCGAAAACATGACTACGAACTATATTGCCAGTGTTCCTAAACTAAAAGGAAGAGAAAATTATGATGAGTGGAGCTTCGCGGCTGAAAATTTGTTGGTTCTAGAAGGAATGGACAAGTACATCAAGCCAACGGCAAGTTTTGAAGTTAAGCCAGCAGACGACGCAAAAACGAAGGCAAAGCTAATATTGACTGTGGACCCATCGTTGTATGTGCATATTAAGAATACCAAGAGCGCAGCAGAATTATGGACTACATTGAAGACCATGTTTGATGACTCCGGTTTCTCACGCAAAATAACATTGCTGCGACATTTGATTTCTATTCGGCTAGATAATTGTGATTCAATGGCTACATATGTGACTCAAATGGTCGAGACAGCTCAACGGTTCAACAGCACAGGTTTTACAATCACCGATGAATGGGTGGATTCACTATTATTAGCAGGTTTGTCAGATCGTTATTCTCCCATGATAATGGCAATTGAACATTCGGGCATTTCGATAACTGCAGATGTCATAAAGTCGAAATTGCTCGACATGGAAGTGACCAGAGACAATGACGCAGGTGCTGCATTTGCCGCACGAAATAATCATTCGTTCAATAAGTCAAAGAAAGGCAGTCCTGGTCCTTCAACGTCAGTATCAAACAAGAAAATGACAGCAGCAATGACAGATTCATCGAAAATAATTACATGCTACAAATGTAAAGAAAATGGTCATTATCAAAATCAGTGCCCTTTATTGAAGAAAAACAATAGTAAATATGTTTTTAATGTCGTTTTCCTGAATGAAAAGTTCAATAAAACTGAATGGTACGTGGATTCAGGCGCCAGCGCTCATATGACGGTGAAGGACTCTTGGGTAAAAAACATGAACCGATCACCGTATTTACCAGAAATAGTGGTTGCAAATGAATCTACAGTGCCAGTAGTTTGTTCCGGAGACGTTGACATTGTTTCAGAACTGAAATTTGAAATTACAGTGAAGGATGTGCTGTGCCTTCCCAGTTTGACAACAAATTTATTATCCGTGAGTGTACTGATTAAAAACGGAAATAATGTGATATTTGATGAAAAACACTGCTACATTCGAGACAAGAATGATGTTTTGATTGCTACTGCCGACCTGTCAGATGGTGTTTACAAGTTGAGGTTAGAAACACAGACTTGTATGTTGGCCGCACCAGCAGTTAGTGGAAATCTGTGGCACAGAAGATTAGCACACCTAAATAGTCAAGAATATATGAACAAGATGAATGAACAAGAAATATGTATCATAAATGAACAAGATGAGAAATATTGTGAATGGTTTGTCATATGAACAAAATTTTGACATAACCAAATATCAGTGTACTACTTGTTGCGAGGGAAAGCAAACAAGATTACCCCTATCGCATGTTGGTGAGAGAAGAACAGAATTATTACAAAGAGTTCACACAGATATTTGTGGACCAATGGAGACCACGTCATTGATTCATACTGTTTGTAGACGACTTCAGTCGGATGACTTTTATATACTTTATCAAGAATAAAAGTGAGGCGCTCTGCAAATTCAAAGACTTCCAAACACTGGTTGAGAATCAGTTGAATAAGAAAATAAAGATGATACGTTCAGATAATGGACTTGAATTTTGCAATAAGGAGTTTGATAATTATTTGAAACAAAAGGGTATAATTCATCAAAAATCAAATAATTACACGCCTGAACAGAACGGTTTATGTGAGCGAGCCAACCGTACAGTTGTGGAGAAGGCTAGATGTCTATTGTATGATGCAAAGCTGGATAAACGATTTTGGGTAGAGGCAGCTAACACTGCTGTCTATTTGAAGAATAGATCCGTTGCTTCAAGACTTCAGACAGCTCCGTACGAATTGTGGTATGGGAAGAAACCAGATCTCAGTCACATCCGTTTATTTAGAAGTAAAGTCATGGTGCATATCCCCAAGGAACGTCGTTTGAAATGGGATAAGAAAGCCATGGAGCACATTTTAGTGGGATATAGTGAAGAGGTCAAGGGTTACCGGCTGTATAATCCTGCGAAGAAGAGTCTTGTTATAAGTAGAGATGTCATCGTGATGGAAAATGAATCAGAGCTCAAAGAAACAGGCAACAAGTCAGCTATCTGGATTCCTAACGAAGAGACACTTGCAGATAACATAGAAAAAGAGAGCACAGTTTCAGTGGGGGATAAAACGTCTCATATTTCAGAGACAGAAGACTGCCCATCAGATTATTCTTCAGTGTATGAGGAGAGTAATGAAACAATAACGGAAACTTCATCTCCAACCACAGACATATTAGACATAGAAGTCCAGACGACATCAACCCCAGAACAGACACCAGAATTACCTGAAAAGCGTTCCAGGAAAGCAACTGAACGGTATGGTTTTACATGTCTTTCCAACACTGTTTCAGCATTAGAGGAGATAGTGTTCTCAGAGGCTCTTGCAGGGCCTGAGAGTGAACAGTGGAAGAATGCCATGGCCGACGAGCTGCAGTCTTTTGAGGACAGCGATGCATGGGAGCTCGTTGACAACCCCGGTGATGTGACAATTGTGAAGTGCAGGTGGGTGCTTAACAAAAAGTTTGATGTGGACAATAATGTGCGGTTTCGGGCTAGATTGGTGGCAAAAGGTTTCTCGCAGAAACCTGGAATTGACTATACGGACACGTTCTCTCCCGTGGTTAGACATTCAACGCTCAGATTATTGTTTGCTCTCAGTGTTAAGATGAATATGAGTATTGATCATTTGGATGTTACTACAGCATTCCTAAACGGTTTTTTGAGAGAAACTATTTACATGTCATTACCTGAAGGTTTTATGAACAAAAGTGGGGGAAAGGTTTTAAAATTGAAAAGAGCAATCTATGGATTAAAACAGTCTTCCGTTGCGTGGTATGACAGGGTTAAAGATTTACTATGCAAATTAAATTTTAAAAACAGTCAGTATGAGCCTTGTTTGTTCATAAAAACTAAAGGTGAAGCTAAAATTATTGTGGCCTTATATGTGGATGACTTTTTAATTTTTTCGAATTGTCCTGTTGAAAGTAAAAAAATTAAAAGATACTTTAGAATCAGAATTTAAGCTAAAAGATTTAGGACCTGTAAGGCAACACTAAGGCATGAGAATAAATGTTAGTAAAAATGTAATTACTGTAGATCAGCAGCAGTATATTGATCAGCTATTAACTAGATTCAATATGTTGGATTGTAAAATGCATAAAACACCAAGAGTGTAAATTAAATTTAGAGAAACCTGATAAATGTGTACCTGATGTTCCATATCAGAAGTTAATTGGATCATTAATGTATTTGGCAGTATTAACCAGGCCTGACATTTCCTGTTCTGTTAGCTATTTGAGCCAATTTAACAGTTGCTATGATCTTACACATTGGTATTATGCTAAACGCATTCTTAAATATTTGCAATGTACAAAAACGTAATGTTTAAAATATTTTAAGGGCGGTAGCAAGTTAGAGGGCTTTGTAGATAGCGATTGGGCCAGCGATACCATAGATAGGAAGTCCTACACGGGCTTTTGCTTTACTATGTCGGGATCTGCCATTTCATGGCAAAGCAGAAAGCAAAAGTCCGTATCGCTCTCTAGTACAGAGGCAGAATATACTGCTTTGTCTGAGGCAGCTCGCGAAGGAGTGTATTTGAGAAACCTGTTACATGAAATAACTGGTAACTTATCTGTAATACAGATCTATTGTCACAATCAGAGTGCTTTAAAGTTGTCATTAAGTAACCAAAGTCACAACAGATCAAAACACATAGATGTCAGATTCCATTATGTAAGAGATGTTGTTAAAAATAAATATATTAAAGTTATGTACTTGTGTAGTGAGGAAATGCCTGCCGATTTACTTACCAAAGGACTGTGTACTATTGTACTTAAATAAAATTGTTGTTTATTTTGATAAGTGGGGGTGTGATAATGTTGTATCAAAATATGTAATTAGTGAACAGTAGCGCCATCTCTTATCATTTTGTAGAAACTGTTTGTCTGTCTATGACAATTTGCTAAAATAAAAGACAGTCTATTGCGATAAAACGTGTTTTACTAGACCAACTAATGCTTTTTAATGAATAATAATAAGTACATAAACACCTATTAAATCATTAATATCTAGAGAAATAAGTAGCAATAAAGGGAAACATTTGTATACATCAAGAAATTGTTTATAAGCTCTTGATTGTAATTTTATAGGATTTTTATTATATAATTCAATTTGTTAGGAAAATAAAAATGTTTTATTCAGCTACACCAAACTTGTCTCTTTTCTTCACATGCAAATTATTAAACGCTCTTACTAGATTTAAATTATTAACAAGATTGCCAATATCTTTATGCAGCACTATTTTTTGGTTAACGAATCGTTAATTTGTATATATGACGTTATTACAAATATAACTGAAAGACAAAGATTTACTACTTTATCCCTACTAATATAATGCAAGTGATTGGTTTCATATATATTTGTTCATTTGTATTTTTTAGACTTAAATGACCTTTTAGATTTCAATAAAATTTTGCATACAGGTCTGAAATTTCATTGAAATCTGTTGAGCTTTATAAACATAAAAGGATGACATAAGTAGTAAACATAAACGCTAAAAGACTTTTGCTCGTGCAGGGATTGCTGCTATTAATTTATATTTCAAACTAATCGAATATGTTTCGTTTAAATGCCAAATTCCCGGATTAATTATTGCATGGCATTTTACTCAAGAACACCGTCATACAACCCGCATGGTTAGCCACATAGCATCATAAGAAATTTTATAAATCAAGTCTTGTAAATTGTGTTCAAATAATACATAACTGGCAATTGTATAATCGTTATCTGAAATCTACACCTATTACTTTAAAAAGAATGTTTTTTTTTATATTTTTCTTATGCCACGCGAGCGAAGCCGGGGAATCGTTAGTATATTTACAAATATAACCGTCCCATGAAATTTCTGAACTTAAATATACTTTAAGCAATTATTCTTTCCCTTCCACTATAAAATTATATCAATTTTACTAATGGGAAACTTAATATCACGCTTAAGTTATATAATGAAATATGACTTAGCAAAACTCCCCAGGGGAATAGGATTATAGTAAACATTATGAATAAAATCGTTTGCAATGCATTCCATCCCTTCCATTTTAAAAGAAAGCTACGAAAATTTTTTAAAAATACACCAAAATTAGATATTACTATGTACTTTTTCTGTTAATGAAATTATCTCATACTCATTCCGTTAATGAAATTATTTAGAATAAAATATAAATCAGGTAGTATGGAAAATATATCTCGAAAATACCTCGCGCATTTTTACATTACAATTAATCATTTTGTCAGTGACTTTATCCTCATTTTAAATTTAAAAGAAAAAGTATTTATACTAAGTTTAGGTACATCCTTTCATACTTGACCAAAATCTTTATATTTAAAGATTATTTTTTAAGCGGGTTTTTTTAATTTTGTAAACTAAAATTTTATTCTCTAAATATTTACTTATGTAATTATTATAATCTCGTGGGTTCTTATTAAGTGTGCAAAATTTTGATTAATTCAGACCTCTGGAATTGGATAAAAATATAATTGATATATTCCGTTACACTCAAATATACATGCATACATAAAAGTTAAGCTAATATATAGCGTGTTAAAGAATAAAGTTTTTATTACCACTCTTTGTATTAAAAAAACATCAAAAATTATTTTTCGACTGAGCGAGTAATAATTTTCAGGAGAAATCAGCAAGGAAATAAATTATAATCTGGGGTGAGTTGCAAAAGGGTTTTTTTGTAAGTAAAGAAACTTTAACTTAATCAACAAACTTTCTCTTTTCTTACTATTTTCAGAATTGTTAAAACTTGTACTCTCTAGTAATTAAAATTTTTGCGTGTTAAAATTATTTTATCACCCTATCATACAAAATTTATTAAACATTTGTAGTCATGTTCTAGATACAGCCTACCAAATCCTTCTTATTTATGATAAATTTATAGCTACAGCGCTAACTGAAGTAGCTTTAATTTATTTACTTGCAGGTTATCTGACGCTAATTTCCAATTCCTTGACTCTCATAAAAATAGTTTCATTTGTATCTATCTATAGGTAATAGATAGCTACAAGACGTCGTAGGATTACAGGCGGAATATAAGTAATAATTTTTTCATTAGATATATTTTTAAAATTTTACAGATATAATTATATATAAAATTTTCTCAAATCCAAAGACTGCAAAGAGTAAGTACAGTAAGAAGCTTTGAAACACACGGCCGCATCCTTAGAATCTCGGGAAAAGCTGCCGTTTGCACTGACACGACAGCTGTTTGCACTGGCCTTCGACGCACAGGAATTGTCTTAAATACGTATTCAGGTCGAATAAACATGCGATTATATAAGAAATTTGTGATTTATATCACATTCAGTCGGGGCATTCGCGCGATCTAACCTCTGGCCGCAATTCTAGGTGGATGTGAGGAGGGAGGAAGCGGGCGGTTTCTAAGATGCGGGAAAGGGTGACGTTAATTTTCTGTTTGAATGTTAATGATCTCTTTTCCCTGTGTGGATGTTGGGTTGTGATACATTTATTGGGAAATTTATTTGTATAAATAGCTTCGCTGATTGATATATTTTGAACACAGTCATAGGTATATACCAACACTGAATGGTAATTACAAAGTAGCTGTTAGCTGAATAAAGTGAATTAATTCGAGTGTAATACGGCAAGAGTACCTATGAAATATTTAACACAATATTTTCTCATCAACGTAGCAGTCTCCCAATCGATATAAAAGAACTTGTCTTGTATGAGTAGACCTCTCACTACTTTCGTGCACATATACTTACACTACTTTGTGTACACACTTTCTTGCACATCTAAGCACGTAAATATATTGAAGTGTATATAGTAAATATGTGTACATACAAGCACTTTATCATAAGATTTACCAGTTTTTGTCTTTATTATTTTCCAAGTCTTCATTTTATCGGGAGAATTAATAATTTTTCGATTTACTTAATTTCTTTCGGCTTCTACTAATACTATCCTAAATATTTTAAATGTTTGGTATATTTTGACAAATATATATATATATATCCATGTTTATTGTATACATCCAATTTTCTTTCTGCATATCAAATTTAAACCCGATCACCGTTCTAATATTTTGCCTGGAAAGTTGTTCACATAACATCGAATATTATTTCTTTGTAACAAAATATACAGATATATCGGAAAAAAATCTTTAATATAGCTTTGAAACGCCTTAAGCATATTAATAAATACAAGCTGACATAAAATCTGGACAAAGAAATGATTGAAAAAATAATGATTTGATTTGCAAGGCGATTGAAAGTTAGTGAAGTTATTAGAGTAATAGCCACTAAGTTAAACTCAAAGTTTTGTTTAAGAGGCTAGTCTAATTAGATTTTACATTGCTAAATTTTATTTAAATGCCCTGGAAATTCAAAATATCCATCATAACCTATATACGCTGTACATGAAAGTACCTTGAAAGCAATAAATTTAATTAATATATATTAATAAGAAAATATTTTTTTTGCTAAATTACATATATGCCGAATAAAGTAATCTGATAAACCTTGATAAATTGAGAAGTATATTTAATTTTAAAGTATCATACTTCGGCTCGCGAATAATGTATTGACGTTAAGTTTTTAATTTACATGTTGAAAAAATGAAAATGGATTAAATCAAAGGAATATTAATATGGTAAAGCTTATTCTGGGTAATTATGTTTATGCCCGAAAAAATGTTATAATATTAAATTAAGTTTCGTATGGCTCCTTTAGTTTTTTTTGAGAAATGTTTCCTACATTACTGAAATAAGATTTATTTCACCACTGCTTATTTGTAATTGTAATTGTTTGACAATAAAATTTTAATGCAATATTCAACTAATTATATTTATACGAGAATTTTGTTAAAGTGGTAGAGCAAGCCAGTTTTTTTAGGTCCCTTAGTGCAAATAACATGATAATTTTTTTTGCACTCCACCCCAAGGTCATAATGTAATATTACAACGTCAATGCAAGAGTTAGGCTTTGACCTTCATATTCAGCTTTGAATATCGTGTTAGAATTAATATCAAAATAATGTATTTAATGGACTACTAGCGCCTTCTATGTGGTATCGTTTGTAACGTGTCTACCTAAGGTTAATATTAAGAAATAAATTCAGTCTTCGATCAACTACCGTACACGTTTTATTAGGTTATGGGCCCAGACCCACATTTGCTAAAATCTTTTTGATTTTCTCGTGCGAAAGTAACTATGTCGACGTCGGGGTATTTAGTAAATGTGCCGAAACTCAAAGGACGCGAAAATTACGACGATTGGGCGTTTGCAACAAGTAATTTCTTGTTACTTGAAGGCATTGATATTGAAAATGTACCGGCAACTATCAGTGAATCTGAGAAGAAAAAAGCTAAAGCAAAACTCGTTATGACAATTGGCTGTTCATTATATGTGCATATAAAAAGTTAAACTACAGGGAACGGTGTGTGGAAGAAATTAAAACAGTTATTTGACGACACGGGGTATCAACGAAAAATAAGTTTGTTTCGTACATTGATTTCAATACGCCTCGATAACTGCGAATCCATGACATCCTATGTATCTCAAGTGGTTGAGACAGCAAATAAATTGAAAGGGACAGGTTTCGAAATCACAGACGAGTGGATTGGGTCATTACTTTTGGCGGGACTTCCAGATAAGTATTCACCGATGATAATGGCAATAGAACACTCTGGAATAGCCATTAGCGCTGACGTCATTAAAACAAAGTTACTTGATATGTGTTCGGAGGTTGGCACTACTGGAATCGACTCTGCCTTTTGGTCAAAACAGCGAAATAAAAAAGGCAACACTGACAAGCAAATGTCAAAGTCAACCAGCAGTAAACAAATAAAGTGTTATAATTGCAAGAAGATCGGCCACTACAAAAATAAGTGTCCTGAATTAAAAGCAAATAAACAATTCAATGCTTTTAGCGCGGCGTTTTTCAACGGTTATTATAACACAGAAGACTGGTACATCGACTCAGGCGCAAGCGCGCATATGACGTCAAACCAAAAATGTTTACTCCGAACTCGACCAGTACACGAACCTAAAGAAATTATAGTGGCAAATCAAATGACGGTGCCTGTAGTTAGTGTTGGTGAAACACAGATAACGACATGCGTGAACAGTTCTCAGTATGACGTGATTGTGAAGGACGTATTGTATATACCGAATCTCACGGCAAACTTATTATCCGTAAGTCAACTTATAGCTAAAGGAAATAAAGTTGTATTCAAAAAAGATACCTGTTTGATATACAACCAAGTGAATGAGCTTATTGGTACAGCACATTTGATAAATGGAGTGTTCAAGTTAAACACAAAAAAATTCGAGAACTCGTTATCGGCAATGTCAACATGGCATAAAAGGTTAGGACATATAAATAGTAAGTCCTTACAAAAAATGAAAGAAGGAGCAGTAGAAGGAGTTTCTTTTCACAAGAAAGCTGACATACAGATACAGAATTGTGAAGTGTGCTGTGAGGGAAAACAATCACGTTTCCCTTTCCCATCAGCAAACCATAGAAGTGAAAAACTACTGGATGTAGTACACTCAGATTTATGCGGGCAGATGGAGACCAAGTTAATTGGTCTGGCGAAGTACTTTCTTCTGTTTGTGGATGATGCCAGCAGAATGACTTTTGTCTACTTCTTGAAGGAAAAGAACCAGGTGTTCCAGCATTTCAAAGAATTTCAAAGTTTAGTTGAGAATCAAACTGGAAACAAGATAAAAAAACTGAGAACCGACAATGGAGGTGAATTTTGTTCACGTGAGATGGAAAGTTACTTAAAACAAGTAGGTATTGTCCATCAGAAGACCAATCCTCACACTCCAGAGCAGAATGGACTCTCAGAGAGGTTCAACAGAACTATAGTTGAACGGACAAGATGTTTATTGTTTGAAGCAGGTCTCGACAAAAGTTTTTGGGCTGAAGCAGTTAATACTGCAGTTTACCTAAAGAACAGAACACCAGCCGCCAGTTTAGGCATGATGACACCATTTGAGAGGTGGACAGGTGAGAAACCAGACCTCAGCCGTGTTAGAATTTTTGGCAGTAAAGTAATGATGCATGTTCCCAAAATACAACGACAAAAATGGGATAAGAAGGCTGACAGATTAATTTTAGTTGGGTATCCAGAGAATGTGAAAGGATACAGATTGTATAACCCAAGAACTAAAAAAATTACTACGAGCAGAGATGTCATCATTATGGAGAAAATGGAGTTGGACGAAGCTCAGATTGTAGTAAACGATTGTGAAAATAAGTCAAAGAAAGATGGAAACTTAGAAGAAAATGAAAGTTTAATAGAAAATCCAGGTTCAGATCCAAATGATTCAACATATATTTGTGAATCATCGTCTTCCCAAGATGACTCGTATCAATCTGTTACTGAAGAAGAGTCTTTTGCAGAGAATGAAGTTCAAATTGAAGCTAAGCGTAAAAGAAAGCCAGTAGAAAGATATGGGATGACCAATCTCTGTCTTCTGGATAATCTGGAATCATGTGATGAAGAACTCAGTTATGAAGCAGCAATAAATGGACCAGACAAGGAACAGTGGAGACAAGCGATGGAAGATGAACTGAAAGCTTTCGACGATAATCAAGCATGGACGTTTGTAGATAGGAAAGAAGCTGATAGAGTGATACAGTGCAAGTGGGTATTCAAGAAAAAGTACGAAAGTTATAATAGTGTGCGATATAGAGCAAGACTGGTGGCAAAAGGTTTTACCCAAAAAGAAGGTGTAAATTAGGCTGACACATACTCACCAGTGCTTCGTTACTCTACACTAAGGTTTCTATTTGCTTTAAGTGTCAAACTTAACCTTGAAATTACTCACTTAGATGTAACTACAGCATTCCTAAATGGTTACTTAAATGAAAAAGTGTATATGCAAGTTCCCCCTAATTTAGGTTGTAAAGAAAATAGTGTTCTTAAATTAAATCGTGCAATTTATGGTCTAAAACAATCAGCCAGGGCTTGGAACGAAAGAGTAAATGATTCTTTATTAAAATTAAATTTTGTTAAGTCAAAGTTAGAACCATATCTGTATATAAAAAATTGTGAAAAGGAGCAGATCATAATAGCAATTTTTGTTGATGATTTTTTCATTTTTTCAAACAGTAGTAATATGGTTAAGGAGTTAAAAACAAATTTAATGTCAAAATTTAAAATTAAGGATTTGGGGCAATTAAAACAATGTTTGGGTATGAGAGTAAAAATGTATCAGAATGGCAATATTTCCTTAGATCAAGAAAAGTTTGTAGACCATATTTTAAGTAAATTTAATATGACAAACTGTAAAGTTGTTGGTACTCCTATTGAGAAAAATTTAAAACTAGAGAAAAGTGTAGATGTTTGTAAACAATATCCATTCCAACAACTAATAGGAAGCTTAATGTACTTAAGTGTCTTGACTCGCCCAGATATTTCCTCTAGTGTGAGTTATTTGAGCCAATTTAATAATTCATATTCCTATACTCATTGGAAGCATGCAAAACGCATCCTAAGATACTTATGTAAAACTAAATCTTATGGCCTAATGTTTATCAAAGATAATTGTAAATTAGAGGGTTTCGTTGATGCAGATTGGGCTTCAAACACACTAGATAGGAGATCCTATACAGGTTTCTACTTTAAACTTTCTGGAACTGTTATTTCATATGAATGTAAAAAACAACGTACTATAGCCTTATCAAGTACAGAGGCAGAATATATGGCAATTGCCGAAGCCTGTAAAGAGGCTATTTATTTAAAAAACTTGTTTTCTGAAATTGTAAACAGTTGTGATTATGTAATTATATTGTATAATGACAATCAAGGCGCTCAGAAGCTGTCTGAAAATTCTTTATTTAATAAAAAAACTAAGCACATAGATGTGCGTCATCATTTTGTTAGAGAAGCAGTTGCTAACAATCTTATAAAGATAGTCTACATGCCAACATCTGAAATGCCAGCAGACTTGCTGACCAAGGGTTTAGATAGTGTTAAACATAACTATTTTGTAAAAAAGTTAGGTATTCAAAACATTGTTTAATAGGTGACTATCTGTAAATTAATAACATTTTTTGCTTTTATTAGTTTGTTAAAAATAATTTTATATGTTACAAAGTTCAGATTATTTTGATAAGTGGAGATGTTAGAATTAATATCAAAATAATGTATTTAATGGACTACTAGCGCCTTCTATGTGGTATCGTTTGTAACTACCTACCTACGGTTAATATTAAGAAATAAATTCAGTCTTTGATCAACTACCGTACACGTTTTATTATATCGGACGACACAAATACTATTTTGCAAAAAAAAATCGTATCGTACTTGTAGTTACATAAAATCGTATCGTACTTGTGTTAACTTTAAGTATTTTTTGTCATTCAGAGGTTCCCTTTACCGTCATTAAACGTTTAAATGTAATCATGATTGAGAAAATGCTGCAACGAAAACATATTTAATATTTTATTGATTTCTTGGTAATAAATGTCCAAATCAAAAAGTGTTTTGCATCATCCCCTTCCTATATATTTAAGAAGAATCTAATAAAACTGATTACTATATGTAATAACGAACACTCTGCTTACGTACAATAAAATGGTACTAAATCTACAGACTCTGAGCTGATAACCCAAATCCAAAATCCGATGGAGATATATTATTGAAGCTTTGATGTTTTATCCTTTCAAGACATGACCAATATCGTTTTCACTCTGGTGTGTTGAGTTGATCACACGGCATATTACATATTACTTTTGACGGCGTTGTTCTCCGCGGGGACCCAGTTTCGATTCCCAACCTTTCGTCGAGCCGAGCTGAAATGGTATTACGGTTGGCTCTAAGTGATTGCTCTCGCAGCAATAAATTCGCCATATATTTCAATAAAATATATTAAAGTAGATAAATAAATAAAACAATATTAAAACTACTAATCTACCTAGGTAAATTGATGATATAGTAAAGTTAATTGGCCAATAATAAACCAACGGTCATTGTTAAATTAAACCATCGACCAACTCGTATTGTGTTAAGGAACACAATTTAAAAATATTCCAAATATTTACTTTTCTTCATTATTTCTATGCGGATACTGAAACCATGAAGTTTTCAATTATTGTTTTTTTTACCATTATATGATATCTTCAGAGATATGGTTTTTATTTACAAATTCGTTTTAGTCATGTTAATGCAAAATTATACCGTTATAATCAAAGCAACAAGTAAAAGAAATTTTTTTGATATATATAACTAAAATCAATACATAGCCTTTTTTTTAATCATTCCCTTTACTTACTTACCTAAGCAAATGTTATATTCATATATCAAATATAAGGCAACAACCGGCGTAATATGTTTAGTTGCTTATAGTATAGTGCGTCGAAAACAGAACAAAATTCCCAGCTTGTACAAAGACAACTTGCCTTTTTTAGGTAATGTGTACTCATGCTTAAGGTGGAGGCGGCTTCCTAACGCAACTTAACATACACTCCTAGTGTCTAAGAGCTAACGGAACAATAAGTGAATCAACTTTAAAGTGATGACCCTTTTGGGGTCTGTTATATGCAACTTACACACAATGGGCACAAAATTTCCATCCAACATCCGATATAATTGTTTGTGTGAGACAGAAGCAATGCGAATACGTCCGTTAGCTAAACGAAGTGACACAAAGGGACAGAAACAAGGAGCGAATGCTTAGAAATGAAGGAAAATTTTCTCTTCATTATCTAAGAATTGTTTTTCAATTGTGAGGCGACGTTATCTCCTGGGGCGGAAAAAAGGAAAATTGCGGTTCTGCTGTTCAAGTGAACGCCGAAAAAAATTCATTTTCAATTATTTATTTTTACCTTATAATACTATAAGGTAAAAATAAATATGTTTAGTTGGTAATAGAGTAGAAGCACCTAAACAAGTATGTGTAACGAATAGGGTTGGAGATATCTTATGCGGTTTTCTTTCTTCTTAACTTTTCCTAACTGACAATGATTTTCTAAGAGGATGTGATCCTTAAAATATAAGTATTAATTATACGTTTTTTTCTATTGATATAAAACAACCTCTCATCATTAATGAAATTGCATTAGATTTTGCAGACTAAATATGAAAAGTTTAACTTTTTTGTCCATAAAATTATTATTTAAAATGTAAAATTGATAATACCGAGAGGATATTATTAAAATTCATTTTAGTTTTTTTTTTATCTATACTATGGAATGACATTGGTAAAATTAACTACTGTTTAAATAGATACCAATTCTACACATACCTGTCAAGCATGTGTAGAATTTCCACCTCTCATATATATATATATACATATTAAAATTTTAACGTCAAGCGGTTTCTTTAGGCATACGTTAGGGATCTTACAAGGGTTCTGTTTTTCCTGTTGAAATGCGGAATCTTAATAGTTACTATCAAAATCGTCCATCAATTGATGATATTTTTATGGATGTTTTTTGTAAATTTTTTAGATCTTTATGATAAACATAATTTTTGTAATTAAGAAATCAATGTTTTCCTTCATGATGAGATAAAGGATGTCTTTTTCTTTCTTGTTTTCTTCTAAATTTAAATTATTTGTAGCCTGGAAAACATTTTTCTTGAATAACATTAATTTTTCAAACTATAAATGAAACCATTTCACGTCTTAGGTTTTGAAGAGAATTCTCGTTATTAGTCTCTAATAACTACCTATATTAGGCCAGTAATTGTTTTTTTCTATTTTTAATATTGAGATGTTCTAGTTTTTCATCCGCGCAGTAATCTATTTCTCCTTTTGTTTTTGATGCATACAATAAGTTTTTAGAAAAACCTCATCCTAGTGTATTGCAACCTTAAAAAAAATTATATCTTGTTAACATATTACATTTCAATTATATTAGAATTCCATTGGCACAGGTAGACAAACTAAAATATTTTTCTGATGGTGTCTAAATAAACAAAAATGTGGAAATTTAATGAATGGATGGGGTTTGTTATTGGCATAGGACATGCAGTTAATATTATGAATTAGCATATACGCTACTTAATATTGAAGTTTGAATTAGTTCATTTAAGGATATATCCACCTTTCGTGATATTCATTACATCCTTACTTGGTCACGTATTATTGTCTACAGGAAATATACTGTTAGTTCTATTCAAGCATTTCATCATTCCAGCCACTCGTACCGCGTATCCTCAGTTTCCGAATCCAAGCGTGACTTCTGTGAATGGGTACACTAATTTCATTGAATGCAAAAGCATTTAAAAAAAAATTGGAACACAGAAAAATTATAACTTCTATAGTCACATAGGGTACTTTATATACTTCATGCGAATGAAGGCTCAGGCGGCTAATATTACATAAAGCAAATTTGAGGACGCACTTACAAGAAATAATTAAGAAATATATTTACATTTAAGAAGTATTACAATCATAATCGTAATAGATAAGAGAAAAAATTTTAATGAATCATGATTAATTTACAACTTCCATCCAAGCTTAAAAAGAGTTCATTTTTACCACTGACTATTTGAATATTTACGTACCGTATTCTAGTAATAACGGGTCAGACCTTAGATTGGACCACACTCGCTTTGAACTGATATGTAAAAACAAAATTTCTCTGTATTCCTCAAAATATTTATTTTCTGTTCATCTTAAATGTAGATGACAGATTTATTGTTTCAATAGCAATTCCTTTGAATCTACTAGCAGTAAGGAAGAGTGAAGTCAGTCCAACAGTTTCAGTTAGTATATTAATGTCAAATATTATTTAAATTTAAATAAAAGTAGAAACAATAATTAATATTTAGTGAAAATCTTATATTAAAGACTCAATCGTACTAAAGAACTAATGACTAACGTCAAATATATTAACTAAAATTTTGATCGAGCAATAGTACTTCTTTGCAGCAGTAGAAGATGACAGTCGTTATCAATTTTTTATTTTTATTTTAGAAATGATTTTTTCACGCTCACACGCGTGTGTGCCTGTGTGTACATTCATCGTCACAATAATTCCTAAATGGTTAAGCAACAACAAAATATAGATGAAACTTATTCAGGAGATATATAACGCAAGTAAAGCACTAGTAAAATTGGAGATACAGAAAAAAACTTCAAAATTGAATGCGGTATAAAGTAGGTAGGACGATGCAATATCTTTTAATTTATTCAAAGCATTATCAGATTATATTTTCTGTAATTCGGAATCCTATAAGAGTATATATAAACGAAGAGTGCTTGGACCACTTATACTTTGCTGATGTTATATACAATATGAAAACCATCAAGCAATTGGAATGTAAGTTACAATAATTTGACACGTAGAATTTAAAATGTGATTTAGCAATGAACTAAATAAACATATATACACACACACACACACACACACATATATATATATATATATATATATATATATATATATATATATATATTACAGGTGGAATTAAATATTTTGAGCTATGTCGAAAATTATGTGTACGTGGAACAGCAAATCTCATTTATAAATGAAACATTTTCTGAAGTAAACAAAAAGGGAAAATGACTTGAATAATATATCGGTCATCAAAACTCATATTCAAATTCAAAATATCGATTATATAAATAAAAAAAAACATTTGCCACATTGTTACCCTAAACTTATTATATGGTTGCAAAAGCTGGGTTTTAAACAGGGATATGACACAAAAATTGCTAATTGCAGAGAGTAGTTGAGGTGAGTATCATGAGAAGTAGACTAAAAAGTAGAGGAAGAAATACTGGCTTAATAAAATGCAATAATTTAACGGATGTTTCAGAGTTAACCTGTAAATTAAAATAACGCATTGATAACATAGCGCGCGCTACGGATGATCTCTGGGGTGAGTGTATACTGCATTGGCGGCGGCTAGGCGAGACTCGCTTCCGCGGCCGCTATCAACATCGCTAGAGTTACAATATCATGTGTGTCGAAGGCCTTATAAGACCCAATATTCGCTAAGGTTAGAAAAAATGGCAAGCCGTGGAGGAAGCCTTCACCCGATTCTGGGTGTCCCAATAATTTGATTGTAAATATTATTGTAATTATTGCAAAATTATTCCATTACTTAAATTATTTATTTTACTTTACTTATTTATTTATCTACATTAATATATCTAATTGATACTTATTGTTTTATTGGATTGGACTTATTTCTACGAGAGTAATCTCTTACAGCCAACCAAAATAAGGGTCTAGCCACGTTCGATGGACGACCAGAAATCGATCCCGAGTCCCCGCGGTGCATCACATCGTCAAAGGCCGTATGTCTTGTGATCAACCCAACACACCACGGCGACGATATTTTATAAGCGTATAAAAATATATTTTAATAATTTAGTGTGATTGTTGTAGATAAATTTTAATATTCAGGTGAATGTAAGTACACGTAATTAATTTAAATAATATATTATTGTTTATTTTTGGAAAATAAATGTTTAAATTAAATTTAATTATCATAAAACTAGATTTATCATTGTTTGTTTAGAAGTGGTTTTAAATCAAATTAGTGAATACATTATGACAATTTCAGCTGGTTTGAATTAAATTTTCACCATATTCTGAATAGCAATTTTGTATTAGTCTGCAAACATTTTGATACCACTGAAAACGTCTGCCATTTTCATTTTCAACATTTGTAATATGCTTTATTTACGAAAATTCGAATTTCATCCTACCTATTCTTTTTAATAGTATAATGCGTAGCGACCATAATATATTTTGAAATGATAAATAGATCTTTGAATTTACTAATAGTTTTGTACAAATCAATCACGTTTTAATGATTACCTTGTCGATTACCTTATTCGTAAATAGATTCTGTGTGTCAATGTAAGGGACGTTTCCTTACCGGTATCGTGTTGAAATTGAGATGCCCTGAAAAGATCGTAAACTCATCTGTAGTCTTCCACAAAAAATTCTCTCGAATTAAGCTATGATCTTCTCATAACTGAAGACCACATCGACGTCAGGATGTAGCATCTCACAATATGCCATATTTTCACAATTGAACAAATTTTAACTTCATTCGCAAATAGCAGGCTGCGCGCAGTTTTTCCGTATTGACGATAGGTATACTTACTAGAAAATATTTCTAACAATTAAATATTTTTATTTAAAGAAAATTATGGTTTTCTCAAGTCGAATTAATTGTTTTTCACCCTGTTAAATTTTTATGGTTCTTGTATAAATAAAAATTTGGCTATAAAAAATTGCTCTTTTAGCAATAAGTCTGCAATATATATAAATTGAGTATATAAATGTGTGCAAAGAAATAACATTTATTTTCAATTATATGAGCTCTTCGTATCGACGTCTAGGAGAAAATATGAAAATACCTTTGTTAGTACACTTGTAATTTCACGTGAAAATAAAAATTATAAAAACGATTTTTGCAAAATTTTCATGTTATAGAGTTTATGGAAGCTTAAATTCTGTAAAGCTTAATTCGATTATCTGGCGCAAAGTATTTGTGTATTGAAAAGGAAAACAATAAATAAAATAAAAGAAAATTACACATATATCAGACTCATTACTTCAATCTTGATTTTTATGACCATTATAAATTTAATTTCCCTTAATTCGAATGGGAAATCAAATACCGTTTATCAATTACTTTAAAAATTATATAATATTAATATCCAATTACTTAACTTCCAATTAGATGAAATTTTTGGGCTCTTAACTGTGGAAAGTTCATCGAGTTCATATGTTTTAATATTTAGCTCACTTACCTTAAGCAAATTTGTTACGGGAGCTGTCTGTTATACTACTGCTTTAGCATGGAGTTATTTTGTAGTTCTGGATTAATCGCGGTTTATTGGACGTTAATTCAATTATCTCGATTGCTTATTTGATAACTTATTTGATACTTTCAAATTTTATGGATTCGATCAAATATCTAATTATACCGTCACTATTAACAATTAAATGAAACTATATGATGTAGTATTATTTCTACTTTCTTTAAGTTAAGAAAGTAAAAAGTTAAGAAAGTAGTAGTCACGTAGTTTAATTTAATTGTTAATAATGAATTTCTACAAAATCAATGCTAACTGTATTCAATACCGTTACTATTATAAACGAGAAGAGTAAGTACAGTATCTTGGGAGTAAATAAGAATGTTTGATATACGCAGTCACGTCCTCAGTAGCCCGAGCACGTCCGCCTTTTAACCCGATGAGCAACGTAAGGAAATTATCTCAAATATGTATATAGGTTAAAGGAATTTGTGATTTTATATGACGGGCGATATGAGCTCCGGCTGCAATTCTAGATAAATGTGCCGTTGATCTTCTGTTTGACTCTAAATGAACTGTTTTGCTCTTTTTATTAGGAAATAAATTTTGGGATTATTGCTATATATTTTGACCTCGGCTATAAATTACGAACACCCAGTGATAATTACAACGTAAGGTCGTGGTTACTTGAATAAAGTGAAATAAGTCGATTATAATTAACTGAATAAAATTTTATTAACATCATGGTATTCCTACTGATATAACAAAACCGGTCAAGTGTGAGGAAAACTCTCACTACACTGATTTTGTACACATATAAGCACTTAGAAAAGAGATTTATGGCAATTCCATTAAACTATTTAGAAATAAGATATAATAATATTTTTCGTATCGATTTTATATTTTCTGAAACTTAGTGTATATTTAAAAAATTATAAGATTTAGGAAAATACCTTAAGATTTTCTATAATCTTCAAGACATATTTTATCAGCGCTATTTGTTTCAGGATTTTTGCTTTAATAGTTTTGAGAATAAAAGAATGGAGAAATGTTCTGTGATTACAGAACTTTTATAAAACACAGCGGTTTTAAAATAATTAAGTCTTCTTAAATTACTCCAATTGATTTACAAAATTAAAATAAATTATTTCAACACTTTTTTAACGAAAGGTGACTAAAGTAACTATTCGACCACTAAATGCGTATTTTGAAAATAACTTATACAAGTGAAATAATAAAATATATTAATATGCCAAATTTCAAGTTTCTACCTCGTATAGTTTCTGGGAAAATCGACGGTGACAAACGAAGAAACAGATAAACATGTCACTTATAAGGGTTCAGTTTTTCAATCAGAGGTACAAAAACTTAAGAAGTCAAATATGAAATTGTCTACTTTATATCTTTCTTTCCCTCTAAAACCGCCCAACAAATTTCGATGAAATTTTGTAAATGAATAACACAAATACTTTGTTAAAAGATGTAACTTTACTAACATTTGGAAAAGCAAAGGATTGTGAATTTATTCTCTTGTCTATTTAATTATTATAAGTAGTTTAACGTGTTCCCATTAATAAGCCAAGTTCATAGGTTAATTATTGTACTTGTATAAATACCATAGAGCACTGCACCAAATGAAATCTTAAAAGTGAGACCTAGAAAATTACATTAAAATTAATATTTACTACGTAACTACATAACTGGCCTGACTGAAGTCTATGACAACTTCTTGGAGATAAAAAAGTTTTTTTTTTATTTTCGTACTATTATGGAAGGCCGCGGTCAAAACTGGTTATGGTACAGTATGTTATACGCAGGATGGATAATGGTATATTATATAAATAATATTAAACTGGAAGAAATTAAAACAATTGCAGATACTCAGGTAGAGTTTACCTGATTAAAAAATAATTACACACGACAGCCATTTAAAATATCATCGATATAATTTTTATCATGGAAAGTATAAACACTTGTCATATTTCTGTAACTGAAACTTCCAAAAGTTTGAAAGTATACACAAAATGTGACTTTAAAATAACTGTTGTGTTGACAATCATTTCTTTAATTTTTGGACGATTAGTGTTTAAGATTTGAACGAAAAGTAGGTAAATAACAAACTTATTAATGCAAACTACATATGTCCCTGCCTGTGAAAGCTATAAAACTGATTGTGTAATATGTATTGAAATACTTAGATGAATTAATACCACATAAAAATAAGAAAATCAAAGAACGAATCATATTTACACAAAAGTCGAACTATCATACAAATATTTATTTAAAAAATTAACGATCTAAATAAAGAAACTTTTAAAATAATATTTCCGTTTTGCATCAAATTATGAATAACTAGTGAAATTTAAATAGAGGGTATCCGGAAAGGCCATTCACCTTTGATAGTTCTTACATAAATACTCCTACATGGTGTAGAAGCTTTGCTTGTTTTGTACGATGTTCATTCATTTAACAAACGTGAATAAGTTAATATACCAAATTTTCTATTTCATAACGTAATACTATAGTAGCTTCGTAGACTACAGATATCATAAATAAAACAACTACACAAATATTTTTCAAACATCTGAGGGAGAATATCACGTTCTCTAAATAAAATAAAGCAAATATCAGCTACTTCAACCCCACAGAGTTCCCTGCGAGCATTCGATGATACTTTTAAAAACATACGGAACAGGGGTGCGCATGTTCCACAATAAAACAGTGCAATTTATTTAGCAAGCGTGTATCGAATTTGCAAATGGTTTTTCAGCCATCCTACAAAGTAACTTGCATTTTGTGACGTTGTGGCTACCATTGCGTTTTTTTCTCACAACACGTTAAAGGCACGATTAAAGTGCGCAATGCAATTAAAAAAAAATAAATAAAAACCAATATGAATACCCATTTGTATGGAATACTTCAAATATTTATTGCTGCATATCATATTTAAACTCGATCACCGATTTAATTAAAAAACCGCAACAAATCTTAAAATATTAAATTAAAAATCGTCAAATATGGCGAGACCTCACACTACAAGTACTCTATATATACTAAGCCACATTTATGTTTACATAGTATTTCTATTAAATTATATACTATCATTAATATTATTTCTGACTGTGTAAATCTTTACTTAGTGCGTCTCTAACATATCGTGAATTTCCCAAAAAGTGAGATTTAGAATCCCTGATACAGTTTTCCGTTAAGCATTACTTAAATTTCTAGTATTGTGGCGGTTATGAAGTTTCGCGGTGAGCAATATAATTTTTTATGGATATTTTCAATAATATGCCTAGAAGTATCATATATTAATATTATAACTTTTAACATTGTTATTTATATACAGTATTTTCAACCTGAATTAATATAACTAGACTCAACTTCAAATAAGTTACATTTGCCTGTCTCTATACTATTCGTCCCAATCGTTACGCGTCTTCTCTAAATCACTTAGCGATTGGTCGCGAAATTAGGGCGTATTTGGAAATATTATATTCCTATACTCGAGCCACCTGAGTCCATGCACACGCTTGCAAACATTGTGGTGTTTTTACTATATCTCCACTCTCCTAATGCGGCATTTTCTTTCATTCTCTATAACCTCCCATATTTCCTTTATTTTATCAAACTTTCGATTGCAACGTCGGACGAAAGACATCGAATATTATTTCTTCGTAACAAACTATACATAGAAATTATATTATTCGTTATGATTTTGAAACGCCCTAAACGTTAAAAGGATTATAAACTGCAAAAAAATCTAGGCACAACAGGTGATACGCAAGTTAAGGAGCGATAGAAACGGTTCTATAATAAATTCATTTGAGAAAATATGCTCTGAAGGTTTAATTACCTTATTTTTAATTAAGATTATATACACAAGTCGTAATCGCAATATTAGGTTTATAACTTATTCATTTAATTTTTTTAAATAGCACAGGAAGTTAGGCATTTTCGTTTATGAATGGAATTTTAGTTTTTGATATTGTTGAAAGTTCGACATTTTCGTTAATGAACTTAGTAACACAAATTAATTAACTTTTAAATTTTATCTCAGAGACTATTTTGTACTTTAAAATTCCATTTAAATGTCGTAGTGATTCAAAAATTGTGATCGTTAATTAAAAACTCTATGTATCTGAATTTACTTTATAAACAGTAGCCTTAATTAATGTGAATTATTACAAAATATTTCTTTAGAAAAATAAATAATTACGAAGTACATGTTAATTTTAATGTAATATTATTTAGCTCGCGAATAATGTATTAATGTTAAGTTATTTAGCCAGACGTCGAAAAAGTGTAAATGAATTGAGTCACTAGCACCATTTATTAGAAAAAACTAATTATAATTATATTTACACCCGAATCATTATTATAATATTCAGTAAGGTTTTGGATGGCATTCCTATTTTTATTGGAAAGCATTATGGAAATACAAATTATTTCTACTGAGTTTTAGTTTATATATTTGATTCGGTGATGTGTACCATAAATTATTCCGTGATTTTCAAAGAAATAAGTAAACGAATAATTTTTGACACACATAATTAAAACAAAGGTTTGTCAAAATGTGTGTCAAAAATTTGACGTACTAAAATATTTCGCCAGCCTACTTTTTATATAAACGTACATTGACATTGTCGATATCATTTAATAGATCGTCTTCGAAAAAAAGAAACAATTTGACTATTAATATATAAAGTAACCGTTTTTATGACCGGAAGTGACGACCATTAATTCTACCATCGCAGCCTTATTATGTTATATATAAAGAAAACTGGTGTACTTTATTTATCTGCAATAATATTATTGTACTTTTCGTAATCTCCCTTTTAAAGTAAATATTACTAAACTTTGAATGTGATGACTAAAGGCGAGTTGTGCTATCATCGCAACTGTTACTGTTACACACACACACACACACACACACACACATATATATATAGAAGGAATATATATATACATATAGAAGGAAAATTTTAATTCTCCAACATAAAATAATTGTTTCTCTATATTAAAAATATTTAACCTTTCCGCAATAAATTTGCAAGAAAAATTAAAACTTTAAGTACTTTTAAAATTACCGAAGGATTTGAAGCGAGTATGTTCATTCGAATTCTTCCTAGACGGCTGAGTAATTTATGTATAAAAGAAAATTTCAGGTTACAAGGTAGGTTCCGTAATAAAATAAAGCTAAAAAATGCACCGTCTATTATTCATATAGATAATCTATTCAACAGAATATACATTTTGTTATATTTTTATTCAAATTATTAAAGAGAATTTCCAACACCCCTATGCTGTCTTCCATAGCGGTGTTGGAAATTCTATCTATATGTTGTCGAAAGTGGTTTTACTCCAGTAAACTTACTTAATTTAAACGTATTTAATTAAAAAAACCCTGTTCGAAATCATGGGGATAACTAAATATAGACGTTTGAGGTTCAGCAAGATTATTACCATTGATATAATTTATCATAATCATATTTTATTATACTTTAAATAAAGTATAATACATGGGAATAGACGAAATATACTATAAACTAATATTGGTTAGAGTATATTGGGTCTATTCTCATGTACCAGTAAGGTTTTGTTTTTGATTATATTTTTGATTGTGTCCATCCTGAAGGCTATACTTTAAGTAAGTCGTATCGAATTCTTACAATATCAACTAATTTATTATTAACAATATTAGAATAAATTTATTAAATCAAATTAAAACATATATCTAGAGCGACGGAACAACAAAAAAAGCAATATTCACAATGCGGATTGTTAAAAATTGTATTTCCATGATATTGCAGATATATTTTTTATCAAAATACGGAATGAATCAAAGAAAATTAATCAACATAATGTAGCCGAGTTGTAATAAATAAAAACATAATTTTTAAATTTATTTGATGGAAATACAATTTAGAAATAACTACTACCACTGGGGGGCTCTCCCCTTTACTTATTATCCAAGTAAATGTTGTGGCCATTTATCCACTACCAAGTATTAGACAACTACCGGCGTAATATATTTTAAATACTACCAGTATAGTGCGTAAAACGAGAACACAACTATCCCTGCCCATCACAAAGCACCTTGCCATTTTCGATGTAATAGATCCTCGTGCCAAAGGTCGAAGTAGTCTCTTATCGCAACTTAACATGCACTCCAAGCGTCTAAAAGCTCACAAAACAATAAGTGAATCTACTTTAAGATGACGGACCCGTTCGGGGTCGGTTACATGCAACTTACACGGGCTTAACAGACAGATCTCCGCACAACGTCCCATATTACGGTTTGTATGAGACAATAGCAACGCAAGAACGAAGCTAAACGGAGCGACAAAAAGGGACAAAAATAAGGAGATGATGTTGAAAAGAAAAAGAATTTCGCGTCATACTCTAAGAGTTGTTTTCTATTGTAACGACAACATTATCTCGGAGGTACCGCGGGGCGAAAAAAGGAAATTGCAATCTCGCCGTTTAAGTGAGTGACGACCATACTCTCACTGGAAGTTAAAAATAAATAATTTTAGTTGGTAAAAGTGAAGTAATAATTTTATAAATATAGGTATGGCAAATAGAGATCTTATTACTTTTTTAAATGACTTTAATTGTCGAAGAGGGTGTGAAGCCTTTAAATGTGAACAGTTGTACATTGAATATTCATGCTTTTTAATTTTGTAGAAATTCATTATTCACAATTAAATGAAACTAGGTGATGTAGTATTTACTTCTACTTTCTTTAATTTTTTTACCACGACCTAGGTTTCGTTGTATTACAACACCTTCACGTGGGATATTAACAAAGATCTTTGGTAATATCCCACCTGAAGATGTTGTAATACAACGAAACCAAGGTCGTGGTAATGAAATTAAAGAAAGTAGAAATAAATACTACATCACGTAGTTTCATTTAATTGTGGGTGATGTTTTTATTTAGTATTTTGAAGAATGGCAGTTTTTAGAATATTTTACAAAGAAAACTAATATATAACAAATAAAATGTATTGCGTTACAATAACAATATTTGAAATCAGCTTTGAAATACGGCATTTGTTTGGGTACTAAAATTTCAGCCTAAATATTTCATGAAATGTAAGGACCGGTATCGATCTCGCGATCAAGACTTCACACCTATTTTAATAAAATAATCCCTGTTAAGCTACTAATTGTTTAAAATATATACGAAATTAATTGTTTAAAATATATTCTTTCATCTACACTTTTGTTGAACTAGATGATTGAAGTTCTTTCAACACTTCAATCATCTAGTTCAACAAAATTCCATAATTTCCTAATGAAAATTCCATATGTTCACAATAGTCACTGACCCATTAACGAATTATCTCGTTCAAATTAACCTTAAAATAAGGCCCTATAATAGATTGTTATTATAAAAAAAATAACGAAACTTTTATCGTCTATAGGTATAATTTCCAAACCAAATGTGATTTCTGAAATTAAATAATATAACCTTGATCCCAAAACACTCATAATTAGTCGAGTTGCCGGGATTTTAAGATTAGATGCATTAGTAAACTATAGATTTGCAGAGTATTGCAAACTCAGAAACATATAGAAGAATATAAATTTCGGTCTATAAATATATTCCATATTTTAATTAGATCAAAATACTTAATGATATAAAAAGAAATTCGCAAATATAATTTTATAAACGGCAAATTAAAAGTGCAGAAAAAATAATTACCGAATTAATTTTAATTATTTTCACGTAAGGTATTTTGAATGATCAAATTATTAATTGATAGTAAGTAGACAGATGCGTTTTCAATTCAAAAATATCTCACAATTCTTTATCTACTCTCCACAATATATTTGTTAATATTATGTATATTTACAAAAAACACAAGTTCACTGCGATTAAAAAAGTTTTTAATCTTAAAATTAAATTACATAAATTTAATTCAAATTATATTCTGTGAAATATTTTCTTATATTTCACAGAATATAATTATTTTAATCCCGTTCATTTTCAGAATTCTATAACCAAACTATTGTTGTATTAGAGTTTTTGCATTAGTAAATATTCTCTGTGATATTTTACAGACAGACGCTTTGAATAAACATTTTAGTTAATGTGCAATGAAAATACAATATTTTTTGGAAGCCGATGAAGATGCTTAAAGTATGGTACGATTTTTTTCTAATATCCTTTCGTGATGATCAGAAATATATATTTTAAAATAAAATTTGGGGTTCCTTATATTAGTTTTTAATCTAAAAGTCTTCTTTGTGAAATATGATTCCAAAATATAGTTTGTAATATATAAACCTGCTTAACTGAACATATACCTAAATATCGAAACAAACCTTAATAAGTTTCTCATTAATTTCATTTTTTCATGGATATAATATCGATAAGCATATTATGTTATATGACTACGAAACCTCACCTAACAATTTTCAACTTTCACTTTCAACTTCGAGAATTACTACAAAGTTAGAAACGGGATACCTTTCGATATTGGGTAGGTTTTTTCGATACGAGTGCTTTTGTACTCGATGTCTCTCAATTGGTACATGCGAATACTATAAGAATGGTATAATATCGAATCTCTCTTAAAATTCTGTACTTTTTATAATACTGTGTTTATTACGAGACAACTAACTTAGCTTTAAAGAACGTTTCAGTGGCTAAGTGGTATAGCGCAGGGAAGCTGGGAAGATTATAATTTTATTCTCGTTCTCTCTCCTCTCGAATCCCTTGGGTATTTCTTGTTTTTGTTTCTCTGCCTTGATTTTTAAAGTTATTTAAATATGTCTTTGGTTAATTGAATTATTGTTTTATTATATTAAACATGTGCAATTTGCTTTGAATTTTTTATTTAGACGAGCGCGGATTATGTTTTAATATTTATACAATTTTCGATGGATATGGGACAATGACAGATGTCGGTAGTCGAAATTAATAAATATATTTTCTATTAAGAATTTCTTTCTTATAAAATATCAAAATTAAAGTATTGTTCGAGTATAAAGTATTTCCAATTTTGAAAATACTTGTGGCATTACTTGTACTATTTTGCCAGCTACTACCTGTTAGTTTCAAACCACTTAAAAAAGCATGTAGGTATTTTTTATAAAAATAAATCATATAAATTATACGAAAGACACATTATAATTCACGTTTCCTTTTTCATCTTATTTGTTACACATATTTTTCAAATATAATTAGAAAATACACGATTACATAATAATTATTTTAAGGTTGATTGTACAAGACCTACGTTTTTTGACAGTAATTTCAGTACTCTTTACGAATGTAGTGCTGCGTAATTTCTTAAAAGTTTATCTAAACGCGTACTAAGTTATAGAAGGATGTAATTTAGCAATTAATGAATTAGACTCATAAAACTTTCAATAAATGTATAGTAGTAAGAACATACAAATATTCAATTTCAAATTAAACATTTGTTAAATAATATTTCAAAATCCTCTGTTTCTGTGTTAAACAGTAGCCTACAGTGGTTATTTTTCAAAATAAAATAAGTTTTAATGAGAACGAAGATACAACTAGAGTACTTGATTGAGTTATGTGTAACATAAATTTATAATAGTTAAAAAATACAAAGTTATATTTATAAAGTATAACTTTTTCACAATCTCGAAAAAACCCTGGCTAGACTATTGACTGACCCCATATCATAACTTGACTTCTATCCAAAATAAAATAAATTATAATAAAAGTAATATTAACAAATTTGACAATGACACGTCTGAAATTTAAGCCTGATATATAGATATCCATAATGTGCTTGATTTAGAATCTCAATACGTGAAGAATTGGAGAATTCCGGTATAAATAAGTTCCAGATATTGACCTATTAAAACAATACGGTAACCACCATAAATACTACATATTGTTGAGTATTAGTACAGGAAATTAAATTAGTTGCACCTAATAATAGAATACCATAAGTTTCTCATTTAATAGCCTTAAATCTAATTTCTGACCAGCTTAGGCTTGGAATAAAATGGGACCGAAGTGATAAAAGAAATGACAATATCATATGTAAATGAATCATATCAAAACATGTACAGGTATCCATGCTATATTTTTTCATATTTTCAATGAGACCACCACTGATCTCACATAGACTCTATGTGTTTGACATGCGACTATAACATAATGTATGAACTGAAAATCTTTTAAAAATCATTATTCAACAAAATTTCTTCTTTTCTCTTGTTTTTAAATTACTTCAGAATATTTGCATATATTAATGAAGTCTCTACTTTTCACTTTGTAATAACGTTGACGTAATAAGGCTAATCTCTAGTTGTTTTCGCAACTTCAGCCATTAGTTTACGATTATAATGATTGAAAAAATAATTTTCGCCATTCGTCAAGGTTGTATAGATAAGAAACGATAGCGCGCGGCTGGAGTCCCGTTTTCATATAATACATTACTTTTCTTACTGCAGATGTGAAGAGAATAAATATAGATAAGGAGTAGAAAATTCTGTTAAAACAGGGCGCTTCATTTAAATACCAAGGGTGACATGAGTTTTGGGATTATTAAGTCCTAATTTTTGGCTGTAAACTTCCCTATATTCTAACTTATTATCGAATGAATTATGATTCTAAAAGCAACAATTAAAAATCGATATATACCAAACTTGGAAGAAATATACATATATATATGTATATATATATATATATATATATATATATATATATATATATATATGTGTGTGTGTGTGTGCGTGTGTGTGTGTATACGACGTCTGATATTTTAAAATTACCCACCATAAAAATGAAATATCAAAGTAGTTTCCTCTAAGAAAAAAGTTCCTTTAATAACAAAGTTTTGGTCACTCTTATCTCTTTAGCGAGAAAATGATATGAGTGACCAAAGCAAGTCACAATTCAAATGATTCAGATGTATTATTCAGGTGTTTCTTCTGAATACTTTTTGAGTTCATTCAAAATGTAAAGATTATTTTATGAGCCTCTGTGAATTAGAATTTTTAACACTTACATTTATCACAATACCTAAACCGGATTCTAAAATAACTAGGATTCCTTAGTAAATAGAATTCTTTGTCTAAGTAGGATTCCTTAGTATCATATAATTAATAAACAAATTTGATAACATTACTTTCCTTAAGTGTACTTATTACCTTCGTATTTTGAGTACATTTTACGATTTTTTTTTGAAAAAAATGTGTTCCTAGTGCACAATAAAAACGTAAAATAGTCAATACATCCATTCTCTTCATAATTCAAAATATGTTTTTATGTACGTATGTAAAATGACTATCGTGAAATAAAGTTTCTAATTTTTTAAATGCAATCTAATTTTCCTTTCGTTAATAACAATTAACAAATTTTGAATATATTTGGCGTTAATTTTGTAGAAATTCATTATTTACAATTAAATGAAACTACGTGATGTAGTATTATTTCTACTTTCTTTAATGTCTTTACCACGAACTAGGTTTCGTTGTATTACATCTTCAGGTAGGAAATTAGCAAAGATCTTTGCTAATATCTATATACCAATGATCTTTGCTAATATCTTTGATCTTTGATAATGATCTTTCCTAATATCTATATACTAATATATCTTAATACTAATGGCAGCTTTTTGTTTTCATAAACTTGTTCCTTCATTACTGGCGGCACATATTCAGAGTTTTTATTTTCACAAACCTCTTCTTTTAATTGTCGCTTTAATATATTACTGAGTTTTTAATATTAATAGTGGTAACGCCTTTTTTCACAAATCTCTTTTTTTATTTATTATATGCACCTATTTCTGGATTTTTAATATAAATTCTAATGATGCCTTTTGGTTGTCATAAACCTGTTCATTGGTTAATGGCTGGCACATGTTCCTGAGTTTTAAATGTTGATAACGCTGACCCTTTTTATTTTCACAAACTTCTTTCTTTAATCGTCGCTTGCATAATTTTCTGAGTTTTTGATATTAATAATATCAAAAACTCAGAAACGCCTTTTTTTCACAAAGCTCTTTATTTATTACTTGCACATATTACTGTGTTTTCCACTTCTTTCGTTGGTTCCAGATAGGTTTACGTTTAGATATGTTCAAATGTTAAAACTAATGAGTCCTTTTTATTTTCTCTCTTGAAGAAATGAATATATGTCTCTTATAATGAATCTTTACGTCAAAGCATCATAACTTCGTAAATTTATTAGAGATTTTGATAAAATTTTCGGAAAAATATAATTCAATTATGACAACAATTGGAATAAAAAAATTTTAATGTTATTGCAAGAATAATAAAATATATCAAATTTAGAGATCTTTTTCTACACACCTCAGGCACTTTAATTAGATATGACTTTTAAATTACTTTCTAAATTACTTAATATAAATTTTTCACGCTGTGTCTCCTATAACAGATATATGTCTCCAAAGCATTTTCTAGTGTATACCTTTCTCTCTACCTTCAACTTTGAATTTTTCCACCAATATTTTTGTTTAGCTGTTTGGCTTTTTTAATTAAAAATCCTTAGTTTTCCAAGGTCTTTCCTACCTGATATCCTGGTATCCTTGGGTCTCTAGTTCCTGAGCCTGTAATTCCTTTGAATAATTTCTTAAATAAATCAGAAGAAGATAACCTGGTTCTTTTTAGATATATTCCAGCCGCTGGTTTATTTTTCTTTGCTGGATCCATTAAACGTAATGGTAAAATTCATTTGTAGTTGAAATTAAGGAATTAAATGCTTTTAATTATTTCTAACTTTACCAAAGAATAACAAATGCATTTTAATGACGAATTAGAAAGTAATCATTATGATATTAGAAAACTGAATAGCACTAAATAGGAACCTTTTTATGCATCAAGTAACCTTTGACAAATCGTTTAACATTTTTCTAAATTCTTTATTACATAATTTAATTCGATAGAAGAATACCCAGTAATATTTTATTTTGCTACTTCGCATTAGTTCCTTTGTTTTTGACAAAAAATTATAAATGCTCATACCAGAACACAACAGCCAACTAAATGCTCCTAATAGAATAAAATTGATTAATTTAACAGCCAACATCTGTGTACAACACTATTTTTTAGTAGAGGAATAAATAATTTAAATGAATTACGTCGTTCAAATATGAATTTTAAAATACATTTTATTGCAAACAAAACACTTTTACTATAAAACAAACAATTATATTTTATGCACATTAACATGATAAAAGAGAAACGTTGTCTGTATATTTCTTCATTTGTTTTTGTTTTGTGCTTAAATGACCCAAGATATTTCAATCAAATTTTACATATAGATATAAATTTAATTAGAATCCGTTGAGGTGCTTAATCATAAATGACAGGCAACAATGATCAAAATATGCAATGTGTATAAGTGAGACAGAAAATATTGTTGACAAAAATGGAACAAATATTTACAATAGTATTCTAAAACAAATTAGTGATAACTCTAAAGTTCCTCACAAAAAAATAACCATTAAAAAAGCCTGAGAAATAGACGTTCCACAGTGTATAGTAAAACAATGAATACTTGCTCAGCGCTCAAACCTTAGTTTAGTATTAATTACAATCTGAAATTAGAAATCTAACATATTTTGTACGGAAAACTCTTCGATTCCATTAAATTAACTTCCAAAAATTATGGTACATTTATATTCGGAAAATTTTTATTTAACATCAATTAACCGTATCGAAATCAGTTTTTTATTCATTCTAATTTATATAATTCCTAATATTTAGTTGAAAAACAACAAAATGGTGAATTTAAATATTAATATAATAAACTCAGTGTCTGCTGGTTTGTGCGGAGAGTGGTTTGTCGTAAACTCACTTCCCATGAAAATATCGGAACGTGTCAAACTTGTAAGTGGAAATGTCTTTAAAATATACTAAATTAGATCTCCGTGATTATATTACGTTAATTTTATCGAAAATATTTCCTATGTGACATATTACAACCTTCTTTTTTACTGTGATCTATCAAAATATATTTATAATTCTTAACTTGGCTGCTCACACCAGAGCATGACAGAATATACGATTCCCAATTGCAAAACATGTCTTGGTAATCCTTTAAACATACGATTCATTATACATTCTCACTGATTTCAGCTAACCCTGAAAAGTTCGAGGTAGAGTTCAAATATATTTTAAAGTCCCATAGTAAAATACGGAACACTCATAATCTTTTTACGTCCCTGCATGTCCATAAATCTGAAAAAAATGTCTATCAATCTCTTTATGTCCATCAATTCATCAATATAAGTACGGCGATTTGAAGAAAGTGTAAACTTCATTGTTTCTACAATTTGCAAAGTAGGTGCATGGAATGTAGCAAGTACTGGTTGAGGTAACATATAAAGTTCTCAATTTATTGTATACTCTTAAGGGATGAAAATAATTTTTTTACCCTATTGTGTTGTATACCGTTAGAAAGGCGTTTTCCAATTAAATTTAGTTTTGCATTTATCAATTGAATTTTTTTACGAATACTTCAAAATCATTAGCATTGTATCCTATTCCCTTCTGTTTCCTAAGGATAATATATCGAAAATAAATTTGAATATGAAATATAACTCTTTGAATGATCCAACTTTATTCATTAAGAATCTATAAAAAATATCTTAAATACTCGTAAATAATGCACGTAGAAATTACTGGAAACTGAAACTGGAAGTGTATTTAAGACACATTAAAATTAATTTTTAAAAAACGCTATGGAAAATTTAATTACAAAGAAAAACAGAAGACTAATCGCAATAGCAGATCGAATACTTGAAGTATTATAATTATTATTCAGCTATCGCAAATCTTGACATGTTCAGTGCGAGCACGAAATAAGAATTTATGAAGTACACGTAATTACTACGGAACTCTAATATAAGCGTGTTCCAACATGCACTCGACCAGGGTTTTGAATCTCCTTCCTAATAGAGAAACGTGTCAACTTTTTTTTAGTTAATTCCATCGATATTATATTCATTTAGGAAAATATTTAATTAATTAATTTAAAATCTCGCTTTAATCAAAGATCAAATAATATTTTCGGTACAGCGCGGAATTTAACAAATTAACATTTTCTAGCCTTTAATTCGAAGTGTTTACAATACAGTTCAAGATAATTAAATTTGAATGTTATCTATAAAACTTTATGTAGGTATTATATAGGGACGTATTATTTATATATGAATTTATCGTGACATGAATATTTCTATTGCTTAGCGAATTGTCGTGCAGTTTGCATATTATTAATTTATTAGTGTACATTGATATATAGAACTGATACATATGGCGGACTTATTCTTATGAGAACACTAGTCCAGCCCCATTCAATGAGCCGCTGGGAATAATAACCGAGTCCCCGCGTTATGTCGCACCGTCAAAAACCAAATGCTTTGTGATGAAACCAACACACCACGGTGACGAGGTTCCTCATAATATTTATGTTCCTCATAGGCTCATCTATATGAATATTTTAAAACCTTTTACTATATCACGACATGACGTACTGTTATTACATACCCATGGAATATAGTTAGTCGTATCTATCCTTTTACTTGGTCATAAGGTTGTTCAGTACGATTACATAATAATATCTTGAATATACCATAAGTGAATAAACATACTAAGGTCCTTGTTAATAATTAATGTATTAATGCTCCTTGTATACAAAGAAAAATCGGTTAACATTTTCTGACAGAGTGAGAAATAATTTTCAGAAGAGACGTACAAGAAAATATATTCCAAGCTAAGATACTGTAGAAGGAATTACTTGAATTTTATCGCAGTTATGATATCCGATCCTAACGTGTTTGTGATTCGTTACACATAACAGCAATATAAAATATACGGCACTGATTAAGTTAACTTTGATATATTAAGTTGAAATTCTCGATTCCCTGATCCTTTTGAAACATTTTTATTATTTTTAACGATAACACACAAGTGTAAGATATAGATAAAATACAGACGAAATAAAAGTAACAACATTTTACTTAGTTATAAATTTGAAATTTTACAAATATATTTAAATATATAATAGCCTCAAATCTTTACTAAATAAAAAGGTAAGTAGGGTATCTTGGGAGTCAATAAGTGGATTTGATAGACGCAGCAACGTCCTTAGTAACGCGGGTACGACTGCCGTTCGCACCGACGGCCGACGCACGGGAATTATCTCAAATATGTATTCAGGTCGAATAAACATTGCGATTATATAAGGAATTTGTGATTTATATGGTATTCAGTGAAGGTACTTGCGCAATATGAGTTCCTGTTTCAATTCTAGGTAGATACGCAAAGAGATGGGGCGGGCGGTTTCTAAACCGCGGGAAAGGGTGAAGTCGATCTTCTGTTTGAATCTAAATGAGCAGCTTTCCGAGTGTGGGTGTTAGTTTGCTCTTTTTATTGGGGAATTTATGTTGAGGTTATTGGTTGGCGTATTTTGATGTCGACCGCATATTCGAATATCATATCGTCAATACGAAGTAAGATCGCGGTTAGTTAAATAAAGCGAATCAGCCTAATGTAATATACCAAAATGTTTAGGAAATAAATAACGCAATATTTTTTAATTAATATTATAGCATCCATGTAAATGTAATAAAACTTATTAAGTATTATTAGAACTCGCTCTATAAGGATTTCGTTTAGATATGGGCACTTGCGAACATTGAAATGTACAAGGCATTTCTATTGAATTATCTAAAATATAAATTTTTAACAGCATCCAAGTATCAGCTACATCTTTCACAAGTTGAAGAAATATGCATATTTCTAAAATAAAAATTCAGGAAAATACCTATATAGTTCTTCTCTAATCTCCGGGTCAGATTTTGTGAACTCTGTTTTTTTTCATAACTTTCGGTTCCATAGTATCGGGAATAAAAATGGGAGGCTATGCTATATTTTTGACTATTTTTTGGAATCTCTTTAAATACAAAGCAACTGTGAAAAAATGTTTTCTCCTACTCGTTTCAAGCCCTTGAAAATTATATGCTACGTGATATGTAAAGTAAAAACAAAATTGAGTAGATTGTTTATTCCCTCTTTAATTGTCATATTTAGAAAAGTTATAGTTGGTTAGTGAGAAAGTAAAGACTTTATTAATACATACTACGTATGCCTCTGCCTGCAAAACCGTGAAACCTACTATGAAGTATCGGATAAAAATATCTAAAAAACTAAATAACACATAAAAATAAGAAATCAAAGAATATATCATATTTATAGAGAACATTGAACTATCTAAATATATTATTTCTAAAAGGTGTTTTTTGGTCGAGCGGCTCGATCTCTTTAACTACTGCACCAAAAAAAATTAAAAAAATATCCACTTAAAGCTTATGTTTTCTCCTTTGGGCGAAAAATATAAAAAAATTCGAAAAAAATCTTTTTGTTAATAAAATTTTTAACAATTGGCATGAGCGCCATCTGTGGCGACACATCAAATATCTTAGCCAAATTGTATACTTGGAACACGCTAGATGGCGATATAGTGCGAAGACTTTGCAAGGGTCAGCTAGTTTTATATTAATTCCTTTAAAAATTTGTTGTTCAAATAAACAAAGATTATTTTAAAATGATATCTGTATATTGCGTAAAAATATAAATAATTTTTGCGGTTAATGATTTAATTAGATTTAATTTAGTAGGGCTGCTAAGAAAAGACATTATCCTTTCCTAAACTTTACATAATTGTTTTTGAGTAGAAGAGGGACTTTGCTTCCTCCAAACGATTTTTCTTGATGTGATGAAATGTAAAGATGTAAAAATGTGTTCAATTTTTTTATACAATTTAATATTTTAGATGTCTTATAGGTTTTATACCTATATATAAAAATAAAACAACTACACAAATATTTTGTAAACAGTATATCATACAGAGCATCACCTTTTTTAAATAAAATAAAGCAATTCCATCCCAGAGCGTTCCCCTAGATGCATTCGATGACGCTATTAAAACCATGCAGAACAGACGTGCATACGCTCCGCAATAATGTACAGTGCATTTATTTAGCACATGAGCGTGTGTCGAATGTGCAAATGGCTGTTTGGCGATATTGCAAAGTAACTTGCAGCAAAGTAGTTTTCTACAAAGTAATTGGCAGGAACGCTAATAATAGCAGGCAACTAAACACAAACAAAAAATAGATAACAAGTATGAACATCCACATTTATGAAATATTTTGAGTGTTTATTGGCACATATCATATTTAACCTCAAATATCGTTCGGACAATTTTATTTGAATATTAAAGTTTACATACCATTTCTATTAAATTATTGACAAATATCAATTTTATTTATCATCATGATAATTTGTTGTTTTGTATATCTCCATCGTCATGCGTCTTATCTAAACCACACAGCAATTGGCCACGAAATTGAGGCGTTTCTGAAAACCTATTTAATATTTCTTGCACTTGGGGCAGGTGCATCGATGCACTCACTTGCAACTATTGTAGTATTTTTGAAGACAATGTGAAATAAGTATACCTTTGCTGAAGTGATCAATAATACGAGCTCACATCTATACCTACTCTCTCCTAATGCGACATTTATTTCCATTATTTTCGTCATTACGATGTATGTGGCACGTAATTTACGATGCTCTAACTTGAGCTTAGCAAAACCATGACTTATTTTCCCAGCTTTACCCAGCTTTTATTTAGAAAGTCGGCATGGTATCGAATATTATTTCTTCATGATATCGTTCGTAAATACTGTATATAAATTGCTGAAAAGGAGATTAAACAGAGAGTATATATAAAAGCCAGATATTATGGATATTGACTAAATCGTGAAGATATTTTGATAAATTAAATACTTTGCCTAGAAATTTATCATAATAGCTATTTGGAGTTAGTCAAAGCAATAAACACGATCCTACTATCCTCACTCACTTCCCCTCCCTCTCCCGTGGCCGTGTGGTTTACGCAATAGTGATTGTTTTTATTTTGTCACCAAAGGTTGCGCCGCGTGTACCGCTAATGCCACCAACTTAGTGCGTTCGTATTGATTTATTTATGGTGTCTAATGATGCTGGATAATATGAGAAAAGGTTTTAACGAAAAAAAATGTCCAACCTTATTGTAAATAAAGGAAAAAATAACCACTTGTTTATAAGCGACCAATATATTTTCTTAATAATAAAACCTAAGAGAATTGAAGAACAAGACTATTAAGAAAATAACTAAAGATTACCAGCGTCAAACAAGGTACGATATTGTCAAGTTTGGAATACTGGAAAAATTCGTAGTTTCGATGAAAATGAAGCTGATTCCATTATTTGGTGTACACATTAGATTTTCTAGTACAATGAATCTATGATCTTCTAATGTAGTAATATTTGCAAACGATAAAAAAGATTTAAGAATAAATATACAAAATCGTGCTGCTACAGAATGAATGTTTACTATTCGTAAAATAATTACACGCGTAGCGACTGCACTTGTAACGTTCAAATAATTTTATACTATTGGCATTATTTGATTGTATATGAAAATATATGTTCAATATTTGTTTAATAAGCAGTTTTATTTGTTTGTATTCATTAAGATTACTTCCATTGAAGAGGCCAGTCAACTAGAACAGCTGTGGGCGATGATTTTATTTTCCACATGCAGCTTATCAAGGTAGCAATAACTAATGATTAATAGTTAGTATCTATTAGTCGTTTGTCTTTTGACATGGGCTTGTTTGGCCTAGTTTGTTTCTGCCTTTAAATTAAAAACACTACTAATAGTCATATTTTAACTTGAATTAGAACATGAAGATATTGTCATAAAATAAAACTTAGGTCGCGGTTAAAAATTTAAATAAAATAGAAATAATACTACACAACTTAGTTCCCTTTAATTGTGAATAAAAATTAAGTGATAATGAATTTTTACATTTGAACATGAATTTTTACAAAATCAATATGTGAATAAGTACGTTAACACTAAAAACTGTCTTCTCTAAAACATATTTTGGTAAATTTCTTCAATGTAGAGATTGTATGATGTCATAATTTTATTATCCTAATTAAAGTAATACTGACACGTGTTTATTTGTTCTTTAACATGGCAACAAAAAAAGGGATTGACATGATAACTGGAGAATTTGGCAAATAATACAGCATACTTTTTACTACGAGAAAGTTGATGTTTGAAACTGAAAAAAGAACATAAAATGAACAAGAAAGCAGCATCCCAACGGAGCAACAGGTCGACGTGATTGTTTGAGTCGGTACATAAAGGAGCAACCGAAACACTTATTTTAATATTTAATTTAGAACCTATGATATTAAAAAAAGTCGTCATTGTTGTATATTGGGTTGATCCAAGTCATACGACTTTTGACTGTGTGATTCATCGCGGGGACCCAGGTTCGATTCTCGGTCCCTCGCCAAGCAAGGCTGGACTGGTGTTCTGGTTGGCTGTAATAGATTACTTTCATATCAATAAGTCCGTCATTTGTATAAATGAGATACAATAAAGTACGTAAATAAATAATTAAACATTATAAATGCAAAAGTGTGTTTGTCTGATCTTTTTTTACATCAAAGCTTGACATAATTTTTTGGCCACAAAGAGTCGGCTTGCAGTAAAATGAGACAGGAGGCCTTTCTCTCTCCTTTCAACTAATATCATAATCCTAACCAATATAATGAATGAAAAATGTTTTACTTTTCCTTTTTACGTCCTAATGGAGCTATGGATTAACGTAGCCACTAAATACATTCAGGTTTGACGAGCCAGGAAATGACATAAGCCACTTTCCAACCCAGGAAATTTCACTTTAACTAATAGATGACTATAATAACAAATACTATTAAAAGTCTGAAAGTGTGTGTCTTTGGAAAATGGAACATTGGGTCGGAATATTTTCTTGCATATAGATGATTGGTAATCCAGGAAATTATATTTGAGATCGCCCAACTCGGTAAATTTCATACCAACCAATATTACAATCCCAACCAATAATATGAATGTGAAAGTGCATTTGTTTGTCCTTCTTTCAAGTTACAAGGGAACAAGGGATCGATGCAATTTTACTTTTAAAAATACTGCATTTAAATTGTGACGACTAAAGTCCAATTATACTATCATCGGAACTTTTATTATATCAAAATCTGACCAAAGGAATGAAATCTGATGTAACGAAATCAGATGTTTTACATTTATCCTTCACAAAATAAAACTAAAAAATGGATCTTTTCCGTCTAGATATATATTTATATCGAAAATTTATAGAATAAAACAGGGAATTGTTTCATATTTTATTCCATTTATTAAAGGGGAATGCCCGCGCTCCTATGAAACATAGCACCAGAACAAAATAGGTGTAATTCAATTAAACTTAAAGTATTATATAGTATTCAATAAATACATTCAAGTAAAAGCTTTGCTATTATAAATATTGGGGATAATTAATATTGACGTTTGAATTTGACCACTGTTTTGATTGATATTTTTTAATGTTTTTTGAAATATCATGCAATCATTGAAATAACTATCTATCAACATTATAGAGTACGCCATATATTAATTGTAAGCTTAATAATTAATAAAATGTAATATTATATACATTACACTTAACATTAACCTTATATTTGTGGTTGTGTGTTTTTATTGATTTTCTTGACTGACTCTGTTTTTAGAATATACAGTTAATTAGCTTTTATTGAGTTATATAATCAAAATAACCGATACCAGTGGCAGGCATTTCCCTTTACTTGATCATCTAAATAAATTTCCCTTTCCTTAATCCACTGTCAAGTACAAGGCAACTACCGAAATTATATATTTTAGTTATTACTAGTGCATCGAAAATATAAAACAATTTTCTGATTTACTGCTTAATCCAAGTTACATTGTCATTTTCAATGTAATGTATACTCTTGCCAAGAGTCGGGGTGATCTTATATCGCAACTTAGCAAACTTTCAACATGTTTAAAAGCTGAAAAAAACTGTAAGTGAATTAATTTTAAAGAGACAGTTTTTTTTGGGGTCGGTTACATATAATATACCCACAAGAGGACTTAAGAGTAAAACTCCTCAAAACGGTTTGCACGAGACAACAGGGCCGCGAGAATATTCGTCAGCTAAACGGAGCAAATCAAAGGAACAGACACCAGGAGCTAATGCTGAAAAAGAAAGACAATTTTGTCTCCATTGTCTAAGAGCCGTTTTTCAATTGTAGCGGCAACGTTATCTCGGACATACCCCAGGGCGAAAAAAAGGAAATTACGGTCACACAGTTCAAGTGGACGCCGACAGAAATTTATTCACGCATCCCGAGGTAGAAATAAATAAGTTTGTTGGTAATAGTGCGGAAGTAAATTTTGAATATATACATATGTGTATGTATATATATATATGAATATATATATATATATATATATATATATATATATGTGTGTGTGTGTATGTGTGTGTGTGTGTGTGTGATAAATAGCGCTGCAGATATCTTGCGCGGTCTTGCTTTTTCTACCTGGCTATGTTGTTTAAGAGAGGTTGAGATCCTTGAAAATAATACAATCTCTAATAATTTTTTTACGTTCACTTTTCTTTAGACTTTCAAAAAGTGGTAATTTTTAGTATTTTCAAAACAAGACAAGTTTTATCATACATAACTATTTTTGCCTTAAAATTAATATTTGTAATCAGGTTTATGGTAAGGCATTTTTCTGAATATAAAAATTTCAGTCACAAGATTTATACTAGTTAAAATTATACCAGAATCAATTTTGTCAGAAATGAGTGTTATATTATGTAATAAATGAATATTTTACAAGTTTTGAGTTATTTACAGAACTTACACTCATTTTAAGTCTTTTGGTATTTGACAAGTAATAAAGATAATATAACTAAAACAAAACCAAATAAACAAAAACGTACTTGAGTTTCTAATTATATGTAACAAATACGGAAGAAATATAATTTGAATGATACATGTGTATACAAAACGGCACATTTCTGGTTCAAAAAAATCTAATCTATCCCACCAACAAACAAGCTAACCTTGACCCCGAGATAATGTAAAAAGTTGTCAAATAGAGTGATAAATTAAAAAGATCATGTTTTTATTTGCTTTTGCTGATCCTAATGTTTCGAGATTACATAGTTTTAATTATTATAGAATCTTAATCCCAAGAAGTTCCGAAATGCAACCGGATTACGAGATTTTAGTATTGTACGAGTATGTCCTAATTCAAAATGAAATGTATATTTGCGGATCATTAACGATTTGTATAATACAGAGCAGAATATGACTTTCTGTTCTTTGATAGAAGTTTCAAGTAAATACCTCTTATAACATGGAACGAAATTACTTCTTTGCTCCGGGTATTTTTTAGCACAAATAACATTTGTGTAATAAAATTGAGTTTCCTTACTTGTTATTTTTTTAATTAAAACTGTGTTCATGAAATATTAATCCAAAAATTATTTCTGATATGTGCTCAGCCTGAGCTATTAAATATGCACCTAAATATCAGAATAAGTCTTAAAAGCGTTGCTTAATTAGCTCATTATTTATAATATTTCGGTCCAGTTGCAGCAATAAGTCCTTAAATGGTAAAACTATTGAATTTCGTTCAGCAATGTGTGATTTAACTTACAAAAAAATAAATCAAAGGTTTCTATTTTCTTATGGGCATACATACACTAAACAGTTTTTTCAAGAAAATATTTTCAGAAAATACTTATTCATTCAGATAAATGTATGGTTTTCATGATAATACTTAAAGTACGATTGAAAGTTCGATTCTATGGATTAAGATCCGGTAAGAACATGGAAAATTTTGTGGTTTTTAGCAGGTGCTGATATTATCAAGAATGTTCTTTTATTTTGATAATATTATTCCACAAACTCCTGAAAATAATAAATTACAAAAATATAATTCACTTTTAACTGACATATTATTATTAATGTAATATTTATTTCTCGACACTCCATTGATTCCAATTAGATTATAAACTTTCAAAGCGAAAACTATATCAAAGGAGGATAGATTTGGTTGCTATAGAATTAATATTAAAAAATGTTTTACGTATTGTACGCATTTGAACAGTTAGGACCTTCCTTAATTCAATATAATCATGATGGTGTTTTTGCACTACTGTGGTCTTTGATGGTCTGAATTCGTCTTTACATTGAAATTTCGGGTTGATAAGAAAAACACAGCTATAGATATTTCACGGAAATTTTTAAATTTCAACTCCAAAGTAGTCTATCCATATTTTACTACCCCTAAAAGTATTTGTATTTTTCATTTTCATATTTTATAATACATTTTATTTCGGATTTTGCACTGCCGATAACATACTTCTTTGATTTTTGATTTTCGATTTTCGGTTTAAACAATATTGAGATATTAATGTGCAAAATTTCTAAGTGGCTAAATCATTTACACAAAATTGGTCATTCGCTCTTGGGCACGCCGATACAGGAATATTTTCTTAACTTGCATTAATACTCACAATTATTAATGTAGTCATTTTTCTTTATTTATGATAGTGTCAATTTAATCAACATTTTTTGATCATTAATACCAAATGCTTTTACAATTTTTTTTACAAATTATGTATCCAAAGAAAACATTCATCAAGTTTAGTAGTTTAAAATATTACGACATAATTTTCAGTGAAGAGATTTGGCTTATTTATAAACCAATTTCTCAAAATAATAAATTCAGTGCCGAGAAAACGTGCACTCCTTCGTTAGAAAGAACAATTCATCTATAGACATATTTCATTCCTTTTAAAATATTCAGAACTTGAATATATACGTCTGGATTGTTCCAACCGTAAAGACATCGATAATACATTCATTCGTATTTAAAAAAAATCAAGTAGTTTATTGTTTTCTAGATAAAGATAAAAACAATTTCCGAAATGTTTCTATGCTTCCATAAGATTTTTCTTTCTTTTACAAGGAATTTATACTGAATATAAAACAGAGCGAGCGGTCAGGAGTAAAACTAGACAAAATGTTCGTCAAAATTCATCAATGCAATAATTTTGTATTAAATCGATCAACCTAGTATTTTGTCATAAATATGCTATTTATCAAAATTATAAAAGCAAAGAAGAAATCTAAAAAAATATGGAATGTTAAATAATACAACCGTAGCAATAGCATCAAATGACAGTCATCGTTCTATACTGCGCGAGTGCGAGCTACCAATGACTTAGTAAAACAAGGAAAAAAAACTATTATTTGGCTGGATCTGCGAAAAAGCTTTATCAATGGTAATCAAAAGGAAGAAGTACAAATTTAGAACCAAGAACATCCTGTGATTTATCGGGCTCTAGTTTCATTGGACTTTTTTTAAGTTCGATTGAACGTTACCAAAACCAAAAAGGGGACGAATTTCCGTGTTCGAAAAACGCGGTTAGAGTTGGGAACCACTTAGATATAACCGTATTTACGTATATTCACACATACCAACAGATCCTATATGATTTGTGGTTGCTTCCTAAAATTTTCCTTATTATTAGTACAAAAAATATACTGCTTTAATATACCTTATGACGAGACACTGAAAAATAATATACGTAAATATGTAGAATACCATTACGACATTTTTTATTATTACGATATTTAAACTATCTAATATTTTTTGGTACCTTAATATAACTTGAAACAGTAAGTATGTCTTCGAGTTTTCTACCAGTCCTGTTCCACGCAATCAGATTTGGATGTAAATAACGGTGCGGTACACCAGGTTAGTCCCTAACTTATTAGGTCGTTAAGGTGGTGTGGGGATATCCTGTTAACGATATCGCCTTGAAAGTTTATGAAAGGAGCGTATGCTTAACTATACACTTTCACTGAACATTTGTCTGCGTTGGGCTGTAACAGGAAACAAGGATTACAGATAAGGTATTTCCATAATTTCTATATGATAGAGTATGTGAAAACTTAATTTAACTATCTGGTGCAAAGTGTACATAAACTAAAATCAAATACAATTAATATAATAAACATAGTTTACATATAAGTTCATTGTGCTCATTTTTCCACTTCTGATTTTATATTGACCATAGACAATTTGATTTCCTTTAACTGCAACGAGAATTGTACCGTTTATGAATGACTTTAAACAATTGTATCATATTGATATGTATATATTTAACATCGAATGTTGGTGAAGTTTTTTGCACTTAAATGTAACAGGTTCAAACATCTTTACATCATTATAAAACTACCTAGCTCTCTCACCTTAATCAACGTGTTTCAAAGGATTATATCCAATTTTATTGAGATTATCCAGTGTTTTATTGCTTCAGTATATAGTTATTGGGCAGTTCAGGAACAATCAGTGTTTATTGAATGTTAATATTATTATCACATCAACAAAGTTTCACCATAAAGATTCCCTGAAATTGTTTGATATTTTAAGATCCTAACTTGAAATTAACCAAGTTATGAAGAAACGTCACGAAGTCACAATTGAACTTTTCATATCCTCAAACCAATATTAACCCAATTAAAAAAAAAGCTTCTTGGTTTAAATTTGCTTCTTGAAAAATTAAATGAAAATTTAATTACATTTTATTATTAAGCCCATCACAAAGATATGAAATTCATATAGTAAATTGTCTGCAATATTCTAAAAGAATGTAAAATACGTTTTCTAAAACTAACGAAATTTAAAGACCCGTAATGAATATCATCCCCAACAAAAGTAAAGTTAAACTGTCACGTGTCTTTTTCAAAGTCTCAAAACGTGACACGTGTACGAGTAGAGTTCCGACGAACATATTCATATGCTGGTTTTTTTTATTAACCGTACTGTTTTTTAACCCAACCATATTGTTTTTTTACTAAAAGCTAGAATGTTTTATTCTAAAGCTATATTAAAATATAATACATATAAATGATAATTGCTGGTACGTAAATAAACAAGGAAGGGACTGATTTAATGAACTGAAATATATTTACACATCCCTCATATTATCATTATCTGAACCAAGAACTTTTAACAAATAAAATCATACCAGGTTTAAATTAATAAATGACAGGCGATTGAAATTAAAAAAATACCAAGAGCAGAAATAAAACTTGAAAGTACCTACTTTGATGTTTTTTGAAGGAAAATGTTTGTTAAATGATACAGGTTCGTTTGCTACGATCTCTTTTAAGAGAAAACTAGTTTGCAAGTGACTTGCGATTCAAACGAATCAAGTGTAAATCTTCATTTCTATCTGAATATTCTTAATAGGCTTTTAAATCATTCAGAATGAATTTAAAAATTTTCTGTGAGTTGAAGCTAAATGAAAATTCTTCAGAATGTAATTTATCATAATGCCCAAATCGTGAAGGCTAAATGCGATTTCCATCTAACTAATAAAAACATTTTATGATGAAATTATTTTTGTTAAGTACACTTTCTGCATTCAAATATATTTAAAGCGTTCATCCTCTAAAATACAAGATTTATTTCAAACCAATTTTTATGGATGTATTTAAAATGTATATTATTTTTTATTTTTAAAATGTAAATAAATATTTGTTTGAATTTATTCAATCACTAACTAATTTTTTTCATTGTTAATAAAAAACTTGTATTCCTTAACGCTTTCATTAATTTTTCGTTTCCAAGTAGTTCTGAGTTCTAAATATTAGCATTAGTAACACCTTTTTTATCTCTCTTGAAGAAAGTCAGACAGCTTTCCAAAACGTCCTTGCCGGTCGTAGAATGTCTTATATATATATATATATATATATATATATATATATATATATACATACATGATTTATCAGTATATTGCTATGATACACGGACACATATGAACAAGTTGTGCAGGTTGAGGAAAATCTGTTGCTGATATTCAATCTTTGTAATAAACTTTACAGAGCCATTATTTTAATTTGTATTTCGTATTTATAAAAGCTTCCAGTTTCTCCAATTATAAACAGTCATTATTTCTTTGTCCACCTTCATAGCAAAGCGTCATAGCTCTTTGAATTTAAAAGATATTTTGATTATATAATAATTTTAAAAAATGTAAATTAACATTTTCAAAAAGATTATTTTATTACATCAAATCACCAGCATAAAGAAGGAACAAATTTAATCTAATTTTGAAAATATACCTATATATAAAACTTACATATTTTCTTCTCACAATAATAATCTTAGTTTTTGATACGGCATCTCCTACGCTAGATACGTATCTCCAAAGTGTTTTGGATTGTCTCCTCTTCCCTCACTCCTGCTCCCTTAAAATTTTAGACCAATCAGTTATATTATCTACTTTCCTTTTTTAATTGAAAACCTTCACTTTGCCATGGTCTGTTGGTATCACTTAATTTCCGTATCTACCTTTGAATCTCCTCTAGTTCTATAGCTTCCTTATTTTTCTTCAGTTAATCTTTTAAATAAACCAGCTGACGGTATAGGTTACTCTCGTTTCTTTTTTATTTATGTCGCGGTACTTTTACACAGCACATTTTTTTATCCTTTTTTGATGTTTTTCCGGTATTTGGAAGTAGTTGTTCATCGAATAAGCTGATTTCCTACCATCTTTTGTCAAAAATGTCAAACAAGTCGTTCTCAAACTTATTTGCAGAGCATTGCACATGCAGCGTAGCGTATTGCAGCATAACATTAAATGTCACTCGGCCGGTATCAAAAAACGATTAACACAACACTTTGGGTTGCAAACATTCTATGCATCGCACGCAACGGGTCTGGTGTGCTCCAGCCTTAAACGACTTAAGAAATTTCAATGTAACTTTGCATACAGACGTAGAATTTAATTAGGATGTGCATTAAAGATCATAGATTATGTATAATTACGCTCTTATTTAAAGGAGCAGAGCAGTGAACATAAACGCTCTAAAAATTAGGCACGTGCGGGAAAAAGTAACTTAGCTGCTATTATAATAATTTAAAATTTAGTGGAATATGCTCCATTCGATGAGACAAATTTATAGGCCAATTATTTTTCTGCATTTTGTTCGAGAATACTATCGTATAACTCAAATTACGCGCCGCACAGCACCGAAAGAATTATCAAAAATGAGGTCTGGAAAATTGTGGTGAAATAATACCTACCTCATAATTACCTTGGGCGATAAAAATCTACCGAGCAAAAGTAGGTACGTTTACATGAAAAATTAGTTGAAAAAATATATGATTGATTTATTGAGGTAATTTAATGACATAAATGAGTAACAAAAGTAAGCACTCTTTGTATTCAAGAAAACGTCGTATATTCTTTTTGATCGAGTAAGAAATGATTTTGAAAAGAGATTAGCAAAATAAATTGTAATTTCTGGTTGAACAGGAGAATTTCCTTAAATCTGATCGTATTTACATTATCCGGTCCCAACATATCTGTGATTCAATTTCTAAGTACGGTGCTAATTTCTTATCTTTAATATAATAACTTTAATGTCTCGATTCCGTTGCAGTTAAAATATCTTATTTGAATTTATGTAAAGATAACGGACAACTACAAAAGTCGAAAGAATACAAACGGAATACGAACAATATTATTGCCTTTAGATATAAATTTGAAATTTTAGGGATCCAATTAATATTCTAATTGTCTCATATCGTTACCAAATGGAAAGTGTAAGGCATTTAGTCGGGGCACTCCCGCGATGTGAGCTTCAGTTGCAATTATAGGCGGAAGTGGAGAGAGACAGGGCGGGCAGTTTTTAAGCCGCGGGAAAAGAAGTTGGTCGCTTGTTTGAATCTAAATAAATTGCTTTCAGAGTGTGGGAATAGAGTTTTGCTGTTTTTATTGGGGAATTTATTTTGGGGCTATTTGTTGTTATATTTCGACCTCAGCCTTATGTCATATGGTTATTACAAAGTAAGATCATGCTTACTTGAATAAAGTGTAATAATTGAAGGATAAACAAGCCAATACTAATGAAAAACTTATCTCAATATTTATTTATCAATATCTTAACACACATATTAATATACAAAAAAAACTGTCAAAAACTTGCACTACTCGTTACACGTATAATAACATAGAAACAGTGAAATGTACATATATTATTACTCTTAAATTATTAGCCAATATAAATTTTCCTTAAAGTAAGTATTAAATATTATCTGCTATGTTCAAAAATCATCAGATGTAGGATAATCGCTATAGTTTTTCTGTAATCTTCTAGTCATTTCGTAGATCCAGTTTTCCCGTGATCTTGTTTCTTCTATAGGGGAGGAATGGTTTAGTTTTCCATATTTTATAAAATATGTTCCTGACAATGCAGTCATTATAAAAAAAAAGATTTTTCATTCCACACAACAAGGTATTTCAAATGATACCTCACATAATTTATAAAATTAATGAAGACAAATGGGTTGCTTTATTTAACCCCCTCTTTAAAAAATTGTATGAAATTTGAATCTTTAAAAAATTACGAAAAGTGAAGTTTAGCAACTTACGTCCAAACTAATACTTACCTTTTAACTACATAATTGTTGTGATTGAAAACTATAGCTATTTCTTTAAGACAATTTTTAAAATTTTTTTAATACTATGTGCACGAGACCGCGGTAAAACCTGGTTGGTATGATATATTATACATGATATGTAGATTGGTAGGTTATACAGTCCACATTAAACCGAAAAAAAAATTAGGGCAACTACAGTTATTTAAATAAGACTACGCATTAATACTGAAATAAGTGTATGTTAAAAGAATTGAATATATCATTGAAATATAATTTTAGTTATAGAAATTACAGAGTCCAAGATATAAATGAATAAACGATTGAAAGACTCCCAAAGTTGTGAATAAACGATATGTGACTTTAAAACAACTTTTGTGTTGATATTAATTTTTATGATATCTACACCATCTGCATTTTTAAGACTTTAATAAATACTCTAAATCAAACCAAAATATTCAAATAACGAACTTATTAATGCAGACACATTTGCTCCATCCTGGGAAACTATGAAAACTATGAAATATCTGGTAAAGGGATCTTAATCACTAAGTATTACCTAAAAAAACAAATCAATGAAGGGATCAAATTTACAGGGGACACCAAATTACCACTCAAAATGTTCTTTAAAAATTCGTGGTTCATATAAGCAGAGACAATTTTTCAAATAATATTTCTATGTTTACTATAAATATAAACAGGTTGTGATGTTTATTAGGGATATAAGAAAACGTCATTGGCCGTTGCTAATCCTTACATAAATATTTCTGCCAAGTTTAGATACTTTGCATGTTTAAAACCATTATTACTGAGGTTATCAAACGTATGCAAATAAACTTAATAAACATCCATTTTACAATACAATAGATTGGATAAATCGTGCATAATATACACATATAATAAATAAAATAACTACATAAATATTTTTCAAAAGCCTTTGGGAACATAGCACGTTCCACAAATAAAATAATGCAACCACTTTTTTTACTCCACCCCTCAATGTTCCCTATATGCATTTGACAATGCTTTTAAAATCACACGGAATAGGCGTGGGTATGTTTCGCAATAAAAGACAATGCATTTATCTAGCACATGAGCATGTGGTGAATGTGTAAATTGCTATTCAGCCATTGTATAAAGTAACTTGCAGAATTTTGTAGCAGCAACGATTGCGTTTTTTTTTCTTTAAAACACTTTAATTTCACCCTAATATTTCCTAGGCTAAAGGTACGTTTAAAGTGTTGTTACAAACTAGAAAATAAGTAGCATCAATTACGAATACCAATTTTTAGGGTATATTTCAAATCTATATCACTAGATATTTTATTTGAACCCAATCACTCTTCCAATATTTTGATTAGGTGAACTGTAATAAATATAAAAAATAATGAAATAAAACTTTATAAGGACATGTAGACTTTACACTACAAGTGCTCCGTACAAACTAAGGCACATATTAACATTTAGGTTTACATAACATTTGTATTAAACTATTTAAATTTGAAATCTATATCACTAGATATTTTATTTGAACCCAATCACTGTTCCAATATTTTGATTAGGTGTACTATAATAAATATAAAAAAAAATGAAATAAAACTTTATAAGGACATGTAGAATTTACACTACAAGTACTCCGTACACACTAAAGTACATATTAATATTTAAGTTTATATAACATTTGTATTAAACTATTTAAACATATTCATCTTGTCATCAAGTACAAATATTGCCTAGTAAATCTTTTACAGGCGTTAACATGTGAATTTCTTAGAAAAATAAAATTGGAAATTTTATATATGCTGTATGTATATAATTATATATTCTGCTATAGAATATATAATTATATATTATATATACGAACATTTCTCCCTTAATTAATATAACATTATTATATAGGGAGAAATGTTCGTATATATATACGAACATTTCTCCCTTAATTAATATAACATTATTAAACTATAATTACTTCTCTCTATCAAACTCGTCACGTATGCTCTCGAAATCACAGCCCTTCATCACGAAATTGCGACTTCCGTGAAAGCCTTATATTCCTTAACTCGTGCCACTTGCGCCCATGCAGTCATTTGCAGTTACTGTGGTGGTTCTAAACATTATGTAAGTTATTTTCAAAATAGGAGTATTAGTTTTCTTAAGTGGTTACGGATTCAGGCTCTCAGCTATACCTACACTCTCTTAAACCAAAGTTTATATTTATTAATTTCACCATTAGCGCCAGGTTATTTATGGTGGTCGTAGTCGAGCTTTTCAAAACATTTCCACATTTCCTCAACTTCTATCAAGTTTTAATTTGGAAAATCGGACGCGTAAAACTGAAAATTATTTGTTTGTTATAAAATATTCATACAAAAATTATATTCTTCGATATGGTTTTCAAACGCACTAATTGATTTTAAAAGTTGTTTTCTGAATAAGTAAATATCTTATTTTTAATCATTCTTATATAAATGCACACACACACAGACATATATATATACATATATATATATATGTGTGTGTGTGTGTGTATATATATATATATATATATATATATATATATATATATATATATATATATATATATATATACATTGTAGTTAGCTACATTATGATGTGACACTAATTCTTTTTTAAAATTATTAGGAGTTAGACTTTAGGTCAATGACAATGATACTGTCTGACATCATTAAGTTTAAACCAGCCCAATTAAACTTTATATGGAAAAATGCTGCTAAAAGCTGGAGTGATATCAAAATAATCAATATGCAATGGCAGATCAAGTCAAATTCTAAAGCATTCAGAATAAAAATTAAACTAATTACAATAATGACATTTTTTGGATGGAAAGTTTAAATAAAGAGATTCTAAAATATTTCGCCAGCCTGTTTTTATATAAACGTAAACTGTCATTGTCCTTATGCATTAAGAGAGCATCTTAAAAGAAGAGCTACGCTTTGATCTTGATATTTAACTATCGTTACAAAAACGTGAACAAGTAATGTTGTTGACCAAAAGTAACAACGAAGCACCAATAATTCTATTTTCGCAGTTTTTTTATGTTATATATAAGAAAAGCTGGTGTATTATAGCAATTTGCTTATACTCTTATTACGCTTTCTACCTTTATAATAATGTGAGCAAATATTACCAAATTATAAATGTAATGACTAGACATCAATTGCGCTATTACGGCAAATTTTACTATTACATCTAAGGAAAACTGATGTATTATTATAGTTAAACCAATTAATCTATTTGTTAGTCTCCAATTTAAAGTAATTTTTTCTCTATTTTAAATATACTTATTCGTTCCAAATTAGTATAATTTCAAGAAAATTTTAAAACTTTAAGTACTTTTTAAATTACCATAAGTTTTGAGCGAGTATTTCCCTTCGAATTCTTCAAAGACGACTAAAAAAAAATTAAATAAAATTTCAGGTTACCGATTGGGCAGACATCTTAGTAAAATGAAGTTTAATTTCCATCACAACTAAATGAAACTACGCGATGTATTATTATATCCACGTTATTTATATGCTTAACCATGACCTAGGTTTAGTTGTATGAGAACATCTTAACGTGGGCAATTTTTAAAAATCAATGAATCTTTACAAATTCGGTGTCAAGCTTTACAAAGTATCGACCTAAAGATTTTGTAATACAAAGAAACTTAGGTCGTGGTTAGAAAATTAAATAAAGCAGATATAATACTACATCAGGTAATTTCATTTGGTTGTGAATAAAAATTAAGTGATAGTGAATTTCTCCAATATTAATACCAAACATATTCAATGTTTCAAAATAAAGCTTATAAAGTATCTTCCGTTTCAAAAAAATTATACTAATAATCCATACAATAGAACATTTATTTGTTGTACTCTTTGTTCATATTAATAAAACGAAATGCCAAAGCCGATATGGAAGACAGAATCAGATGGAATATAGTTTTATCTCAAGTAAACTTAATTTGTTTTGACGTATTCAATCAATATATAAAAAAACGCTGTTCTAAATCATGGTAATAATTAAATATTGACGAGTGAGTTTCAACAATGTCATTGACGCTCGATAACTATATTACAAACATTGTATGAAATAACAAGCAATGTTATTATAAATACCTGTATTATTATTATGCCATATCATTAAACATTGTCTGGAAAATTTCCCGAATATCGAGCACATGCCCTGATATGTTTATTCAATCTGGGTAAGCCTTTGTCTAGATTATTATGACACGTGTGAGGAATATTAATATGATAAATAGAAAGATATTTGTAATATTTACTCTAATAACATTTTATTTAAAGTCAAATAAACAATAATAAAAATTATTCGGCCCATTGTACTCGATGCAAATAATACGCCATTTTTGTTTTTGGGGACAGCCTGTTCTTAAAGCTATGTTTTCAAATAAGTCGTATCAGATTCGTACAATAAAAAATAGATCTTTTATTAACAATAATATATATAATTTATTAAATAAAATTAAAATATAAATTTTAAGCGTAAAACAACAAAAACAGTGTTAACAACGATAACTGTTAAACATGTATTTCCTCGATATAGCAGATATCTTTTTTGCTACCAAATTTGCCGACGTAATTTAATCAACATGATGTGGGGAAATTGTAATAAATAAAAACATAATTTTTACATTTATTTGATGAAACTTCAATTTAGAAATTACTGCTACGATTGGTGAGTTTTGCACTCTGCTAAATTACTTAAGTAAATGTTACGTTTGAATATCCACTATCAAATATTGAGCAACTACCGCCGTAAAACGTTTTAAATGCTTCCAGTGCAGTGCATCAAAAAGAGAACACAACTCTCCCTGCCTATCCCAAGGCACCTTCCCATTTTCGATGTAATGGATCCTCGTATCAAAGGTCAAGGTAGCCACTTACCGCAACTTAACATACACTACAAACATCTAAAAGCTTACAAAACAATAAGTGAATCTAATTTAAAGTGACGGACCCATTCGGAGTCGAATAAGTTTGTCACTTTAAATAAGGTATAGGAGAAATAAGTAGTTAATTCTAAAAATGTAAGACAATTTCTCGTTGTACTATAAAAGTTGTTTTCCTATTGTAGCGACAAAATTATTTCGGAGGTACCGCGGAGCGAAACAAAGTAAATTGCGATCTCGCCCTTTAAGTGGGTGACGATAGAAATACATTCTCGCATAGCGAGGTTAAAAGATATAAATTTATTTGTTAATAGTGAAGTAATCGTTTTATAAATAAAATAAATGTAATAAGTAAATATATGTAGTAAGGAATATAGAGGGTTATGTTTCCATGAAAAAAACAACTTCATTTGCAAATGTTTATTTAACTTCAACAAATTTGCACTTTTCATAGTAAAAGAGATCTCACTTAAGTTCCGTATTGTTTAAAACATATATGAAACAAAGTAAAACTTGGATCATATACAGTGGCAATCTTCTGGTTCAACAAGATCGGAAAGCGTGCGATAGTCACTGACCCACTAACGAATAAGCTCGTTCAAAATGGGTTAGGGACAACGCAACGTTCCGCAAAGTGAACTTGAGACAAGTCTAGAAAATAGAGTGTTATTTAAAAAAAAATTACCGAAACTTTTATCGTCTATATGTATTAGTCCTGATTCCAGCATGAATCAGAAAGAGATCTTTTAATTTAAAATGTTATGTTCCTTGTATTACTTTATAATTTAAAAGCCTTCTTTGTGAAATATGATGCCAAAAGATAGTTTGTAGTGTATAATCCTGCTTAATTGAACAGGTACCTAAATATCGAAATCCATCTTCATAATTTCCTCATTAATTTAAATTTTTTTCGTGTATATGGCTTCAATAATTGCATTGTGTTATGTGACTACGAAACATTATCTAAATTTTTTTAATTTTAAGTACTAGAGATATTAAACTCTCCTACATTTTTATTTCTTTCAAGTCGTATACAAATTGAATCAAAGACCATTAAAGGGCAGATTTTGAGCATAATCTTAATTAATCAAATCGAAATATTCTATTTGCAATGATATTTGAAGCTTGCGTGATAAAGAAATAATTAAAGACAATCGAGTAGGTACAAGTTTGTCTGTAATGCGACTGGCAAAGTTTTCTCTCGATTTTCACTATAACGAACATTCAACGCGCCGCATTCAAGTTCCGCTGCGACCTGACACTTTACCTACATTAATATATATAATAAGCAGGTGCACTGATACAAAACATATTTGATCATATTGAAAATTTTGATTATTTGCATATACTCTATGATTTTTGTATAAAAATAACTCACTTTAGTATATGTAACTTAGAAGCAAGATAATATCGATACCTTTCGGTATTGGGTGGGTTTTTTCGATACAAATACTTTTGTAGTCGATGCCTCACAATTGATACTTTTACTCACATGAGTACTTTAAAATAGGTTTCGCATCGAATCTCCCTTAACATTTTGTACTTTTTATAATACTATACTCATTATGAGACAACTAACTTAGCGTTAAAGAACGTTTCAGTGTCTAAGTAGAAGGAAAACTATTGGACAAAATATTATTTTCCTGTGATAGCACAGATAAAATTGGAAAAATTACAACTTTATTCTCGTTCTCTCTCCTATCAAATCCCTTGGGTATTTCTTGTTTTTGCTTCTCTGTCTTGGTTTTTATACTTATTTAAATATAATCTTTGGTTAACTGAATTATTGTTTTATTCCATTAAACATGTGCAATTTGTTTTGATTTTTTTATTTAGACGAGCGGAAATATCGAAATTAAGTAAATGTTCGGGTGTAAATTATTTCTGAAAGTATTTCTAATTTAGAAAATATTTGTAATGTTACTTGTACTATTATGCCAGTTAACACCTGCTAGTTTTAAAATACTTAAAAAAGCATCTAGATATTTTCATTTCGTGAAATTTTATGTCTATTTTTATATGCATGTAAGTTTTTATAAATTTTATCCGGAAAAGGTTTTCTGAAAAACTTAGTATTTTTCAATATTAATTTATCATATTCACATTATTTGAATCTCTTCCACAATTTTACAAGAAAAGCTATCAAATCATATATTACACGAAAGACATTATAATTCACGTTTCCTTTTTCACCTTATTTGTGACACATATTTTTCATTTTTAAGTAGAAAGTACAAGAAGTATATAATTATATAATAATAATTTTAATTTTGACTGTACAAGAACTAAGTTTTTGACAGTCATTCCAATAATCATTACTACTATATTCGTAATGAGTATTGACCGCGTAATTTTTTAACTTTACGTAAACGCATACTAAGTTATAAAAGTATATAATTTAGCAAACAATGAATTGGACTCATAAAACTTTCAATAAATTTATAATAGTAAGAACATATAAATATTCAATTTCAAATTGAACAATTATTTAGAAATATTTAAAAATCTTCTATTTCTCTTAAATATCAGCCTACTACGTTTATAAATCAAAATAACATAAGTTTTAATGAGAACGAAGACGTACTTAAAATTGAGATATGTGTAACATAAATGTATAATAGTCAGTAAAGAGAAATTATATTTATGAAGAATAACTTTTCATAGTCCTGAAAAAACTCCAGTTAGTTTATTGGCTAACGGCCATGACTTGACTTTTATCCAAAATAAAATAGATTTTATTGAAAGTGTGGGATACACAATATATAGATATAGATAATATGCTTACCTTGGAATGTGAATACGTGAAGAAGTGGAGAATCCCGGTATAAAACAGTTCTAGATATTAAATTACTAAAACAATATTGTATCCACCATAACCACTAAATACTGTTAGGTATTAGCACAGGAAATTAAATTTGTTTCCCCTAATAATAGGGTAATACAACTTACACGTTTAGTAGCCTTAAAACTAATTTCTGAACAGTTTACGTTTGAAATAAAATGAGACCAAAGTGCTAAAAGAAATGATAATCCCATATATAGATGAATCATATAACAATACTTACACATATCCGCGTTATATTTTTTCATATTTTCAATTAGACCACCTCTCATCTTACTTGGGCTCTATGTGATTGACCTTTGACTATAACAGAGTGTGTGAACTGAAAACCATTTTGAAATCTAAATTTTAAACAAACCCTCTTCTGAATAACACTACTTCGCATATAATATCGCATAATTTATATTAAATAATTAACGATTTTAAAAGCAACAATTAATTATAATCAATGTACACCAAAATTGGAAAAAAAATATATAAATATATAAATATATATATATATATATATATATATATATATATATATATAAATATATATTCAACAAATATAGGTCAATTAGATTATTTTGTTAAGTGAACTTTTAAACCATTGAAAACCAATTTAAGTGAACCAAACATTTCCTAATCAAAAAGATGATGACAAATTTTTCAATGAGAGACGCTTCAAATCGATAAAATTCAAGACGATAAAAATCACCAACCTCAGAAATAAAACGTCAAAGTAGTTTTCTGAAAGAAAACCGTTTGTTTAATGTTAAAGGTAATTTCAATCACTTTCTTCTACTTTGCAAGCGAATCAGGATTCAAACTAATCAGATATGAACATTCCCTTTTGAATATTCTTAATATGTTTTGAGTTCATTCAATATAGATAAAATATAACAATATCCAAACCGGGAGGTCTAGGGATACAATTCTCATATAATTAAAAAAATATTTTCTTGCTAACATTACTTTCCTTAAATACCTTTGCTACCTTCTTATTTTTTGTAGGTTTTAACATTTTTTTATGAAGAATATATTATGAAGAATATATAGTGTTCTTAGTGCGCTATAAAAATTTAAGTATAGTCAATACATTCACCATCTTCATAATTTTAAAATATATTTTTATGTACGTATTTATAATAAATATCGTGAAATAAAAGTTTTTTATTTTTCAAATGCAAACATATTTTGATTTGGTTTTCAATAATTAACAAATCAGTAAATTTTTTTTTTAAATTTTCAATGGAAAACATGCATTCATTAACCTGTTATCAATTTGAATACCAATGACAATTTTTGCTTTTGTAAACTTATTACTTCATTCGTCATTTCCACATATTTTTGAGTGTTTCATGCTAATACTAATATAGCTTTTTGGATTTTATAAACCTACTTCTGATAGTCTTTTGGTTTTCATTAACCTGCCAGTTCATTCGTCGCTACCAGATTACTTTTTCTTCTCTTCTGAAGAAATTCTACACGCTTCTTGAAAGAAATTTCTCAATAATTGCACACACCTTTGAACATCTATGTGCAAGTTGCTCAAGATTCAATAATTAGACCTAAACTATGAAAAGCCATTACATTAATCTGTATCCCGAAGTTTTCAGTATCGTAATTTCTAAAATTTGCAGTGGAAACATTACAATTTCGTCATGGCACATGTCCATATTTACGTCAAAGCATAATAGTTCTGTCAATTTAAGACAGATTTTGATAAAATTTTCGGAAAAAATGTAAAATAGTTTCGCCGACCTATTGGAATAAAATGTTCAATTTTATATCAAAAATATTACAATATATCAAATTTAGGGATCTTTTTCGACATACCTTAAAGGGTTTAATTAAAGTCGGATTTTAAATTAATTTCGAAATTGCTTAGTAGAAGTTTTTGATGCAGTGTTTCCTATAAGAAAAATGTGACTCCAAACTGTTTTGCACTGTATGCTTTTCTTCGGCCTTCATTCCTTCATGAATTTTTACTCTAATATTTTCTTTTCATTTTTGTTTTTTTTTATTAAAAACGCTTAGTTAGTTAAGTTTTTCTACCACCTGGTATCCCTGGGTTTTTCTCTGGTCCCTGAACCTCCTACATTTCATTTGAATAATTTCTTAAATAAATGACAAGATGAAAACCTGATTTTTATCTGAATTCATTAACCGTAGTGATAACATTAATTTCTAGTTGGAATGAAGAATTTACATTCCATTTTATTTTGTTTCCAAGTTAACCAAAAACTAATAAATACATTTTATTGATGAACAATAATATAATCATTATTGAAGAATTTAATAGTACTACAGGGGAAAATGTGCATGCAAGAAACTTTTGAAAAATTTTTGAGCAATTTCATAAGTTTTTTTTTTATTTACATAAATTAATTCTTTAGTAAAATACCCAGTAATATTTTAAATTTCCTTAACCTTATTTTTTTTTTCTTTAGATGCAAAATTGTTAAATTCTCTCACTAGAACATAACAGCCAACCAACTGACTTGGCAATATTTGATTAAATTAACAGCCAACATCTTTCTACAAACCTATTTTTAGTAGAGACATCAATAATTTAAATCAATTAAGTCGTGCAAACATAAATGTCAAAATTACTTTTAATGCAAAAACAATACTTTTACTATAAAACAATCAATTATATTTTATGCACATTAAGATGATTAAAGATAAACGTTGCCTGTATATTTGTTTATTTGTTTTTTTTCGTGCTTATAGATATAAATTTAATTTGAATCCGTTGAGCTGCTTGAGCACAAATAGAAGGCATCAAAGATCAAAATATACAATGGATATAGGTGGAACAGAAAATATTGTTCACAAAAACGGAACAAATATTTACAATAATGTTCTAAAATAAATTAGTGATAACTTCAACTTTACCTCAGAAAAAAAATAACGATTGAGAAAAGCCAAAGAAATAGATTTTCCATAGTGTATGGTAAAAGAATGAATACTTACTCAGTGCTCAAAGCCGTAATTTATATCGTTATTTTTTCATATTAGAATATGTCATAATGATTATATAAGATATAAATATAGGTAAGTGTTAGAGTTAATCATAAGATCATAATCATAGAAGTTAATTATGATCTGGAATTAGAAATCTGACATATTTTGAAAACTCTTCGATTCCATTAAATTTACTTTCAAAAATTTTGGTAAATTTACATTCGGAAAATTTACATTTAACGTCATTCAACCCTATTGAAATTAGTTTTTCATTAATTCTAATTTATTTCGTTTTTCATATTTAACTGGAAAACAACGAAATGGTAAATTTAAACATTAATAGAATATACTCGGTGTCTGCTGGTTTGTGCGGAGAGGATATTATATTATATATGTATATATATATATATATATATATATATATATATATTTATATAGGGAGCACCAAATAAGAAATGATAAAGTACATACTTGCAGTTCGCCATCTTGTGAAATTACTACGGAACCCTAATTTAAGCGCGCCAACATTCACTCAATCAGTGTTTTGAATCTCCATCCGAGTAAAGAAACATATCTACCTTTTTGATTTAATTCCATCAATATTATATTCATTTAAGAAATTTATGTAGTTATTACACAGGATATGTAGTTATTACACAGGTTGTATTATTCATACATGAATTTATCTTGACATGAAGATTTGTAATGCTTAACAAAGTGTCGTACATTTTGTATATTATTTATTTATTAGTGTACTTTGATGTACAGAACTGATATAAATGGCAGATTTATTCTTATTACAGCCAACCGGAACACTAGTACAGCCCCGTTCAACGATATCGCTGGGAATCGAAACCGAATCCCCGCGTTGTGTCCCACCGTCAAAAACCATATGCCTCTTGGTAAAACCATCACACCACGGCCACGAAGTTCTTCACAATATTAAGGTTATGAGCTCATCTATACGAATATTTTAAAACTTTTACTTTATTACGATATGACGTATTCTTACAACATACTCATGGAATATAATTAATCGTATCATTCCTTTTATTTGGTCGTAAGATTTCTCTGTACGATTACATAATAACACTTTGAGAAAGATAAAAACACCTTGAGAAACGAAAATAACTTCACACGAATGCATTTGGTTGTACATATTTATGTACTTACCGTTCACTTACGCTATAGTTTACTAAAGGACAATGGTATAGAAAACTTGAGTGAAATAAGATTGTTTACTTATTCTAATAAATTTACTGACTTTTATAGAGGAATGCTTCTAAAATAAACAAAGAAAAATTGCTTGAAATAAAATGGGTTAATTTCTTTGGGTAATTTCAGTCACACTTAAATGAAACTACGTGATGTAGTATTATTTCTACTTTCTTTAATTTCTTTACCACGATCTAAGTTTCGTTGTATTATAATATCTTCAGGTGGGATATTAGCAAAGATAGCATTAGCAATATTTGCTAATATCCCACCTGAATATGTTGTAATACAACAAAACCTAGGTCGTGGTGAAGAAATTAAAGAAAGTAGAAATAATACTACATTACGTAGTTTCATTTAAGTGTGAATAATGAATTTCTACAAAATTAACGCCAAATATATTCAATAATAATTCAGTCAGATAAATTAATAGACATACTAAGGTTCTTGTTAACGCTCCTTGTACACAAAGAAACATCGCTTAACATTATCTGACAGAATGAGAAATAATTTTCAGAAGAGACGGCGGGAAAATATATTCCAATCCAAAATGCTGTCGAAGGAATTATTTGAATTTGATCGCAGTTTCTATAACCGATCCCAACGTGTCAGTGATTTAATTTCTGATCACAGCTCTGATTAAGTTAACTTTGATATATTAACTTGAAAGTCTCTATTCAATGGTGTTTTTAAAAATACGTTTAATATTTTTAACGATAACATGCAATTTAAAATATAGATAAAATACAGACGGAATAAAAGTAATAGCATTTTATTTAATTATACATTTCAAATTTTACAGATCTATTTAAATATCTAATTGTTTCATATCGTAACTAAATGAAAAGGTAAGTAAAGTATGTTGGGAGTCCACATGTAGATTTGATAGACGCAGCAATGTCCTTAGTAACGCGGGCACGGCTGCCTTTTTCACCGACAGCCGACGCACGGGAATTATCACAAATATGTATTCAGATCAAATAAACATTGCGATTATATAAGGAATTTATGATTTATACGGCATTCAGTGGAGGCACTCGCGGGATATGGACTCCTGTTTCACTTCTAGCTAGATACATAGAGGGCCGGGGCGGGCGGTTTCTAAGCTGCGGGAAAGGTTGAGTTGACTTTCTGTTTGAATCTAAATTAGCTGCTTTCCGAGTGTGGGTGTTGGGTTTGGCACTTTTTATTAGGGAATTTATGTTGAGGTTATTGGTTGATATATTTTGATGTCGATGGTATATTTTTATATCATGTGGTCAGTAGGAAATAAGATCGCGGTTAGCTAAATAAAGTGAATCATTCGAATATAATACACCACAATATTTAGAAAATAATTAACGTAATATTTTTAATTTCGTATTACAGCACCCTTGTTAATGTAATAAAACTTATCAAGTATTATTAGAACTCGCACTATAAGGATATCGTTTTGATATGGATCATTGTAAACATTGAAATGTACAAGGCATTTCTACTGAATTATTTAAAATATTAATTTTCAACAACGGCCAACTAGCAGCTATATCTTTCACAAGTTAAAAGAAATGTATATTTCTAAAATTGAATATATTTGGCGTTAATTTTGTAGAAATTCATTATTCTCTTTCTCCACAATCTTTGCTAATATCCCACCTGACGATATTGTAATACAATGAAACCTAGGTCGTGGTAACGAAATTAAAGAAAGTAGAAATAATACTACATCAAGTAGATTCATTTAATTGTGTATATTTCTAAAGTAAAAAGTCAGGATAATCCCTATATAGTTAACTGTAATATATATATGTTTTTTTCATGAGTTTCGGTTCCATAGTTTTGGGAATAAAGATAGGAGGCTATGCTATATTTTTTAGAATTTCTTTAAATACAGAGTAATTATGAAAAAAAAAAATTTTCTCCTACTTATATCGAGTCCTTGGAAATTATAACCCACATCATATGTAAAGTGAAAACAAAATTTAGTACATAGTTTAATACCTCTTTAATTATGAATAAGAATATTTAAAAAAGTTATAGTTGGCTGGTGAGCGATATGAATAAAGTAGACGTAAAATCCAGGTTAGTGAAAAATACCTGGATTACTAAAATATATTGCTATACCAAATTTCAAAATCGCATATTTTCTGAGAAAATCGGCTGTAGCAGGGGGAAACAGAGACCAATCTACACTTATGAGGGTTCCGTTCTTCATTATATTTCAGTCTATATCTTAAGTACGAATGCTTGAAAAGTGAAATGTTGTGTAATCATTTATTTATTTGTTTCTCTTTTACTGTTAAACGTCTCAATGAATTTCAGTGAAATTAGGAAAATACGTATAATATATCGTAAATTAAAAAATCATAAACTATCATATGGAGAAGCAGAGTAGTGAATAGCAACTCTAAAAAATTATGCACACGCATGAAAAACTGAATACATTGCTGTCAACTGAATTTTCGGAAATTCGCTATTTCCAATTAATGTTCCAATTAATGTGCTAAATTGATAAGTTAATTGTAGCATAATCGTGCAATCGTGAAGATAAAACCTGAAAGTTAGACTTGACAATTTAATACTTTACTGGTAAATACATTACTGATCTGACTGAAATCTATACCTGCTTTTTTTTTGAGATAAAAATTTTTACACTTTTCTAAGAGTACAAGTGAGAGGCTGCAGTCAAAATCTGGTTATTTTATTGTACATATGTTTTATGGAGTATGTATATAAATAAGTTAAGCAAATAACATTAAATTGAAGGAAACTAATGCAATTGCTATTTCTTGGGTAATAGTTTGCACAATTACTAAAATAAGTATATACGAAAAAAATTCAATATTTCATTGATATTATTCTAATCGTAGAATTTGTAGTCAGTTATCATAATTCTGTAACTAAAACTTTGGAATGAGTAAATGAAATGTGACTTTGAAATAACTTTTTGTTTGACAGACGTTTCATTAATTTTTGCACCATACATTTCTTAAAGACATATATATAAACAAAAAATTATGAAAATAATGATTTTATTATTGCACACTGCGTACCCTTCAGCCTGCAAAACCCGTGAAATCCACTATTAAGTATCTGGTAAAAATATCTAAAAGACTAAGTAACACATAAAAATAAGAAATCAAAGAAAGTATAATATTTATAGAGAACATCGAACTACTATACGCTCGTGTTTTTAAAAATTTAAATAACTCGAATAAAAAAAGATAGTTTTAAAATAACATTTGTATATTGCGTAAAAATATAAATCATTTTTACGGTTTATTTAGACTTAATTGAGATAGTTTATTAAGCTGTTCGGAAAGGACATTAACCTGTGCTAAACCTTATATAAATATTTTCGAGTAGAATAAGAGCTTTGCTTTTTTATTGATGTAATGAGATGTAAAAATGTAAATGTACTAAATCTTACTTTATAAACTTTAATATTTTAGTTGCCTCGTAGATTATATACCTATATAAAAAATAAAACAACGACACAAATATTTTTTAAACATCTGGGAGAGCACGTCAGGTTTTCCAAATAAAATAAAGCAAGCGAACAAGTTCCATGTATGCAATCGATGATGCTTTTGAAGCCACAAGGGGCAGGGGTGCGTATATTTTACAATTAAAGATAATGCATTTATGTAGCGCATGAGCGAGTGACAAATGTGTAAATGATCGTCAGCCATTCTACAAAGTAACTTGCAGCAAAGTAAGTCCCTACAGAAGAAGTGGCAGGAACGCTAGTAATTGCATGCAACTCAATACAAATAAAAAATAAAAAAGAAGTATGAATATCCATATTAAAGAAATATTTTGAGCATTTTTGAATCACTGTTGTGACAGTTTTATATGAATATTAAAGTATACATATAATTTCTGATAAATTATTGACAAAAAATAATTTTGTTTATCATCATGTTAATTTATTGCCTTGTGTATCTCCATCGTCATACGTTCTATCTAAATCACATAGCGTTTGGTCACAAAATTGAGGTATTTCTGAAAACCTACTTATTATTTCTTACACTTGGGGCAATTGCGTCCATGCACTCGCTTTCAGTTATTGTAGTATTTTTAAAGATAATATAACACCATTATAACTGTACTGACATAATTATTATTACGAGCTCACGGCTACAACTACTCTTTTAATGCGACATTTATTTCCATTTTTATCGTCATTAGTGCCACGTAATTTACGATGCTCAAACTTGAGCTTAGCGAAATCGTTATGAATTTCTCCAGCTTTATCTAGCTTTTAATTAGAATGTCAAAAACGTGACATCAAATATTTCTTCGTGACAAGGTAGTATATGATGTGATTAAATAGCGAGTATATATAAAAGCTAGATATAACGAATATTGACTAAATAGTGTAATTAATTTGATAAATTAATTACTTTGTTTAGAAATTATTAATAATAGCTAGTTGGAGTTGGTTAAAGCAATGAACTCATTCCCACTATCCTTACTCGCTTCTCCTCCCTCTTCTGACTGCTGCTTTGGTTGCAAAGATAATTTTAAAATAATATTTTTATATTGCATAAAAATATACACAACTTTTGCGGTTTATTGTTTAATTAGATTTAATTTAGTAGGACTGTACGGAAAGAACATTAACCTTTCCTAATCGTTACATAAATATTTTTGAGTAGAAGAGAAGCTTTGCTTCTTTCAAACGATTTTTATTGATGCAATGAAATGTGAAGATGTAGATGTGCTAAATTTTATTTTAGTCAATTTAATATTTTAGGTGCCTTATAAATTATATAGCTGTATAAAATAAAATTACTACACAAATATTTTTTAAACCTCTGAGAGAGCATTCACGTTATCCAAATAAAATAAAGCAAACAACACTTTATTCCCCTAGATACATTCGACGATGCTGTTAAAATCATGTAGAACAGACGTGCGTACGCTCCGATAAAGTACAGTGCATTTATCTAGCACATGAGCGTGTGTCGAATATGCAAATGGCTGTTTGACGATATTGCAAAGTAACTTGCAGCAAAGTAAGGGTCAGGAACCCTAAAGATAGTATGCAACTCAATACAAGTAAAAAAATAAATAACTAGTATGAACATCCAGATTCGTAAAATATTTTGAGTCTTTATTGCTACGTATCGTATTTAAACTCAATCACCGTTCTGATATTTGTATTTGAATATTAAAGTTTATATTCCATTTATATTTGATCGACAAATATTAATTTTATTTATCATCATGTTAATTGATTACCTTGTATATCTCCATCGTCATGTGTTCTATTTAAACCACAGAGCGAATGGCCACGAAATTGAGACTCTTGCAGTTATTGTAGTATTTTTAAAGATAATGTAACACGAGTATAACTTTACTGAAGTGATCATTAATAAGAGCTCGCTGCCACGTAATTAACGATTCTCAAACTTGACCTTAGTGAAACCGTTACATATTTTCCCAGATTTATTTTGCTTTTAATTAGAAAGTCGAGTGTATGATGTCGAATATTATTTCTTCGTGAAAAGGTATATGTTGTACAAAATGTGATTAAACAGAGAGTATAGATAAAAACCAGATATTATGGATATTGACTAAATCGTGAAGACAATTTGATGCATTAAAGACTTTGTCTAGAAATTAATCATAACAGCTATTTGAAGTTGGTTAAAGCAATACACACGATTCCACTATCTCACTTCCCCTCTCCCGACTACCACGGCACGGCCACGGCATGGCCGTGTGGTTTACGCAATAGTGATTGTTGTTATTTTCTTTTGAGAGGTTGCTCCGTGTGTACCGCTAATGCCACCAACTTAATACGTTCGTATTAATTTATTTAGGGTGTCTAATGATGGTGGATAATATTAAAAAAGGTGTTGACAAAGAAATCTCTCACCGTATTACAAATAAAGGAAAAAAATAACCGGTTTTTTTATAAGTGATCAATGTATGTTCTTAATAATAAACTTAAGAGGATCGAAGAACAAGACTACTAAGAAAATATCTAAAGATTACCAGCGTCCAGCAAGGTGCAATATTATCAAGTCGGAACACTGGAAAAATTCATAGTTTTGATGAAAAATTAAGGTGATCCTATTATTTGCTCTACTCATTTAGATGAAACTTTTTATATAATCTACGATTGTCATTTTAATATTGGACACGGTGGTAGAATAAAAATGATGAAGGAGCTAAAATCTATATATAAAAGTGTAACTGCTGAACTCGTCACAATATACTTGAACTTGTGCCAGAAAAAGAAAGTTTATCAAACAAGGGCTTGTTGTCAAACCGGATTACCAACATCGAATTTAATTCAAGGCGCCAAACGGATCTAACTGACGTGCAGTCACATGCTGAGGGTAAATACAAATTTATCTTAGTGTATCAAGACCGACTAACAAAATTTATGCAGCTATGGTTTTTCCAAAGCAAATGAGTGGAAGAAGAAGTATATCACATACTGGACATTTCTATTATAGTTAGAATGCCTAGTATCTTGAAAAGTGATAATAGTAGAAATTTAAAAATTCAAATCTGTTACGTAACTCAAAATATCACAAGAGTCTCACTTATAAGAACAGACAATGACAATTTTGTTTCTCATCTTGTATGAAGATTATGCTTTATATGTAATGTTACTTGTATTTTTCATATTATTACATTCTTTTTTAAATATTATATCGTATTTAGGTTAAAAAGTGATATTAACTGTTGCTTTTGGACTTTTATGGCTTTGTATAAAATATTAGCTTTCATTTTACTATTATTGCATTAAATGCGTCGAATTTTAATTATGTTGTTAAATGGAATATCAGAGCACATATTATAAAAATTATTATTTAAAATGTTACTTACTGTTAAAATAACGCTTCATTTGTGCTATACATGGAGTTAAGTTACCAAACGCTTCACCTGTATAGCGAGATAACTTGAGATATAATTTTAAATCCGAACTATTCATTAATCATTAATTTTGTGTACCCCTACAACATAAAAAAAATTAATATTTATTGTCTTTTCTTGCTTCATCCAGGTGATTTACAAGTTTGTGGGTAATGGAAAAGTGGATTACTGTATAAATTTATTTATTTATTAAAAAAATATTAACCTTTTTTTTACTGATGGTTTTATGCATATACGTATTGCAATCCTCATATTTTGGTGTTCTTAAAACATTGTTTGTATTTTTACTAATCAAATGATACCGCACATGAAACATGTACTAAAAAATAATCGGATGCTTTATTCACTCTTAATGTAAGTATAAATAAATATTTAAAAAATTTCTATTACTAGGCTAAATTTCAAGTGTATCAAGTATATCGTATTGTTTCAGATAAATTCGGCTGTGACAGACGGACTGACACGTGACTTATGACGGATTTCATTCTTTATTTTGATAACTTGAAAAGTAAGGGGAAAATTTCTTAATACATATAGAATTATAGTAAAAAGTGGAAATGTTATATTATTATAATGACTTAACTGGCATATTAATAAGAAGGAATTTATATTGGTGAAGTAATTTAGATATTATTATTACATTATTAAAATTCTGATGGCTCTTTAAATTTTTTAAACAATACTCAAGTTAAATTCATTTGTCAAATATTTGGTTCCAAGTCAACCATGCCTTGCATAATTTTTTCCACAAATGTAATTTTACTAGAATCGTTTAATTTGATTTTCATTCAATGAAAATTAGTAATACGTGTGTCTATCTTGTTTTTAATTTTAAAATTAGAGTTGTGTAAAATAATTGTTAGATTTTCACTTAATTTTTGTTTTTGTAGTGTAGCATGAAAAAGTCTTTTGTTCACATAATCAATTAAAACATTTTAAGCCATCATCAAACATTTTTTTTATTGTTCAAGTAAATTGATGCTTATATTAGATTGTTCAGTACAATAAATCTATGACCGTTTAGTATGGTAATATTTGCAAAATGATTAAAATATTTAAGGACAAATAAGAAAAATCGTGCTGCCAGAGAACGGATGTTTACTATTCGTAAAATCATTACACGCATAACTACGGCGCTTGGGTGTGTAAATAATTTTGTACTATTTGCATTATATGATCGCTTATATTATAATTAAAATGAAAATAAGTGTTCAATATTTGTTTGGTAAGCAGTTTTATTTGTTTTGTATTAATTAAAATTATATCCATTGGACAGCCAACTAAGAGGGCTGTGGAAAATGATATTATTTTCCACATGCAGCTTTATCAAAGCAACAATAACTAGTGGCTTCTAGTTAGTGTCTATTAGTCTTTTGCCTTTTGACATGGACTTGGCTGGTCTAATTGGTTTCTGCCTGTACATAAACGTTTAACTACTAAATGTCATATTTTTACATAAACAAGAACCTGAAGATGTTGTCATACAACGAAACTTGAGCCGTTGTTAAAAATTTAAATGAGGTAGAAATAATATTACATCACATAGTTCCTCTAAGTTGAAATTACAAATTAAATGATTATGAATTTCTATAAACTTAACGCCAAATATATTCAATATGTAAATAAGTACGTAAATACTAAACACGTTTTTCTCTAAAGTCTATTTTCGTAAATACGTTCAATGCAGTGATAGGATAATGTTACATTTGAATTTTCTTAACTAAATTAATGCTGAAATATGTTCAGTTGTTCTTCTTTTACATGGCAAAGACAAAAAGTTTGACATGATTTTTTGCTTAAAAATAACTGAAGGATTTGGAAAATGATATAGTATACTTTCTACTACGGGAAAGTTGTAGTTTCAGACTAAAAAAAAATATGAAGTGAATAAGGAAGCAGCATACCAACGGAGCAACGGGTCGACTTGATTTTTTGAATCGGCACAAAGGCAATATAAAGGAACAACTGAATTACTTAGTTTAATCTTTAATTTAGAATCTTACCTATAATATTATAGAAGTTGTTGTTGTATCTTTGGTTAATCTAAGGCATAAGATATTTGTCTATGTGGCCCATCGTGGGGACCCAAGTTCGGTTCTCGGCCCCAGGCCGAGCGGGGCTGGACTTATATTCGGATTGGCAGTAATAGATTGGTCTAGCAATAAGTCTGTCATATGTATCAATAAGATAAATTAAAGTACATAAAATAAATAAAGAAATATTATAAATGCAAAAGTCTGTTTGATCTTTTTTCACGTCAACGCTAAACACATCATCAACGTAATTGTTTGGCCACATAGAGTCGGCTTGCTGTAAAATGACACAGATTTTTCATTTTTTGTACTTAGAAATCTCTTTTCAACTAATATCGTAAACGTTACCAATATAATGAATGCAAAATGTATTTACTTTTCCTTTTTTATGTCATTTGACCAGCCAGGAAATGACATAAGCCACTTTCTAAGCTAAGAAATTTGATTCTAACTAATGTAACAAACCCAACTAATATTAAACATTTTAAAGTGTGTGTCTTTATTTTTTTTTCACGTCAAAATGGAACAGCGGATCGGAATAATTTCTTGTACACAGACGATTGGCAAACCACGAAATGATATCTGAGACCTTCCAACTCGGTAAATTTCACACTAACCAATATTACAATCTCAACCAATAATATGAATGTGAAAGTGCATTTGTTTGTCCTTCTTCCAAGTTACGAGGGAACAAAAAATCGATGCAATTTTGCTCTTAAAACTACTGCATATAATTTGTGATGACTAAAGGCCAATTTTGCTATAATCGCAAATTTACTATATGTCAAGAAAGTTGATGCATTACATTTATCCTCAGTCAATTCCCCCATTTTAAATAAATGCAACCATTTTCTTTAAGAAATGCGAGAATAAATTGAAAGTTCTTGTGTTTTAATATATTGAAGCGGATATTTTCGATTCAATTCGCTCAAGAAGGTTAAAAAATATTTGAAGAAATTTTTTACATGTTTTTACACGTTACATGTTTAAATTTATAGAAAAGAATAGGGAATGGTTTTATATTTTATTCAAGTGTTATCAAGTAAGTGTAATTCAAATAATTAAAAAAATAATGAATATATTTGGCGTTAATTCTATAGAAATTCATTATTCACAATTTAATAAAACTACGTGATCTACTTCTTTTCGTTTTTTCTTGAAAAAGAAAAAAAAAGAAATAAACAAAAGTAGAAATAATACTACATCACGTAGTTTCATTTAATTGTAAAAAAAATAGGTTAAAAAGAATTTATTGAATCCAACCAATACATTTAAAAGTAAAAAAAAAATCGGGAAAATAATATTCGCAACTTGAATTTTCAAGGTACATTTTTCCATAACACTACCGTCACATTTTCACTTATAACAAATAAAAACAATATTTTTGACAAAACATATAAAATAACCGATACCAATGGCCGGTATTTCCCTTTGCCTAATCATATAAATAAATGTTGCTTTTGTTAATGCACAGTCGAGTACCAGGGAACTAATTATAGCTTCTAGTGCGTCAAGAATAGAACACAATCCCCTATTTAACCCAAGATATCTTGCCATTTTCAATGCGATGTATACTGTTGCCAAGGGTCGAAATGATGTTCTATAGCAACTTAATATAATTGTGACACATCTAAAAGCTGAAAAAACTATAAGGGGATCAATTTTAATGTGACAGACCCTTTTGGGGTCGGTAACATATTACTTATACACAACGGACTTACGAGCAAAATCTGTAATAACGTCTGATAAAATGTTTTGTACGAGACAACAGCGCCCCCGGAGAACACTGGACAAATAAACGGAGAAAATCAAAGGAACAGACACCAGGAGCTAACGTTGAAAAAGGAAAGTCAATTTTCTCTTCACTGTCTAAGAAGTGTTTTTCAATTGTAGCGGCGACCTTATCTCGGAGATACCCCAGAACGAAAGAAAGGAAATTGCCACAGTTCAAGTGGATGCCGACAGAAATTTATTCACCCATGCTGAGGTAAAAATAAATAATTTTTTTTCATAATAATGAGGTAGCAAACTTTGAATATATGTATGACAAATAGCGCTGGAGATATCTTACGCGCGCTTTCATTTTCTAACTGACTATATTGGTCTCAGAGAGGTTGCAATGCTTGAAAAGTTATACAATCACTATTAATTATTTTTCGCTGATCTTTCCTTTGAGTTTCTAAAAGTGGTAAATTTTAAAGTATTTTCAAGATAAGACAAATATTATATCGTATCTAAACTTTTGTGTACTGCAGTTAATATTTTAAATCTGTTTTATGGTAAAGCATTTTTCTAGATATGGAAATCCAGCCTCTAGACTTATCTGATTTAAGATTATATCATAATAAATATGATTAGAAATAAGACGTATATTTTTAAAAAATAAACTATTTTGAAAAGTTTTGTATTATTTACAGAACTTACACTAATTTACAGTCTTTTGGTCTTTTAAAAGTAATATGGATAATATAACAAAAAACAACCAAATAAAAAAAATTTACACTTAAGCGTCTATTGGTTGAAACCAATACAGAACAAGGATAATTGGAATGATACATGTGTATATACAAAACGCCACGTTTTTGCTTCAAAAAAATCTAACTTGTCACATTGGTCACTAGCCCATCAACAAACAATCGTTCACAAATGGCGTAGGGACAAAACGAATGAACCATTCCGTAATGTGACTTTGACGCAAAACTAATGTAAAAAGTCGTCAAATAGGGTGAGAACTTAAAAAAATCCCATCCTAACACATCAGCGATAGAACATCAGAGACGTTTCGAGATTATGGGGGGAACATAAGGGATGTTTCGAGATTATCGATCCGGAGAAATTCTGAAATATAACCGGATTCCAAGATTTCGGGATTGTACAAATATGTCTTAGTTCAAAGTGAAGGGTAGATTTGCGGATCATTACCGATTTGCAAAACAAAGAGCAGAACAAGACAAGAACAAGAACCAAGTACAAGAACTGCTATTGTAAAGTAAATTAATATTTAAATAATTTTAATTTCAATTGGATTTAATTATTAATCCATTGTGTTTTCCTTAAAAAAATTTCTCTCAAAATCGTTCACCGACTAATGATAATATTTTTCTGTCATTTTTGGTAGTTGTATATATTCATAACAAATACAAGTTGATTGCAGATGGAATAGGAATCAAGATTATAAAATGTTATACGCGATATGAACAGTCAGGACCTTCCTTAATTCAATATAGCGATGATGGTGTTTTCCCACTACGATAGTGAAGTCATTGATTGTAGGAAGAGGTACTATATTACAATAAAAACATTAGTATGTAGGCTATGCATTGAGGCCTCGCAAGTCTTCGAATATAAATAAATATTTACTCCTCTGACTTGTAAATAACAACACGTTATGTTGATGAAAATTTGGATGGATAGTTTAGTCAAACTATAAAACATACGTTTAATAATTCAGTATCAACTGATATATTATAATTTTAGATAAAAAAATACTTGGGTAACGCATGTACATAAAGATAGATAAATTATCAATCGGCACAATTACGAAAGTGATTTAGTAATTGCATTCAAATTTCGTTTATTATTATTTCAGTAGTAGCATTTTTAAAAATATTCCAGATTAAAATTACGCATTTATTATCACATTATTAATATATATATAACATAATCATAACACGAGACGATAAGAGTTCATAGAAAAAGATTAATTAGAACATTTCCGCATAATTAAAATAATATTATTAATTTCTATTAAGGTTTCTGATATTTTTTTATTCAAATCTTTTTGATCTTATTCGAATTATTATATGCAACTACATAACACAAAAATTAGAAACATATTCGATCTTAATTACTGGTTTTAGCCGGCGAATATGAGAAATGAATATATAAATATCCCAGTCTATAACGGGTCAATTGTCAGACTTAGCTGGTCTTGCTTGGCACTTTAAACATAATTTCTTGAAATACGCCATTTCCAATTTTTTTTTCAAAATTCTAAGAGCATTTCCTTCCCATAACCCACAGAAAAGAATTAAAACATTCCGTTCCAAGATGACCTTCAAAATATTGTAGTTACTTTGTACCTAGCAATCATTTTTACATTAAAATAGAAGTACAAACTATAATAAATACATAGAAAAATTTATTTAAATTAGAGAGTGTATCATATCAAAGAATTGACGATCGACATCATTTATCTGTTAGCAAAATACCAGGGACTTTCTTTTATGACAGTAGTCAAAAACGATAGCTGAACTAAATTATTATTAATCATTTTAGAAAGGAATTTTAGGACCAATGATAGTGTGTGTACACATGTACGAGTGTCCATGTGGGTGCGTGTGCTCGCTTTGTATGCGCGTTTGTGTGTATATATGTGTGCACGTATGCATTCATCCGTGTGTGCCGTGTGTATGTGCAAGTAATTACTTCTGAATCAAATATGTGTATATACATTTTTACATTAAGTTATTTACACAGTCTGCAGTCTGCCATAAACAAATTATGGTTTGTTTCGTGTTTGGTTGAGCATAAGAGATCGCTTTGATGCAATCAATTCACCAGTTTTACCACTTCTATATTATTGCAATTTATAAATAAATAAATTGTGGTCTCAATCATAATTAAAATATAAATTCCTTGTAGGTCCGTATTTTGAGTTATTTGTAACATGTTGTTCCACTCTAATTTCATAATAGGCTTGCAATATATTAATGTCTTTAATGACAAAGTCAACCTTTAAAATAAATTCAAAATAAGACCTACAAATTAGACTTCATTTCAAATGCCTCAAAAAAAAATAAAATTGCTCAAACCTTACCTGAAAAACATTGTATTTGCTCACTAGTCATCTCAAAATATAAGAATCCTGTCATTAAAACTTCTTATTTCGTGAGCATTTTATCTTTCATTATATTTCAAAATATACCATAAAAGTTATTACTGCTCAAGAAAGAAATATGCTGTAAAATTCGGGTTGTAATATAGATAGCAATTTATGTGAAGTAAATACGAAAATATTATGTAAGAAAAATCGTTTGCAGTTTGAAGTATCGCTTCCTACATCAGTAGGAAAGTTGTCTCCGCGCATCTGATCGATGTAAATTTCATCGAACAGATATAATATTTCCGAACGTGTAGTGTATTGGGGGTTGCATTATCTAAAAGCGGTTGCCAGCTACAGATTGAAGCTTTTCTTAATTTATGAAATCTTATTTCGAGTGCTACAATCTCAAACGCTTTCAACTTGTAAAAAATGTACAAAAGTTATTACTTAATAATCACAAGGAGGGTAATTTAAAAATGAGTCACTATCAAGAACTAGTACGATAACAATTTAATTACTTTTGTTACTTTTTGTAATTTTACTTTTACTTCTTATAAGCTGATAATTTACGTTCTGTATATCAATTAATTCTGTCTTCTAATTCTAGAATATTTTAGGGTTCTAAAGAAGTGGCATTTGGGCGAGTATGATGCTTTTTCTCTGTATTGCTTAATGCAATTTAATATACACCTCAACGGTTAAGTGTCAAATAAAAAAACAAATTAATTTTTACTGTAAGTATACTCATAGTTTTGTGGTTATAAGTCCCTCCAAAGTATAAAAGAAAAGCTTGCGTTTCCTCCTACTAACCCCTAAAATGTGATATATATTTTAGCAATGGTCTTTTTAAACAAAAATGTTCATTTAACAATTAGATCTTCTATTAACATATATAATCGGACGTGTGTGATTTAATTTCATTTATTATAATAAATTTATGAGTTTTAATTTTTTTTAACTTTTATTTATTTTAATCAAGTACAACAGACGAGCTCTCCGGTAACTGTCAATTAACGCTTTTCCTCATCCAAATTTATTCGTAAACCTTTGCACTTGCATTCAGGTAACATTTTCTCTTGCTTTGCTAATTATCTAAACTACCTTTTTCGGTTGACTTTCCGCAAGTAGTTTTGAGAATAATTACTGAACATGCCATAAAAATTATAGCGTACTTAAAATACGGAATACATTCAGAATATTTTTATATTCAATTTCAAAACAGTATGCCCAAATTTTACTATCACCCAAAACAATTGCCTTTTCAATTTTATAGCATGTTTTATTCCAAATTTTACTAAAAGATGTTTCTTCAATTTTTTTTATCTTAATTTAGATAAAGCGCTGTAGAAAATTTCAACAAATGCTCAGGAATATTTTCGATTCTCTGCTTAACCAATGTCGAGATTATAAAGATTAAAATTTTTAAGTAGCTAAATTATCTACACAAAATTGATCATTAGCTCTTGGACTAAAACCCGTCATAATTTGCAATAATACTCATAATTATATCGTATATTTCCATAACTATGCTTAGATGATTTTGCATGATGAGTAGTAGACTTATCAAAATAATAAAAGTAAAGAAACAACATATAAAATATGAGCCGTTAATTGATATAACCATAGCAATAAATCAAATGACGATCACCTTTCTCTACTGCGCGAGTGCGATCTACCCGTGCCTTTCTAGTATAAGGAGAACTGTTATTTTGATGGATCTGTGACAGAGTTTTAACAACTTACAACCAAAAACATCGTATGATTTATCGTGTTCTAGTTCAATTAGGCTTTTTTAGATTTTATAGAAAATATGTCAGAATAACATTGTTGGTTTCATAACAAATAGGGAATAGATTTTCGAATTCGGAAAAAATCTGTTGAAGTTGGGAAATATATACATCTAAAGGTATATACGTATGTACACACATATCCACAGATCCAATGTGATTCGTGTTTGCTCCCCAACATTTCCTTTGAAAATAGACTTTTCTGCTACTCTTCAAACGCAATATTTTCATCAGGTTGATAATAATACGAAAGAAAGACACCGCTATAACATACCTCATGATGAGACACTAAAAATATTATACGTAAACATGTAGATTATTATCATGAAATTTTTTATTATTAGGATATATAAACTATCTAATATTTTTTGATAACTGAATAAAATTGATATACGATTGGTAGAAAATTTGAAGACATGTTTACCACATGTCTTTAAATTTTCTACCAATCGCGTTCCACGTAATCACATTTTGATGTAAAATAAATAACAATGCAGTACACTAGGTTATTCTGCAATCCATTACCTTGTTTATTTGTGTAGAGACCTCCTGTTAACGATATTGCCATGAAATTGTATACAATCTACTTGAAACGAGCATACACTCAGCTGTAGACTTCTACTAAATGTTTGTCTGTATTGAGGTTTAACAAGAAATAAGAATTACAAACAACGTATTTCCATGACTTTGATGTTATAGAGATTATAAAACCTAATTTAACTACCTAAGGCAAAGTACACATAAACTGTAATCTAATATGAATAATATAATAAACTTAGTTTCCTCGTAAGTTTGTTGTGCTCATTTGTTCCATTTTGATTTTCTATTGGCCATAGTAAATTAAGTTTCTTTAACTCGAACGTAAATTGATAGTTTTTATAAATTGATTCACACATTTGTCCCATATTCATATGTAAATATTTCCCTATGATATTCTGGTATAGTATTACGCACTTAATTATGACGGGTGTCAGAAAACGTCATACTGTGTCCCATAACTTCATAAATTTATGAAACTACCAGCTCGCTTACGTTAACAAACTTGGTTCCAGGGATTATTTCTTGTTTTCTTGAGATTATCTAATATTTTATTGCTGATGTATGGAGTTATTAGCTAGTTTAGGATCAATTGCTAAACAAGAAAACGGAAAGTATTTTATACCTTAGATAATTCCGACACTTCATAAAAAGTAATTCTTAAAGGAAAATTGTACGTAATAATTTTTGACTCTATCAAAAATAACAACATGTGAGCATAGTTTACCCTTATGTAAATAAGAAAGTTGATGCAAATAGCAGAAAAAATTAGGGAAATAAAATCAAAATTTAGTTAACCATAGTTTATTTTTCAATCAAGACCAAAAGTAATTTGGAAAGAAATCATGATAACGATACGAGAGGAGAGGGAACGAGAGTTTCTAAAAGTTCTAAACTTTCCGCTCTTCCCCGCTACAATTATTTGAAAATCATGTTTTGTCCAATCGTTTCGTTTTGAATTAGGCAAATAAAAAATTTTTTTAGCCTTTTTCCTAAGTTTGGAATGAAATAAACGAACAACATCTTTTCTCAAATTACAAACAATATTAACGCTGGCCAATATGATAATATTGTAGTAGTGTTATTTTATTACTATTTAGTTGCAATCCAAAAGGAGTTCTTGAGATATTATTATAAGGACTAAATTTTAAGAGAGACTGTGTAATAGATATGAATAAGATTATCAACTAAGAACTTTTGAGTACAGAAGCATACGTATTGAAAAATGTACCCGTTACTGACATTTCTTTGCTTCTGACTTCGGAGCAATTCTCAAAGTTGAAAGTGAATTAATTTTGCATGAAAATCATGATAAACAAAAAAATTATTTAGTAAGGAAATAAACTAAATTTTCATTAAATGATGTAAAATTTCAGGTTGGGATGACACTCTATATAAATAATGCAACCACTAGTATGTAGTAAAATGCATCATAGGGCTATATAATATACATTGAACAAGCTTTTTGCTCGTTTAATGTATATTATATTGAGCGACCATCAAGAGAAAACTTTGTCAGTCGCATTGAAGGCAAACTTTTCTAGACCTCCTCGATTGCGCCCATACAATCGTAACACGTGACTTAGTGTTATTTAATAAATATTTTATACGAAACACTTGTAGTTTATAATGTGTTTCGTGAGTTGGGATAAAATTTTCCCGATTTATTTTTTCGATGAGGCTACTTCTGGTCTCACATGGGTTCCATATGATTGACCTGATTTATGCGACTCTGTCTAAATTGAAGACAAATTTTTAAATGGTAATTTTGGAAAAATTGTACTGAAATATCTCTCACTGAAACCTTTACTATTGGCAATATAATTAGAAATAATTCAGTCTAGCGTGTATACTGTTCAAATACCTTTTGAATACTTGCATATATTAAAGTAGAAACTACTTTTTCCTTAGAAATAACGTATAGTTATTCATAATATGCTAAACTCCCATTGTTTCCACATCTCCCACTAGCGACTTCAATTAATATTTTTAAAAAAATTCCGTGCCGTTCGTTAAAATCGATAAGATAAAAAACAAATAAATGAGACTGATATCTAGTTTTCTTCTTTTATGTCACTTTCAATTGCCAGTTATGCAGACAAGACATTTTATTAATAAATAGAAGGTTTTATTACGACAGGGCGGTTAAGTAAAAGGCGAACAGGAAAAAACTCTTCTGACCATAATACTGTATCTTTTCTCTGTAAATTTCCAAACATTTTGACTGACAAATTTATGTGAACAAAATCAATTTAATGAATGAGATACATATAAACATAAGAAATTATTCAGCAAAATTGAGATGTGGCCAATAATAATCTACATTTGTTAGGCGAGCTATACAAATATTGAAAATAATTTTAACAAATATGATAACGCAAGGTGCACATTTAACAATGACAGGCGTTTGAAATTCAAAAATTAACTATAGCAGAAATAGAACATCAAAGTAGGTCTCTTGAAGGAAAGTGATAAGCGAATCACAATTCAAACGAATTAAAGGTAAATCTTCATTTCTATCTGAATATTATTAATACGCTTCGAATTCATTCAAAAAGGATACAACACAATTCTGTGGGCCTCCATAAATCAAAATACTGTACAATAAAATACATCACAATGCCTAAATCGTAAGGGCAAGATACGATTCCCATATAATTATGAAAAAGGTTTTTGTTATGACAATATTCTTTTTAAGTAGAATTACTAACTTTGAATATATTTGAAGCGTTCGTCCTCTAATAGATTAATATATATTTAAAATTTATTTTTATGTCAAGATGGAAATAAATTTTTATTTATCCAAGTTTAAATAACTATTTCTTTGAGTTCAATAATTAACCAATCAGTAAATAATTTTTTTACAATGTTATTAAAAATTCGCCGTCCGTAACGTTTTCCTTTGTTCGTAGTTTGCATCTTTTTCCGAGTTTTCAGTGTTGACAGTAATTAAACGTTTTTTCTCTCTTGAAGAGACTCAGTAAGCTTTCTGACGGAAAGTCCTTGCCTGTAGTAGAATGTCGTTCTCTTTATGAATAATTAATTACTATATTAACTCATGTACGATTTTGCGGACACACATGAACAAGTTGCGCAGGACGAAAAAATATCTCCTTGTGATGCATTCTTTGTAAAAGAAACTGCAAAGATTTTAAATTATTCGTAATTGAAAAATTATCTACTTTCTTCATTTATAAGGTTTCATCAAAGAAAAGTTATAATTTCATTATGTCTCTTTTTCCATATTTAAATCAAAGTGTCACAATTTTTTAATTCAATATACATTATCAAGAATTTTTTAGGAACACTTAGTTTAATTATGTTAACCAATTGCAATGAAAAAAGAGTAAATTTAATTTTATTTTAAAGAATATTCCCATAAATCAAAACTTATGGATATTTTCTTCCTCACAAAACTAAAAAGCTTTAATTACAAACGTCTCTATACTACATTCGAGTGCTTAGTTTTTGATAGGGCACCTCTTACACGAGATACCAACATGCATCTCCAAACTGTTTTATATTATGCCCATTTCCCTCAGCACTTCTCCCTTGAATTTTTAGACCAATCTCTTCAATTACCACTTTTACTTTTTTAATTACATTTACTTACTTTTCCAAGGTATTCTCTAACCTGGGTTCCCTGACTATCTTTATATCCTTCTCTAGTACTTGAGCTTTCGGAATTTCCTTGAATTAATATCTTAACTTAACTAGAGTAAAATATTCTAGTTCATTCTGTTGACACATCTCAACTACGAGATTATTTTCCTTCAATGAATCCATAAACGTAATAGTTAATTTCACTTAAAAGCTAATGAATGAATTTTAATGAAGAATCAGAACTGCAACTCGTTTTCAGCCGTTACGATGTTAGTAAAGGACTTGACGACTTACTACGTCAAAACGAAAGTCTTTAATATTTCTTTTCATATTTTCCTAACACCATGCAAGTGAAACCAGGCAAAAGTTAGTACGTTTTTGTTACATTTACGTTAGTACGATTACAGGAAAAATTACTTGAAATAATTTATGGTTAATTTATTGATGTAATTTAATGACAAAACTCCTTGTATTCAAAGATATATCGCGAATTGTTTCCAATCGAAGGTGAAATTATTTTAAAGAGACGACCAAAAAAATTAATCACAATTTGGGGTTGTGTAGAATGATTGACTTGAATCTATTTACTTGAAGTGTCTTTAATATATTAACTTTAAAATCTCAATGCACTGACACAATTTACCTAACGATAACTAACAAGTACGAGAGTTGAATAAAGAACAAACAGAAGTAGTAGTTTTGCCAATACAAGTAGTAATAGTCTCATATCATTATCAAATGAAAATAATAAGTACAGAATCTTGGGAGTTAAAAATAAAGTTTAAAAAACGCAGCCAAGTTATTAGTACCCTGAACACGGCCGCCGTTTACACCGACGGGGCTGACGCACGGCAAATATCTCTTATAATTATTCAGGTCGAATAAACATACGATTATATAAAGAATTACACGACGAATTACGCGATTTACACGACATTCATTTGGAGCACTCACGCGATATAAGCTCCGGCTGCAATTCTAGACAGATGTGAGGATAGACGAGGCGAGCGGTTTCTAAAACGCGCGAAAGGTTATGGTTGATATTCTGTTTGAATATAAATGAGCTTCTTTCTATGTGTGGGTATATGGTAATACTGTTTTTATTGGAAAATTTATTTTGAAGCTATTAGTTTTTATATATTGACCTCATATAATAATATCGTATGGTTAATACAAAGTTAGATCACGCTTAACTAAATTAAGCGATATAATTCGAGGATAACACACGCGAATACTTATGAAATAATCGACACGGCATTTTTTTATCAACATCCTAGTATACTATTATAGAATATAATTGTTAATAAAGTTGTCCAGAACTCGCCTTACTCCGTACACGTATAAACTCTCAGAAACATTGGCCTATATATGGTATTTCTGTATATGGTATTTCTTCTTAAATTATTCGCAAATAAAAATTTTCCTAAACGTAAATATATTGTCTGCTATATCTTACACAGGCATAAAAACGTGGTGCATATTTAAAAAATGATAAGATAAAATGATATGATAATCTGTAACCTTCTAGTCAGATTTCACCTACAAATTTCGAATTATAACCTCGCGTAGTTTCTGAGAAAGTCGGCTGAGACAAATGGACAGATAAAGAGATGCGTGTTTTATAAGGGTTCCATTTATCAATCTGAGGTATGGAAACGTAAGAAGTAAAAAGTTATGCAATTTATTTTTCTGTTTCTCTGCCATCTTAAACAGCTTAAGAAATTTCTGTGAAATTTAAGGTATAAAAGAAAATCTACATCCTATTTTGAAGGATATAATTATGCTATCGTTTAGAGAACCAGAGCACTAAATATAAACGATAAAAATATATAATCACACACCAAAAAATTTAAATAATAGCAGTGCATTCAAAACTGGTATCAACTTTATTTCTAAAAGTGATGAAAAACGTTCGAATTAATGTGCCAAATTCCTAAGTTACAATTGACAAGTTGCGCGACGCACCGCAATTCTCTACATTAAATGTTAAAAGTCAGGCCTGACAACTAAAGGCCAAATTAATATTTGCCTCGTAATAACATCTATGTAAAACATATATGTATATAAAACCATGTATGTTAATAAAACCTGGTTTTCAAACAGACATACATGTAATGGTACGGTATGTTATATGTGGTATATATGTTGGTATAAATAACACTACACAAATATATTTTAAACATCTGGGGATGCATATCCCTTTCCCCAAATAAAATAAAGCAAACAACATTATACTCCACCCCATAGCGTCCTTTACATGCATTCGACGATGCTTTTAAAACCATAGCGGGCAAGGGTTCGTACATCCCGCAATAAAAGACAGTGCATTTATCTCGCATACGAGCGTGTGTCGAATGTTCAAATGGCTGTTCGGTCATTCTGCACTGTAACTTGCTTTTGTGGCAGCGGCCATTGCGTTTTTTTCTTCTTCTAAAACATATTAAATATACCTTTATTATTTTCTAGGCTAAAGGTACGTTTAACGTGTTGCAAATCAAAACTATTAAACGAAATAAATGGCCGCAAATATGAACACCCATTGTTATGGAATATTTCAAATCTTTATTGCCATATATCATATTTGAACCCAATCACCGTTTTAATATTTTTAGTATGTGAATTGCAATAAATATATGAATATTTAAATAAAACTTTTTAAGTAAGCGGAACGCACACGATAAATATTCCGTACACAATAAAGAACTTATTAACATTTCAGGACACGTAATATTTGTGTCAAACTGTTTACAGATATTCATATTATTTGTCCTCTGTTATAAGTTTTACCATGTCACAAATTTCTCAAAAAAGCAGAATTCATCATAGCTATAGCTTTACGTTCCACTTTAAAATTTTCCACATTTCCTCAACTTCTCTCAAGTTTTCAATTGGAAAGTTGAATGCATTATATTGAATATTGTTTCTTCGTTATAATACACACACTTTTTTCTTAATAAATAAATATGTCATTTTTATTAATTCTTTTTTTAAATTATTGAAAGTAAGATTTTAGGTCAATGAAATAATACCTTCAGACGAAAATTTTTAACTAACCCAAGTATTACGTAATTATTTAATATATTACTACTTAAATAATTTTAAGAGACAATTATTTTTACCATTAACAACCACCATAATTGCGTAGTTTCACAAATTTCAGTAGTTTCAGAGTTATATTTAACATACGCTTGTGCCTTATACTTATTTGTAAGTAAAGTGTCATCACTATCTATCAAATATTACAACGTCCTCCGGAATTCACTGCAAATGGAGAAATTTAATGATCTTTGAAGTTTCATTGCATAATTTGGAAATAATTAATTGTAATAGATAGATAAACATTTTTATTACAAAAGAATTTAACAAACTCTTCTTGACTCTACGACTAAGCATTCAATTTTTGATCGAACCAAGTTCATTGGTTCGATCAAAATTTTAAATGAAGAAGAGCGAAAAATGTATTAAATAACACTGTGCATTTTTCCAATGTTATTGCATATTTTTAGACATATCATAAATATTTACCCAAAATTAAATTGCTAACGCAGCCACACCACCCACATTAAACGTTTGAGATATATCTTAGAAACCGCATGAAATATATGATAACACTATTCGAAATGATAAATATTTCCAAGGAATTAAAAAATCTAAGATTTCCATAGAATATACCTGTGGTAATATTTTGTAAACATTAATGCCAAATTTACTAAAATTGTCAAAAAAATATATTACGTCTAAAAATACCTATTGATGAAATATTCAAGTTGCTTAGTAACTTTCTCAGCAGTACATAAATACTTAAAATATATAATATTGAACAAATTAAAACAAAACAAGGAAATAAAATGCTGCAAAAAGGGCTTTGCTTTTTTTTTTAGTACCGATACTATATTTAAGAACATAATACCTATATACAAAATTATACAGTGGTCAAAGTAATTTTAAAGAATATATTTTATGTAGAATATGATGCAAGTCAATGAAAAAAGAAATAAATTGCAACAAATTGAAAACACCTGAACTATCTTATGACATAGGGGTTTCCCCAGGTCTTTAATTTACACTGCGAAAGTAATGCCCATTCCTCATGTAATAAACATTCCTAAAAATGTAAAGTGGTATTTTTATTTCATAAGGGTTAAATGTTTGCAAAACAATCGTTTATTCCATATTTTATACTCTTAATTTTCTATTAATTATTCCATTGGTTGAAGAATAAAAGTTATTTTACGTAATTTGTAATATTCGAAACGATTTTAAAAACATTTTTTGACTATTAATCCATCCACAACGTCACTCTAACATTCACTAAGTGAACGGTTATATGATAATCTCTTAGTAAAACTCCGGAAATACCACTTTTCAATAAATTCTGTATCTGCTTCAAAAATATATGATTCCTGCATTACAAGTGTTTAATGTGTATTTTTTCTATGGTTTTTTGCTTTTTCGTTCCCTGCTTATTTCTCGGGCACATATTTTATTCTACTTATTCAGTGTTTAAACCCTTCGAAGAAGTTAATTCTGTAATTAACCTGTTAATACTATTTGTACGCTTGTGAATTTCATACAGCTGATAAATTTTGCAAAGCTAAAAAATTTGTCATTTCTCCCGTGCTCAAAAGAGAAGTATAATTGTTTAATTCTATTTATTCTAACTCAACGTTAGCTCTGGCATTTAATAATTTCAAATGTACTTACACAGTTTAAAAATTATTTTTATTGTTTAAAAATTAGTCTTTCTTCCCAAGTTCACAATAAACGACACTGGTGGGTTTTTCCCTTTGATTAAAAATTTTAGTAAGTTGTTTATCCGCTCCAAAATATTAGGTAACTATCAGCATAATATATTTTAAATACTTCTAGCCTAGTATATTGAAAATTGAAGACAAATTCCAGTCCAGCCCAAGTCACCTTACATGTAATATGTACTCTAATAGATACTCATGCCAAGGGTTGAGACGGCATCTTACCGCAACTTAGCATGCAATCCAAACGTCTAAAAGCTAACAAAGCAATAAGTGACTCAACTTTAAAGTGACATACCTTTCGGGTTCGACTACATTCAACTTATACACAAAGGGGCTTAACAATCAGATCTCCGTATAACGTCCGATATAATGATTTGCATGGGACAACAGCGGCGCGAGTACCTCGGTCAGCTAAAGGGAGTGATTTAAAGGGACAGAAACAAGGAGTTAATGCTGAAAAAGGAAAGGCAATTTTCCCTTCATTCTCTTAGAGTAGTTTTTCAATTGTAGCAGGAACGTTATCTCGAAGGCACCCCGGGGCGATAGAAGGAAATTGCGGTCGCACTGCTCAAGTGGGCGCCGACAGAGATCCATTCTCGCATTACAAGGTAAAAATAAATAAGTTTAGTTGGTAATGGTAAGATAGTAACTTTATGAATATATGTATGACAAATAAGGCTGGTGATATATAACGTGGTTTTGATTTTTCGAACTGGATATGATTGTCTAAGAGGATGTGATCTTTAAAAAGTAAACAGTTAAACATTTATTGTTCGTTTTATACATTGATAATTCCATTTAACTGTTCAAACAAAGGTAATATTTAAAGTGTAATTAAGAGAAGATTTTTTATATAAAACATAAATCTTCTTGCGTTACAATTAATATTTAAAATCAGATTCTTAGTGAGACATATTCCGGTTCGAAGATTTATCGGAATTGGGATTTTATAGGAAAAGGGTTTTCGGAAATTAGGGGCTTATTTGCATGACAAACGTCTGATTTTTTACAATTCTTCTATCATTTACAAAATTTTTATAAATTAGCACTTATTTTAGGCCTTTTGAAATATGATCAATAATGCAAATAACATAATTAAGAAACAACCAATTAAATAAAATCATATTTAAGTTTCTAATTGTTCGAAATAAATATGGAACAAAGATAATTTAAATCTTTTGTGGACAAAGTGGCATTCTACTGGTTCAATAAAATTACAAGCATTCAAATCGGAGAAAGGTCAACGACCTCTTTAGTAAAGGGATATTGGTGCGAAGCTAGGACAATAATGTCAACAAGTAGATTACTAAATTTGAAATATGATCGTCTGTATTTGCTAATGGCAATCCTGATATGAGTTTAAAGATTACATAAATAAAATATCGATCACTAAAAATTCCGAACATCAATTGGATCATGAGATTTAGTGATTGTAGATCAAAGTTAAAAGTATAGAGTAGATTTGCGGAGCATTACGACTTAGCAAAACATATAGCAGAATTAAATTTAAATTTTTAAATATTTTCTCTTTTCAACTTCAAAATTAAATACTTGATTATAAGAAAAATTCAAATATAATTTTAGAAAGGAAAAATTAATAGAGTTGAGAAAATATTTCAAAGTTGGTTTTAGTTTTTTTTCAGATTGTACAAGAGTTGCTGCTGGGAAATAAATTCACTTAGAAATAGTTTTCATTCTGTATAAATTAAATTAATAAATATTCGGGTTTCCTGTTAAAGAATCATACTCAAAATCATCTATAAATTGATAATAATATTTTATTTATATTTTTGTTAATTTCATGGATATTTTTCACAAATACAAGATGAGTGCCGAGAGTTAAAGATTTGAAATAAAATTAATTCAATCCAAATTCATTGCAATACTTTCCTTACTCTTTATACATAAACTGTTAACAATTAAATCAATCTTTCTTTTAATAGAATTATGTAGTCAAATTATAAATTGTGCACTCGTCTCTCACGTAGCCGGGCACTTTCTGCAATTTTAAACATATTTCTAATAAATTTTGCTGATGACGCTTCAAATTAAGACTCATGATTTTTTTTTAATGTTCTACCTCTTATTTATTTAACATCGACTTCTTTGCAAAATGTCTAAGTGGTTTACAATATTGTGCAAAATATCTTAATTGTTAAAACACCTACTTACTATTTTTCATTAGCTTTTGGCCTGAAACACCTCACTCTAATGCGGAAGTATTCCCAAACTTATGGTTAATCATATATTGGTTAAACATTTATTTTATGATATTGTATATTATACAGGTAGTCCAAATCTTACTGAAACCATGATCGTTGATTGAAACCATCAAAATCCTGAAGCACTGGAACAAAAAAGTTCTGTAGCATGGCAATATACCGCTCTGTATTCACTGTAACAGCGATTCCTTTTTGATCTTCATAAAAATATGGACCAATAATGTCTCTTGCTGAGAAAGCTGCCCATACAATAGGTGAATGCTGGGGTTTTTGAGTCTTCAATTTTGGATTAGTGTCACTCCAATATCAGTAGTCATGTCTGTTTACATGAAAGTGGATGATGGAGCATTTAGATGAAAGTGGGCTTCGACTAAAAAAAAATGTTGTTAAACTGGCGAACTTCCACAACATTTCGTTATGACAATAACATTTAATTAGCAAACTGCAGCCTGTGACCACAATCTCGAGGCCATAACTGCTGAACCATTTAGATTTTGTACGGATGCAAATGTAAATCCTTGTTTAGAATGCGGTTTAAAGATATTTTGGATACATTTAGGAGGCTAGATTGCTTTCGAGTAAAGAGTCCATATTGTTCACGAACAGACGCTCTAACAAGCTCTATGTTTTTGTGATCCCGTGATGTTCTAGGTCGGTCAGATTGTGGTTTATCTATTATTGAACCAGTTTCTTTGAAGTTCTGGACCAATTTTTTAATATATTGAATCAATAGAGCTTTATTTTTATGCCATATATTGTAAAGAGCGCAACATTTTCGTTGCCCTGGAGTCGAAGGATCGTTGTTTCGATAGTACTCGCGTACGCAGAATGGATGTTGTTTCTCGTTGAATGACGCTGTGGCACTAAATTACCATCGGCCACTCTAACATTCCGAACCTTGCCCACCCCACCTTTATGTCGCTGTTCAATACAGCTGCCAATTCAAATATTAACGGACTTTGGGACCATCCTTTACGAAAATTCGCGACGCCCTACCACTAAGTTGGCCTTGACCTTGTTTACAAAAACTATATCTAGGTAAATTTATGAAATTGCTAAATGTCTATGTAAGGAAACATTTTGCAACTTTATAAATTTAAAATATTGCTACATAATAACAAGTTTAACGATTTGCTATACTCATGAACTTATTTTTGAAAATCATTAACTCAGAAAAAGAACAGTTATCCACCTTTAATACAAGGAACAGTTCCGTCCATAGAAATACTTCATTAGTTTTAGATAATGAAGTATTTCTATGGACGGAACGGAAATATTATTCCAAAATAGAAATATATACGATTGGATTGACTCATCTGACAAAAACATCGATAAAACAACCACTCGTATATGAGAAATTTTAGGTGTAAATAAAAGTGCGAATAAATATTTCTAGGGCTTGAAATTTTATTGTTTACCGTATAATATACACAATTTACAATCTGCACGATTTCATGAAGTTTTATGTTCATTTAAGTTATCGTTCTACGTTAGAGACATTTTACAGCGATTAGAAAACTTTCATCAATATTCGCCAATGAAATAATATCGCATTAAACCAATTCATCTCGTATTTTGTCACAAATATGTATTTGCATGAAGAGCAACAGACTTTTCAAATTTAGAAAACAAAAAACAATTAAATCATTATTGCCATTGTGACTACATAAAACCTTTGAGTTTTTCAGATAAGGCAGATTTGCAGTTTTTTAGATAAGGCAAGTGTAAAGGATATAGCCGGAACGACCAAATTATAACCAGAAAGTTGCTATAACCGATGTCGTTACAACCAATTTTTACTGTGTAATGAAATGATTAGCTATATTTCTTTCCCAAATCTATATAACAGTATAAATGAAGTCCAAACTTCAATAAAGCATACTGAGAACTGAGCAGAAACAATATCAGAAACGTATTTCCTTTCTTTACTAATCATGCACGTACACAGCTACGTATTCGACATAAGTAGTCATAGTGAGGTTAAACATAGAATTTCTTATACAAATACAAGACCTATAGACATTTTTATCTATATTTCTTCAAGGTATACATGATTTAAGAAAAAAAAGAACATTAATTTTATTAATAATTATATTTTTTAGCTTCGTTCATCAGATCAAATTTACCATCCATTCTGCAGAAATGTGACAGCTTAGCAGAAGATTATACTCCACCATTAACTTCATCTTGATCAAGATCTCTACCATCTACATCTACAGCCTCGTCATCCCAAGTATCAATTGTCAATTTACCTGTGATTTTTCAACCGGCTTCTGAAGACATTGTACATCTTGATAATACTTAACCAATTATGCCACTGCTGAAGAATCTTCAATAATCTCAGTCTAGGAAAGTATCAGATACACAGAGCCATTACTTTTTTCATAACTGTCATCGCCTTGAAATATTTACTTCTCTCAATAAGAGTAAGATTGTGAGCTGATTTCAATTATTATGATCCAGTCAATTGTCGAATCTGACATTACCATTTCAGAAATAATTCGTGGAATCAGCTTACTAAGACATACAATGAATGTTATATTAGTTTCAAGACACCTAAATAGTATAAAATCTTCTGCACAATTTTTGGACGATTTGTTAATTGAATATAAATATATTAATCATGAATAATAAACTGTAAGAAGTATAAACCTTTTTTATCTTGCCATCCTGTAATGATTTCATGTGTTTATTAAAGAAAGACCGAATGATTGAATATGAAAATATTGACATGAATGAACGAACATTTAATAAAATTTTGGTTTGTTGTAACCAAAGAATAATTTTATGCATTATTAACAGAAGTATCGACTGTCACATATGAATAAGGCATCGATTGCTGTGGCAGCGTACATGTTAAATTACGAGATGATGATTCTAAATAAAGAATCGCTTCTCTTTTTCAAATGCCTCTAAGTATATTATGGAACTTTATATCAAAAGCGAAAGTAATATTACACCAAGTGTTTGTTCCCGCATAATTAAGAATAAGACATATAACAAAGAAGAGATAACCCAAATAAATCTTTTGGTACCTGGTACTCTCTTTGGAGGCACTAATGCCCAAAATGAAAAAATCTCAATGATTATTTTTGACGGCATACATGTGTACTGCGAAAAAAGTTTCAATTCTGAATATCAAACTAGACCTAATCTCTGCACAAATATAGAAACTTAATAAAACCGTCTTTGTTTGTATGCTATGACAGATATATCATAAGAGATTTAGACCCCTGTCCGGCCGCAACATAATAAAAAATGAATTTAATGTTGAAACTAAGTCATTGAGGGAATATTTCAAACATAGCGATTTCTTTATCCTAGTTAGAGGTTTTTAGGACTTGGTACCATTACCGGAAGCATATAATTAAAATATCCATATACCACTATCTTACACAGTTGATAAAATGACTGTAGGTTATTGTGCACATACAATGAATGTTATATTAGGTTGAGCAAGACACCGAAATAGTACAAAATCTCCTACTCAATTTTTAAATGATTTGTTAAGTAAATATAATAATATTATTTATGAATAATAAGTTGTCATGAGTATAAACCTAAAAAAATTATCTTACCGTCTTGTAATGAAGATGTTCAAGACCAAAACTCTTCATCTTGTTCTATCAATTGGAATGTCAATAACTATCAAGTCGACTAATATTTATTACTATTAGTACTAGCATTTTATAGGTAAGCAGATAGATTCATATGATCAAATATAAAAACAAAATATTGAACATTACTGCCAGTCCTGTTTTTAATGTGTATCACTAAACTTTCAGCTTGATAGTATTTATAATATGTAGATGGTTAAATACCTTAAGGTAGTTTTTTAAAAGATTTTTTTTCAAGGGATAAGTAAGAACTTTTTTGTTTAAAAAAAATAAATGGAGCAAAACTTGTGGTGCAAAGCAAGCTGTATCTTTCATTTGTGAACTTTTGACTTAAAAGTGATTATATTTTATGATAACACATTCGTCATTGTTTGTACTGGCGTAAATTTCTATGAAATCTTGACATTCTCCTTTATTTATAAATCCGCAATGAATATGCAAATACCATCCTCCCATACTCATCCAGATTTAGTGCAATCAGTGCCTTTATACGTAGTGTTTTTTTTCTCTCTCTATGCCGTTTTACCCCATATTATAGACTTATAAATCGAGGTTTAAATCTGCAACTGGGCGGTTAAGCAACGAACGGAAACAAAAGTTTACTGGTCCTAAAATTCTAATTTTTATCTGTTAACTTTTGATCGTTTCTACTATCATCATTTTAATTGAATATAAGTATATAAATATAAAAAATTTGTTTCATCAAAAAACACTATATTATTTGGTTTAATATTAATATTTTGAGATATTATTAATTATAATATACATTTATTAATTGAGGCATTAATAAATTGAAAAAAATGTTAATGATCTAAAATACTTTCAACGAATAAGACTATTACAAATTTGACATTAACATATTCTTTAAATTCTAAAATTTCCAACCATACAAATGAAAAATCAAAGTAATTTTCTTAAAGAAAAGAGTTCTTTTGATGATAAAGTTTGCTTACTCCAATTTCTGTTAAGAGAAGAAAATCACTTTACAAGCGAACGCAATTCTGATTAATTAAATGTAAATCTTCATTTCTTTTTGAATACCTTTAGAGAATTTTCAATTTATTCAAAATAGGTTTAAGAATATTCTCTAAGCATCTATTGATGAGAATTCTCTGTGATGTTTTTTTCACGATGCCTAAACCACGACGTTTAAATACGAACTATATACAACGAAGAAAAATATTTTTTATAAAATTACTCTTCTAAAAGTACTTATATGAGGAAATATGTATGTTTCTAGTTTGCTATAAAAATGTGAATATAGTCAACACGTCCTTTTCATAAATTAAAATGTATTTATAACATATTTTTATATTCCTATTTAAAATGTAAATCATAAATTAGAATTTGTTATATTTAAAAATGTTAACGAATTTTCAATATATTTCGATATTTTACAAATCAATTAATAGTTAATAGCACTTTAAAATTTTTATAAAAGAAATCACATTCATAAACCTGTTTCTTTATTCGTAATTTTCACATATTTCTTAGTTTTCATTAGTAGTACTGATGACAGTTTTTCTTGTCTCTCTTGAAGGAAGTCAACAAACTTTTTATAGAAATTCTTTGATGGTCGTAGAAGCTCATCTTCTACATATAAAAATAAAATTTCTGGAAACATGTGTAGTGTGTACATTTCTGGAAACAAGTTGTGTAGTATGAAAAAGATATTCTTATTTTCTCTTTTAATATCTCTTTAGTAAGATTAGTTTTTAGTAAAATTTCATAAGACGGCATCTCTTTTGCTAGGTATGTGTTTCCAAAGCATTTTGCAGTGTGTGCATTTCTCTCGTACATTTATCCTTGAGTTTTAAGACCAATCTGTTCTGTTGGCTGCTTTTTTTAAAACTCTCAGTTTGTCAATGTTTTCTGATCTTTTTATCTATATCTGGAACGTTGTCGAGTTCTAGAGCCTCCTGATTTTCCTTCGAGTAATTTGTTAACTGTACCAAAATAATATATTCTGATGCATCCTTTCGACGTATTCGCATATTTCATAAAACAAATGTTTAAATTGAATTTACAGTTAGTATGAATAAATTAAATTTCTTTTTGTTTTATTCTTAAATTTACTCAAAGACTAATGAATACATTTTAAGGAAGAATCAGAAATGTAACACCTTTCAAATCATCATAACGTTAGGGAATTGAATACCAATAAAGAGAAAAATAAGTATACATGAACAAAATCGTTTCAAAATTATGGTAATCCAATTTCTTATAAAAATGCCCAGTTATATGTTATTTAGCTACGTCGTACTTGTTTCTTTTCTTTGCATACAAATAATTAAAAGCTCCCACTAGAACAAAATGGTTAACATAACTATAAACATTCTTTTCGTACTCAAAGATAATGTTTTTTCTGCAAATTAAACCATTGTACCTTTACCTTGTATACTTGAAAAAAGAGAAAAAAATATGCACATATTTATTCATTCGTTTGTGTATATCAAAAATCTAAAAGGAAGATATCAAAAATTTAAATAAAAGTTATATGCAATTACATCTTCATTGACTGGAGCAGAGCAGAAAACACAAACGTTAAAAAAAATTATGTCCGTGCAGAGAAAAATGCATGCACCATTTTTGACTTATATTTAAATGTAGACCAATATATTTCGTTTAATGTGCCAAATTCATGGGTTAATTGTTGCGCTGCATTTAACACGCCGCATAAACTGCATGGAGTGCCGCGAAGCTTCATGATAAATGTTAAAAATAAGTTTTGACAAATTGTGAAATACTTGCCTTATAACCACATAACCGGTAAAAAAATGCTTTAAAAAAATTTACAATCTTCTAAAATTACTCGATCGAAACCGGAGATTAAATGGTTGTACATTTCGCGGTTATACGCGTCACGAAAAATTTCTAAATTTACTAAATATAACTGAAACAACGATGCTAGCTCATTCACTAAATCGTTAATTCAGTTTTAGTAATGTGAAACTTGAGTTCCCCTAAATTATGCAATGAAATACGAATTAGAATAGCAATACAAAAAAACAGAATTATGGAAGACATTTTGATTGTTGTATCACTGGTTAAGCTAAATTATATCTTTCGGCTCCAACACTTTCTTACTTCAGCTTAAACGCGACCAATTTATTGCAAGAACTTTCTTCGCTATGAAAAACTCGAGGCATTAGGTTAGAGCTATAAGTATAAATTTCACTTGCGATACACTTCAAATTCGATTCAAAGATGTCAAAATTGTTCAATGTATAACATCATGACAAAAATATTGTTCATAAAAATAGAATAAATATTTAAAATAATTTTCAAATATAAATTTCTAATTAATTTTCTTCAGTTTAAAATATGGGCAGGAAAAGAAAACAGTGAAAACAAAGACTTTCCGTAGTGTAGGGTAAAATATTGCACATTTGCACAATGTTTAAAACCTTCGAAATGTGAATTTTTTTATATTGATATATTTAAAATTAATTATGTAAGGTCTAACTTATATCTTATTGTTGGAATTAATTATATTGTGGAATTAAGTGTTGAAAAAATTTTGTACGAAATTTCTTGATTCGAATAAAAATTATTTTAAAAAATTATGAGTTATAAAGTTACCAATTTTATTTTTGCAACTTTCTCACATAATCTAATTTATTTTATATTCTTTCATAAATTGGAAAACACCATAATTGTAAAAAAGGAATATTAAGAAAATAAACTTGGTATCGGTAAATTTGTAAGTGGGGTGATGAATCAGGATATAATATTATTTAGTGTCCAAATAGAGACCTAAAAGTTTGAAATTTTAGTTTCCCTTATATACGTAATTTTGCGAGATGATGAAGTTGTCAGGTAATCCTGTGTCTTGTTTCATTGTGTAATGGGTGTTAATTACGTAAACTCTGTCCTCATGAAAATGTCGGTTACGTGTCATAATATTGAGAGGAAATATGTTTAACGCTTAAGTAATTAAGTACTTATGATTACCTTACATTAATTCCATTGAATTTATCTTTTCTTCATAGTATTACATCCTTTACCAATATAATTTTGTAAAATTTATTATTAAATACTAAACAAAGTAACGGAGTTGCTCAAACCAATTGATGACGGAATAGACAATCACTAATTGCAAATCACATCTCCGTACTTACGTACTTCTTTAGGCGTGCGATTCATTATAGATTCCTATTTATTTTATTCACTCTTATAAGTTAATCTGAAAATTAATTTGAGAGAGAATTCAAACAAATTTTAAGTTTCTATGGGTTTAAACATCCGTGCATAAAATGTGACAAGTGTATGGTAGAGATAAATGTCGCAGTTAGTTATATATTAATGGAGATCTGAAAAAGAATAGATGTTAAAAAGTGGGAATGAAAAATATAAATATATAAAAGTCATTTTTAAATGAAGTTTAGTTTTCGTTCACTAGTTTTAATTCTTTCCGATTATTAAGATCCAAAGTCATTTGCGGTGAATCCCATCCTTACCCTTTTCCAAGAAAGACGATGTAAACATTTTAAAAATGTATTTAAAATAGATATTCATGCGCCTAAGTATCATATGAAATTATTTGCAGTAATTCAATTCATTAGTAACGGGCCTATCAAAAGATCTCTTAAAGACGCCGAAATGTATATGAAAATTAGTGAACGTTTGAGCTAGTGTATTCAAGGTATTTGAGCATGGATTACGTAATTATGCTACATAGCATCTAATCAGAAAAAAGCAGAAGTAAAATCGCAATAGCAGATAAAATTCTAGGGTACAATAAGCCTTATTCAACTACAGTAAATCTTTACACGCCTGGTAAGAGCACGATAATATAATTCGTAAAATACTTTGATATTTTCTGAAATGAATACGGAAACCTAATTTAAGCGTGGTCCAACGCACGTTTAACCAGATTTTTATTACTATAAATAGTATAAAAATATTTTTAAAACAATTTTTGGGTTAAATTCATCATTTTTATTTTTACGTAAAATAATATTTGATGCCTGTCTTTACTTAAAGGCCAAATAATAGTTTGAATATTTAACGCCATGTCAAAAATAAGCCATATTACCTAATTTTTAAATCGAGTTTACTTTTTAAAAACGCAAAATTAATTTTGTAAATATTTGTGTAATTTAAATTTATTTATAATATATTAATGTTTTACGATACAATTAAAGAGAATGAAGTTTGAGTGGTAACTGCAAAATCGAGAGAAAATTAAACAATTGTCATAGGGCGACCAAATATTTATAAATGGATCTATCGTGATAAAATTTTACTTATCAAGTTGTCGTGCAGTTTGTCTAATATTAAAAATCTCGATAATTGGCGGATTTTTTACAACTGAAAGGTTTTGCAACATCTTTCCCAATATTTTAAAACCTTTCACAATTTTACGACATGACGTCATGTCAATCTTTTTTCTTGTTATATGGTTTCTCCATGTGTTTATAATATAATAACACTTTCAGAAAAAAAAGCAAGTAACTAATGCATTTTTTATCTATGTATTTAACATATGATTATCCTATAGTTTAATAAAAAGAAATTCATTAATTCAAATAAGAAGTTCACTGGTTTTAAAAAACCATGTTTCTAAAGTAAAAGGTAGAAAATTGCTCCAAATAAAATGTAATTAAAATATTGAGGTAACTTAGTCAAGTACATGATTAGACAAAATAATATTCTTGTAAATACTTCTTGTATTTAAAGAAACATCGCAAAACATTTTCCGATTGGGCGAGGAATCATTTTTTCGGAAAAACAGAATTCTAATCTGGGGTACTTTAGAAGGATTTATATGAATCTTATTGAATTTTTTTTAGCCGATCCCAACGTATTTGTTACTTGATTTCTGAGCACAGCGCTAATTGAAGTATCCTTAATACATTAACTTTAAAGTCTGGATTCCATGATGATTATAAAAATACATTTATGAATGATAATAAAAAACTGGAAGCGATCGAAAAATACAGACTGAATATAAGTAATAAAATCATCGGTAGCAATGAATTTGAAGTTTACAGATGCAGCTAAATATCTGATTGTCTCACATTGCTGCTAAATGAAAGGAGTAAGTAATGTCCTTGGGAATTACTAAGAAGATTTGATAGACGCAGCCACGTCCTTACTAACGCAGGCTACCGTTTGCACCGACGACTGGTGAATGGGAATTATATCATATATGTATTCAGACAGAATAAACGTGCGATTATATGAGGAATTGTTTATTTATACGGCTTTCAGTTGGGGCAATTGCACCATATAAGCACCGGCTGCAATTCTAAGCGGATATACGGAGAGACGGGGCGGGCGATTTCTAAATCGTAGGAAAGGGTGAGGTTGTCTTCTGTTTGAATGCAAGTGGGTTGCTTTTCGAGTGTGGGTGAAGAGTTTTGCTACTTTTATTGGCAAATTTATTTTAGGGTTTATAAGGTATATTTCGATATCGGCCACCTACTTAAACAACGTATGGTAATTATAAAGTAATATCGCAGTTATCTAAACCAAGTAAAATTATTCTAATGTAATACACGACAATATTCCTAAAATAATTTATATAATGCTTTTTAATCAATATCATAGCGTTCATAATTAGTCAATAATAAATAAAACTCGCACTAAAAGGATCCCGTACAACTACAAACACTTAAAAGCGTGATGGGTATATATTACTTCATTATAAAATCTAAAATATTGGCTATAATTTTTTTTAAACATTTTATTTAGTTTTTAAGATTTCATTATCAAATGTTTTTCACGGTTATTATTTCAATAGTTTCGATAAAAGGGTGGAACGAAATTCTATTTTTTCACATATTTTTCAGTATATATTTTTAAATAACTGTGGTAAATTAAAGAAATTAATAGTCGTTCTACTATTTTAAATTATTCCCGCTTTCTGTGCAGCACCGAATAATGAAAAAATTCCTATCACCGCGCTCCCCCTAATTGACACAGGCAAAATATAGGCAGAGATATAAATTAATTCAGTTAGCGGTGGGCGCTTAGAGAGTGTAGGTGTACTGTATCTGTCCAGCTCGAAAAAATGTCAGTCCGACTGCAAAAATTACAAGTAAATTTTTCAACTTTAAATCAGTAATCAGTAACTTCATTCAAAAAATATTAAAATAAAGAAAATTAATGGAATTTCAATTACTTCGATACGAAAAGAAATTAATGATTCATAGATTTGATCTCAATAATAGAACCTAGAGTCGGTCATCATATTTCTGTAACCATATCTCCCAAAGGTCTGAATGAGTAAACCAAATCTAACTTTTCAAAAACTTTTGTTTTGACAGTAATTTGAATAACTTTGCACCACCTATTGGTTTAAGAATTCAACATGTGTACAATAAAATGAGCAAATAACATACTTATTAATAATGACTACATCTGCTTCCGTCAGCCTCTAGAGAAAACTGTGAGATATACTGTAAAATATCTAGTGGAGATGCCTAGATTAATAAATATGCACAAAATAACACATCAAAGAATAAATCATATTCACACAAAATATTGAATGATATTTATACAAAGTTTTAGAACAACGTTTCTATTTTGCGTAAAAATTTAAATTACCGGCGAAGGTTAAGTAGGGAAATTAAGAAATCATTACCTTTCGCTGATCCTTAGATAAATTCTACTTTGTAGTGTGATAGCTTTACTTGTTTTAAACTATTTTCACTGAAATTGTCAAACCTAAACATATAAATGCACTAAATCAGTCCTAATATAATAATTTAGGTGTATCGCATATTGTATAGATATAATAAATAAAACCACTACACAAATACTTTTCGAAAGTCTGGGAGGGAATACCAAATAAAATAAAGCCAACACACTTTATTCTGCTTCCCAGTGTTCCCTGCATGTATTTGACGATGCTTTCAAAACCATACGGAGTAGGGTTGGGTATGGTTTGCAGTAAAAGGCAATGCATTTACCTAGCATATGAGCGTATGTCGAATGTGGCTGTTCAGCCATTGTACAAAGTAACTTGCAGCATTTTGTCACAGTAAACCATTGTGTTCTTATAACACGTTAAATATACTTTTAACATTTCTTAAGTTAAAAGCACGTTTAAAGTGTTGTTACAACGCAACTTAGAAAAAATAATTGAAAACTAATACTAATATCCATTTTTTTTAAATATTTAAAATGTTTATAGCTACGTATCATATTTGATCCTAATCATCATTTTGATATTTTAAATACAAAAACTGTAATACATAAATATTGAAATAAAACGTTCTAAGTACGGATAGAACTCACACTGCGAGTAATCCATTCATAGTGAGATACAAATTAATATGTTAGTTTACAGACTGTTTCCATTAAACTATAAACAAATATTAATATTAGTTATAACCCGTGTGAATATGTATAAAAATGCCTTGTGCATCTTTAACAGTGTTAATATATCGTTAATTTTTCAAACAGTAAAATTAAGAATCAGTGCTATGGCGTTCCCAACGCCTATAGCGTTAAACTTTATGTCATTGACTTGAATTAATATAATTTTCATTCTATTTACTTCTTTTTATTCGAATGTTATCTCTTTCTTTCAATCGTCACACGTCCTCACAAATACTAAATAATACCTAACGCGTTTAGACATCTAGCGATGTTTGTGACCACTAATATCAATTGTGTTACTGTTTTATTAAATTAACTCATTTTATTAAATTCATTTGTTGTTTTATTAAATTAACGTTTTAACCACTGAATCTGAGACAGGAAACAACAATAATAATTTTGTATATAACTTGTTTTCTGCATTTCTTACGTACATAAATTGATAATTTTTAAAAAGCCGATATGTATTCTTGTGCACGTAAAGAATGCACATCGGGTCTTTTGCAATTTCTTTGTATTTCTTTGTCAGTGACGTGTATAGTTTTTTCTTAGTATTAAACCATTATTTTACACAATATTTTAATCCGTAATATCCGCAATTATATCATTAAAAAAAAAGAATTAAGTGCAAGGTACCTCTGAAAAAGGCAAAGTAAATCTGATAAAGATTGTTCCCATAAAATGATCAATAATAATAATTTTTGTTTTACCCTTAATTATTCTATAGATATTTATTAATTTTCACCTATTATTAGTGAAAATAAAACTGTATGCTGATAACTTACCTTTGTCAGATTCATTTAATAATTTAGTGTTCTTACTATAAAATATTGTAAAATTTATTTAAATTATTACTTTGAGATTTGAAAATTAACTGTAATTTTTTATAATATATACATCAAATAATTATATACACATATATATATATATATATATATATATATATATATAAATTTATACATATATATATATATATATATATATATATATGCAAATATATATTACTGGTGTTTTTGAATGTTTAATTATAATTATCAATCACTAGTTGTTGCCCGTGATCTCGTTCGCGTAGACTATATTATTAGGTGTTTAGTTTACAATTCTCTAAAGTGATTTGACTTGCAATTAATGTTATGTATTGAAGAGACTTCGAATTTTAATATTTTGATCGGAATTTTGGTATATCATTCGATTTTTTCTCTGTAAAAAACAAAGTTTATTCAAACACTTTCATCTTCACTTGTTTACTTTTTTACACTTTGATAACATCTAATATAATTTCTAGTAATCCACGCTATATAATGTCGAAACATTTATACCTTTATCCTATAGAGTTTTCACATGATATGTGTATAAAAAAGAAATATACCGGAAATTTCTCAACACTGAAGCAATATTATACTTTCTCATTTTATTCCTGGTGCAGTATTTACACATTATTTATATGGTGCGTGTAATAAAAGAGATGAACAACATTTACCGAAACTCTTAATATCATTCTTCTTTATTTTTAGACCATCGAAATAATTTTTCGGAGAAATTTAAAAAGTATTTTTACTGTACTCATGAGTGGTACGAAAAATGTATCGCGCAAATAAAAGAACATAGAGGAAAACATCGGTAAACCGAAGTATCGATATAAATTTTGGATTTTGTATATATATGTATATATATATATATATACATATATATATACATATATATATATATATATATATATATATATATATATATATATACATATATATGTTTTCATCAATTATTTTAATAAATTTCTCCCCATATTCACAATTCATAGATATTAAATTGCATTTTCCATCATCTTATGTCCACAAGTATGTTATAAATATTACAACTGATTCTCGTGTAAATAAGAAATTGAATGCTAATCGTACAAATGTTTTATTGGTGTAAAACACGAGTTTAATTAATCAATATTTGTATTTCAATTGAAATCAATGTAAGAAAACATAATTAAGGTACGCATAAGCAAAATGAGTCGACAGGAAAGTGAACTGGAATAATGTTCCAAACTTCCCACTCTTCCTGTACGCGATCATTTAAAAATAATTCTTTGTCTAATCGTTTCGTTTCGAGTCGGACACTGAAAGGTGTTTAGTTGGAATTAAACAAACGAACGATGCCTTTTCTCCAACCACAAAGAAAAATATAGCGATTCTTTCGTGATATTATATTGTCATTCTGAGAGTAGATCGATACGACACCAGCTTTAAAATACTAATATGAATAAAGTATCGATTAATAGGTGTCAAGCACAAAAGTATCAACGCAAAAAAATGAATTTGTGTCTTTAAGGAAATTAACTCGCTACCGAGTTCGAAGGTATGTTGGAAGTTGAAAGTGAATTACTTTTTTATAATAAGGAAAAATTACATAAAAATTATATATTTGAAATTTTCTTTACAACAAAACTACCTTTGTATTATTATGCGTATTTATTAGAAAATATTGACGTAAATCATAAAAATTGTCAGGATAATCAGATACATAAAAGAGAAAGCGTGTACAATATGTTATAACAACTTTGCCAACCGCATTGCACCCAAAACTTATATCTACTTGGTTGCACCATATACGAATCAAATGTTTTACTAAGTGTTATTTAAACTTTTTTTAATATTTGGTGTTTTAAATACATTTCATGAGTCGTGTTTAAATATTCCTTGTTAATCGGTGTACTGTCGTATAATATTTTCTGTTATAGGTACCATCATTTTGATAGAGTAGGGTATATTTCAACTATATATTTAAAATAGACAGTAATTTTCGTCACAAAAATGATCTTATTTACTTGATGACTTTAATGTGAATTCTTTCCAAACAACCATAATAATAACTTTTTAAAAACTCATTTTTTAGACTATAAGAGAAAATACTATGTAAACAAGGCATATTATAAAAAAAGAAAAACATAATTTTAAACATGTTAATATACAAAAGATAAGATGTATTTAAAAAGACCAAAAAATTAGAATACAAATATAGTCATAAGTTAGTTTGGAAAAAAGAAAGGACAAGGGTGCAGAAGATTCATGAGAAGTAGGACTATTTTAGTTAACATCATTTATCGAGGATATTATCCCTGTGTTAGAATCCAGTCGATTCCAAAGTTTTGCAGCTTGAACACGAAAAGACATTACGTAATTGGTATATATATTTGATAATAATAATAATATGTAGAATGTGTAGTTAGATCTCGGGTCATGAAGTCAGTCTCCTTTTTAGATTTGAAGAAATATTGCATTTGGTTCACTCACGTTTTCTAGTCTTAATTAGAACCTAGCATTTCTATATTAATAAAAATTGTATTATACCTTGCGTTTCATTTTATTATTAAATAGAAAAAACAGTGCGGTCGATGATAAAACAGTATGTTTCAGCTAGAAATGCTACTTACGGTTTATGAAAAACCAATATGGTCTAGGAACGAACATATCTAATGTTCATTATAGCCCTATTTCCACATTTGATACGTTTTGAGACGATGAAAAGTCGAATATTAATATAACCTTTACTTCTGTTTTTCAAAATGAATTTCAATTTTTTAAGGAATATAGCAGACCGTTTATGTTTCTATAAATATCAGACCTTTTTATTATCTTATTACAATAATGCTATTTTAATTTTTCATTTTATCACTTTGAAGAAACAAAATAATTCCGTTTAAAAAAATCTATTTTCTTTTATGAAAATTTTCCAAACAAATGTTATAAAGTCACCAATATTTTGTGACTTTATGACATGGTTCATGTGACACGGTTAACTTAATATTTACATCTTAAAACATAAAACTATTCCAGGACGATTTTATGATGAAACTTTCTTGATTTGATAGTACGATTGACAGCCTATAAACAGTGTTTAATCCTGAATTATCCACTCTATACGGAAGTAGTAATATATTAGTCTCAACAAAACTAAAAATAATTTCAGGGACCAAAGTTGAAAGCGAGTACGGGACTAGTTCAAAAACATAAAATCGTGTAAAATCTTCCTAGTTAAGTGCATAAAACTCCGTCGAGTTTAATGTCAAGTAATTGCATGTCGACATGATACAATCATTAAAAGTCATTCATGAACGACGTCAGTTATTATTTGAGTTAGAGAAAATCAATTTACTGTGGTCAATAGAAAATCAAAAGTGAATAAATAAGTATAAGAAACCTACATGTAAAGTTTTTTTTGTCCATTAAAAGTTTTTAATTGTCGCTATATAGTTAAATTAAACTTTCTCTCGCTACCATATTGAAATAATGGAAATATATTTCTATTATTACTTGTTTTTCTTTACTCTCCAGAGATTATTTACGGATGTCTTTTTATATTTTCTCCTGAACCGGAAAACAGAGAAATAATGTAATTGGAAAAATAATACTAATTAATATACTGCTATATGATTTGAGGCAATGTTTTTTGTTTTAATATAAATATTTTCATCTTCATAAATAGTTCATTGTTATAAATATTTATCAACAATGCGATAAAATCTGCGATTTGCCTTCTTTTGCGAATGGAATAAATATTTTTTTTTTCAATTGTTTTAAACGCTGAAGACTGCCCCAGTGTGATAACGATGCATTGGTGTCCATAAGAAGCGTAGAAAGCGTCTTACAGCCCAATGCAGACGAATGTTTAGTGGGAATGTGCGGCCGAATATAAACTCCTTTCAAGTACACACACTTTCAAGACGATACTCTTTACAGGACCCCGCCACACTGATTTAATGAGGTAATTTGTTTGGAAATTACAAGTGCACTACATTATTTACTTTACTTTAAAATGTGATTGCGTGGAAGACGACTGGTAGAAAACTTACAGTCGTGTATAGTGCTTCATTATATATTAAGTTACTAGAAATGTTTGATGCCACTTAAATAACAAAAAAAATTAATACGGAACCATCTACATGATTAAATATTTAATCTTTCAATGTCTCGTCTTTTGTACATTATTGTGTTATGTTTTTTGTACTTTTATCCAAATTATAAAAGTATTGCGTTAGCATTCAGGAGAGAGCAAAAGAAAGTAAGGGAAAAAGAATGTTTAGGGGGTGAACACATATTATATCGGAATCTATGGATATGTGAGTATATATGTACGTACGTACGTATGTATGGGTAAGGTTTCCGAACTCGGAAAAACATTCTATTCTATTATTGCAAAATTTAAAAACTTAAACCAACATATATTCTATATAAACTAAAGAAAAATTAATTGAAAACTAGACAAATTACGGGAAGTTCTTGGTTTCTAAATGGTACCTATTTTTTATTATAATTGGTAGAGATATTTGATGTATGGTCAAATAGTTCTACCAATTGTAAAGGAAGAGTTTTTTCTTATACCACCAAATCATTGGTATGTCAGGCGCATGCAATAGACCAAGATGACTCATTTGATGCTGTTGCTATGATTGTTTTCTTTAATAGTTTTGAATTCTTTGGGTGATTTTTTCTTTTATAACTTCGATAAGTCTGCTGCTCCTGTTAAAAAATCGGTCAAACGTGTTTATCACAAAATACGAGGTTAATTTACTTAGTATGAAATTATTGTATTGACGCATTTTGATGAAAATTTTGTCCAGCTTTGCACCTGACAGTTCGTTATCCCGATACTCAGTATCAGGATAACGAACCTGACTATGTCTTTTGTTTAGAATATACTACCTCTAAACGAGAAGGCAATGATTTAAATGAAAATATAATCGTAGGTAAGCATACAGATTTTCTCATTACTTATATCTCTACTTAGAAAACCTTAAATGATTTAGTTTTAAAATAGTGATTTATTTTTAAGTCCATGTCATCAATTTGCTTACTGTGTACTTTATTAGTGTACAGTGGATTAGAATCTGGCTCTATAGCATGGAGACCACACGAAATCAAGTGAAGGACGTAATACATTCACCTTTCTACATGCTACCGATTTCCTCTTACTACAAGGTTAACTTGGTTTCTATTTCTTAAAACTTACAAAAGAGTTTTTGCTTATGAAATTTATATTCAAACTATTAAATGGAAAATTCTATGCCCTGAATTATTGAGTAAATTAACGTTTATCGTATCTGACCATTTTCTGCGTTTACGCAATCATAATATTTCCTGTACTACCCTTTGAAATCGAATTATGCTGGAACCCTCCAGTTTCCTGTGGTAATCAACTATTCAATCACTTATTAATAGTCACATCAGAGTGCTTTCTTTATGATGAGTGAAAATAAATATTTCCAATGATATCGTTGTTATATTTTGTAGTTCTTATGTATTTTTGTATTCATGTATCCGTAAATGTGTGTATGCCTGTGTGAATAAATAAAAATGTATTTTTAGTGATATCTTTATTAAGAAAAGCTCTAAAAGTATTTGATATTACCAAGTAGAGACTTTTGATGTAATAATGGTGTCGTCATCATAAAATAAATGATAAATGAATGTATGAATGAATAAACGTGGGTTATAAAGTAAGATAGCGAATTTTTGTGCAGTGGAGTGAAGCGTTTTAGCCAAAGAGCTAATGACCAATTATGTGTTTTAGCTACTTAGAAATTTTGCGCAATAATATCTCGATACTAGTAAATACGAAATCAAAATTCTCCCTGAAAGTTGGCTGTATTGTTATTACCTCGCAATTTTTTGGTTGCAAAATTTAATATATGTATTTATATAACATTTTGAAAAATAATTCTAAAGAACGTATTTTCGGCAGCATGAAATTCGAATGGTCGTGGAACAAACATATCATAAAACATAAAAGTGTAAATAACAGACGTTCTAAGTAGTAATATAATGTAGGCAGACTCCAAAATTGCAATTCAGAAATTTGCTGAAAACATATTTTAGGCCCGCTTAAACGTTTAAAGCGTATTCACTAAATATATTTAAACTACTTGCAAAAAAAGCAAAAGTTGGTTTTAATTAACTAGTAAAGAAAAAGAAAATATCAAGTGAGTGCAAGTCAAAAGCGTTATGGGTAAGCGTTATGGAGAGGGAATTGAGAGGGAACGTTAAATCACAAGAGCTGGAGCCCTCGTTAACGATGTCAGATTAAAATTAAGAAAATCAATGATATTAAATTTAATTATGATATATTCAATTAAATGATATCTTCTTCTGTTATATATGTTGACAGAAGACATAACTTGTAAATTATATTTTATGCTTGTAATGATAATTTCTTAAAGAGTATAGACAGATACATACACAAGAATTTAATTAAAAATAGGGAAACATTTTGTATCAACACATCGGCATAGTCAACAGCATGTTAGGAATTCAGCACCCTAAAATTTTATAAAATTATGAAGCATAATTGATTAAGATATAAAAAGTAAGTTTATTAAGTTATAAAGTAAAAGTAAACTTACATGAAGTAAACAAATTAATTGATTTTTATCCTACTAGCTTCATATTAATGATAAAGTGAATTATTTTTAAATTATTCTCCTTATGAATAGACAAAAACTATTCCAGTAGTTTACAACATCTTGGAAGAGCATGACATTTTGGTATTCAGAATCAGATGTCATAAATAATGAAAACTTTCAAACTATAGCTAGCAGCCACCATAACATAATGCAGCCTCCAATACGCTAAATCTTCGGATCCATTACAGCATGTATTCGATGCAATTTATCTGCACCACTAGCGTGGAATTAACTTTGGTACACGTGACGGAAGCGACGCTTTAAAATGCAAGCGATATTGTCTTACGTTAGCGTATTTGCTTCTCGTAAATTACTTGCCACGTAACAAACTTAGTTTTGCAACGAACGCACCAGCGCAACGAAAATATACAAAAATATCAACTGGATGAGAACGATATAGAAAGTTTCAATGATATATTTGTTATATATTGCTACGAATGATGAGGAAAAAAGAAAGTTTTTCAGTTAGCTTCAATTAAACTTAAATATAAGATATTTGAAACGTACTTTAAGTACTATTTCAAACTGGGCTTTTTTGTAAAAAAAGTAATGTACCTCTAGTCTATAATGAAATTATAATGAAACAATATATCAGAGATAACTCAAAATTAAGAACTGGCAGGAATTTTTTATTTCCATTGTGATTTAGATCATTATTTATTTACAAATTATAATGTATACACACAACACATCTGGTAGAATTATTGTTACCATATCAATCCCTCACAGCCAAACAAAACACTAGTACAATGATAAATTGTTTTTTACGATTTGCAGTAACAATTAATTACAACTAAAAATTCAAGAAAATTATGCTCATAAGTAATTACATGCCCACACATACTGATACAGGAACACACGTACAAGCCCGTATACGCACACACGCACACACATATACGCAGACATATACCCACATTATCCCTAGTATTAAAAATTCTTTTTTAAAATGGACATAAATAACATAATACATTTGTCATTCTCTACTATTGCGAAGAAAGTACCAGGTGCTTTGCTCGATCAAAATCTTAGTTGACAATAGCAGATGATTGATATCTGTCGTCAGTTCTTTGGTAGTCACTTTCGCAATTATCGTTATGTACAGGGAATACCCATGTAAATGCGCATCGCAAAGTATTAAATGCCAGTTGTTTCTGAATTACAACATACATGTTTGAAAGTTTGAATAAGATACCAATGCAAACTTTGAATATAAATTGTTTTAACAGGTGTTTGTCTTTAAATTAGAAAAAGTTAATATTTAATTTTTTTAGTAATATGCACGACTTTGTGGTTGGAAGTGTATTCTTAAGAAAATTACGACATAATCACACGTCCGTATGTTTTCTGCGTCGTTTGCTTCCGAGCAATGGATTTCAATTGACCCATTTATTGACGCGTCATCCCGCATCCTCAGCTCTAGCGTGCTGGTACAATTCGAATTGACAAGCATCACAGATACGGAACTAGGCGATGTCATTTCATTACGGCAATAGGTGATGTAGGTTATATTTATAGACTTGTGGTGCATGGTCCACTCACTGGCGTACTTTTTTATAACTTTCTTTAAATATTCTCATGTCTTTTCATCTAAGAAGTATTGTTTTGTATACACAGACCAACTTTTGCAAATAAAATACATCTATGTCTTATTTGTCAACCGAAATTTCGCAGCACAGCACCAAATACCACGGCACCGAAACACCATCATAGCAATATTGAATTTAGAAATGTTTGAACTTTTATGCAAGAGGAATTTTAAGTTATGTATTTACGCAATTAACGTTGGTATAACTATCAGCATTTGTTGCTCATTAATGGTTTCAAAACAAAGAATAATGACAAACGATTTAAAATAAATGAGTTAAAAATTGGTAATTTTCGAACAAAGAGACGAACTTATAATATGCAGTCGGGTCTATACCAGAATCGGTTTGAATTTACAACCTGTAACATGATCTAAAACATACATACGTAAATAGGTACATACACACAGACCAACAGACAACATATACCATCTTTCAAACAGATCGATCGAATCATGTTTAGATCGGATTGTAATGTAGACAAGTTAAAGTAGAGTGTCATTTTTGAGAGTAAGATTGTCTCTTTCCAATAAGCTATCTTAAAAGTTTATTGTTTGTAAAATTACCCGTGTTGTAAATACTTCTGTCATAAAAACTTAAGGTTGATGCATTAGAGCATTATTAAGCACATACACCAGGTGTAAGCAATATGTACTTGTATAAAAAATAGTGTAATAGAAATACTATGTACCTTAAATGCATAAACATTTATAAGAACTTATATGTGTATAGAACCCTGGTAGCTTCAGTATTAAGTGAAATCAAAAGATATGATATTAATCTATATTAATAAATTTTGCAAACCATTCCATGGAAACTTAAAATCAGATATTACTTGGACTTAACTTATTAGGTCCAAGCAATATCTGGCTTTAATTTTCCTTGCATTTTTTTTTTTCAAATCTCTGTCGCAGTCTCTGGATTTACTATCTTCCCTTAGTTAAGTGAACTGCAGAAAAGAAAAAATTCAAATGTGTAAATAACTAATGTAATCAGCAACTAGTAACCTCTTTCTCCCTCATTAAAAATTGGCGAAATATTCAATTATCTAGTACGCTAGCACTTAAAGTTTTCAAGACTACTCGGAGCACTAATTACGTTAATTGAAGCGTTCCAGGGAGATTTCTATTCAAAAAATTATTAACATTTACGTGTCAGATTATCGTGGCCGTATTCATTTGTCAAAGGAAAAGTAATTTTATATATCGTTTCAAAATATTTGGGTTTTGTTTTTCAATGTCATCCTTAAAAATATGTTTGACTACATAGTATGCAATAAGAAATGGGAAAAATAATATTACGAAAATTTTATAAAATATTAAAATAATTTAAAAAAATATTTCTATTTTTATTTGTTCAGGGGAAAATACTAATATGGAAAGGTTTATATATATCATTTATTTAGATTATATTTTTCCTAAGGATATTTATAACCTTCATGACAAGTTAGCTAAGTTCTTCAGACTGTGGCTATTGTCGATATGTGAGTCCGTTGGTAATCGTTTTAAGGTAGTATATTTAGCAGGCACGTATTATGTGTATCGTTATATTAAAGTGCATAGTTACTGTGTATTTTAATAATGGTAGTTATAGACGAACTACCTTGGAATTATGCAATCATGCGCATAGCGAAAATAATCTCTTTTTTATTATTAAACAATGCTTTTTTGGTTAATAGAGTTTACAAAAAATAAAAATATAAATTGATATTTCTTATTCTGGTCTAAATATTAAAACTAGTCAGTACACCATTATGAGTTTCTATAAAACATTCTATAACAATTTTCACGCTGCTCACCTAAATACATAATAACGCTAGTGATATGTTTTTGGAATTCATTTTCTTAAAATGTACTTGTATTGAGTTCAACAATTTTCTTTGCCTCTTCTTTTCCCTTCCAATGACAAGTCGATTATTTTTCTTAAAATAAATATTATTTTCTTTAAAATACCTCTACATTTCCCGTTCTTTACTATATTGTTCATTTATATGTGTCTGTGTATATTACTTTACAATTGACGTGAAGGTCTATGAGCTAATAATTTCTAGTCATATTGTATATAGCATTCAATAAAATATTACGCTTAAGCATTGGTGCATTATTTTTTGCCTTCAACTCGCACTTTGCCCACTTAACTCGCATTTTGTCATTGATATCTATTTTAATGTTTCTCGTAATATCATAAAATATTCTCAGTTTTACGTTATAAATTCACTATAATTAATAAAAAAGAAACCATTCTCATATTATCAACCAAACCGTCACAGAGCTCCTCCCGAGGTTAGTTAAAATCCGCTTCACACAAAAGAGGAAAGTCCTCTAATAGTTTTCTGTATATTACCATAAGAAGCTTTCACCTAACAGGATTGAAGAGGTTTGAATGAGCCATTTCGAATCCATAATTTTTACTAGAATGCTTTTCGCGAATACTCTAAATCTTTCAAACGTGAATTCACCTTCAACCAAGTCATACCAGATGTGTGATAACACATTTATTTGGTTTTCATAAGTGGTCAATGATTATTCGCTTAATAAATATTTTGCCAATTTTAGCATTATTGCATTTGGAAAAATTTTATTTTTTAGAGTTATTAAAAAAAAAAAACATCAATATTATAGCAAAATTAAAAGAAAAACTGTCATTTTTTTATGGAAATTTTAACCGAATTGCAAAAAATGTTATACGGAATCCTTTGGATTATCATGGAAAATTATAATTTCATATTGCGATACAAAGAGAACATATCTCCGCACAGCAAATGGAAAATCCATTCGCGTTAACTTTTTAACGTATCCATATGTAATTCAACGTAAGAAGTTGAAGATAGCACCATTAGTGGAAGTCCGGGAGGGAATATTAGCCCTGCGCGATTCGAATATATGGTTTCATTTAAATTCACAAGTTCGACATTAGAATAATTTAATAAAATATGTAAATTGATTTCATGAATACGCGCGTACTCGCACTGACGTGCTCGCACGTGAAGGAATCTTGGGACGTTCATTGAAAAAATAATATAACTTTATATTTGTTACTGCACTCGATTTAATCATTTTCGATGCGCAAAAATTTATTACATCATTGAAATTATACATCTTGCTAAGTACATTGCTAAATTTATACGCTGTTTTAATTATTCTAACCAAAGCTAAATAATAAAAATCATCTATAACCGACATTATCTATTGTTTACGAGAAAGATTTGAACATCGAACACTGGTTCGGCAAATTACTAGTCACGGAATAATATTCAACAACGCGTAGCAATGCTAATTAATAAAATAAGATGTAAATTTTTAGTACTTCGAGTGGAGCAGCGGAATAACAGTTTTATAAGTTCAAAAATTAGGAAATAAATATTTATTCTATAAACATTCTTGTGCATTATCCCACCAAAAATAAAAAAGGGTAAGTTATTAATTTTAATTGCTTTTTGTTTTGGTAAAAATTAAATGCAAAAATGATTATTACGATTGATATGAAAAAAAAACCATAAAATTTACCCCGAGCTATGTTGTTCGTACACAGGTTGTTTTTTTCCTTACAATATATTTTTTTGGAAAATCGAAGTTAAAAAAATTTCAGTAGGTGTGAAAGATCTTAGTCATTTTGATAAAGTCTCTTTGACACATTGAACATGAATTTCTACAATTGAATGGAAACTAAAGCCATAATAAAAAAATTACAGAAAAACATTGTTTCAAAAATTAAATACCATTAATAATATTAGTTGACGATTCGTACGTAACGCTTAAAGTTATAAGATATCAAGTAATTAAACGTAAATACTGATGCAAATATTAGATATATTTGAAAATAAGTGCTTTATTTTTTTAGTCATTTTGCTATACAAAAATATTAACATATTTAGTTCCTACAGTTGTACTGCATAATGATCCTACAATTAAACAATTAAAATTTTTATCAAACTAAAACACAATTCAAACAATGCACAGTATACATACATTGAACTTTCCACGTAGTAAATTTTTATAATGTAGTATCATCAGAAATATTTTTACGAAGATCGCTAAATAACTTAAGTTTCTTTGATTTTTTTATTGTACTCGTGGTAAATTGGAAATTATATTAAATGTATATCGCATGGTTAACTTAAACGTTACTTTTATGCATAGACTTCGTTTAATTTTTCTGACATGGCAGGTAACCTGTACAATAGCTCCTATTAATATGTGCATATAAGTTCAGTAATTTAACACGATATTCATTCAGCATATTATTTCTAAAAACAAAAAATAATTGAAAATTTAAACAGTTTCCCAAAATATAAACCTGACAATGAAGTTAGTAGGCCATGTAGTAATTGGAATAACAAAACATACATTCTCTATTTATAAATAAGATACACAGATAACATAAAAAAAAGTTAAATTAATTGTGCTTTAGATAAAATATTAACAATGTTTCAAATATCTCGAAAGGAAGGTCCGCTTATAATTTATATCGTCAAAGACCTAACATTTATATTCCACCTTCATAAACTCATTAATATTGCAAACTTTTGGGTGTTTAAATATGACTATGTGTAGCTTAACTCTGCCTTATATTTATAATATCTCCGATTTTTGTACGACATACCCTTCAGGTTGATGAGGGTCAACCTTCGTTGTAAATGCCTCACGCAAACTCGAAAAGGATGCGATCGTCAAGCCTCGTAAGAACACTTTGTTATTATTGACTCATACCACGTTATTAATTTATATTATATATAATATGTCTCCCGTATATAAATTGACTCGCTTTAAACTTACCTAATGCACTGTTCACCTAGCGCCCTTTCACTTACTGCATACCTTATAATATATTTACTTTTATATTGTTATTTAACTATGTATATATATATATATATATATATATATACATATATATATATGTGTGTATGTGTGTGTGTGTGTATAAATATCGCGCATTTTAGCGACATCGTGTAAACCCTTTTTTAACTGAGCTAAATTATTTAGGGCTGATTTTTTAATCCTCAGATAGTACTTATTCGACGAGTAGCATAACTTTGCATTTTTTAATAGGCATATAGAAGTTTGCTCTTGAATAAAACCCCTAATGGAGGAATATAGTTATTTGCTATTTCAAGGCATCTATAAGTATTTGTCAGTTAAAATTATGTTTATGTTTTGCAACTCGTCGCAGCGTATTTTCTCATATGGTTTCTCTGTTACTACTTTATTTTGTTCTTTTTTTTTCAAGATTGAGTTAATGGTGGATGTTTTTTACATAATTGATGGCTTGGCAATCAAAGAAAACCTGAAGAAAGAAACAAGTATAATGTTCCTAGAAAATTTTGATTCATTTTCTGCTTGATCCCTGGTACAGAACTACCAAGTCGAGAAATAATACCATTTTAAACTATTTGATACAGAAAATAAAAGGGGACAAGTGCGAGTCTGGTTCGCGTATGGAGGATATCGTAACTCCTTGGAAGTCACATTACTTCATTTGTCATAAGTCATTACTAATGCAGTTTTACTAGCGAATAACTATTTAATAACTTAATATTAATAAGTAGGGTGGAAATACCTAATATAACTAAGTAGGGTGGACATTTATAATAGTTTTTTTTATGCAGGCTTCTAAAAACCTGTTATTTTATATTACTGTTATAAATGTTTATTTATAAAAAAATTTCCTATATTAAGAACACAATAATTTCCTTGTGTTGGATAACATTTTTCTTAATATATTGACGATAAATCGTAAATTCTCTTTCTATTCGAATTTTAATAAAATCGCTTCGGCTTAATTTTATTTTTATGTCATTTGGCAATAATTATTTCTATAAAGTGATAAATTAGAAACAATTTAAAGTACGGATTAACGTTTATAGTAGGAAATGAAATATTTAGTTAATTATGCCTAAAATTCTACTATAAAAGCTACTTTCCCAGTGTATAATGAAAACTAAGTTCAACAAGTTCATTTGTTCGTTAGCGAAGTGCAGAGTTGGCTTGCTTAAAGCAAGCACAAGCGTAGTGTATGGTTCCACACAATGCGTATTTCCCAAGCGACTAACGAATACTGTGGTTATTCACAAGCACTCTACGCGTACGTTCAGCTGGCAAAACACAGTTGGTTTGTGTGGTACCGCCATCAGTCAGTTAGCAACCCGTCTCCATTACATTCTCTACAATTTATTTAGGATTTATATAATAGAATTTTATAAAAGAAATCTTTAATATTATTTGTTTAGTGATTTGGTTTAGTGATTAAAGATAGTTCATGTATTTTTACAACTTAACATACGTTTTCAATGATTCATGTAATGCAGCATAACGGAAATTTTCCAAAAATCCTTCGATAATTTTTATTTAGTAATATTGTCGAAAAATAATCAATGTATTTTTACCAAAGGTGTTATTCTTATTAGCAATAAATAATTTTATTTGTAGGGTATGCATAATAAACCTTAAATTATTTAAGTGTTTTCTAAAAACTTTAATTATTCGAAGTATGATCCAGATTATTTTATTTTAAGTTTTTAATAGACCAAAGTTAGCTGGTTTAATGTTAGTGTTAAGCTATCAAGAGATTACATGAAAGTAAATTATTTTATTGGGTTGAAATACTGACGTTAAAATGTAATTTCGTTTGGTTAAAGTGATTAGCAATTGCTGATGAAATGTGGGTTATAGATGTTAATTAGACATATAAATGCCAATGGCTTAGTGCAAAATAAACATTAATAAATTTAATGCGTTTATTGGTATTATTTTAGTGAATTGATTATTGAGAATTTAAAAAATTAAGAAGGCAGAATGAGGGCAATATGATCAACACAAAGATTTACGGTTGTAAGTACATGGAGTAGATAAAAACTATATAATAAACTGGACCAAGTTTCTTACTCTCCACGACAATGATATACCCCTAATCCTAAAATCTAATTGTCAGAAATTACAGAAGTTCATTTACGTTTTTTACCCGACACTGTGCTATGTGATTATCACTTTTTGAAAATTGTGTGTGTGCAATCCACACACGGTAGAAGTGAAACTTCAGTATTAAAAGTACTTACTTATTCACACAAAAGCCTAGTTTTATGATCTGAAGACAGCTTTATTGAACCAAAATGTAATTTTTTGTATACATGTTTAATTATGGTTAATTATTTCTACCAGATTTAAATATTACAATTTTTAATTGAATATTTAAGTCATCAAAGTGGTAGGGTAATAGTACATTATACTGTCAACGATATGGCGTTCAAAATCACAAATAAATGGAGGAATATTGCACAGATATTTATTTATGATTTTTCCTTTGATTTATTTGATTTTTAGTTATTGAAACAGTTGTATTAAAAAACTTAGACTTAAAAACTTTTATGCTATCCCAATATCTGATATGTTTAAATGATCATTTCCATCATTGTTTATGAATATCACAGTTTTCGAAATCTCCTCGTGAAAGGTTTGTGATCTCAACATTGTTCCAAGTGATACCTGATACTTTCTACTCTACTTTACATTACGACTATTATCGGTGGTACGATTCACGAGACTTACACTCAACTTTGTAAATGGTCATAAAGTTAAAAACGTTTTTTGTTGTTTGTTGCGGGTATAAGCGGAGAATTATTGAACCTATATGTTTTTTAATTTTATTAATAATTCACTGGGAATGATGCATTTTATTTCCATAATGAATTATTCGAATTAGCCTCGATGTTTACTTATTAAATAATTTTCTTTGTTGACTAATAATTTTTTCGCTAACTTAAATAAAATTAATGTTAACGAAATTATAACTTACAAGAGAATATGTAATTAAAAGAAATTTATAAATATTATTAAATAAGTCTATTCAATGTTCTAGTAAAAATTCTAGTAACTTTATAATTTATATGGAACAAATGTAGGTCAAAAAATATTAAACTTAAGTCGAGATTCCCGTTTGCTAAATAATTAGCATAAAATCAAAAGTTAGTTAATTTTCCAAACATAAAAAAAAATTACATGATACTTTGTTTGCGTTGGATTTTTTTTCCATTTCCGTTTTGGTCGTTTTTATAGAAGTTGCTTAACGCAGTCTTGAAATTTAGGGCATTATAAAGATACTAACTTTCATGTATTTCAGCTTGGCTACTTTCTGCTTAGCGGATACTACTTCTCAAATATATCGCACGTTTCTCGCACGTTCCGCTCTCTGCTAGGTATGCCATGTCTTTTGAAACATCGTGTCACGAAATTGTGCAAATGCACACTTCAAGCGAGTGTATTTGCATTGGATTTGTACGAATACGGCCATGCGTCAGGCCTTTGCGTAAGTAGGTTAAAAGTGGATGGCCTGTTTATATTTTTTTAGTGTGCGTGTACCCAAATGACACGCAGGGTTTCGTGCAAATGGCATATCTTATGGCATATCTAGCTGGCCGCGCGTGTCTTCTAACATCTTTGTATATTTAATTAGATTATTTATTATTAATTAGATTATTTATTAATTAGTTAAATGGGAAAAGTTGTTAGTTAATTAATTTTCATCCTTAAAATATCACCGTCTCAACCTCAAAATTCTTGCAAGTTTGGTTACCAAAATGGGGTTACTAAATTTTAATTCGATATGCAAACAATTTAATTGTTATTGCTTGTATATAGAATATTCAACGTATTTGCTTTTATTTCATTTAATTATTAATTAGGTTAATTTTTCTTGGTTCAATAGATTTTAATCACTCAGTAAATGTATACAAAGACCCATAACTTAGTTAGATATTCGTGTTTCAATAAGTTTTTGGCAGAGAAGGAAAATATCTTTCTATCTCTCGTTTCTTTCATAACGTTTTGTTGGCTACTTTATAACAAACAGTGGAAAAAGCTAAATATTATTAAATAAGTCTATTCAATGTTCTAGTAATAATTCTAGTAACATTATAATTCATGTGGAACAAATAAAACGGTGTTAGTTTTCATTTGGATCAATAACAACTTTGAATATATATATATATATATATATATATATATATATATATAAATTATAAATTGTGTTTTATAGTTACTTCATTTATAAGGGTGCATAAAATTTAAAATTTCCTTAGTATCGGTTCAGGCAAAGGACAATAATATACTCTTCATAATAAGAGAATGGACGCACGAATTTATTTTATATTTGTTAGTGGTTTTTTAACAATATGACAGTCGGTAATGGTCCGCAAATCCACTCCTCACAATGAAATACGACATAAAATCCCAAATTCTAGTGACCACGATGGATTTTCAAAAGTTTTCATGATTTTTTTTGTTTAATAATAAAACTCGCATAGAAATAGAATTTGTTTAATTAAGTTCTCCACTTGATGACTTTCATCCTAGCTTTGCGTCAAGGAGATAACACGGAACGCCGATTGAGTAAGTTTGTTTATTAGCGACTAGTGCATGAGGTTAGATTTTCTTGCACTAGAAGAGTGCCACTGTGTACATATATGTTTCACGTTTCCTTTATTCCGTATTTGTTTTAAATAGTTAGGAGCTTAAGCGTGATATGGTTTTATTGGTCGTTTCTTAATTATGTTGTTTATTTATTTTTTAAATAATGAAACGGCTTAAAATTTGCACGTCGCAAATGTATTAATGTTTAGTAAATAATATAGAAATTGTAAACACAGTCGTTTGTCATACAAATATATCTGTTTTTTTTCTGACAACCCCCATTTCAATAAGTCTTAGGACTAAAAATTAAATATCCAGAATATATACTATTTAACATTGATTTTAAAATCTAAATTATAATACAAAAACCTTTCTGAGCCACATAACTTATTTTCTTTGAAGTTTACTTTAGATAATGTCGTTCTTTGAAAAGTTCAATAGAAATATCAATGTAAAAAAAGAATGGTGCTTATATTTCAGGGATCACACCCTCTTAGACGATCATAGCCAGTTGAAAATAACAAGACCGCGTGAGAGTTCCTCAACCCTATTTGTCATACATATATTCATAAAGCTGCTACTTCACTATTACCAACTAAACTTGCTTATTTTTACCTTACAATGCGAGAATGGATTTATGCCAGCATCCAGTTCAACCGCGGGAAGGCAATTTCCTTTTTCCTGTCTCGGGGTGCTTCAGAGAGAACGTCATCGCTACAATTAGAAAAACAACTTTTAGAGAATGAAGAGAAAATTTTTCTCACTTTATCATCATTAGCTCCTTGTTTCTCTTCGTTTCGCACCGTTTAGCTAACCGATGTAATCGTGCAGCTTTTGTCTCGCACATTCTTGTATCGGACCTAGTGCCGAGATTTTACTCTTAAAGTGTTTGAATAAAATTTTAATTTTTTTGACACTCATTTAAATATTTATGAATAAAAAAAAATATTTATCACTTTGAATTATTTACAACCTTTTCAAAAATTGATGAGAAAGATTTAATTGAAGCTATTTCCGCAAACAGTTAAAAATTAAATTGGCAGCGCACCTGTCGCGATTTTCATCTAGCTGGTCCAGGTGCCTTGTACATTCCCTAATTAGGGTACACTCATTAATTAGTGTCCGAACCCTAAAGGGGTCAAGTAAGAAAATAGTATAGTTCAATTAAAACAAAACTTTTTTGGAAAAACCAGTATGGTCTAGGAAAATGGGTACGTCGGAACTCTACTTCTAGCTGGATATATTTTTGAGACCTTCAAAAAAGTCATGTGTGGGTTTAACCTTTACTTCTCTCAGAGATGAAATTCATTACTCTTGCTTGTTTCCTTTAAAGTCTAATATTTCATTAAATTTTGTGTAATATATTATAAGCTTTTACAGAATACTGCAACCGTTGACTACTGAAACCTCTGATCTTCGTTACAGGCTTACTAAAACAATATATAGTCGGGTTGTTATTCACTGATATAAATAAGTGTCCAAGATACTTCATTCGGTTTGATTTGATGACTTTTACAAACTCTAATTGTTTACATTGATTTAAGTTTTCGTGATTGTAAATTGAAACCGTGATATAGTTACTTTAACAAGCCAATAGTGGCTTGTTTTGGAGGAATTCCAAACTCTGTCGTCGCTTCGTATAGCTTTTCCCTCTTTACGCTATTATACGTTGCCTGAAAATCAACGAAAATATGTTACTTATATTATATTCTTTAGTTTTCACTAGGATCTGTCTTAAGGCATGGGTTTTGTCTATAATAGATGTTTTTCTTTGGAAACCACATTGATATTTGTCACATGGGGAAGTAGCCTATTAAATAAAGTTGTAGAGAAAATTATAAATATGACATTCAATAGAATTATTCCCCTATATTTGCCACATTGAAACTAATTACTCTTTTTAAAGATATGATAGATAAATCCATTATCCCATTCAATGGATAATGGATTTATCTATCAATAATTTCTCCTTAAGCCAATCATTGCAGATAATTGTACTTATGACATCCGTTAGGTCTGATTCACCGACCTTTACGTGTTCAGCTTTTATCCCATCCGGTCCAGAAGATTTATAGCGATTTAATTTCTTTGATACCTGTTCTACTTCTCCGATTTTGGTAAGTTGTAGTGGTCAGTTTCATCTTCAGGCAATTTTTCCTTCAAGTAATTCAATGATATACTCTTTCCATCTCTTTAATATTTAATTTTTATAACTAATGAGTTTACTACCTATTTTTCTACATGTAGTTACCGTAGGGTTGAACTCAGTTTTTACATAATTTAGTAGTTAATAATATTTCCTTGTTTCATTTTTGGACTTAAGATACTTTAAAAACTGTCTTTTTTCTTCTATGTAAATATTTCCCTTGTTTTCTTAGTTCTCTGTACATCTCTTCAGCATTTCTAGTAGCTTTTGTATCATTACTTTATCACCATTATTTTTAATGATATCGGCTTCTAAGTACTCAGCATTAAACCAATCTATCCTTGTGTTTATTCTATAAATCCTTGTTTATTTTTGATACTAGGAATTGTCCCTTAAGCTGTTTGGCTATTAATATTATTTTTGATTATTATTATTTAATTTTCTTATTAAATCAATTAAATAAAATTATTTCTTTTTAAATTTCAAAGATTAAAATAAAACGTTAAATTGAGTAAAAAAAATATAAATTGAGTTTTATTAATAACGAAAATAAATGAATTTACGGAAAATTTATTGCTAAAAAATAATTTCATATACGCTTGTAAACATATAAATGTTTATACTGTGGCAAAACTGTTTTACATATCTAGATCTGATCTAGGTCTCATTCGCCAAGCGTGTATCGCGTAACAAAGAACTTCGTTTCAATATAATACAATTGTTTAATGTCATTTATAAAAGGGATAAATTCCAGTACGTGTTAAAGGAAATTCAATTTACTACGGTCAATAGAAAATTAAAAGTGAAAATATGAGTGTAAAAAACTTACGTGTGAATTTTTTTTTTATATTAATTGTGTTCCATTTAAATTGACATATATTTTATAATTGAGAGTTAAATTAATTTTTCATTTAATAATCTACCACATAATATCTTATTAGAAATCCTTATTTGTATTTAATGTCGCGAGAGTATTTACGGAGGAGTTTTTTTTATTTTCTCCTGCATACTGCGAGGTAATATAATTAGGAAAACGCTACTGCTTAAAACTACTTACAGAACTTGCGGCAATATTTTTTTTTGTTTTTATTGGTAAACAATATTTATCGGGAATGAGGTAAAAACTACGCTTGAATGGAATGAATATATGATAGTAGTCGTAAGTACGGAATATTGCGAGTTGCTACAGCGTGACATTGACGCGGTATTTGGATCAAGTTTTACGAGCATGTTACAACCCAATATAGATGAATGCTCAGTGGAAGACTGTGGCTGAGTGCACACTCTTTTTAAGCACATACATTTTTAAGAAAATACCTTTAAGAGAACGCACTTACACCGACTCTATTAGGAAATCGATTGAAGAATCATCTAGTGCACCATGTTGTTATATTCTTTATATTAGAATGTGATTACCTGGAACGTGATTGGCAGAAAACCTAAAATAATATTTACTATTTCAAGAGATGTTAAGGTACCAAAAAATATTAGACGCCGTTAAAAAATTACCATTAATAAATATAATGACAGTGATCCATGAGTTTAGGTTTACTATCTTTCATTGTATCCTAGTTATATTATGCAATAATAGTGGTGTATTTTTTGTACTTTTATCAAAATTATGAGAGCATTGTCTTAGCACCCAGGACAAGGTAAATTAATGTGAGGGAAAAAAATTGTTTTGAAAGGAAATGTTAGGGGATAAACGCGAATCACACGGGTGTCTGTGAATATGTGTATGTTTACGTACGTATGTAGGAATTTATGTGTAAGGTTGTTCAACTAGGAAATTTGTTCCGTCCTTGTGCTATGAAATGGAAAACTCACACTCATATATATTGTAAACAATTAAATTATAGCATATTTTTGGTTCATAGATGGTATATATGGAAAAAGTAAAACACATTTCAACTGTCTTATCTCTTTATTGCTTTATGCAAATATATACATAGACATTTATTAATCCATTTAGAGAGAAATAATGTACTTATATTTCATTCTACATATTTATAAATGAAGTTATTATAAGACTTCTAGGGTAAAGGTCAAGCAAGATTTGCCCGCATAAGAAGAACAGCCATTTAGCCTATCCTCACCAACTCCACTCCCACCTACAAGCGGGGAACCCAGTTGCACCGTGTAATCTATTATTAAAATTGTGGTAGTCGAGCCCTTTGAACAAGCAAGTAGGAGAGAGGGCGTTCTTAAAGCAAAAGTTTACATAATCTTGATGTCAGTCGTTAATAACAAGATGTACTGACCACTTTTTCGACATTGGTGCAGTGAAAAAGGCAAGCACTATCCTTCCATTGAATCCCATCATAAAGCAAAAGACAGAGAGTGATGGAATGCGATCAGGTTTCCATCTGGGGTCATGCTGAATCAGATTGTAAAATGTAAAATATGCTGCTGACCTAGCTGGAGTGACTCATTAGACGCAGCGTAGATAGAAGGCTACTGGTGATAATCCGTCATCAGGCAGATCCGGAAAAGAACGAAATGGAAAACAGAAACGTCCGAGCCATGATTTTATATAGGAAAAAGGAGGTATTAGGCAAAGATCAAAAGTGTTATGGACTGGAAATATTGGCATTAACAGAAACGCGCATGTGAGTTTCAAGATACTATGTGACTTGTCTGGCCACATAACATTTCTCTGGCCCCGAAACGGAAAACAGAAAGGAAGTGGCACTTTCACTGACACGGGAAATCAATGAGTCATTTCTGGGAAACAACCCAGTGAGTGATCACATAATAATGTTAAGAGTCAACACAAAGACCGTGTGGAATGAATGCGGTAGAAGTGTATACACCAATAGCAATATCATTAGAGGACGACACCAAAGTTTTCGGATGCGGGATGTTAGAGGACACACTGAAAAGGTTACCCAGGTGTAACATTACTCTAGTAATGGGAGACTTTAATGCTAAAGGAAGCTCTACAAAAGCCGGTAATCATCTTAGGGATGTGGTTGGGAGGTATGGATTAGGAAGAAGGAACGAGAGGAATGAAAGATGGGTGCATTTCTGTGCAGAGAACTTGCTGACCATTATAAACATTTGGTTTGAAAACCAACCAAGAAGACTTTATACATGGGTATCACCAGGCAATCGGGCTAGATATCAAATTAATTAGTAGCTGATAAAAGATGGATAGCATCCACCAGGAATACAAAAACTTACCTAGGGGCTGATTGTGTAAGCAACCACAAATTGCTGATAAAAAATTTCTTTAATTATTTCTTATCAGTGTTTAATCAAATATTAATAATGGTTTTTTAATGGTTACATTATCATACTTCATGTTTATAGTGGCAAATAAAAAGTAAGTATTTATTTCACTTATATTGGAAAAATAGTATTTTCTTAGCCTCTAAGAAGGGAATTAGTTGCCCACGCTGTGGTATAGTTGTCCATGTGCAATTTTTGTACTGAGGATAGATGCCATATGGAATAAAACAAAGGTTTTGAATTAGAATGTTGTGTTTATTGTATTCAATTTAATAAAGTTTTGAGATTCATCTCAAAATTTCTTTAAACAATTAAAAAGAAAAAAAAACAAAACGAATATGTACATATTCATTAATTATATTTTTATCTGGAAGAATAAATAAACATTAATATTAAAAGTAATTAATGTTGTAGGTAGTCTGTACCTAATTTGCAACATGAGACACTCAGTCGTAACGCAAAACAAAAAAAGTCTTAACACAAAAACATATTTTCATGTATTTCTGACTAAAAACAGGCTTTAATTTTTGTTAAAAAATCAAAAATACCTATAAATAAAATAAACTTTGTCTTTTTAAACATTTTCGGTACTATCTCTCAAGTAACTTGCCTTTGTCATTTTTCTTAAGTAATTATTGTTTGTCATATTTTTCAAGGAACAAGCCAAAAATTCGCTCTCTTTTAGTTATAAATCTAGTCTTATTTTAAAATTCGATAATTTATATAAAAACAATAATGGTATTCATAAAATACTAAGAAAAACGCAAAGAAAAATAATAAAAAAAATATTTTCAGTTTTGTTATTAATTTTTCTTAGCTTTTGCTTTCGTAGAAGCAATTCTTTTCTTATGCAAACACCGATTACGGTAGTCTCCGAGTATAGTGCGGTCTTTGTGCCACAATTGACACATAATGCATTTTATCCAATCAGTTTTTGATTTTGTCTTAGTGTATTCTTTTAAACACTCTTTACATTGTAATTTCGCTTTAAAAGAAAATTCAGTATCTGAGCTTTCGTAAGTTGACAGATTTATCCTTTGTTTCTTCTCTTTTCCATTGTTTTGTTTGTTTTCTATATTTTATGTTTAATCGCTTTTTCTAGTCTTTTTTCGTGTTTTTTTTTTCCTTGGCTTAAGTTCGAATTATAATCTTTTTCGTCACTACACTTAGTACACGATTCAATTCATAGGCTCTTCTTTTATTTATTCACTTGTGATATTTTACATTTAAATGGTATTTTTTTAGTTGTTTTGTCTTTTGTTTTGGAATTTTTTAATTCATATATTTTTTTACAATTTAAGTCTGCAGGACATTGTTTCCCTTTTTTGTAAAATGGAACAGAAATCTTTGAAATTGATGAACATTCTTGAAAAAATTTGCTTGGAGTTTCTTTTTCAGTCAAATTCAGTGTTCTTTGTAAAATATTTTGAGTAAGGATTGATGGGCTTAATCTGTCTGAAATAATAATCTCCTGGTCTTTGTTTGTTTATTGTACATTAAAAGAACACTGTGAATCAAGAGCAGAGCGAGAAGTTACAGCAACAAAATGATCTTTACAATGTTGTGTTATAATTTATCGAGTTTGTGTTAATGGGACTTATACATATTTCAAGGCTTATTCCAAACAGATTTGGCACAACTAGAACCATATCATTTTTTTATGTTGATTTGACACGTCTGTTGATGATTCTTGTTCATCTAAGTCATGTGTTTGACCAATCTCATAACTGATATTGCAATGGAATTATACGAAACTGCAGTAGGATTGAATGGGTAAAACCCCCAATCTCGAAAGCCAGAGACAGCATTGGCTCGGGGAGCTGCTCTAGTCGAGGTACTGCCTATTAATTTTCCAGTAACGAAGCGGTTGATTTTTTATTCTTTATGACTGGCAATCTAGTTTCATGTTTCAGACGTACAAAAATTTTAAATGGTTTAAAAAAACTTTGTCGATTGACTGTGCTTATCTAGTGTGACTCGGCCAACAAAACAATATAATATTATCATGAGATATTTCGGGCAAATACATTACTGATGGATAGGATGAATGTCCATCGAAGATCAGAAGAATTTTTCCTTTGCGGCTTTCTTGGTATAAAATTATACGTCAGCCATTTCTTAAGCAGTTTTGCGTTTATGTAGGCAGATTTTTTATTCATATAAACTTCAGAGCCTGGTAAAAATCCGTTGAGAAACTCTGGCCTTCTGTTGACACCTATGATGATTACAACTGTGGGAATAAAATTTCCCACCGCATTAAAGCAAACGATAATGGACAAAGTTTCCCCCTTTTCACTGGACATTACAGATAGTACTATTTCGGCAATTTTAGTTTCAATTACTTTATCTGCTGGATTATTGAGCCGCATACCAATCTCATCAATGTGGTGAAGTCTGTCCGGTTTGTCAAGTAAATTGTTCTTAGTCATTACTTTCAGCAACAAGTGGACCATCTTGTTAACTTCTTCGCGATTAAAACTGTGTGTCCTGGCAAGTGACAAGCCTTCTGATTGACTATTTAGTTGTGGATACCGCGAGTGAGGTCGAGCCATATTTCTTTGTTAAAAGGAGCATTTAGGCCAAGCTTTTTAGCAAATTTAAAAGTAAGCCTTCTAATCATGTCACATTTTGGCAGAAACTCTGCTTTTTTAAGCTATTGTATATGCGCTACCAAACGGTCTTCATTTTTGCAATCGAAAACAGGGTTTTAAAACTGCTTACGTTATTGATTTTATTGTGGGGGAGCGATGTAGTTTTTATTATACATTCGAAAATTATACAATGTGCAAGTATTTCATTGAGGGTAATAAACTAAATTGAAGTTATTCTATGAGATTACATAATGCAAATGTTCCGGTGTATGCAATAAAATTAAATGGATATTATTCTTAGCAATATATTTATAACAAGGGTATCTAATGGTTAAAACAAGGTTACACCATTAATTATAAGTATCTCCCGTTTTATATATTTATTAATTTTTTTTAACATTTTCTTTATTTTAATTTATTTATTGGTTTTAATTAGATGTGTAGCCGGGCTGATACAATTTGAAGTGTACTGCAGTATCAATGTTGTCTAACTATATTATGTCTAGAAGATATTAAGTATGGGTGATGATATTGTAATTAGTTGTTCATTTATGTTTGTTTATTTCTAATGTGTCTAGGACATTAAGTTTATTGCCATTTGTTACTTATTTGAAATATATAGGGAGCATTGCCGTTATTTTTAATGAGATATTTTGCAAAGTGAGATATGTCCGATTCTTATTTTGCCAGCTAGCAAAGTATTGTTTGTATCTGGTAGTACAATCTCTTCCTGTTTGACCTATGAATATACTAGCATAGTCGTTATATTTAAGTTTATATATACCAATATTTTTATGTTTACCCATTTTTTCCTTAGTATTAATAAGGGTTTTACCTACGGTATTTAAAGCACTATAGGCACATGTGGTAATATACATTACCTATATATGGGTTGGATTTATAGTAAATTTTATTATTATTTGGTATGACCGGGTACATTTCTTGGATTAGTATTTTTTTGTAATTTATTCTTATACCGTTTTGTGACATCTGACAGATTATATTTATTATTTACTGCGATTAGGTTTATAGTTTTTATTTCTTTCCGTAAATCAGGCTTTTTTAGTGGGATGCTTAACGCTCTGTAAATCATCGAATGGAAGGGTGCTAACTTATGGGACCAAGGGTGTTTTGAATGACAATTAATTATGGAGTAGGCAATTATGTCTTTTCTAAATATACTAAATTTTTGTTTATTGTTTTTGCGTTCTAATGTGATATCTAAAAAGTTTAGTTTATTATCGAATTCTACTTCTAATGTGAATTTTATATTATTGTGTAGGGAGTTGGCAAAGTTAATAAACTGGTCTAATTGTTACTGTGTACCTTTCCAGCAGATAAGGATGTCGTGTATGTATCTATAAAAGTATACTCCATTGGTCGCTAAATTATTATTTAAGAGGCTGGTTTCTAGATTATTCATGGACAACTCGGCTAACAGAGGACTGAAGGCGAGCCCATTACAAGGCTATTACTACTTTTTATTATTTACTACTTTTTATTATTGAATAGAAAATAATGTTGGTCCATGCATGATTTAAACAGGTCTATAATTTTCTATATTTAAATGAGGTTTAACCGTTTTTTTCTAAGATACCTGAAATAATATGGAAGCAATCATTTGGTGGTATATTTAAAAATAAATTTACTACCTCGAGCGATACTAATTTACAATTGAGTGTTAGGTGTATATTTTGGATTTTATTACAGAGATCAATAGAGTTTTTAATGGTATATTTAGGCATATATCAGGTTTTATTTCGAAAGATTTTATTATGGGTATATTTACAGTATGTAGGTCAAACAGGAAGATATTTTATTAGCAGAAACAAAGAACATATTGCTAGCTGGAGAAATAACAGACCACACAAATCTCACTATGCAAAACACCTTATTGAAAATAACCCAAACCTTCATACCGACAATGCTCCTTACATATTACAAATAAATACAAAAGGCAATAAACTTAATACCCTAGAAATATTAGAAATAAACATATCTAAAAAAGACACCAACGTTAATATATTAAATGCACAACTAAATATAATATCATCACCCATACTCAATATCTTCCAGACATAAATAATATAGTTGTACAACATTGATACTACAGTATACTTCAAATTGTTTCAGCCCGGCTACACAGCTAAATAAAAAATAATAAAACGGAAGATATGTATAATTAGTGTCATAACCTTTTTCTAACCATCAGATATCCTTGCAATTGAATCAAATCATAAAATAACATCAATTTAATTTATTCCCTCATTAAAATACTTGCATATTGTACAACTTTCGAAAGTATAATAAAGACTACACCGCTCCTTTACGATAAACTCACTAACGTAAGCAGAAGGAAAACTCACCCAAATCCGACTCCCGCTATTGTTTTGTGTAATATATGAAAGCTGTTGGAAGTTCATAAGAATTAATCTTTGCTAATCGCCCAACTGAAGATGTTGTAATACAACGAAACCTAGCTAGGGGTAAAGAACTTAAAGAAAGTAGAAACAATACTAATTACTTAGTTTTATGTACTTGTGAATAATGAATTTCTACAAAATTAACGCCTAATATATCCAATACTAAACTGTTCTTTTAATGTTCTTGCTTGCATAACGTCTCCTTAATATTCTCGCCGGTATTTAATCCCTTTTAATAAAGACTCCTGCGTCCACTGAGGACGCAGTGGAGTATTTATTTTTCTCTAGTATTTACGTGGAGATAATGCCACGTACAAAAAACAAAACGAAAAATTATTTTGAAGTTAAACATGTTTGACATTGGACAGGGGGATAGACGCCTTTAGGGGCGTCTGTACTCGCCAAAGTCAAGACATGTATACTTTTTGTTGGAGATAGACGTGTCTTGTTTAAAAAAAAGGTAATTACGTTTAAAAAAAAACATGCACATTTGATACTCTAACAAAATATTTACTTATCTCCCAAAATAAAAAGTTCCGTAATACGCGGTCGAAATTGTTAATAAGATCTTTATTTGAACGACACCGCGCGACACAATCCGTCCGGTCCGCTGTCGCGGACAAACTGAGGAGTGGGGGGAAAGTGCTTTCTTGTTATTATACCAATAAACTTGTCAAGGCGTGTTTCTAAATATGTCGATTTGTTTTCGAGGCATGTATCCTACAACGTAATTATCCCAGTTTTATCATACAAGTAAAGTTACATTAATTACGTGGAATATTTAGAATGTGTACAGTGCATTGTTTAAACTGTGTTTTAGTTTGGTCATTATTTTATTTGTTTAATATAGGATCACTGTGTAGTACAAATGTGATTAAAAAATATGTTAATACTTTTATACACAAAAATAAATAATAAGGACAAAGCATTAATTTTCAAATATTTCCTATATTCATGTCAATATTAGTGTTTAAAAAATTTATTTTATGCATACATATTTATATATATATATATATATATATATATATATATATATATATATATATATATATATATATATATATATATATATATATATATATATACATACATATAAAGATCTGACTTAGCTGAATACAGGGTCTAACAAGCCATCAATTGGATCTAGGATTATGATAATTCTTCTATATTTTCATGAATTAAATGTTGCATAGTATGCTATCATAATTCATGTCCATTTATCTTAAGTGAATAGCAATTTCAATCGTCCACTAACTTCTATCCGCGTCATTTCTGCTTATTTAGGAGATTTGTTAATATTACAAAAACGGAGGAAGTTTAATTATTCCAATTAATTCCATTACAAAGTACACATTTAAACCTATGTTAGAAATCTCTTTCACATTTTCACATTTAGAAACGGAAGGAGGACAGATTGATTGCAAATTATTTTTAATGCTTAATATTTGGTAAATAAGGTGACAAAACAAGCAAAAATTAATTGAGAGAAATGAAACCTAAGCATACTTTAAAAAAGACAATTCCAACGATATCCCACAAAATAAGGTACGTTAAAATATTTTAAAAACTCCAATTCTGAAATAGGAAGGGATTTCTTTTCGACGTTTTAATTAATATGTAATTTATCGAGACCTTATCTCATAAATATACTTGCAAGCTCGTGTGATTTCATGCAGATAGGTTAGAAACTATGGGAGTGTGAGAGACTAATTAATATGTATACGGACGTGGCAAAATTATAAGGATTGCGTGTTTGATTACGCAATTCTAAAAATTAGTTTGATTCTTTGATCTAACTTTTATAGTTAACTGACATTATTGAATAAAGTAAGTGAGAATGTACAAATAAACGTACGTTTGAAGATGTGGGAAAAGGTTGTTTACAATCAAAGTCTGTCTCTCCTGTCATCAGTTGGCATAAGTAGCTCTTTTATTAATTTAATATTTATTAATATATTACGCTAATTTATAACCCTAAAGATGAAAACCAAATTTTAAATTAAAAATGTTTTCGATGCAATAATTTCAAGAAAATCAAAAATTTTAAACATTAAGGCGTTAACAAATTCCCACTAAGAAGAAGTATTATACGTACCGATATTATTATGAAAAGAGAGTTTACTAGATTAATATCAACTGCACAGTTAAATATCGTGGAATGAATGAATAGTTAGGACTATAGATTCAAGACAGATTAAGTAACGCAGAGAATAATTTAACTAAAAGCGTCGGCGCACAATAATTAAAGCTACTAAAAAGTTTTTATTTTGAACATACGTTGTTTCTGTATGTACTTGTATGAAACGAAAGGTATCGATGTGACTATGATTTTGTTACTGGAATACTAATCCATATTCAGGCAGGTTAATACAATATACACTCATGATTTTAACCTTTACCTTTTTTCAGATTTTCATGGAAATAAAATTGTTTTTCGCAAAATTTCTAAATTTTTTTTATAATTCGTTGTGAAATTTAGGTTATCCTTTTGAGAGATCTAAATTGAAAAGGATAGTACTTTTTCTTGGGTGTGCTGCATACCAACGGTGTAATATTTGTAACCAATCATGTCTAGCCACCCTAGTATTCTTAACTTCTTGATGCATTATACACTTTCACTTGGAAAAAGGTATTAATGTCTAATCAGAAGTAAAGTCTTCTTCAATGCAAAGGAAATGGGTAACACCACGAGAGTCTTTGTACAATTAATTTAGGATTTTCCTTGGTTACCTTCCTTCATCATCGTATATATATATATATATATATATATATATATATATATATATATATATATATATATATATACACACACACATATATATATATATATATAGTGCAAATTTCAAAGTTTGAACAAACATAGTTTCTGAACGCAACACATAAGATGGGCGCGGGGGGCGTCGTTAGAAGAACAAGCGGTGCGGATGTTTTAGTAGCCATGGAACAGTGAAGTTTTCAGCGCTTTTGCCGTCGAGGCATACATTTCGAATGGATTTTTGCTGTCTGTAGCACACCGTCGATTTAATAATCGTCACAGTATTCGTCGATTACGTGATGAACCATCGATCAACCTCATTCAGTCATGGGTAGCAAGGTTCAGAGCTACAGCATCAACATTAAATAGGCCCAGGCCAGGACCTACATTGGTAGCCACGGATGAAAATATCGAGCGTGTTATGGTTTCTGTCATTGAAAATCCCCGTTTATCGCTGCGTACACGTTCATCGATATTGGGAATTCCGAAATCAACTCTACAGGTAATAATGCAAAAAAAGCTCAAGTTCCATCTGTATGACATTCAAATTGTTCAATATTTACACGATTCTGACTTTGAATTAAGAAAAACTTACGCGGAGGTGATGTTGTTGAGATTTCGTACAGCTACCCGGATGGGCAACATATTCTTTAGTGACGAAGCTCACTTTCACATTGGAGGATATGTGAATAAGCAGAACTTTCTTTACTGAGATGTCCACAACCCAATACAAATGCATCAAGAGCCTTTACATAAGCCTAAAGTAACAGTCTGGTGTGCCATATCTGCATCTGCCTTATTTCTTTGAAAATCAACGTGGCCAAACTGTAACTGTGAATTCGGAGAGATATGCCCAGATGTTAAATGACTTTTTCAGAGTAGAACTACAGAATAGTCCATCCTTCAACCAAAACACATGGTTCCAGCAGGACGGGGTCACAGCTCACACTGCTAATGTGTCCATGAATGCAGTGCGGCAGTTATTTCCAGAAAAAAACATATCCCGAAACGGTACCGTACCGTGGCCACCTAAGTCACCCGATTTAAGCCCATGTGACTTTTTCTTATGGGGATACTTAAAATCCATTGTTTACAAAACAAATTCGAGCACTGTGACACAACTTAAAGAAAATATTCGAGCCGAAGTCAGTAGGATACCCCAGTCGCTCTGCAAACGCGTTTTTGAAAACATGCGTGCTAGACTCGAAGAGTGTGTCAGACTCGATGGCCGCCATTTGGAAAACGTGGTTTTTAAAAAATGAAATCCGCATTTGTTGTTATAAAATTAAAATAAACCTACTTTGTATTAGAGGTGTAGTTTTTTTTTACAATTTTTCAAACAACACAACATTTTACAAACAGACAACCTGTATATATATATATATATGTTTATATATATATATATATATATATATATATATATATATATATATATATATATATATATATATATATACACTGATGACAAAGGAAGGTAATCAAGGAAAGTATTCTAATGTTTCAACTTATCATAATCACTTTGCCGGTATGTATGAAATTTTTATTAAAATATTCGATGAAAAAATTGCGATGTACTCATCGCCGTATATATTTTGTTTGTTGATTCGTTCCAAAAAATTATGAAGAAAGAACATACTTAATTTCAGTATTTATTTTTCTAGCTGCCAACTAACAACCAAATATTTTAATAAAAATTTCAGTTATACTTTACTGAACAGTCAAGCATTGGTCTAAAGTAAGAAATTTTGATTCTTTGTTAATTCACACCTCGAACGAGGTAATTTATTATAATTAAACTAAATTAGAAGCATTATTAAAACTGGTCTCATATACAGTCGGCATTACCTAGTTCTCCCATGGTAACATACAATAATAGAAAAACACTTTAAGGTTTTGGAAAAAAACCGAAATATGGTTCTTGATTACCACGTTGGCTAACACTAAATAACTTAATAAAATTTTCATTCATTAGAGACTTACACGAAACTTTTTAAAATTTCTCTTGATATTATTTTAAGAAATAGATGGAGTTTTTTGAAATGTAATTAATATGTTTAAGTCAGTCTTTTTGCTTCAGCTTGTTGTATTTAATTTTCTTGATAGCTCGCACAATAGGGTGGTTAAGAACGAAAGTGTGGAGTAGTTGACTGCCGTAAACTGATCCATCTCCCTTTTTTTAAAGTTACTTATATAATGGCTAGTGAGCATTGAATTCTTTAGTTTAAGTCAGTCTTTTTGCTATCTCATCTTTAGTTGACGATTGGCGCAAGAAGACACTTAAGCATCAGACTCGGTAAAAATCACGCTGTCGTCTGCAAATATTTAGTCGGATTGGAAAATGTAGCATCGTGCTTCTCGCATTCCATCAAATAAATTCCACAGAATTGCGCCATGAACAATAGTGAAGACGAGAGGTAACTCGATATTACCTTGGCAAAATCTACATTTGATTATAAATTCTTCCAAAAGTTCCTTTCGGACGGAATTTATGTAAGAAATATACCTATACTAAACTATTGAATAATATTACGCTAAAATCTATCTTCTCAAAGAATAATCTTCAAAAACAGTTTATTCTTTAAGCGTTTCATTATTCTGTTTGCACTTTTTTTCACTTAAATTATAAAAACTAAGTAAATTAAACAACATAAAAAAGGAATTATTATTACTGCATATTTACGACAAAACTAACATTTTTAAAAGTGACTTTTAGTGAGATTATGAAGTTTTAGTCTAAAATATGTCAAAATTCCGTGGTATTATTAATTCTAAACTCTCTCATATATAAAACATGTTAATATAAAAGAAAATATTATGAAGTCCTTCAGAACTGGACAAGTCTTCACGATTTTAAGGTGCACTGAAAATTTTCCTATTTATGGTATATTTTTAATGAGTTTGAATTAGAAAAATTGCGAGTAACTAAAAAAACTGAATAAAATATAAGTTTTATTTTGGTTAATAAGATTTTTGAACGCAACGTGTATCGCCGATGAAATTTATATTTGCAATTCTGACCTAACACCTCGAGTGAGTCCCAAATGACTTGTGCTCAAGTTAAAATGAAAAATAACACTGCATATTTTTTTAATATCGTTGCATTTTATTAAGTATACCATCAGTACTTACTGACAGGACAAAAGTTGTAAAAGCAGAATCTACGTGGAAATTTTGAAATATATTTTACAAAACGCATGAAAAATATTGTAAAACCAAAAATTAGACATATTTAAATAAATTTAAAAAGACTAGAATTTCTCTATCATACACCGTTCCCTTTAGAGACTCCAATACTGATATTACTCAAATTGTGAATAACTGTATCACGTCCAAAAATATTGATGAAGTATTGAATTTCCATTATGATTTTCTCAGTGATATGTAAATGCATAAATTATATAACATAAATAATATTAAATTATGAACCAAGTTTAAAAAAAAGACGACAATAAAATGCTGCGAATGGCGCACCATACTTATCTAATAGCGTTTCATTCTTGTTTAAGTACATAATACGTATATCTTAGAGTGAAAAGTTGCCAAGGAAGCGACGTATGTAGCTTGTAAAATCGACCTCACGAAGAATATCGTACGAGTCTATGTGAAGATAAATAATTTACAATGATTTTAAAAATTTTGCATTATATTATGACACAGAGTCCCCTTTAGAGGTTTACTCAACAATATTATTGGCATTTTGAAAGTTAGATCTCATGCAATAAACACTGATAAAAGTTTAAAGTAGCGTCATAATTTTATAACGCATGGATAGTTACAAAACACTGTACTAATCTATATTTTATACTCTTACCTTTTTAAATAATTACTTCATTACATGAACAATAAATATTTTATCCTATAATTACAATTATAACATTCGAAACTTGTTTAAAAAAAATATTTTTAACTGTTCATCTATCCATATATATCACTCTAAACCCCAACGAGTGGATATAGTTACACGCTGGTCTCTTAATAAAGCTCCAGAAATCATCACTTTTCAGTAAATTTTGTAGTACACGTATTTAATATCCACTTTTTCCTGTCATACTTTGATTTGTACTTTCATGCTTGTTTTTTTTAAATTTCACGTCATTTACTTAAAACATCATAGCATTTGATATGTTGGGAGCCTTCGTAGAACTCTTTAATAAATCTGTTACTGTTTATATCATTGTATAATTCTCACTCCTCACAAATTTTCTGAAGAAGAAGTTTACTAATTTTTCACATTATGTAAGGAGAAGCATCATCATTTTATTCTAATTATCCTTGCCCAATGTCAATTCTAGAATATATTTGATTGTAAAATTGTCACATAACTTACAATTTATTTACTCAGTTTGAATATTGTGTAGGCAAATTAGTTAGCGGTTGTCTTAATTTTCCAATAAGAGTCATTATTTCTTTATTCGTTTTATTCTAACCATATATCAGTTAGAGTACGTAAATTAATTCTACTATATTCACACACTTTACAAATGTTTTACACATTTTACAAATTTTGCAGTGGAAAAAATTAGTACTTTTCCATTTTCCGAGGAAAAGCATTATTATTTTACTCTACATATTCAGATCAAATATAAGTTCCGGTATATAAATGAATTAAAATATACTCACATAATTTACAATTGATATATATACACTTTTTAAAAATTTTGTAAGAAAACAAAGTCTATGGATGTTCTCATTTCCTGAGGAGAAGTTTTATTATTTTACTCCATTTATTTTAGCCATCATCAGTTACAATATATAAATTATTTCTAATGCACAAATACAGTTTACAATTGAATCATCTTGTTTAAAAACTTTGTAAGGAAAACAATTTAGTGGTTAATATCATTTTCAAACGTCAGTTCCAGTATATATATATATATATATATATATATATATATATATATATATATATATATATATATATATTATATATATATATATATATATATATATATTTATCTGCATACATCATTTCCAATACTTCTATTTATTTAAACAATTTAAGTAAACGAATAGATACTTTTAATTCATAAGAAGCGAAAAATCTACTTCATAGTCTAGAAATGGCAAATTTCAAGTTTGGACTCGCTATTAGTTGAAAAACACAAAAGCTTTATATTTGACGGGGCGTGACATATGATAACACACTCGTCCAATATTGCCAACTATGAAGTGCTATAAAATTATATTTACCTCGGTTCGTTTTTGTCCAATTTTAGAGGTTGCGAAGAGGAAATCGGAAGACGCTGTGCCATCACGAGAACTTCTATCGGGAAGTTGGATAAGATTTTGAGAGAAAATATAAATGACCAAAAATACCAAAGTTGGACTAAAGAAATATATTCATTATGAAAAGTAGAATGTCGAAGAAAAATTTTCATCGACTGTACAAAATTTTTTCGGACATATATCCGGAAAACAACTTTCAATGGAATATCTGGAGGCGCAGGAACCAGTTGAAGGTAAAAGATTTCAAGGATGACTCCCAACTCGGTGGACAGATCTGATAAAGACGGCAACAGAGACCGACATTATATAGTGTTCTAGAACGTTTCCAATCGACTGAAGTATAAATTCCTATTTCGAGCATCCCAGTCGAGACGAACGAATATTACTTTTAAAGTTTCCGAAAGTTTTAGAGCGAGCATTTTCATTTCAATTCTTCCGAGATGGTTGAGTAAGATATAAAAGAAAACTTCACCTAACATGTTGCGTACGCTCGTTATTAAAATAAAACTTAAAATACGTCTTTCGTGCCTGAACATTTTTTTTCATAGACAGACTGTAAGTTTAATTTTACATTCATTCGTGACACTTTTTATTAAAATTATTATAGCAGAATGTTCACGCTACGGCGGAATGCAGTAGCATATTGAAACTAATTGGGACTCAATAAAACCTTCATCTCCCCCTCCTCCTTTTCTCCTTCTCCTGGCTTTTTCTTCTTTCTTCCTTTCCCCTTCTTTCTTTCTTCCCCCTCTCGCCACCTTTCAACCCCCAGCCACAAACCCATCACCCCTCTTAAAATCCTCACCATCAGTTTTTAATATATCACAGTGTAAAAACGAAAATTCACAGCCACAAGAACATCCACAAAACCCCCATACCCCAGCCACCATGAATCATGCAGCTATGGTACGTTTACTCAATTTGCGGTAAGACGTTGTCGAGATTATTGTAACATGTAGTCATGGGGTGAAATGAAAAATAAAGAAAATTACCCTATTTTTACCTTATCGTATTTAATTTACGAATCAAATAACATATATTATTCGAAATATTACACTTGATACTGATATTATAATTGTGTGAATTTGTCTTTGACTTTCTTGACTGAGCCTATTCTTTAGACCATACTGTTAAGTAAGTTGTATCGGATTCGTACAATAACCATTACATTTTTTAATAATGACATTAAGAAGTTATTAGTTAACCAATGTAAAACATAAATCTAAGGAAGACTCAATGACGTCAATTACACGTAGTTCAAGAACACTGCAGCCATATTTTTTATATGAATAAAAAAAACAAGACTTTGTAAAAATGTAAAAATTCAAAATAACCGCTACTTTGGATGTTTCCTCTTGCTTAGTCATCTAACTAAGTAAATGCTTCTTTCGTTTATGCACTGTCTATGCTTTTTTTCGTTTATCTGCTACTTCTAGAAATATCTCAATAAATAAAATTATACTTAAGCTTCAAAATGTTCACATCAAAAATGGAACAAGGAGATACTTGAGCAATATATTTATATCCACAGAGGTACTCGTCTGGTTCAATGAAATCCAATCCGTCACCCTAGAAACCTGTGATACAACAATCAAAATCTCTGTCCTATTTCTGTGTCTCTTTGGTGTCATATTAACTTTCATTTCACGGCATAATTTAGGCGGACTCAAGTTTCATGTCTTTACTATTGAACTAACGATTAATTGTAAGGGCAAACATCATTATTTCAGTTATATTTAATGTATTGAAAAATTACTTGGGACGGTTATATTTGTAAATTTACCTAATTTTTACAACCGCTTTGCATGTATGGTATTAGGGATCTGTAAATATTTTTCAAACTTAGATTAAAAATTTAGGTTAAAGTAGTATTTCAAATATAATTTTACAAACATTTATTTCGGTGTGGTGTGGAGTCCCGTGCAAATTATGCTATTATATTTTGGAATAAAGTTGGAGGCAATAATTAATCCATGAACTTGACACATTAAATTTAACATTTTCCATAATTTTGAAAATTAAATTGACAGCAGGGTGTTCAGTTTTCCTACCTGAGCATAATATTAAAATAATTTTACATAACCTATATTTCAGTCCAAGGCATTTCCCTAGATTGCAATCTATGCTGAATAAAAGAAAATATGATGGTAAATTATATATGAAGAGAAATAAGTATATATTTTTTTACCATATTTAAATGTAAATGTAAAATATAAAACAGGAAATAGTATTTGCAACGTTTTATATTTTCCGCAATTTACAGGACTTCCCTCAACAGCTTTATTCAAACGAAACATCAGGATGTCAGTTCATTAAAACAGGAGGCTTCGATACTTCGAACGAGCGGAAGAAATAAAAAGTTTAAGTACATATTATATAATATATAAATAGTTCAATAAAAAACCCATTCACAAATGTTTACATTAGTGGTATACGATGCCAAATGATTTGCGTAATTGAATAACCACTTAATGCGGTATTGATAATCGATTATAAATTTAGTAATTGAATTATCCTCATAACGGAAAAATTAGTGAATATCACCAATTCTGTCAATTCATTCTAAGTCTAAGTATTATTCTAGTCTAAATATTATTCGTTTAGTCAAACCGCACTTAATGAGTAATTTACTATTTAGTCGAATGCCGTAAACTGATGTCTAGGCCTTTGTGCACAAGAGCCTAATAAAATAGTATTTGTTTTTATCTTATGTACTCATCCGTGTTGCACTCGAAGTGTTTAGTTCAAGTATGTGGGTATCGTGTATTCTATCACGCATTCCCTCTCATGAATTCGCTCATTTTAGTATCATACCTCTATACATGTTCATAGTCGATCGATTCCGTTAGTATTGCTTATAATTTCGGTAGTTTATACGTGCCTGAGTGTGTACTATTAAAGTGCTATCGTGCTTGCCTGATTTGCTATTTTCATCATTAGAGTCTTCATAGATTCAAATAAGAAACTGAGTAATAACAAAACCTACAAAAAGGTAAAAGTTGGATTTTTCATAATGAAACATGTAACTTTCAACTTTTTTCAAATTACGTTGAATCTTTATGTTTTGAACGGAATTACGCTCAATTAGATATGGTGTACGAAAAAGTAAGACGAAAAGTTAACTACTGGTAGTGTTTTCAAACATTTGATCCGAGCAGAAACTCAGAAGAGCATCTCGCTATACTTATTCTCTTAATTACAGCCGAAAATAAATTTTAAAAATATTTTGATATATTAAAGCCTATATTTTGATATATAATTGCTTTATGTTCAAAGAACTCCACAGATTTCAGTGAAATTTTACATATTTATTGAAACCTCCGGAATCGTCTTATTGAAATCCCCGCAGTCGTTTTAGTGCGAATAAAGACAAATGAACAAATGCGCAATGTTTTACTTAATTAGTACGGATATATAGCATTAACTTGACATATATGAGGACTTGAACTAATTGTTATATTGTTCAAATATTTTGCTTGCGTATAAAATTATTTTAGCCGTTGTATTCACACGAGGTCTTACATATCAATTATTAATTCGATTACCAAAAACTAGTTCTGTACAAAGATAAGGGCAGTTATATGAACCATTTTATTCTACTGAGGGCTATTACCGATTGATATGTAAATAAAAGAACCAAATATTAGGTACCAAAATAAAATATGACATATAATTTCTTGGAAACTGTGTTATTGAAGAAAAGTTTTGTAAATAGTTGTTTAAATAATTTTTGGATTATTTCTTCCTAGATAGAAATATTCTACTATATAGCTATTCAGGTTGCTAACATCATAACAATTTAAAATTATCACAATAATGTTCGTTATTAAAATACATTTATTAGTTTTTGAGTGAAGTTAGGAATAAAACAAAATTTTTCATTTTAAATTGAAATTGTAATCTAATCATTATGTTTTGTGGATTTTTGGAGGAAAATAATCTAGTTTTTGGAACATGTCAAAGGAATGAATCACAATATCTTTTTGTGTTTCAGTTAAATGATTACAAGAAGCAAAATCATGGGACTAAAAAATTGGAGAAAGAAGAAAAATGAAAGTCAACAAAATAGATTGCAAATGAAAAATCAAGACAGAAAAATGTTTACCAAGCAACTTTGAATGTATTTTAAGACATCTTTAATTAAGGTTTTTGGAGGTTATTAAAAAACATGTTTGATATTCTTCAAAAATAATTAAAATTGTTCCTGTTTTATTCTGATTAGTTGGCGTAATTAAACTATATTTTACTGATAATTTCATCTAAATCAGTTCTAAATTGAAAGAGTGAACATGTTTTGATTAAAAAATGGACAGAAGGACGCGACGAATTTATAAGGTTTCCACTATGGAACCCTAAAAATAGAGATACAGGTCTTTTAATTAAAAACGGAATGCTAATTTGACTACTTTGGTTGCTGACGTTAATTTATAAGTTGAAACGTTTGAACGTTTACAAAGAAAATTACTCCTTAATAAGACGAATAGTTTTTCTCGCTGTTCATATTTTTCTGAACTACCCTTTTTTAGTAGAATTTATTATTTCCTAACTATATTTTTAGAGGTATGGTGCATAAAGAACAACGGAAGGGAAGAAAACAGGGTCCTTGTCTTCCTTAAGTTGTAGTTATTATCCTAACGATGTTCATAAATGGAAGGAAACATATATTTTAACCAACTTAATTTAAAGTTATAGTCGGAGATGCAAAAATAATTAGAGATTGGCACAAGATGAACCATTTTAGGATGAAACAAACGTAATTATCAGTAAAGAATTAATTAATGTTTTCAAGAATTAAGTGTTGATTTAGGGATAGCATGCACGTCGCATTGAATTTTTTCTTAATATTTTGGAACGTAATACGAAAGTAGTAGTTACAAAATTTAAATAATTTATACAAGTAAAGTTAACCACTTGGAGACAATGTGAGAATAAAAGTAGTCTCATTAAATATATGCAAAAGACATTTTGATGGTTTTAGGTACTGTGATGTGATACAAATGGAGCATTTGTATTTGATACCGTAATTTCTTTTGACAATTCCCTCTCATTTCAATTCCATCTCGTTTCATGCTTGGAAATTTATTTTGAGACTGTCAAACGAAAAGATTGTGTTACGTTCTTATTAAGTGCAAATGATTTCATTCCCAGTACCTAACCGTGTTCTCTGATTAGATCGTTAGATATAATATTTGTACGTATTTACTACCATAAGTTTAGATTACGGATATCTCATTTTATCTACTGCAGTCGGACCTTCATTTTAATTTAAATATGTTATATTTTGAAATTCCGCCATTGTAATCGTTTAATTAATATAATAATTTAAGTTTTCTTCAAGCTTTTAAAACCACTTAATATTAATTTGAATATTTCTATGTACTTAGTATTGTTTAAATATTCGCATACTCAACTCATTAATCGCTAAATTACATAGTTTCAATAACTGTTCGGCATTTACACAATCCCTACTGTAACAAATAATGTGGTTCTGTATTTGTAATGTCTTACAATGTTTGTACAACAAGGTTAAAATGATTATTGTTTAATAATTACTAATGAATGTAATTTTCATTCCTTTAATATTTTTTATTTACATATAGTTACGAAAACATGAAACTTTTTATATTGTTAGTATTTTAGTAATGGTAACTAGACATTTAATTCAATTCAATTACATTACACCACATGACTGTAATACGTTTGTACTAATTGATTCTCGTTCATCACAAACACGTTTCTCTGGTGCAACCGTAATCAGGTAATTGAATATCTATGGGAAGTGAAAAAAAACTATTAAATCTAGGTTTTATATGCTAGAATAATAAAAATAATATGACTATACGAGCGCAGGTAATTATCAGGTTTGAAGTTTTTCAAGAAATTCAGGTTTTTTTAGCAGTTAAAAAATTATTTTAATTAAAGGAACTTCTTTTCCGTGCTGCAAATATACCATGCTCAAGAGAAAATTGGTAGGAAATAGAAAAGGTCATTATCGAGGTTTGTTTGAATGGTCACAAGGCAGACGGTGTTTGGCGGCACAGTGCATCACGGTCATCCGGATTCGATTCCTCGGTGCTCGTTGAGCGGGGCTGGACTGGTGTTCTGGTTGGCTGTAAGAAATTGTTCGCATAGTAATATGTCCGCCATAGTGTATATATATATATATATATATATATATACAAATATATATACATATATATATATATATATATATATGGGTGTATGCGTGTGTGTATTCTTAATATATGATTAAAAATCTATTCTTACAAACTTAAATACTCATGTATACACAAGAAATTGAAACGAAGTGAATATCTAAAATGAATCCTTGAAAATAGTAAATGTTCGAAAATACCTTTTCCGGGTTATGTCAATAAAAGCTTATATGCATGTTGACATATAAATGCAAAATTTCATAAAAATAAATTTAAAAAAAAATAAGGAAAAAGAATAGCATTACATTATTTTTGAAGTTAGAAATAATTTCTGAAGCACTTTACTTTTGGATATTTCCAATATTCCCTAGGAAAAGAATTCTTAATGGCATATTTTATATAATAAATTAAATCTACAGCCATATATTTTCTTTGTGAATCCATTAGAAAAATTCAAAATATTGAAAATAAGCAATACAATGCAAATCTAATAAAAGTTTTAAGGGAATAAAGCAAAATTTAAACCAAAAAAAGCTTCTTCTGAAATGGAGAGGAAAATCAATGTAGCGAAACAAAAACTAGAAATATATAACCAAAATTATTCAACAGGGCAGATAACGAGAACAAAGTTCTCACTTTTTACTCTTCGAATGTTCAGTTCTATAAGAAAATATTTTTTTTCAATATTTGTCTCTGATTTGGGTACTGAAAAGTGCCATAGCGCTGAGTTGACTGCTTTAATTGAAATTTATGGATTATGTCTTTTCTTTAATTATAAACAGTGTTAAACGTTTCCTCCGATATGATAGTGTTTTAACACTACTAGTGTTACATTTTCAACATTTATTTGCAATTCAAAGAGAATCCTTACAGTGTTATACGGACAAAATTATATGAAAAATTCGTTGTGGTACCTGCTGTAAAGTAATCAGATAAATAAAGGTATCAATTAAGGAGTATCGAGTAAAAAAGTATCCGTGTTGAAGTACATGTATCCGATTCTACTTGAACATTAAGTAACTTTTTTCTGTTTCATTAAAGTTATCAAAAATTATTAGAAACATATTTTATCACTACGTTCAGTTTTTCCTTGACAAAATATTTGCAATTTTCTTTTTCAATTATTAAGGATTTTGATTTAAAGTTAAAGTAGGGAATGAATTTATGGACAGAAATGTATATTCTGCTCGGTTCCGAGGTAATGAGGAGTAATGTTCTGTTTACTTTTCACAACCACATAATCCTCGCAACCTGACTAATTTTTTAAGCGTTTCGGGTTCATGATTATATTTTGTAATTTCAAAACTTACACCGGGATAAGGACCATCAAACGTTTAGTACTCTATTATATGATTAGAGTCTTGCCTCAAGGTCACATTGCAGATAGCTGCGTTTTCCCTAACCCGATTTGCAGATAGCTGCGTTGTTCTGAAACCGATTTGTTCGTTAATGGCCTGTGGATTTTTTATCTACTCTTTGAATTTTTTTATATATGTTTTAAACGATTTGTAGCTTCAATTAAATGTTTTCTTTGTTATTGCTAAAAATAAATTCGAATTCATTGAAGTTCAGTAAATTAAGCAGAATTTTCAAAAAGTGTTTTTCGTGGAAACCTAGCTCTTCCCTTTAACAATTCCGATTCGAATAAAATCTAGATCTTGAGATCGGTATCAGTACTTGTGTTTCCAGAAATTTTTGGAATGAAACTTGATTAATAGCAAAAATGCCTTACTTTGAATCTGATTTCAAAATATTTTTATTGAAAAATAATACCTTTTCCATAAAAGACACTTTTTTGAAATGTTTTCTTTCAAACATAAGCTATGGAAATTGCCATTGCTTAAAAAAGTTAAAGAAATGTCAACATGAAAAGGATAAATATTGAATGTAGCAATGCTTAGATTTCAAGAATTACACACCCTTGGAAAATCATAACCAGTTAAAAAAATAGCACAGCAGAAGATATCTCCAGCCCTATTTTCATATATATGTTCCTGAAGCTACCTCATTATTACTTATTTATTTTTACCTTCCAATGCAAGAATAAATTTCTGCCAGCGTCCACTTGAATCGCGGGACTGCAATCTTCTTTTTTCTGCCTCAGACGTCACCGCTTCAATTAATAAAAAACTCCTAGAGAATGAAGGGAAAATTGTCTTCAATTTTTCAGCACTAGCTCCTAATTTCTGTCCCTTTAAATTGCTTTGTAGTTGACCGATGTATTTGCGACGTTGTTATTGGACAAACTAATATTGCGGTGTACTCCTGAGTTCCTTCCGTGTATTTACATCCCTTCTTTGTGAAATTTATGTGTATTGACATTATATTCAATAAAAAACATGTTTCGGTTAGTTTTTTTCTTAAATTAATAAAAATAATACCGGCGCAACTATGTAGCACAGTATCGAAAGTAATATTAAGTCAACTTATCTTACTTTGACGTATTCAATTATTAATTTTAAAAAAATCCATTATAAATGAAGGAGTTAAATAAATATTGGCGAATTAAGTTAAGCTACGTCATTGACACTCTATTACTAACTTTACAATATCGTTTGGAATAGCGTGCAGTGTAATAATTAAAATATTTAACTATTAAAATTATGGAATACGCCACCGCACTGAACAATATTATGTCTCCTAAATATCGAAGAACTCACACGACTCTAGGAAATTCACCTAATTCGGGGTAAGCCATTTTTCAAGATTATTTCGACTGGTGTGAGGAAGACTAATACACGAAATGAAGAAAATATATGTAATATTTACAATAATTACATTTTGTGTATAAGGTAAAAAAAAACAATAAAACATGTTAATAGACCCATCATACTCGATATCACAGTTATGCTTGTAGAGTTTTATTTTTTAAGGCATGATTGTTTGAGCCTATGCTTTAGAATTTTAAATAAGTCTTATCGGATCCGTAATAACGACACATTAAACCAATTTAAAATATAATTATATAACGAGAAACAATACCCATAGCACGCACTCTCAAACAAATATATCCATAATGTTATAAATATATTAAAGAATTTAATAAAAAAAAGTTAATAATTTCGCCAAAGGAATAATTTATTAGTAACAAAAACATAATTTTTGGCATTTATTAGATGAAAGTACAATGTAAGAATAACCGATTCCATTCGTGGGCCCTCCCCCTTGCTTAATTATCTAAATAAATGTAATGTTCGTTCGTTATTATTACATATATTAAGCCACTGCAGGAGTAATGTATTTTATTTACCTTTAGTGTAGTATTTTAAAAATAGAACATAATTATCCCTGCCTATCCCAAGTTACCTGGCTGTTCTCTATGTAATAGAAACTCGTGAAAAAGGTCGAGGCCGCCTCTCACCGCAACTCAGCACACACTTACTACGTAAAAAAGCTAACTAAACAATAAGTGAATCAAGTTCAAAATTACGGACCCTTTCGGGGTTCGTTATTTACAAATTACACGGAAGGAACTCAGGAGTACACCGATATATCAGTTTGTCCAACAACAACGTCGCAAATACATCGGTCAACTAGCACATAAAGCAATTTAAAGGGACAAAAACCAGGAGCTAGTACTAAAAAATTGAAGACAATTTTCCCTTCATTCTCTACGAGTTTTTTATTAATTGAAGCGGTGACGTTATCTCGGAAGCATCCTGAGGCAGAAAAAGGAAGATTGCAATCCCGCGATTAAAGTGGACGCTGGCAGAAATTTATTCTTGCATTGCAAGGTAAAAATAAATACGTAATAATGAGGTAGTTTCAGGAACATATATATGAAAATAGGCCTGGAGATATCTTCTACTGTCCCATTTTTTTAACTGGTTATGATTTTCCAAGAGTGTGTAATTCTTGAAATCTAAGCATTGTTACATTCAGTATTTATCCTTTTCATGTTGATATTTCTTTGAATTTTTTAAACAATAGCAATTTTTATAGCATATGTTTGAAGAGTTAAATATATTCAAAATAGAGAAGCAGTTACTTAACAAAATTAACTGAACAAGACATCAGTTTTCTTTACATTTAACATAATAAAGCTGCAAAGATAGAAAAATTAATCTTTGGTTGTCACCTCCGGTCGACAGCATTACTTGCACATGTGGTTACAATAATCATCAAGTATTAAGATCGAGGCCTAGTTTTTTTAAGAATCTCAGTTATATTACAACGACGAGGTGAACAAATGTTTGTAAAAATAACAAGTTGGCGAATATTTCGGTATGCAAATTTTGGTACTTATTTATCAATCCACTTTAACCCATGTTAATCTAACAGACCTATGTTTTATACAACTACGATAAAACAATTGAACTAATCATTCAAGGCAAATTATATTATTTGTATGTTTGTTTTAATGCCGCGTATCAAAATTAATCCTTAACACAATGTATCACTAAACTAAATTCCACATATAAAATATAAAAACCATATATTTTAGTTTATTCTACGAAAGTGAAGAAAGACCTTATTCAAAAAAGTAATTGGAACATTTTGAAATATATATATATATATATATATATATATATATATATATATATATATATATATATATATATATATATTTCAACTCGTGAGTGCAGTGATGAAATTTTGGAAAATATGTAGTTCACCTGTAAGATATGTGAGTATATTATAATTAATTTACGTATGAGAACATATTTTGGATAAGATACTGACGCATGTCATTGCAGAATGTGAAAAATTACTAACTCCCCCTCACGTCATTTGGAAAAAGTGTGAATAATTTCTAAGCTATTCGAATTAATATACATGTTAAACGTGATATTGGGTCAGAATAAAAAAATAATGCTTTTCTTTGGAAAACGAGTGTAAACATTGAACTTTTTCCTCTTAACATTTGGAAAAAGTGTAAATCATCGGCAAACTGGCATACTTAATTTCCTAATTACGTTTACAACTGTAGTTCTTTTCAAATAATTATTATTCACAAAGAAAAAGTGAAGAAATTTGCTAAACTGGGGACAAGAATGAGTAGAGAGTCAAGTCTACCTATTGTTTATATTTTGAGGTTTTTTAAACATTAATTGGTATGAATATTTTATTTGATTTGAATCGGGTTTTTTCGCGGTAATTATCTATTTAATGAGTAAACCTAGATATTATAAACTAAGTACTCACTATGTCCCGACGTTTCAGACTGGTTGCACAGCCTGTGGTCACGGGAAGACTGAGGATGTATAGGAGTCACCGCTGCGACGCAGGAGTGTTTTTCAAAACTACCCCCACTTGGTTGATTGTAGAAATCTAAAGCGCGTTCACACTAGACCTACACACTACACTGACGGTGTCATGACACTTGGATTTATATACACATCGCGAACACCTAGTTGCAATCACTGGATTCCAAGCCGCCGAGAGTTTGAATCCGTCTTCACGGTTGAAATTTGGATGTTTTTTAATTTCAATCGCTTCCCGTATAATTCTCTTGAAATAATGAGGTTCAGAAGAAATAACCTTGGGGTCATGAAGTTCGATCCAGTGATTGGGCCCCGAATCAACTAAGTGTTCTGCTATAGCAGACTTACTTATCTGGTGGTTCTTCACAGCTGCTATGTGTTCCTTCATGCGTTGGGCGATTGTCCTTTTTGTCTGACCTATGTAGGAAAGACCGCAGCTACAGTCGATTTTATAGACACCTGGCTTCTGCAATGGAATTACGTCCTTGGGTGTCCGCAGCTGCTTGGCCATTGTTGTAAGAGGGGTATATATCGGTTTTATTGAAAACCGTCTGAGTAGGTTTCCAATCTTATCCGTCACCCCTTTTACATAAGGTATAAAAGCCGGTTGTCTGATCGCCTCGGCGTGTTTAATTCCAGTGTGCTTAGCATGCAATCTCCGTGTTCTGTAGCCATTCATATTTAATACCTCCTGGACATGCTGTAGCTCATTCTGTAGATGTTCAGGGTCACAGAGGTCATGAGCTCTGCGCGTTAGTGTGGAGACTACTGACTGAAGATGAGCAGGATGGTGATGAGATGCAGCGTTTAAGTATCTGTCTGTGTGAGTCGGTTTCCGGTATACAGTGTGAGCCAACGTTCCATCAAGTCTCGCCATTACCTTTACGTCCAAAAATACCAACGTCCTGTTCTCCTCCAGGTCATAGGTGAACTTAATTCGAGGATGAATCGAGTTGAGATATTCATTCACCTCGTTAGCACTTCGGATCCTTCTGTCCAGGATACAGAAAATGTCGTCCACGTACGTCTTCCATAGTTTTATACCACAGGCCGCATTGTCGATCAGCTGTTCGAAATATTCCCATCACCATCGATCTGAAGATAGTACTGACCCTGGTACAAAAAGAAGTTTCCGTCCAAACAATGTTCCAAGTCTCCCATATTGGTCTGGTAATTTGAGATCACACAGCATCTGTCTGACCACATCAAGACAGTCTTTTAACGGAACGTTGGTAAACAGTGACTCGACATCAAAGCTTACCATTATGTCATCCGGTTCCAACCTTATGTCCTTAACAATGGCGACAAAATGCCGGGAATCCTTGACGAAAGATGAGGTGTTTCCTATATGTGGTTGCAATATTTCAGCTACATGTCTGGCCAACCTGTACGTCGGCGAATCAATTTAACTCACTATAGGCCGCAAAGGAACGTCGGCTTTATGAATCTTAGGTAATCCGTACAATTTTGGTGGTTGAACTATAGCCGGCCTGTGTAAATATTGGTATTCATCCTCCGTAAATAGATCCTGAAATTCGTGTATAGCTGCCCTTATGCGTCTTGTAACTCTGGCCGTTGGATTATATGATACCGGCTTATACACATTACTGTCAACAGCACACGTACCTTATTACTGTAGTCGTCGGTGTACATCACCACGGTAGCATTGCCTTTATCGGCTTTAAGAACTAACACCTCCTCATTTTTCCGTAGGTTCTTAAGTGCTTGCCGCTCATCCGCAGTGACATTGGGTTTCTGAGGACGACAGTTACGCAATATCCTTGATACATCTTGTCTCAGCGTTTCTGCGTCTATTGATGGTATTTTGTTGCGAACGAATGTCTCCTCTACACCGCTGATAACTTCCTCATACGGTGTTTGTTTAGGTGTCATAGCAAAGTTCAATCCCTTCTCAAGAACGCTCTGTGTGTCATCATCCAAACTCGAGTGAGTTAAGTTAACTACCGCGTTTGTTAACTTGTGTGTTGTATTGTTACCCGAATGCTGGTTCTTCACTACTTTGGTACGTGACAACAACCTATGAATCAAATAAAATATATGTTCGAATCGCAAAAGTTTAAAAAAGTCTAATTGGTATGAAAACAAAAAATTAAAACATTTTGACTGATTTTCCACTACATTCTTTTATTTTAAGTGTTGCAAATAGATGCTTGAGCAAGAAATACATCGAATAGTAATTATTTTATTAACAATCAATAGGCAAAAAATTAGTTCACAGGGAAAAGCATATTCAAATGTTATTTTTCAAATAATTCGTTATTCGTTAGTGATAACTATTACGTGAAAAAAACAGTTAAAAAATACAAACAAGTTTTGACTTATTAAGTAATTTTAATGTTATGGCAAAACTAAAATTACATAATAAGTCAGAACGTTAAAGTGAGTGCTCATTAGCCTTGTTTTTGCTATTGCACTTTGGTTTTAAAATAAAAACAACATGCTAAAGCACATATTTTCAGCACTTTCGTAAAAATATCAAAGCCGGTAAAATTAGTGTGAATGCTCTGTCGGCTCATATCGTATCGTGTCCTGTCTCAAATCGAGCTGGTAATCCTATCAATTAGCAGATATTAGTGCATATATGCCAAGTTTGGGTGATTGTACGTCCTATAACTTATGTATTGTGGTGAAATTACTGACAAAACTTTTGTTAAATTTTGAATTTAATCATTTTATTAAGTTTGTTTGTATGCGCTTTGGGTCCTATTTTTTATATAACCTAGTCTTTCTTTTTAACTTTCTGTGAAATTGAGTAACTATATCTTCTCAAATGAATATGATAAGAAAATAATGCATTCTATACCTTCTCAAATGAATATGATAAAAAAATAATTTATTTGAGAATATGTAGTTACTCAATTTCTATCTGTTTCAGATTTATTTTAAGTATAGTTTTTTATCAAGCAGCCCTGGTCAGGGCTGATTCCCATATTTTTTTAATTTCATCACGAGCTTTATTAATTTTATTACATATTCGCATATTCATAACGTTCATTTTCAATAAATGATCATCACACCGATATTATAGGGAAAACAAAATTGTTTCTAAATTATGTAAAAGTATATTTAACGAATATGTAAAATTTAATCTGGTGTAAATTAATTTAAAAATGGTTGGGAGACTGAACATAATCAAACATAATTATAACATATATCGCAGTGAAAAACTCACTGAAAAAATAAATTTCCAAGACAGCAATTTCCAAGATTAGCTCTGATGTTCAGGCACATATCGAACTAAGCAGGTTCACATATTGCAAATAATTTTTAACAAAATGTTCAATAAACAATGTTTTAAAATAATATAAATAGCACATATAGAGAATCTTAATTTTCAACACTGAATTTCATTTTAAAAGATAAACTACTACACGTTGTAATGGCATATGCAAAAAATTCGTCCTAATTTATAACCATCAGTAACATCGATTGGCAAAAATATAGCAATTTCATTGCATGTTCAATTGCTTCCTAGGTAGTTATACCAAAATTTTATATAGTGTGGCATTTGTAAAATTTTCGTATTTTATTCAAATAAAGTAAAGATCGGTATGGGTACTTGGGATTTCTGAAATCTTGGGCCAAAATTTCAACACCCAGATGATACTCTGCTTTGAACCTGATTTGATTAAGAAAAACTACTTTTTTGTGTTACATAATTCGTTTTAGATATACTCGAAATTGCAATTCTGTGAAAGTTCTACATAAATACAAATGTAAAAAGGCGAATAGTGAATATATAAATGTTTGCATTTAAAGAGCTACTCCATCTTAGCAATCATAGCAAATTGGAAAAAGCAATACTGTCTAAGATATATCCAATCCTATTAGTCACACATATATTCATAAGCCTACTACCTTATTATTACCAACTAAACGTATTTATTTTTACCTTGCGATGTGAGGATGGATTTCTGTCGGCGGCCACTTGAACTGTGGTACTACAATTACCTTTTTTCGCCCCGGGTTACCTCTGAGATAACGTCACCTCTACAATTGAAATACAACTTTTAGAGGATGAAAAGAAAATTGTCTATCCTCCATTAGCTCCTAGCTTCGGTTCCTTTGTGTTCCTTAGAGATGTTACACAATATACTAAAATAAGACTAAAAAAATGGTCTAAAATTGTCAATGAGATTGTTAAATTTGAATCGTTTTTATTAATATATTATTAGAAAACAACGATTTAAAATAAGTTTCATTAAGATAAAATTACTTTCTATACGATACTCGGTTTCGTAATGACTAGAGCCCCATTGGTAACTTGGAAAAAATATTCTCAAATACAGATAATACTATAATAAATTTTTAATAATACTAAAGCTATTATTAAAAATAAATATTATGAGATAGAACATATATTTCTAAGCTTCATTTTGTTAAAAAACGTATGCAAATTGTGATGTAAAGTTTCCATTAATATCTTACTCAGCCGTCTTCGGAGAATTCGATCGATAATACTCAATTAAAATTTTTGGTAATTTTAAACTTAAGTTTTTAATGTTTCTTGTATATTTTCACCAAAATGCTTACATATATTTAAAATAGAGAATCAATTATTATAAGAATGAAAAAGAAGGTGCAATAATATTAAATCTTACATCAGGTTTCCTGCTACTTTATAGTCAAAGTTGCCATGACGGGGCAAATATTCCCTAGGTCGTCGCATTTAAAATTTAGTAATAGTTACTTTAAAAAGGAGATTGAGGAAAACATAATAACATTGTTGGCAGTTAAATCTAATAAACTAGTTTTCCTTACGTAGATTTGATCTCTGTCGGCGGCCACTTGAACTGTGGTACTACAATTACCTTTTTGTGCCCCGGGGTACCTCTGAGATAACGTCACCTCTACAATTGAAAAACAACTTTTAGAGGATGAAAAGAAAATTGTCTATCCCCCATTAGCTCCTAGCTTCTATTCCTTTGTATTACTTAGAGATGTTTCACGGTATTCTAAAATAAGACTAAAAAATGGTTGCTCTTTGGTCGTCATTTCCGATGAACAACATTATTTGCGCATGTGATTACAACAATGATCAAATATCAATACCAAAGTGTAGCTCTTCTTTTAAGACGTTGTATTAAATGAAAACGACAAGATCATATTACGTTTACAGGAAAAGTAGGCTGGCGAAACCTTTAAGTATGTCAGTTTTGATACTAATATATTAATTTACTTTTAATCGTGTTAACCTAATAATCTTTTTTTTATTTTAAGTACAACTACGATGAATCTAATGCACCTGATCATTGGTATCGTTAATACAAGTTTAAATAATTTAATCGATAATAACCGAATAATTTTATAATCACGTATAATAACGGTTTCGAAATACACGGCATAATTTTTGGTACAAATCACTAAGACGAATAAATAGACTAATATGTACTGATAAATTAAAGGAATATCCTTATTCATCTTAGGATGGTGTAGAAAAACGAAATTCCAAAAAATGGCTTCAGTATCTGCGCGAGAAAAAATGTAGACCAAACGGTTTTTTTAAAATATGTTTCTTATCACAATAACAGTTGTCAATGGTTTATTTGAACAAATGTAGTCAAAAAATGTAGTAAGAAAAAGGGTGCGTGTACTTATGTACGCGCGTGAGAAGTTATACTTCTTTGGCATCATTCAATAATATATACGGATAGATAACCTCAATTATATTGGAGCACTTGAAAAAGTCCATAAACACAATTTTTTCACTAATATTTACGAATAGTAAATATATTAATCAAAATATTGAATTTAAATCACTACTGAATATAATTTATCAACACATATAAATCGCACTTATATGAAACTAAAACACGTGTGTGAATGTAGACACTAGAAACATGTGGATAAATACTATGAATATGAAAACAGTGAACAGAGGCGAGGATGGTGCCAATAGCTTTTGTTTTGAGACTGCAACCGTTGCAACTTCATACTACTTTTGTGTGACGAATCTTAGAATTTCACTCATCATTTTTTCATAACGCGCCTAAAGAAGTATAACTTCAAAAACTGTAATAGAGTAAATGTAAATAAAAATATTCATAAAAGGAATTGATTTGCTTATACAATGATAGTGGAAGTCGCAAAAGCCGTTTTATAGAATTTTTGTCTGTCTTTCTGTCTGTCTGGTAATTTTTTCTTCACAATACAAGAACATTTTTATCTTAAAACACCTTGATTTGGTGAATGTTACGATGTTTGTACTGCCAAAATCGTAATATTGCCCAAATTAGGGTGTTTTATATATATATATATATATATATATATATATATATATATATATATATATATATATATATATATATATATATATATATATATATATTTATTTTTATATATATATATATATATATATATATATATACGATGTGTGTGTGTGTGTGTTTTTATATATTTATACATGGTGTCAGGGTATAAATATCAAGGAAAGACATGACTTCGTTGGCGTTAAAGAATAAATTGTCGTTGAAATAAAACGTTAAACATGTCCTTTTTCTAATTGAGAGCAAACAATATATTACACGTAACTCTTTTTGAAACTCCCAATACTTGCCTGGAGCGCGGTGCTTACCCGGGCAGCTAGATGTCTTCGCAGCGGTTCCCCTGAGCGGCGGTGAATAATGTGCGCAAATTTCGTGTGTACGATAAGGATGACAAATTCCAATGAATAATACTTTAAATTTTCTGAAAAAAGTAATCTTTCTGATGATTTAAAAAATAATTTTCGTTAGAGGAAAAATTCTTCAAAGCTTTTGAACACGTAAAACACTACAAGATGATGTGGACTGAAAAAGCCAACGGGAAATGGAAAACGAAAGGACTATGTGAAAAATAACCATTGATCCTGTTTGCCACAGAAAGTGTATCCTTTGTTGAAAGAAATACAGGATTTATAGAAAAGTGGTAATGTCTAGAACATCATTAAGAGGGTAGTAAGTAACTTTATTCAATTTATGAGTGTTGGAATGCCTTTACAGTATACAAAAATTATTATAAAAATCGTTTACAATATTACAATTTTCATAACGTATCAAAAGGTTTATTGTTCAGGCAATGAAGTAATTAATATAAATTTCGATTGTAAAGTGTTGAATTAACAAGTATTTTGCAAACATTTATTACATAAAATCGTAATGCAACTCTAACCTTTCGATTATGACATAAGATATAACTTTCACCGTGTGAAGGAAATCATTGGAGAAATTTCTAAAGCAATGTTTAGCAAGAAAAACATTTCAATTTCTTGTGTAATTGATTTATCATTTCATGGACTTACACGATATTCTTCGTACGGCGGTTTGCAAGATATAATTTATAAGTTCTACGTGTGGCTGCTTGGGAAAATGCTATTTCCTGAATATATGTAATAAATGTAAATAGAATAAGTACGCAGCATCATTTCTTATATTTTATAGCCATTTATTCAAATTGGATAATCATTTTTTAATAAACTTTTTGTAATAAATAATAATCTGAAAACATCACAACGATACCTTAATATTTTATTATTGTCTTTTGGACATGTTAATATTTTTCACACTTAAGCTTGGTGGTGAATTATTAAAATTGAATTACGGTTTTTCCGATTCCTTGTTAGTTATTTGTAATGTGGTATTTGGTATTTTTCATGCGGTTTATAAAGTATATTTTTAAAGATCAATTTAAATGGTACCATAAAACTATTCTTTCACATATCTATTGATGATATGCTTATAAAAATGTTGCAATATTACAAAAATATTCCAAGTATTTAATGAACAACAGCATTTTTCAATGAATTTTTGCTGCCTTTATTTGAGGCTTAGTGAACGTAAAAAAATTACTTCAGTAATAAAAAATGATACTTGTAAACTCGCATCTTGTTATTTCGTTCGACATGCCATTAAGTGTTTGCTAGTTTTGTAATAAAATTGGGCATTTTCCGTATTTGAATTAGTCAAAAATATGGAAAAAATTTTCAATTATACTGAATAAATTTACTTCTCTCAATTTTTTCCGCTCTCAATGCAGGAACAATCGTGCTGTACTACAGATTTCGATTATTAATCTTTCTTCGTTTGTAGTATAACCAGGAGGATGTCGTGAAAGTTCAGGGATAGTGAATTAGTTATCGTTATTTGAATATAAGATATCATTAATTTAAAAATATCTATTAATTATAATCTAGCGGAAAATTATGGAACTACAATATTGTGAAGGTTTCTAATAAATATGTCGCTGTCGATTTATTAAGTAGTAATTTATTAATTAGTTAATTAATACTTGGCTGGGTTAATAATTTTCATCATCATTAATAAATATATAAATATTAAATGTAAAGCTACAGAACTTCGTTAAAATTCGTTTGGAGGATTTCACGTGATGTACTCACAGACAGTAGTCTTGGTACAATTTTGTTGCATGTTTATAGGTTGTTAGTTATTTTACGTGGCAAAAACTTTGTTGGATTCCTTTCAAAAATGTAAGATCAAAATAATCAACACGTTTTTTTTTTTATTTTCAATATTTCATCAAACCTGTGATAAAAATAGGCAGAATCTGTATGAAAAAGCACAATCGATTAAATTAAGAAATATATGAAAAACTTTCCAGAAGCCAAAAAGCCATAAATATCTTCATTAAACGTAGTAATATTCTTCGGGCTGTAAATTTATTTAACCTAAATATATTTTCCATTGTTCAAACAAGTATGAATATTCCATGATACATTTATATATAGATAGTATGAATTTTTCATTATTTCTGAGCCAAAGCATATTACATTAAAGCTGTAATGTACGTCTCAATTAGTCAAGGTGTTTTATACATATCAGTCAGGTCAAGTAATTTATATACTTGCCAAACCTATATTTAAATTTAAATTTCAAATGAATTTTAGAATATAAAATTATTTAAATTTATCTATAAAAATGAAAGGATTATTATTGAATGTTGTTTTCCAAATTATTGCATGAATGGAGCGTAATTTTAATAACTTCATCTTACTTTAAAAAACTTACTAAAATACGTAAAAAATTTATAATGAATTGATTGTAATATATGGGTATTATAAGCAGAAATATATAATTGGTGATTATTTATTCAGAAAAAAAATTTCAAACAAATTTATTAGGGAAACTCCCTTTTTAATCATTCGTTAACTTGTCAATAATTTTTTATGTATATTATAATGTAATCTTTATTCATCAAAAAGCTTAAGTCGTTTTAGAAACCATATAGAATAATTAAATTACTATATATACTTTGTCACGATAAAATTATGTTCTATGTCATGTATTCAAATACCCAATTGAAAGCTTGATAAAAGCTAAGGAAATATGGAAAGTTTCAAATGACTCAAAGCTGAATACCAACTTTTCAAAGACGCCGCAATTTCGTGGCCAATCACTATGTAATTGAGAGAGGACGCGTGAGGTTTGGAACAAGTCATTTAAATACAAGTGAATATAATTTATTTGAAATTGAGTCTAATAACATAGCAGTTTATTTGGAAAATGTTTTATAACAATTAAATTGACAAATATTTTGATAATAATTCTACAGACATTATTGATAATATCCATGAAAATATATATCCAATCTCGAATATTCGTGATAGGAAGACTAGTCCTGGATGCTTGCCGGAAAGTTATAGCAATGATTATAAATTTTAGTTTTTAGGTGATCCACAAAATTGTTACTTAATGTTAATAATAGATAATTTTTAATTCATACTGAATATTTCTAACGTATCTATAATGTGAAAAATTATAAAAGTGTATTCAAAGTGTTGTATAAAAAAACTGGCGAAATGCAAGTCGGGCTCGTGGAAAAAGGTTTCCGTAGCACCGAAAAATATTAAAGTTGTAAGTTTTAGTTTCCATAGAACTGTGAAAACAAATTATTGCTGCGGTCGGTACCGAAAATATTTCATATTTCAAATACTATATAACATATCTTTCATAAACGCATTTTTTGACAGTTTATTATATGTTTTACTACGTAAATTGTTTTTAGAAATTAACACACGTTAGCTGAAAGTTAGAGATGATGGGATACAGTTTTTAAGATTTCGGAATGGCAAGTCTTACCAAATACTGACTTAAATAAAAATTAGTTTAGAAAATATGCATCATTTTTTAAATCCTGTCCAACGATACCCTATACGCCTATGTGCACTGGATTATTTTTCATATACATGCGGTTCATAGCATACACCTAAGGTCCAAATGTTATTTTTATATTGTTACTAGTCTACGAGTAAAATGGCTGTGAAATCTGATAGATAAATAAACAGACAGGCAGACAGATCGACGGACGGATGGACAGTATGAAATAATAACTCTTTATTATTTTCAATTTGGGTATAAAATCCTAAAAATAATGATTGAATTCACAAAATGCTGCAAGTTACTATGAGGAATGTCTGAACAGTTATTTGCACATTTGACACATGCTCATGATAAATGTACTGTGCTAGATAAATGTATTATATTTGCTTGCTTCGTGTGATTTTGAAAGCATCATCGAATGCATGTAGGAACGCTGAAGAAGAACATGATAGATTCTTGTTTTCTTTTAAGACTGATGGATACGTTTTGAAATAAACTAAAAAACCAAAAAATATATTATCAAATTTATTAATTCATGTTTTTTATCATAAAGTCAATAATTATATATATATATATATATATATATATATATATATATATATATATATACATATATATATGTATATATATATATATATATATACATATGTATAGCGATTTATTGAACAAAATTAAGAAAAATAGGATATTTTGAGATATTACCAACATTAATTTATGTTTGTTAACGTCAACCATTACCACAATGTACAGAAATTTAATTCAACCAGAAAACTTCTAACGAATGATGACAAATTTGACAATGAGAGACGCTCGGAATTAAAAAATCAGTAACTGAAGAATTCTCAAAGAAAGGCGTTCGTTTGATGATAAAAGTTTGTTTACTCCAATATCTTTCACAATAAAATTACTTTGCAAGCGAATCACAATTCAAACGAATTAATCCTATTTCCAGGAGAATATTCCCTATTTCCTTGGAGTTTTGATAGTTCGAATTTTTACACTTATTAAATATAACTCAAGTAATGATACTTACCCTATTAGTAAATCGTTACTTCAATGGTACTAACGTAAAACTTGAATCCGCCAAAATTATATATAGAAAAACGAGTTAATTTTGTACCAAGGAAAAATGGAATTATAGCAGAGATTTGATTATAATTGTATCACAAGTAACTAGTGTGACTGATTGGATTGTGTATACAGAGATTTGGTGTTATATTATTTTTATTACTTACCATATAATAAAAGCTTAAAATAAATACAACTTTATTCAAGTTCAGTAAGTAACACAAGAATTGTAAAAGTAGTTGTACAATTTCATTTGCTTCTAGTGTAGTGTATCTAAAATAAAATACCACTACCTGGCTAACCCAATTTACCTTGGCATTTTTCATGCAGTGGACACTTGAAGCAAAGGATCGAAGTGATCTCTTACCGCAACTGCAAATACCACAAATACAACATACACCCCCAAATATCTAAACGCTAGCAAAACAATAAGTGAATCAACTTTAAAGTGACGGACCCTTTCCGGGTTACACAGACTTGCTCGCAACGGACTTTAGAGATAAATCCCCGCACAACGTCCGATATAACGATTTGTAGGTGACTGCAGAGGCGCGAGTACACCGGTCAGCTAAACGGAGTAACACAAAGGGATAGAAACGAAGCTACTGCTGAAAAAGGAAAGACAATTTTCTCTTTATTCTCTAAGAGTTGTTTTTCAATTGTAGTGGCGACGTTATCTTGGAGACACCCTGCGGCGAAAAAAGGAAATTGCGGTCCGTAGTTCAAGTGGGCGCCTACAAAATTCCATTCTCGCATCACAAGGTAATAATAAATAGGTTTAGTTGGTAATAGTGAGGTAGTAGCTTTATGAATATATGCATGAAAAAGGGAGTTGGTAATATCTTACACTGTTTTGCTTTTTCTATCTGTCTGTGATTGTCTAAAAGGGTGCGATCGTTGAAGTATATACAGTTGTACATTAACGATTCGTTTTATATGTTGACATTTCTATTAAGTTTTTTTAAAGAATACTAGTAACTAAAGCATATCAAAAAGGAAACAAGTTATATAACACACAATATTTTTTTCTATTACAATAAAGTTCACATTCAGGCGTTTTCATGGATATTTAACTTCCAGTCCCGAAATGTATCCTAATCACATTTTCACTGGAATTAGGATTGCTGGAAAGAAAGGATATATTGGCATTAAAAACAACTACTTTTACAATTCTTGTGTTACTTACTGAACTACAATAAAATTGTATTTATTTTAAGCCTTTATTATATGGTAAGTAATAAAAATAATGTAACACCAAATCTCTGTATAGTTATACACAATCCAATCAGTCACACTAGTTACTTGTGATAAAGTTATAATCAAATCTCTGCTATAATTCCGTTTCTCCTTGGTGCAAAGTTAACTCGTTTTTCTATATATAATTTTGGCGGATTCAAGTTTTACGTTAGTCACATTGAAGTAATGATTTACTAATAAGGTAAGTATCATTACTTGAGTTATATTTAATAAGTATAAAAATTCGAACTATGAAAACTCCAAGGAAATAGGGAATTTTCTCCTGGAAATAGGATTAATTACTTTGAATTGTGATTCGCTTGCAATGTAATTTTACGGTGAAAAATATTTAAGTAAACATACTTTTATCATCAAACGAACGCTTTTCTTTCAGAATTCTTTAGTTACTGATTTTTTAATTCCAAGCGTCTCTCATTGTCAAATTTGTCATCATTCGTTAGAAGTTTTCTGGTTGAATTAAATTTCTGTATATTGTGGTAATGGTTGACGTTAACAAACATAAATTATTGTTGGTAATATCTCAAAATATCCTATTTTTCTTAATTTTGTTGAATAAATCGCTATATACACACACACACACACACACACACACACATATATATATATATATATATATATATATATATATATATATATATATATATATATTTATTGACTTTATACTAAAGAACATGAATTAATAAATTTGATAATACTACCCTACATGATGATAAAAAATTTTAAAAAAATTTGTTCTCCCATTATCACAAAAAATCACATCCTGGTGCAACATCGATCAAGTGGTTCAGCAATTGAATGCGACGGGTAAGTGATAAATTCCGTTGTTCGGATCTAGGTACTGAAACTGCAAAACAAGATGAATTTGGGTGTTATTCGTTATTATGCACGGGAATGAGTATATATCCATTACTTCCATTATAGGCTTTCAAAACAACTTCTGTTTCCGTTGAAAAAAATTAAATTCGGTCTTAGTTCCAGATTATTAAATTAAGTGCATATGAATCCAATGAGAATTTATTTTGCTTCATATTTTATATTTATTTATAAAAAAGGGAAACTTCACGGAAAATTAAACATTTATTGTCATTTTTATCTATATGTCTTTATACTATATGCACTTAATTAAAAAATTTAAAACTGAGATCGAAGCCAATTTTTTTTTTCTACGGAAACAGAAGTTGCCGCGAAAGCGTATAACGGAAGTAATGGACATATACTCATAATCGTATCTTCAATAAATTCATTTTTAATGGTTGCTACTATAATCGTATTTATAAGTTGTGGATGTTTACAGAAAAAAAATTATGGTTTTAAGAGTAAATTTTTTTCCTTTATGTTGGTATTTTACTAATCCGCCCAGTTATAATAGAACTTTCTATTCCCTGAACTATATTTTTCTCTAGATATCTGAAGAAGAGCAACGAGTAAAAAGGAAACGAGATTTTTGGTTCGCGTTTCTGGTTATTATCTTAATAATATATACGAACGGAAGGAAAATTGTTTTCATTCGTTACAGGTGTAATCTACTATTTTGAAGTTCAATTTGATACATCTAGGTAATATGAAATTATTCATCTATTATGAGAGCATAATTTCATTTGACATTTTGGTTTCATTTCATTTCAAGCATATCTGCTTGAAATTTCCTTTTAAGTTCGTTAAATGAAAAGATTATTTTACGCTATTATTAAGTGCCACTGTGATCAGGTCGTTACCATATTCTTTAAATAATTCAATATTTAAAACCGAATTAAACGAAATACTCCACTTCGTCATGATATTCATACTGCAAATCAAGAACGTTATGGATATTATAATTTTATTTTGGGAAAGGGTCATTTAGACATTTAATCAAAAGTCTAACTAGAATTTTTTGAAAGTTTTGTAAAAAGTTATTTCATTTTAAACTTAATATTTGTATATACTTGCTATTATAAATTTAGATACAGGTATTTAAATTGTATCTATAGTTTTTTTATTTTGAAATACATTCATATCAATTCGATAATTGATAAAGCGACTGCAGATTTGTTCAAACTTATTAAAAAAATATTCTTATTTAATTTAATATTTACATATGCTTATCATTGTAAATTAATAGAAGTTTTCAGAAATTCCTTTCATTAATCGCTAAATCATATAATTTTATAAGTTTGAACGTGTTTACCCAATCCTTTCCTTAAAAGTTTATGTAGGGCTATATTCCAACTGAGTATTAAATTTGCTTTGCAAACATTTAGATGTTGTGCTAAGTCAATACTAAAGTAATTATTGTTTAAAAATCTGCTTCAAGTACCTTATGGTTTTAAGTATTTTATAATAAATATAATTTTTATTTTCTTATTTACATACAGTTATGAAAACAATACGGTTGTAACAACTTTACATTTCAACCACAGTAAGAAAATAATTAATCAAATTCAATAGCATTACAACACATCACAGTAAGACACTACAACTAGTTTATTCTCATTCATCACCGACATGTCACTTTTTGAGCCACTGGGGCAAGGTGAAGAATTTTGGTACAACTTGGTTTTATATGCAGATATAATAAAAATATGATGACTATGCGAGCGCAGGTACTTATCAGTTCCGAAGTTTTTCAATAAATTCGGGCGTAAAATATTGGAAAATAACTTTCATTGTAGAAACTTCTCGTCTTTGCTACAATGTATGGTAACCCAGCATTACTAAAAGAGAATTTGTACATAATATAAATTCATTGTGGTCGACTTATGTTGGATTGGTCATAGGCATACGGTTTTTGACGGCACAGCGCACCGCGGTGATCCGGCTTGTACGTAAAACCTTATCCTGGTAGCAATAATTCAGTCATATGTATCAACTAGATACAATGAAATATATAAATATTATGTATAAAAATACACATCTGTGCATATAGATATCTTTGTCTTATAATCCATGAATTCAAATCCTACTTTATAAAAATGTATACTTATATTTACATAGAAAAAATTGGAACGAAATAAATAATAAAAAACAATAAGTTTTCCAGAGAAACTTATAAAATTTATTTCAAGGAAAACTTATACCTAAATAAACATATGAACGCAAAATTTCACAAAATTAAATCATCTTACAAGGCAAGGAAAAAGCGTCTAAATGCCTCATCAGATGATTTAATTTTAAAACTTATTCTATTATATTATATTATCAAGTAGGGAGAATAGAACTAAGGGTATTTTCAAAGTTAAAAATATTTTCGAAATTATTTCATCTCTTAGGTATTTTTCTAAGAAAAGAATTCTTGATGGCCTATTTTATGTAATTATTTTCGCCTTCAAATATCTATCTTCTTCATCTTTTTCAAATAAAAACCATCTTTTTCAAATAAAAAAAAAATTTAAATATTCCAACACAATTTATCCACAAAAATGTAAGTAAAAATAAGCAATTTTGTGCAAACCTCACAAACAATTTAAACAAACGGAACAAGAATGAAATTAAATAAAGTTCATATTTAAATTAAATAAAAATTTCAATTAAGAGGTATCGAGTACAACAGTATCCTTATAGAAACAAATGTACCCGATTTTGAAATGTAACGGTATTTTTTGCTTCTATCTTCGAAGGTATTCTCGAAGTTAAAAGTGAATTACTTTCATACTAAACTTAGCTTGTTCGCAAATAATCCAAATTTCCCATTCAATAAAGCTTTTTTGTATTACCATACTTATTTTTTATAAGTATTGACTTAAATATTGCGTAGTGTCAGTTTGTGTCGGCACTATATATGAATAATGCAGCCACTGGCACATAGACAAATGCGTTAAAGTGGGAGTGCGTTCTATGTATGTTACATTGAGCGAGTGAAGAGAAAATTTTGCCAGTATAATTGCATTTAAAACTTATATTTACTGGAATACCTTCAATCAATTTGTCATCAATCAAAACTGTTGTGAAAAAATTATTTAGCCAATTCATTTTATACCCAAAATGTCTAGGCCAGTGCCTATGGTTTAATATATCTAGGGCTAAATGGAAATAAAAATGTTTACTTAATCTGTTGTAATTTAAATTGGGACTTGGTGAATAAGGTTTGGTTTCACATCTCATAACAGAATTATTGATAAAATGCCCAAAAAATTTAAATTTATTAGGTCACTAAGCAACACTATCATCTTGATAGGGTTTCGTTATTTAGGTACATATTCATATAGGTTCACATTTTACAACCTATTTTCAGTACCATAGTTCACAAACAAAGCTTTTAAAGCAACGAAAAACAATAATAAGGAACACATATTACATTTTATAAGACCTATTTCTGCTTGCCGGAATAGAATATGCGAAAAAAAACAAAAACTTTAAATATCTATAACGTTTACAAGTTTTAATAAAAATATTATTAAGAGTTGGTTGACGATTTTTGAAGTTATTTTATAATGGAAAACATGACTACTTATTTTGATAATTTAAGTCTTGCGAAAACGACGCTAAGCAATAATTAACTTTTACCAATTAGTGGCAGAGTTTGCAACAAAATAAATAAAATTAATTATAAAATATTTTTTCGACACTTTTATTTTTTCCTCGGTGAAATGGTATTTGAAATTTTCTTTATAATATTTTTTAATTAATAGTTTAAAATTTAAATTTCAAATTAAAGCAAGAAATTAATTTAAACAGAAGTTTACATTCTGTTCTGCAGTTCTGAAGTTATAATGTTTTGTTTACTTTTCATAAAGGCACCTAATTACATAATCTCGGCAACCCGACTGATTTTTAGAGCAGTTCGGAAACATGATTATATTTTGTAAACTCAAAAATCACATCGGGATCAGGACTATTAAACGTAGACAACAAACGACTGGCATTTTTTAAATTTAGCACTCTCATCTATAATTCAAGCCTTACCTCAAGGTTACATTGAGGAAACTACGTTGTCCCTAACTCGATTTGAACCGGCTTATTTCTTACTGAGCTAGTGATTATTTCAATAAATTGGATCTTATTGAACTATCTTGTGTGACATCCCTGTCTTCCTTTGTTTCATATATGTTTTAAACACTTAGTAGCTTGAGTCTGATTTTTTATTATGCTAAAAATAAGTGTGAAATCGATTGAGATCAGTAAATAAAGCAACATTTGCAAAAGCGGTAGTTTTTCATGCAAACTTACTCTTTTCTTATAATAATCCCGATCCTAGTAAAATCATAATCCTGACTTCGGTGTAGTTATGGTTCTGGTAGGTACGGTCTTGAATTTTTAGGCTATTCGTAACTTGTTTTCTTTTAAACATTTTCTCTAGAAATTGCCAATCTCTAATTAATTCACTAGATATATTGAAGTAAAAAGAATAGATAATTAATGTATAGCTGTTGACACTGCAACTATCACAACTTCTTGGACAATCATAACCAGTTGGAAAAAATAAGATCACGTAAGATAGTTGGTCTGAGACCAAATTTATTATACATATATTCATAAAGCTACTGCTTTGCTATTACCAACTAAACTTATTTATTTTTACCTACCATACAAGAATGGATCTCTCTCGGCGCCCGCTTAGACCGTTGGACCGCAATTTTCTTTTTGTCACCTCGGGGCGCCCACGAGATAACGTCGTCGCTACAATTGAAAAACAAATTTTAGAGAATGAAGAGAAAATTGTATTTTCTTTTTCAGCATTAGCTCCTTCTTTTTCTCCCTCTGTGTCGCTCTTTTTAGCTGACCGACGTACTCGCGTCGCTGTAGTCTCGTTCAGACCATTATTTCGGACGTTGTGTGGAGATCGTGCTCATAAACTCATTGTGGGTAAGTTCCATGTGACCGACCCAGAAAGGATCTATCACTTTAAAGTTGATTACTTATTGTTTTGTTGCTTTTAGAGATTGTGTGCTAAGTTGCGGTAATAGGCCGCCTCGACCTTTGACAAGAAAATCGAAAATGGCAAGATGCCTGGGGATAAGCAAGCATAGTTGAGGATTTTTTTCGACGCACTACACTAAGTACAATTAAAACATGTTACCCCGGTAGTTACCTATGATTTGCTAGTGGGTAAATGAAAATAACATTTACTTAGATAATTAAATATAGAGAAATGCCAAGCAGCAGTATCAGTTTTTTATAAATTATAATTTCATCAAATAAATTCTGAAAATTTTGTTTTCCTTTATTAAAACTTACCTCAAAATATTCGGATAAATTTCATGAGCGAAATAATTAATTTTCTTTTAATAAATTCTTTACGATACCTACAAAGTTATGGAAATAATTGTTTGAGGGTTCGCCTGTAATTATATTTTATTGCTTCAGAGTAAATTATTATGTTTAAATTTAGTTTAATTAATTATTATTATTGTCGTTAATCAAGGATGTAGACGTTATTGTACTAATCCGAAACGACTTACTTAAAAGTATAGTCCAAAGTGTAGGCTCAGTCAAAAATGTCATCAAAAACAAAATCCCACAAGCATATGTTAACATGGCTTTCGAGTATATTGTGTTCACCATTTTTGTCGAGTACACTGCAAAATAATCTTAACAATCTGTTTACCGCGAATCGGTTAAATTATATTTAAAATAGATAAGCAATTACTTTAACTTATAGACTAACAATAAAGTAGCTGAAGTTTAATATAATATATTAATTTTCCTTACATTAAATTTGAAAAAAATGTGATAATATAACAATTGATTCGGTCTTTAAGGCAAGAAGAAAATAACATAATATGTTAAAACCTTAACGTATAATGACTGTTATTCGCCTAGCCTTGGCTTCTACGCTTTAGTTTTAAAAGGAAAACAATATACTAGTGTCTGTTTTCAGCCAAATATTCGTGTCAGTATCAAAGCTGGCAAAGTTTTTACGTATTCCTGAAATAAACAGTTTCCATTTTTTAATTCACCACGAGCCTTATTAATTTTACCATATATCACACCCAATGTTCTTCATCCATCCAACTTTAAATATCATCGTGAAAAACATATGTTCATTTGTAACTTACTGTTTAATGTGTCCAAAAAAAAAATATGATTTAGTCTGTCGTAATTTAGGCTTACCATAGTCATGCTATATAACATTTACTACAAAGAGTGAGCAATATGATGATGAAGCAATATTCAAGATTTGTTCCGATGTTCACGTAGATATTGAATTAAACAGGCTCAGATATTACAAATAATTTTTCATTAATTTTTTTCTAAACAAGATTTGAAAATAAGAGAAATAACCCATCTAAGAAACTTCAGTTTTTCATACAAAATTTTATTTGAAAAGATATATTCTTACATATATATATAGTACCATGTCACAATGTTACACGGGAAAATATATTCGTCCTGACTTATGTGCATCGGTTTCATCAGCTGCTCATCGGTGCGGGTAATTTTATTGCATGTTCAACGGCCTATGAGAAAGTTATACATGATGTTTTATAACACAGTAGTTACACAGTAGTTACACATTTAGTTCTTTCTTATGGACATTGATACTTACGGTTTCCGAAATCTTGGGGCCGAAATTTCAATACGCACAGGAATTTTCTACTTCGAATCTGCTTTTATATGTCATCATTGTAACGCGACACTTTTTATGTTACATAACTTATTTTTTTAAAATATACTAGAAATTGCCATTATTTAAAACCTCGCTGTATGTATAGGCTGTCCCAAAATTCACGCAAGAAGTAATTTTGATAGAAAACACAGGTTTATAATTTAAAATTGTAAATTTTGCTCAACAATAAAAATGCGTTGTTCTTTTGTGTAGCACTCCATTTTTAATAACCCTGAACTGTTAGCTGTAACGTTGTATTTTTTTTTTTGGTTGGCATCACTTTACCGTACAAATGGCGCAAAATTCAAATCTTGCGTGAATTTTGGGACATCTTTATATACACGTAAATAGAATGGATAGTGAATATAAAACTGTTAATATTTCAAGGGTCCCATGATTTTAATGGCTATTGCTAGTTAGAAAAAGTAAAACCGCATAAGAACCCTCCTCGTAAGAAACGGCATAAGAACCGTTATATATATAATCGTAAAGCTACTGCGTTACTATGACCAAATAAACTAATTATTTTTACCTTGCAATGCGAGAATAGATTTCTGTCGGCGCCCACTTAAACCTCGGAACCGCAATTTTCTATTTTTACACTGATACCTCCAAGATAACATAACAGGTGCCTCCGAGACAATATCACTGCTACAACTGAAAAACAAATTTTAAAGAATGCAGGTAAAAATTTCTTTCGTTTTTCAGCATTAGCCCCTTGTTTTGATTCCATTGTATTGCTCTGATTAGCTGACCGACATACTCGCACTGCGGTTGTACAAACCCTCATGTCGGACAGTGTACGGAGATCTTTATCTCAAGCCTGTTATGGGTATGTTGTATGTGATTGACCCGAAAGGATCCACAAAGTTTTTACTTTGATTTGTTAGCTTTTAAGGAGTGTGTCTTAAGATGCAGTAAAAGGCCACCTCGACGCCCGAAACAAGTACTCATTATAGCAAAAACGGAAAGACGTAGTAAGATATAAACGATGTTGCTCTATTGACCAAATACTAAAACAGAAGTAATTAAGACGCTTTCCGGTAATCTTGCCTTACATTTGATAAACAAAAGCAATATTAATTTAGTCGGATAATTAAGCGAAGAGGAATGTCCGCTTTTATTTATTTATTTTATATAATCATTAACTACGGAATATTTTTTTATACACAAGCAAATATATAAACTAACACGAATTGACAAATTAAAAGCATATCTATTAACTTACCTTATGACGGTATAGCAAAACAATTTACGAAAACATCACGGCTCCAGTGATTGCACAGAAAATAATGTAAACAAAAACGTAATTCACAGAGTTTTTAAAAATATGTTCATTAAGACAATACGACTTAGTCGATGGTTTAATTCACTGTCCGACATGAGGGTTTGTAGGAGATTGATTTCTGTACATGGAAAAAATCCTAAAAGAAGGTTATTTATTTAATGTAAAAAGATAATAGTGGAAGCCAGAAAACCTGTTATTAAATTTAAACCTGTCTGCGTTGCAATTTGTTTTGTCAATCACTCAAAATCTACTGCACAGATTGTAATAAAATCAACTCAAGCAATATGCAGGACATTTTGAAAAAAATAGACTGATTTAGTGAATATTACATTATTAACACTGCCAAAAGAATCTATTATCCCTTTAGGTATCTTTTGTCCTCATTTAGTTCTAAGAGTAAGAAGCACAACAAAATTCCTGATAACTATTTTTGTATCGAATTCTGGGCGAACAAAGCCGCGTTGGCGCAATTAATATTAGTATATAATTACTTTTAATCCATCTTAAGAAATATTAATGCGATATTATTTAATTATTTAGGATATGAATGGTTGTTCTTTTGTATATATATGAGAAATTATTTGAATGTAAGTTTAGATGAGTGACTAAAATAAATAAAAAAAAACTATGGTGTTTCACCTTGGAAAGTGAGGACAAAGACCAACATTTTTCGTCACGAAATTTTTAAACAGGTCATTTATTTTTAAATTGTGTTAATGTACTAAAACTCTATTTATATAAAAGAATATATATTGTGAATATCATATTTGGGTAGAATATATAGAATTGCTTACCCTTACAAAAATAGAACTATGACTATCATTTCTTTCTAACATTTTTAAAAAGAACAAATAATATAACAAATTCAAAAATAAAGTTCATTAAAGAAACATTTCTATGAAGGCATTGACCACAAGTTGATATAAAGTGAAAAACTGATAGGGAACGAAAAAGGAAAGATCGACATGAAAAAAGTGCATATTAAGCACGGGTATTACATAGGAATCATACACTTTATCGAAGCAGATACAGAATTTACAAAAAGTGGTAATTTACCGTGCTTTATTAAGAGACTAGCATGTAACTATATCCACTCGACGAGGGTTGGAATACCATTGTGGATGGATAAGCAAAGAAATAGAAAATATTTTTAAAAAAGTTTATTACATTATAAGTGTTATTACATAATATTGTTATTGCTCAGGCAACGGAGTAATTTATGGAATATTGCAGTATAAAGTGTAGAACTGACGAGTATTTCGAAAACATTGATTATATAAAGTCATAAAGCGACTTTAATCTTTTGTTTATTAGACGAGATATCATTTTCAACGGGCATAGGAAGTTGTTGGTAAAATATCTGAAGGAAACGCGTTGCTTTAAGAAAAGACAGGATTTTCCTACTTATTGTGTAATTGATTTATCATTTCATGACCTTGCGCGACATTTTTTGTGAAGTTTATAATATATATTTATGACCTTTACTTGCGGCTGCGTTGGCAACTTTTCAGTCTCAAGTATATATGATAGGTACCATAAGAGGATGTTAAAAATTTTGGAAAAGTATACAGCATCTTTCCTTTTGTTTTTAACAGTCTTGACATTTTTTTAAATCAGAGAATTATTTTAATGATATGGTGTCATATATTGTAACCATTTATGTACTACTAGGAAAGTCACAACGCTGTTTTATTATTTTACCAATGATTTTAGACGTGATATAATAATATATCAAATAGTGACTTTTTTTGTTTTCTTATAAATTAATTATTTATCTGCAAGGTATTTTTCATGTGGTTCGTCCGGTATATTTTAAGAGTTCCATACAGAGGTTTGGCTGCTTTTGCAACTTTTATTCTACGTATGTATTGATGATATGATTATAACAATGCAATGACATTGTTAAAAATAGTAAGTTATTCAATGTGTAAAAATGTTATTCAATTCATTTTTGTTGTTTTTATGTGAGGCTTGGTAAACTCGTTTAACTATAACTTTTTAAGATGAAATAGTCCTATACTCCCGATAAAATACTCCCCTCTAGTTCTTTTGATTGACATGTCATTACGTGTTTGTCAGTTTTATTATAAAAATGTGAAATAAATTGCCAATTATACTAAATTATTTGTTTACTTCCTGTCATTGCGTATCTTTGTTTGGGTAAAATCGTGCTATAATATCAATTTATAGCTCAGTAAATTTTCTGCGTTTATAGTTAAAAGACATGCCTATAAATATATCCTAGAGAATGTCATAGAGTTTCATAGCAAGAGATGATTTTTCGTTAACAACATTTTAATTTATTGCGTTATTAAATTATAGTATTCATTAAATGTAAACTAACGGAAAAAGTTGAAACTATAAAATATTGATAATTTCTAATAAAAAAACGGATATTGCTGTTAAATAACTAAGTAGTCATTTACGATTGGTGATAAAAAAGTAATGATCCGATTAATTTAGAAAAAGTGAGATAGCTTAACTATGTCTTCACTAGTTACGTTTGAAACAATATATAATTACAACTCTATCTCAAGAAATTATATTCACTTTTGTACGAACAGTCGGAGCCGTAACACGAAAATCAGATTAGTCAGATTTCTGTCTGAAAAAAATGTCTATCAATGACATACCTGTCGACTTGACAGGAACATTTCAAAACTCTCCTATTTCAAATTGTCCATTGCACCTGAGTTTAAGCTGAGTAGAATATCCACAAAAACGAACATCCACTTCCGATATAGAATAAATGGAGAAAAATTTGATTTTAAGTCACAGGAATATTATTTTGTAGTATTTAGAGGATAATTCATGACCCATTTCACACGAACAAGGTATCGTTATGTTGGGTACCCAAAATATTAACCGCTGAATAAAAACAAAATAAATCGACATTTCAAGAGCAAACCTTGAGATCTACCAAGCTGATTCTGATAGATTTTTGAGACGAATTATAAACTTGGACAAAACTCCTACTTTGATCCGAAGCAATAGTCTATGACCTCGAAAGACAGTCTTCATCGAATCCGAAGAAATGAAAAATCATAATATTGGGGTAAAAGTTTATGGCGTCCGTATTTTGGGGTGCCAAAGATATTATATTGGTGGATTACCTGGAAAAAAGAGCCACTGTTACAAACTCTTTCTATGCAGATTAAATGAGAAGATTGTGGGAAGCTAATAGTCGAGGAAAACTTTGAACTGGAGTACTGTATCACCAAGACGATGCATCAGTACACAAAACCGAAGTTGCAATGGATGCCATTCAAGAAACGGGTTTTAAATTCCCCGAACACCCACCCTATTTTCCAGACCTGTCCGTTAGCGACTTTTTCTCTTTAGTCAGCTTAAGGAGCAGCTCAGGGGTAAGAAATTAAGACAATATTTGGTGATAGTTACTGTAGAAGAATTTTTGATGAGTCAAAATGAAGATTATTTTTCAAAAGAAATCCGCGCACTAGAAAATATATGGACTAAATGCATTGACTTTTTAGAAAATTATGTTGCAAAAACATTAAAATTTAGACTGATGAATAGCATGTTTTATATCGATTGTTTTTACTTTTTATCATCCCTCGTGTTTATCACTTAATTAATAGTTGGCACGCTCAATAATTTTCTTCATCGCTTTTACAGATATTTTTTTAAGACTAAAATAAAAAACTGCCGAACTTCAATATAATCCTTCCGGTGGAATTTGCATCATGTACTCATAAACGGAATTCTTGGCACAATTTTGGTACATGTATGTAGGTTGTTGGTTATTTTATATAGCAATAATCTTATTGGATATCTCTCAAAAAATGTGAAATGTAAATAATAAACAGAATTTTGTATTATCAATATTTTCTCAATCATAATTTATTACGTTTAAACAATTTATAATAACAGACAGGATCTCAATAAAAAAGTAGGGTAAATATTAAATAAACAGCAACATCGATTGTTCTACCTGCAAATAAATTTGAAATCCCTATAAGACATTCATCGCGTCGCGTCGTAGTATGGTTTTTATGATCCCACGCGGCATCTGGAAAGAGTGCACTGTAGCATGTCTAACCTTTGCATTGACATTATAATATCCTCAATAATGGAATTAAATCTAAATAAAATTATAAATTATAAATTAGAATTGTTTTTTTATACTTAGAAACCCCCAAAAATGTATATGCTATACCAATTAGGTTAACGATCATGTTTATATATAATGTAGTTAAACATTACAGACTTTAATCAAATATGGTTATGTTAAACGATCGTAACGATATTAAACTGCTAAATACCATATTGATATCAATTTATGTCACAATTTTAATAGCCAAATCATAAATTTTCATTTGACTAAATATTTTTTCATGGTACAGTTATAATAAAAATTTGTTAATTTTTTTATATTAAGCCCAAAAATATGAAAATGGTATGGATATTTTCTAGGAACTATAGGGTTTCGTTTCCGGCTATTGAACTGTGAACACCATTTCTATAGTATCTGACATAATCAAATGAAAACAAATAGTTCGAGGTGATATCAAACACTTACTCCGTTCGAAAACAATAGAAGAAATGTTGTGAAGTATGTACAAATAACCAGTTTTTCATAAATTATTGGAATTGTTCAAATATAAAACACAAAATACATCAAGAATTTGGAGGTTAGAAACAATCAATCATTAATATCTGACGTAAACACAACTGACATTAGTTGACATTACTGTCAGTGTTGCCAACAAAGAAAAATATTTCTACCTAATACGTATTCGTTGCTATCTGATAAGTTACGTTTTGCTACACACAAAAACTTTACAAGATGGATGGACAATTTCAACTTTTGTTCGAAAAGATGAAGATCGAGATGGAAGTCCAATCTAACACTATGATGGCAAAATTGACGAGAAACTAGTTCCTTTAGTGGAGGAGAACAGAAATCTAAGGGCAAAGGTAGAAAAATTAGAGAATGAGTTGGAGTACCTTAAAAGAGGACAGCGAGAAAATAATATTATTATATTTGGCTTAGAGGAGATAGAAACATCTAAACTAGACTTAATACAAAAATTAAATGAACATCTCAAACAAGACCTTGAAATAAAGTTAGAAAACTTTGAAGTCAACAAAATACATCGTTTAGAGCACAAAAAACTAGAAGGTAATAAGTCGAGGCCGATCTTATGCTCGTTTTTAAACAATTGGAAGAAGACTGGAATTATTAAAAACAAGAAGAATTTAAAGAAAATTTACATCACCGAGGACTACTCAAAGGAAGTGCTGCAAAAGAGAAAACAGTTACAATCAGAGTTAGTAGAAGAGAGGAATAAGGGAAATATTGCCTACCTGAAATACGATAGACTTATAGTGAAACAAACCATTAACCAACAAGAGAAAAGGATGAAAGAGATTTCCACTTCACCGACTGGTGGCACTAGCCAGTCAAAAAAGCAACAAACTCGTTATTCAAAAGGTCATCTGGCTTTGTAGATGCGTTTGGCATGATGCGGGCTAGATCGAACTCTCTCTCAAACTTAGCTGTCAATAAAGAACAATAGCAATTAAACAACGGCCAACGGAATCTAAAACCAACCAAGGCAACTGATAACAAAAACATAACAAACCTCAAAACTTCCCCAAGTCGACTGGTCATCATGGGGAAAGGAGACCACAACCTTCCAACAAAAGAAGAAGACAAAGATAAACTGTACCTCAATCATAAGCACAAATAATCAAAAATTTACGTCGCAGGTTTAAATGTCCGTATCTTGAGAGAAGAAGAGGATTTAACAGAACTAATGAGTGCGCTAGAATAAATCAAATGGGATATTTTAGGACTCAGGGAAGTCAGGCGAGTGGGGGAAAATATAGTTATACATCCAGACTATTTACTTTTTTACATAGGGGAGACCCCAGGCCAATACGAGGTAGGATTTATTATCAAAAACAAATAGCAGAGTATGTAGAAGGATTTGTAGGGGTCTCGGAACGTATAGCAATAATAAATCTAAAACTACCAGAATACAAAGCTCCCTGGTCTATTGTGCAAATATATTCACCTACAGAACAAGCCAAAGAGGAAACTATAAACAAATTTTACCAAGATCTGAATAAAGCAATCATAGAGCAATGCCACAAAAATTTAATAGTACTGGAAGATTTTAACGGTCAAATTGGTGAAAGATGCCCCGGAGAAGAGCCCACAATAGGAAGCTTTACGTATCACAACAAAACTAGAAGCGAAAAGAATGATCCAATTTGCACTGGGGAACAACTTGACTATATTTAACACAGTGTACAAGAAAAATAAAAACAACATGTGGACATGGATTTCGCCGGATGGGAAGATTAGAAATGAAATTGATTTCATAATGACCAACAAAACTAGATATTTGACAAACTTTGATGTAATCAAGAATCCAATTTTCAACACTGATCATAAATTAATACGAACATAATTAACGGCAAAACAACCAAAAAATACCAGACCTAGACAATATAAAGGATATGGAGATCGTAAAAACCTCGATATAGAACAAATTATAACTGCTTTACAAGACGCATTGACAAATTTAGAGAATTTAACAAAAGAACTAGAAACTCAAGAAAAATATAATTGGATTGAGGACACTATACAATTGCGTCCCTAGAATTATCACACCTGAAGTAAAAAAAGCTATTGAAACCCAGAACGTAGACAAAACACCAGGAATAAGCAACGAAATCTTAAAGCAAGGTAAAGAGGTGTGCATACCTATCCTTACAGATATATTTAACGATATCATAAACACAGAAATCATTCCATACCAGTGGTTAGAATCTAACATCATTCTTTTATACAAAAAAGGTGATAAATACGATATTGGGAACTATCGCCCGATAAGTCTTTTGTCAAACTTGTATAAGATATTTTCTAAAATAATATCGAAACGGATAGAATGTACACTAGAGGAACACCAACCTATAGAGCAGGCAGGATTTCGTAAAGGTTTCTCAGTTATTGACCACATTCACGTAGTATGCCAAATTCTAGAGAAATATAACGAATATAACCTTATATACTATCGACTATAGTAAAGCGTTTGATTCCTTAATTCACGCAAAGATATGGGAGGCATTAAAAGAACAAGGAATTGAGCAAAAATATATAAGATTAATAAGAAACGTCTATAGTCATAGCACAGCAAAGATACAGTTGGAGAAGAAAAGCACATCATTTACAGTAGAAAGAGGTCTAAGACAGGGCGACTCTATGTCACCGAAACTTTTTTCAGCGGTACTGGAACAAATTTTCAGGAAACTTAATTGGAAACAGCTTGGGATTAATATTAACGGGACAAGGCTGACGCACTTGCGATTTGCAGATGGCATTGTGCTATTTGCCAAAACCTCAGATGATATAAGCAGAATGATAAGGGGACTTGCGACTGAAAGTGATAAGGTAGGTTTAAAACTGAATCCAGAAAAAGAACGCAAGAACAGAAAAAACAAGAGTACTTTAATGACAGACGGAGTTAAAAGTACAATACAATTAGAACATAAGGAAATACACAGACGATTACATATATTTGGGGCAGCTCATAACTCAACAAGAGCCTATGCAAAAAGAAGTTACGAGACGAATTACTAATGACTGGAAGAGGTACTGGAGGCTAAAAGAAGCTACGAAAGACAAAAAACTACACATAAATATGAAAAGCAAATTATTTAATACATGTATATTACCTGTTCTTATGTACGGCTGCCAATCGTGGATTCTAACTCGGGACTTGACAAGCAAGTTGGCAACCTGCCAGTATTCAATGGAAAGAAGTATGCTCAACGTGAAGAAATCTGATAGATTGGAAAATAGAGTGATCAGAAACAAGACAAAGGCCGTTGATATTACTGGAAAAATTAAAAGACTTAAATGGAGATTGGCAGGGCACATGACGAGAGGTCAAGACAAGTGGAGCAAAAGAGTGACTGTGGTATACTCTAGGGACCACCCTAGAAAGGGCACGCGATCGAGAGGCAGACCTCAAAAAAGATGTAATGATGACATCAGACAAGAATTCCCAAGCAATTTCTCACCTCGAAATAAAATTTGGCGACATATGTCTTATTAGTGTTTGAAAAACTTTTTAGAAGAGACAAATGAGCCATCCAAAACTTTATTTAACCTATTAATATTCTTCAGGCTGCAAATTTCTTTAATCAAAACATGTTTTTTTGCAATTATTCAAATGAGTAATGAATGTCATTGAAAATTAATGCAGTAAAATTTTACATTATTCCTGATCCAAAGAATATTACCCTAAATTTATAATGCACGTCTCAATTAGTCAAGGCATTTTATACATCTCAGTTCAAGCAATTTGCCAGAGTTTTATTTTATTTGAAATAATAGGTGTTATTTGTTTTTATTAAACTACTTCGGCATTTAAAAGGAATTTTAAAATATAAAACTTATTTCAATTGGTCATTTCTGTAAAATAAAAGGATAATTTAATGTTTTTTCTAACTATTTCGATGGTGGAAAGCTGTAACTTCAAACAATTTAAGAAAAAAAAATGTACTATACATCACAATGTAGCGATTGCAATGCATTTCTATAAGTATACATAAATAATCGGTAAATATTTATTCAGAAAATAACCATTCAAATTAATTTAATATGAAAACTAACTTTTAAATCGCTCGTTCACTTTTCAATCACTCCTTTCGAGTACATTATGTGAAAGAAGAATATAATTTCGAATAAAGTATATATATATATATATATATATATTATATATATATATATATATATATATATATATATATATATATATATATATATATATATATATATATATATATATATATATATATATATATATATATATATATATACTTTGTCATGTAAAAATAAGCAAAGTAACACTCGTGTATTCTTTGCAAGTTGCACTATCTTTAAAAATAGTATGATAACTACAAGCGAGTGCATGGGCGCAGGTGGCCCGGCTGCAGGGAATACCAAGTTTTCAAAGACGCCGCAATTTCGTGGCCAATCACTATGTGATTTAGTGAGAATTCGTGACGATCGGAACGAGTTATGCAGAGAGAAGAGAATGTAACTTATTATATTGAGTTTAATATGTTATAAAAGTTTAGCTGGAAAAGATTGTATAAAAATTAAAATAACAAATTTTAAAATATTTTATATAAGATTAATTTACTCATGTTTTTAAAAATATCCATAAAAATGTATACCCAATTTCGAATATTTCTGATTTGGAAACTGAGTTCATAATTTTAAACCTAAGTTTTTAGGTAATTCACAAGATCTTAACGCCTGTGAAAGCTGTACATATATATACATATATATATATATATATATATATATATATGTATACATATATATATATATATATATATATATATATATATATATATATACATAATATATGTATTTACATGGAGTAAAATATTATATGCAACAATAAATGCATAAGGAATGCTCTACGCATAGATTCTATTGTCAACGGATGTTAAATATTTTAATATTAGTTTCTTACAAGTTCTTCTTATTAGTTTCTTTCAAGTTGTAAACTATCAAGTACGTGTCGTATTTCTTATGTATTTTCTAATATTAACACAATATCATCCGCAAATGCGGATGATAGTTTATTATTTTTTTGTCAACATTTGTTTTACGTTTACCCTTAAACGACTCAGTGGAGTTGGAAATTTGTATTCATAAAATACACAGCCTATATTATGGGATAGCTTAATTGTAATTAAAAAATTTACTCGCGCACTCGAGAAATGGATTACTCTACTTTCATTATATTTTTAAAATTAAAATATTTTCCAAATTTATTGGTTATTGCATTTGTTGCGCGGCATGCCGCAAAGCGCCAGAATAAATGGTAAAGCAAATATGACACATTATACTTAAAATAATACTCATCTCAATACTGAATTACTCACCTGATTAAAACCTTTACCGATTTTTTCGCATCAAAAAATTCCCTAGTATTTCCTATCACTTGAGCGAAGTTGCAGTCATAAAATGGTTTTATATAACATTAAATTGAAGCAAATTACTGCAACTAAAATTATTTCATAAAAGTTTGCATGATAAATAATATAAACAAATAATTAGTACGAGAATTTAATTTGTCATAATAACATTTTAGTAACAGAAAATAAAGAGACAGACATAGTTTAACTTTATACAATTTGGCTTTAAAATAACTTTGTTATAAACAATAATTTTATAATAGTAATTTCTATTATTATTTTTGGGCTTCAATAAATACAAAATTGATTATAGGACGCAAATAGCGAATTGTTCAAACGTTTTTACGCGGAAGATCGAACTACCATATTATATAATATTTGATGCATATTTATTTAATATTTGATGGATCAAGTAAAAAGATAGAATTTTAAAATCATATTTCCATTTTGTTTAAAAATATGAAAAATTGGCGAAGTTGACAAGGGTTGAGTAGAAGAATTAAAAAAGATCACTGAGCTCTGTTAATCCTTCTACAAAAACGTAGTGAAAGTAGTAGTTTAAAAGGATTTTTACTGAGATTATTAAACGCAAACATATGTTCTAACTCTTAACTTCCATATTATAGAATAGTTTTTTTGGTTTTATCATGCACATACTGTAAATAAAACCACTAAGCTAAAGTTTTTCGAACGTCTGGCGGAGCATATCATGTTCTGCAAATAAAATAAAGCAAACAAACACTTTATTCCATCCCACTGCGTTCCCTACATGCATTCGACCATATTTTTAAAACCATACAGAACAGACGTGCGTACGCTCCGCAATAAAAGACAGTGCATTTATCAAGCACATGAGCGTGTGTCGAATGTGCAAGTGGCTGTTTGGTGATATTACAAAGTAACTTGCAGAGTTTTGTGATGATTTCATAAAACTCTGCAAGTTACTTTCATTGCTACTCATCATTGTTTTATGGTTGCATAGCCAAAGGACAAACAAAAACGGAACCCATATAATTTCATCTTGTCTTTGTGTCGATCTGTCCATCTCTTTGTCTGTCTGTCGTATGTTGCAACCTTTTACTCGGAAACTACTGACACTATATAGATGAAACTTGGTGTTTTCTATGAACCGCTATATACTAAAATAGTAGTATTATGAGATAAAAATAATATTAGGAGTGGCACTATATATCTTTGAGTTGTGAAAAAAATTAGTGCACATAGGCTTATGCAGCATCAGTAGACAGGTTTTCAAAAAGATATATAAGTTCTAAAATATTTGTTTAGTTAAGACAGTAGTTGGTTAAATATGTGGATATAAATTCTAAGTTAAATTTTAGTTTTTTCAGAACTTTACAGACGTTAACTTTTCAATGAATATGTTTAAAATTCTGAAAAAAATTAGCGTAGTAGAAAATAAAATAAACTTTTAGCTAAAATTAGATGGAACAAGATATGTTATATAGTTTTTAAAATAAGGGATACTTTATGTTCATTGTTTATACTTTTGTTCGTGATACTTTTGTTCGTGTTTATAAAATACAAATTTACAAGTGAATATTGTTTGGTGCTACGGAAACCTTCGTACTTTTCATATTTCTTACATTATAGGTACGTTTAAAGTGTTCTCAAGTCAATAAAAATAATTTAGTAAGCACTACGTTCATTCTTGTTTCTGGTATTCTTTGAAGTAAGATTTCATAACGTAAAGTCGGTTTTCCAAAACAAAATTCTATAAGTAACATTCCTCTGTTGCTTTTTTTACAATCTCAGGGGCCCATCAGATTCCTATCTTCAAGAGTAGAATCGCCAACTTTTGTACTAAAATCACCCACAAAATTCTTGTTTGATCCTATATCCTCTAAAATCGGTCTAAGTTGATTATAGAAATGTATTTCTTCTTGCTACATTTCTATAATTAACTATAGCTAGACTTTTCTATAGACACATAAACTTGAATGCGGTTAATATGTTGCTTTATATTTGTGAGTCTAATCTGGCAACTCTATCTGAAATTGGTTGAAACTCGGTAATGTGAGATTTCATATGGTTTTTCAGCATAAAACCCACATCATTACATTTAAGTTTGTGGCCTGTGTACATAAAACTTATTTTATTTTCTTTTGAAATTTTTGTGCTGGCTAGTTTTATTTCAGAAATCTCCAGAATGTTCCATTTTATATATTTCACAACGTGTGCCAATTCTGTAGCTCAAATTCTGCAAAAATATTCAGAGTATGGTAAATCATTTTATATTGCATTTGTTCTTTACTCTAAGGAACTCGATTATATAACGAATTCATCATTATGGAAAGTTCTAAATGAACAAGGAATTATATAAATGTACATCAAAATTTTACTAGAAATATATAACATAAGTAAGGCAGTTGTAGAATTGGAGAGATAAGGTAAATGCTTCAAAATTGAACGCGGTGTAAGACATCGTAACCCAATATCTTTTAATTTATTCACAGCCTTATTATATAATGTTTTCCGTAATTTGAGTTGGATTGGTTTTGAATGCAGAGTGTTTTAACTGCTTACGCTTTGCTGATGATGTAGTACTATTATGTGAAAACCATATGCATCTGGAATGTATATTACAATCCTTTGACGCGGAGAATATAAAATCTGGTCTAGAAATCAACAAAAGCAATACATATCATATAAAAGAAAGAATACCTATAAAAATAGGATCAAATACTTTTGGCTACATGAAAAACTACGTATACATGGGACAAGAAATTTCATTTATGAATCAAATACTTACCGAAGTAAACTGAGGAATTAAAACGACGTGGTCAGTATATTGGTTATTTAAACAGATATTAAAATCCAAATTACTGACTTTCGTAAAGAAAAAAACATTTGACACTGTTGTTATACCTACTATATTATATGGTTATCAAAGCTGGGCTCTGACAAAGGAAATAATCCAAAAACTACAAAGATTCCAGAGAGCAGCCGAGAGGAGTATGATGGGACTTGAAAGACCGAAGGTCAGAGTGAGAAATAGTGACTTAAGGAAACATACAGATTTAACGGATGTGAAGTAGCCTGTAAATTGATAGCCTGTAAAGTATGTGACACGCGCTCCGCGCGGCGAACCTCGTCGCCGCAGCCGCCCCCATTGTCGCTGGAGAGACGATAATGTACGTGTCGCAAGCCCGACATGGACTAGGAACGCGAAGGACAGAAAGGAATGACAAGACATGGAAGAGGCCTTCAATCGACGATAAATGCCCCACTGATTTTAGTATAAACATTATTTTAACTATCGGACTTTAAAGAAAATAAAATATTTCTTTTTCTAATTGCTTTTATTTCATAGTTTTTATGTAAAATTGAAGATTAAACTGTCAACCCTCCAAGAGATCCATGCCAAAAAGGAAAAGTTCTTGCACAAAGGATATACTGCCTCCCTAGGGTACAGCACTCGTAAGTCATCATGTTTAACTACCCCAATGCAATGACGTTCTCAGCGTGCTACAAACTTTGTCTTAGGTCGATATGGGAGGAGGTGTCACTATCTAATTAGAACTAAAATCCTCAAGATGAGTTAAATGAACGCAACCAAAACGGTTCCACAGTAATTAATTTATGACATTTATTGACCAGCTTCTGTCATCATTATCAGATCACCTCAAAACCATCAAAATATTATGTTGTAATTGGAACTAAACATAAGATACAAATTTCAATACAAAACAATTGTGACGGGAAGTGGATGAAAATATTATTACAATATTTGTTTGTTAGTTTTCCGAGTGAATTTTAGAATGTTTTTTTTCACACATTTGTTTTAGAGCTAACTAACAAGCAGTATATTACAACTACGGGTTCACAGCAAAGCAATAGTCCTATGTATGAAATTTTAATTTCTTCAATAATTGTCATTTAAGACGAAGTCCTTCATTAAATAAGGAAGAAAATAAAAACCAAGAAGAAACCTAAATTCAGGTTTTTGGGGACAAAATCGAAATATTATTTTTGCTGTTAAATGGACTGAAAAATACTAGTAACTTATTATTTGTCACACTCTATTCATAATTTTCGTTCATTATAGACCGATTCCTAAGTTTGTAATTATTCTTGATACTGTTTTAAGAAAAAATACAGTTTTTTAGCGTGTAATTATAGGTTTTTAAATTAACTTTATTTTGAAACCTTGCTTATTAGGGTGGAGACAAGAAAAATAATAGGTCTATATTAGACTAATTTTTTTTAAAACATCTCAATGTTAGCTATATATATATATATATATATATATATGTATATATGTATATGTATATGTATATGTGTATATATATATATATATATATGTATATATATATATATATATATATATATATATATATATATATATATATATATATATATATATCATTAAGCAAATTTTAATCTACTTCGAAAGTTTTCTCAGAAAAACTGAAGAGAGAGAAACGGTCATGTCAGTGATTTCTGTTTCTATTCTGTTTTTCATTCTAAAGTATGGAGTCTCAAAAAAGGATACAGTAATAAATTATTTACGACTTTCTTTTATACTATTTAATGTTTCTAGATCAATGAAATATTATACATTAAAATATTATCATAACATTTTCTTGTTTTTGCAACAGCATCTCAAATTTATTTTAGTTGATTAAATTTCTAAGCATAATTTAAATAAATGTAATAAAATTGGAACCCCAAGAAAAATCAGTGTGCTGATATAATATATATTTAAAATTAATTATATTTATTTATATATTGTTATATCATTACTATTTTTTCTTTAATTGTAAACGTAAGCCTTATTTAGTCTTCACTGCGAGATGATAAAATTTGGTATATACGGTAAATTAAAAGTGCAAGAATTTGGAATTTTAAAATATATATAAGTATTGTAATAGTAAAGTAGAAAAGCAAGTTTTATAATATCATGAAACAATTTAAAAATTAGAATTTAATTCTACTTTTCATTATAAAGGAAAATTCTGGCATACGAAAATCGAACTAAAGAATTAACAATTCATTAAAAAAAGTAAAATTGTACTAAAAATTATGTGTATTAAATTAGGTTCGCGTAAATAATTTTAATATTTATTGGAGTACTCTTATTTTTGTTAAACTACTTGCAAATAAAAACATTACTATATTTCGAAATATAACGGTATAATCTGATATTTATATATATATATATATATATATATATATATATATATATATATATATATATATGTATATATATATATATATATATATATATATATATATTACTGGTGCAAACAAATGAGGCTTTGCGATCAAAATAAGATGATTTCTTTCAAACGGTATAAATAATTGAAGTGAAATTTACTTGATCTTATTAAAACGAAAGCAGGCTATATTGTTCAGATTTCTTTATTATATACTTTAAGAGACTAAAAGAGAACACTCAATTTTTAAATCATTTTGGGTGTCACAATCTCAATTCCAACTGAAAATAAAAAAAAGTTAATCCGTCCTGAAATGCTCTTTCCGAGAATTTACTTTGCATATATTTCAACACCCCAACAATCCTACAAAAACTCGAGTTTTGTTATCATATTTAATATCCTGTGAAAATTGTATGTATGTCACAGAGAATATTAACAATTTTGAGAGGGTAACGAAAGACGGAAAGAATCTACCCCTTTGTCAATCACTTCGTCTTGGAACACTGATGAAATCTTTCAGAAACTACGGACAACAAACCCTAAAATCCGACTATGGCGATTCTGGCTGGCACCAAAGATTTCACGCCTCATTTTAAGTGGAATTATTGGATTTATCACCAGTCATCATTATTCTGGATTTTCCAGCGCAACATAATATTTAATCATTTTTAACATATTTAAGTAGTAGGCATATATGTTGCTTGTATTATAGGAGAAATATATACTAGTGTGAATATCTAATAACAACGATGAATATGTCATAGACAGAAATATCGTTTTAGGTTACCTACATGTTTTGTCATAACTTTAAGTTCAGTAGTTTAGGAAATGGAGGTGATTTCATAATTTTTGCATATTTTTTAATGTAGAGAGATCCGTATATGCGCACACAAAATATTTGAATTAGAGTACCTAAATATGTATGCGCATTCAAACTTTCCGATAGAATAACAGAAGAAGTGATTTATGGTAGACGATGCGAAAAAAATCTTAAAAGATTTTACGCTCACTTGTGGGGAAACGCATTATACACAGTGGTTTTTATAGTAGCATTATATTAGAAATGAAATTTTTAACGAAATATTGAAGTCTTGCAAAACTCTAATTATGGATTAAAAATGATATAATTTATTCTTGTTATGATTAAATAAAAAGCCATATGGAAAATACCATTCATATGATACTGATGAGTTAAATATGTTTATGATATCGTCCAAATATCATAAAATAAGCTTTATTTAGTTATAAGTATCAGTAAAAGAATCGTAATTAAGTATTAAAGATTATCGTTCAAGTAGATATTGTAACTCCTATTATTACAGACATAACACTTTTCTAACAACTGCCACTTTTTTCCAATTGGATGAAAACATATATTTTCTCTAAACATATACGTCTTAAGACCTTCAACCTATATCTATACTAAGGCTCCCCCCATACAGATGTAAGCATATAGACCACGCTCAGCTTTCTCGATACTTTGACACTTATAAGTTTCTAAATATACTTCAGTCTGGTTTCAAAACTTGTCATACTTCAACACCGTTAGTAAATATCAAAGATTATATATGTTTAGTCGTGAATAACACTTAATTCACAGTATTTGTGTTCAGCATTTGTTTAAGACCTTCATTTTTTAAGTATTCACCTTCATTAACTTTGTATTTTTGTAACTGTTTTGATATCTTTATCTATATATCTCAATATTCTAAATATATCAATATTAATTCCGATAAGTTTAGTTCATGTCCATGCAAACGTTAACAATCCACGAAGTCATAATCATCAATTTATTAAATGACAATAACAGTAAGGTAGGATCAAAAAGGCATAACACTAAAATATAATTATAGATATAAGCGACACGAGCGCAGATCAGTCAAGGTTTAGGAGCAATAGAACTTTTTCAATCGATCCTTGAAGATAATGATCGAGGATATTTTAATGGTATCGGGACCCCACTAAATGAAAATTGAAAAGTTTTGCTGCTTAAATAGCAAGGGATTCTTAAGTATTTAGAACATTTTGCAAGTCTGTTCGTAAAAATGTTTGCAGAGAAATCTTTAAATCTGCCAGTGACACGATTTGGACTACAAATATTTTTTAATTATTATTCATAACTCTTTTTAGATTTATTATTATAACTGATATGGTGAGTATAATATTTAAAAAGACATTATTTCTATCATTTTCCAATATTTTTACACACTATTATCACAAATCACATTCTACTCATTATTCGTATGAAAATAAATTGCATTCAGTAATGCGCTTTAACAAAATATTTATATGGATCTTGGCATAGTCAGTTAGTAGACTTACAGTAAAATAACAAAATCCCAAGCTATTTTATATGAGAATCAGGGATTTATTTCTAAAAAAGTACCAACCTTATTAAAGCTAGTGTAAAAATCTACAATTTCATTTTCTTCAACTGCACGAAACTTGAATTAATTGATAAAAAAACTAAGCTAATTCGAGTGAATAGTATTTGCCATCAAATTTTCCACCAAACATATTTTTTAAAAAATATTTTGAACATTTCTCCCAGTTTATATTTAAAGTTAACATTTCTCAATTATTTTCACATATTTTGCTTTATTACGTACACGTCTGCTATGCAAAATTTAGTGGTGATTAAATTAAACAAATTAGAACCTTCCAACTTAGAGCTTTCCAACTTTATATTTCCGTTATATCTTTGACTTTAGAAAATATTATGTTATTAAGTTTAAAGCACGCTTCATTGTAGGAAATATGTATATGGTGTAATTTATATATTCTACCTATTTTCTTTAATATTTGAAGAACTTTCATCTTTCATGCTAGTTTTCCAGTGTTAGTTGCTTGCGGTCATGGATTATTTTCTGTATTGTTTCATGCTTTATATACATAATACGATATTACGTGTCATTTTTTCTTATAATTACTGCGATGTCAATGAATATCAGGCTAACATATTGCTATAAAATTAATTTATTCCAGTCAACCAAAATTAGAGTACAGGCACATAAAAAGATGTAATGAGAAAAAAATATAACAAATAAACTTTTTGGAAAAGAAACCTACCAAGTACGAATAGAACTCGCACTATAAGGATTCAGTACACATTTAGGCACTTGTAAATATTTAAGGGTATGTAAGAACATATTTTCTTTTATTTTTTCCCTATATTTCAGGAGGTATAATACCTATAATTATAAAAAAACTATTTTAAAAGCCTTATAAGTAGCTTTTTTAAGTGACACCCCACATAAAAAAATAAAATAAAAGGAAAGAAAAGAATTTTTCGAATATATCATTTTTCCTCTCAAAAATTTCCAAATAAATATTATTAAGTTTTAAATTTTGCAATTTAAATACGTGCGAGTTAATACGTTTCATTATAACGTCATATTTTACGTTTCTACCTCAAACGTTTTATGAGAAAAATGGCTGTGATGGACGGACAGACAGGCGAGTGATATTATACGAACAGGCACCTGAGTTATGGAACCCTAAAAAGACAAAAACCATGTAATTTTGATAGGGTGAAAGGTACTTTGCAACAAAAGTGAGACGTAGGAAATTGAAGGAAAAGGATAACGGTACAGGATATGAAAAGCAATGGAATGTGGAAAGCCAAGTTAATAAAGTTACGATATTTCCAGATGACACTTCAGTACTTGAATGTATGGCGAAAGTCGGTGTCGGAGCAGAGTTAATTCTGTGACATGACAGTATAGACATTAAATTAACGCACTCTTTGCGAATAAAGAACGTGAGAAAACTCTCACATCGTAGACCCAGGGAATGGATAGATAGCGCTATAAATCTGGCAACGAGACAAGAGGACTTTTTTATCTTAATTGTTTGCCCATATCACTATTATTTTCAGAATAATCATTTGAAAAATACTGCTATTACTAGACAACGACTGCCTTTGATTTTTCTACCATCAGGTGCAGTGTTGTTGAGTAGAGAATTGAGGCCTGGTGGAGTCCATCATTATTCTTGTTAAAACTTGCTATATCTGTAAGATCTGAGCAGTCGGTGAGGCATGTTCAAACCATGATGGAAAAACGTCTATACAGAGGTTATGGGCAATAAGATAGTCGTATCTGTTTGTTTCAAAAATGAATTCCCATATCAATTCCTCACTGCTCTGTATCATTTCTTCTATTCTATTTTCCTCGGCTCCCCATGTCGATATTTAATTTAGACTTTCACAGTTTAGAATTTCAAGCTACGTTTATTACTTGCGAACACAAATTTGCTTAGTGTCTACAGTAATGATAAAGAAATATAAAAATTGTACAGAAAACAATGGAAAATTAGAAAAATAAATATTATTATATAACCGTTATTAGAAACCTAAACGTAATTTTATAACCGTTATTAAAAACCTGAACGTTATGATATAAAATTTACAAGAACAAATTTTCGTTTGCTTCTCTTGTTAAGTCTCACGGTAATGGGGTATAGGCTACTTCCTCGCTATGCATATACTTGCAGGCCATTACAACGCAAGGTTAAGTTAGGGTGCTGTAATTTTTAATTAAATTAATTACTGAACGAGGCTATTTACGGCGGCTACTTTATTACCCGACTTTTATGCGCAACGTGAAATTGGAAATTTGGCTTTTCTACGTGAGGAGTGGATTTTGTTTTTAGTGTGATTCTAGTTCACTTTACGGCTGAATACTGTTGGACACTGAAGCATTAAAACTTAGATTTTATAAGGTTGTCTTTTGCAGTGCCGGAGGATTTTATTGAATGTTTCCTTAAATAAATTTTATTTTTCCATTACCCAATTACTTTGAATTAATTAAATGTTACAATGAAACGTAGTATTATATTTTGGATTTCAGGTGATATAATTAAATAGCACACTCAGCGCGTGTGAGTTTTTGTATCGCCTAGTGCCAGACTAGAGTTTTCCCGACAGAAGTAAATATTATTCATATAATTTTACAAGTTATTAAATTTAAAAGAAAAATTATGAAGAACTAAGATAATCGAAAAATAATAATATTACTTTTAATCAATTATGCGTTAAAATTCAACAGACTTTATTTTAATTGAATTATGATAATAACTGGAACGGCAAAATTGAGTATTTATTTTTAATATATAATTATGAAGCGGTAAAATTAATTAATAATACTTGTATTGTTATGTAATTATAATTTATAATTATAGTTAATTCAGTAAAACTTGGTTTATTTTATGATCCGTATTTAAATAAATAACCCTTTTAATTAATCATGTTCGGTCAGAGGTTAAAAACCATGTTACACTTTCTATAGATTTAGACCTACGTATGTGAAAAGTTGCAAATGTATGTTTCAGACAGATTTCGATGAACATATAATTTTAAAAGAAAATTGATGTACCCCTCCACATGTATATATATTATTAGATATAACTTTAAAAAAATGAGGCGTTATTTATAATCGTGATATATCACGTGTTTCAAAGTGATATATCACGTGTCTTACTCTCTTCATCATGGACTTCAAAGGCAAGAAAAACTCAACTCTGACATTTGTTAATAGTATTCAATTTAAATTACATTGCTTAACTTGTATCAAATGATACGTAATGTATGTCACCCTCTCTATTATGGAACCAAAAAACTGAGGGAACTCAATTCTGATATTTGACTAGAATATTCGGTTTAAATTATTGTTTAACTTGCGTCAATTTGATACATAGTGTGTCTCTATTACGAACTGGGATAACCTGAAAAAACGCAGCTCTAATATTTGATTACAATATTCGACTTTATTTTTATTGGTTAAGTTGCATCAAGTGACATATAATATATGCCACCTCCTCTATTACGGACTTCAAAACCCTAAAAAAACTCAATTCTGATATTTGACTAGAATATTCGGTTTAAATTATTGTTTAACTTGCGTCAATTTGATCCATAGTGTGTCTCTATTACGAACTGGGATAACCTGAAAAAACGCAGCTCTAATATTTGATTACAATATTCGACTTTATTTTTATTGGTTAAGTCGCATCAAGTGACATATAATATATGCCACCTCCTCTATTACGGACTTCAAAAACCTAAAAAAACTCAATTCTGATCTTTGATTAGAATATTCGGTTTAAATTATTGTTTAACTTGCGTCAATTTGATCCATAGTGTGTCTCTATTACGAACTGGGATAACCTGAAAAAACGCAGCTCTAATATTTGATTACAATTTTCGACTTTATTTTTATTGGTTAACTTGCGTCAAGTGACATATAATATATGCCACCTCCTCTATTACGGACTTCAAAAACCTAAAAAAACTCAATTCTTATCATTGATTAGAATATTCGATTTAAATTACATTGCTTAAATTGCATTAAGTGCTACCCTGCTCTACTATGGATTATAAAAACCCAAGTCTTTTATTTGACTAGAACATTTGATTTAAATTATATTGTTTAATTTGCATTAAGTGATATACACAATGTATGTCTGCTATGGATTTGAATAATTTAAAAAAAAAACTCAACACTAATATTTGGTTATAATTTTTGACTTTCATTGTATTGGTTAAATTTTAGGAAGTGATACATAATATAAACCATCTTCTCTACTATGGACTTAAAAACCTAAAAAACTCAACTCTCACCTTCGATTAGAATATTCGATTAAAATTACAATGGTTAATTTGCATTAAGTTATACCTAATGTGCGCCATCGTTTCTACAATCTGCTAGAAAAACCTGAAAAACTCTAATATTTGGTTAGAATAATCGATTTAAATTACATTAGTTAATTTTCATTAACACTTTCAAGGTAAATAAACGAGTGGCTCTACCGACCCACAATTAGAATATTCGATTCAAATTACATTGGTTAATTTGCATTAAGTTATTCTTAATGTGTGCCATCGTTTCTACAATGCGCTTGAAAAACCTGAAAAACTCTAATATTTGGTTAGAATAATCCATTTAAATTAGATTAGTGAATTTTCATTAAAACGAGTGGCTCTACCGACCCGCAGTTCACCGGTGTATAACTATTTTAATCATGGGTCTAATTATTTTTAATTCGTCCAACTTACTTTAGATTCAAACACTCCATGCGATTTTTACCCCTTTTTTTAACAAAAGCTTTCGCTCCGTTCGCCAAACGACGTCGATTTTTTTGAGGCGGAGGTATAAGAGCTGGAGTACTCGGGGATGAGCAGTCAATAAATAAGCTTGTGTCTCTCTACGTTGCACTGTTCAAAGAGTGATCCACGAGTTTGTTACATGTTTTATTACCATTCGGTTCCTAAAAATGAATAACGATATATAGTCTATAATTTTTATCAATATATGCCCTGTTCTTTACATTTATAATTTTTAAATCAGATGCGTAGTTCCAAAACTAAAGCGAAAAAAACGAATTTTTCCGCTTTCTATATTAGTCAGGACAATCAATATCAACTTTATGCCTATTTCGATACGTACTTGCCCGGTTTCAATATAAATTTTGAGTACCATAATCTAAAAATTCTGTCATTACTATTATTCAATAACGACCATGCGACTTATGTAAGCCAAATTTATACTAGGTGTTTTATTACACATTCTTTGCGATAGTATCTAACCACTAAGTACTTTTTAATATTTTTCTGAGGTATTTAGGTCGTTTTGTCTTACCAGAGCTTCAATATCTTTATGGAAATAATGGTGTAAATCCTAAACCTAACCCGCAATATTTTTACTTTATTATTATTAATGTGTTCCTTTATCGCCTCCATAAACTGTATTTATCTAAAGAATATTAAATAACAAAGAAGGCACGTGTAATATAGCAGAAAATTTATAAAACAAAATTATTTGCCCAATAAATTTTACTTATTTCCCAGGCTTTTACTTTAAATACTGATTTGTAGTACATCAAAAACTACTTTCTTTGCTAAAGTTTCAAAGTGTGTTCTGCTGTAAATTGAAGAATGGGCCATTAGAAAATACAAATAATTTTATAATTATAATATCACCAAAAATAATTTAATGAAAAGTTCTACTGCACTAATAAAATAAAGTAATTTGTTTTGTATTTTATCCTTAAGGATATCCAATAATCTAATTTTAGGATAATAGTGAGTTGTAAATGTTGTATAGTCACCAAATCGGAATTAGGTTGTAACCTTATCGGATTGAGGCCCGAAGTATATCCGGCATAGCTTATTAGTCATATAACTAATGAATGATTTAATATATTTTCTGATATAATTTAGAGTAAATCCATTAGAGACAACTTGGGCATACTGTAACTATAATATAATTTCAGATAATAATGATATATTGCTTACCATTAATTAACAGTAATATTAAATATTTACATAATATATATATATATATATATATATATATATATATATATACACATATTTGAAAATATAGTAATTCAAAACAGGAAGATAGTAAATTCAAAAAAATTCGAAATAGTTAATTTAATTTTATCGACTTAACGACATTTGTAAGAATATTAATTAGCTTTACGAGTTTTACATAGGTAATATTGAATATAACAAATTTAACCTCTCTTGTTATACGTCATTTATTTTTATGAATTCAGAAGAGTTAAAGTCATACACCAACAGTAGTAACTGAAAATATTAAAACTATTTTCAATTAAGTACATGCTAAATATCCACAATATTTTGGATTGGTATATAGTATGTTGGTGAACCGGTTTTATACTCGTAAGTGGTAAGTAGCCAGTGTAAATAATTAATATATTCAATAAACTTTTGTTATTTTGTTCCTTTAGATATATCAACGTTACCATAAGGGTAAAAAGTAAAACCGTCTTTGCATACCGAGCGTCACGCACACTTATAAAACCGATGCGGTAAGCACTTTATCTGCCTGTTAATATAGAACAGGTATTATGTTAGAGAAATAAAAATAAAAAAATTATTACACTGGTAAGTCTGTGTTTTTCTTAAAAAAGTTCTTTTCATGATGATAAACCTTTTGAAGATAATAATGGTTCAGGAGGTATTGAAAATATGGATATACCTGGATAATAGAAATAAATTATTGCAGCAATGCATTATATATAACATACGTATCATTTTCCTGAGAAAAATGCAAAATAAAACATTTTGCTGTACCGGTTAATCTCATTTTATTTAAAATAAATACACCTTCTCATTCCCATGCAACCATTTTGATTTTGTACATTTGTAATTCTTCTTTTCAATAAGTTGACAAACTGTAATTTAAGACAGTATATTTTAAAAAAGTTAATTTAATTGAAAGACTTAATTACATTTGTAAGAATATTAATTAGAGTTACGGCTTTTACATAGTTCATGTTTAACGCATTAAAATTAATTTTACTTATTACACGCGATTTATTTTTATGGATTTACAAGAGTTAAAACTTGTAAAAACGTAGTAGTGGCTGAAGGGATTCAAACTATTTTCAATTAATTATGTGTTAATAATCAACAGTATTTTAATCATAATATAAGTAGCGAATTTTAATCAATACTTAACGATTCTCTTTACACTTACAAATGGATTTTGTTTCGATTTCCATTGAGGGTTACATTGATTTACGAAGAAGTTTTAAGCAAACAATTTGCGAATGTTTGGTGAAAATTACTTTCCGATGAAAATTTATTTCTGAGAGAAATTTTCAGGGGAGGGTTACCACTATCTCTGGAAGTATTTTCATAAATTTTTAGACTAAATGTCCTACAACTAAATCCACACACAAGAAATTAAAAAGAAAAAAGTTTTAAGTGCTCCCTCTGGAATTTCTGCATGAAAATTTTGTTGTGTTAACTATTCAAATTCATACGGGTTAGTATACTTTATCATTGTATAAAATTTCAAGTTTTTATCTCGAGCGATCCTTGAAAAAAACTGCTTTGATGGACGAATAAACGGGCAGAAGAATATATGATTTTATGAGTGTTCCACTTTTTACCTTTTAGGATACGTAATCGTTGTTCTTATCAATGGCTTCGTATTATGCATTGTAAAATCACTATTATAAAAACCTTATGAAAAAACCTACTTTCATAATTATTATATATTATTGCTTATGACGTGTTTAACAAATATTTTGATGTTCCTAGATTTTCTCCACAGAAACAATTAATTATTCATTAGTAACTCGCATTCATATTTTCAAATTATGAAGTACAACAACTAAAATGTAAAAGATCAAGGGATATTATCCAAAACCTAATTAGGTGAAAGGTATTCGTAACCAATTTGCATTCTGATATAATTACTAAATACTTTTCAGTTTTTACGAACCTTTTTTAAATTATCTGGGCGCAGTAAGATCTTAAACACCAATTTTTGAAATGAAAACACTTAGACATTTAATTTGGTAACCAGGTAAATATTTTCAAAGCAACAAAATTTTGCACAATTTCTTAACACTATAAAAAATTATGGATTAATTTCAACAACAAAAGTTATTTAAGAGTGTAGAGGCCGTGTGCAAAAGTGATAGAAATATAGGAGTATGCGTATTTTACAGGCAGATTACCTGGTAAACTCGTGAATCTAGGACGACAGTCGAGTCTCAATTTATACTGACTTTAATAAAAATAATAAAAAATTTTTTACTTCGCAAATTGGAAATATTACATCATCAGAGGAAAAGGGAGTACTCAAAGAGAGCAAAAATATTGATTTTATTAAGTTAAATCAAAATTATTATTATTGAAAAGTTGAAAAATTATATTTTTCCACGAGTGTCGACTTATGTGAGACGAAAATACGGCCAGAAACTAAGGAACGTTCAAGAAGTGTGCGTGTACTCTGTTCTAGAATAGGTAGATTACTCAGACCCCTTGATATTAGATGGCAGAAAATAATTGAATATTAATGAGTCTGATGCATGTATCGTAATCACTTGTAATTTTAATGTCGGAAGCAGAATATGCCGAGTTTCTATATACATATATATATTTATATATATATATATATATATATATATATATATATATATATATATATATATATATATATATACATACACACATACATATGTACATATATGTGTGTGTGTGCGTTTATTCCTACATTGCTGTAGAATGTAGTAATGACAAACGTTCTCGCTATTTATAAAGACAATACATTCAATCATAAAAACGACTTGCATTTCTTTACTTAAACTCTTGTAAAACTTCTGTGTAAATGACCAGTTTTGGGTAAAATCCTATAGCTGGGACAAGACTTAGCCAATTTTATAGCTTTTTCACTTTTTGGCCCATTGTTACTACAGGATTTGTTAATTGTACTGGCAAACTGAAGATTTTATTAGTTTGCAACTGATAAAATATTATCACTTAACAGTCGCAATTTCCGTATGCATGCAGGAAAGAGAACAAAAGCAGATAGTTCATGTGCTATTATAATCATACCTAAGCTGCATGGAAAAAAAATATGCTAAGGTTATATGAAGTACTCAGCGGTTAACCAAGCTAGTGAAACTAGAATCAATAATTGGAAGTTTAAAAGAGCGACGAAAGACTCGTCAGCAAAGTTTGTCACTTTTTATAAATATGAAGAAGACACCCTAGCACTCTTGATACGTAATGGTAGAGATTATTTTTATCCTTTCTTACTTTTTATAAATGGGAAGAAGACACTGAGGTTATTAAAACAATCAATCCGTAATGAAAGATATTGTTTACATCTTTTTTAATTTTTTATGAACACGAAGAAAACACCGAAAACATTATAAAGAAGTTTATCGTTATATTAATTTGATAAATGATTACAAATTTGCGGAAGTACTAAAGACTATATTATTTCATAGCAATTGTTGAATTTTTATTGGTTTTCTCTTTTGACTGTAGCTTCTAGCTGAATTAACTCTTCTACCGGGAGATCTCAATTAATGAAATAATTTTAATCCGTCCGCCAGTTTTTTTGTGATGAAATGCGATTGCAATCTATTGTCCAGTAACACCCGAGCTGCAACAATTTCACCATTCCTTCCTTTTATATTAACTAACGCCGTTGATAATAAAACCTGCAAATGGCACTATGTACCTTCATGTCTGAGCTTCTTGGAAATTCATCTATTTCTAATCGTTTTTTATTTTTCTTGATTTTCCTAGTTATTCGCATTATTGTAGTATGTTAATATATTATGTTTTATTCCCGCATTTCTTAGATCCTGACGATTTGCATTCATTATTATGGTGTCCAATATTTAAACAGTTTAAACACGCTTAAGCTGCCTTGACTTTTTTATTGCGTTCATTTACATCCATCTTTTTTAATTTTTCACATGCAGAAGATTTTATTTACAAATAATACAGTGCCCAAATTTTTATGTGGTTTTTGTGTGCTTGTTTTTATGCGAACGACCAGCAAATAATGTTTGGTTTGGGAACTAAGCAAACAATGTTTCGTTTAAATCTGCGCTTATGGCCGTCATTCTTAAGATTTGACAGGATTCCTCTAAAAATTTCGTTAAATCGTATATTTTGGGCATTTCGGTGCCTTGAATAAATTTTTTCCATTCAGTATGGGTGTTTTGCTCGATTTTTGATGTAAGAATGAAAATTAATAATGAGCCCCATTGCTCAATGCGTTCGTCTAATAATTTTAAATAGTCGTTAAAATCTTACCCAGAAACTGTTTTAATTCGACAACAAATTCCTTATCCGTGGTTGGTAACTTGAGTAATATAAAAACGTAATTTGTATGATCATGCATTTAATACCGAAAGGAGCTTTTAGCAATTCCCATGCAACCAAATAATTTTCCTCAGATGCTTTTAATGCTTCAATTACACCTACCGCCTCACTTCTCAAACTAGACCTTAAATATTGATTTTTTTTCTAATTCTGAGAGCCACGGTTGATTGTGAATAACATGTTTAATTTTTTTTAGTAGTCTACCCATTTTTCATAAGAGCTATCAAAGGTTACAAGTTCAACTTTTGATTGTTTATACGGTGTGATCGAGTCGAGTATTCAACTCGATCACACCGAGTATTCAATTTGAGATTGCGATACATTGTGCTGATGTGGACAGAATTGAACTCATTTTATATATTATATCCTGAACGTAACTGATGTCTTTTATGATGACTTTGTCGGTCGAAGTCTCGTCAGTCCGTCTAATTTTTCTATTTATTTGGATTTCCTCAAATTTGTCTAGTATACTGCTTATATTTTTAAACGTAACTTCATTTCTTATGGTTTTCATCTATTTTTATGATTGTTATGGTTTTCTTCATTTTGAATTTAATAGATAAATTTTGTGAATTTAGTTTTCAGTTTCTCTTCTTTGTTTTTTAATTTAATTAATATGGCCCGATCTGGCATTTTCATAACTAATTTATGAATTTTCTAGCGCAATGTAAAGAGTTATATGAAAATACGATTGTTTTCATGGCTTATGTAGTGGATTAGTATGTAGAAAAGGACAAGGGACTTGTTCAAAAATCTTTGTTGTTACTATGTTGACCCGTTTGGCTGCAATTGTGTTGACTATATTCGCAGTAGATGAGTTAGTGTCGATGTTGGTAATGAGGACTTCTTAAGGGATGACGTCTGCGTTTCTTTGCTCACCCTTCTTGGCTTTTGGCTGCTAATTTCTCATATATCTCGGTGCGATGGATCACGTCACGGGGCGTATAGATTAAATAGTAATAAATAATAATTATTAGACTGTTACAACACTTGTGATTTATTTTATTAAGATGCTCACAAAAAAAATATCATTTGACTCAGATTTTGAATTATATTACAGTGCTGTTAACTGTTTGACTGCCAATGTACTTTTCTCGGTGAAACCAAAACGACTTTACACGGATAGCGAAAGCGATACTTATATCACTTCAAAATATGAAGTAAAAGTAAACCTTGTCTCGTTTTCATTTCTTGTTTTGCAATTAGAACGATCGAGAGTGATACGGGTCACTATTTTTTTTCCTCTCCACGTTCACCTCGATTCATCTCTGAGCTGATCCCCATGAATACGTTCAATGTATAACATAGATGATGAAGGATTAAGAATATTTTAGGAAACATTTTATTTTCATGGTTTTACTTTATTACATTAAAAAATCTGTACTTTGTTATAGATGTGAGTAAAACCTCTCAAGGTTAATTTCACAAAAAAAATCAATGTAATAAATTGTTCCCTTTAAAATTGTATTTGTACGACGAGAAATATTGTATAGCGTTTGTCTTCATTGACTTGTTTACTGCTGACCCTATACATAAACAAGAATACAAATTGTCAAACCTTATTTACATATAATATAAACTATATAAATTTAAAAACAAATGATAAAGTGTGAGTAAGAACACGCGTAAAAAGGGTTCTGTGGTTGTCTATGAAATTTTCACTCTTGGTTTAATTTACCCGAAATAGTTGTCTAAAAAATTAATATTTAGAAATAAATGTTAACATTTAAACGTCCCCAATGTTGGTATTTAAATTAATTGTTGATTAAGTATTAGTATTTAAACGTCTTCAATGGATTGTGTTAAAAAACATAGACGTAAATTATTTTTTTATGTTTTGAACATATTCATTTAAATTATAGTATGAAATTATATTACGAAATTTCATGCATGTAAGTCTACAATTATAATAACTGTGAAGATCGAACGAATCGGGAATTTTAGGATTCCGTACCCCGTAAGGAAATTTAGAATCCTTATAAAATCACTTATGTTCCTGTCTGCCATTTCTTTTAGAAATCGCTTGAAAGACACATATGAAATATTAAACTCGCACATGTCTTAATTGCCAACATTTAAAAATACTTATATGAAAATTTTAGATACAAATTAAGGACCAGAAATTTCTTTATAAGTTTTCTTTACAAGTCAGGTATGTAACCTGACTCAGAAATTTTTTTCACAATTTTAGGCAGTATATCTTGCCATAATTTTGAGATATTGACAACATATTGTCGTTTCCTTACCGGAAGATATATTGAACCTCCTGCTAGAAAGCCCACATTAGTAATGACTTAGAATAAAATAAAATGTTACCACTTTAAACAACGTACAAAATCAGAAATAGGGAAAAAATTACTTTTAGTAAAGTGTATTTGAAACCAATAAATGCAAAGTATCCACCTCTTATATTGAGAGTATTAAAAATAATTTCCTAATCGATATTGACAAATGTACAGAATATTTACTAAAAGTTTTATATTTCCAGTAAATGTATTTTTTGTAAACGATATAACTCGTTTATCAAACTGGACATAAAACCATGCGTGCAGGGATGTTCTCGATCGGCACCGCACCTGCTTAAGTATAGGCAGATCTTTTAACCTACGAAATAGCAAATGAAAACCGAACACTGATCTATGCGTACGAGCGCCATTGACATTAAGCAATATTGACAAGCTGAAAGCTAGCCGCAACAAAGATGCTACGGAAACCAGAGACGTTTTGTTCTGTTGGCTGAGCCATCGCATACGATGGTTCTGTTAGTGTTGGAGAGGTTTTCGTATCTCGTTACAAATTGGATCACTACGCGCAACACTTTTATGTGCAAGCTTTTTACCTTACGCATTCGGTTTAGGTGCGGACTAATGTGGCTCGAATAAACTTATGCGATTTGTGGCGGCGCCTCGCTATTGTTAGGGATATTGGTGAGGTTAATAAGAACGTACGGAAGGTAATTGTGCTACTTGGTTAGCGGATCTTTATCTTTGTTAGAACTTAAATTATATTTATCTAAAGGGTAGATTCGTAAAGCTGACCGTGGCGTATTACGATGTGTTACAAACTGAATATATGTTTGCCCACTTAGTTGTATTCGGGACAAATATTCACCATCTTGGAGTTCACAGAGTTTAGGCAGATCTACTATATTTAATATTTTTTTAGAAACATCAGATGCAAACAGTTACCATTTAAGTAATTTAAGTTGAAGGTTATTCAAATTTTTCTGGTGCATTTCTGCATTAAAATTTTAGGTCATTTTAGATAATTAAAATAATACACGAATATACCGTAGATAATATTAGAATCACCAAAAAGAATAAACTATACCTGAATAATTAGCAACATATATTACATTACGAATTATTATATATTGTCTATTATGACTATTTCTGCTGCGAAATAAGGCTGTAGGAATATTTTTATGGTAATCAAATTAAACCGTTACAGTTATATCGAAATAAGGTTTAAAAGAATTGTATTTAATCATAAAATATTCAATTGATTTCTTGTTTTTTGCAACAAATTTGAACCGTCCACTTCCATAAGATGAAAAAATATGCTGCCAAGAATTTCGGTAATAAATTAACTATAAATAATTGCAGTATAAAAAATGATTGAAGGTAAACGCAATCTTCTAGCTGTAGTGAAAGTAAAAAGAAATGTGCTGATTTTCAGCCCAAATGCTTGTCTTATATAAGTGCCAAAGAAGTGAGGATTTTTTCTAAAATTAATTTTTCTATAAATGACGGGGTTTATCCTATAGAATGAGCAAATTATCTAGATCTGTACCAATAAATTCGCACCTAATTTTTTTCAACTTTTCGTAGTTCTTGCCCAATTTCTTCAAATCTACGAATAGAAATATATTTTGTAAAATTTCAATAACAGACGCTATTACAATATTTAAAGCTTCGGTTATTCGATTGTACAAATTGAGGTAGTAATGGAACAAGTGATAAGAATTTAATTTAATTATTAAAAGGAGAATAAAATTTTGGGGATTTCGATTATCTTGTTACAGAGAAATAGTTTTAATTTTTTTCAAATTTATTTTTGCTTACAATACCTGTATTCCTTGTAAAAACACTCATGAATTTGGATTCAGAATTGTTTGAAATAGAAGTAACTTCTAGAATATAAAATAGAAGTAACTTATATCCAGAATGACAACTTATTCTTATTTCAGAATGTTTCATTATGCCCTTCTTTTTTACCTACAACGGAACGGAAGAGGTATATGTGTTTAGGGTGAGAGGTTGTTTGTTTGTATGTGTCTACCCAATGTTCCGTATCTAAATTGGTCAAAACGGTTTGAACAATTTAGATACGATTTACTGTGAAATGTGCCTCCTTCATTAGCAATGTTTCTGAAATAGGCGTTATGATGTCTACTTACTAAGACGCGCCGCAATAAACATTTTATTGCAAACAAATGTTACGATTTACTTCCAAAATGGTTTGGCCTATTTAGACAGGGTTTTCTGCAAAATATTTGGGACTAATCTGCAATAGTTCTCAGATAGTTGCTATGATGTTAACTGATAAGAGGGCACTGTAACATTTTTTTGCAAACGAATTTTTCCATTCGGTTCCAAAATGGTTTGACTGATTTAGACACGGTTTTCTGCAAAATATTCGGTACTAATTAGTATTCTATTGGAAATTGAGGAGGAAGCATATCAAATGCATAATTTGAGAGTTATAACCCATTTAAAATTTCTGACGAGACGAGGACTAGAAAGAGAGGTATCCCGCCTTGGAAATGAGAAATTCGTTTATTCAGAGAAAGTGGACAATGAGCTTTCAAATTTGGCATGTGGAAAACTGGTAATCGGCAAAAAAATTAGTGAAATATTTTAATTTTATACAATAGTATGCCCGTCTTAATTCACATGTCACGTGTTATCTCTATATTTGATAGTGACAAACAATTTTTACTCTCTATACACAGCGCATATAGATGGATCTATAAATTTTTGATAATCTTAGCTAATAAGCATATTCGTATAAAAAGTTAACTAAAGTATTATAAATACACAAAGTAAAATACTACAGCAAGGAGATGTATTCATTTCATGCAGAACGAGGTTAACTGGTATAGTAAGATTTTTTTTGGATTCCTGTCAATGATATAGTAGTATATTATATTTAATATTTTTTTATTTAAGCCTTCCTTATTGAGAAACGATTGATTTTCAAATGTCAAGGTATTCAATATTTCCAGGTAATTATGAAACGTTTCATTATTGTACATAAAACTTTGTTAATAAAATCCTAAAGAAAATACTGAATTGTCCGTGTAACAAATTTTTCTTTCTACAAAATTATTCTGACGTTCAATATTCACATGCAGATAATGTGCTTACCGCAACGGTTTTTAAGTCCGTGTGGAGCTCGATGTGTGCGCACTATATTCGCCTGTGTTTACCCTTATATCAACGTTGAAATAATGCATCTCAAACACGTTATACAATACCAAAAAAATATCGCTTATAATAATTTTCCTTTTCACGCTGTGTTCTGTCTATAGGTATAAAACCCGGCTTAACATGCCAAAATAGCAAAAGCTGTGTATGGGTCCTATTTCCTCAGTACAAAATTACTACCACATTTCAAAAAGAATAGAAATTTTTCAGCTTATTAACAGCTTTAATAAATAAATTAAAAATCTGTCAAATACGGGTAGAACTTGAACTATGAATATTTCCTATAAACTTAAGGGTTTATTTTTTAAATTATTTACAAATGTTAATTTTTGTTTTTTAATAATTTAATAGATATGCTATATACAAAATTTTCTTATATTTCGTTTCCCAAAGTGAATATTTTTATTATTAATTATTTCGCACTTCATATCGAATACTTCATTGTTTCGCTTCATTCACATATTAAGACACAAAGAAGTTGATTTATGTCATTTCATCATTGAAACTTATAAGATGTAACACTATTCACTAACACGACGTTACAGCACTATTCCTGGTAGAGTACAGATAAACTTCATCATAAAATGTGGCAAAATAAGTAGAATTTCACGGTATCTGGCAATTGAATATTACATCGTCGATTCACAGCATTGGATTAGTTTCATATTCCATTCCTGTGTTTCTTTATTATTCATAACTATCATTAGTTTTTTATTACTATCTTTACATTTTTATTACAGGTATTAAATATTGAGAATGAACAAAAACCTGCAAGATGACGATATGGCGGCTTTGCTGGAAGAAAGTGGCTCATGGTGAAATGATGAAAACTTTCTTCTTGGTAGTGACTACGATTCCGATCACATCAGTGAGGCATTTGAAGTCTGCAGTGAGACGGATATGGAAGATACCTAAATAAACTTGGAACTATCGTTGAATGATATAACCAACGACCCAATCATTTCATCTCAGAAAATACTACCCATTTGCCTGGGTGTAAAAATTCCGCACGAGATAAAAAACACAATTGTAAAGTTTTTGAGATATTTTTTTTTATGAAGAACTTGTTGAAATGGTTGTCATTTATGAAAACTAAAAGATTTCCTTGAGATTGGAAAACTATGAACTGAGTCATACACGTATATCAATCACATACGAAAACTAACAAAGGTGAAAAAAAAGCTTTTTTTCGGAAAATTATTATTGACGGGTTTATTTAGATCGAGAAAAAAAAATATTGCATATTTGTGGAGAAATAGTGTTTAGAAATACTATGACGAGAAAAGGATTTACATTCTTGATAAATAACTTGAGATTGAATGATGCATCAATATGTATAAAGAAAATTATTATCGATTGCTTGGCACCAAACCGAAATGTGTTTGAGATATTTATCAGGATTCCTATACACCATTTGAATGTTTGACTATCGACGAAGAATACGTGGCCTTTCGAGCAAGATGTCTCTTTCCTCAATACATTCCATCGACACCGGGCAAGTATGGATAGAAAATGTATGCGTTAGTGGATGCTAAAATATTGTATACAGTGAATTTTAAAATTTACTGTGATGAGCAGTCTGAACGGCAGCCCTTACGCATTATGTAATAAACCTTTTAATATTTTAGATTGCTTGGTAAGACGTGTGTTTGGAACAGAATGAAATATAACCTTGGATATTTTTTTACGATCGACGAAACTGTTAAAAATTTATTCAAAAACTATAAATTGTTGGTACACTAAAGTCGAAAAAGATGGCTCATCATTCCTCCACATGGCTAGACGTGTGTATATACATGATGTTCTCATTACATCATAATGATGAGGTAGATGCAGAAACCGGGGATCAAAGAAAACCATCTATTGTAACGTTTTACAACTCAACAAAGCGCGGCTGTTGTGGTCTACAAACTAGCAAGTATGATGTTTCCCACAATAATAATCGTTGGCCTCTTACGTTGTTTTTCTCGTTGCTAAATCATGCCGATATAAATTCTCTTATTTATATATATTCAATAACGACATTGAGACAAAGACAAATAATCTTAGAAAGAATTTCATGAAGCAATTAGGACTCTATATATTTGAAGACTATATCCGGAAAAGAAAAGACAATCTACTAACTCTTTGAGATATAAAAAAACGTGTGCATGAAATTTTGAAGGAAGAAGTTCCAGGACCATCAGCGAAGTAATCAAGGAGATCCAAGAAATAATGGTAGGTAGAACGGTTGCTTCCAATGTAATATTTATATAATTGTAAATTTAAAATTTATACTAAATAATATAACGAATAATTTTGCTAAAATATACAGAGATAATAATTTTTATTCTTTTTCACAAAGCCCAATATTTCTAGTTTTCTAATGATAGGTAAAAACAATATTTTTCTTTCCAAAATATACATATTTTTTTTTTTTTTATTTTATGGATACTCCGTTGAATGAAAGAAGAAGGTTATATCCTTAAGTTCTTTCATTAGAAAAATTTAATTAAAATATATTTTTGTATTACATTCATTAATTTAATAACATATTTAATGAAGAAAACATATTCAAGCGAGTTGGGGTTGACGCATACCAAAGTAGATATAATATATTTTGGAGTAAATTTAATCCCATGTGGCTTAGGTAAAGAATTTACTCATCTTGTATCCGAAAGGATAAATAAATTGCATTTTATATTAAGTACTCGAATTCCTTTGAGCAGTAAAATGGACAGCAGCAAAATGGAAAATAAATCATAAAAACGATTACAATTGATGTCTAGGAGTAACTTATGATATGTAACTTTACAATATATTCCAATTTATAATTATGTTCAACTTTGATTTTGTTTTAACAGTTGACTTCCAGTTTGTTACTCATTCTCTCAAGTACTAGGAAATAAAATAAGTTTTAAACCTGTAATGATGTTTTTCTTTTACTTTTATTTTCATTCCATTTTTATTATTATTGTCGAATTAATATAAAACGAAATTTAAAACTGCTTTAAAATATTGAACTACTCTTTCACGTAATTATCCATTTCTAACTATAAAAAATAAATTAGTCAACTGTTAAATTCGTTTGAGTAACTTTTAAAATTGTTTTGTAAAATGCAACCGAAATTACAAGTTTTTATATGTCATTATTGTTTTTTACTTTCGATTTCCCTCTGTTTTAAATAAAAGTTGTCCCTATTTTTTACACTTTTTGTGCATACTTGAAGAAAAAACACATTTAACACGAGTATCAATAAATATTTAAGATGGGTCGTAGATCTAATATACCGTTTTCGTAAATTATACATAAAATGTGCTTATATTCAAGATAGAGGTAAAACGTAAACTAATATATAATATATTTCCTTTAAAAAATTAAAAATATGAAATTAAATTTATATCCATCACGCCGCCCATGACAGTCATAATAAGTCGAGTCTCTAGATAGAAAGTATACTACTTACCACAAAATGGTTAACAATTATGAAAACTTCGAGCAACACGTCCTTCAAATACTCGAGATATTTGAAAGTCGGGAAAAATTTATGCATTCCATTAAAAAAGTTATTCGCGTTGCTCAAAATGTACCCGTCGCTTTCAAAAGCTGTAAACAATTTGCTCACTTTAACGACTTTACTACCAAATATTTTCTCCACGCAGAACAAAGGGAAAATACACTGTAACAAATATATTCTAGTGAGTGAAAGCAAAAACAAAAATTTTTAATTATTGAAGAAGACAGAGGAAGGAAAACGTGATTAATAAATTTTATGAAAATCGTTAAGTATATGCAAATGCGCTGTTTGTTATTTGTTTATTACCTTACACCGGAATGTTCTTGTTAACATCACTCGTACCACAATATATATAATATATAATATATAATGTATAATATATTCTGCATTTACGCAAAATGAGCTGAATGGACTACAGCTTAACAAGGTTAATTACGCAGTGCTTAGTTTTAATTAAGCTGGCGATCCTTCCAATAAAAATAATTACATTGAAATTTGTTTAATAATTTCGGAAAAATTGTGTATTTAGGCGCAATATTTTACATATTCAAACTATTGATAGATAATGTCTAACTTGTAAGGCCATGTTTTTTGTATGTCACCCATTGCATGCAACATAATAACATTGCCTTCAGTGGAATTATTAGCAACTCCATAAATAGTGGTAAAATGGAATCCTATTCGCATTATTTGAAGAGCCCTTAAAAAGAAATATAGAAGATCAAATAGAAAAAATAGGAGACTTTAAGAAGAATTGTTGTTTCATACTTACGAGAAATTGAAGTTTTTTTTGTGATACTTAAACGAAAATTTATATCACTATTTTACTTTTTTCCATATTTTTTTTGTGTAATTAAATAACGTACTCTAAAATTTTAAAAGGAAGAAGCATTATTCATCGTTATCAAAAATATACTCTAGGTTTTTAATTTATTGCAATATTATATTGCTGTACCAAAATCACACTGTGGAGTAATTTCCATATTTAAGGAATTCGTACTTAGTTCTAGTTGTTGTCGAGAATTTTATCATTATCAGTCGATTTAAAAATACTAGGAAAAATAGATAGAATACTAAGCTAACCCGACAATAAATACATATACAAAAATATTTTTTTACATAAACACATGTGAAAAATTAAGTAAAGCAAAGAGAATTCAATTTTTTCTTCGCTTCCCTCATAATTTTCAAAGAAAAGGAATCTGTCACTTTTTTCTCAGTAATTCTGCAGGTGAGAAGGAGTATTTGATCAAAAATAATTTACTACTTCAAATACAATTAGTACAAGGTATCGACACCATTCCTCATCGATTAAAATTTTATATTGTTTATATATTCAAATTCTTATTTGGCAGCAGCAAAATGGATATTAAACAATGAAGACGATTGCAAGTAATATTCTGAAGTTTCCTTTATTTCGAAACCACTTATGTTGTACCTACAAAACATATTATTTATCCGGTAGACTTGAACCAGATCTAAATTACTGACTAGTATTATTTATGATATGCGCGGCATTTTAGGTTAGTATGTTCATAACGAGAAATATCGAGATATTTCTCTGAACCATTCCATTTGTAGCAGTTTTCAGAAAATAAATTACACAAAATACACAAATTCGATTCTTCTTAAAAAAGTATTTATGAGTTTCACGCAAATTGTTTGCTTTTCTTTAATACAACAAAGACCTTGTTCACAAAGACCTGTTTCTCAATTTTTCTTAAAAGTTTGTAATATAATGCGTTAATCTTTTTTTAATATTGTATTGCTTTATGACTGATGTTTATGGGTGACTAAACAATTGGGTTTTGAGTAGTTTTAAGTAGACGGCGTATTTCGGTTCCTTTATGAAATAAAAGTCCTCAAGCATGAGTAGAACTCGCTCTACGATGGTTGTGTGTAGAATTCCTACTTATCTGTTTACAAAAATTAATTTTTCACAACCTAAATATCTTTCAGAAGATTATGTCATGGTGAATATTTAAAAAATTATAAGATCTCTGATAATCGCTCCAGTTTTCTTTCAATCTACCTCCAACGTGAAATGGAGAAATAAAAAAAAATATGTTTGTTGTTCTTGTAACAAGGTCTTTGAATAATATACTACATAGCAAACAAAATGAAAAAAACCAAAAGCTTTTTTGCTTCCTCGTTAATTCTCATGTAAATATTATTAAAAAAATTAATTTAAAATGTGTGGGTAAATAACACGTATCACTGTGCCAAATTTTAAGTTTTTTGTCATATAGTTTCTGAAAAAAGAGGCTGTCTATAAAGGCAGATATAAATTTTGTCTTCTGAATCTTTGAAAGGTATAAAAATATGACGCTTATTAAACAAAATGATATTGTCGCTGCACTAACCGCTACCTACCGGCGACACATTGTTAAGGGCGGAAGACGGCTTCAACTAATTAAATTGCACATGATAATACCAAACAACAGCCAGTACGCAGCAAGCAAAGCCTGCAGCCCGCCCATCGCAACAATACCCGAAGAGCTCTTTCTCTGCATCCCATGACGGTCAACGGTAAAATGTGAAACAGGCTAGCGGTGGAGGCCGTTTTCTTCAGTCTGCGGTGCGGAGAACAGGGCCTGCGGGTTATATGCTTTCTCGCACGATGATTGACCATCTCTGTCGCAGCGCTCTGTTCCGGCTTTCATATATCGCTCTCTCTCTCTCTCTGTTGTGATCTCTAAAAGTGCATGTTGCAGAACCGAATTCCTGCAGTATTCACTACCTGGACTTCTATTTCATCTCATCTATTTCTACCTCTGATAAAATAATGTCTTGATACTCGCTTCAAAATCTATAATGACCCCTATAGTTTTCCTACAATCTTTGCAGGGGCTTCTAAAAATTTGTATTTGTTTTATAATTTAAGGTTGAGTGTTTAGGGAAATAAAGGGATAGGGTGGTGGGAAAATTTTATATTAATGTTTTTCAAATTTATCTCTGTATATAAAATACAAAAAATTATACATTTTTCTTTGGAACCCTTATAACGAGATCTTTCAAAATATATCCCACACTATATACAGAAATAACATTTTTTTTTTCAAATATGCCCCGTCTAAAATTTTGAAATAAATCTTTAGAATTTTAACTATTAAGATATGTGCGAGTTAATACGTTTCATTAATTTGTAAATTTCACGTTTCTACGTCAAGTTCTTTCTGAGAAAAATGGCTGTGATGAATGGACGGACATGAGTGATCGATCGTATAAGGTCTCCGTTTTTCCTTTAGATCTTGATAAGATGGAATCTTATAAATTTTCATTTCTGTTGCCTGTACAAGGAAATACCTCTAATTTTTTTTTAAATATTATGGATTTAGTATATTCCATTTTAGATTTTTACTCAGCATGTCATTCTTAAAAGATTGTCAAAAAATGAGTTATCTTAACAATGTGAAAAAGAACAGTATTACTAGAGTAAACGTTTTTTCTGATTAACTTTGAATATTTTTCTACTTAACTAGTCTCTGCAAGCGTTTAATATTTAGTTACTTAATATGTCATGGCATACATCAAACTCGATATTTTTATGAAGTTATTGTAACTCTCCTACATCATATTATGTATTATCCTTAGTTGGCATAATTTTAATTATTAAATTACTCATACTATTAGTGAAATTATTGAAAAGTTGACCGTCGAATGGAGTAATATTTGTAATATTTCTTCTCATATTAGACACATAGAACTCATTTTATTGTTATACAGGCACAATTACTTTTTTTATGAAAATATGATAACTGTAACAATTCTTAAACGGAACTATTCATTAAAAGGGTTTTCACGATTTTATTAAAATTAAAAATACTTATAACCTTATTATGATATAATTATCTCATTATTATGCTGAAATAAAATTAATACTCTCATGAACTAATGACCGTAAAAATCGAAGCTGATTTTATCGTGGATGGTGAAAGTGATAATTTTATCACTTATGTAAATCCTTCTTGCCTTCATTTTTTTACTACTCACGCATATACAAAAACAGTTATAGAGAGTGATGAAATCCATTATTTTTCCCTCTTCTACCTAATTTCATTTCGCATCTGAGCGCAGGCTAGCTACCTATGCACCAGTGGGGCACTGGTATCTCTATAAATACTCTTATTGTGTGAAAAAAAACATAGGCATAAAGGGAACTTTAGAAGAAAGTACATTTTTATGGTTTTATTCCGTTTAATTTGAAAAAAACTGTGCTGTACTTGGTTTTGGATAGACTCACGATTAAAACCAATCATGATTAAATTGATTAAGGCAACTCATGATTAAATTCATAAAGGCTTTTCAAGTACGCGTCAGATGGGTAAAAAGTATTCTGTATAGGTCTATGTCTTATTAATCCTTGATATAATTTGTCTGAAATGGTTTTCTAATTTAATGTTGGTATTTAGATTTAAATGTTAGTATTAAGGCAAATAAAATTTTTAAAACTAGAATTACATAAAAAGACAAATTTTTAGAATCTTACGTTGAGGCTTTAGAAAAGCTACAGGGATTTTAGATACCAAAATTGTAAGATATTATAAGAATTTTGAAATAATGTGGACTTCTTTGTGGAAGATAACTTATATCCCCCTGGGCAGTCCATATTAGTAATTACTTGTATTAAATAATTTTTTCTACTTTGATCAACGTATGAAACGGGTAGTAGGGAAAAATTTATTTCATTAAGGTACATTTCTAAACAATAAGCGCGGAAAACACCATCACTTGCACTTAGAGTATCAAAGACAATTTGCAAATTAACTTTGAATAATGTTCATTACATTCACTAAAAGTGTATTATTTTCGATATACCGTATCTGCATAAGTTTGATACAGAACACTTAACCTGTTTCACGCCAGATGAAAATTTGTTTTCATTTGCTGTGACACAGGTTAAATAATTTGTGGCATGTATGGGTAAGGGCGTCAGCGACATTAGGCAATACTGAAAAAAACAGAGAACTGCCGGAAATAAAGATGAGGGAACCCAAGAGGTCTTATTCTAGTAGTTGCGATAACGCACACAATGTCTCAGTTAATGTGTGAGATGTTTTCCTATCGCGTTACAAATTGGATCACTTCGCACATCAGTTTCTTGTGTGAGCTTTTTATTCCTGCGTGTCTATTTCGGTTTACAGCGCGGACTAATGCGGCTCGGATTAAGTTGCGCGATTTGTGGCGGCAGTTCGCTATTGTTGGGGATATCGCTAAAGCTAATAAGAACTTACTAACGGTAATTTTGCTACGGGAGTAGCGAGTCTTATCCTTGTTAGAAGTTTTATTATATTTATTTAAGATGTGGATTCGTAAAGCTAGCTATGGCATAAAATGATATGTTGTTTAGTATTTAACAGGATACTAAAACACAAACCGAATATATGTGTATACACTTGTCTATTTAGAACAATAATCGATTTACATTAAATATTCGCTATTGTATAGTTTATAGAATATAAATAAAGCTATTTTATTTATCGCTTCTTAAGTAACTTACGGGCATTAAATCATTGTAATTAAAGGTACTCGAGGTTATTTGGGCACATTTTTGAGTCAATATTTTACTAAAGTTACCTTAATATGATGCACGATGATACTGAAAATAATATTAGTCTCCAAAAATTTAACTGTACCTGTAATAAATAGCAACGTACATTAACATTACTAATTATTGTAGACTGTCCATTATGACTAGATTTCTGCAACAAAAATCAGATCTTAGAAATATTTATGAGCTACTCAAATTAAATCGTTACACTCGTACAAAAATATCGTTTGAAAGAATTGTACTTAACTAGAACACTTTAATTCAAGTAATTTATAGTTCCTTTTGCAATAAATTCGGAACATCCTGTTCTGTCATACGATAACAACAAAATCATTTTTACTACTAAAAAAAACGATTAAAAGTAAACGTAGGCAATATGTTAGCTACATTGGAAGTAGAAAAAAACGTGTTGTCTCTCAGCCTGTATTTTTTTCACACATAGGCGAACTAAATGCTTGTGCAAACAGTGTCTTAGCTAGGAAAGATTACATGAAAATAGAATACCTACTTTTAAAAATTTCAGACCGTATAATTTACTGTTTAATTTAAATTGAAGTTGTCTCATCTCAAAAAACTCCATATCAATTATTAACAGGTCAATTAACAGTTTATTCGATTATCTTTATTAAGGGAATTATCACTATTTTAGTTACGTTTCACTGAATTATTAATTTCGTTTTGGTTTGGGTCGACTAACTCGGTGGACTACGTATGAAAGCTAGTGTTTTGTTAGTTGATTAGATTTGATCGACCCCTTTGAACGAAGTTATCGTAAAATTTATATGGTAGCTAGAAGTTCACATTTTACCAAAAAAATCAGCTTTTAATTTCTGCGTCCCGTTGTCACAGCCATTTTACTCAGAGACTATCGGGTTTATATAAATGAAATTTGTATGATAGGTGTCTTCTGTGAATTGCCATAAAATATAATAAAAGATTTTTAAAAAATTATATTAGGGGTAGCACTTTAATATATTACTGAGGGATTACAAAAATCTAACAGAGGTTCCATAATAACTTTTTTATTTAAGTCAATAGTTGGTGAGAAATGCATTTATTAAACCTTGAAAATAGGGTGCTAACTTTTCCTCCTCCTTCTAACTTTTCAACTAACGTGATAAAATTTAAAAAATAAGAATAGTATAAAAAAGAATTTAAAACAAACTTTGAAAGAAAGTTTGCTTGAAAAAGATATATAATTTTTGAGATATAGGACATTATAGGATATAGGATATTTTCGGCAGCAATCATTTTGTTTTTCACAGTGACTTTGAGAAATACAAAGTTTAATATTGTTTAATACTATGAACCTTTCGCGCGCGAGTCCGACTTCAATCCGAATCTTTATAAACGTATAAAGCTGTAAAGTTTGTTTATTTGTTTATTCGCCTTTATCTCTGGAATAAAATGCAAGCTTGCAAATTATTCCAGAGATAAGGAAAAATTATTCCAGAGATGAGGGGAAATTTTTTTTTTGTGTTTGAAAGCTCACACTGTGATAAATATTATAGGCTATTTATAATTGCATTACAATTTATAGGAAAAAAGTAGTTATAAAAACTTTATCGAACTTGGGGAATATGATTTAAAAAGGAAAGAGAGAGTGACCGGTTTATTCATTGACTTATCATCCGAGTAACCTAGCCGATGTATTCCCAGGAATAATCGACATCGATAAGGCGAGTGAAATCGTTTGGTGAACTGAATGGACGTGCTAAGTACTTACGGGGGTTATAGAATCATAATTAAAGTAATTATGCGCAGGTAATGCGGGGCTACGCCGATTAGACCTAGTTATATTATAAAAATGTATGATAATATTTTTTTTTCATTAATGAGTTATAATGTTGGTGCTCAGCGCTACTTCTAGGAATTATCTTATCTATTTTGCTCCCCCCCATGGTCACTAAACGCCTCCGTTCCGTTTACCCAATGTCATCGATCATCTTAATCATTGTTATATAGGCGGAAATACTCGGGATGACCAATCATTAAATAAGCTTGTTCTCACAACGTTGCACTGTTTAAGCAGTGTTCCTCAACTTTTGTTGTACGTTTTATTACTTCTCGGCGCCCATATATAATAAAGTAATAGTGTATAATCTATAAATGTCGCAAGGTAAGGGCTTTTTAATACAGAGAGTTTCGGAGATTAGCGCAAATAAAGAAATAAAGAAAAAAATGTTTCCCTTCGATATATTAGCTAGAATTAGAAATATGAAATTAAGAACCCCAATTTTGTACGTATTTTGATAAGCAATTGACCAGTTTCTGTATCAGTTTTGACTAACGAAATCTAAAAATTCAATAAATAACTTCAATACGTTGCAGCTACGAGACTCAAATAAGTCAATTTTATATTTAATGTTTTATTATACTCTCTTTTTGAAGGTATTAGTACCTTTTAATACTGTTCTGACATTAGCATTATTCAATAGCTTTATGAAAATAATGAAAATAAACCAAGCCCGTAATATTTTTACCTAGTTAATAAAATTGTATTTCTCTGTTGTCCCCATAATCTATTGTTATTCATGGAATAGTCCCAAAAGGGCACGTGTACATTAGAACATAAATTGTGCAACAAAATTATTTTCTTAATAAATTAACTTTATTTAGCGTAATTTTACTTTAAACACGACGTTTAGTACATCAATAACTACTTTCGTTGCTAAAGTTTTAAAATGTGTGCTATTTTAAATTTATTCCATTTTTATAACCTTTTCAAAACTTTTGGCTGTATTATCATGTGGTAAACTTTCGATCGGTATTGAGAAACAACTAGCTACTAAATGAAAACCGCTACTAGAGTAATCAAATAAAATATTGTATTTTGTGTTTAATCGTAAGGAATATGAATTATATAATTTAATTTAAAGAAAATAGTAAATTTTAAATATTATATAATAACCAAATGCCAATTAGGGTAAAATCTAATCGGGCTGATGTCTCAAGCCAATCAGCATAAGAAATTAGTCCTTTGACTAATTATTGATTAAATACATTTTCTCACGTATGTCGTTACGAGTAAATTCATTAAATCCATCTTATCTATACTATAACTAAATGAAAAATAAACCCGTAAAGTGCGAATTCGTACTACGGAGATTCGGTGCAAAATTTGGTTTGTGAACATAGTTAAGTGTAAATTAAATTTTACATTGAACTATTGAAATATATAAATATAATTTTTATCTTTAAATATGTAACGTCCCACATCTTTCGCAGGTATAAAAGTCCCGTGAGTATAACAATAAGTACAAAATTTGAGATATTTACAACACTTTACAGGCTCTTCCTACTTAAATATATTAGGAATTATTAAATATTAATTGAACTAACCGCAATAGTGATGATTTACAGAAAAAAAGTAATTTCATTTCGAACGAAATGCTCGATGCGCGAGCCAGACCTGCACTTGATCCTTTTATTTCACATATATTTTTTAATTTAATTAAAACTTTTAATAGATCAAAATAGGAAGACAATAAATTCTGAAATAGTTAATTTGACTGTTCTTTATTGACCTAATTGCATTTGTAAGAATATTTATTAGCATTACGCGTTTTACGTTGGTTATATTTGACGTGCTGTTTCTTTTGTTATGCATGATTTAGTTTTACGAATTTTGGAAAGTTAAATGTCATAAACCAATAGTAAAGAATTTTCAACTAATTGTTTTAATATTCAATAGAATTTTTTAGTCACAATACATGTAGAAAATTTTGATAAATACTAAATTATTTTGTCAGTAACGACTAAGCGGATTTTATTTCGGTTTTCATTAGTTTAAAGATTATTTACACGGCACGTTAAAATTTATAATTTACGAACATTCTGTAAAAGTTACTTAACGTATGACGATGAATGTCGATGAAGTTCAAAGAATATTAGTCCATGTCGATTTATCCAACATACCCATGTTGTATAAATCGACAAAGACAAAAGACACACACGTATGGCAGTAATGTCCTTTTCAAAAAAAATTTGCATCTGAAATTATGTAATATAAAATTTAAAAAAATTGAATATATTTGGCGTTAATTTTGTAGAAATTCATTATTCACAATTAAATTAAACTACGTGATGTAGCATTATTTCTACTTTCTTTAAATTTCTTTAACCACGACCAAGGTTTCGTTGTATTACAACATCTTCAGGTGGGATATTGGCAAGAATCTTTGCCAATTTTTTTTTTCAACATATAAAAATGTTAGTTAATTACTTGCCATAATATATATTTCACATAACACGTAATAAGTATGTATTTTAAATGGCAAAGCTATATTTGCGGTTGATTTAAGCCACCTCAATGAACTTTTAATAACCCCAACTACATGCCGCAAGTTGGTCGTCAATTACTCAAAGCTCCCCTATGAGTAATTGACGACTAGGATTACTTAGCTGTGACAATTTTCTTTGTTGTGAACACTTATTAGATAATATAAGAGAATAACGATTTTTGTATATTTAAAATTCTCCCTAATTTTTTTGAAAGTCAGACTCAACGACATCCGACACAACGGGGCGATATTAAATCCACCCCTGTTTATATGTAGAGATGGTAAATTTATAACTTTATTTTAAAAGGTTATTGAATATATTTGGCGTTAATTTTGTAGAAATTTATTATTCACAATTAAATGAAACTACGTGATGTAGTATTATTTCTACTTTCTTTAAGTTCTTTACTACGGCCTAGGTTTCGTTGTATTATAACATCTTTAGGTGGGCTATTAACAAATATCTTTAATTCTAAAAATGTTGTAATACAACGAAACCTAGGTCATGGTCAAGAATTTGATAAAAAAAATAGAAATAATACTATATCACGTAGTTTCATTTAATTGTGTTAAAAGATTATATTTGTTTACTTTGTAAGCGCTATAAATATGTGAAATTATGCCAAATTTCAACTTCATAATATTAATAGTCTACGTGAAATGGCAAAACTACAAGGGTTCCTTCTTTGAACACGGAACCTTAAAAATGACCCAAATTATGGAGTAAAACCACAAAAATATAAAATATTTAGATGTTATCCGATACGTAATTATTATTTGAAAGGCAACCAGCACATTTTAATGCATTTATTAAATACTTTCCTGTTCTAAGGAATATTTTACAAATTATTTGGCGCAGTTAGATTACAAATACCACTTTTCAGGTTTTTGACTCAGAGTCGTTTTAAGGAAGTAGAAAATATAATGGGAAACTGAAAGTTATTTGGCTCAAGTAATCTTTCGCAAAAGTAATTTTTTGACTGCACACCAGAAAGAAGACCAAAACAGATACTATGTATATATATATATATATATATATATATATATATATATATATATATGTATGTATAAATATTAAATATGTAAATTTAACTGAAAAAAATTGCTAAACTGACCGGAATCAAGCAAAGAAGAAGCAAGTTAATAAAACTAAAATAAATAAGGTTTGACATGAATAAACAGAGACAAAAATTTTTTTTGTCACATTTTATGAACACGAAGAAGACACTGAAGTTATTACATACACGATTAATGTGCAATGCAAGAGGTTATTATTATATATTTTCACTTTTTATGAACATGAGCGATGCTCAAGTTATTAAAAACACGATTGATGGGTAATGCAATGTATTTCCGTTATGTATCTTTACTTTATTCGCTGTACGCTTCATTACTTCGTTATATAAAGTAGAGACTAAATAAAGTACTAGGTATTTATAAATTTTTAAATGCATCGTAACTGTTTTAACTTAATATATTTTTTTTTGTACATGGTCAATTAAAATTTTAATTTTGATTACTGGAAACTTTCTAGATTTTCTTGTCGAATATCACATGCGTACGCTTATTTCATTATAAAGATATAGATTGGTTTATGTAATGTCATAAAATAATAGCAAATAAAACTAGATTTAAATGTGAAATGAGGCTTTTCCTTCCATTTCATTTTCTCCAAGTAATTTTTTTCTGGATTTTTGTAAAACATCATTTTAAAATTGTCGTCCATAGTTTTATTCGATGACTTTCCTTTTTTTACCATGAAAAAGAAGTAAACAAGTCAACTAATTAATTGGGGCATTTTTTTAAATTTGTTTTTAAAATGTAATTGATAATTGATGTAACAATTACAACTTACCACAAATTATTTTAATTTACTTGTGAAAAACAATAGGAGCTTGTTTTTTGCTAATAGAAAGGAAAAATATAAAATTTCCTATTTTTAGGCACGTCACAAGCATTCTTGCCAAGCACACGTATTTAAAACAAGTATCAATAAATATATCAGATATTTTTCTATTAGTCTTAATTTTTTATACTACCATTTATTGAATATATTTGGCGTTAATTTTGTAGAAATTCATTATTCACAATTAAATGAAACTACGTGATGTAGTATTATTTGTACTTTCTTTAATTTCTTTACCTAGGTTTCGTTGTATTACAACATCTTCAGGTGGGATATTAACAAAGATCTTATCTATCTATCTTTGCTAATATCCCACCTGAAGATGTTGTAATACAACGAAACCTAGGTCGCAGTAAAGAAATTAAAGAAAGTAGAAATAATACTACATCACGTAGTTTCATTTAATTGTGACTACCATGTATGTAAAATATACAAAAGATCTGCTTTTAGTCAAAGCGATAGACAAAGCTAAACTTCTATTTAATATGTTTCCGGGAGAAGGTAAGAAATGGAGAAATATTTACGTTCATTACAAGTTATCTAAGAGCTAAAAGAAGCCGAATATATAAATAGTTTAACAACATAATTTTAACTTTACGTAAAAGTCTCGTCTTGTTCACCGTCACCTACTTACCACGTAATGGAAAACAATAAAGAATATTTCCTAGAACACCTTCTTCAGTTTGTCGATATATTTTAAAGTCGGGGAAAATTTATTCATTCTATTAAAAAGTATATTCGCGTTGCTAAAAATATGCCCGTCGCTTTCAAAAGCTGTAAACAATTTGCAAACACAAACGACTTGTGAATATGACGATTGTCGCTAAGTAAATGTAAAAGCGCTATTTGTTGTTTGTTGATGACTTTACACTGGGATGTCATTTGTTGTCGTCAATAACAGGGTCAGCACCCCAAGATAGTTTCTGCGATCACGCAAAGGTGAAAAAAAAAATTTACCGTTGCTTAATCAGGTAGATAATTCCGAGTTGAGTTTTACTTATGCTCGTGATTCTTTCAATAACAATCATTACATTGAAATTAAATGAAAGTTCCGGGGACATAATGAATTAAACTATATTAGTTTACATATTGAATTAATGGTAAGTAATAAACAAGTGGTATTCTCATGTTTCCTATCTTATTCCACTTAATACAAGCAACATAATTGCCATCTATAGACGATATTGCCATATCAACAATATTGTTTTCCATAGAACTCTTAAAAATTCTTTAGTAGCAATAAAACCTGCTGGTTATACGCTTTCTCGCACGACGATTGACCATTTCTGTCGCAGTGCTCTGTTCCGGCTTTCATATATCGCTCTCTCTCTCTCTCTTTTTGTCGTGTTGTGATCTCTAAAAGTGCATGTCTCAGAACCGAATTCCTGCAGTATTCACTACCTGGACTTCTATTTCATCTCATCTATTTCTACCTCTGATAAAATAATGCCTTGATACTCGCTTCAAAATGTATAATCACCCCTATAGTTTTCCTACAATCTTTGCAGGGGCTTCTAAAAATTTGTATTGGTTTTGTAATTTAAGGTTGAGTGTTTAGGGAAATAAAGGGATAGGGTGGTAGAAAAATTTTATATTAATGTTTTTTTAGTTTATCTCTGTATATAAAATACAAAAAATTATACATTTTTCTTTGGAACCCTTATAACGAGATCTTTCAAAATATATCCCACACTATATACAGAAATAACATTTTTTTTTCAAATATGCCCCGTCTAAAATTTTGAAATAAATCTTTTGAATTTTAACTATTAAGATATGTGCGAGTTAATACGTTTCATTAATTTGTAAATTTCACGTTTCTACGTCAAGTGCTTTCTGCGAAAAATGGCTGTTATGAACGGACGGACATCAGTGATCGATCGAATAAGGTCTCCGTTTTTCTTTTAGATTTTGATTAGATGGAATCTTATAAATTTTCATTTTTCTTGCCAGTATTAGGAATTACCTCTAATTTTTTTTTAAATATTATGGATTTAGCATCATTTCGTATATTCCATTTTATAATTTTACTCTGCATGTAGTCCTTAAAAAATTGTCAAAAAATGAGTTATCTTAACAATGTGAAGAAGAACAGTGTTACTAGAGTAAACGTTTTTTCTGATTAACTTCGAACATTTTTCTACTTAACTAGTCTCTGCAAACGTTTAATGTTTAGTTACTTAATATGTCATGGCATACATCAAACTCGATATTTTTATGAAGTTATTGTAACTCTCCTACATCATATTATGTATTATCCTCATTTAGCATAATTTTAATTATTAAATTACTCATACTATTAGTGAAATTATTGAAAAGTTGACCAACGAATGGAGTAATATTTGTAATATTTCTTCTAATATTAGATACATAGAACTCATTTTATTGCTACACAGGCACAATTACTTTTTTTATGAAAATTTGATAACTGTAACAATTCTTAAACGGTTAAAATTCATTAAAAGTGTTATCACGATTTTATTAAAATTAAAAATATTTATAACCTTATTATGATATAATTATCTCATTATTATGCTGAAATAAAATTAATGCTCGCATGAACCATAACCTTATTATGATATAATTATCTCATTATCTCGCTCGCTTATAACCTTATTATGATATAATTACCTCATTATTATGCTGAAATAAAATTAATACTCTCATGAACCAATGAACGTAAAAATCGAAGCTGCTTTTATCGTGGATGGTGAAAGTGATAATTTTATCACTTATGTAAACCCTTCTTGCCTTCATTTTTTTACTACTCTCGCATATACAAAAACAGCTATAGAGAGCGATGAAAACCATTATTTTTCCCTCTTCTATCTAATTTCATTTCGCACGTGAGCGCAGGCTAGCTACCTATGCACCAGTGGGGCACTGATATCTCTATAAATACTCTTATTGTGTGAAAAAAAAACATAATGATAAAGGAAAGTTTAGAAGAAAGTACATTTTTATGGTTTTATTCCGTTTAATTTGAAAAAAACTGTGCTGGTTTTGGATGGACTCACGATTAAGGCCAATCATGATTAAATTGATTAAGGCAACTCATGATTAAATTCATAAAAGCCTATCAAGTGCGCGTCAGATTGGTAAAAAGTATTCTGTGGTGGTCTATGTCTTATTAATCCTTGATTTAATTTGTCTGAAATGGTTTTCTAATTGAATGTTGGTATTTAGAATTAAATGTTAGTATTAAAGCAAACAAAATTTTTAAAACTAGAATTACATAAAAAGACAAATTTTTAGAATCTTACGTTGAGGCTTTAGAAAAGCTACAGGGATTTTAGATACCAAAATTGTAAGATATTTTAAGAATTTTGAAATAATGTGGACTTCTTTGTGGAAGATAACTTATATGCCCCGCTGGGCAGTCCATATTAGTAATTACTTGTATTAAATAATTGTTTCCACTTTGATCCACGTATGAAACGGGTAGTAGGGAAAAATTTGTTTCATTAATGTACATTTCTAAACAACAAGCGCGGAAAAATCCATCACTTGCACTTAGAGTGTCAAGGACATTTTGCAAATTAACTGTAAATAATGTTCATTACATTCACTAAAAGTGTATTATTTTCGATATACCGTATCTGCATAAGTTTGATACAGAACACCTAACCTGTTTCACGCCAGATAAACATTTATTTTCATTTGCTGTGACACAGGTTAGCTGATCTTGGTATGTATGGGTAAGGGCATCAGCGACATTAGGCAATACTGAAAAAAACGGAGAACTGCCGGAAATAAAGATGAGGAAACCCAAGAGGTGTTATTCTTGTAGCTGCGATAAGGCACACAATGTCTCAGTTAATGTATGAGATGTTTTCCTATCGCGTTACAAATTGGATCACTTCGCACATCAGTTTCTTGTGTGAGCTTTTTATTCCTGCGTGTCTATTTCGGTTTACAGCGCGGACTAATGCGGCTCGGATTAAGTTGCGCGATTTGTGGCGGCGGTTCGCTATTGTTGCTGATATCGCTAAAGCTAATAAGAACTTACTAACGGTAATTTTGCTACGGGAGTAGCGAGTCTTATCCTTGTTAGAAGTTTGATTATATTTGTTTAAAGTGTGGATTCGTAAAGCTAGCTATGGCATAAAATGATATGTTGTTTAGTATTTAACAGGATACTAAAACACAAACCGAATATATGTGTATACACTTATGTCTATTTAGAACAATAATCGATTTACATTAAATATTCACTATTGTATAGTTTACAGAATATAAATAAAGCTATTTTATCTAACACTTCTTAAGTAATTTACGGGCATGGGCAGCAGCCCTTTAAACAATTGTGATTAAAGGTACTCGAGTCAATATTTTATTAAAGTTACCTTAATATGATGCACGATGATACTGAAAATAATATTAGTCTCCAAAAAATTTAACTGTACCTGTAATAAATAGCAACGTACATTACATTACTAATTATTGCAGATTGTCCATTATGACTCGCTTTCTGCAACAAAAATCAGATCTTAGGAATATTTATGAGCTACTCAAATTAAACTGCTACACTCAAACAAAAATATCGTTTGAAAGAATTGTACTTAACTAATTGTACTTAACTAGAACACTTTAATTCAAGTAATTTATAGTTCCTTTTGCAATAAATTCGGAACATCCTGTTCTGTCATATGGTAACAACAAAATCATTTTTACTATTTAAAAAAACGATTAAAAGTAAACGTAGGCAATCTGTTAGCTAGATTGGAAGTGAAAAAAAAACATGTTGTCTCTCAGTCTGTATTTTTTTCTCATATAACAGTGTCTTAGCTAGGAAAATTTCATGAAAATAGAATACCTACTTTTAGATATGTTAGACCACATAATTTACTGTTTAATTTAAATTAAAGTTGTCTCATCTCAAGAAACTTCATGTCAATTAATAACAGGTCAATTAACAGTTTATTCAATTTTCTTTATTAAGGGAATCATCACTATTTTAGTTACATATCACTGAATTATTAATTTCGTTTTGGCTTGAGTCGACTAACTCGGTGGACTATATATGAAAGCTAGTGTTTTGTTAGTTGAATAGATTTGATCGACCCCTTTGAACGAAGTTATCGTAAAATTTATATGGTAGCTAGAAGTTAAAATTTTACCAAAAAACTCAGCTTTTAATTTTTGCGTCCCGTTGTCACAGCTATTTTACTCAGAGACTATCGGCATTGAATAGATTAAATTTGTATGATAGGTGTCTTCTGTGAGTTGCCATAAAATGGAATAGAAGTTTTTAAAAAAATTATATTAGGCGTTGCACTCTAATATATAACTGAGGGATTACAAAAATCTAACAGAAGTTCCATTATAACTTTTTTATTTAAGTCAATAGTTGGTGACAAATGCCTTTATTAAACCTGGAAAATGGTGTGCCCCCTTCTAATATTTCAACTAAAATGATAACATTTTAAAAATAAGAATAGTATAAAGTAGAACTTAAAATAAACTTTGAAAGAAAGTTCGCTTGAATAAGATATGTGGGTAATTATTGAGATATAGGACATTATAGGATATAAGATATATTCGGCAGCAATCATTTTGTTTTTCACAGTAACTGAGAAATACAAACAAAGTTTAATATTGTTTAATACTATGAACCTTTCGCGCGAGTCCGACTTTAATCTGAAGCTTTTTAAACGTATAAAGCTGTAAAATTTATTTGTTTATTTGTTTATTCGCCTTTATCTCTGGAATAAAATTGTGGCTTGCAAAATGTTTTAATATTATAGAAATATTATAGGCCATTATAATTGCATTACAATTTATAGGAAAAAAGTGGTTATAAAAACGTTATCGAAGTTGGGGAATATGATATAAAAAGGAAAGAGAGAGTGACCGGTTTATTCATTGACTTATCATCCGAGTAATCTAGCTGATATATACCCAGGAATAATCGACATCGATAAGGCGAGTGAAATCATTTGGTGAACTGAATGGACGTGCTAAGTACTTACGGGGGTTATAGAATCATAATTAAAGTAATTATACGCAGGTAATGCGGGGCTACGCCGATTAGACCTAGTTATATTATAAAAATGTATGATAATATTTTTTTTTCATTAATGAGTTATAATGTTGGTGCTCAGCGCTACTTCTAGGAATTATCTTATCTATTTTGCTCCCCCCCATGGTCACTAAACGCCTCCGTTCCGTTTACCCAATGTCATCGATCATCTTAATCATTGTTATATAGGCGGAAATACTCGGGATGACCAATCATTAAATAAGCTGGTTCTCACTACGTTGCACTGTTTAAGCAGTGTTCCTCAACTTTTGTTGTACGTTTTATTATTTCTCGGTGCCCACATATAATAAAATAATAATGTATGATCTATAAATATCGTAAGGTAAGGGCTTTTTAATGCAGAGAGTTTCGGAGATTAGCGCAAGTAAAGAAATAAAGAAAAAAATTATGAACCCCAATTTTGTACGTATTTTGATAAGCAATTGGCCAGTTTCTGTATCAGTTTTGACTAACGAAATCTAAAAATTCAATAAATAACTTCAATACGTTGCAGCTATGAGACTCAAATAAGTCAATTTTATATTTAATGTTTTATTATAGCCTCTTTTTGAAAGTATTAGTATCTTTAAATACCGTTCTGACGTGCGTAGAGCGGTTTGACTAAGAGTAACATTATTCAACAATAAGTACAAAATTTTAGATATTTACGACACTTTACAGGGTCTTCCTACTTAAATATATTAGGAATTATTAAATATTAATTAACTAACCGCATTAGTGATGATTTAGGGAAAAAAAGTAATTTCACTTCGAACGAAATGCTCGATGCGCGAGCCAGACCTGCACTTGATCCGTTTATTTCATATATCTTTTTAAATTTAATTGAAACTTTTAATAGATCAAAACAGGAAGACAATTAATTCTGAAATAGTTAATTTGACTGTACTTTATCGACCTAATTGCATTTGTAATAATATTAATTAGTATTATGCATTTTACATTGATTATATGTAACGTTCTGAATTTAACTTCTTTTGTTATGCATGATTTAGTTTTATGAAGTTGGGAAAGTTAAATGTCAGTAAAGAATTTTCAACTAATTATTTTAATATTCAACAGAATTCTTTAGTCACAATAAATGTAGAAAATTTTGATCAATACTAAATTATTTTGTCAGTAACGACTAAGCGGATTTTATTTCGGTTTTCATTAGTTTAAAGATTATTTACAGGCAGGTTAAAATTTATAATTTGCGAACATTCTGTAGAAATTGCTTAACGTATGACGATGATTGTCGATGAAGTTCAAAAAATATTAGTCCATGAACGTATGTTGGATAAATCGACAAAGGCAAAAGACACAAACGTATGGCAGCAATGTTCTTTTTAAAAAAAATTACATCTAAAATTATGTAATATAAAATTCTAAAAAAATTGTTTTAGAATATTTCTATCCTGCTCTTTCAATTAATGCTACAGACCACGTGAAATAAAAAATAAAGAAGATTTCACCCCGCTTTCTAGTCCCCCCAACAAATATTCGTATCAATAATATTAACTATGAAATAAATGCATATTAGCACAGCAAATATCCCACAAATACATACAAGAAACTGAAAATAAATTCGAGTACTTCTTCCAAGATTTTCCTATTTATCTTTTTGAGAGTTAACTCTTAAGATATATGCGAATCAATATCCTTTATTAATATGTCCCAATTCAGGTTTTAACGTCAAGTGATTCCTGAAAAAGAAACAGCTATGAGGGACGGAGAAATACACGTATATGATCTTGAGCGTCTTTTGGTTTTCTTCTCTTAGGTTATAATATTTTTATCCATACCGATGGCTTTGTATTACGAATTAGGTTTTAGATAGTATTATACATTTTAAAATATCGAGCACAAAAATATTATGCAAAATATTAACTTGAAAAATTCATGTTTAAAAGTATTTATAATATACTTAACAAATATTTTGATGTTCCCATATTTTCAGCAGAAAACTAATTCATAATTCATCAGTAACTCGCGTTCATGTTTTACGAGAGAAATGAAAACAAGACAGGCGTCGCGCCTCGAAAGTAAGGTAATTATTAGATTTAGATAAGGAGCTTTCAAAACTGGCTTGTAAATGACTGGTAATTTAAAAAAAACATGTAGTTATGTACTTTCAATATTTATACAAGAGTACGTAGGTTCAAAATATGTAAATATTTCAAAATCATAAAGAAAACCTTTTTAAAACTAAAATTTAAGAAAAACACATACTTATCAGTGTAATAAATTTGTCGTTATATAAAATAATAATCGTATTGTTCAATATTCACTATCAGATGAAACGCTTACCGCATTGGTTTTGTAAAGCTGCGGAGCCCTCAGTGTCCCTTTCACTTGCTTTTCTATTTCCTTAATATAAAATGAACACGTATTTAATAGCTAATTATATTAAAACACTGCCAAGATTGAATAGAATTCGCACTATGAGTGTTCCCTACACATTCAAGCACTTAAAGAAAAATGGGAAATAAATGGTATTTCTATTAAACTTTTTACAAAATAAATTATTCACAAACACAATAAATAGCGTATCACACGTATCTGTACCAGGTGTAAAAGCGTGTTAGTATATTTAAATAATATAAAGTATATTTAAATAATATTTTTTCTCAGCATATAAAAATGTTAGTTAATTACTTTGCATAATATATATTTCACATAACACATAATAAGTATGTATTTTAAATGACAAAGCTATATTTGCGATTGATTTAAGTCACCTCAATGAACTTTTAATAACCCCAACTACATGTCGCAAGTTGGTCGTCAATTACTCAAAGCTCCTCTATGAGAATTAACGATTAGGATTACTTAGCTGTGACAATTTTCCTTGTGAACACTTATTAGATAATATACGAGAATGACGATTTTAGTATATTTAAAATTGTCTCTAATTTTTTTGAAAGTCCGACTCGACGACATCCGATAGAACGGGGCCATATTAAATCCACCCCTGTTTATATGTAGATATGGTAAATTTAATAACTTTATTTTAAAAGGTTATTGAATATATTTGGCGTTAATTTTTTAGAAATTCATTATTCAAAATTAAATGAAACTACGTGATGTAGTATTATAAAGATCTTTGCTAATAGCCCACCTAAAGATGTTGTAATACAACGAACCCTAGGTCGTGGTAAAGAACTTTATAAAGAAAATAAAAATAATACTACATCACGTAGTTTCATTTAATTGCGTTAAAAAATTATATTTGTTTACTTTGTAGGGGCTATAAATATGTGAAACTATGCCAAATTTAAACTTCATAATATTAATAGTCGACGTGAAAAAAAGTCGTAAATTCAAGACAGATAAACGGATGGAAATGGCAAAACTACAAGGGTTCCTTCTTTTAATACTGAACCTTAAAAATGACTCAAATTAGGGAGTAAAACCACAAAAATATAAAATATTTAGATGTTATCCGATACGTAATTATTATTTGAAAGGCATTTACATTTTAATGCAATTACTAAATACTTTCCTGTTTTACGGAATATTTTACATATTAATTGGCGCAGTCAGATTATAAATACCACTTCTTTTCAGGTTTTTGACTCAGAGTCACTATACAACTAGTAAAATATAATGGAAACTGAAAGTTATTTGGTTCCTGTAATGTTTCGCAAAAGTAATTTTTGACTGCACACCAGAAAGAAGACCAAAACAGAAACTGTGTGTATATATATATATATATATATATATATATATATATATATATATTACAAAATATGTAAATTAACTGAAAAAAATTGCTAAACTGATCGGAATCAAGCAGAGAAGAAGCAAGTTAATAAAACTAGAATAAATAAGAATGAGGTGTGACATGAATAAGCAGTGACGAAAATTTTTTTCTCACTTTTTATGAACACAAAGAAGGCACTGAAATTATTACATTATTTTTATCTGTTTTCACATTTTATGAACATGAGCGATGCTCAAGTTATTAAAAACACGATTGATGGGTAATGCAATATATTTCCTTTATGTATCATTATTTTATTTGCTGTAAGCATCGATACTTCGTGATATAAAGTAGACTAAATAAAGTAGTAGATATTCACAAATTTTGAAATGTATCGTAACTATTTTAAATCAATATATTAAATTTTCTTGTATTTTGTCTATTAAACTTTTAATTTTTTTTACTGAAAACTTTCTAAATTTTCTGGTCGAATACCTCATGCGTACACTTGTATTTTTATTAAGATATAGATTGATTCACATCATGTCACAAAAAATAATAGCAAATAAAACTAGATTTAAATGTGAAATGGGGCTTTTCCTTCAATTTTATTTTCTCCAAGTAATTTTTTTCTGAAGTTTTTGAATTTTGGTATAACATAATTTTAAAACATGTTAAAATTGTAGTCTGTAGTTTTATTGAATAACTTTCCTTTTTTAACATAAAAAAGAAGTAAACAAGTCAACTAATTTATTTGGGCAATTTTTGAAATTTGTTTTTAAAATATAATTGATATTTGATGTAACAATTACAACTTACCATGAATTATTTTAATTTACTTGTGAAAAATATTAGGAGCCTGTTTTTGTTGTTTTGTATTTTTCCTACTTTTCGGAATGTCATAAACATTCTTGTCAAGAATATAGATTTAAAACAAGTAGCAATAAATACATTAGTCTTAATTTTTTACACTACCATTTATATAAAATACACAAAAGACCTGCTTTTAGTCAAAGCGATAGACAAACCTAAGCTTCTATTTAATATGTGTCCAGGAGAAGGTAAAAAATTATGAAATATTTACGTTCATTACAAGTTATCTAAAAGCTAAAAGAAGCCGAGTATATAAATAGTTTAAGAACATAATTTTAACTTTACGTAAAAGTCTCGTCTTGTTCACCGTCGACTACTTACCACATAATGGAAAACAATAAAGAATATTTCCAACAACACCTTCTTCAGTTTCTCGATATATTTTAAAGTCTGGGAAAATTTATGCATTCTATTAAAAAGTACATTCGCGTTGCTAAAAAATATGCCCGTCGCTTTCAAAAGCTGTAAACAATTTGCAAACGTTAACGACTCGACTACAAAATATATTCTCGATGCAAAACGGAGAGACATGTGCTGAAACAAATATATTCGGGTGAGTGAGAGCAAAAGCAAATATTTCAAGTTATTGAAGAAGAAAAGCAACAAATATGATTGACAAATTTTGTGAATGTCGCTAAGTACATGTAAATGCGCTCTTTTGTTGTTTGTGGATGTCATTTGTTGACGTCACTTGTACCGCGGTCAACACCTCAGATATATTTCGCGATCGCGCAAATGTGAAGTGAAAGGATCGCTTCTTAATCAGGTAGATAATTCAATATTGAGCTATAGTTATGCTAGCTATCTTTTCCATAACAATCCTTTCATTTAAATTATAGAAATTGAATGAAAGTTTCAGGGAGATAATGTATTCAAATATAATAGTTTAGATATTGAAACTAATGGTAAGTAATATACACTTAGTACTGTCATGTTCTAGGTCTTATTCCACTTAATACAAGCAACATGATTGTCATCCATGATTGTCAGACGATATTGCCATACCAACAATATTGCTTTCCATAAAACTCTTAAAAAAATTCTTATGTAGAAAAAAAATGGAATCCTATCGGTTCACTATTGATTGACGGTAATAGATTCTATCGTTTCAAGTTACTTCGCGATCATGAATATTATTCATATTTTTGTTTGTGAGTTAAAGCGTGAGTTAAACTTGTCTGTTTTATGATTTAACAAATTTATAAAATATATTAATTTGATAGAGAAGAATTTCTGGATAGCTTATTTTACTTTTTATTAAATAATATGATTACTTCATTTTTCTTCCTTTTTCTTCGTGTAAAAAAATTTAAAAAGTGAATTTTTGGAATTAGAAATTTTATTCGCTATTATAAAATAAATATCGATTTTTTTTAATTGAATACCATATTTTGGTGATCTACGAAAATTAGATTATAGATTAACACCCATACTTGAGGATTGATTACTAAACAAAATTTATTGCCAAGAACTATATTATTATATATCAATTTAAAGGTACTATGGAATTTATTAAGAATTTTGATGAATGTAGCTTACCTCTTAATATAAATATATACAAATAAATTAATTCCATATATTTATTTTAATGGAAACATGAAAAAAATTAATTGAAGCAAAGAGAAACCTCGTAATGTTCTTCGATTTTTAACCAATAAAAGGAAATTTGTGAGTATTTCTTACAACAATCCTATTAGATGAAAATAGGTCATACATATATTTATCATTTACAAGTAAAATTTACCTATTTGAACAAAAACAAGTTACTACTTAAAACGCTGAACAGCGTAACTTTGTAATACTATTCCTTGCTAAGTACAATAAAATAAATTGCATTTTCTATTGTTAACTTATCAAGTATTTTAATTATTCTAATTTGGGTATGAGTAAAATTGAAATTATATCATGAAGACGATTGCAAATAATATTACGGTTCCAACATTTCAAAACGACTTATGTTTTACATCTAGAAAATGTTAGTTATTTAGTATGCCTGAAGCGAATCTGAATCACTATGAGAGAAATGTATAATTATGTGTGAATTTGAGCAATAGCATTAGTATCTATGATATCTGCGGCACTTTAAGCAAGTATGTTTATAACGTCAATTGATTTTATATGTTCATTTCTTCTTAAAAAAATTTTACGAGTTTCATGAAAGTCGTTCGCTTTTCATTGCATATTTGTTTACCGCCTTGTTGGTAAAAATACATATATAATTTTTTTATGCATTATTTGTTATTAAAAACCTTACATTTTTTTAAACACCATATTCTGCGTCGCTCAAAAAGATCGATTAATATTAAATATTTTTATGATTTGTTTATATAAGTGAAAAATGTTCATAACAACTTTACATAGAATTCATGTTTCTGTTTCTTCATAAAATAAAACCTGGCAATCACGAATAGAACTTGTACTATGAGGGTTCCATACGTATTTAGGTCATAGAAACCTTTAAGTTCCATAAGTATTTAGGTCGCATAAACCTTTAAGTTAAAGTGATAAAACCTATTCTAAAGTTTTTTTCTGGAAAATTTGGACATTTTCTAATTGACCTTTGCAGACCCTCAAAATTTGGTAAATTAATGTATAATCTCATACATCAAACTTGACATTTTTATAAAGTATAATATGATAATTCTCCCATTTCACATTACGTATTGTCTTTGGTTGATATTATTTTTGACTACTAAAATATTTAACTTATAATGCAATGACTTGTATTCACACTTTCAGAACGGACAGTGTTTTAACTAAAAAAAAATATTGCGGCCACGGAATTTTGTTTTATTACATGAAAATAGTTTTGATTTTTCCTTCGATTATTTAGTAACTTAGTTCGTAGGTTACCGCGGGGTTAAGCGGGATCAATATCGTGACGTGTTAAATATTGATGTTTCGTTTTTTGGTTCCGCGCATAAATTTGTATTTCGACTATTTGTTTCATTTAAACGATTAGTTTAAATATGTATCTGGTGTAGAGTGGAATCAATTTTTTTAAAAGTACAAATATGAAATGCGTTGATAGAGCCTCAAAATTTAAATGCACATTCGTGCGTTGCAGTTTTCAATTGTTGTAATGAAGCTGATTTTTATATAAAAAAGGCGTCTTTTTTAAACAGGGCAACCTTTAGATGATGATTTATTACAAAAGTTACTTGGAGACAAATGTTAGTCTGGTCTGGACATATTATATGAGGATACAAAGCCAGGAGTGCTGGGATACCTGGGCTTCTGAGAGAAGATGACAGGACGTGCTTAAGATAATGTACCGATTATATTTTTTAAATAAAAGTGGAGTCGTTCTAAACCTGAACAGTCTGAAAATATATAAGTTGTTCAGTATATTGCTATTACTAGCCTGCATTCTTTATATGACGTATTCATATCTATTGCTGCGCTGAAAAAATATTAGAAAAAATGGCTAATCACACGTGAAGAGATTGCTTTTTCTAACTAAGAAATAATGTGCATATTGTAGATTCGGAAGAACTATTTTCTAAAAATTCTTACCCACTTTGGAAAACACAGCCGACGCTTGACGCCGTAAATAAAACTTTAAAGTAAATTGAAAGGATTTTAGGCTAGTTGCCTCAAGAGATGAAGGTATTATTCCCTTCATGGGTAAGTAACTCGTAGTTTACAGTTCTGGTTAAAAGTAAACTTTGGGAAAAAAACAATTAAGTATTTACAAGTACTGATGGCTAAATATCAGATTTTGAGATCTAGTATACCGAAGACCCAGTGTTTTGTGATAAATCTCTCGGTTAAGGATCATCCGTTATCCTGTGACTGGTTAAAATTCTCCTTCAAATAGCTTCTTATACTTCAATCGCTATTTTAATACGATAGTACTTCCAAATCGCCTCAAGGAAATGCAGTTGTATGGCACAGAAGCGATCATGTTCAGTTGAGTTGCCGATATCAAGTTATTAGTTTTGTTACAAGAGAAATCAATGAAGCTTCGCAACCTGGTACATTTTGCTTCCAATAGAGTCGCACTAGTAAAACGGAAGGGTAATAGAGATTACCTCGAATGGCACTGCCGGGGATCAAAAGTTATAAATTCCTATATGAGATTATAAACATGTATTACGTTCAAGTGATGGTTCTGAGCATAGTTTTAAATATTAATAAAAATATGGGTGTAATAGATGTTCTAGATCAGCCCATCGCATATTATAAATTGAATCAAGGGGCAAAGAAATGAACTGTAAAATACTAATACTGTTTTAGACATTGCGGTTCTAAGTACTTGGAGGCAATACAAGATTGATTATGAAGCAAACACCGTCAAAAGGTTTGCTACGGTTCAGGGTCGATCATGCTGACAGTCTTATGGATTACTCTAAATTTACCCCTTAAGTACCAACAAACAACGTGCAACCTTCCTCATAATTTCCTACGCCGGTAATATCACCATGTATCGATAAACGATATGATCAATCTGGCCCCTTCCCCATTTTTAATGATCTACCAAGGGGTAGGAATGTAGGAACTAAAGCAACCTAAGAAATCAACGTTGTTTTTAATCCCACCACACGCAGTGATTTTTAATGTTTCTGCATTTGAATATTTTATATATTTTTGAATGCACTGCAGCGAATTTCTGATTAATTATTAAAATATAGAAGATCATTTTACAAATAAGTTTATATCAATTTTATATTCAAAATTCCTCATTTAATTATTAAGTATAAAAAGAGTTATTAATCTAAGTATATCTGATATAAAACGTAATTTATATTGAGAATAGATGATTTTAATCCGCTGTGATTTAATAAATAAAACTAGCACACATCCCACGGTATAAAATTATTTATACGGAAATTTTAGAGACAAATTAGCGGCTTAACAACAACTTTTGGTCAATTTATATACTTGCCTCAAAAACACTTTTCTTAGAATTTTAGGCAGTAGATCTTCAGAGATATAATGAAAAGTATATAAAAATCATGTACTCCTCCACCGTCCTCTTTCCGATATTATTATACGTAAAATACATATGAAATGCCTATCCAAAACTTATAGAAATACTAAAACAATATTTTAGATGTTATAATTTAGAGATATTCCAGATAAAATGGACTTCCTAGACGGAAGTATATAATTCCCGATAGGAAGTCCGTAATAGTGATGACTTATAATAAATAACTTATAATAAATGATGACTTATAATAACATGTTTGCTCTTTAAACAACGTACGGAACGGGAAATAGGGAAAAATTTACTTTGACCAAAGTAGGTTTGTAAAAAATAATTGCTATGCATCTCTTATATTGAAAGTGTTAAAAACAATTTCCAAAGCGAAATTGACAAATATTCAGTATTTTCACTGAAAGTTTCACATTTCCAATAAATTTATATTTTGTGAACGTTGTAACTTCTTTATCAAACTGAACATAAATCTATACAAGAGATGTTCGCGATGGGCACCGTACCTGCATACTCGTAAGTGTGAGGCGGATAGTCTAACCCGTGCCGCATCAAATTAAAATCGAAACCCGAACGCGCGTATGGGTTTCGACGATATTAGGTAATATTGACAAGCGGAGAGCTCCGGCAACAAAGATGCTGCGGAAACCCGAGACGATTTGTTCTAGCGGTTACGCGATCGCACACAATGACTCGGTTAGTTTTGGAGATGTTTTCGTATCGCGTTACGAATTGAATCATTTCGCGGACCACTTTCCCGTGCGAGCTTTTTACCTACTGCGTGTCTATTTCGGTTTACAACGCGGACTAATCTGTCCCGGATTAAGTTGTGCGATTTGTGGCGGCGGCTCGCTATTATTGGGGAGATTGGTGAGGTTAATAAGAACATACAGACGGTAATTGTGCTGCTGAGATAGAGAATCTTTATCTTAGTTAAAAGTTTGATTATATTTGTTTCAGAACTGGATTCGTAAAGCTTATTGCGATGTGTTGTTACACCTTGGCAAGATACCAAAAAACCAGACAGAAATGTTATGAAATATTCGCCTTCGTGTAGTTCACAGAGTATTTATTTATTTTGTGTTTATTAGCTTTTTTTAGTTGAGTTAGGTTGAAGATATTCGAAATTTGTCGGGTGCGGGTTGGTATCCAACACATATTTCCATAATTATAAATGTTTCCAAATTTCTGACAAAATTACTATGTGGTGGACAAAGATTTGTCGACGAGACGAAGATTGATCGGTGTTTTATTTTATTTTTAATCTTAAGGAATATGACTCATATAATACAATAGTGAGTTCCAAATATTGCAGAATAACCAAATCGAAATCGGATTGAAATCAAGTCCAACCAAGGTGTGATATCAGTCATACAATCGACATGAATGATTTAATTGAATGAAAAAATAATTTTTATAACATTGTTCCGAATAAATCCAATATACCCAATTTGTATGTAATCTAATTAACTGTAAAATAAACCTGTAAAGTTTAGATGAATTCGCACTATGTGGGTTTTTTACGACGTTGGTGTATGCAAATATTTAAGTGTAAATGGTCTTTTATATTGAACCATTAAAATAATTTTTATCTTTAAATATGTTACGTAGTACATCATTCACTAGCCTTAAAATATCGCAAATAAAAAAAATTATATAATATTTGCGATATTAATAATAATATACAGGATATCCTTACTTAATAATATTAGGTATAATTAAATAGTTATTAAACTAAAAATTCCATATAAGTGATGGCTTACCACAAAGTAACTTCACTTCATACATGGTGCTCGATGCAAGACGTCTGAAGCGAAGTTAATTTATCGTAATATACCTACGATAAATTAACACATGCACACACACACACATATATATATATATATATATATATATATATATATATATATATATATATATATATATATATTCGACCGTAGCCTAAAAACTGTTGAACCGATTTTTTACTAAAATAAATAAGGTATCAATCAGTTTGTATTTAACATAAGATTATCATAAGCTATATTTTTAGAGACAAACAACGTTTTCATGTATTTACATTCTTGTTACATTTTTGTATGTTTACTGGAATTACTATTTGATTGGTCTTTAAAAATAATGAGATTTCTTCAATCATTTTTTTAAAAACTTGAAAAAAGAAGTAAATTCGGCTCAAATGTTAAAAATATAATTTCTATGCTCACCCGATTTCGAACTATACGTATCAAAATAAACCACCAAAAAGGATAAAATAAAAACAAAACTATAAAACACTAAAACCCGACTACGTTAAAAAAATTTAAAAGTAGAAAAATAAGTTTGATAAATATAACTTCACAAAAAGGTGTGAAGCCATAGGTTGCGTTTAGTTTTGATATGTCAATATTTTTTCCGAGATAACATGTGTTAAAAATTAACGCCAGCTATGGTTTCACAATTCGGAGACGATTACCATTCTGTTAAGTTATATTTATCTAACCTGCTTTTCTAATTTTCCATTTTTTTCTACATCGCCCCGTTTTAGCTGTTTATAGCTTCGTTTTTATTAGCTATACCAGTTTTATATAGGATATATTTAATATGTTAAATTTAACGTCTCTTATGATAAGTAATTTATTTTTGTATATTCAGGTGAATTAAATCTCATAAACCAATAGTAGTAATTAAGTAGACCTATTTTGAACAGATTATAAGGAAGAATGGACCTATTTTGAATTGATTATACATTCATAAGGAACGGCATTTATTATTCATAATACGTATTGCGAATTGTAATAATTACTGAACGATTTTCTCAGTAGGCACTAAAGCGATTTGCTTCATTATTGTGTTCATTAATGGATATATTTATTCATTAGAAATGTTTAAGTCTATAATTTGAACATATTCTGTGAAAATTGTTTAACCGGTCACGATGAATGTAAGTAACGTCAAGAAATAATTAGTTCTGTGGCGTGTGCTGCGCAAATCGTTAAAAATACAGGGAATTAACGGATGAGAGCATTGTTCTTCTTAAAAGTTCTACATATTGAATTATCTAACATAAAATAACATAAAAAAGGTAAGTTTTGGAATGTTTATGTTCTGTCGTTTCAAATAATCCTACACCATACATGAATTTTAAAGAAAAAGATTTTTACCCGCTAACTGGTTGCCTCAAATATATTCATATCAATATTTCTTAGGGCCAATTAATCAAATATATCCAAGTTAATAGGATTCATGTCTCTATGTCAAAGAGTTTCTGCGAAATATATTGTAGATATTTTTTATAATATCTCAAAAACTATTTTACATACAATCCTAAACTAAATATCACACACAATAAAAGAAAAACAATCTTGTGCTCTCTGTAAAATTTCCATATTACTCTATTTGTATGTTAACTATTAAGATATACGTGAGTTAGTATGCTATATCAGTATATAGAATTTCAGGTTCTTCCTAAAAAAAGAACGGGTATGAAGGATGGATAGATGGACTGACGGAAGAGTGATCTTACGGGGGTATTTTTTTCGTTTTAACAAATAAAATCCTTGTCGCAATCGACGTCTTCACATTAAGAGTAATGTTTTAGACTATATTACACATCTCCAAACCTAAAGCATAAAAACTTTATACAAAAAACCAACTTCCTAAATTCTCAATGAAAATTACTTATAACATGTTTAATAGATATTTTTTGTTCCTAAATTTTCACCACAGAACTAATTCGTTTTTCATTAGTAAGTAGCTTTTAGGTTTTATGAGAGGAATGAAAACATGACAGGCGTCGCGTCCTGAAAATGAGAAATTTATTTAGACAGACTTAGACAAAATAAGTAAACAACGAGCTTTCAAAACAGGCGTGTGAAGGACTGGAATTAAAAAAATAAGGGATGTACTTTGAATATTTATACAACAGTATGCCTCTTTGTTTTAAATTGAAATATGACTGGGTATTTCTTTTTTTATCAGGGACAAGGCATTTTGCTTTCTTTATACGCCGCCTATCGAGCGATATATTAATCGTGAATAACTTTAGATAATAAATATATTTTTCTAAGAAATTTATGAAGGTATTATAAATATAAAAATAAAACAACCAACTATAAAAGAATAGGAGGCTGTATTTATTTTGTATGGAATAAGATTAATTGGTAATGGAAGATTTTTTTGGATTCCCTTCAAGAATCTAAGATGTAAATCATCTACAATATTTTAGATTCAGGCTTTAATTAAAGAAAAATAATGTATTTTTCAATATAAAGTTATTTTCTTATTTTAAATTTAATCGTCAACAGAACTTCGATGAAAACAAAATCATTAGGAATAAACGCATTTAAGCCTTGTGCTAACGCTGAAGTGATATATCACAATGATGGTAAAAAGTATAAAAAACTATAGTTTTAAAAATTTTACTTTTGTCCACCGGTTTCCACTTTTAAGTTAAATACCAGCTAGCTATGTAAATTTAACGAAAGCCTTATTTGCGTCATATTTCTTAAGTATTACATTAAAATTTTTAAAAAAATTAACAGCTAATTAACAACCTATTTAATTAAATAAAAATTCTTTAAAATACGGGTAGAATTCGCAATACCAGTATTGCTTACACATTTATAGAAATTTAAAGGTACGTAATATTTCCATTCAACTATTTACGAATATTAATTTTTCTTAATTTTAATATATGAATCGTGATATCATATGATATGATATCGTACGTGAATTACGACGTTAGTTAAAATCAAACCGTATAAAGTCCGCTATTTTTCTTAGAAATAAGGCTCAATATATTTGTTTTGTTCTCATACTAGCTTCAGTCCCAATGTCATTGTAAATACAACTCGCCCAATTCCAATTTGACCAATGACAGACGGGCCTGCGTAGTGTCATGGCCACCATTGTTGACATAGGCTCGTGGTTTTTATGTCGTGCGCTTGGATTATTATCGAATTATATAGGAAAAAATAAGTATTCGGAAGCCTAAAAAAACGGCGGGATTTGTAAGTTAATCATGATAATTTTGCTTTGTTTGGAATAGGGTCATAGTTACAAACATTTTGTAAGCTTCATAATCGGATTCAAGTATGGTTCTTTAGATTGTTGTATGTTTTAAAATGTAAATACGCAAAAACTTCTGATCCTACTAAAAGTACTGATTAGAATTAGAATATACCTATTGGCTGCTTTTTCCGCAAAAAACTCAAATAATCCTGGTGAAAGATTGTACATCGGCGTTTTTGTCTTCTATTTAAAATTTTGTCTGTTTTTAGATACTCCGCAAAAACCTTGGCAGAAAAACTAAAGAGTTAGCACAACAAAAAGAGCGTATACAAATGTAAAGCATAAACGACAAATGAGATATTTTACTTTCACAGAAGGTTTTACGATAAACCTAATAAAATAATCCAAGATAATTATATTTTACAATCCTTCACCCTTGTTAAAAGAAAACGCCCAACAAATAATACAGGTAATGAACGCGCATTTTCAAAGCAGTATTTTATTAAACTAAGTTAAAATTTCAACAAGGTCGTATTAAAGGCGATTCGATTTACCGCTAAAGGAAAAATCGCATCGGGAACTCGAGGAGGAGATCGTAAACATAACGCTTTTTAGACTAAGAAAGAAGCATTAGCTAGCCATCAATGCAGGGACAAAATGAAACGAATAATCCCAGTCTAAATATATGTAAATTATACCCAATTTATGAAAACGAGTCCCTGCCGTGATATTCAGTAACCAAAAGTTTCTTCAGATAGGTATTCAGTACTATTAAATTTAATTTTTTTAGATAATTTTTTTTTGGTTAGTAATATAATAACACAGTTAAAATATTGCTACTCAGTAAATTATATGTGGATATAATAAAACATCTTTTATAACATTATTACATATTTGAATTAGCGAGGAAAATTTGTAAAGGTTTCCAAAAAAATTAACTTTATAAAAAATTATTTAATTGTAATAGTTATGTTTTGTATGGAAAAACAAGTTAGTGATTTTTTTATTAGTCAAATCTAATGAATTTACCATAGCTCGAATAAATTTACAATTACTACGAACTATAGATAAATATTTCACACGAAAATTAAACGTTGTCTAAAATAACGCCTAATAAATGTTTTATTTTTTAAAAATAACAACGTCCCAGTCTAAACATGTGACAGGGTCACATGTTTAGACTGGGACGGTTAAGCATGATAGCGGTATCATGAAACAATTATGGATACTAAAACTCAATCAAATAAAACCAGAAAAGCACACAAACATTGCACTTCTAGGTAAGCAAAACGAAGAGGATTGTGTAAACAAAAACAAAACGCCGAAAAATTATATTTCCGGGAGAAATTTCATACAGAAATGATATATGCAATTCAATGGCAGTAAAGAAACGTGATTAGGATGTTCGATTGTACCCATTTTTTGGAAAACATATTAAATGACACCTTTGCAGTGGAGTATGAGGTAAAAAAATCATCCCTCCCCTAGATCTAGAGTTTGTATCGTAAATAAATTTATTTTTGAAAATTGTTTTCCATCACTTTACTTTTTCGCTAAATTTTAAACTCATCTAAGCCAGCAAGTAAAACGACTGTAACATACAGGTGGACAGACAAGTGGAAATAGTAACATTTTGTGCCTAGTTTGGCAACGGAACCTTAAAAAGGATTGAAATTATGGAGTAAAAGCACAAAAATATGAAAGATTTAGATACATTATCCGACGCATATTTGTTTTAAAGTTAGTTATAATCGACTTGCGTTTTAATATGCTTACGAAACATTTTCTTGTTTTAGGGAAAATATTACAAATTATTATGGGGTATTTCATTAAACTCTTCAATTCAATAAACCGAATATTCGATTTAGTCACGCAGTTCTAACTAAGTTCATCGATCAGATTTAACTAAGTTCATCGATCTTCGGATCTAACTAAGTTCATCGATCTAAGAAAATTGTTTATCACATTTTTTTGATCTATGATTACTATGCCATCGGTAGTTCATAAAGAGTAACCAAATATTTTATCAGTTGACAACCGAAAATTTTTCGTAAATATAGTTATTTATTGCATGTGGACCAAAACGGATAATTAATATATATTTTAAGATCATATACAACTTCATTAAAAAAATAATGCCAATGTTGGTATAAAGTGCTTAGCGGAGAACCTAGTTAACAAAACTGAAATGACTAAAAGTGGGGTTTAAAATATTGACGTAAGATTGAATTAGATCTTCTGTCCCTTTTTATGAACTCGTATAACATACTGAAATTATTATAAACACGACTCATGCGCAATGTAAAACATTATTTCTATGTTTTTTCACTTTATGAACACAAAGAAGACACTAAAGTTTTTAAAAATATGATTTATTCGTAATGAAAGAAATTATTTTTATCTATTGTCACTTATATAAATGCGAAGAAGATATTAAAGTTATTAGAAACTCGATTGGTGGTAACACAAGATATTATTTCGTAACCTTTTCAAATTTTTCTGAATACTAAGAAGACGCTGCAGTTATTATAAATACGATCAATACGTAATGTAAGAGATTATTCCTATGGTTTATCACTTTTTATAAACATCAGAGAGATATTGAAGTTATTATAAACACGGTTGTTACGTAATGCAAGAGGTTAATTTTATATTTCGTCGATTTTTATAAACACACTGAAGTTATTATAAACACGACTCAAGCGTAATGTAAGAAATTGTTTGCATCTTTTGTAAAATTTTATGAACACGATGAAGACACCGAAGTTATTATAAACACGAAGAAGACAGTGAAGTTATTAGAAACATGATTAATGCGCAATGAAAGAGATTATTTTTACGTTTGTTTATATTTTAAGACAACGGAGAAGACACTGAAGTTATCATAAACAGAATTGATGCGTGATACAAGAAATAAATGGGATCTACGAGTAATTCCGGAGATTCCGATGTATAATTCTATTTTGTTTGTCATATTCGTCATTACTTTGTCATTCAAAATAGAGACAAAATCAAGCACATATCTAATGTAGCAATATCTATTTATAAACTTAAATTTGCAATTGTTTCGTAACACTTTTCACGCAACATATAAAGTTTTCTTATAATTAGTTTCTTAAAATAAAAATTCTGTATTATATAAAATCTCTGGTTCTTCATTACTCTGGTGCCCGCGGTGCGCCGCATGGTCAAAGGTCGTATGCCTAGTGATCATCCCAACACACTACAACGAAAGTAGAAGGAAACGCTCTCTATATACATAAACGATATATGTAGACGAACTAAATATTTAAGGAAATAATTTCTTCATTAGTAGATATTTCATGAAAATTATATCTACGTCTTAATTACGAAAAGGTTAGGTAATTAATATTTTTATAAGCCTAGATTTTGAAAAATAGTGGATTGTTGGAACACAAGAAGTCTTTTTAGTTGGAAGTCAAGAGTGATACTCGTAAAACCTTATTAACATCACATTGAAAAGATGCCCATTTTTTTGATAGTTCGTTCAGAAAAATTGCCAAGATGCCAAAGAAATGAGGATTTGTTCGTAAAATATGTGACATTTTTAAAAGCTCTGTCTTTTATTTTTGAACTCCACTTTTCCTACAGAGTGAACAAAATTCGAAGTTCTGTTTACGCTCAGGTTTTTTCACAAGTTTTATATTATTTAACCGATTTCTTTTTACCAGCAAATAGAAATTTATTTTGTAAAAAATTAAATAAAGACCTAGTAATGAAGCAGTAGAATAATATTTAATGCCTGCGCTAGCGAATGGTGCAAATAAAAGTATTGATAAGTATACATAAAAAATTGAAAGTATATATAAAATCTATTTTCATACATGCGATTTTGATGGATCTTTATTTTTGTGCACTTCAGCTAATGAATCGTAACACTGTACGGTGTGCATAAATGTGATACTTAGCGCGTTAACTCAGAGTGACATTTATTATTTTGAACTATGTGATCAATAAAAATGACCACGGCGTCCTTAATGTCACTATTTTATTAAGTTGGTTTATATTGTTACTTTTAATATAATTATTGAATGGGATTTTCTCCAATTTCTTAATTATGGTAATCATTGGGTTCAAACAATTAAGAAATTATTATTTATCCACATCACGAAATTTTCAACGCAATCGGTTTTCATGTATGTTTCATAACATAATCTCCTGCTTCATAGATATAAAATAAAGTTTTTCCATCTCACATAACTTCTTTCCAATTATTAATATGTCAATTAAGTTTATTCGATTATCTTTGCCAAGCAAATTATCATTGCTTTGCTTTTAAAAAATGGCCTATCATTTGTTGATTAGATTGAATAGATTATTTTGAATTGAGATATCGGATTTTATATGAAAACTGGAAGAAATAATACAGTATTTGAACACATGAAATTTAAAATAGGGAAAGTGCTTGCTAACCCTCACATATAGGAAACAAATGGATAAAAACAATTGAAATATATGTAACTCTAGTGTTAAATAAACGTTTTAATTGATGTTAAATGAACATTTGGATAAATAAATATAAACAATAAATTTAAAATTACATTTCGGACTATATTTTATTTATCAAAATACGGAATCTCTAAAGGTTTGGGAAAATCTTTGAAATTTAATTATTTTAATTCATATTAAAAATTATTGATTTTAAATTTTGTTGTGTTGTCAAATTCGCATTAATAAATATGGAATATCATGAAAAAAAATACATTAAAATTAATTTGTATTTTAATTGGTAAATATAAAAATATAAATAATTTTTAAAAACATACTTTGGCAAAGGGGATGAATAATATTTTGGTAGAACTTCACTTAATAGAAAACATCAACGAATTTAAAAATAAAGCCGCGTATTTGCAGTTTATTTAAGAAGTTTACGTTGAAAGAAATTAAAACGGAACGTTCACATTTTATAATTTTTGTTAATCTATATAAATATCTAAACTGAAAAAATTTGCTTTTTGTTCGGTTTTTCGCGTTAAACTCTGAAATCAAATGTAGGCTTGAAAAATTTACTTTTTTTTTTCAGAAAGCTCACGCTTTGATAAAGATTGTAAGTTATACAACATTACGTTATAATTTATGTGGCAATTACGTTCTAATTTATATTTTCGCAGTAATAAAAATATAGCGAACGTCGAGGAACATCGCTTAAAAGAGTGCTGTTTATTTATTAACTTAATAACCCAACTAGTTTGGCTGATATACTTAGGACTTACACGAGCCATATCGTTCGACGAACGGAGCGGGCCTGCTTAGTAATCATGGAGGTGAAAGTATCATACTTACGATACTTTTACACAAGTAGCATGGGGCTAAGCAGCGCACAGTTACTTATAGGTAAATGTGTGTTTTTTTTTTCTAATTTATGAGTAGGTAGAACTGGGTAGGATCGCCTTTATTATAGTTGTGCCCTATTTAGCGCATGGGGCTAACTACTTTTGTGTTTGTTTTGTTATATTAATTATATTATACTAGTTTCTTAAGTGACTGATCATATCGGATATTCTTGTCTGTACACCTTTGATTTCTCCCCCTCGTGGTAAACATCTCCCCTCCGTTTGCGAAACAGCATTGACGTCGTAATCAAGGGTGTATAATCATGAATATCCGGGGTGATCAGCCACTAAATAAACTGATCTCTCTCTCTACGTTACACTGTTTAAGCAGTGTCCCACGCTTATTGTTTTACGTTTTATTACTATTTGGCTTATAAAAGATAAAGTAATAATGTTATAGTCTATAACCTTCTTTATGGTACGGGCTTTTAATACACTACAACATTTTTAAAACAAACATGATACCACAAATTGGCGTGATCACACAAATTAACCAACAAACTTTTCCGCTTTGTATAAGAGTTAAGATCACGAAACATAATTGTTTGTGTGTTTTGTAATGCACTTTGTCGTCTTCGGCATCAATTTTGACTAAGAAAATCTAAAAATTCAATAATTGACTTCAATGAATGATAGCTGTGTTACTTAAATAAGCAAATTTTATATATATTCATGGTTTTGTATACAATATTTTTGGTATTATCCAACCAAATAATATGTACTGGCCTATTTATGTCGGTAAGACTTACCGGCAGCTTCAGAAACTTTATGGAAATAATGGTGTAAATTTTAAGCCAACCGCACAGTATTTTTACTTAGTTGAAAGTAATGTATTTCTCTAATGCCTCCATGAACTGTTGTTAGCCGGGAAAACCGAAAGTAACTTGGGAAATTGTTATATTATAAGGTTATTACTTTAAACACTGATTTGTAGTACGTGAAAAATTACTTTAGCTGGTATAATGTAAAAGTGTAATCTTATAAAAACTGAGGAATGGGCTAGTAAAACATATATAAAGTTTCATATTTATAATCTCTTCAAAATTTCTAACTAAATTACTATGTGGTAGACCAATTTTTGATTTATTTATAAACAACTAACTAAAATAGCTTCTATACTAGAGAAAATAAAATAGTAATTTTGAATCCTAAAGAATATTACCTAAATAAAATTATTTTTTATATAATAGTGAGTTTAAATTTTTTCTAAAAACCTAATTAAGTTATTTAGTCTATAGCCAATCATTATTGGATCAACTAAAACGACGTTGGTTGGTTAAATATTTCTTGAACATAGAAATCTACCAGGACAAAAATTTAATTTTTTTTTCTGGTTAAAATTCGAACTTACGTTGTTACAAATAAGTACACTAGTGCCCAACTTCTTCACACTGTAACTAAGTATAAAATAAACCTGTTAGGTAAAAATAGAACTCTTGTGGACTTGCATACACTTTGGCATGTGGAAATATTTAAGTGTATATGTTCTATTGAACTGTTGAATAGAATTTCTATCTTTAAATATATTGCTTAGTGCATCTTTAGCGAGTATAAAAATATTATCAATATCTCGAAAGGTATAAAATTTAAGATATGAATGATAGTGTATCTGTCCTCTCTGCTTAATTATATGAGATATTATCAACAATTTTTTGCGCTGTTAAGTCCATATTAATGACGACGTATCATAAATAAAGTAAATTATCCCTCGCCCTTACGGTTATGCTACACTTGTATTGAGGTTTATTTTTTTAATGATTTTTCGATTTTTCCCCGGATTTTGAAATGTATAAACTATCTGAGTTAGCGTTAATACATAAATTAAATATCTTTGTATGATTGACATTATTGCACTACCTGATGTTTTGATATTTTTAAGTAGGACTGATGTCCTCGTTGCAGCACGATTTGGATTTGGACTTCACTGGGTTACTTCATGTGTTTTTACATATAGGTATATATATATATATATATATATATATATATATATATATATATATATATATATATATATATATATATAATATAATATTTTAAGAATTGATTTGAATATTAATATACTGCTCTTTCAATTAATCCAGCACGATACATGAAATGTAAAAAAAAATTCCCATTTATTAGACCTTTCAAAAATGTCCATATCAATATTGTTTAGTGCCAACTATTGAAATATATGCCAGTTATTAAGTTTTATCATCTTATCAAATTTATTATTTAAAAATTTTTTACCAATATTTCCACTGATATTTCATACATAATTCAAAACTAAATACAAACTAATACAAGAAAGTAAATAAAAAAATTTCCAATACTAACTCCATAATTTCCATAATAATCTTTTTTAGTGTAAGCTATTAAGATATACGCAGGTTAGAATGTTTTATACTTCTGTTAAATTTCAGGTTTTTACGCACAGCGATTCCTGAAAAGGAAACGGCTATAGGGACAGATACGTAACTGATCCGTTTTTTTCTTTTACTGTACGATATCTTCATCCAATCGAAAGATATTAACGTCTAAAACTTAATACTATAATAAATGTGAGAATATAGAATTTTATTTTAGATTTTATTATTCATATTCAAATCTCGTTTATAAAAATATTATGCAAAATAAAGTTCCAAATCTTCATTTAAAAATACTTTACTATACTAATAAACATTTTGATGTTCATAAATATTTCCCACAGAACTAATTCGTTTTTCATTAGTAAACGCGTTGCGTTCACGTTTTAAGAGAAAATTTAAGCGAGACCATGAAAAAAGAGGAATTTATTTAGACTAGAATTTATTTAGAATTATTTAGAATTTATTTAGTATAGACCATGAAAAAAGAGGAATTTATTTAGACAGTAATTTGTTTTTACGTTTTTGGAGAGTTTAAATTTATATGAAATGTAACTATTTTCAAATTAAAATATAATCAATTGCATTTTTTTAAATTATAACATAAATAGCGAATTGTAATTAATACTACGTAATTTTCGTATTAACTCTTAAACGGATCTTATTTCGGTTTTTAGTAAATCATGGACTTATTCATGTAGCAAACTGGTGAAGTCGGAAAAAATATTAGTTCTTTGAAGTGGAAAGAAACTTATGACGGCATTGTTATTCTTTAAATTTCTACGCATAAAATTATCTAATTAAAACTATTAAAAAATGGTTTGAGAATATTCATATCATACTCATTCAATTAATTCTACACGATACATTGATTACAAAAATTAAAAAAATGCTTCCTTTTTATCAGACAATTCAGAAATTTCCATATCAAAATAGTTGGCACATTGAAATATATGCAAGTTAATATGCTTTATCATTGTACAAAATAGAAAAAAATTTTGAACGTTTTTAACACTATCTACTTTTCATGAAATTTCTGATGTATTACAAACGAGAAGAAATTAAAAATAAAAAAACATTGTTTCGAGTCCTCGCTTTAAAATTTTTGTATTAATATCGGCTTTTGCAATGACCATCAATAACTCCCAAGGCCAAACGCTGAAAGTGGCAGGAATACATCTCGGTACACCATGCTTCTCACATGGGCAATTATACGTCGGCTGCTCTCGTATTTCAAATCCGCAAAATTTACTTGTACTGGCTGCTAATAATAGATCTTACAACATTGTCTACAGATCTGTGTTACAGTAATGTGCAAAACTTTTAAGTCAGCATCATCATATCTGTCACAGGACGTCCACTAATGAACGTAGGCTTCCACCTTTTTCCACAACCACGTGGGCAACGCCGCGTGTAACAGCTAGTGTTTTATAATTATGGTAAATATCAAGTCTCTACCACAAGCAATTCCTGAAAAAACAGCGGCTATAACGGACGGATAGAGGAACGGAAAACTAAGTGTTCGGTTTTTGTTTTTCATTTTAGGTATGAAATCCTCATTCATATCGATAATAATATTGATTAATTATAACTAAAATATAATGTTATATTAAATGTAGAATTACAGAATTATGCTAAAAATTTAATTACTCATATTCACGTCGCGAGCATAAACATATTACGCAAAAAACAAACTTTCAAAATCCTCATTTAAAAGTACTCATAATATATATATCAAATATTTTGATGTTCTTAGATTTTTACCACAGCACAAATTCATTATTCATTAGTAACTCGCGTTTATTTATCGCGAGAAGAACGGTAACAAGACAGGCGTTTCGTATTGAAAACGCGGAATTTATTTAGAGAGAAATAGACAGAAAAAAGTGAACCATGAGCTTTCGAAACAGGCATGTGAAGGGCGGGTAAAAGAAATATTTAGTAATGTATTTGGAACATTTATACAAGAGTATGCCACTTTCTTTTAAATTAAAATATGAAGTGTTGTCTTTGTCAGTGATAAGAAACTTTTACTTTCACTATACACCGGGTATGTACCGATCCATAAATTGTTGATAATCTTACTTAATAAACGTGCTTAGTTAACAAGTTTTCTGTAGCAATACGAACGCCCAAAACGAAACGACTACGTCATAAAAGGAGGATGTATTGATTTTATACAGACTAAGGTTAATTAGCAAATTAAGATTTCTCTTTCCTTTATTCCTCATAAGAATTCGAATATTGTTTATAACATGTATTATTTAGGCCTCAGTTATAGAGAAAAAATTCCTGAATTATAATAATACTTAAAAATGTCATTATCGTAAACAGGAAAAATATCTTAAGAAAACAATAAACTGGCAGTGTAATGAATTTATCTTTCCGTAAAATAATGCTCGTATCATTCAATATTCACAGCCAGATAAAGTGCTTACCGCGTCTGTTTTATAAAGCCGGGCGACGCTCGTGTTCATCTACAACACATAATTTTTACCCTTTCGTTTACGTTGAAATAATATATATTATGACAAACGGTATAAATTACCAAAAATATATTGATTTTAATAATTTTATTTTTCTATAATGGCTTCTCCTTAGGGACATAAAAACCGGATTACTATACCAAATTATCAAAAGCGGTATTTGCTTACTATGTCCTTAGCGCGAAATTCAAATTTTCAAATTGATACAAATTTAAAGCTAATTAAAAGCTACTAAAATGAAATAAAAAATAAAATAGTAACAAATATTTAAGTATGGAAAAATTTCAGTTTACATAATATTTCTATTAAACAATTAGGTTGGAGCATAAGTTCTTGTACCCTCAGATACTTTTTTTGATTTAGGTATTATTTATTTATAAAAAGCATGGTCTTTAATATATTAACATCTTCTAGGCAGAAAGAATGTCTCCTTTCCAAAGAAATATATTTCGTTATGTTGGTTTTAAGTTGCTCATAAATATCAAACTTTTTTTCGCAAATATTGTTTAAAGACCAAAACGGAAGGTAATTCGACGGAGCGAGTTCTGGACTATACGGCGGTTGTGGAACAATAGTCCAGCCTGAATTTTCCAGTATATCATAGACAGATATCGCAATTCATAGTTGAGATGTCATAATGGAGGGTATCACTAAGCCATTTCGTCGCATTTCATGCAATCTGCAGCCATCTTTTGGAGATTTTCTTATTTACTATCATTAATTGTGTCCTTTGCATTGTGAAGCTCTCAAAGTGGAATTCCTTGCTAATTCCAAAAAAGTGATAGTTGAAATTGTTTATCACATCAGGTTTTGGTTGAGGCGGCGCGCTTACACCGTGAACACAAATTTATTATCCTCCAGTGATGATCTCCAGTGATGATCGATCCGAGAAAATTTTTTTTTGCGGTAGTAAAAGCAAATTTTCACAGATAGCGACGCGTGATAAAGATGAAAAAATTAGAATGAATTCGAATAGGGTTAAAAATTCATTTTGTCGAATTTTTCATAGGTATCGTTTATAACTTTTTAGAAACACTTAAAAGGCTGAAATTATTATAAACACGACGCAAATGCAAGATATTTCCGATGCATGTAGATCTTTATATTCTTTGCTCTATGCATACTCCATACATCGTCATCTAAAATATATACAAAATCAGTCACTAGATGTTTACCAATTTTTATTAATAGAATTAAGTTTTTAAATTTATCGTATTGTAATATAATGGCTTTAACAAGCCGAACTTCGAGAGTTTATTGATATAATTTTAACTAGACGTGAAAAGTCTCATCTTTACTACTAAGTATACTGCTTATCACGTAATGGCTAACAATACAAAATATTTCCATTAACACCTTCTCACCCGATCCACGAGATATTTTAAGGGAGGGGGGAATTATGCATACAATTAAAAAATATATTCGCGTCGTTACAAATATATACGTTGCTTTCAACAGCCGTTTGCTCGCGCTGATGACTGGGCTAAAAATACGTTCTCAATGCAGAAGAAATGAGAAATGTACTTAAACAGATATGTTAGGGTGAGTGAGATCAAAAACTAGTATTTGAAATTATTGAAGAAAAGACAGGAAGAAAAACGTGATTAACAAATGTTATGGATATCGCTAAATCCATCTAAATGCATCATTTGTTATTTGTTGATGACCATACAGTGGAACGTCACTTGTTGATATAAGTTTTGTCGAGTTCAACATCCTTAGATAAATTCTGCAATTGCGTAAAGTGAAGTGAATGAACTACTGCTAACCACGTTAATTACCCAATGTTGAGGTATAATCACGCAGGCGATTTTTCCAGTAAATAACCGAAATAATTTCGAGGAAATTATATGTTAAGGCTTAGTATTTAGTTATCCACTACTGGTCGGTAATATCTGCTTCGATATTCTCTGCCTTGTTCTACTTAATACACATACAATAATTGTTATTGAACTGTTTCAAATTATTCCTCGAGTAGCAGAAACATTGCTATTCGCATCATTCGAAGTGAAATTTCTTAAGTCTTCCTAATATTGTTTCATGCCTAAAATAAAGTGAACATTCCTTTTTTTTAGTTGTTTAAAGAATACGAATAGATGCAGACTGATAGAAAGATAACAAGATTAGTTTTCCATTTGTTTGTGTCGTTAAATGTAATTCTCTAAAGTTTTGAAAGGAATAAATATCATGAAATTTTATGAAATATATCCAATACAATATTGAATTCAACACAACACTGCATTGTTCAATAACATTTAGATTGTCTAAGAATTAACTACTCCGAAGTATGTAGCTGTTAAGTTGTTAACTAGCATTTTATTACTGTCAGTGAGTTATTTATTTATACTAAGTAACTTGTAAAGAATGATAAGCTAACTCCAATATATATTTATATATATATATATATATATATATATATATATATATGTATTTATATATATATATATATATAAATATATATATATATATATATATATATATATATGCACGAACACACGTATCCCATTTAATTTTTTTTTAAATGAAAATATGTAAAAAGTAAAATAAAAAAAGAAAGAGAAACTTCAACTGGTACTTGGTTTTTCTGACGAATGAAAGTCTGTGAGTTTCTGTTATAGCATTTCTGCTAGGCATAAAAAGGCCATAGAGAGATTAAATGCGTGGAAGAAAAAAATACCAATTTGAAATAAAAAAACAAGTTACTACTTAAAACTCAAAATAGCCGAAAGCTATGATATTTTGCACTGTATAGTACAATTAAATAAATTACTGTACTGTATACTCTTATTTGTACTGTTATTTGTACTGTATACTCTATTTTCTATTAGGCTCGCAGCACAATGGAAATTAAATCAGAAAGAGGATTACAAGCAATATTCAAAAAAGTTTCTATCATTTCGAAACGACTTGTGTTGCGTCTATTAGAAATGTTATTTATCTGGCATGCCTGGAAAAGATTTGAATTTATATTAAAGTGTAATTATGTTTGAATTGGAACAATAACATCACTACGAGTATATAGAGTATCTGTAGCACTTTGAGCAAGGGTACAATTTTTTAGGCGAAGAGACATTTCTTCGACTCTTGCCACTAATATCAGTTTTCCACAAAAAAAAAAAACAAATTATAATCATCCACTTGATGTTAGCCAATTTGTTCTACACGTACATTAGCCCGAAAAAAATTTTGAGTTTCCAGCAAATCATTCGCTTTTTATGAAGTATTTATTCTGCTTTACTTGCAAAAATACATATCTCAAAATTTTTTTGAGAATGTTTGTAACTCTTAAAATCTTATATTTTTTTCGTGGAACGATACAGAGCATCGATCTTCTTATTAATATTATATTATTTTTTGACTTATATATACACATTTGTGTTCTCAACAATCTTAAATGGACTTAATATTTTGGTTTCTTTGAGAAATAAAACACCTCAAGCATGAGCATGCCGTAAATTTTTTCACAACCTAAACATTTTTCCTACTACTTTGCAGACGTAGGACATACTGGAGATTCCAAAAATATAAGGTCTAGGATAATCATTTTAGTTTTTCTGCAATCTCCTGGTAAAATTTTGTAAAACTGTTTTCTTCATAATTTTTGGGTAAGTAGTTTCGAAAATATGTATGGGAATGCTGTATTTTCGCAGATTTTTTTTTAATATATTTCTAAATTTCTCATTACAAGCTTTCAAATAATATCCCAGGTGGTTTATAAAATTGAACAAAAACTTAAGACCTTTATTTACTCCCTTTTAATTCGTATATGAATATTTTCATTAAGTACTAAAATTTGAAGGAAAAAGATAAATATATTGCCTACTATATATTTCATAGACGTAAAAGTATAGCTCATATATATAAAATTATTTACAGGGAGTAAAATAATTCGTGTATGAATATTTTCATTAAGTACTAAAAAGTGAAGGAAAAACATAAATATATTGCCTACTATATATTCCATATACGTAAAAGTATAGCTCATATATATAAAATTACGTCATATGGAATAAACGCTATAGATTTCCTTAAACTTTGCACGAGCTTCTAAAAGCGTATTTTCATTTATAATTTAAAATTTAGTTGTTTATGAAATAATGTGGAGGGTAATAAACATTTTTTCATATCTTTCAATATATCTCTGAAAGTATAATAACTAAAATTACGAAAAATTATTTTCAAACTTTTATAACTGGTTTTTTCAAATGATACGCTAAAAAATTGTTTTTTAAAATATTTAATATCCCCGCCTAAAATTTCCAAACAAATATTTTTGAGGTTTAAACTCATATGCGGGTTAATAAGTTGTATTACCATGCTAAATTTAAAGTCTCTACGTCAAACTGTTTCTAAGAAAAATTACTGTGTTCTATGGACGGACAGACACGTGAGTGATCCAATAAGGATTCCTTTTTCCTTTTGAGGTACCGAATCCTAAAAATTGTCATTTTTGTCCTGATATTAGAGATTCATTCGAAATTAACCCACCATTTTTTTCAAATTTAATATTAGTTTACATTTTTCATTTTATAATATCATTCAGTACGTGTCGCTTGATAAAATTGTGAAAAAATAACTTATTTTAATTATTTACAAAGAACGATATTGCTGGTTTAAGCGTTTGTTCTGGCAAAATTTGAATATTTTCCTAAATAACTTTTGCAGGCGTTCAACGATTGTCATTTAATGTGTCATCTCGTAAATCAAGCTTGGCATGTTTATGAAGCTATAATAACTGTCATATTTCATGTTATGCACTGTTTTTAGTATATGCCACATTTGACTATTGAATTATTAAAATAACAATGATTTTTTTTTTAAATGATAAATATTTCAAGGTTAAGTGGTATCTATGCAAAACGGCCGCGATAGATGGAAAGATTAGTCTCTTAGTCTCTTAGATTAGGACACATTAGTCTCTTACATGGAATTTAATTTTCTATGTGGGCTATGAAATCCTAAAAACTTAGATAAGAAATACTGGTGATAACTTATAATACAGAAAGGCTTTTACCTTTAAATAACATATGAAACCGGAAAAAGAGAGTAACTTACTTTTATTAAAGTGCATTTGTAACCAATAAGCGCGAAAATATACATCTGTTATATTGAGAGCGTCAAAAACAATTTCCAAAGCGGCATTGACAAATTTTCAGAACATACCCTAAAATTGTATATTTCCAATATGTGTATGTTTTGTAATCGATATAATTTGTTCATCATATCGAACGTAAAAATATGGAAGGGTCATTCTCGATCGACACCGTACCTGCAAAGTTTGACTCTGATTATTTAACTCATGCCACATACAATGAAAAACCAACACCCATCTGTGCGTACGGGCGTCGGTGACAATAGGTAATATTGACAAGAGAGCGGCGGGCAACAAAGATGCTGCGGAAAGCAGACACCTTTTGTTCTGGCGTCTGCGCCATCGCATACAATGGCTCTGTTAGTGTTGGAGATGTTTTCGTATCGCGTTACAAATTGGATAACTGCGCGCACCACTTTCTCGTGCGAGCTTTTTTACCTCCCGCGTGTCTTTTCGGTTTAAGGAGCCGACTAATATAGCCCGGATTAAGTTGTGCGATTTGTGGTGATAGCTCGCTATTTTTGGGGATATTGTTGAGGTTAATAAAAATGTATGGACGATATTTGTGCTACTGGGGCAGTGAATCTTTATCTTTGTTAGAATTTTGATTATATTTATCTGGGAGGTGGATTCGTAAGGTTAGCTTTGGCGTATTGTGATGTATTGTTTACATCTTGACAAGATACTAACACGCAAATTGAATAGGTACATGTGAACTTACGTCTATTTAGAATAATTATAATTGACTAACATAACATATTACGAACATATACGAAGTCTATCACAATAGGCCCATATTGTATAAAATACTTTTTTAGCACCTACAGGTAATGAGCAATAACCATTTGAATTACATAAGTTGGAGGTGGTCTAAATTTGTCGGGTAGGTTTCTATGGTATAATCTTACACCACAAAAGTTATATTAAATTTATGCAGGCATTTACTATTGATAAGATTACAGTTTCCCAAAATTATACTATACCTTTAATAATAACCATAGTACATTAAAGTGCCAATTTTTATAGTTTGTCTTTTCTAACTCTTTTTGTGCTGTAAATCAGATCGTAGGAATATTTTCGAGTTATTAAAATTAAAGCGACATAGCTATGTCAAAATAATGTTGAGAAGGATTATACTTAAAAATTAAATGCTCAAATAATTTATAGCTTTTAAAGCAACAAATTTGGTCTATCCAATTCTGTAAAATCGATAAATGAACTGTCAAAAATTATGTTAATAAATAAAACATAATTAATTAGTATGTAATAAAAATATTGAAAGAAAACGCTGACTGCGTTTCCTTCAGCTAGCGGTATTGAAAGTAGAAAGAAACGTGCTGATTCTCATTCTGTCTTTTTGTCTTATAAGGACGAGCTAAATATTCATGCAGTTTATTTGCTAACAAATATTTCATGAAAATTGTCTCTATATATTCACGAAAAGATTATGTAATTATTATTTTTATATGCCGAGATAATGAAAATTAGTGGAAAAAGTCCAGCGATACTCTTAATACCTTGAAAATTATTAACTTCGCGTTGCTAAAACGAGCACTTTGATCAGAAAAATAGACAAACTGCCAAAGACATGACGATTTTTACCTAAAATATTTGAATTTTTTGTTTAAGCTCTGCTCTTATTTTGAACTGTATTTATCTTGTGGAGTGAACAAAATTCTTAGATCTGTGGTGGCAGTTTACACCTAGGTTATTTCCAAATTTTATTATATTTAACCGATTCCTTGTATCAACGATTAGAAATATGTTTTGTTACAAATTTAATCACAGATCTTGTAATGAAAGAGTAGAATAATATTTAATACCTTAATAAGCAGATGGTGCAAATGATAGTATTGATAGAAAGACGAAATTCTTATAAAATATACCACTCATAATCTTTATGCATAGCTTAATGATATAAACGATTAATTGAAATTTTGTGGTCATACAGGAGTCGCGATATCAAGATAGTCGAGATCTCAAGAACGAAAACTTATTAGGATTTCAAAACATTTAATTTTTTTTTCAGTACATAAAATTGTCTTTCCTACATGCGATTTTGATGTATTTTAATTTTTGTCAACTTCTGTTACTAAATTGCTACCCTGTGCGGTGTGCGTAAATGTAATGGTACGAAACTCGGCGCGATTTATACTATTTTAAAATATGTATTCAATGAAACGTCCCATGAAGTATCCAAACATTTTAAAATTATGTTTGTTTATTGTTACTTTTAACATAATTATTGAATAGATTTTCCTGCAGTTTCTTATCTATAACAATCATTGATAATCAAACAATTAAAAAATTATTACTTATAAACAAATTACCCTCAGTAATAAATTTTCAACGCATACTGAATCTATTTTAGATATATCATTTAATATGTTGGTTGGTTAAAAACAAAGTTTTGTCATCACACGTAACTTTGTATCCATTACTATCAGGTCAGTTTAAAGTATATTCTACTATCTTTATCAAGGGATTATTACTATTTTACTTGTATATCACTAATTTCTCCTGAAAATTGATCTTGTGTTCACTCGGCTAAATCTAAAAACTACATACGAAAACTTGCTGATAGGTTATTAGATTTAATACAACACTTCGAATGGAAATGTTGGATATAATATGGAAAGTAGATGGTAAAATTTTATAAATTAAGCAATGTTTAATTCAGGCGTATGATATTTAAAACAGGGATAGGGTTTGCTAACTCTCGTATGATGCAGAGAAATGGATTGAAAATATTTTATATGTATATTAAACTGATTTAAACCAACATTTCAATTGCTGTTAAATGAACATTTGTATGAACATATATAAACAATAAATAAAAAAATTCACCACTCTTAATTTTATTTATTGAAATACAGAATATATAAAAGTATTGAAAAATGGTTTAGATTAAATTTTTTCCTATTCATCTCGGAAATTACTGATTTTAAATATTGTTATGCTCATTAGTTCGTAACAATATGTTGGAAAGTACTTGAATAAAATAAAATTAAAAAATTTGTTTTATTTTTTAGGATAAAGATAAAAATAAAAATAATTTTTGTACAATTATACATCGACAAAGGGATGAATGATATTTCGTTGGAAAAATAATAGTAGGGACTGTGGATATTTTACTTTATAGAAAATTATGGAGAGTTCAAAAATCGTGCTGAATATTTGGAGTTTATGTATGAAGTTTACATTGAAATAAATTAAAAGAGAATGTTGATATTTTTAATTTTTAGTAGCAAACAATTTTTTGTTTACTTTCTTTTCTCACATTTATTTCTCAAATGAAGTGCAGGATTAAAAAATTTCCATTTTTCAGAAAGCTCATATTTTGATAAAAATTGTAAGTTATACAATATAATGTAATAATTTATAGAAAATGCGGTAATAAAAATGTAGCAAAAGTGAGAAACATTTCCTAAAAGATGCAAGAAAGAAAAAGATCTGCTTATTCACTGACCCAAGTATCCGGTTTTCATTAATGTATAGACGAATTCACAAGAAAGGTTTAAAAGTATAATTAACAAACTTTCTATAAATATTATTGAACCGGTGACGACAAAAGTTGATAATGTTGAAAAGGTACTAGCCCTTTGGTTTTTGCTACGTAAATCGTTAAATACACATGGAAAACAAAGGTGTGAACGTATTTTCCTTTTTAAAAATTCTACATCTAGAACTATGTGACTTATAATTTAAAACAAATGGTTTTAGAATATTAACATCCTACTCCTTCAATTAACGCTACATTTATATGAATTGTAAAAAAAAGATTTATTTCTGTTTGTCAAACCCCCCAAAAATATCCATTTCTATTCCATTTAGTGCCATTGAAATATATGCAAGTTAATAAGTTTTATTTTCGTACCAAATTTTATGTTTCCATATCAGAGAGTTTTGTAGAAAAATTGTGTGTACAGTTTTACCACATTCTCCATAACGATTTTTCATTAAATTTTAAAGTAAATATCCCAAATGACAGAAGAAATCTAAAACTGAAACATTATTTCGAGTGTTGTCTCTACAATTTCCATACTAATATCTTTGAGTGTATAGTATTAGAATATATGCGAATTAGTACACTTTATAATTATATTAAATTTCAGATCTTTATGTCAAGCGATTCCTATGAAAAACGATTATGGCGGACGGATAGATGGACAGGCACGCGAGTGATTTGTTTTTTTCTTCTTATTAGTGTGCGAAATCCTCCTTCACATAGACAGATAATACAATTTAAAATATAATTCTATAATAAATGTGGCAATATAATGTTATGTTAATAATAAAGTCTTATTACTCATATTCAAAACTCGAGCAAAAAAAGCATTATGCAAAAAATCAACTTTGAAAATCCTAATTTAAGCGTATTGCATTTAAAATTATTTATGATATATTTAACAAATATTTTTATGTTCTTAGACCTACAACATAAAACTAATTCTTTATTCATTAGCAACTTGCATTAAGTTTTTTACAAGAGGAATGAAAAAGATGCATCGTACATTGGAAATGGGGAATTTATTTAGACATATTAAAAGTAAATTAGGAGTTTCCAAAAGCGGCAAGGGGAATTGGGAATTCCAAAAAAAAATTAGTAATGCACTTTGAACAGTTATATAAGATTATGTCTTTTTCTTTTAAATTAGCATGTGACGTATAATCTCTATCTTTGTCAATGGCAAACAATTCTTACTTTCTTTATATACCGCATATTCGTCCATACATAAATCGTTAATAATCTTAAATAATAAACGTATTTGTTTAAGAAGTTTTCTAAAGAATTATAAGTGTACAAAACCAGACGACTACTTCCGAATAGGAGGGTGAATTTATTTTGTAGAGAATAACGTCAATATAGCAAAAATAGAGCAAAACTTTTTTTAGTTGTGCTTAAAACCTCGTACTTCATAGATGATATTTATTATTTTGGAACTTCATTATTAGGTCAAAATTTATTTTTCCTTGTCAAGATATTTCCTTATTTCTAACAGTTTAAATCCGTGAGTTATGAGTACAACTCGTACTACGAGTATTTTTTCACATTTAGATACTTATAAAAAATTAAGTGTATACAGTGTTTCCATTAAACTATTAGTTGAGTGCATATGTTCTTGCACACTCAAACACTTTGTTTATTAAAATATTTATTTCTACAAGTATGTTCTACAACATATAAACATCTACTAGAAAACAGAATGCTTTCTTCCCAAAAAGTAGGAATTTGGAATTCAAAATATTTCGCGCTATCGTTTTAAATTGCTCGTATCTGTTCCAGATATAATAAATCTGAATTTCAAAATGCAGAGTTATATTTGAAGTTGATATTAGTCACTTCAATGATTTTAGACATCCAACCATCCATTCATTCTTTAAGACACGTAAAATAGAAGGATTTATTCAATCGTGACAATTCCCCTTTAATCTCCTTACATACATTATATTCTGAATACTTTTCAGATATTCAAAAACAGCGGTTTACCTAGTAAGAGGTGAGTAAATGTAACTTTGAGCAAAATGAGAACTTTATTGCTTAACATTTCGTAAGAAGATCAATTTATCATAAAAGTGTTCATGGCAAACGCTCTAATATTTTTAAAACGCCTTTTCATTGATATCCTACACAAAAGGGGTATGCGATACAAAATTTACCCCTACCTTACATGCGGGGATTCCACTCTAAATAATTTTGTATTAAAAGGATTAAAGAGTTTCGTAACTTTTTAGGCGTTACAGATATGGAAAACCAAGCCAAATTTCAGCTTCATTGCTCTAATAGGCTGCAAATAAAGAGGCTGTAATATACAGACGAAGAGACAGACAGACAGATGGAAATGGCAAAACTGTAGTTTGGCTATGGAACTCTTAAACGGAAACCAATTATTGAAGAAAACCACGAAAATAAAAAAGATTTAGAGACATTATCCGTTGCACAATGGTTTGAAATATCGTAGTAATCAGTTTGCACTTTATTATTGTTACTAAATACCCTCCTCTTTTAATTAATTACTTAAACATTTTTCTTTTTAAATATTACAAATACATTTTTTCACGTTTTTTGGTCAATGGTTACTATACGACTAGTAAATCCTAAAGGAAAATCGAAACTATTATCTATTGGCTAATGGTATTTTTCACAAAAAATATTTTTTTGAATATATACCGGAATGAGGGCCAAAACAGTGACTTAATGTATTATTGCGATTATATCGAAACTTCATAGAAAAAAAATAATGTTAAAATGATATGAACTCAGTAAAGAACCAAGATGAAAAAAATAGAATGAGACACCGTATTAATTTGTCTTTTTTATTACTTTTGGGAACACGACGAAAACTGAGTTATTTTAAATAGATTGATGCGTATGATCAATAAATGCAATAGATTTCCGATGCATGTAGATCTTTACTTTGTTTGTTGGATTATTCCAAATGATCCAAAGTAGAGCAGAAGAAAATCAGTTACAGGATATTTACAAATGTTTTTTAAATGAATATTTTTTTACTGAAAACTCTCTCGTTCTTCATTTTAAATACATGCGTCCACATATTTCGTTTATTAAAGTTGGTTGGTTTAAATCATTTCGTCATTGGAATCTTTAAGTGTTATTTATAATACGTAACTTTACACTATGTTCCAATATTATATTTCGGATATTATGTTGCAATTGAAGACAATAATTTGCGAGCTTGTTAATACATTCCTCTTTGATTTTGTAAGTAGTTAATTTCCAGTGTGTTATTCATTCCGTCAAGTAGTAGGAAATAAAGCGAGTTTTATACCTTAATTTTATTTTCCGTAGGTAATTTTTTTTATTTGCTTGAATTAACTTAAAACTAAATTTTTAAAATAATTTAAATTTCCGAGAAATAATTTCATTTAGGTGACTATTCTTTTCTAACCTCATGAAAGAAATAAACTGGCCTATTAATTGGAGGAATTTTTAACATTTCTTTGTAAAATGAAGTTGATAGTATATATAAAATTATGACATGACGTTAATTATTTTTATTTGTTGTGATATCATTCTGTCTTTTGTGAATTACTTTAATGTCTTTCTTTTTTTATGCACATTATAAACAAACTTGAAAAATACATAAATAAAACACAAATATAAATAAATATATAAGATTGCTACTTATTTTAATAGTACCGTTTACCTAAACTAAATTTAAGATCTGTTTTTATTCAAGGCGATAACCAAATCTAAACTTTCTTATAAAATATTTCCCTCAGAATATAAAAACATTAAATAAAAGTTATGTCCCCTATGAGATACATTATAACCTAATGAAGCCTTCTGACTTAAGTTAATATTTTTAAATTTTTTTGTTTGTATACACATTATAAACAAACTTGAACAAAACATAGAATTAATATAAACATCAATAAATATATAAGATTGATACTAATTTTAACACTACCGTTTATCTAAATTATAACACACACAGTTTACAGAAAATTAAAAAATTATATAAAAGTTATGTCTACTATGAGACACATTATAGATTTATGAAACCCAAATTCTAGATATTTCGAGGACATTATTACAATTTTACGTAAAAATATGACTTGTATTTGTCACAAAGTAGACTACTTACCATGTAATGGCTAACAATGAAGAATACTCCCAGCAACATTTTCACCAGGTCGTCGAGATATTTTAAAGTCGGGGAAAATTTATGCATTCTATTAAAAAAGATATTCGCGTCGCTAAAAATAGCACCGTCGCTTTCAAAGCCGTAAACAATTTGCATGCGCTAACAACTTGACTATCTACTTACGTTCTCAAGGCAGAATAAAGGCGAAATATACGTATTGATTCTTTTCTGATATATTCGGGTGAGTGAGAGCAAAAATAAGAAATTTAAGTTATTGAAGAAAATAGTGGAAGAAAATTGTAATTGACAAATTTTATGAGTCTCGCCAAATACATATAAATGCGTTGTTTGTTGTTTATTGCCGATCTTACACTGGAACGTAAGTGACGTTTACGGCACAAGTGTTGGGTTTAACACCTTGCATAAATACGGCGATTGCGCAAAATGAAGTGAATAAATTGCTACTTAAATAGATCATTTACCCAGTGTAGAGTTATAGTCATGTAGACCATTATTCCGGTGTACTTAAGACTTTTGGGGAAATTCCATATTTATGTGAAATATTTTACTTATCCTAACTACTGGAAGTAAATGTACAATCCGCACTTCCTCGTTTTCTCTTTTATTCCACTCTATACACATAACATAATTGTCGTCCAAATACAGTATTGCCATACCAACAATAGTTCTATTCATATAAGTTACAAATTCCTTAAGTAGCAGTAAAATGGAACGATACTCATATTATTCGAAGTCCTTAAGAAGAAATATTGTTTCATGCTTAAAACCAATCAAACATTTTTTTGAACAGAAAATACTATTATTCACTTCCTCTTCTCCTATTATTTTTGTATGGTAAAACGTCGTACTCTAAATGTCATACCCTGTATTTTCAAAGAAAAGCATGTCATTAATTTGTGTCAATAATATACTGAAGGTGTATTTCATATTGCCACATTTTTTGCTCTACAAAAATATACTGTCAAATAACATTTATATTCAAGGAATTTATTATTGTTATTGAATATATTTGGCGTTAATTTTGTAAAAATTCATTAATCACAATTAAATGAAACTACGTGATGTAGTATTACTTCTACTCTCTTTAAGGTCTTTACCACGACCTAGCGTTTCGTTGTATTACAACATCTTCAGGTGGGATATTAGCAAAGATCTTTGCTAATAGTCCACCTGAAGATGGAAATTGCACAGAACGGTAATTTTCATCTAATATTTCGAAACTGCTGTTTCGGTTTTATACCTATGAGAAATATTACTTGTCTGGTATGCATGGAAAATAACTGAGTAATTGCAAAAGGGAATATATGTTTGAATTTGAGCAACAAAACTCCTATTTACGAAATCAGCAGCACTTTAGAATTGGTTTGATGCCTAGATCAAGATTTAAAGTGTCGTGATGCAGTACTATTTCATTTATGTTTTCATAATTTCATATAGACTCCATATTTTGGTTCTTTATGAAATAGAACATCTCAAGCATGGGTATTCCAAATAGTATTTTTATTATACTATTTACAAATGTTAATTTTTCCATGTCTTAAATATCTTGCCAACTACTACAGAGACGTAGAACATGCTACATATTTCAAAAACTTTAAAATTGAGGATTATAATCTCTTTGATTTTCTTGCAATCTCCTAGTCAAATTTTGGAAAAACTGTTTCCTCCATGATTTTTTCTTAATATTTTCGGAAATAAGTGGAGAAATTTTATATTTTCCGATATTTTTCACACTAAATTTTTGAACACAAAATTTCAAATTATTTGTAATTAAATATCCTACCACAATTAAACTAAAAATTAAGACTTTTATTTCTTTTTTAATTCATATACCAATATTTTGACAAAGTACTAGAAATGTGAACAGAGAAAAATATGAATATATTGCTTTTGATATTTTTGATAGCATAAAATCATGGTGAATATTTAAAAAATTAAGATATCTACTATAGAATCAACGCTGTAATTTTTCCATAAACTTTGCATGGGTGACTAAAACCAAAATTTATTCATAATTTAACGTTTAATAGTTTCGAAAATAAGGGAAAGGTAATATATTTTTTTAGTTATTTTCAGTATAAATATGAAATATGAAAACAAAAATGATGCAAAAATACATTTTAAATTTTTCTGACACTTTCAAACTCTGTGATATAATACACTTGGAATTAAAAAATTTTTAGAATATGTAAGAGGCCCCGTGAAAATTTTCCCGAATATTTTCGAGCTTTGGATCTTGAGATATGTGGGGGTTGCAATGAGATATGTGGGAATATGTGAGATAAACACGAAGTGGTTTTTAAAAGATCCTCTTTTACTTTTTGAGGCACGGGTCCCTAAAAATATTCATTTTTGTCGTGGTATTAACGATTCAAACAAAATTTACCCAAAATTTTTTTTAAATATCATGTATTTTATATATGCTTCCATTTTTTATTTTAAAATATTACTCAGTACGTATCCCCTGAAAAAATTATGGAAAATAACTTAACCATGTACAAAAAGGCAATATTGCTCGTCTAAACTTTGACTCCGGAAAGCTTAGAACATTTTCCTAACTAGCCTTTGGAAGTGTTCAATATTTGGTTATTTAATATGTCATATGGCAAATCAAACTTCACATTTTCATAATGTATATTGTCTTTAGTAGACGTCATGTTCATGTTCCTACGTTAAATGGTTTTTACAAAAACGAGTAAGACAGACCGTGAATAATGCTAGTGAAGACTTGTAAGAAATAAAGTATTTCCACTTTAAGCAGCACAACGAATCGGAAATAGGGAGTAATTTCCTTTTGCTAAAGTATTTTTCTAACCAATAACCGTAAAAATATATTTTAATCAGAGCGTCAAAAATAGTTTTCAAAGCGACATTGAAATTCACTAAAAGTAAATTTACTAAAAGTTTTATATTTCTAATATACGTATGTTTTATAAGGGCACCGTTCTTGCATTTAAGTTTGACACAGATCATCTAATCCCTGCCGCAGCAAAGGAAAATCGAATACTCATTTGCGCGTACGAGCGCCGGCGATATGAGGCAATATTGGCAAGCAGGGAGCTACCGACTACAAATATGCTGCAGAAATCCGAGACGTTTTGTTCTGGCGGCTGCTCTATGGCACACAATAGCTCGGTTAGTGTTGGAGATGTTTTCGTATCGCGTTACAAATTGGATCACTTCGCGCACCACTTTCTCGTGTGAGCTTTTTACCTCACGTGTGTACGTTTCGGTTATGGAGTGTATTAATGTGGCCCGGATTAAGTTGTGCGATTTATGGTGGGGTAGCTCGCTGTTGTTGGGGAGGTTAATAAGATCGTAAAGACGTTAATTGTGTTACTGGGGTAGCGAATCTTTATCTTTGTTAGATGTTTGATTTTATTTGATAGAGGGGTGGATTCATAAAGTCATCTGGGGCGTGTTACAATGTATTATCTACACGTTGAGGAGATAGCAAAACGGAAAAGGAATATGTGTGTATGCACTTACGTTTTCTTACGTATTATACTTATAAAGGAGAATAACTGATTAAAATATAACATACCGTATCGTGTAATTTACAGCGTTTAGATAGATCTATTTTGTTTAATATCTTCTTATATACTGAGGGTAAGAGAAAAAAACATTTGAGTTAATAAGGTTAAAGATAATTTGTGGGGTTAATTTTTTAAATAAAATTTTAAACCACTCTAATTACGTTAAAATATTGCACGAAGACATTTCAAATAGTACCAAAGTCTCCAAAACCATTAACAACATTTATAATAATTACTAATATACACAACATTGTTAATCGTAAAAGATAGTTATAACTAGGTTTCCCTTGTAAAATCGCACGGTAGAAATATATATGAATTAATCAAAATATACCGTTACAGTTATTTTAAAATATTGTTTGAAAGAATTATACTTAACAACAAAGCGTTTAAATGATTTTCAATTTTTATGGAAAACAAATAAATACCGTTCAGTTTCGTAAGAGGATATTTAAATTAAAATTGTCACTAAATTAACAATAAATAATTACAATTTGACACAAGCGGTTGAAAGAAAACTTGTTCAATTTATTCGCTAGTAGAAAAGTAGAAAGAAACATTGAATCTCAGACTCTGTGTTTGTCTAACATAGCCGAGCTAAATGTTCATGCAAACAATTCTTTGCTAGGAAAGATTTCATAAAATTGTCTCTGTATTTTTGCTAAAAAGTATCTCAAGAACAATTTGATTTTTTTAGTAAATATAAATCTACCTTCTTACAAGTGATTTCGATAGACCTTCATTATTGTCCACTTTAACTTTGTGACGTGAGTGAATATAATTAAGTTAACTCAATGCAATATATATATATATATATATATATATATATATATATATATATATATATACATATATATAAATATATATATATATATATATATATATATATATATATATATATATATATATATATATATATATATAATTTGACCACATTTTTAATGGCTTACTTTCTTTTCTGTTTGTTTGCCCGATACAAATTTTATAAACAATTTTTAACTAACTTTTCCTTGAGCTAGAAACTTGAAATACTAAACATTATTCAGAAATTGATGACAATGCCGTATTAACTCGTTTTCTTGTCTGTTTGTTTTTTTGTTGGATCAGTTTAATGTAAGGACTACGTATAAAAACTATCCTATCATTAGTTGACAAAATTTTAGATACCACTTTGAATGGAGATATTAGATTTTACAAGAAAACTAACAGGCACAATTTTATTTATAAGTGAGTGTTTAATTTAGGCATACGAAATTTATAATAGGAAAAATTATTTCTTATCTTTATTGCATGGAAACATATGGATGAAAAACAATTTAAATATATGTAATACAATTTTTAAATTAAAATTTCAATATAAATGAAAATTTGGATGAAAAAATATAAAAAAGAAATAAAAAATTTCACTGATTTTATTGAGATATAAAATCATTCATGTTAAAAATTATTTATTTTAAATTTTGTTATATTGAATAATTTACTATAATACATTTGGAATTGTGGGAAAACAATCATGAATTGTCTTTAATATTATTGATAAATATAAAAAGAAAAATAATTTTTGTACAAATGTATTTTGATAAAGGGATGAACAATACTTTGTTGGAGCAATGTTCGCAGCGGCTGTGAATATTTCACTTAATAAAAAAGTATGAAGAATTTATAAATTGAGCCAAATATTTGGAGTTTAAGAATGAAGTTTATACTGAAAATAATTAAAATGAAACGTTTATATTTCTCATTTTTCTTAATCTATATAAATATATAAAACGTTTTGTAGAAATTCGTTATTAAAGTAGAAATAATACCATATCACGTAGTTTTATTTAATTACTAATTATGAAAAAATCTTTATTTCATGGTTTTCTTTGCGCTTATCTTTGGAATCACACAGGCTTCAAAAAAGGTTGCTTTTTTAGGAAATTCATACTTTGAAGGAGATTGTAGGCTATACATTATTACATTATATTTTATAGGAAAAAGCAGTAAATAAAATACAGTAAAAGTCGGGGAACATCGCTTAAAAGATACCAGAAAAGGAGATTCCGGATTATTTATTGGTTTGTCAACCGGAGTATTCTTGTTTATATATTCAGAACTGAATTGTTCGGCGAATGAAGCAGACGTGCTTATTTACCGCTGGGGTTAAATTGTCCTAAGATAATTCTACGCAGGTAGTACGGGATTATGCAGGGTACAGCAAACTATAGGTTAATGTGTAATAACATTTTTTTTATTGAGATGTAATTTTGGTGCCCCGTGCTCATGGTAACTAAATATGTCTGCTCCGTTCACTAAACGACATCGATCGTCGTAATCACGGGTATATAGGCAAGAATCAATTAATAAACTGGGCTCTCTCCATGCAGTGTTTCCCGACATTTGTTGTATGTTTTATTACTACTCGGATTCTACAAATGGTAAAGTAATAACATATAGAGTGTAATCTTCTCCACAGTACAAGCTTTCGACATAAATCATTCTTTAAATCAGATATGTGGTTCCAGAGATAAACGCGATAACTTTATCCTATGTATCAATATTAAATTTGGGATATTATGTTGTAAACAGAAGGCAAAAATTTGCTAACTTTTCAAAATGTTTTACTTGGATTTTATTAAAAGTTTGCTTCCAGTGTGATACTCATTCTGTCTTTAAACCTGTAATGAGGCTTTTCTTTTAATTTCATTTTCTTTAAATTAATTCCCTTTTGATTGTTATAATTAATGTGATAGAAAATGGGAAAATATTTAAAATTTCGAATGATAAATTCTTTCAAGTAACTACTCTCTCCTAACTTTAAAAAAGAAATATACAAAGTCAATAATTCATTAGAATGCTGATTCATTAGAATAATAAAATGTATGTCCATTATGAGAAACATAATAGCTATAAGAAACCGAATGTCTAGATGGTTTAATAACATAATTACAACTTTACGTAAAAAGTCTTGTTTTTGTTACAAAGTCTTTTTACTTGACTATTAACCCCGTAATGGCTAATAATAAAGAATATTCCCGGCAACACTTTCTCCCGGCCGTCGAGATATTTTAAAGTCGGAACAAATTTATGCATTCTATTAAATATAGATAGAATGCATAAATTTGTAAAAAAAAATATAATAGATATTCGCGCTGCTAAAATATTCCTGTCGCTTTCAAGAACTGTAAACAAATTGCCCACGCTAGCGACTTGACTATAAAATATGTTCTCAATGCAGAACAAAGGAGGAAGTGTATTGTAACATATATTAGGGCGGGTGGGAGAAAAAACCAAAATTTAGAATTATTGAAGGATGAGTGGAGAAAGTGTGATTACAAATTTTATGGATGTCGCTAAGTACATATAAATGCGCTGTTTGTTATTTGTTAGTGACCTTACACCGGAATGCCACTTTATGATGCTACTTAAGCCGTGTTCAACAACCATAAATTCTGCGATCGCGCAAAATGAAGTGAATCAACTAATGAGTTACCAGGTTATTTACTCAGCTATTATACACATTGTTACTCAGCTATTACTATGATTTACGAGGTTATTTATTTACAACTAAATAAGTTGTAATTATACAAGTGACCCTTACGGTGACAATCAGTGTTATACAATTTATTAAATAGTTCTGGGGAAATATATATTTAGGTGTAATATTTTACTTTTCCGAACTACTGTTCGACAATATGCAACTCGAACTTCCATGTTATCTGTCTCATACCACTCAATATTTCCAAAATAATTGCCATTCATGGAACTATCAAAAAATGCTTTAAGTAGTAGTAAAATGGAATTCTATACGTATTATACGAAGTAATTAAAAATAAATTAGGTTTCACGCTTAAAATATCTCGAACAATTTTTTTTTTGAGATACTTAAATAGAAAATAACATGATTATACTGGTTTCTTTCCTATTTTTTGAGTGGTTAATTTGACATCCTAAATTTTTAAAAGAAATAAATGGTATTCATTGCTGTCAAATATATAATGAACTTCAAATAACATGTACCGTTCTACGATATTTAGATTGAAGATTAATATATGAATATTACGGCAGTAATTCTTTGATAATATGTGGCTATTACCAAGAGCTTAATTGATATTAGTCAAATGAATGTCACTGGGGAAGATATAAAAAATTTTATGCTAACCCCAAAATATACAACCCATTTCTTACATTAAATTTTTTAAAATAATAGCATATAATAAATTAATTAAAAAAAAAGAGAATTTTTACCTTCTTTTTGCTTTTCGAAAAAATTCCAATATAAAAAATAATTTAGTTTCTCTTCCGAAAATTCAACCCTGCGAAAATAGTCCACAGTCAGAATTAAATATTTATAAGAAAAGATTATCTATTTAAAAAAAAAATTACTACTTAAAACGCCAACTAGCCCAGCGCTGTGTCACTATTCGCCGTATAGCACCATTAAATAAATTGTATTTTCTATGGTTTAAATACTCAACTTCTCCTTTGGGCAGCAGCAAAATGGAAATTAAACCACGAAGACGATTGCAAGTGATATTCAAAAACATTTTAAAACGACTTGCGTTGTATCTATAGGAAGTGTTGCTTCTCTGATATACGGAAAAGATCAGAATTACTAGGAAAGGGTAATTATGTTTGAATTTGAGCAATAACTCTTCTGATTTTGATATCTGGGCCATTTTAAGCAAGTGTATTGAAGACGCGAAATATAGAGATATTTCTTGGTCTCTTTCCACTGTTAGCAGTTTTTCAAGAAACTAATTGTGAGTCATTTGATGATCGCCAACATGTTTTTCATATTCACTCGTCCTTGAAAAAAATATTTATTCTGTCTTGTTAACAAAAATTTATATCTCAAGCACGAGCATTCCATACAGTATCTCCATTAAACTATTTACAAATGTAATTTTTTCCAATATGAATATATTGTCTACCACTTCAGAGGTGTGAAACAAACTGTGAACTCCAAAAAATATAAGAGCTAGGTTAATTGCTCTAGTTTTCCTGTAATTTCCTGGTTAGATTTTGCCAAAACTGTTTTTTTTTCACGATATTTGGCTCAGAAGTTTCGGATATAAGTGAAGTAATGCTGTATTTTTGCATATTTTTCGGCATATACATTCCGAAAAATATTACATAAACCTTAAATACGAAATTTTAAGTTTTTAAAAAAATCAAATATATTTAAAATTTTTATAATAGGCTCTTTCAAAGGATTACTATACACGGAAATAAAAATTTTCTTTCGGAATATTTAAATTTCAAGTCATGGCGGATGGAGAGACATACGACTAATCTAATAAGAATGTCGTTTTTCTTCTTGAGGTACACGGAACTATGAAAATTATCATTTTTTTCGCCGCATTAGAGATATACACGAAATTGAACGACAATTGTTTTCAAATATGGTGGATTTAACATAAGTTTGCATTTTTTATTTCAGGATATCACTCAGTAAATGTTGCCTGAAAAAATTGTGAGAAAGTTATTTATTTTAACGGTGTAAAAAAACAATATAGCAGGTCTAAACGTTGTTTCCAGCAGTTTGAATATTTTCGTAACTAGATGTTGCAGGTCTTCAATGTTTGTTTATTTAATATGTCATCTCGTAAATTACACTTAATATTATAAAGATGGTATTATAAATTTCCTATTTAACATTATATTTCATCTTTGGTAGATATCATATTTTACTATTTAATTATTAAATGAACAATAAAATGTTAATATAAAATAATAAGAAATAAGTACGCCTTTACGTTTCCACGTCAAGTGCTTTCCACGAAAAAGGGATGCAATAGATGGACACATAAGTAAACTTATAAATTTTTTTTTTAATTTAGGCTTTAAAATGCTAAAAACATAGGTAAAAATACTACTGATGACTTAATATAAATAATTTTTTTCTGCTTTAGACAATGTGTCAAACCGGAAATAAAAAGTACTTGATTTTTACTAAAGTATATTCATAACAAATATGCATTACTTATATTAACAAAGTCAAAAAAAAAATTCTACGCAACATTGACAAATGTCCACAATATACATTAAACGTTTTATATTTCTAATATGCGTATATTTTGTAAACGATGTGACTTCTTTATTAAACCGAACATGAAACCATGCAAGGGTTGTTCTCGATCGGTACCGTACCTACATGAATTTAACCTTACCGCTGATCATCTAACCCATGCCGCAGCTAATGGAAATCGAACATCCATCTGCGCGTACTGGCGTCGGTGACATTAAGTAATATTGATAAGAGGAAAGTTGCCAGAAACAAGTATGTTGCGGAAACCGGAGAGCTGCCAGCAACAAAGATGCTGCGGAACGTTTTGTTCTAGCGGCTGCGCCATCCCACACAATGTCTCGGTTAGTATTGGAGATATTTTCGTATCGCGTTATAAATTGAATCACTTCATGCACCACCTTCCCGTGCGAGCTTTTTATCTCCACGTGTCTGTATCGGTTACGGTGCGGACTAATGTGACCCGGATTAATTTGTGCGATTTGTGGCGGCGGTTCGCTCTTGTTTGGGATATTGGTGAGGTTAATAAGAACGTACGGAAGGTAATCGAGTCTTTATCTTTATTAGAAGTTTGATTAAATTTGTCTGACCGATGGATTGGTAAAGATGGCCGTGGCCGATTACGGTGTGTTATTTATACCATTACAAGATACTAAAAAGCAAAGAGAATATGCGTATATGCACTTACGTTGTCCCACGATATTATTAAAAATAATCACAATTAAATGAAACTACGTGATGTAGAATTATTTCTACTATCTTTAATTTCTTTACCACGACCTAGGTTTTGATATTAGCATAGATATACATATCTTTGCTAATATCCCACCTGAAGATGTTGTAATACAACGAAACCTAGGTCGTGGTAAAGAAATTAAAGATAGTAGAAATAATACTACATCACGTAGTTTCATTTAATTGTGAATAATGAATTTCTACAAAAGTAACGCCAAATATATTCAATAATCAAAAATAATATTTGACTAACATGGAATATTCACTATCATATAATATTTAGAATCTAGATTGAACTCTTTTCTTTAGTATCTTCTTTTAACCTGCGGGTAATTAGCAATAAACATTTAAGTGGTAAAAAATTTTTCTATGTTCCAGAAAACAATAAATTTAAATTATAAATTTATTTAAACTTCTTCTTTTTACTTATAACCCCCATAATTCTCATTTAAAAAGGCCACTCATAAATATTGGATATACTTGTTGTTAATTTTGTTGAAATTTATTATCACTTAATTTTTATTCACAATTCAATAAAACTACGTGATGCAGTACTATGTCTAGTGTATTTAAATTCTTTACCATGACTTAGGTTACTTGTATGACAACGCCTTAGGTGGGCAGTTTGGTCGTTTAGAAAGTAAATATTTTATGTAATCAACAAGACGATTAAATTTAGTTTTTATTTTTGAATTTAAGATTTATAATAGAGACAGTGATTGCTTACCCTATCAGGAAACAAATGGATAAAAGACAATTTAATTACCTGGAACTACCAAATGAACATTTGGATAAAGAAATATAAATAATGAATTAAAAATTTAATTTCATTTATTAAGATATAAAATTTTTAAATTTTTGAAAACTCTTTCAAATTAAATCAATTCATATTAGAAAAAAAGTGATTTAAATTGTTTTTATAATAACCAATTGGCAATAATTTAGAATTGTATTATAAAAGACTCTACAGGTGTTTTTTTTTAACTTTATTGATAAAAATAAAATTAAAATAATTTTTATACACACAATATTTTTGTACATTGACCAAAGGATGAATATTTGGATGGAGTAATCGCGGGAGTTAGAATATCATATTTAAGAAAATTCTACACAGGTAGCACGAGGCTACGCAGGGCACAACTAGATATAAATTAATGTTCCATTCAATTTTTTGTATTGGAGGATTATCTTAATCATTTTGCTCTCCCTTGTGGTCATTTAACACCTCCGTTCAGTTTGCCAAACGACATAGATTATCTTAATCAGGGATATATAAACAGGAATGTCCGGGATTATCAATCAATAAATAAACCGGTCTCTCTCTCTACGTTACATTGTTTAAGCAGTGCCCCCAACTTTTGTCGTATCTGTTATTGCTGCTCGGCTTCTATAAATAGTTAAATAATAAGGTATGGTCTATAATTTTCTTAAAGGTATGAGCTTTTAACACACAAAGATTTTTTAAATCAGACTCGTGGTTTCAGAGATTAGCGCGATAAAAGAAAATCAACGAACTTATCCGCTTTTTATGTTAGTTAGGATTATGAAACTTAAATTTTTGTGTGTTTCGACACGCACTTGATCGCGTTCTGTATCAATTTTGAATAACAAAATCTAAAAATTATATTATCGACTTCATGGGATGATAGCTATGAGGCTTAAAGAAACCAATTTAATATTTAATATTTTAATATGCACACTTTTTGGTAGTATCCAACAAATAAGTATCTCAATTAAATGGAACTACGTGATGTAGTATTATTTCTACTTTCTTTAATTTCTTTACCACGACCTAGGTTTCGTTGTATTACAACATCTTCAGGTGGGCTATTAGCAAAGATTAAGTTTTAGGAACTTACAACAGCATTTATATATTTCACAAAACAATAGCGGAAGCCAGGTTTGTACGGGTTTTCCCACTACTTACGTTAGTGGGTTTATTGTAGGGAGTGATGTAATTTTATTATACTTTCGGAAGTTATACAACATACAAAAATTTTAGTGAGAGTGATAAATTGAATTGATGTTATTCTATGGGATTATACAATACAAATATTCCGGTGCATGTAATAAAATTAAATGAATAATATTCTCAGTAAAATATTTGTACAATACCAAGGGTATCTGAATAGTTAGAAAAATGTTATACCACTAATTATATATATATATCCCTCGTTTTACCTAATTTAATTTCTATATATGTTTATTAATTTTTATATCATTTTATGTATATATATAATTTATTTACCTATTTTTTATTTTTCTTTCTGTCTCAATGTTGTCTAACTATATTATGTCTAGAAGATATTAAGTATGGAGTCGGCAAACATGTCCTTTCTAAATATATTAAATTTATGTATATTATTTTTGTTCCCTAATGTAATGTCTAAAAATATTAGTTTATTATCGGAATCTACTGCCAAAGTAAATGTTATATTGTTGTGTAGGGAGTTGACAAAGTTAACAAACTGGTCTAACTGTCGCTGTGTACCTTACCAGTAGATAAGGATGTCGTCTACGTATCTATAATAGTATACTACATTGGTCGCTAATTTACTGTTTAAGAGGCTGGTTTCTAAATAAATAACCGCCAATAACACACATGGCAAAATATCAAACCAGACACATCTCACTTTGCAAAGCACCTCATTGAAAATAACCATAACCCTCATACCGAAAATGTTCCCTATAAATAAATACAAAAGGCAATAAACTTAATATCCTAGAAACATTAGAAATAAATAAAAAAAAAATAAAACATATATAGAAGGGACCCCAACGTTAATATATTAAACGAACAACTGAATAAAATATCGTCACCCATACTTAATATCTTCTAGACATACTATAGTTAGACAACATTGAGACTGCAATACACATCAAATCGTTTCAGTCCGGCTACATATCTAAATAAATATAAAAAAAATAAAAATAATATCGTGGTAAAGAAATTAAAGAAAGTAGAAATAATACTACATCACGTTTCGTCTAATTGTGAACAATGAATTTCTACAAAATGAACGCCAAATATATTCAAAATAAGTATCTATTAATACTATACTTACGTATTTGGGTGGGTTTAACTTAACGACAGCTTCAATATCTTTGTGAAAATAATCTTAAGCCAAGCGCACAATATTTTTACTTAGTTGACAACAAGGTACTTTTCTACCAACTCCATAAATTGTTGTTACACCAAAGAATTTTCTATTTTAAGAAAGGCACGTGTAAAGTGAAAGTAACTCGAGAAGTTATGCAACAAATTAATCATCTCAATAAATAAATTTTTTACAGTGTTTTTATTTTGATTATTGATTTTTAAATCACCAAAAATTATTTTATTTGCTAAAATTTAAGTGTTTTTTTCTGAAAAATGGAAAGGAAGTTAGTATAATATATATAATTTCATAGCTTGTTTTAAACTTCTAACCGTATTAGCATGCAGTAAACAAACAATTTTAGCAGGTAAAAAAATTTAATCGGTTTTGAAGAACATCTCATAATTATATAAACAAATAACTAAAAAGAACTTATATAGTAAAGGAAATAAAATATAATTTTTAACCTTAAAGGGTATTTCTAAAAAATACATTTTTTGTATAATAGTGAGCATACAATTCATAAAAAAAATCTAATTAGATTCTTAAGTGTAAAGCCAATCAGATGTATGATATTAATAGCTTAAATAATTGGCGTATAAATTTTTTTTAAACATAGAAATCAAGTGGCATAAAAATATATTTATGGTTTTTGTGAACGAGATTCGAACTTACATTGTACCTAGTAAATTTACTAGTACCCGACTTCTTCATACTGTGACTAAGTATAAAATAAACCTGTTAAGTAAGAGTAGAACTCCCGTGAGTCCGCACACATTTATGCATAAGTAAATATGCGTAAGCGTGTGCGGACTTATGCATTTTTTCCTTTAGACATATTGCTATTTTATTTTTCACGGGTGTATAAATATTCTGACTATTTCAATAGGTATAAAATACGAGTATAAGATTATTCCTACTTGATTTTATTAGGTATTGTTAAATATTTTTTACGTTAGGAACTTCACATTAGTGACGACAAACGATATATAAAGTTATTTAACTTTTGCTATTACGGTTAGGCTACATTTGTCTTAACGCTTATTTTCCTCAAAAATTTTCCTGATTTTTCCCGGACTATGAAATTTATAAACTACCTGCATTAATATTAACAAATAAACTGAACATCTTTCAAGCTTGACATTAATGTATTCTTTTTACCTTTTTACATAGAACTGATATACTCGATGCGCGAACCAGACTTGCGCTTCACCGGGTTTCGTATATTATATATACATATTTATAGACATATAGTAAATTTTAATTAAAATCCAAGTCTCCAAGTACTTATGTACCAACCTAATACATGCAAATATAAATTTTTCGCAATTTCAATATATAACACTATATATTTTTATGGGGCGTAAAAACGTGGTGAATAATTAAATAACATTATTCCTCTCCATATCAGCATACAAATATGTTTCTCAATATATCGGGCACTGACATAATAAATATATATTTTAAAATACAAAATTAACTTTGCAGTTTATATAAATCCCTTTCATGAACTTTTTGGGACTCAACTGCATGTCAAGAGTTGGTCGTCTTTTACTCTTAAAATAGTAGGATCTACTTAGCTGTCTACATTTTTCTTTTAATTTTCATATATGTAATACTATTTCGAATAATTTTCCATATTAAAAAATAGCCGTTCAATTAGTAAGGTATGGACATATCTGACTCTAAGGAAAATTAAATTTTTATGCTTAATATTTCGCAAGAGGATTATTGTACCTTAAAAGTATTCATGGGATACGCCTTAATTTTTTGAAAGATCTGTTTAATGATACTCTATGTAAAGGATATGTGATAAACAATTCACACCTGATTTACCTGTGGGGATGACAAGGTAACATCTCCATACGTAACTTCATGTTAACAAATTTTAATTGGTTACTTTTAGGCGTTGTAAATATATACAGGCATGTCAAATTTCAGTTTTATTGTGCTAAAAATCTACGAGCAAGGAAGCTGTATCATACAAAATGATTTAGGGAAATTTTATGCATTCCATAAATAAATGTTCTCGTTGCTAAAATATATCCATCATTTTTGAGAGGTGTAATTTGAATAAAAAATATGTTCTAAACACAGAACAAAGGAAAAATTTACTAAAAAAAACAATTTCGCGTTAGTGAGAGCAAAAACCGGAAATTGAAATTATTGAAGAAAAGAGAGGAAGAAAAAAGTGTTTGAGATATGTTATGATTGTCGTTAAGTACATGTAAATGCGTTGTTTGTTGTTTATTTATAACCTTACATCGAAACGTTTCGTACCACGGTCGACACGTTAAAATAAATTCTGCGATTGCGCAAAATGAAGTGAATAGATTACGGCTTAATCAAGTTAACTGCACAATATTGAGGTATGCTAGCAATCTTTTCAATACCAATAAATAGATTGCAGTTTATCAAATAATTTCGGAGCAATTGTATACACAGACGCATTATTTTACTTATTGGAAGTACTGATAGGTAATTTACAACTTGTCCTTCCATGTTCCCTGTTTTATTCCACTTAATACACACAATACTATTGTCATCTAAAGAACTGCTAAAAATTCCTTAAGTAGTGGTAAAATCGAATGCTATTCATTGCATAAATATATTGCAATTTATTAAATAATTTCGGGGAAATTGTATACATAGACGCAATATTTTACTTACTGGAAAGTACTGATAGGTAATTTACAACTTGTAGTTCCACGTTCCCGGTCTTATTCCACTTAATACACACAAAACTATTGTAATCTAAAGAACTGCTAAAAAATTCCTTAAGTAGTAGGAAAATGGAATGCTATTTGCATTTTTCAAAGTCATTAAGAAGAAATGTTGTTTCACGTTTAAAATAACTCCTACAATTATCTTATTTTGAGATGCTTAAACAGAAAATAAGGTGATTAGTCTAATTTTTTTCTATTTTATGTATAACGAATTTATTCAATTCATCAAATATGATGGATTTAACATAAGTTTGCATTTTTTACTTTTGGATATTACTCAGTACGTGTCACCTAACAAAATTGTCGCAAAATAACTTATCTTAACATTGTAAAAAAAACAATGTTTCTGGTGTAAACGTTGGTTCTTGTAAAGTTTGAATATTCTCCTAAGTAGCCTTTTCAGGTGAACAACGTTTGGGTATTTCGTTTTATATCGTAAATCAAACTTCATATTTTTTTCTTATTTTCTTTTGTAGACGTCATATTTGTTTATTTATTTAATAATATAATATTAACCTTTTAATACGAAATAATAAATTTGTAGGCCTTCGTGGTGTCACAACAAGTGGTTTACACGAAAAACGACTACTATACATGAAAAGATGGACACGTAGACTTGTATGGATTTTATTTTTCCATTTGGGCTTTAGAATCCTAAAAACGTATGAATGAAGTATTAATATTGTAAACAGAGTATTTCCACTTTAAATAATATATGGAACCGAAAATGACGCATAATTTACTTATACTAAAGTGCATTTGCAATAAATAAGCGTAAACATATAAATATATTGGGAACGTCAAAAAAATTGCCAAACCTACATTGACAAATGTTTAGATCATACACTAAAAGTCGAACATTTACAATATGGGTATGTTTTGTAAACGACGTGACTTTTTTATGAAATTGAACGTAAAACCATGCAAGGGTTGTTATCGATCGGCAAAGTACTTCCATAAGTTTGACGCAAGTCATCTAGCCATGCCGCAGAAAATGAAAATCCAACTTCCATCTGCGCTTACAGGCGTCGGCAACATTAAACAATATTGACAAGACAAGAGCAGCCAGCAACAAAGATGCTGCGGAAATCCGAGACGTTTTATTCTAGCCGCTCGCCATCGCACACAATGGCTCCTTTAGTATTGGAGATGTTTTCATATCGCATTACATATTGGATGACTTCACGCGCCTCTTTCGAGCGAGCTTTTTACCTCACGCGTGTCTGTTTCGGTTACGATGCGGACTAATGTGACCCGGATTAATTTGTGCGATTTGTGGCGGCGGCTCACTCTAGTTTGGGATATTGCTGAGGTTAATAAGAACGTACGGACGGTAGTTGTTCTACTGGGGTAGCAAATCTTTACCTTTGTTAGAATTTTGATTATATTTGTTTTGAGCGGTGGATTGGTTAAGCGAGCCGTGGCGTAGTACGATGTTTTATTTACACCTTTACAAGATACTAAATAGCGAAGAAAATATGCGCATACGCAATTACGTTGTCTCACGTTATCATTAAAAATAATAATTGAATAATAAAGAATATTGACTATCGTATAATTTTTAGAGTTTAGATTGATCTATTGTATTTAATACCATCTTGTAACCGGCGGATAATAGGCAATAAATATTTAAGTCATTTAAGTTGACAGTTTTCTGAGTTTGTGGGGTATACTTCTGAGATTACCATTTTAACCAACTTAAATAATTTAAGATAATGTTTGAAAATACTGTAGATAATATTAAAGACTCCTAAAAATTTAACTGTGTCAATAATAATGTACACATTACACATTACATTGCTAATTATAATAAATTTTCTATTATGATTTGTTACATGCTCTATGAAAAATCAGACGGTAGGAATATATTGAATGAATCGGATTATATGGATAGACGTTGTCAAAAATATTGTTAATAAAATAAATAAAAAAAATGAATATTAAATATTATGTGTTGGAATAAAAGGCAGCCAATCTTCTAGCTCTGTTGAAAGTAAAGAGAAACATGCTGAATCCCAACCTATGTTCGTGTCTCATGTAGACGTGCTAAATGTTCATTCCAACAGTTTCTTTACTGGAAAACAGTTATTAATTATTTTTTTCAGTTTACTTACGAAAAGGTTTGGGTAAAGATTATAAAATTTCTCAAAATAGTGAAGTTTTTGGCCCCCATAAATCCAGTGATACTCGGAAAATCTTGCAAATTATAGGAAGGTTTCCTATTGAAAAAAATTCACATTTTATAGCATTTCCTTTATATCTGCTAGTAGAAATTATTGTGTAAGAAATTTAGTTACAGACGTGGTAATGATACAGTAGAATAATATTTAATGCCCCAGCTAGCATATTTTGCAAACGACGGCAATTGTGAAACAAGGAATAAAAGAAATGTAATTAAACAATTTTTATTCAAACTTTGAAGAGAATTTTGGGGATATGGACTTTGTTTCGGAGTATGAAATCTATATTAATTAACAATTTATTTTATATCACAAAAGTTGATAAAATTTTTATTTTATTCTATGTTTCAGAAGACAATTTAAATTTGTTTAGAAATTTTTTTTGTTAACAACCCTCAAAATTCTTATGTAAAAAGGCCATTCACAAATAATGAAAATATTAGGAGTTAATTTTGTCGTAATTCAATATCACTTAATTTTTATTCACAACTAAATGAAACTAAGTGATGTAGTAATATTTCTACTTTATTTAAATTCTTTACCACGACCTAGATTTCGTTGTAATACAATATCTTCAGATAGCAATTTGTAAACAATCTTTACGAATTGCCCGCCTGAAGGTATATTCATAAAACGAGACCTAGGTTGTGGTAAGATATTGAAATAAAATAGAAATAATAACTTATACTTATTACTTTATTACAGGCTCTGAATTATTACGTGAGTAGTCTCTTATAGTAAACAGAACACCGGTTTAGTAACGAGCGGCCGAAAATCGAAACCAGGTCCCCGCGTAGTCAAAGAGCATATGACATTTACTAATTAGTGTTCTTTGAAACCGATAACGAAATCCTTAAATGCACTATCAAAAATTGAATTAATATTGGAATAATGCGCATTTTGTTCAGAAAAATTAACAAAACGCCAAAAAATTTAAATTTTTCCAAAATTATTTTACACTCTATTAAGCTCTAGATTTCATTTTTGAACTGGATTTATCCTAGAGAAGGAAAAAAAATCACAGATATGCTAGGAGCAATTTACGCCCAGGTTTTTTTAACTTTTATCGTAATTAACCGATTACTTTTGATCCGCTTGTAGAAATGAAATAAAAAAATTAAATAACAAACCTAATAATAAAACTGTAGAATATTATTTAAAAAAAAGAAACAAAATTTAAATAAAATATTGAAAAGAATTTAGAGGAAGCCAACTATTGTTTTTTGGAGAAAAATTGTTATTTCTATGTTATTTTATTAATTTTTTTTCTTTAACGTACACACGTTAAGAAAATTAAAAAAAAAACAAACTAACCGTTCTGAAAGCCGAATAACTTTCCGTTCTTGATTCTTGAGGATATCTTGGATGACAATGATGTTATTAAAATTTTTCTCATTAAGCTATGTATCCCAATTCGTGACAGGGATTTTCATATAATAATTATGGGCGGTGTAAACAAACATAAAAGAAGTTTAAAAGATAAAAATCAAATATAGTCGTCTTGTTGAACACATAAATTATTTACTTTCTGAACGTATGTACATTAAATCAAAAAATTATTAAAACATTATAGAAACAACAATGTTTCTCCAAAAAATAATAGTTCGCTTCCTTTAAATTCTCCTCAATAATTAATTTAAATTTTGTTCCTTTTTCTACCAATACATTCATTTGCACTATCTACAAGCTGATGTATTAAATCATATTCTCCAGTTTTGTTATTTAGTCTGTAATTGAATTTGTTTACAAAACGCATTTCTACCTGCAGATCTGCATAAGATAAAAGTTCAATAAACCTGGGCGTAAACTGGTCTTAGCATATCTGGGAATTATATTCCTTCTCTAGGTTCCTAATCCAGTTCAACAATGAGATCTAGAGCTTAAATAGTGTAAAATATTTTTGGAAAAAATTCAAATTTTTTGGCGTTGTCTTAATTTTTCAGAACCAAATGTGCATTTTTTCAATGTTAATTTAATATTTGATAGTAAATTTAAGGACTCCGTTGTTTGTTTCAAAGAACACAAATTAGTAAATGTCGCACTGAGTGAGTGTCATTTCATTTATGCACGCCGGACAATGTTGCTATTTAGTGGTTTGTCGTTACAATGGCGTTTTGGGATGATCACAAGTCATAAGCCCTCTGACTGCGCAGTAAACCGCGGGAACCTGAGTTCGATTTCCGGTCGTTAGTCGAGCAGGGCTAAATGGGTGTTCTCTTATCTGCAAGAAACTGTTCTGTATAATTGTAAGAGATTCATGTGTAATTGTAAGAGATTCATCGGGATGCGGCGCTAGTGTGCCACTGTATACATCGGCTCTATATATTATTAAATTGTAAAAATAAATGTTATTCGTCGAAGAATTCACCAAAATTATGTGCAAGTACATTTTCTCTGCAAGATAATCTATTAGAACTGGCTAATTACTCAAGGACTGACGAAAAATCGTGAAAATTATCGGGAGTGAATAAAAACGATTCTGTGAATGTTTTTATGAACATTTCAACAAAAAAAAACTAAGGAAGAGTAAATCGGATGGTGAAAAGTGGCAAGAAGTGTCTATTAAGCATTGTGCAGCAAAAATAGTAATAGAAAAGTGAAAACTAACCTAAATTTATAACATGATTATGCGAAAAATCGAATCGAAAACTAATGCCATCTACCGACACCTGCGAGTATTACTATCAAACAACAACTTGGCTATCGCGCAGGCACCAAAAATTCGTATCTCTCATGCTTCGCTAAACAATACTAGTAAACACCACAATAAGTCACTACTGGTACAAAAACAGAAATATGATTGATAGCTGGTCAACAAAAAAATAAAAATATAAGAAGTTTTGAATGCGCTTCGAAATATTCAAAAGGAACTTGAACAAAAAATAACTAGAAAAAAAATGGAGAAAATGTGACAGACCGAGTGTCTCAAAACATAAATAAAATATTAGATGAAAAGTTGAATTTTTGGGAAGAAAAATTTTATGTCCTGAAAGTGAAAGTGGACAATCAAGAAAAAAACTATATTTCTTGAAAAAAAGCAAGAATTAGAAGCATTCATACCCAAACTTGGAAAAAATCTTAATCAATTTTACTGAACGTGACCTCTCTATTAAGCTGGATTGTAGAGATATTCAAGAGCTAAAAAGAATAGGAAATAAAAAAGAAAAACCTCTGCCAATTGTTGTGACTTTTTCAACCTTAGGATTAAAAATAGACATTCACATACAAAGAAGGTCACTGAGAGATACCCCATACTATTTAAAAGAAGACTACCCATCCTATGTCCTGGAAAAAAGGAAGGAACTGCAAAAACAAGTACTCGAAAGAAAAGAAAAAGGAAATACTGCAATAATTAAATATGACAAAATAGCGGAAATAAACAAAAATACCACAAACAATAACAAAAGAATGCTCTCCTCCTCACCTGAAAGCAGCCCCCCAATCCAAGATGAAAAAATACCGAAATAAACAAGAAAAATCAGACAAAAACATCAATATAAAGATCATCAAGCATATTTGAATGTGTTTTGAAGCCGGGGCTTGCTTAACTCCCTCACACCAAAAAACTCTAATAATTTGTCAAGTAAACAGAGCAATCAAAACAAAAAAAATAGCAATGACCGCTCCCCTCCCACAATCAAATCAAGAAAAAGATACTAGCAATACATAAACAACATCTTCCAAGATGGCTGGTCCCCGTGGAAGATTACGACTAAAACCTTCCAAATATTCAAATTAATCCTCTAAAAAAATTCTACATCCTTACATATAATGTCAGATCCTTAGCAACTGGAAGTAACTCGTAGAGTACAACTTACTTGGAACAAGTACTGGCGTGTAAAGGACATATTCAAGAGCAACATACCTACTAAGCTCAAAACTAAAGTTTTAAACTCCAGTCTGAGAGCTGAAACTTTACTACAAAATACGTTCTAAATTCAAAACAAAGGGGAAATTTACTGAAAAATACGTATTCGGTTGAATGAGAGCAAAAACCAGAATTTGAAATTATTGAAGAAAGATCGGAAGAAAACGTGTTTGAGAAATTTTGTGAATATAGCTAAATACATAAATACGTTGTTTGTTGTTTGTTGATGAACTTACACTAAAATGTCTCTTACTGACATCACTCGTACCGCGGTCAACATATTAAAATAAATTTTGCTATTGCACACAATGAAGTCAATAGACTACGGCTTAAGAAAGTTAACTGCACAATGTTAATTTATAAATTTTCTTGCAATCTTTCCAATAACAATCATTATATTTAAATTTATTGTATAATTTCGAGTAAATTGTATTTATAGGCGCAATATTTTACTTATTCGAAATACTGATATGCAATGTACAATTCGTACTTCCGTGTTCTCTGTCTTATTCCACACAATATACACAAAACTCTTGTCATTCATAGAACTGTTAAAAATTCTTTGAGTAGTAGTAAAAGGAAGTCACTAAGAAGAAATATAATTTCATGCTTAAAATTATTCAAACCATTTTTTTTGGAATACTTAAACAGAAAAAATGTGATTAATTTCCTTTTTTTCTATTTTTTAGTGTAGTTAAATATCTCATCCTAAACTTTTGAAAAGAATAAATATTATTCATTGTTATCAACTATATACGGAAATTTTAATACCGTATTGTATTGATGTACAAAATTTACCTTTTTGTGCTTAGTTAGCTTACAAATGCACTTTAGTTAAAGTAAGTTACTCACTATTTTCAGTTTCGTATGTTATTTAAAGTGGAAACTCTTTATTTATAAAAAGGATTCTAATATATATATATATATATATATATATATATATATATATATATATATATATATATATATATATATATATATATATGTATATATATATATATATATATATATAAGACTACTTGTTTATCTGTTCGTTTAGAAGTGATTTTTCGTAGAAACTACGTATTTTGGGACCATAAAAGCATTATTATAAATTAAATTTAAAATCTTTTTATTATTTTTTAAATTCAGTAGTGAAACATAATGTCTACTAGAGACAATACGTAATATGGAAGAGGAGAAATATCATAGTTTCATTAAAATGTGAAGTTTGATTTACGAGACAACATTAAATAACCAAACGTTGTTCCCCTGTAAAGGTTAGTTAGGAGAATTTCAAACTTTACAAGAACTAACAGTTAAATCAAAAACATTGTTTTTTTTACAATATTAAGATAAGTTATTTTGTCACAATTTTGTTAGGTGCCACCCAAGTGCAGGCACATACAATTCCTTTTGTTTACAAAATCTTATACTTTGATGAAAATTGTGGGCTAAATAAGCTTACGTTATAATTAAAAAGAAAAAAGTAATAAGAGAAATATAGCGGAAGTCGCGGGTCATAGCTTATAATATACAAAAAAAATAGAGCCCGATTTATTTATTGACTAAACAACCCGAATTTTTGAGCTGATATACTCGGACTGGGATGAGGAAAATCGTCCGCCGAACGGAGCGGACGTGCTTAGTAACCATGAGGATTAGAGGATTATAACTAATATAATTAAACACATATAACACGAAGCTACGAAAGGTATAGTGAGTTTTGAGTGTATGTATAATATTTTTTTTCTTTTTCAATAATGAAATGTAAAGCCGGTGCCCAGCGCTAATTTAATAGGATTAACTTAATCATGTTGCTTTCCCTCGTGGTCACTAAACATCTCCACTCCGTACGCCTAACGACATTCATCGACGTAATCAGGGATATATAGGCGGAAGTTTTAACCTCTATCGTCTGGAATATTTTGCTTAAAATTTTAAAATACATATCCTACACGATACAAGAAATTTAAAAAAATTTTCTTCGAGTGCTCCCTCCAAAATGTTCATACTAATCTTTATGAGCGTAAACTATCAGGATGTATGCCGGTTAGCATATTTAAAAATTATGTCAAATTTCCTGTCTAATATCAAATGATTTCTGGAAAAAGTTATATGTATATATATATATATATATATATACACAGGTCTCTTTTAAACGAATGAGTCATATTATCACTATCTCTGTCAGTCACGAGAAATGTTTTCTTTCCTTATACACCGCATATCCCGTCGATCCATAAATCGTTAATAATCTCATCTAATAAAGATATTCGTTTAAGATTTTCTAAAGTATTTTAATTGTACAAAACCAAAGCAACACAACAGAATATAAGGGTGAATTAATTTTAAAAAGATTAAGGTTAACTAGTACAGCAGCATTTTTCTTTATTCCTCTTAAAAATACAGACATTATAATATCAGTTATATTGAACTTCATTGTTGCGAATAAATCTATTTTTTCATATCAAGGTTTTTTCATATTTTCAACATTTCCTGAATCTTAATTACATTTAAACTTTTCGTTATCATGAACAGAACCTTTACGAGAAAAAATCTCAAGGAAATATTGAATTTCCGGCGTAACCCATTTTTCGTCCTGCAAAATAATATTCGTATCGTCCAATATTTACAGTAAGTGATTACTGCATCGTTGACACTTGTGTTAAAACATCTTCAGGTGGGCTATTAGGAAAGTTAGAATAGCCCAACCACATATTAGAATGGCCCACCTAAAGATGTAATACAACGAAACCTAGGTCATGGTAAAGAAGTTAAAGAAAATAAAAATAATACTACATTACGTAGTTTCATTTAATCGGGGAATATAATAATTTTACTTTTTTACGCTCATTTCTACTTGTGGATATGAAAACTGGCTTATCATATTAATTTAGCAAAATGTGTGTTTGCTTCCTATATCGTAGTATGAAATTAAACTTTTAAAATGGATGCAAAATTTAGAAGCTACTTTAATTAAATAAAAAATCCGTCAATTAGTTCTAGAGTACTAATCATTGCCTGGGAGGCCGCACTCTTAAATGTTTTTCGTTATAATTTAAAATCGTGCAACCATTGTGACTCGCCCGCTAACCTCAACTCAGTGCCCCCCGCGACGCGGTGGATAGCCGTGGTGCGTCTGGTAGGCTCTTGTGTTTGCTAAGTTACAGACTGTTGGATGGCTTGGGAGGCGATCTTTAGTACTAAATGTAATTACTTTAATGGACTTGTTTCTTATTATTGGAGTTTTTGACGTGATTAGTGTTAATTGTATTTATAAAAATTAATGTTTTGTTTACAAATGAACTTAGACGATGGCCAAATAGAATATTGGTTAATGAAAGATGACACTGCTAGTGAAATTTAAGACACAGTAGAAGTCGAAGACCATGATTTCGATGACAGCGTTGCCGATCCTACCTTCATTCCGTTCGATCAATATAAAAATTACTGTCAACACGTTATAACACGTGTTCCGGATCTCTATTCAGAACACCCAGCATTATTGGGGCCGTCAACTAGTGGAGAGCCCATGGAGCGTTCAACCAGCAGAGCTTATACTGAATCGTCAACCAGCAATGCTTCAATGGAATCGTCAACCATCGGTAAATGGTGCCATTAACAAGCTGAGCTTTCATGGAGCCATCAGCCAGCAGTGCGTCAGTGCGATCAACTCCTTCACTTCCCATTTCGTAAACAGGATCTCTTTTTATACGACCCTCTACATCTTCAATCACAGGTAAGAACAATTACACTTGGTCAACCGATAATTCTAGTAAACCGAAATCAACCAGAACTGCATCGAGAAATATAGTCTATACTGTTTCTGAACCAAAACCATAGGAAAAAGATGTTATAAAGCCCATTGAATGCTTTCCAAAGTTGATTAACCCAGCTATGTTAGATGAGATATTTTTACGTACAAATGAAGACATTTCATCCAAGTCTATCAAATATAAACAAAAAAAAATATGGCTGTTTTGAATAGGTTTATATTACATTTTGACTACTCTAACGCTAAAAATAAAGCCAATGAACAGAAAAACGTACATGACAACACATTGCGCACGCTAAGCTTGATTTGATCCGCCCATGGTGTGTCATTCGTGGTGAGGAAAGAAAAAAGATGAGAAAGCGAATAAGAGAGGCTACTAAAGATATTACGCATACAGAGAATGCAAAAAAATTGGAAGACAATGTCATAAAAAAAGAAAAAAACAAATGCAACTCCTGCCTAGCAAAAAAAAGACGCATGAGTGTGTACTACTGTGTGAACTGCAAACAACTATATTGTTTGGAACATCGTTTGCCTAATTGTTTCTCTTGTGATAAGAAATATAAAGACTAACTTTATTCACTTATGATATCTCTGTTTTGCCAAAAAAGAGTTATATATGTGTTAAGTTTAAAGCACCATTTAAGACTGTATTGATTTAGAAAATATATTTTCTGTTATTGTATTTAAGTAGGCAGAGGCTGGCATTTGCGTAGATATATTTTTCATGCATTAATACAGATATTTCAAATGATATTTGTTATTCATATAATAGCCTCCCAAGCAATGAGCAGTATAAAGCAGTAAAAAAAATATACTAGTACTTTAGGGTTAGAATAGAACATGAATGGCCTACAATTATAGGCACTTACAAAAATTTAAGTGTATTTAATACTCCATTTAAACAATTAGGTTGGAGCACATGTCCTTGTACACTCAAACATTTTTTTTTAATTTTTTTACTGTTAATTTGTATAAAGCCTTGTCTACAACATATAACCATCTATTAGGCAAAGAGAGAATTGCTTCTTTTCAAAAAATAGATAGCTGGAGTTTAAAATATTTTGCGTTATCCTTTTTAAGTTGCTCATAATTCTCAATTTTTTTTCGGCAAATGTTGCTTTTAAAAACTGAAAGAGAGGGTAGTAATTTGGATTATGCTAGTTTTGTCTGGTATCGTGGATCAGCCTAGATCTTTCCGTAAGCCATGGACGAATTTTGCAACACGTCATTTAGGTCGCTCTTCACGCAGTGCTGCGGCCCATGTTCTAAGTTGTTCTGTACACAAAGAAACATTGATTGCCTCGTTTGCAGTGGGATACCTCCAAAATAGCATAGTTTGCCAATCCCAAAAAAGTGACAGTAGAAATTATTTACCATGAGTTTCAAGTTTATGATTATGGTAGTGCGCTTACAGTGTAAGGTAACCAATAGGTTTGACGTTTTTATGGTCGTAGTAAATCCATGACTTATCTCTAGTGAAAATTGATATGAGAAAGTCCTGTCTTTGTGACCTTAACACAAATTTTTGCCGATTGTGATGCGTGCTGCGCGATCGGTGTCAATCACATCACAAGTTGTTCACTGACTCAGAAATCTACGATGTTTCATGTTGTGAGGATGTCGAGTGACGGTGGTATGGTATCGTTTATAAGTTAGTATCTGCTCCAGATCCCGGATACTCGTATGAGAACGCACTTCCAACTCACGTTGTAATACGTCTTTGTCAAAAGTAACCGGACGCCCCGAGCGAGGCTTGCCTTTACAAGTTGTCTCATCTTTCTTAAAACAATTAAACCTGTAAAATTAACCAGTTTACAGTTGAAAGGACGGCACTTCCCTCTTCTCAATTATATCAACTATCTTTCTTGCACTGGTCTCTAGTTAAAACTCGTAGGGCATAATCGATCGCAACTGGTGTTTGTTCATTTTAATTTAAAATTGAAGGACGTGACTTGTGGGCACTTTTATATACCCACCGAATCAAAATTTTATAACATTTTAAAGAACTATAGAATATAAAACTATAGTTCGTCGTTTCATGGGGTAAATTGTAATGTAAATCCAAGTGTCCCAGCACTTATAAACCAAATATTTAAAACCTAATATTTATAAATATCAATTTTCACAATCCCTATATAGTTCCTAATATATATTTACCGCTCATAAAGAAGGGGCGAATATTTAAGTGATATCTTCACGTATTATATAAACAAATTTCCTCGTATATCTATTATAGATATAAAAATAAAAAGCTAGGTTTGCGGTTGATATAAGCCACTTCTATGAACTTTTCTTAACTACGTGTCACAAGTTGGTCGTCTATTACTCGTAAAATAGTAGTATCTACTTTGCTATGAAAATGTTCCTTAATATACTCACATATGACGCTATTTTGAATATTTTGCAGTTATTCCGCAATAGCCGTTTAGCTGGTAAGGGGTGGATAGGCGTAACTCTGACCAAAATTACCACTTCTTAATATTTCGTAAAACATCACCGTAACGTAAAAGTGTTTATGGCATACACTCCAATAATTCCAAAGACCTGCTCAATAATAACCTACATAAGGAAGTATGTGATGAAAAATTTACCCATATTTTACAAGTGGGGATGATACGGTAACATCTCAACATGTAAATTTATTTTAAAAGATTTTATTAACTTAACGCATAACTTTTTATGCATTGTAAACATTTACACCTGTTCCAAATTTCAGCTTAATAGCACTAATAATTTACGAGTAAAGCGGCTCTAACCTACAGACGGCCGACAAACAGGCATAAATGGCAAAATTGTAAGGGTTCCTATTTTGGCTACGGATCCCTAAAAGTTACTCCAATTATTGAGTAACATCACGAAAATATAAAAGATTTAGAGATATTACCCGATGTATAATTGTTTGAAAAAATAATTGGAGCCAGTTTGCGTTTTATTACTCTCACTCAATACTTTCCGATTTTAATTAATATTATAAAAAATATTTTTGACGCAGTCAGATTTTTTTCACGTTTTTGATATAGTCACAAAAGATCATTTTTTTAGCGTTTACCGTAATAAGGACCAAAAATAAGACGCAGTGTATTATTGTGGTTATATACACACTTCACGGCAAAAAAGTGCTAAACTTTTATGAAATAACAGAGGAGAACTAAGATAATAACACTAGAATTAATTAGAAAGGACTTCAAGAATGGGACGAAATATAACTAGTATAACTTTTGCCACTTAATGACCATATAGAAGTATAAAATTATTATAAACACAATTGATGCAAAATGTGAGAGATTTGAGATACATGTAAATATTTTTTTTTGCTTAACACTACATTATTTCGTCATCCAAAGTATTATCCAATTTCTTTTAATAAAGTTAAGTTTTAAAATTTTTCGTAACTATTTATTACGCAGAATATAAAAATTTCTCATTTTTCCTTCCTTATTATTAAAATGTTTATTACCGAAAACTCTCTCGTTCTTCATATTTAATACTTTATGCGTTCGCTTCGTTCGTGTATTACGATGTAAAGTAGGTTGATTTAATTATTTTACACCTGGAATATTTACGTGAAACTTATAATACGTATTTACGTATTATTTAATCCTATTTTCCTATATAATAGGTATACGTATTATTTAATCCTATTTTCCTATAGTATATTCCGAATATTTTGCTTTAAATAGAAGGCAATAATTGGTTAGCTTGTGAGTATGTTTTGCTTTCAGTGTGTTAACTGTTTACTTCCAGATTTATTCATTTTGTCAAGCAGTAGGAAATAAAGCAATCTCTAAATATGCAAAGAGGTTATTTTTTAATTTTATTTTCTCGAAGTTAATTTTCTTTCAATTGCTTGAATTACTTTGAAACGAAATTTGAAAGTACTTTGACAAATTACAACTCTCATTCAAATGACAACTGGGAGTAAAAATATGGTGGATGTATCTAAAATTATGACAGCAAGAATCAATGATATAGTTTTTCTATTACTTTGCACGGAGTTCTTAAAAAACAAATTTTCTTTTATAATTAAGCTTAAGTAGCTTTGGAAATAAAGATATTGGCATATCGTTTGGAAATTTGTCATTATATCTCCGAAAATATAGTAAAAAAATTAAATATTTTTGGAACCCTTACAACTAGCTCTTTTGAATAACATGTCACATTATACAGGAAAATATAATTTTTTTTGGGATATTTAAGTTTCTGTGTCAAGTAGTTTCTAAGAAAAATTTCTATGACCAACGAGTGGTTAGACATACGATGGTCTGATTAGGATACAGTTTTTTCTTTTTAGGTACGGAACCTTAAAATTTGTCACTTTGTCGTCCTAGAAGATATTCACAGGAAATTTACCTATAATTTTTTTTCAAATATGTCAAATTTAACATGACTGCATTTTTGTATCTTTGGGCATTTTTAATACCTTTCGCCTGACAAAATTTTGACGAAAAAAACTTATCTTAAACATGTAAAGAACAATGTTACTTGCTTAAAAGTTGGTTCTGCAAATTTTTAATATTTTCCTAACTGGTCTTTGTAGGTGAACAAAGTTTGGTTATTTAATGTTGTCTCGTTAATCAAACTTCATATTTTTATGAAGCTCTTTTATTTCTTTTATTAAGTATTATGTATTGTCTTTAATATATATGATAATTAAATATTCAACTATTAGAAAAATAATTATATTTGGATATGAAATAAAAATAAATTAGTATGCCTTCACATTTTAACGTCAAGTGATTTCTACCAAAAATGGCAGCGATAGAGGGAAAGACGAACATTTCAATGATCTTACTAGGATTGTGTTTTTCCATTTGCGTTTTAGAATCCTAAAAACGTAGCTAATTAATACTGGAGTTGACTTATATAATTAATACTGGAGTTGACTATAAACAAAATATTTCCCCGTTAGACAACATATGACACCGGAAATAGCGAGAAAGTTTCTTTTACTAAAGTAGTACAAAAATATGCATCTCCCATATTGAGAGCATCAAAACCATTTTCTAAAGCGACATTGATAACTGTTCAGAACATACACTAAAAGATTTGTATTTCCAATATGCGTAAGTTTTGTAAACGATGTAAATTGGTTATTAAACCGAACATAAAACCATTCAAGAATTTTTCTGGATCGGCACCGTACCTACATAAATTTAACGCATATCATCTAACCCATGTGACAGAAAATGCAAATCGAACACACATCTGCGCGTACTGGCGTCGGCGACAAGAGGTAATATTGGCAAGAGGAGAACAGTCAACAACAAAAATGCTGCGGAAACCCGAGACGTTTTATTATAGCGGCTGCGTCATCACACACAATAGCTCGGTTAATGTTGGAGAAGTTTTCGTATCGCATTACAAATTGGATCACTTCGCGCACCACTTTCACGTGCGAGCTTTTTACTAAACGGGTGTCTGTTTAGGTTACGGTGTGGACTAATGTGAGCCGGATTAAAATGTGCGATTTGTTGCTGTGAGTCGCAATTGGTGAGTTCAATAAGAACGTATGGAAGTATAATTATATTTATTTGAGGGGTAAATTTGTAAAGCTAGCCCTGGCGTATTACGATGTGTTATTTCCACTTGAAGAAGATACTGAAGCGCGAAGAGAATATGTGTATACGCATTTACGCTGTCTTACGTTACAATTAAAAGGAATAATTGAGTAACGTAGAATATTGGCTATTGTATAATTTATAGAGTCTAGATAGATTTATTTTATTTAATACCTTCTTAAACCTACGGGTAATTGACAATAAACATTTAAGTGATTAGGGTTGAAAGTATTCAAAGTTTGTGGGGTGCGTTTTTGCGATAAAATTTTAAACCTCCTTTATTACGACAAAATAATGCACAAAGACACGGTAGATGATGATCAAAGTCACCAAAAATTAGTAGTATGTATTATATTTTTAATTATAATAGATTGCCTGTTATAACTCGCTTCCTTCTGTAAAATAGGTAGCTAGAAATTTTTTTATTTTAGTTACAATTATATCAAAACATGGTTTGAAATAAATATTAAAATACTTTCTAGCTTTTTATACAAAAAATTATGTAACTATTTTCTTCAATACTTATTTATATTAGTTTTAGAGATCTGATAATTACGTGACTATTATTTACATTCAATGTCAATTATCTTTACAATGACATTTTCAACGCATACTGAACCTATATTTAGACATGATAAATCACATCTTGTTTAATTTACATAACAATTTCCTATTGTTGTTCAATTATTAACGGGTCAATTAACAGTTTGTTTGATTACATTTATCCAGGAAATTATCACTTTTTGACTTGCATATCACTAATTGCCCACCCATTTTAGTCTTGAGTTGTTCGACTAACTTAGAAGGTTACGTGTAAATTAGTGTTTTATTAGTTAATTAGATTTGATCGAACGCTTTGAATGGAGATCTGAGATTTCACACGGAAGTTAGAAGCCCTAATTTTTTTAAAATAGTCAGACATTTTGAAATGGAGATATTCTTTGCTACCCCTTATATAATGCAATCAAATGGATGAAAAACAATTTAAATACATATAAAATTGGTGTTAACCAAATTTTCAATTATTGTTAAATAAACGTTTCGATAAAGAAAAAAAAATAAGAAATTAAAGATTTAAATTGTCAATTATATTTATTAAAATATAGAATCCTGCAAATTTCGAAAAATTATAATTATAAATTATCATATTATAAATTATGGTTCATCGTTATCATTCATATTATAAATTATTGATTTTGAGTTTTGTAATATTGACTGATACGCAATAACATGTTTAGAATTGTATGAGTAATAATTTAATTACAGGTTCATTGATAAATAAAAAAAAACAATTTTTCTACAAATTTACTTTGACAAGACGACGAATATTATTTTAATGAAGCAATATTAATATTGACTCTCTATATTTCATTTAATCGGAAGGATCTAAAAATTAGGCTCAATATTTAGATTTTATATGTGGAGTCATCATTTTTTAATAAATAATAATACGACTCTTTTTATTAATAAACAAATAATACTGCATAAATTATAGTCCTGGTGAATCATATTGCATAAAAATTGCGCATGTTACAATATCAAGTCAATGTAATGAGATACAGCGAATAAACACGTTCACTTTAACTGGGCAACTTTTACCTTAGTATTAGAAATTAAAATAAAATTTTAGTTTAAAAATCTAAGAACCCGTTTCTGTTTCAATATGAACTAAAAATTAGAAAATGATCTTTAAATATGAAAATGTTTGATCAAGACAAAAAGAGCGTAAGGGGCTCTCGACTTACATTTCCATGGTGACAGATATCAAGCACCTATGCTTTTTTTACATGAAATTTAATTTTTTTATCATCAGCAAAATTCTTTGGCTATTGATACAAATTTCCGTATTCAAAAATTTTTTTCACATGAAAGTAAAAAAAAAATTTAAACAATAATTTTATTTTTGTTTATTAGTCTTAAAATAAAATTGAAGTTAGATATAATGAGGACACAAAAGTCTCAGCATTTTATGTGTGAAAATGAAATTAAAATTATTTTATTCTTCTTCTGTCCCTAAACATTTAATGCGTCACCATTAGATGAAACTCACCCTTCTTATCATCGAGCAATCAAATTTTTCTATATAGAGACCATTCAGTAATAATACCTAAGTGGACATTCACTAGGCATTTTGCCACGTCAATATTTCATTGTTTTTTTCTTCGCCTATTTTAGGTTTCTTTGTGTTGTAGTTTCATTCTTCAGTATGATTCCCACTAGTAATGGACAATTAAATGGTCAGCCTCGCCAGAGTTCAGATAGTAGATGAAGGATTTTATATATATTTTAGTTTCCTTTTGATGTTGATTTTTTGACAATTCACATATTCGTAATTTATAATTTTCTAATAGTTTCTTTCCTTTTCAAATTTTGCAATATTTTGCCCCTAAGGTTTCCGGTCAACTATATTTTTCGTATTGTATTTTTGGAATTTTTCTTAATGTTGTATTGTTAATTATTGGTCTTGATAGGAGTGCCAAATTTTAAATAGTTTGAGGGCCCGAAATAGGTGAAAATTTAATTGAAAGATTCCGTTACATTCACATATACATAAAAGTGAAGTTAATAAAAGCATATTAAAATAACATTATATTTTATATCTATAAATTTTTTGCATACGCATTTTGTTTAATTTTTTTCGAAAACGTTTATTTTCAAATTTTCAATTAATAAAATACCTGGCTAATCTATAAAAATGACACTGTACAAGAAATCAGCTTTTAATCTAAATGATTTAAATTAAGAAACCTGGATACATTTTTTTCAATAAGATCGTCTGATACATTTCTATATTCCAAGTATAATTTACATATTTTTCATCATTAAAGAGTTTTTTGATTGGATGATATTACAAATTTAACAAACACAACACAATGCATAAAAAAGAATTTGCCCAACGAAATAATATTTGTAATCTATAATATCACCAGTAAAATCCTATCTATGAAAAGGAACGTAAAATTAATTCCACATCTTCAATCGTTTTTATTCTTTTTCATTAAAGCACGTGTTCTTTTAATAAAATGAAAATAAAAGAGATTTAAGTTTGGGCAAAATACTTTTAGCGATCGGACAAAGAAACCAAGTTATAACATAGTGATTAAAAGTATTTAATTGGGTCGAAAGTTTTAATTAGTTTGACCGCCTTTTCCTTTTCAACGAGTTAAAATCACTAGCATTGCAGGAGAGGCGGAAAAAATTTTAAATTTACTAATATTAGCATAGTTTAAGTTCACTTCAAAACAATTCATAAATGTGCTTTGAACTTAACAACCCGCCTGATTCTGTTATCATATTTTATTAATTATTTATTAATGTTCACAAAATGCTTGTTACTTTCGTAGTTTTATTAATTTTTTCCTATTGCTTGTTTAGTTTGAAATGATCTCTTGACAGATTAAATATTTTCATTTTTGTGCATTTTATGTACATTATTTTTACATATCTTATATGGTTTGTATAAAATTACTTCTCTCATATTCTTACAAAAAGTTTTATTTTTTAAATTACGTATTTTCGTCTTACTTTGGTAAAAGTTTTGCTATTGATAGAATAACCAAATAATAAACCAATTAACAAGTAATGAAATTCCGATAACTGATAAGTGATATGATATCAAAAAGAAAAAATAATATTGATATCATTCTTGATAATAATGAAATTAACATTCTTGCAAGGAACATTAGGATTGTAACTGAAAATAAACGAAAGTAATTTCAATTGGCCATTTGAGCAAATAACTACTAAAATACGACAGAATTGGCGAAACTCTTAGGAATATTTCTTATTTGGTTTAATTTGTTTTTTTCTAATTTAATAATGTTCATAATTGACCTATATAATATTTTAAAATTTTTTTAATATTTAATACAAAAAAAAATTACTAACAAATAAAT